>OY728162.1:1150902486-1152253319 GCA_963277665.1 Viscum album
TAGCATTTACATATTTGATCTTTTCACTCCTTTTCTTTGTGTTTTTTTCGAAAAGTAGGCCCCATGCACTGTTATAAAATAATACGAATGGGGTAAAATTTAAAATTCATTTATAATATACAAAACTATTGAGAAATTGAAAACTTACTTTTCCAATATATTCTTAAAACTTTTCCCACACATCATCATGGACAGAGCATTAATCCAATAAAAGTGCTTTCTTTCCTTGGGCAAAAAAACCCCCAACATCCAATGATCACTGATAAAAGGAAATTTAACGTTAGTGTTTTTTTATGTTAAAAGATAATTAACTCTTTGAGAGAGATGTTACTTGTAATTTTAGGAATGTACAAATAAGATTGTTTTCCCAAATTCCTTCGTCGTGATTGTTCCTTATGACACAAACCATGACTTCAATATGCTCATCATTATGTTCTGTTAATCTTTCCATAGAAGTAGGGATTCTCACATAAAATTAGCATCTTCATCAAGTTCATCCTCACCAACATATTTTTTTCCCTTGTAAAACAACAGCCCACTGGATATCTGATTAATCTACTACATAGATTTTTTTTTCATGTGTTGCCATTATAAAAAAATCAACTGTGTCTTCCAATCTATTCAGATTAACAAAGTGTCATTCCAAATTCATCGTGTCTGACACTGTTTGTTACCGATAAACCATTTAAAGTTAAAAACATGAACTTTAATTTTAAAGTAACCAACCTCCCATATGTCTTCAATCACTCCCATAATATTGCACTTGATGCAAAAATTGGGTTTTTGTCCTTAGCACTCCAAAAAATGCATTGCTTTCTGCAAACACCAATACACAACTATTCTGAACTGTACTTCTATTGTCCTGAGATTTCGTATGAAATGTATAGCCATTAATGTCATAACCGGACCATGTTATCACATTTAAACATGGACCACCCACTATCAATTTTAATGTCTCTGATACATCTGATCTACCAAGCAAAGTCTTTTTAATCCATGACAAAAAAGTTTTGTTGTGCTCATTCAAAATCCACATTTCTTTCTTCTTTGGATGACATTGTTTCAACTCATTAATATGCAATGTGATATATGGTTGAGCATCAGCTATGTTATTCAAAGATGTATGATTCTAACTTCTTCATCTGTTTCAGCTGACAATGATTTGACTTTCAAGCCACGAATCCTCTTTCCCTCATTATTAACTCGTTCATAGGCGAGATGGAGGCAAACCTATGTGTTGCGCCGTTAGCCAAGTAGCTCGTACAAAACTCTGCTACCTCAAAAATATAATTTTTCAATAATAGAGGCTTCAGTTCGATATGGATTTTTAACATACCCCTTTAATATTTTCATATACCTTTTCAAAAGGATACATCCAACGAAGATATAAAGGTCCACAAATCTTTATTTTCTTGAACCAGATGAATCATTAAACACACCATTATATCAAAAAAATTTGGAGGAAAATACATTTCCAATTAACAAAGTATAAAAATTGCATCCTTTTCCAAAATGTTCAAAGCATTCACATCAATCGCCTTGTTACAAATTGAATTGAAAAAATAACACAAACTTCATTATTAGTCTTTCTGACATGAATTGTGAAATATTCCACGCAATGCAACTGGTAGAATTTATTGCATCATGACGTGACAATCATGTGAATTTCATAACCTATCAACTTCAAGTCCTTTAATGAGACAAAATTTTTTACATTTGAAGAATAACCTTGAGGCACTTTGATATCATGAAGACACTGAAAAAAAGCTAATTTTCTCCCTCTTCGATAATGTATGACAAGTCGGGGGAAGAAATGTTCATCTTCCTTTAGGAGTGGGAGATAACTCCAAACATATTCCCATTGATAGTAAGTATAATCTTAAATTCAACCCATCTTTTGTCTTTCCTTTAATATCTAACAATGTTCAATCAAACAATCACATATATTCTTCTCCATGTGCATGACATCAATATTATGTTTAACTTTATGATACCTCCAATATGGTAGCTCAAAAAATATTGACCTTTTCTTCCAAATATGTCTATCATTACCAGAATTTCTGTGTCTTTCCCAATGTCACATCAAGAGTTTTTTACCCTATCAAAATACAGATCAAGAGGATAAAGGTTTTGGAGCAGTATCAAATTCTTCTGATCCATTGAATGCCTTTTTTAGTCTTCTATAAGGGTGATCCATAGGCAAAAACTTTCGATGACCCAATGTACATTGTTTTCCTCCCATGATGCAATTGACAATATGATGTCTGTTGTTTGCAAATTGGACATGCTTTATACCCTTTAACACTGTATCCAGACAAATTTCCATACGCTGGGAAGTCATTATATAGTGAACAGAAGCACTACATGCAGTTGAAAATATTCCATTTTATAAGAATCATACACCCTAATACCATCAGCCCATAACAGTTTCAAATCATCAATAAATCATCAATCAACGGTGACAAGTAAACATCAATATCATTGCCGGGTTGCTTTGGACCAGAGATCATTATACTCAACATGAATATTTGCGCTTCATACAAACTTTAAGAGAGAGGTTGTAAATTACCAATAAAACAGGCCATGAACTATGTGTGCTACTAAGGGTTCGGTATGGATTCATTCCATCTGTGCACAACCCTAGTATGAGATTTCTAATTTCATTTCCAAATATAGAATATTGCGCATCAATTTTATTCCATTGTGGACAATCCGCTGGATAACGTATTTTTCCATCACATACCCGCTCATCAGCATGCCATCTTAACCTTTTTGCATCATGTGAATTAGCAAATAAATATTTGAAATGACGAATTATAGGAAGATACCAAAATACCTTTGAAGGGAGCTTTGTAATCTCTACATCAGCCTGTGATTTTCTTTCACCTTATACCGTGATGTCCCACATTTAGGACACTCTGACAGAAATTCATATTCCTTTCCTATATATAATGCAGTCATTCAGACAGGCATGTATTTTATTGTATCCCAATCCCATCGAGCATAATATTTTCTTGGCCTTGTAATGTGAATCTGGAAGATCATTATCTTTTGGAAGAATGTCTTTCATCAATTGTAGCAGATCTGTAAAACTTATGTCACTCCCGTCCATGTTTCACCTTCAGGTTAATCAATCTTAACACCGCCGACAAACCCGTAAAATCTATACACTAGGATATAATGGTTTTTCAGCATCACTATATAGACGCGCAACTATCGGTTCTATCTCAATTTGTTCTGCTACAATATCGCGAATCATTTCTTCAATTCCATCAGAGTTACCATCTTGTGAATCATCATCATCAGTGACATTCTGTCCAGTTTCACCATGCCAAATCCAAGGGCTGTAACTCGGATTAAAACCATGACAAATCAGATGATCTTTTATCTCTCTACTTTTCAACTTCTTCATATTCAAACATTTCAGGCATGGACAGAAAAAACTGTCACTACTTGGAACATTTCGTTTAGAAAATTCCAAAAAGGCATCAACACCTTCCTCATATTCATTTCTCATTCGATGTGCCGTAATCCAACTTCGACTCATTATTACCTAACAAATATAAAAAATATATATATTTTTAAGGTAAGACAAATATATGTTTATATGAAAAAAATCATAATTTGAATGTAAAACAATTTTGAAATATAAAACAAATCTATGCGTATTTAAAAAAATATTCTTGAATATTATTTTTAAAACAAAATATAGTTAGATATAACAGTTTTAAATTCCATTGAATAAAAGAAAACCATGGCGCCTACATGGTTGATAGAAAATTGGAGAAAATGAAGTAAACATGAGAATCAAATCATATTTAAAATAAAAATTCAGATGGAGAAAATCACAATGTAAATCCAATCATCACGACACAATCATCATGTCATAATCTCAGAAACCACGATGCAGTAGTCAATCCCCCTGGACACCCCCAACCCTCTGGATAGCCCCCACCCCCCGGACAACCCCCAAAACCCTTTGGACAGGCCCCCACCCCCGTGGATAGCCACCCACACCCACCCACCCCACTGGACACCCCCCGGACACCCCCCAACCCTCTGGATAGACCCCCACCCCCTGGACAGCCCCCACCCCTCTAGACAGCACCCCCACCCCTCCTGGAAAGCACCCCCACCCCCTACCCCCTTAGACACCCCCCTGGACACCCCCAATCCTCTGGACAGCCCCCCACCCCCCGGACAACCCCCAAAACCCTCTGGACAGGCCCCCACCCCCCTTGGACAACCCCCACCACACCCACCCCCTTGGACACCCCCTGGACACCCCCCAACCCTCTGGACAACCCCCACCCCCCGACCAACCCCAAAAACCCTCTGGACAGCCCCCACACCCACCCACCCCCTTGGACACTCCCCTAGATAGCCCCCCACCCCTTGGACAGCCCCCACCCCTCTAGACAGCACCCCCACCCCTCCTGGACACCACCCCCCACCCCCTACCCCCCTTGGACACCCCAACCCTTTGGAAAGCCCCCCCACCCCCTGGACAACACCCCACCCCTCCAGATAGCACCCCAACCCTCCTAGACACCACCCCCACCCCCAACCCCCTTGGACACCCCCCTGGACAGCCCCAACCCTCTGGACAGCCCCAACCCCTGGACAACCCCCAAAACCCTCTGGACAGGCCTCCACCCCCTTGGACAGCCCCCCACACCCACCCACCCCCTTGGACACCCCCTGGACACCCCCAACCCTCTGGACAGCCCCCACCCCCCCGTACAACCCCCCAAACAATGGTTTACATATAAAAACTAGGCATGGTGAACAACTAAAAACACATTCATTTAATATATACTTCAGCATGAAATAGATGGAATTAAATATTATTAAATATGGATACTTAAATGATCATATGATAATTAAAAATAACCATTGATATTCAACTAGTCAAATGATCACAAGTTTTCTCGATAACTAATATCATAATGAGGTAATGGATAATTCTAGAAATATTAAACATATTGTCAAGGCCTTGGCCAAGGCCTAAAAAAATACTTGGGTAAGCCCTCAGCAGAACCCATTTTTATTTGGAATCATGAGACATAGCGATGCATCGAAGGGCCATAGAGGTCAACAACCATTACATTATATGTCTAATAGATTCTCATATAAAATAGGATAAACATAAGAAACAACAACACATGAAATATCATTTCCAAATTCATACATTTAATCAATAACCATTCTATGCAGTAATATAGGTGAATGAGATCATTAGTTGTCAATGACAACAAAAATTACCATCAATGTCGGGCATTCGCGAAACAAAAACAAACTAAATAGAAGTAGTTGAGGATTATGTGAATATTGCGAGTCAATATAATAGATCCGGGGATGATAAATAATATGATGATGTCAAAAATAGGTAAGAGGGTTCGAAATCAATGAATCTTACCTAGTTTAAACACAAAAATTGCAAAACATAAATATAGACTATCTGAAAAAAAAACGAACAAAATAAATTCGTGGAAGGCTTACTTGAGTGTTGCGAGTTGAGATGATAGATCCGAGGAGAGTAAAGATGATAAATGATGAAGGAAAAACAAGTTTAACACAGCGAGATCGACGAGCCGATTAGGGTTTACCGTGCGAGAGAGACGAGCTACCGGACTGTCGATCGAAAAAGCGTAAATGACAATCCACGGGGCTTGTTAATTTTGGAAATGTTTTATAACGTCGGTTATTTAATAACCGACGTTATAAACTATTTTTTTTACATTTATAACGTCGGTTATTATAATAACCGATGTTATAAATATATCAGATATGGCTTTTTTTATGTCAGTTATTTTATAACTAACGTAAAAAAATTTGCATGTTGGTTTTTTACGTCGGCTATATAATAACCGACGTAAAAAATACATCAGAAATAATAGTTTTTTACGTCGGTTATTGTATAACCGACATAAAAAACTTCTGCGGGTTGTTTTGTTACATCGGTTATCAAATAACTGACGTCAAAAAGGCCTCAAAAGCTGCATTTTTACATTGGTTATTTTATAACTGACATAAAAAACTCATAGATATATCATTTTTTACATCGGTTATCAAATAACGGACATAAAAAACCCCATGCTTTGGTTTTTTACGTCAGCTAATTTATAACCGATGTAAAAAATGAACGCGTGCAATTCATAACGTCGGTTATTAAAATAACTGACGTAAAAAACCACGTTTCACAGATTATCACGTCGATTATATATAACCAACGTAAAAAATGGTGGCGTAAATAACGTTTTCTGCACTAGTGTCCTTTCTCTCTTTTCTTTCTTTTTTCCTTTCAATTTTTTTTTCTCTTATCCTCAAATTCTATTATCCAAATTTCATGATAAATCTAGTATTCTTTATAAACTGGTATGATATAATTTTAATGTAATATTAATCATTATACTCCTCCGTCCCTCTCTTTGTTACCAAAATGAAATCATTGCCCATGATGTGTTAATTTACCTAAATCATGGGCGATGCACTTCTTTTTTCCTTAAAATCATTCAAGGCTGACAATAAAACCATAAAATGGTTGAAAATATATTGTAAAGTGTATGTATTATCCCCTTTTATGTTATGTAACTAACTTATGTACATATTACTAAATGATTAAAATAAACAAGTTCGTTGTGGACGAAAAACCGCCCGAATTAACCCAAATGATTATCATTAAATCCCTATATAATGATTCATCCATATGGTATATAATATAATCAATTATAATATCATTTAAACTCCTGGAATATCATTATTAACATGAATTATCTGTTTTGTATGCTTATCCATGTTCTACATGAACTTCCATTCATGAATACAAGTGAACCGTTCAAGAAAACCATAAAAACAAACATTCCCGAACAATGGATTTAAAACCTATAACCCATCCAAAGGACCATAAAATAACCTCATAAAAGAATAATGAACCATATTAATGTACACAAGGTTATGGAATTTTTAATTAATTAATATAATGTGGTTATAGAGGACACCAAAGTGAATAAAACATTCAGATAAAAGGTAAGGGGAAATTCTCGAACCCAACTTTCTTTCTTCAGGTTATCCATCTTTCACTCCATTTTTGGTATGGTTACTCCTTAAAAATAATTTTTTTCATAATTATATTAACTATTATGGGATATACATGTTCTCCATTGTATTTTATGTCAAACCCAATGTTTTCCAAAAGAACTCTTCTTTCAAATAAACACACCCTTTTTTACTTCTTGATTATTGTTTCACTCCTCACTCATGGTTAATGGTTCTATGTCAAGAATGATACTCCCTATTTATTTTGGGGACCAAATGTTTATTAAGGTATGATTTATTATGTGAAACCCATTTCTTTCCATGGGCTATGTTAAGTTCAAGTTTTACATATTTTTAATGTGGCACGCATGATAATGTAAATATTATGATGTGATGGGTACGCCTGAAATTATACAGCGCTCCAATGCATTGGGTAAAGTGACGAATCTCATGAGTAAAAGTGAAATTATTCATGAAAATGATTCTATAATTGTTCACAACTATGTGTGGTAGATGACCACTAATACATGATGTTTCATTTTTATGCATTGCCACATTTCAAGTCTTTTATTAATGTTTCCTCTCATGATCTTGATGATGATGTTATGATTTTTATCAACCCTTGATATATTGTTATTATTTATCCTCTTACTGGGTTTTTAGATCACCACTTTTTGATGTATATCCTTAGGTGACTACATGTACTAAGGAAAGGTCAAGTGCCAATAAGAAGCTAGAGAAGAAGTAATTAAATAAATGTTTATGTTTGATGTTATAAATGTAATGTTTGGTACTAGTTTTCCCAAGACACTAAACCTCCGAATCCTCATGGTGTAATACTATTATGTTTTTTATATTCATAATGATGTAATATTAATGTAAGAAAAGGCTGGGTCACTATATTTTTACATGTAAAAAATTACTTATGGATCATTTTATGAAAGTATCAAAACAATCTGAATGCGTTTACTTGATTTTTAGTATGTCACTTTTGTTTTTTTACTAAAATGTCATTTTAAACTGTAATTACACACTTTGAGTCACATCGGTCACATCGTGTGTCAGTTTGATATGAGACTACTTCTTAAATGTCACAAATCACTTATGAATCGCTTTCCTAAATTATCAATACAATTAGAGAACATTTGATTGGTTTTTAGTGAGTGACACATGTTTTGAACTAAAATGTCAATTTTAAGATAATAACATATACTTTGAGTCATATTGGTCACACCATGCATCAGATTTAGGTGCAGTTGATTCCTACATGTCAAAAAATGACTTATGAATCATTTTCCTAAAGTATCAAAACAATCCGAATGCATTTTCTCCGTTTTCAGTATGTCACTTGTTCTTTTTTCTAAAATTAATGTCAATTTTAAATAAAAATACACACGTGGAGTCATGTTGGTCACACCATGAATCATATTGAGGTGTGGTTGATTCCTACATGTCACAAATGATTTATGAATAGTTTTCCTAAAGTATCAAAACAATCTAAAAATGTTTTCTCAATTTTCAATATTTTAATTAATGTCAATTTTAAATAAAAATACACACTTAGAATTATACTGGTCACACCATGCATCATATTGAGATGCAGTTTATTGCTACACATCACAAATTAATTATGAATCATTTTCCTATTGGTTGAATGGATTTGAAACTTCTATCAAGTATCCAAATCCCTTCATTATGATCTCCTCAGACATATAAAACCCCATCTACATTGGGACCACTGTGAAATGATTATGAAATCCCAATGAAATGCTCATCCTTGGTTGAATTTTCATATAACCCTTCAATGGGTTTGGCCGATAACAGAAAAATTGACCACTTTCAGTTTTCGGGATATGAAACATAAAATACTTGTACTTCCTGTGATGCCATTATAAACAGTTTTACTTTGTACCCTTCCTTATTGAAATCCACTTTCACAAATCCCAATTCATCCATTCTAACAACACTCCTGTTATCAACCCACTTTCATTGAAAAATCATCACTTGGAATTTTGTATAATCCAACTGCCATATTTTTTTGAGGATGATAAAGTATGACATATTTTCATAAATTGGATTTCTATCCTTAGTACCAGAAGCGTGCATTGATTCAGCCGTATGTGTAACTCCACTATTTTTCATAGTACTACCTTCATAATGTTCATTTTTATAGAATGTATAACCATTAATTACATAATCATTGTAAGAAAATACATACACACTTAGTCCTATGGCTAGACATTGAAGTCGTTTTGAAATTGAATCTTAATGTTCATTTGATTCCTTAAAAAAATGGTCTCGAAATTATCCTATAAACTATTGATTATGTGTATTTGATATTCAGCTTTCAAACCTTGATGGATTCAAATGCCTAATAATTTCTTTGTGGGTTTCAACATATGGGTAAACCTCTAAAATATTATGAAAAATGTAAAGGTGGGTCTTCTCCTAATCTGTAATATTGATTGAGACAACATATCTTTCAAAACTTTCTTCACCCACAAACCGCCCAATGTGATGAGATTTCAGTAAACCAATGCTTTCCACATCAGGTAGGTAGTCAGTACAGAATTCAATGACTTCCTCAAAAATATATTGCTCTACCATACAATCTTCTAGTCAACTTCAATTTTTGATATACCCTTTCAAAATATTCCTATACCGTTTAATGGGGTACATCCATCTATAATGTATAGAACCACATAATCAAATCTCTCTCACCAAATGAACCATCAAGTGAAACATCATATAAAATAATTATAGTGGGAATAACATTTCCAATTCACATAATATGATGGAAATTTCCTTTTCCATAGTTATAAATTTTGGCAGGTCTCTAACTTTACTGCATATAGCTTTGAAAAAAAAAACAAATCTGAGTTAATGTATGAAAAACATTGTTGTAAAAAATACAATGTAAAGCTACATGAATTAGATCTTGCATCAAAACATGACAGTCATGTGATTTCAAACCCTTTAACTTAAAATCATTCATTGAAATGATATTCTTGATATTTGATGAATACCCCATAGAACCTTTACATCATTCAAGAAGTTGTGAAATTGATATCTCTCCTACTTGAAAAGAGTGTAAGAATCTGGAGGAAGAAAAGTCAATTTTCCACCTTTCACTAGTGCCAACTCTTCCCATATTTCTATGTCAATCATATCTTACCTAGACTTAATTCCATTCTTTGTTTTTCTGAGTGAATTTAGTAACACACCAATGACACTATCACATAATTTTTTTTCAACATGCATAACATCAAGAAAATGTATAAAGTACATAAAATTACAGTCAGGTAATTAAAAAAAACAAATATTTTTTCCAACTAGTTATCATATGGTTTTTCAAAAAAGTTTTACCAAAAGAATTGTACATATCTTTTACTTTCTAAAATAGTTGATCACCTGTTAGTAAAGATGCTGTTGTACGTTCTTCTGAAATCCCATAGAATGATGTTGTCCAAGATTGGTACTTACGTTATCTGGGTAGAAATCTGTGATGTCCTAGAAACACATTCTTCAATGAATGTTTCAACCCAATTGAATGTGTATCTTTTTTATAAATGGGACACCCTTGAGTTTATTTAATGCTATCTTCTGAATAATTTCCATAAGCAGGAAAATAATTTATCATCCTATACAAAATGTATCTCAATGTGAAATATTTGTTTCTATAAGCATCATACAATGTAACACCTGAATCATAATTTCAAATCTTCGATTGATGGAGCTAAATAAAAATCAATATCATTACCCAGTTGGTTTTGGTCTTGATATAAGCATAGATAACATAATATATTTTCGTTTCATGCATAACCACAATGAAAATTTATAATTTACAAACATAACCAACCATGTACTGTGAGTGCAGCTTTGAAAACCAAATTAATTCACTCTATCTGTAGATAATGCAAGATGAAGGTTTCTCAGCTTGTTTCCAAATCCAGGATACTCATGATCAATTCTCTTCCACTAAGGAGAGTCTACCAGGTGATGCAGTTTCCCATATTTATTTCTTGTATCTACATGCTATGTCAATTTCCTTGCAGTCTCCTCAATTCTATATAGGTTCATAAACCTTGAAATGATTGTAAAGTACCATACAACTTTCGTAGGACCCGATTCATCTTTCTTATATCGAGAAACACCGTAATTTTGGCATTATCTAAGTGATTTGTGGTCCTTACAAAATAGTATACAATCATTTAGAAAAACATGTATTCTTTCAAAGATCATACTAATCAAATGTAGCATTATTTTAGTGTCATATGTTTGGCTAGGGATCTCATTATCGTTTGGGAGCATATCATTAAAGAAAGAAAGTAGTTCATTACAATACTGGAAATGAAGGTTATACCAATAGTTCTAAACCGTTTTTATAGGCTGGAAAACCATTGGTATAGCCTATACCAACGGTTTTCCAAACCGTAGGGTAGTAATCCGTGAGGAAATCCCTATACCAACAGTTTGATCTAAACCGTTAGTATAATACACTGTATGTATTGATTTACCAATGGTTGTAGGCTAACCATTGGTATATGTTTGTATAGAATTTTTACCAACGATTTTAATGAAACCGTTGGTATATATTGAAGACTAAACACTATAATAATGGTTCTAAAACCGTTGGGACAGTTTTTAATTTTTTCTCAAATTATACCAACGGTTTAAAACTGTTGGTATTGTGTATTTCCAGAACTATTGCACAACAGCCCCTCCAATAGCCCTTCCAGTATACACCTGCATAAAAAATATCACAAAAAACACATACAAACAGACTTAAAACAACATAAAAAACACGTGCAATAGCACAAAAAAAAAAACACATAAAACCATCAAACTCTTCCAACCATGTCATGTACTACAATTCCCTATTTCAATCTTCATATGAAAACAATCTTCTAGTAGAGTTGAATAACAGTTTCAATAACTCAAACATTATTTACACCCATTTCAATCTTAATATGACAACTACTCTTCCAGTAGTAATTCACCTCACCCCTGCACAACCCCCCTAACTATCACAGCCCCCAACCTCCCCATCAAATTCTAATAGGTAGAATAGTATGAAAAATACTTATTAGAGTTTAATAAGAGTTTGAAATTGGATCAAATCCGAATTTTTTTCTTATGATCCTAGATTTTTGTATTTAATGATTTGTGATGCATTTTTCATTGAACTTGTATTTTTTATAATATATGGTGAAAATGTATTTTCTTAGGAGTCTCATCACTTATGACCCCATGAGTGAAACTACCCAACTCATGAAAAAGAGTTTGCGACTGTCGTTGATGAGTGTAAATTTCAGAGACACCACCTCTTTGATTAGATACATGTTATATATACAAACTGAATGTCATAGTAATATAATTTATTCTAATGTGAACTAAATTGTTTTCAGATGTGTTGGATAAAATACATGTAGATGTTCAAATTTGAAATGGAATGTGTTCTTTGTAAATGAAATGTCAGTTTTGATGCACTAAGAAGGAAGATGAAGGAGGTAGGGGTGTTAATGTCAGATATTGGGTGAATGGTAATGGCTTTGTTGGTAGACTCTATAATGGTAATAACATAATATACTTGGGTATTGGTTTTAATATGCATAGTGATCATGTCCAAATTGATTGAATGAGTGGATGTTGAACATGTGTCTGATATAGAGTGTGTTGTGATGCATATGAGGTTGACAAAAAACAGTCCTCTTCCAGGATGGGTTATAGTCATACATGCTGTACTACTGGTTAATGTAAGGGCAACACTTCTTTATTACATGATAAAAATAATTGATGAGACCCTCTCATGCTTAATAGTGAGAATAAAAGTGACAACACATAATATCCTCAAAAAAATTGGATCCAACTGAATCATGCCCCAAATACTCTCTTTAACCCAACCATCCTACCATAGGACTTTGGCAAGTGGTAGTATATTCCCTCGCTACACTTTCTTGATGTTGTGAAATAAAACCCCTCAATTTTTGAAATTGTTAGGTTTTTGAGGATCACAATAAGATCTTTTGACAACGAAAGAACACCCAAATATGATCTATCCTTAAAAAAAAGCAAAATTTATAGAAAACGAAAAATGTCTGAAATGGATTTTACCTGGGAGTGGTTTTATTCTTTCCAAATATAAAGTGAAAGTTTGATGATGCATGCTATGAAACTAAATTAAAATGGGGTATGGAAACTGACCCATGGTTCCATGGTCATTAAAAAAGGAGTAAAGCATGAAACTCTTTAATTGATTTAAAATTCAGGCAGAACTGAAATGATCAAAAGTTCAACTTGGGATGGTCTAGAAGAATGGAACTATAAGTTTATTGACCTTAGTGAGAATAATATTAATGTTCTTAAGGCTATGAACACTAAATAGTAAAAGTATGGTGTGATCTATTGATCAGAGTAGGATTCCACTACATAGTGACTCAGATTGAGGCAGGGTTGACTCATACACGTAAAAAATGACCAATGTATCATTGTCCTAAATATCAACACAATCCAAATATGTTTGGTCAGTTTTCTGTATGTCAGTTGTTGTTTTCACTTAAAATGCTGTTCATTTTAAAAAAGTGATACACTTAGAGTGATACCGGCCACAACATTCCTCGGATGGAGGCGGGGTTGACTCATACACATCATAAATGACACATGTATCATTTTACTAAAGTATTAATACAATCTGAAAGCGTTTTGGTCAGTTTTCTGTATGCAAGTTGTTGTTTTCACTTAAAATCATGTCCATTTCAAATAAAAGAGAGACACTTTGAGTGATACTGGCCACACCGTGCCCTGTATTGAGGCGGGTTGACTCTTACATTTCACAGATGACTCATGAATCATTTCATAAAGTATCAATAGAATATGAATGCGTTTGGTTGGTTTTTTGTATTCCAGTTGTTGTTTTCACTTAAAATGTTTTCCATTTCAAATAAAGGTGAGACACTTTGAGTGGTTTCGGCCACACCGCACCTCGGATTGAGGATAGGTTGACTCTTACAAGTCACATATGACCCATGAATTGTTTTCATAAAGTATCAACACAATCCAAATACGTTTGGTTGGTTTTCCGTATGCCAGTTGTTTTTACTTAAAATGATGTCCATTTTAAACAAAAGAGAGATAGTTAGAGTGATAACAGCCACACCGTGCCTCGGATTGAGGAGGGGTTGACTCTTACACGTCACATATGACCCAGGGATAATTTTACTAAAGTTTCAATAGAATCCGAATGCGTTTGGTCGGTTTTCCCTATGTCAGTTGTTGTTTTCACTTAAAATGATGTCAATTTTAAACAAAAGAGAGACACTTTGAGTGGTTTCAGACACACCACGCCTTGTATTGAGGTAGGGTTGACTCTTACACATTACATATGACCCAGGGATCATTGTCCTAAATTTTCAACAGAATATGAATGCATTTGGTCATTTTTCCGTATGTTAGTTGTTGTTTTCACTTAAAATGATGTTCATTTTAAACAAAAGAGAGACACTTTGAGTGGTTCCGGACACACCGCGCATATTATTGAGGTAGGGTTGACTCATACACGTCACATATGACCCATTTATATTTTTCCTAAAGTTTCAACAGAATCCTAATGTGTTTGTTCAGTTTTCCGTATGTCAATTGATGTTTTCACTTAAAATGATGTCCATTTTAAACAAAAGAGATACATTTTGAGTGGTGTCAGACACACCGAACCTCTGATTGAGGTGAGGTTAACTCTTACACATAAAAAATGACCCATGGATAATTTTCCTAAAGTATAAACATAATCTGAATGCGTTTAGTAGTTTTTCTGTATGCCAGTTGTTTTCACTTGAAATCATGTCCATTTCAAATAAAAGTGAGATAGTTTGAGTGGTTCCGGCCACACTGGCCCTTTGATTGAGGCGGGGTTAACTCATAAATGTCACATATGACCCATGGATAGTTTTTATAAAGTTTCAACATAATCCTAATGCCTTTGGTTGGTTTTCCATATGTCAGTTGTTGTATTCACTTAAAATGATGTCCTTTTCAAACAAAAGAGAGACACTTTGAGTGGTGCCTACCACACTGTGCCTTAGATTGAGGCGGGGTTGACTCATACACATCAAAAATGACCCATGGATTGTTTTCCTAAAGTATCAACACAATTCTAATGCGTTTGGTCAGTTTTCCATATGCCAGTTGTTTTTACTTAAAAGTGTATCCATTTTAAACAAAAGAAAGACACTTTGAGTAGTACCAGCCACATCGTGCCTCATATTGAGTTTTGGTTGGATATTACATGTCACAAATGACCCATGTATCCTTTTACTAAAGTATCAATAGAATCTGAATGCATTTGGTCAGTTTCCCGTATGCTAGTTGTTGTTTTCTCTTAAAATGTTGTCAATTTCAAAGAAAAGTGAGACACTTTGAATGGTGCCAGCCACACCACACCTCGTATTAGGGCGAGGTTAAATTATAAATGTCAAAAATGACCCATGGATCGTTGTATTGAAGTATCAACACAATCCGAATGTGTTTGGTCAGTTTTTCGTATGCCAGTTGTTGTTTTCACTTAAAATGTTGTCCATTTCAAATAAAAGTGGGACACTTTGAGTGGTACCGGCCACACCATGCCTCAAATTGATACGGGGTTGACTCGTACACGTCAAAAATGACCCATGGATCATTGTGTCGAAGTATCAACACAATCCAAATGTGTTTGGTCGGTTTTCCGTATGCCAGTTGTTGTTTTCACTTAAAATGTTGTCCATTTCAAATAAAAGTGAGACACTTCGAGTGATATCGGCTACACCGTGCCTCGGATTGAGAATAGGTTGACTCGTACATGTCAAAAATGACCCATGGATCATTGTACTAAAGTATCAATAGAATACTATTGCGTTTGGTCAGTTTTATGTATTAAATTTGTTGTTTTCACTTAAAATGTTGTCCATTTCAAATAAAAGTGAAACACTTTGAGTGGTATCAGCTAAACCGTGCCTCAGATTGAGGCGGGGTTGACTCGTACACGTCAAAAATGACTCATGGATTGTTGTGCTAAAGTATCAACACAATCCGAATCTGTTTGGTCAGTTTTCTGTATGTCAGTTGTTGTTTTCATTTAAAATGTTGTCCATTTCAAATAAAAGCGAGACACTTTGAGTGGTACCGGCCACACCGTGCCTCGGTTTGAGGCGGGGTTGACTCGTACACATCACTTGGGTGTTTTGAGTGCCTTCAAGTGTGGATTGAAGATCTAGGTGAGTTTAATCCTCTACTTGATTCCTCTTTTCGATTAGGGTTTTCACTCTTCTCTCATCTTCTTCCGAAGCTCTAAAACCCTCTTTTCTGTTGGGATTTAGGGTGAATCTTGAAGAGAGATTATATTGGGATCCGGGGTCCAGGGAGGAGGGTTGGGGGGGGGGGGGGCTATCTGGGGGGCTGTCAGGGGTCCAGGGAGGAGGATGGGGGGGGGGCTGTCCGAGGTCCAGGAAGAAGGGTGAGTAATGTATCTAAAACTCTATCTAGGTATCATACATTGAATTTTGATAGGACTGCAAACCGCCATGGGGTGTCATCCTAGAGCAGAGCCAAATCATGACATTACCGCGGTGTGACCACGGCGTGTTGGCCCGGTCCAATGACATTCACAGGGCAGCATCTTTCGGCCAGAAACGAAGGGAGCGGGAGGAGGCGAGGAAAAATTCTTGTCGTCGTCTCCCTCCCCATTAAATATGGGTGGGTAATGTATCTAAAACTCTATCTAGGTATCATACATCGAATTCCGATAGTATTGAGAACTGCCGCGGGGTGTCTTCCTCAAGTAGGGCCAAATCACGACATTACCGCGGCGTGACCATGGCGTGACTGTGGAGTGACCACGGCGTGACCGCGGTGTGACCGCGGCGTGACCGCGGCATGACCGCGGCATGTTGGCCTGGTCCAACGACATTTGTGGGTCATCATCTTCCATCCAAGAGCGAAGGGAGCGGGAGGAGGTGGGGAAAAATTCTGGCCATCACCTCCCTCCCCATTAACTATGGATGGGTAATGTATCTAAAACTCTATCTAGGTATCATACATTGAATTCTGACAGGACTGCGAACCGCTACGGGGTGTCGTCCCGGAGCAGGGCCAAATCATGACATTACCACGGCATGACCGCGATGTGACCGCAGCGTGACCGCGGCGTGACCGCAGAGTGACCGCAGCGTGACCGCGGCGTGACCGCGGCGTGACCGCGAAGTGACCGCGACGTGACCGCGGCGTGTTGGACCGGTCCAGTGACATCCGCAGGGAAGCATCTTCCGGTCAGGAGGGAAGGGAGCGGGAGGAAGCGGGGCAACATTCTGGCCATCGCCTCCCTCCCCATTAACTATAGATGGGTAATATATCTAAAACTCTATCTAGGTATCATACATCGAATTCTGACAGGACTGCGAACCGCCATGGGGTGTCGTCCTTGAGTAGGGCCAAATCACGGCATTACCACGGCGTGACCGCAGCGTGACCGCGACGTGACCGCGGCGTGACCATGGCGTATTGGCCCAGTCCAAAGACATTCGTGGGGCAGAATCTTCTGGCCAGGATTCCAAATAAATCCTTTGTAGTTTTCCTTCACATTATAGAAACCAATCTTATGTTATAAAAAACAGACTCTTGATTCAGGATTGTGGTATGATAAAGATATATATTTTATATTCATTGTTTTTAAAAGTGGTACTAGGTAGTTGAAACTACTGATTGAGATTCAAATTATTCAGGTGTATTACTTATCAATGGTATATGCATTTCTTGGAAATCTAATAATAAACCTTCAGTCACCTTGAGAACAATATAATTTGAGTATGTTTTAACATCTCAGGATGCAACAAAAATCTTATGGAAGAATTCATATATGTAAAAAATTAGATATGGATCGAGGCCAGGAAAACACCCCAAACAGTGTTAAGATGAAGCTTATGGTGGGGATCACCATAAGCCTGACATGTGTTAAACAATGACACCATTAGTGTTTTTAGATATATAGGCTCGGTTAAACACCATAAGGGGTGGCCAAGAGGCCAGGAAAACACCCGAAACAGGTTTCACCATAAGATAAGGTCACAAAAGACATGATAGAACAAATAAACTATTTAATATGTTATAACAAGGTATCTTCAGAAGGTTGTAGTGAGTAGCATAATGATGAAATGTCTAAAGGGAAACGAAACGACGAAAAAGAATCATACACCCTAAACTATCACTGTGAGTTTTCACAGACAGCGCACCTGCGTTGGAGGGGTTTTATTATAAAAACATGACTTTATTTATCAAATGAAACAATTATATTAAAGAAACATTATTCAATATATGCAATTAAATATAATTAAGAATAATTAGTAAAGAATCTAAATTCAATTTAAAGCATTCTTAAATTAAAGAGGCTACGAGAGGGACTCTACCTCAAGGTAAAACCAAGACGTCCACTTCAGCTCTTGGAGCTTTCTAACTAAAAGATGCTGCTCCTCCACTGGGTATACGCACCTTCACACACATGAAAGGACACCTAGACCCTATGAACACACTTGAGTGGCCATGATCATGTGCAAGGGGATCCTTACACATATGCTTATATGCATATATCAGTCTCCACTCACCTGCGTATGCATTTATATATATATACATGGGCACACCTAGCCCCATACATGCATAATAACTACCATGGGTGACTATACACATAACGGGGGAACCCACATACATATACTTACTTACCTATGCACATGCAGGTGAGTCTCCCTTGACTTGGAGACTCGAAACCAACGAGCAGGGATCAACGCACTACACAAAGGATATTAAGAACCTTAAAAAACATGAAGGACACTACATAACCAGTGAGAAACCAACCAATGGAATTAATGCCTTACCTAGATTGACATCAGAGAACCAAATCCACCTGAACCAACAGGAAACGATCCAACACCCTACCGAAAACATAATATGGAGTAAAAAACACTAAAGCCCCAAATACATGAGGTGCGAGACAAGTAGTAACCATAGAATCTTACCTCAGATCAAAGATGGTGGACGGAAACAATCTGAACTTTTTATGGCACCCTTCACAGAATATAACTACCCTCTGTCCATAGAAATCAATCAAAGATCTAAGTGACCAATGCGATAAAGAAAATAAAATAAAAACTAAACTAAAACACACTTGTCTCCTATGACTATACCTGTCACCGCCCAACATATAAGTACCACAACGCCCCATGGGTCAAATCACGTTCCTTCAAGCAAAGGGGAAACATATCAATGTTTTAAAATGATACTATCAAATAGTACATTCCTATTAATTAACAATTACTCTTCCTATTAATGGTATATAATCAATTTTGTCCAAGTTTCAACTTAGTTTGGTTTTATTCGATACAAGGGATGAGGTCTTATTATTCTTGGTTTTTATGTTTACATTTGAAATATTTATTTAAAAATGATGCATGTATTTGGAATTATTATTTATGGTTTTAGTTCTTAGCTTGTTTCCATGGGGCCTGTCCACATGAATAATTCTTGGAATGTAGGGTTTAGTTGACATTTATGCGCTTTAATGTGATTGATGTCACTAACGATGAGGATTTAGATCAAGTAAAATATTCCTAAGAGGATTGGGCCTTGTAGTGATAGGTGTGGAAATTGTACATCTAGCGTTTGATGAGGAAATACTTATGAGGATGGATTGGAATATTGGTAGGTTCTTAGAGTGGGATGGTCCCTCTGAGTATATAAAATGTATTATGAAAGGTTTTACTCCATTTAATGATTCAAGAGTTCAACTAAAGAGATGAAGGATGAGATGCTAGTGTGGGTATTGGGTATTGTCGGACAGATTAGAATTATAATTCCAAGAGGCTTGATGTAATTTAGATTAGGATGGAACCTGGTTAGTGGGACTGGGTTATAATACATGATTTTGATGAGGTTATTGACCAAATTATTGAGAATATAATGTATATGGGTTCGACATGGTGTGCTTTTGTGACTAGGATAATCATAAGGTGAATATAATCCTCTTTGTCTAGTTGGATAATGAGATGTGAATCGAGGCATGGGATAATCCTCGAGAGATGAGTCTAGACTATGTGACTGAGAGGATAGACTAGGATAGGTTTGATAGGATTGGGTGAGTGGCCAACCCATACGAGGATGATACGATGTATGGAGACACTTGGAGACACTTGGGGTTATTTATGCTATCTCATGGAGACACTTGGGGTTATTTCATGACTCCAACATACTCCAGAAATGTTCCCACAAAATGTTTTAGAAAAACAATTCCATCTCATAGAAGACCCCAAGGCTCCTCTATCTTCCAATGTTTCCTCACACTCACACCTCATGGTATTACAGTATACAAGTGATCTACGTCAACTAGTCCAGATAGCATCACTACCCTCCATCCGTAGAAAGAAGTAAAATACCTAAGTGGCCAATGCGATAAAGAAAATAAAATAAAAACTAAACAAAAACATACCTGTATCTTGTGACTATACATGTAATCGCCCAATATATAAGAACCACACCGCCCCATGGGTCAAATCATGTTCCTACAAGCAAGGGGGAAATAGTTCCATTTAATAATCTCTTAATTTTTCATTATGTTCTTTATATAGAACGTTGTTGGAAGCACCATATTAGTACACTTAGCCATTGAATATTCACCTATGATACATTAGTTGAGTTGAATATTGTGCACATAACCCTCTTCACTATGGAAATAACCTCAAAGGGACCACAATCAATGTTTAGTAGTTGATCCTACTCTTGAACCTGGTTGGGCACCAGTCCATGAACCAGATGGTCTACTTGGTCATGAGGGTGTAAACCATTTCATTATACTATACTAATAATAAAGGTGTTGGTATATTTTCTACTAGTAATGGAAATTTCTCAAGGATTGAGTGCCAATCGACTTCAGTTCCTAAGTTAATGACCCCTTAACTATCCGTAGATGTCAAGGGGTGTCTTCTATGGGTGTCTTGTGGTGTGTAGTGTCTATCTATGATTTCTGTGGTGCTTCCGTATTATGGGAAATGTGTATTTCATGGTCAGTTTAATAAATACATTATTCAATTGGAAAATACACCCATAGTCAATAGAGATATACACACTTTTGATAGAGAATACCATCCAAATAACCAACTTAGAAATCCAAGACCAACATTTTACTTTACCAATTCCAATTACATAATATATGCAGCACCAACTTATGTTTTATGAACCAATCAATTAAAGGGAAAGAAACTCCTCAAAATAACCCATAAAATCTCATATAGCATCACTCACCTCCAATTAACCCACATCATTGAACATCTTAATGACGATACAACCTCATCACATATATATCATGTTTAACAAACAAAATCCAACATAGTATAAGGTCTAATAGGATTCTATAGAGGAAAATATGAGGTTTTTAAAAAATCATGAACTTTTTATTGAATTCACTATTCGAATGAATGGAATACAACCTGTGAATCTAACCCTACATTTCTGGAAGACTCTATTTTGAAAAAATTTACAATTTACCCAATAATTCACCACACCATGAGTTGGTTACTACCGAAAACTCTAGAAAATGCATGATTAATATGAATGGTTATACTAAATATGAAACTAAAAATGCATTCCTTATTGCCTAATTTTTTTAAAAAAGAAGACTAATTATTACCTGGAAGTACCCATCAAAAACCCTGGTGGGAGGAGAGGGAGCCGAGAGAGGGGGACGTCCCATAGGGTGTTCAGCCATGGGGTGTCTTGCGCGTGATTGGAGAGGGGGAAGGGGGAGGCAATACCCAAATAATACTTTGAAAATTAACTATACCCAATCCAACTAACATCAAAATTCTAATAAATCACCCATCCAACAACCAATTCATCCTCAATATCACTACCCTTCCCATTATTCCTTAAAAAAATACATAAAAACAAAATCCAAATCCAATTTTCAACTAAACTAAAGACCATAGAAAATACCTTATCACCCCACTAAAGAAATGTAAAACCACCTATGCCACTACCCCAACCATCCCCAATCACTTCACATGGACCATCCTTATATCCATTACCCACCTCGACACAATATGACTAAACAAATCCTTTACCATCTTTGAGTGGGGATACATCTCAACAAAAACTCCATTAGTTCATATGGCTCACTAACTACACAAAAGGAGTGGCTATAAAGACTTCAAATAAAGTTTATCCATACAATAATGACACTTCATTGTTGAAAAAAATAGAAAACAAATCAAAGTTCACTTATTGGTTATTCCATGCCAGGGACATCACGACATGGTTTAGACAAAATAAAAATAGAAAATAAAAATAATAGATTAAAAACATTAAAACTAAGGTAGTAATTACAGATTTGGAGTGTAGAACTATTTTTTTTATTTAAGATGGATCTATCGGGTGGAAGCAGTTTCTCGGCCTGGGTAAAGAGAAATCCCTCTCGTTTAGACCAAATCAAAATAGAGAAGAAGAAAAAAACAGATTAAGAACATTAAAAGTAATTTAGGACTTATATATTTGATGTCAATTGAAGAGGATGAAAGGATTTTCTCAGTCTGGGTAACTAGAGAGCTTCAGATGATCTTCATTTTTAGGGCTACAGTCGCGCAGACAGAGGAGAATTGGGGCTGCTCTATTTTTGGGGAAACCTTTACAAATGGTTTTTAAAAACCGTTGGGAAATGTATTCTATACTAACGGTTTTTAAAAACTGTTGGTATAGGTTTTTTTTAATGGGAATTTAACCAACGGTTTCATTGAAACCGTTGGGGAAAAGGAGGCATTTCCCAATGATTTGGGCAAACCGTTGGGAAAGGCTGGTAATAATGGGAGTTTACCAACAGTTTGTTCAAACCGTTGGGGGTAGTACACCTATGCCAATGGTTTGTTCAAACCATTGGCATCAAAGTTTTTGTATATCTATGAATTATAGTAGTGTTAAAACCGGCATCATTCCATCCATTTCCAGTTTTTAAATTATAAAGTTTTAGTATGTCTGAAAATGCTATATAATGGAATCTTTGAACAAATATTTAACTTCTCAAACAATTTTGGACAATCACAAAGTTCATCTTCAACTATGATTGTCATTTAATCAATAAAATCTTAATCATCATTCACACCTGTAATCAAATCCTTGATATAGTCTTCTTCATTGTCCATACTTGTAATCATATCATATGATCCATAAAATGCAGTGTTATCCCAGTCACTAGCTACATTTTCTATTTCCTTGTATTTATTACAACATTTATAACTTTGATCAATTCCATGATAGACCAAGTGTTCTTCCAAATCCTCTAGACTAATTAGTCTTGAATAACAACATTGTAAATACAGACAAAGGATTTGAGAAGGTTCATATATATGATCTTTTACAAACTTGATGAACTATTTCACCCCATATTCATACTCTTTTGTCAGGAAATTGGAATCCATACTTTCTCTATTTATATCTATCCTATTTGATTCGGTAATATAAATATTTTAAAAAATAAATACAAAAAAGGGGACTTTAAAATAATGGGAACCCAATATTTTAATGTTTCAAATAATTTCATCATGATTTAAAGTAAATGGGTAATTGAATTTAAGAAAATAATTACTCCATTGGTGGTAGGTTTTATCCTATAAATTCATCTAGAAGAGATGGGGGATGAGTCTCAGGAAAAAAAATGTGATAATAACTGTTTGGGAGATGAAGCTGATGAGGATGATAGTTATTATTTCATTTTTTTCCCAAGACTCATCCACTTATAATCCAACACCAAATCAAAGAGAAGATGTGGTTATAGATGATTCCCCTAATTTAAACCGTGCAGGTGATGTTTAATACAAAGTAGGTTTAAGAGTTGTAATGGGGTTAAACATAAATTCACCTTTTGCAGGAGTGATGTCATGATGGATATCCTATAGGATGGATAAAATTAGTGAAATTACCTTTCCATGGAGTTATTATCAATCTATATTATTTATGAGGTGAAGATAGTGCTTAGTGAAGTCTAAGGTTTCTAGTGTTAAGTTATGGTCACCCAAGTTGGATCATTTCAATAAGGTATTTGTGTGAGTCTAATGAATCACAGGGAATGAAGAAAGTCACCTACTATTTTTTGAATAGTTTCTGAGTTTAGGGAAGATGAATAATTTATTAAAACTATATTTGTACCACAAATTGAGAAGGATTATTGGGAAATAAATGATTTCTGGTGAATGATGATGTAGATAATTTGACTACATGTTGAAATCGACAAGATTGGAAGGAAGAAAACAGACTGACAATGGCTTTTATAATTATAAAATTTAAATACTTAAAAAAAATAAAATCCACTAAGAAATAAAATAGAGGCCAGTTGAAAGCAGCTGGGAATCCAATTGAAGGATGAATTAAAACTATATATGCATCCACGTTCTTTTTTCTTTGATCTGATGCTAGTGTACATGGTATTAGTGGATTTTTTTTGAATTTGATTAGATTTGAGGTAGTGGATTTGATTCGGCGGAGGCTTATTTAAAATAAGGAACTGTTTGACTGACACCAACTCATTCCTCACCATCCCTAGGTTATACCTTTCTCCATCACTATAATAGTGTGGTACAGGTCTATAAATAAATAATTTATTATTCCAATGGCCTATCATTCATTTAAAATTTAAATGTTTAATATGGAAATTGTAATGATACTAGAATAAAATTTTGAGTATACCATTGAACTTGAAATAGGATGGTTACCTAGGAATAGAAATTTGGAATAGTAGTTGGATCAAGAACAATTTATGAGCATGATTTTTAAACCTTTAATTTTCAAGGTATGGGTAATGTAACTTTACACAATCCAAACCATGATTAGTTATCCATGTGTGTTAACTATACGAGCCTATTTTTATTCAATACATAAAAACTATAATGATATGTTTTTGTTATGTGTTATCAATTTTAAACCCCCTCTCTCATCCTTAAACACCAATTTATTACCCTAAAATATCTTGGATTGAGTTTATTAAACAAATATTTGAATTTATCAAATGGAGATTTGAATATTTTCTTATGGTTTTAAATTTTATAAATTAATGTTGAATGCTTGGTGAGGTAAAATGTTTTCAATGTTTTTTTGGGAAAAGGTAAGTTTCATGAAATGTTTTTATTTTAAATCCAAATTTTATGGTTTAGTTGTAAATAGATTTTGATTCTCCATTATTATTTTCAAAAGGGGATGGTTTTATAATAAAATTTAGAGATTATTTTGAAAAGGAGAAGTATTTTTATAAATGATTTGAAATCCCCTAGTATGGAATAGGTAGTTTAATTTATGGTAAAATTGTGAAATGAATTTGATTTATTTTTATAAATAAGATGAAATATTTTCATCATAGAGATAATATCAAATTCCATTCGCCCACCTAGAGACCAAATACTGCTCAAACAACACCTCCTAGAGCCTCCAAAAATACCATCACACCCTACCGACTGGAAAGGGAGCACTGGACTGGGACGCCATAGAAGAGTTGAGTGGGGGAGGCCTCAGCTGGGGACCACACCGAAGAACACTTCGTAATCAATAGAAGAGAAACAACCACATACCACTATCAACCACCAAGCCAAAAAAATAAAATTAGGAATAACCAACACCATAAAACACGCTCTCAGAGTAAGAATGATCCCATCAAAACACCAATCTGACCTCATACTATAGTTAAAAACAACCAAAACCAAAAAGGCCAAAAGACTAATGAAGAAAACAAGATGAGACTACTGTCTCCCCCCTATAGCATAATCCCAAGTAGGCCTAGATCCCACATCGAGCCCGACCAAAAATGGTGTTGAAGCAAGATGGGTTGGCCAGCAAGGGCAGTGGAGAAGATAGACACCAGATGTTGCCATCAACTCTGACCCAAACCATTGAAGATGCCAACACCCAGACCTAGAGTGAAGGTCTGATGTGCTAGGTTAGACTAAAAGAGGGGTGGTGAGAGTCATGCGATATCCAAACTAACAAGCTGAATTATTCGAGAATAAAAGAGAAAGCAAGAGAAGAAAGATAAGAAAAAAAACAAGTGGAACAAGGAGCGCCATCACTGTCGATCAGACCCGCAAAACCCTAAGAGAAGGAGAAGCAGATGCATCAGGAGTACCGGGAGCCTGGAGAGTGCATAGATGATCCAAAAACACAACTTGCATGCAACATTCAGATTCACCTTCAATATTGCATACAACTTTTTTTTCCAAATAAAACCTTTCTCCATTCTACAATTTTTGGACCCAACAATTTGGCAAATACTAGGAAATGACGCCACCTACAACACTATTTTCAGCTCGTACTTTAAGACCAATTTCCTTGAAAACTCCCTTATCAACCTAGCGTGGATTGAAAAAAAACACAAACTAGTATCCATTTTCGTCTATGAATATCCTTGGTTCCAACAGTCTCATCATCCAGTAAAGGCTTAGTGTTATCATCTAAAAATATGGGAACCTAAAGTGGATGAGTATCCTATTGTCTAACTGGACCTACCTTGACCATATTAGATCCTAGGTATTGGACTTTAGTTTGAATAGGTTCATGAGAATTCTAAAAATTATTCATGGAAAACCTCCTGGCTGTTAGATCTGTGAAGGATGTGAATCAAACTAATTTTTTTACCAGAGTATAACGCATCAGTTGTATCAAAATTGGAAACAACTATGGGAGTTTGGGCCTTAACTGTCAGAACCTCCCCTACCATCTTTTCCACATTCTCAATAATGTATCTAGCATCATCTCTAGCCTTGTACACCTTCGTTGGGAGTGGAGAGTCGATCATTATTTCCCCCTTCTTGTTTTTAGAAGAGTTTTATTCCTCCCAAAGATAAGAGTCGACATGAGATTGGGTCCAAATATCTAAATAAAAATTACCTAGTTATTCTTCAGAAAGGGATTCAATTACTGTAATTATAACATCATGAAAGGAAACAAAAAACTTATCATTTTCCTTACCTCTTACATTTTCAATGTTGTAAACCTCTCTATGTGCAGACTTCCATTTCAGAGAGCCCCCTACCTACACCACTTCCTACCCAAAAGAGGAACCACCAAGTTGATTTGGATGCAATAAGGGTTCCAATTCAATCAAGACTCTCTCTTGATTGATAGTGTAAGAAGGTTATTGTTCCAAATACTTAGACTCAACTATCCTCCACTTAGGAACTGCATCCTGGATCATCCCCTTGAAGCCAGTATCAACAAGTTTCTTCACGTTTTTCATATTAGAAGTGTCAAGGTGTTTTTTTCTCACGAGAAGATATATAATTATAAATATAATAAATATATATTATTTTAAACAATTTATTATAATTTTATAAATTTTTAAATAAATATATTTATTTATAATTCTAATTATAAATAAATATATTTATAAATATTTGTATACATATATAAATATATTTATATAATCATATATATTTATATAATTATATATATGTATATAATTATATATATTTAAATAATTACCTATATTTATATAATTGTATATATATATATTTATTAATATATAAATATATATAATTATAAATATAATAAAAATATTTATTATTTTATAAAATTTATTATAATTTTATAATTATATATATATATATATATATATATTTATTTATAAACTTATAAATACTTTTTTTAAAACATTATATATATATTTGAATTATTAAAAAATATATATTAATATATCATATTTATATTAATTATAAACATGAATTTTTTAATTAATGTATATAAATAAAAATTATTTTTATATATAAATATAATAACTATATATATATTAATAATATTTTTTATTAAATTTTTTTATCAGCATTAAGAATATCGCTGATAAGGATCAACCTTTATCAATGCTAAAAAAGCACTGATAAAGGGCAACTTTTATCAACATTTTTTAGTGCCCATAAAGATGTCCTTTATCAGCAATTTTAGTTAGCAGTGATAATGATGAACCTTTTATCAGTGCTTTCTGGTTAGCGTTGCTAAAAGTCGGCGTTGCGTATGCACTGATCTATGGTTGTGAATGTTTTCTATGTATCCAGAAAGTAGTTTTCACACAACCAAGCCTAACAATTTTCCACTTAAAAAGACTTATTCAAATGCTTCCCCTATAAGTCCTGGGAACATTAGAAGCGTATGGTGGTGGATGATATATTAAAATTTCTTTTAATAATCTTTGTCTGAAACCATGAGTGAAGATCTTGGATGTCAAATTTATAATTAATTTATTTAATATCTAAAAAAAATACCCAGTCTTAGGAACATACTTCATTGATAAATATTTATCATTCGAAAGGACCCTTTCATATTTCCTTACGATGTGAGGATACAAGGATATAATCCCTCTAGTGGTGATCCACACATGCTCTAATGATCTATAAGCAACACCACTCGATCTTCGGGTGCTAGTGCGGAGAATCGAATGTCTTACATTGTTC
This sequence comes from Viscum album, assembly GCA_963277665.1. Classification (NCBI taxonomy): domain Eukaryota; kingdom Viridiplantae; phylum Streptophyta; class Magnoliopsida; order Santalales; family Viscaceae; genus Viscum; species Viscum album. The sequence goes on from OY728162.1 coordinate 1,150,931,007, forward strand.
ATTCTTGATCACTTATTGTTTGATCTTGAAGAAATATCTCTTTTGTTTCTCATTCTTGAGAGGGAGAGAGAAGGAGGAGTCAAGAGAGAATTTTTTGTGCACAACAATTCTCTTTTCTCAATTTTGGATAATCTATATAATAGAAATAACCATCTATTTATAGAGTTAGAGTTTAGGTTAAAATATTATTTAATTATATTCTGACCATTAAATAAAATTTAAAACCTTTAATAAACCCCATGAAATATAATAATAATAATATTTTATGGTGCACCTACTTGTGAAAATTAATAAATAAAATTTTTGGCTTGTAAATAATTATTTTACCATCAGACGCAGTCTTGGTCTATTTATACTTCTCAGTATTTATTGAATACCCAAATAAATATTTTATTCATATATAAATATTTCATTCACATACTGATTAATAAATATTCAATAAAATAAAAAAATATTTTTTTATTCACATGCCAGAAAATAAATATTTATTTAATTTAAAAAATCAATATAACTTGAATAAGATTATTCCTCAATCTTGAGAATAATATTTATTCCATTAATTAAATTAACATATAATTTAATCGAGATCAATAGAAACACTTAGTGTGTGACCCTCTAGGATTATTTCTCATTAACATTTGTTTGGAAAAAATCCCTCAAGGTAACATTGTAGTGTTTTTGGGTTGATTGTGTTTGTTTAAAAAGCGGGTTTCCATGGAGAATTGTTGAGTTCAAGAGATATTGTTGACTAGGAATGTTGACAAGTACCCATGAAAAAGTAATGGATTCTCTAGAGTTGGTACAAAAAGTACATATACAAGGTGGTGTCATTTCCCTGTGTTTTCCAAAATTTTAAGGCCCAAAATTTTGAGGTTGGATGAATCATCACAAAAGTTGGATTTTCATGAATAGCTCATAAAAATATGGAAAATACATGAGTTTATTGAAGATAAGAGTTTCTATAAGTAAAGGATATTTACAAAGGAATTTAGTGTCATGAAGGCTGGGTTTCATGATGTTGTGGAGCATCTCAAATGTGTGATGAAAAACAAAAATTCTCCATGACTACGAGAACTGGAGCATTGTGAATGTTCAAAGGGTTGATGGTAATCTCTATGACTACAAGAAACTTTGTGAATGGAAAAATTTTACTAGAGATTTGTGAAATAGGGAGCTTCTCAAACAAGATTGGAGATCTTCAAGAAAAGGAAATGACATGGATTTAAGCTTTTGGAACAGGAGGAGACACTTATAAATAGGCCTCTACCACCTTATAAAATAGGTCAAGACTTAATGATGATTCTAAGGATTAGGATTCATGAAGATGATTCATGAAGGTTGTTCTTGAAAAATAGTTCATGAAGAAAAGAAGTTTTCAAAGGATATTAAAGGTGGAAAAAATTTGTAAGAATCATGAAAGTATTGAAGTTCATAAAGGCTATAAAAATATGACTGAAATTTGTGAGCTTCATGAAGGTAGTGAGTATCAAAAAAGCATTTAGAAGGGATTAAACAGTAAATATGTGGTAAAGTGCTATTCATCAAGTGGATGAAAATGGTACTTCAACAGAGCATCTACCTACATTTTAGGATGTATTAATTATTTATAATAAAGGGACCTATATGTCCATAAACTGTGTGTGAATACTTTCTAGATCAATGAGAAAAGGAAGAGGAATAAGGTGATCCTTTCAACTGGAAGTGATCCATTGAAATAGAGTTAGGGAGTTACCCTTGGGAGGGTAGCGAGCTATCCATAAAAACTAAAAAGTTAGTGAGTCTGGTCATATAAGTGATCTACCCTGAACTTTGAATTGGCAGTGAGCCATAGTAAATTTAGTACATCGACACATTTCCATAGTATGATCCTATGATGTATCCCAGTGAGGGTGAACCAAGTAAAAAAATATGTGTGCTTGTGCTTGCTTTCCTGATTTACTTTCCATTCATCATCATCAGATAAAGTTGTAGAGAAAAATAGTAATATAAAAACTGAAGAGAAAACAAAGTGACCCTTATAATAAAGAGGTCAATATCCAGTGGGGTAGAAATAATTTCAAAAAGAATATCCATACCCTGATTCACCCCCTCTCAAGGTATCTAGGTCCCTTTTGGACCTAACAACATTAGATAGACTTTCCCAAAGTCCAAGATTACTATCTATAATTGAGTCAAGGAACCCAAGAGAAATAAATTAATACCACCACAATGAAAACCACATATGAACAACCACTGTGTAATATAACCCCTTTGTCACAATATTTCATCAAGTAGGTTTCATGACGGTGTTGCCAACATATATGCTTGATGCATCTTTCTTTGACTATATAAAATAAGCACATCGATAGAACGTAACCATGAAATTTAGGCAAAAATTATATTCCAATAAAAGGGCCAAGATATCAACTCCCATAAAGATAAAAGGGAAAAATTATTCCTCAACTTATCCATTAATGACATGTCAATCATGACGTACCCAATGTACCATACTTCCTACCAATATATGGTGTAATGATTTTTGTCAATAAATATAAGTGAATGAGTCATGAAATTCATCAATGATAATATTAAAGTCTAAGGACCATTACACATACTCACAAATAGTAATATATGATGAAACCAAAACATGATGAATTCCTACTGGTAGGCATGTTCTCATAATCTCTCATCTTGGAGATTACCAAGTGTGAAATTCATGAGAATAAGACTCATCCACTTACGAGTACTCACACCAGATAGTATAAATACTACATGGACCATAATAGCACATTATCCAATCACAGAACTATATTAAGAATATTGTCATAACACTTCAAGGTTATCATCTTAGTGGGGAACTACTATGAACTTATCAATGCAAAAAATAATCTATGATGTCATTACATTAAATCCATGAATAATAATGAACAATATGTAATAAGATGTTAAATTACTATACAATATATCGAATATACATGTAATTAAAGTAAAACCAGTTAGTTCTAGGATACAAAATCTAAAAAACTACCAATTAGAAAATATCCAATTGCCTATGATTTTTAGTATGCTAAACCTCACATGATAATCATGTTTCTACTGAGTCAAGGATTTATTCAAGGGGTCCACCATATTTTATTCCAAGAAAATACTACTGATTTAAACCTCACCACTCTGAGAAGAATCCCTCAAGAGATAATACTTCTAAATTATGTGTTTCATTCATTGACATGACCTTGTCTCTTTTGCGAGAGCCACTACTGCATTATTATCACAATAGAGTGTGATATGATCTTTACTTCTAGGTACTATGTCAAGATATTGGACAAAGTTGTGCATCTATACTAGTTATATACTTCATAAGCCACAATATATCTAGACTCTTATATATAATCTATGCCATAGCCTTCTTTGAGCTCTTACAACTCACAACACCTCCATTCAAAGTGAAGATATATCATGTTTATGACTTCATGTCATCTCAATTAGTTTGGAAACTAGAATCTGCATATCCTATGATGAAGAGTTCCTCATCTCCTCCATAGACCATGAAAATATCCTTAGTACACCTTAGATACTTAAGTATGGTCTTGAATTCCATCCAATGGTGGTCACCTAGATCAACTTGATATCTTCCTACCACACTCAATGCGTAAGAAACATCTATCCTAGTATATAGAATAACATACATAAATGACCCAAAATCCAATGCATATGAAATAATTTCCATTTTGTTTATTTCTTCATGTTTATGAGGAAACATTTTCTTGAAAGGATGAATGCCATATAACACTAGTAATGATACCCTCTTGGATTATTCCATAATGAATATCTTCAGTATCTTGTCAATGTATGTAATTTGACATAGGCTGAGAAACCTCTTGGATCTATCATGATATATCTTGATTCAAATAATATATGTTTCCTCACTTAAGTCATTCAAAGAGAATCATTTATTTAACCATGCCTTAACATACTATAAGACTAGTATTTCATTTCTAGTAAGTAATATGTCATCAACATATACTATCAAGAGAACGACCACACTCCCACTGAACCATTTATAGACACATGAATTACATTCATTATTTATGAAACCAAATTCTGTTATGGACTCATCAAAATAAATATTCCATGACTTGGATTCTTTCAATAATCCATAGATGGATCTTTGCAACTATCATTCCTTGTTGGCATCCTTTGGATTCACAAACCCTTCAGGTTGTGTCGTATAGAAATTTTTCTGAAGGTTCCTATTAAGAAAATATGTCTGGACATCCATTTTCCAAATCTCATAATCATAAAATTCCATAACATAAAGTATAATTCTGATAGATTTCAGTATTTCAATTGGTGAAAAAGGTTTCATCGTAGTCAATGTCGTGATGCTGTTTAAACCTTTTTTCAATCAGTCATGCCTTATAGTTACTAATTTGTCCTTACATGTCTATTTTATTCTTTAATATACATTTTCAACCAACGGTATTTATATCTACTAGAGGGTATACCAAAATCTAGACTTATTTTTGGTATATGGAATCCATTTTAGAATTCATGGATTCTTTCCACTTGGAAACATATGTTCCACTTAATAATTCATTATAGGTTAAAGGATCATTAATATCAACTAATAATGAGTCACCATCCTTGATTACTAGAAAACCATAATGTTAGGGTTCTCTAACTTCTCTTTTACTCATACGTATTACTTGTGTCCCTCAAACATTTTCTTCTTCCATGATGCTTTGTGAAATATGTTCCTTAACAAACTCTTGTCTTCCTTGAGCCTGGACTTCATCAAAGTCTATATCACTTCCACTATCTCTTTTATAGATGTTCTACTTCTCAAGAAACATATCATGTATTTACACTATAACCTTTTTTGTCTAATGGGAAGTATAGGAAATATCCACTTATTTAATTGGGGAATCCTATAAAGGTACACTTTGTGCCTCAAGGTGTAATTTTGTTACTAGAAGAGGCCTTAACAAACTCTTCCCGTCCCCACACATGTAAATCCGATCACATGGTTTTATTTACACTCCCATATGGAATACCAATAATCGATTTAATTAGTACTTGGTTCAGTATATGTGATTTTGTTTGTAACATGTATCCCCAAAAGAATAATATAAGACTCATATGACTCATCATTGATCTCACAATGTCCAACATGGTGTAGTTCCTCCTTTTTCTTTCACCATTCCACTAAGGTGTTTAAGGAGGATTGAGTTGGGATAAGATTCCAAACTACCGTAAGTAATCAATGAAGTCTTTATTAAGATATTCTTCACTATGTTCTGAGTGGAATTTATTAATATACTTACCAAGTTGGTTCTCAACTTCATTCTTGTATTCCATGAATTTATCAAAAAAATATGACCTATACCTCATTAAGTAGACTTATCCATATATACTAAAATAAGTAGTAAAAGTTATGAAGTATGAGTACCCTCCCTTTCTTTAATAGAATATTTTCTACAAACATAGGTATGAACTAATTCAATAATCTCTTTAGACCTTTCAAATTTCCCAGTAAATGAGGATTTTGTCATTTTACTTATAAACATGCATGACATTCACTAAGTGGTTTTAGTTTGAAATAATCTAAATATCTATCTTGATGAAATTTAGTCAAGATATTTTCATTTTAATTACCTAGCCAGTGATTCCAAAGTTGGGTGTGGTATGAGTTTTGTGAAGTAACATCATTATTTATTTCCATTACTTAGTTCATGTAATCTAACAAATAAAGACATTTATTTAAATGTGCATTACCACAAAAAATTATATCTTTATAAAAGAAGAAAAAATTATTTCCCAAATTTGAAAATAAATCCATTAGTATCAAGCCCATATATAGAAATAATGTTCTTGGTAACATATGGACAATAATAACAACCTTTAAAAATCAATATCATTTTAGTCGACAACGTGATGTGGTAGTCCTCAATATCTATAATGGAAAGTTTTGATCCATTGGCTTCTCGTAGATCTATCCACCCTCAGTCAATCTTTCTGAATATACTTGGTTCCTATATTAGAATACATATGTGAGAACCAAAATCTATATCTAATAAATAATTTTTAGAAACAGATAAATTGAACTCGATAATAAACACACTTAAAGCCGCCCCTTTCTTTTTTGGCTAGCTGCAGTTTTTCTTCTAGTGGACCTTCTTGCCACATATGAAATAAAATTCCTATTGTTCCCTTTCTTTCCCCTTGATATTCCTATTCTTGTAAGGGTGTGAAGATTTTTTGGGAATAAATCACTTCCGTTTCCTTTTCCATTTGTTCACCATAAGGACAAAGGGTTTTCTTTCACACTTTATATCATTATCTACTTGGTGAAGAAGAGTAAGGAGATATGGCTGAGACTTCTCAAGGTTTTTGATATTAAAATTAACAAAGCTGGAGTATCTTTAAAAGAGTGATGTCAGAATGAGATCAGTTCCAAGTTATTTGGGGAGTTTGAACCTTATAACCTCTAAGCACTCAATGTAGATAATGATATTGTCTAAGTAAGGCCTATATGGGGCACCCTCTCCAAGATTTATCTGAGAGAGAGACATGGAAATATCAAATCGTTCCTATCTAGCTCTCTCCTGGTAAATACCATAGTAGTGCTCAAGTATGCTATATGCATCCATGTTTTCATGATACTTTATGAGTTCAATGGACAAAGATTAAATCATAAAAAATTGAATGTAGACTATATATTTCATATGTTTATAATAGAATAGAAACTCTTCACCACTCACCTCATTAGTAGGAAGATCAAGAATTGAGGATTTTATCATGTAATATTTCCATTCATGGTGTAGCACAATCTGAAAGCATTTTTACCATTCCTAGAAGTTAATTCCAGTCAGGAGGTTTTATTTATCCAATATTGATCACATATATAATGTGGATGATGCACTGTCCATTTTATTCTAGAATTAAAATAGAATATTATTAGTAATTTTCTTGATTACAAATTGGGTGAGATATAATAAATTAATTGATTTTATTAAATCTCACACTATTTTATTAAGTTTTAATATTCCTCACCATTTAACTTAGAATTTATAGTTTCTTAGACATTATAGTGGAAAGGATCTATATACCCCTTCTCATAACCCCCCAAAGGGTTGTTCAAGTTACTTGAAGGTATTTAGGTATGCAGGTATTTGCTAACTATAGGCTTGAAGATCCTTGATCCATTGAGTGGACTCACTTATCTTGAAATCCTAACTTGTATTTCCTCAACATTTGCCTTAAAATTACACCAATTATAGTAAGGGATACTCCTCTTGATCTAAAATAGTTAAGTCAACCCATAACCTACATAAAAACTGTAATGACCCAATGTTTTTCCATGGAAAATTCCCTTCTTATATTTATGTCATAAAACAACATGAAAACACAAAATAATGAACTACTAAGTGATAAGTGACCTTTAAACATAAGTTTGGCACTCCTATGTTTGGAATTTTGAAAATCTAACATACACGGTTGTGTTCAAGATGATTTTTGGAGTTTAATGAAACAAAAATAATTTTTGGCGAATAGTAATATACCCTTAGGAATAGTAAAATACCCTTATGAATATTAATATGACCCTTATGAATAGTAAATCATCCAACATAAGAGTAACATTACCTATGAATAATAAAATAAAATTTAGACATCTTAGAAAGTGACAATTTGACCTTAGTAAACGTTTTGGTATTTTGTAAGTCATAAATAATTAATTATAAATAATTAATTAATTTAAAACAATATATACTTCCCTAATATGTATTCATAAATTATTTAATCAATGTCTTATAGTTTTTAGATAATTTTATAAGACCCTACGTAAGTTTTGAAATCACTATAAAATCAGTTTTAATCTTAAAAACTGTTTTTTATATAAATTATGATTTTAATTAAATATTAAATTAACAATATTTAGAAAATTATTTTTGAAAAATGGACTTCATTTTCAGATTCTACACGTCGAAAAATGGTTGGGGTAAATTTTTGGGATTTTTCTGAGATACTTGAATTTTTGATGAATAGTAGAATCTGATAATTTACAATAAATGTTAAATAATGGATTAATTGAGTCATCGATGATGCTCTGCTGATGTAATCCCACTTGGTTTGGGATAACATGATAAAATTACTATTCTTGATCATTCAAGACTCACTATTCCTTGTCTTAGAGGAAATTAATAAACTAATGAATTTTATATTAAGGAAACCCCTCTCCCCTCCACTATAAAATCCACCCTTCACTCCCTCTTTTCCTCACACCTCTCAAGCTCCAAGCCTTCTCTAAAATCCACACAGAAAACTTCCCTAGCCCCTCCCCCACATCCAAGAGCTTCTGGTATCATAAAAAGACCAAGATTAGTCCCTTAAGGAGGTTCTCAAGAGAAGGATTCTAGAGGTAATTTCCCTCCCTCTTCTCCTTTAATTTCCTTTCAAGTTCAAGTTCATTTCTTGATCTCTCCCCACCTATCTTCATAAAAGTTGTATTTTAACTCCATTATTATACATATATTGTAATTTTATGATTATAATGGGATATTATATAATTCAACCCCTTTCCTTCTTCCTTTTATTTTATTAAAGAGAACGTTGTTCGTGAGGTGTTAATTTATCACCTTCAAGAATGACATGCTTTCTTCTTCCATTTATACCTTCATATATGGTCATGAAACCATTTTTATGGTTGAACCAGAATATTTTATATGTATTATGTTCTATTTAAATTTCTTTAAATAACCTATGTCCATATTACTAAGTGATAAGTTAAAACAAGTTTGTTGTGATCCAAAAACCGCCCAAATTGACCCAAATAACCATCATTTAATTCTTATCAAATGATTCATCCACATGGATCTAATATAATTCATTATAATATAATTTAATCTCCTGTAAAATCATTAATTACATGTAATATCATTTCTGGATGTTTACTCATGTTCTACCCAAACTTCAATTTAAGAATACACCCAAGAAAAACCATAAAAATGAACATCCCCAAACAATGTTTTTAAACTCTATAAGTCATCCAAAGGAACATGATATGACATAATGAAACCAGAATGAATCCTATTAATGGAAAAATGTTTCTGTATTTCTAATTAATGAGTAAAATTTCATTATACAGGACATTAAAGATAAGGAATCATTCGGGTATAAGGTAAGGGGAAATTCTCGAACCCAACTTTCATCCTTCAGGTTCTACCTCTTTTACTACATTTTTGATATGGTCACTCCTTAAAGATAATTTTTTCACAATTGTATTTCATTTTCTGGGATATACATGTTTTCTAATTAATTTTATGTCAATACAAATGTTTTCCAAAAGAACTCTTCTTTTAAGAACTCTACTTTTACCTCTCATTCATAGTTGATGGTTCTTGTATCAAGTATGCTGTTCCCTCTTTATTTTGGAAACCCAAAGCAAATGAACGTATTCTTATGATATGAAACCCATTAATTACCATGGGTTACTTATTTTCATTATTTATATATGTTCTATGTGGCATGCATGTTAATGATAATGTTATGATGTGACAAGTGCACCTGAAATTATATAGCGCAAATATGAATGTTTCAATGTGATTGGTGCGCCTAGAATTATACAGCGCTCCAATGCATTGGGTAAAGTGATGAATATCATGAGTAAATTTGAAATGATGTGTGAACAATATGATATCTTGGTTCACAAGTATGTGTGGTAGTTAACCACTAAGACATGATGTTTCATTTTTATGCATTGCCACATTTCAAGTCTTTTATTTATGCTCCTCTCATATTCATAATCTTTTTCCTATGTTATGATTATGCTCACCCCATGATATATTATTCTTATATATACTCTTATTGGGCTTCTAGATCACCCTTTTTTATGTATATCCTCAGGTGGCTACATGTACCAAGGATAGGACAAGTGCCAATAAGAAGCTAGAGAATAAGAAATTAAATAAATGTTTATGCTAGATGTTGTATTTGTTATGTGTGGTACTAGTTTTCCCAAGAAACTAAACCTTTGGATCCTCTATGTGTAATACTATTATGTTTTTTATCTTTGAAATGATGTAATAGTAATGTAAGAAAAGGCCAGGTCACTATAGTTGGTATCAAAGGAAAGGTTTAGTTAATTTGGGAATTAGGATTAGTGAACCCTAGAAAAAACTTATAGCATGAGACTAAGTACAAATATGCACACAAGAATATTTACCTAGGGATCACATATGTTATGTTTTTGGTATAAATTGTTTAAATTAATAAGTTATTCATGCTTGTTTACTTATGTTTTGTAATAACCTTTTCTATTTAAGAAAATGGTGGGAACCAGGAGAAATCAGGCCAACAACTCGTGTGAGGGCCAATGCAACAATTGCCCGAATGACATCCCCAATGATTTGGGAGTTGGAGTTAAAAACTTTATAGCAATGCTTACCCAATTATCTCAGGTTATGAACAATAACCATAATAATGGGGAACATCCTCCTTCACCAAAGAGGGAGCAACTGGCTATCGAGTGTTTTATGAAGCAACGACCACCGACGTTTTGTGGATCTTCCGATCCACTAGTTGTGGAACAGTGGGTCAACTACATGGAGAAGATCTTTTATGTACTTCACTGTTCTGAGACGGAGAAGGTGACTCTATCCATTTATCGTCTAGATGGATAAGCCAATCAATGGTGGGCTTTGATTAATAACACCAATCTAAGGGAGGAAATTGAAGAGATTGAATGGGGAGACTTTAAGATAATGTTTCTTAACAAGTATTTCCCAAGAAATCTTCACACGAAGATAGAGAGAGAATTCATATAGCTCAAGAAAAAAGAAGGAGAATTTGTCACAACCTATGAAGTATATTTCACTAGGCTTGCAAGGTATGCTTCGGGTTTTGTTATCAACAATGATAGCAAAATTGATAGATTATTTAGTGGATTAAAACCACACCTTCGAAAGGATCTCGCAATTCAAGACTTTGGGAGTTATAAAGAAGTCGTTCAATGCACCCTCAAAGTGGATATGGAGTTTAGAGAATGGTCCCATGGCTATGGGGATAAGAAATGAAAGATGGAGTTTTAATCCGGTGGATCTAATGAAAAAGGTGGGAAGAAAAATCAATGACCCACATGCCAAAAATGTGGGAAGTTTCACCATGGGAACAACCTCAAAGGGACGGGGAAATGCTTCAAGTCTGGGAAATAAGAACACCATGCTCAAGAGTGTTGAAAAGACAGGAAAAGGAAGGAAAATGTAGCCGATGAAAGGAAAGAACCACTCATGGTTCAATGCTACAACTATAAGGAGCTAGGGCACTATGCAAACCAGTGCACTAAACCTCAAGTTCTCAAGGGTAATCAGCGTCAGCAACAACCAAAGCCAAAGGAAAAAGGGAAGGCTTATGCCATCACTACTGTGGAGGTGGAGCATGATAATGAAGTTGTACAAGGTACACTTCCTATTCACTCAAGAATGGAAAAAGTTTTATTTGATTCCAGTTCTACGCATTCCTTTATATCTTGAAATTTTGATAGAACTATAGAATCAAAGCCCCGAAATTTGAAGTAGAGATATCTGTAAAAACACCAAGTGGTTCAATCATTGCAACCCAAGTGTTTGACTCTTCTCCTGTTGGCATATGTGGGAAGATTCTTCTGTAAAATATCGTAATACTTCCCTTGGTGGGATTCGACGCTATAATGGGAATGGATTGGCTCTCGTTATATAGAGAACATATCAACGGTCGGGAAAAGGAAATATCTTTTCATATTCCGAACCATCCCATTATCCTCTACAAATTCAAGGAAGATCATGAATCTCCTTTGAAAAATCCTTCAATGGTGTGGGTGTTGATTCTCTATGAAGAAGCATACCTTGCCCAAATGGTTGAGTCGAAGGAAAGTTCCAACCTTGAGGAAATTCCCATCGTGATGGAATACGATGATGTATTTACCGAAGAGTTACCCGGAATTCCCCCAGATCGTGAGGTAGAGTTCTCAATTGAACTCAAACCTAGAGCTAATCCTATCTCGAACTGTCCCTATAGGATGGATCCTATCGAACTGGAGGAGTTAAATAAGCAGCTACTAGAGTATCTGGAAAAAGGGTTCATATGCCCTAGTGCATCACCTTAGGGTGCACCAGTGCTCTTTGTGAAGAAGAAGGATGGAACAATGCGGTTGTGTATCGATTATTGGGAACTCAACAAGATCACCGTAAAGAACAAGTATCCTCTCCCAAGGATTGATGACTTATTCGACCAGTTAAGAGGAGCTCAATACTTCTCAAAGGTGGATATTCATTCTGGATATCATCAGGTAAAGGTGAAGAAGGAAGATATTCAGAAGACTGCCTTCCGTACAAGGTATGGGCACTATGTGTTTTTGGTGATTCCTTTCAGACTTACTAATTCCCCTGAAATCTTCATGGATTTGATGAATAGAGTCTTTAGACATTACCTCGACAAATTTTTTGTAGTGTTTATCGATGATATTCTCATCTACTCCAAGAGCAAGGAGGAACATGAAGAACATATAAGACTTGTGTTGGCGACATTGAGAAAGGAGAAGTTGTATGCCAAGTTCAGAAAGTGCGACTTTTAGATGAATCAAGTCACATTCTTGAGACATGTGATCACAAGTGAGATAATTTTTGTGGATCCTTCAAAGACAAAGGTGATTGAGGAATAGACCAGGCCCTCTAGTTTCACCGAAATCCATAGTTTTCTTGGATTAGCTGGGTACTACCGATGTTTTGTGAGAAACATCTCACGATTTTCAAGCCCACTAACTAAGTTAACAAGGAAAGGGGTAAAGTATGTCTGGACGGAAGAATGTGAGGGAAGCTTCAAGGAGCTAAAGAGAAGGCTGATCACTACACCTGTACACACACTAACGAAAAGTTGAGAAAGTTTTGTGATATACAGTGATGCTTCAAAGAAAGGCTTGGGTTGTGTACTCATGAAAAATTATAATGTGATAGCCTACGCCTCACGACAGTTAAAGATCCATGAGCAGAACTACCCGACACATGATCTAGAGCTGGCAGCCATGATTTTTGCCTTGAAAATCTGGCGGCACTACCTTTATGGTGAGAAGTGTGACATATACACTGACCACAAGAGCCTAAAGTATATATTCACACAAAAGGTGCTCAACATGCATCAAAGGAGATGGTTAGAGCTAATCAAGGATTACGATTTCTCTATTCACTATCATCCTGGAAAGGCGAACAAGGTAGCTGATGCTCTAAGCAGAAAAGAACCTGCTACTCTATCCATGCTACAGATTGAGAAAGACCCTATCTTCATGGATATGCAAAGAATGGATTTGGAAATCATAATGGTAGGGGATACATCCTACCTTGCCCAAATGATTGTGCAACCATCCATCCAGGAGAAGATTAAGGAAGCACAAAGGGATGATGTGGAGATACAAAATAGGGTGAATGCAGTAAAGGAAGGGAAGATACAAGAGTTCCATATCGACGATGATGGTGTGATTCGGTTTGGAATGTGGATTTGTGTGCCTTCATCACTTGGGATAAAGAAGGAGCTATTGGATAATGCACGTATCTCAACTTTCTCTATCCATCCTGGGAGTACCAAGATGTATTGTGATCTCCGAGAACACTTTTGGTGGGATAAAATGAATAAGGATATTGCGGAATATATATCAAGGTGCTTGGTATGTCAGCAAGTTAAAGATGAGTGACAAAATTCCAAAGGAATGATGCAGCCATTACTTATACCCATGTGGAAATGGAAAAATGTTACTATGGAATTTGTCACAGGTCTCCCAAATATGTCAAAGGGAAATAATGCGATATGGATTGTGGTTGACTGACTCACCAAGACTGCCCATTTTATCGTTACTCAGGAAGACCTCTTGCTTGAACAACTTGCAAAGATATATGTGAAGGAAGTGGTGAGACTGCATGGTGTTACACTCTCAATTGTCTCTGACCGTGATCCAAGGTTCACATATAAATTCTGGAGGATCCTTTAACATGCTTTGAGTACTGAATTAAATTTCAGCACAACCTATCACCCCCAAACCGATGGCCAATCTGAAAGGACTATTCAGACTCTTGAAGATATGCTAAGATCCTGATCTCTTGAATTCAAAGGTGGTTGGGATCAGCATCTCCCATTGGTTGAGTTCTCATACAAAAATATCTTCTACTCGAGTATTCAGATGGCTCCATATGAAGATCTGTATGGAAAGCGATGTAGAACTCCAACCTGTTGGGATGAAGTTGGAGAAAGAAAGCTACTTGGACTCAATCTTGTTCAAGAGATGACAGAGAAGGTTCAAGTCATCCAAAAAAACATCAAAGCTTCTCAAAGTTGGCAAAAGAGCTATGCTGACAACCGTCGAAGGGACTTGGAGTTCGACATTGGAGATAAAGTCTTCCTTCGAATATCTCCACAGAAGAGAGTCATGCGATTCGGGAAGAAAGGGAAGCTAAGACCAAGGTATATTGGCCCCTTTGAGATCCTTGACTGCATAGGAGTCGTGACCTATTGTCTTGCACTTCCACCTAATATGGATCAAGTTCATGATGTGTTTCATGTATCACTACTTAGGAAGTACATACCAGACCCCTAACATGTACTAAACTCAGAGGTGGTGCAGCTGGAAGATGATCTCTCCTATGAGGAGAAACTAGTAAAGATTCTGGATTGGAGAGATAAGGTTCTACGCAATAAGACAACCCATCTTGTCAAAGTGTTGTGGAGGAACCATAAGTTTGAGGAAGTAACTTGGGAACCATAAGAGGCAATGAAGGATAAGTACCCTCACCTGTTTGTGTAAAGTGAATTTTAGGGGCGAAATTCCTTAAGGGGGGAAGAATATAACAACCCAATGTTTTTCAATGGAAAATTACCTTCTTATATTTATGTAATAAAATAACATGAAAACACAAAATAATAAACTACTAAGTGATAAGTGACCTTTAAACATAAGTTTGTCACTCCTATGTTTGGAATTTTGAAAATCCGACATACATGGTTGTGTTCAAGATGATTTTTGGAGTCTAATGAAACAAAAATAATTTTTGGTGAATAGTAATGTACCCTTAGGAATAGTAACATACCCTTATGAATAATAATATAACCCTTATAAATAGTAAATCATCCAACATAAGAGTAACATTACCTATGAATAATAAAATAAAATTTAGACATCTTAGAAAGTGAAAATTTGACCTTAGTAAATGTTTTGGTATTTTGTAAGTCATAAATAATTAATTAATTTAAAAGAAAATTTACTTTCCTAAAATGTATTCATAAATTATTTAATCAATGTCTTATAGTTTTTAGATAATTTTATAAGACCCTACGTAATTTTTGAAAGCACTATAACATCTGTTTTAATCTTAAAAACTATTTTTTTATGTAAATTATGATTTTAATTAAATATTAAATTAATAATATTTAGAAATTTATTTTTGAAAAATGGACATCATTTTCGGATTCTACACGTCGAAAAATGGTTGGGGTAAATTTTTGGCATTTTTCTGAGATACTTGAATTTTTGATGAATAGTAGAATCCGATAATTTACAATAAATGTTAAATAATGGATTAATTGAGTCATCGATGATGATCTGCTTGTAAAAACCCGGGTTTTTAGAACGAGTCAAAATCCCGACCCTGTTTAAATTTTTGACTTGTTTCTGAGGAAACTGGATTAAATGGGAAGTTTCTGGAAATTCCCAGACTACACGCCGTGTACTTTAAGTACACACCGTGTATGTTTAGGCGAGTGACCGGCCGTGTGCTCTCCGAGTACATGCCATGCAGTGACCGTGAAGAATTTCTTACTACACGGCGTGTAGTGTGGAACACGCTGTGTAGACCCCCGACCGTGTGAGGCCATACATGGCGTGTAGGCCGTTGGCCGGGTAAGAACCAGGGGAACGCCGTGTTCTCTTTGGACACGCCGTATTGACTAGCTGTGTATGAGGGATATACATGGCGTGTGGGTATGTCAGTGAGGAAGAGAAGAGGAACTCGGTACACGTCGTGTACCCAGAGGTATATGCCGTGTACTCATGTCGGCAGGTTCGGAAAGTAAGTCAGCGGAACCTTTCCCTATTTTGAACAGTTAAATGAAATATACACGGCGTGTAGTCCTAAAGTACATGCCGTGTACTTTCTTTTTTTTTTCGCTTAAAACAGGTAGTAGCCTCGTTTTTGAGGCAGAACACCCCTCCTCCACCCTGATACGCGAACAGGCCGGCCGAACCTCTCTTCCCCTCCCGGTCGTCCGTCCGAGACCCGTTTTGATTGCGGATTAGTGCGTTGGAACCCCCTCGGTAAGGCTTCGATTCCTCTTTGGCCGTTTTGTTTGATTTTCATTCTAGAATGAGTTATATCCCCTTGAGCGGTTTTGAATCTATTGTAGATTTACCGCATTTTAGACCGAATTGGCGGGTGTTATCGGAGGAGTAGCATCGTGCGAGTCTCAAGTAGGTGGTGCATACCTCATTTTGTGTTTTCGTGGTTGTTTGGGTGACGCGGCTTCGGCGCGTTTTCGAGTATTTTTGAGCGGGACCCGTTTTATCTGCTTTTTCATACTGAATTGTTTATGGGACCTCTAGGATGACTTTGGGTATGCCCGGTTACCAGTTTGCGTGAGCGGGGCCGGGTGAGGGGCCGTGGCTCATCGGGGCATTTTGGCCGGGGAACGCCAAAATGGTTTTAATTGAAATATGATTGGTATAAACTGTTTAGTTTAATTTGTTAAAGCCTGTTATAATTGTTAGAGGCATTTAATACCTCTCTGATGGTATGGGACGACACCTGGTATAATGCAATTCTACTATTTAGTTGGTTTTGCCTGGTTGTGTTTTCTGTTTAACTATGTTATATATGCGATTGTTGAATTGCATCTGTTGGACCCTTTGGGTTGTGTTGTTCTTGGCCCAGTTACACTTGAGTGATGCTGATCACAGGTTGGGGATTTTCCCGGGTTACTTTGGGTGGTTTTGACCGTGGGATTGGGCATCATGGATGTCGGTTTGAGGCCGTACGATTGTCAGGTTGGGCATGGCCCGGGATACTAGGGTGGCGATGCCATCGGACTTGAGCGACATGGTCACAGGGACACGAGGTGTTAGATGTTTTGGTGTCTTAGGACTATTTTGGTGATTACCGCTCACCGGGAGTTTGAGTAGTGTGCACACAGAGATACTCCGTGATGAGGTGGTTTTGACCACTCGTGTGGGTAGAGGCCCCCGTAGTTGCGGTTAGGTATTTTTGGTTGGGTGTGCTTGCTGTAGAAAGCCACGTGAGAGGTGAGGAGCCTTCAGGAAATGGGCGTGCCTTCAGGACGTCAGTACTTGAGACACGAGGTGTCAGGAGGCACATGGTGCCGGGTTACTATTTGTGGGCGTGCCTTTGGGATGTCGGTACTTGAGACATGAGGTGTCAGGAGGCACATGGTGCCAGGTTACTATTTGTGGGCGTGCCTGCGGGACGTCGGTACTTGAGACACGAGGTGTCAGGAGGCACTTGGTGCCGGGTTACTATTTGGGGCGTGCCTTCGGGACGTCGGTACTTGAGACACGAGGTGTCAGGTGGCACACGGTGCCGGGTTACACGACAGTGATTCCGGCATTGGCCGAAGCAGGTGACACTCCATGGTGGCTGTTGAGCACCAGTGGAGTTTGTATTTATTTTTGCATTGTACTGATTACTGTTTTCCTGGTAAATGTATGACTGCTTAAACACATATATTTGGTACTCACCGTTGGGTGGTATCCTACTGAGATTTGTCTCACACCCTGCAGGGGCCCTTCGGGACGTGTGCAGACTTCATGGATTTACGTACAGGAAAGGGACCAGCTTCAAGAGCTGGGTTACGTTAGTTGTTGCATGGATATGGTACAGACCTTGAGGTCATGCCTAGCTGGGGTTTACTAGTGGTGTTTACTTTTCTGTATCAGCATGCTTACTTGTTGTAGCTACTGTTGGTTAGCCATTGGTGCCATTTTGTATGTTGACCTACTTTGGATGCATGTTTTAATGTTCAGTAGTAGTTACCTGTTATCAACGTGCTGTTGTGTTTATTTCCACTGCTGTTGTTATAATTATTGCTTCCGCTGTTTGTTGATATTGGATATGCTTCCGCTCTGCAGGTCTGGTTTGCGTTTGCTGAGTCTTTCTTTCTGCTGCATATTTACTGTTATACTCGGACCAGTACCCTTACTATGATCCTCCTGGAGGGTATAGCCTCCCCACTATACCTATTCAGACCCTCGCTGCTAGTCGGCAGCCTTTGGCGTTCATGGGAGGTGCGCCTAAGGTAGTGACACCCGACCCGCTCGGCACTATTCGGGTGGCTGGCCGGGTCTAGGACGTTACACTGCTGATGTAAGCCCACTTGGTTCAGGATCACATGATACAATTACTATTCTTGGTCGTTCAAGACTCACTATTACTTGTCTTAGGGGAAATTAATAAACTAATGAATTTTATATTAAGGAAACTCCTCTCCCCTCCACTATAAAATCCACCCTTCACTTCCTCTTTTACTCACACCTATCAAGATCCAATAATTCTCTAAAATCCACCCAAACACCTTCACTAGAACCTCACCCACATCCAAGAGCTTCTGGTCTCATCAAAAGACCAAGCTTAGGCCCTTTAGGAGATTCTCAAGAGAAGGATTCTAGAGGTAATTTCCCTCCCTCTTCTCCTTTAATTTCCTTTCAAGTTCAAGTTCATTTCTTGATCTCTCCCCACCTATCTTCATCCAAGTTGTATTTTAACTCCAGTATTATACATATATTGTAATTTTATGATTCTAATGGGATATTATATCTTCCAACCCCCTTTCCTTCTTCCTTTTATTTTATTAAAGAGAACGTTGTTCGTGAGGTGTTAATTTATCACCTTCAAGAATGACATGATTTCTTCTTCCATTTCTACCTTCATATCTAGTCATGAAACCATTTTTATGGTTGAAACAGAATATTTAATATGTATTATTTTCTATTTAAAGTTCTGGAAATAACCTATGGCCATATTACTAAGTGATAAGTTAAAACAAGTTCGTTGTGATCCAAAAACCACCCAAATTGACCCAAATAACCATCATTTAATTCTTATCAAATGATTCATACACATGGATCTAATATAATTAATTATAAGATCATTAAATATCCTATAATATCATTAATGACATGTAATATCATTTCTGGATGTTTACTCATGTTCTACCCAAACTTCAATTTAAGAATACAAGTGAACCACCCAAGAAAAACCATAAAAACGAACATCCCCGAACAATGTTTTTAAACTCTATAAGTCATCCAAAGGAACATGATATGACATAATGAAAACAGAATGAACCCTATTAATGTACACATGGTTTTGGATTTCTAATTAATGAGTATAATGTCATTATACATGACATTAAAGAGAAGGAAGCATTCGGGTACAAGGTAAGGGGAAATTCTTGAACCCAACTTTCGTCCTTCGGGTTCTACCTCTTTAACTCTATTTTTGATATGGTCACTCCTTAAAGATCATTTGTTCATCATTTTATTTCCTTTTATAGGATATAAATGTTTTCTAATGAAGTTTATGTCAATCCAAATGTTTTCCAAAAGAACTCTTCTTTTAAGAACTCTACTTTTACCTGTCATTCATGGTTGATGGTTCTTGTATCAAGTATGTTGTCTCCTCTTTATTTTGGGAACCCAAAGAAAATGAATGTATTATTATGAGATGAAACCCATTACTTACCATGGGTTACTTATTTTCATTATTTATATATGTTCTATATGGCATGCATGTTGATGATAATGTTATGATGTGACGGGTGCGCCCAGAATTATATAGCGCAAATATGAATGTTTCAAAGTGATGGGTGTGCCCGGAATTATAAAGTGCTCCAATGCATTGGGTAAAGTGATGAATCTCATGAGTAAATGTGAAATGATGTGTTAACAAGATTCTATCTTGGTTCACAAGTATGTGTGGTAGTTAACCACTAAGATATGATGTTTCATTTTTATGCATTGCCACATTTCGAGTCTTTTATTTATGCTTCTCTCATGTTCATAATCTTTTTCCTATGTTATGATTATGCTCACACCATGATATATTTTTCTTATCTATACTCTTACTGGGATTATAGTTCACCCCTTTTGATTTATATCCTCAGGTGGATACATGTACTAAGGAGAGGACAAGTGCTAATAAGAAGCTAGAGAAGAAGAAATTAAATAAATGTTTATGATAGATGTTGTATTTGTTATGTGTGGCCCTAGTTTTCCAAAGACACTAAACCTTTGGATACTCTATGTGTAATACTATTATGTTGTTTATCTTTGAAATGATGTAATAGTAATGTAAGAAAAGGCCGGTTCGCTATAAAAACCTTCCTTATAAAAGAAAGTATCCCAACTGGGGTTGGTCAAACACGTAATTCCATTGATTTTCATTCCTAATCAAGTAATGGAAGGCCAAGTATAACTTTATATTTAATTGAGTTATTATTAATTTATTATGTACAAATTTTATCTTATTTTATCATTGACATGACTTGTTAATATTAATTGGATGTTGATTAATTAACCAAATTGGATAAAACATTTACCCACATTTCATTTATTTAATTTCCATCTTTTCACATTAATTATTTTATTTATGTGATCACAATCTTGCATCTATAAAATAAATAATTTCATAGATAATAATAAATAAATAATTAAATGACCCATTCATGAGCTTTATCCAATGGTTTATTTAATGGGAAAATATTAAATCAACCTTTAACGTAGGGGAAACAACTCCAATTGGCAGTCTTGGAATGAGTAACATCATTCCACCTATCCACTTGTGTATCACTTGATTTGGAATCATAATGATTTTATCTTTAAATATCTCCATGAACCTTGGGATACTCCATTAATTATATGTATTTATTACTCATGCATTGGTGAGGGGAACCAAAGGATTGATTAAAAGGGGATTACATAAATATCATTGGACACACAGGTCCTATATAATAATGGAGGGAGAGATGAATCATAGTCCATAATTTAATTGAATATTAAATAATTTAAAACCCATGAAATAAATTAAATTAAATAATCCTAAACATACATAGATCTTGGTCAATCTCATGAAAAATCATATATTCAAAGAATATATAAAACGTAACTGGACAACATTTATTTATTTATTTATTATTTATTATTAATATTAATAAGCTTGAATTAATTAATTAATTAATTATCTTTCATCTTAATGATCATTCGAACATAATTGGAGATACCCATAATTCATGTAATTCATGGAAAATAAATGGAATAACCTATAATGACATATTTATTACAATAAATTAATTGATCATTTAAAATTATTTAAAACCATTATTAAATTGTCAAACACACAATGGTGTTCCAATCAACAAAATAAGGTTTTAATGTTGCAATTTTCCAATTTAATTTAATTTTTAATTATTTCCATTAATGGGAGAATACATGACCTGTACATCCAACTACATGTTGTGTATCTCGGTTACTGTGTATCCATGTCACACACATGGGTCTACGACATGTACCTTAGACAAACTACATGATGTGTACAGACCAACTACACATAATGTGTTCCACTTTTTGTGCATCCAAGATGCACGATTGTGTCTTCAGTGTGTGTCACAGAGGACTATATAGCGTGTACAAGCTAGCTACACACCATGTATATCATTGAGTCGTGTGTCTATTTTCACACTGAGTCACTTGGCATGTTCTTCGGACATGATAATTGATGAAATACATGTTTTTTACACTACATAAATGTAATGTATATCATAAATTATACAGGTTTTCTGTTTCACATGGGTTTTACCATGAATAATGACCACAAAAATTGTGATATTTATGCTGCTAACTTATATAGAATACCGATGTGTATACTGATACATGTTGTGTAATCTAAAAATAGTGTTCCAGGTTGGCTGATCAACATGCAGATCAGATCACATGTAATTATTATGTGGCTCACTATGTATACTTCATGCATCCAGATGCATCAAACTAGGGTACACAATGTATACTTTTGAGTACATGCCATGTAACACTGTCTTACTGAAAAAAATTGGCAGTTTCCCGATGACAACTCTGGTCATTCTTCATCTATTCTTAAACCTTTAAGAAAATTAAAACAATTGAAAAAATATTATTAATATTTTGAATCATGTTAATTAAAATTGGATTAAAGAAAAAATAATATGAAATGACATTCTAACCACAATTACGCATAGATCAACAATCAAATAAATAATTATAAATTTAAACGTGACCCCTATAATACCACTTTTAGGTCATGAGTGCAGCAAAAGAATGTAGTGGTGGGTGATATATTAAAATTTATTTTAATAATTATTTCCTAAAACCATGAGTGAGGATATTTCATGTCAAATTTATAATTAATTTATTTAATATCTAACAAAATAAATACCTGGGCTTAGAAACATTCTTCATTGATGAATGTTGATCATTTGGAAAGACCCTTTCAGATTTCCTTCATTGTACTGTGATAATGAAAGGATATAATCCCTATGGTGGTGATCTACATGTTCTCCACTTATATCTGAGAACATCATTCAATATTTGGGTGCTAGTGCAGTGAATCAAATGTCTTGCATTTTTCATTCTTGATCACTCATTATTCGTTCTTGAAGAAATATATCTTGTGTTTCTCATTATTGAGAGGGAGAGGTAAGGAGGAGTCAAGTGAGAATTCATTGCACACAACAACTCTCTATTCTAAATTTTGGATAATCTACATAATAGACACAACCGTTTATTTATAGATTTAGGGTTTTGGTTAAAATATTATTTAATTTCATGAAGGCCATTAAATAAAATTTAAAACCCTTAATAAACCCCATACCACATAATAATAATAATAATAATATTTTTTGGTGTGACAACTTGTGAAAATTGATAAATAATATTTACCATCTTGTAAATAATTATTTTATCATCGGAAGCGGTCTTGTTCCGTTCAAACTCCTCAATATTTTTTGAATACTTAAATAAATATTTTATTCATAAATAAATATTTCATTCTCATACCGGAAAATAAATCATTATTAAATATTCAATAAAATAAAGAAATATATTTTTATTCACATGCTATAGAATAAATATTTATTTATTTTTTGTGATAAATATAACTTGAATAAAATTATTCCTCATCCTTGAGAATAATATTTATTCCATTAATTAAATTAAAGTATAATTTAATCGATATCAATAGAAATTCTTAGTGCGTGACCCTCTAAGATTCCTTCTCTTTGGCATTAGGCGGTCTTACCTAAAGTCCAATATTACTATCTAACAAAGGGTCAAGGAACCAAATAAAAATAACTTAATGCCACAATGATGACAACTACATAAGAATTATCACTATATAATATAACCCCTTTGTTATAATATCTTATCAAGTAGCTTGCATGATGGTGTCATCAACCTATATTCCTTTGACTATTTAAAATAAACATGTTGATACACCATGGGCATATAATTTAGGTGAAAATTATATTCCAATAAAAGGGTTGATATATCAACTCCCATAAAGATACATGGGAAAAATCCATCCTCGACTTATCCATTAATGAAATTTCATGCACCCAACGTACCCTACTTCCCACCAACATATAGAGTGATGTTTTTTTCAGTAAATCCAAGTGCATGGGTTATGACATGCATTAATTATAATATTAAAGTCTAAGTACCATTAAACACACTCATATATAGGAATATCCAATGACACCAAAACATTGTGAATTAATACTAGCAGGTCTATTCTCATAATCTATTATCTTTAAGATTACTAAGTGTGAACTTCATGAGAAGAATCATCATCCAATTACGAGTACTCACACCTAACGGTATAAATACCATGTTTCCCATCATAGTATATTATCCAACCACATAACTATATTAAAAATATTTTCATATCACTTCAAGTTTCTCATCATAGCAAGGAACTAATATGACCTTATCAATGTGAAAAATACTCTAGGACATTGTTACAT
This sequence comes from Viscum album, assembly GCA_963277665.1. Taxonomy (NCBI): domain Eukaryota; kingdom Viridiplantae; phylum Streptophyta; class Magnoliopsida; order Santalales; family Viscaceae; genus Viscum; species Viscum album. The sequence goes on from OY728162.1 coordinate 1,150,955,058, forward strand.
TAAATCCATTCAGAACAATTAATAATATGTAATAAGATGTTAAATTATTATTTAATACATCAAATATACATGCAATAAAATTAAAATCAGCTGGTCCTTGAACCATAACTCTAACATCTCCATGTCCTAGTCACTTTTTAACATCTCTTCTTTCACATGTTTCTGCTAGAACAACCACAATCCTCTAACCATTATCAGTTATCCTAGCCTAAAAGAGGCATAATAACAACCTATAATTTCCCTAATTATGAATTTTTCCAAGATGTTATCCAGGTTATGATTTAAATTGATAATTCATACCTCCAACACACCATCTTTCACAAGATTCTAGATGAAGTGATACTTTAGTTGAATGTGTTTCATCTGTGTGTAAAACACTGGATTCCCAGCAAGATGGATGGAGCTCTGATTGTCATAGAAAAACATTATGTTCCCCTAATTACTTCTGAGTTCTTATAACAAAAAATTCAATTAAATTTAATTCTTCCCTACTTTTGTGATTATAATATACTCTTCTTATATTGTAGACAGCGAAACTACTGGTTGTAGTATAGACATTCAGCTCATAGTCATTCCTCTAAAGGTAGATATAAAGCTAGTGATACTTCTCCGCGTGATTATATCTCCTAAAAATTACATATATAAAAATACTTAAAATGAATCATCCACTCTGTAAAATAGTTCTAGGTCTTTCAAATCATTAAGATAATAGAGTATCCACTTCACTATTTCCCAGTGCTTATTTTATAGATTCTCCATGAATCTGCTGACAACTACCACTATAAAAGAAATACCCAACCTTATATAAACAATGAAATAAATCAAGCTTCTGACTTATGAAGAATATGTAATATTTACCATAAAATCAACCTATTCTTTGATTCTAGATTCTTTCACTTTGGAAAACTTAAAATGTTCAACCAATGGGACAATCATAGGCTTATACTCGAACATTATAAATCATTAAAAGACCTTCTAGATCTATTAAAACTCATAAAACATCATTTTTTTGTGATTCTAATCCCTCTAGATCCATATAACCAAAATATACTTCACAAACCTAAGATCTTCCATCTCAAATGTTCTAGGAAAATTATATTTTAGTTCCTCAATCTGATCTCTCCTCCAACCAATGAGAAACATATCATCCTTGTACTAGAGAATATTGATGAAAATCTCATCATCAAAAACCTTCCAGTAGAAAAAATGATCCACATTTCGCTTTAAGAACACTTTTTATACCATAAAGTCATTAAACTTGCAGTTATATTGCCTAGATATTTTCTTTATCCTATGAAAACTTCATTTGAGCTTGCAAACTAGATTACTTCTTCTAATTTCCATGAATCTTACTATTTTTTATGATTTTTTCCTCTTCCAAATCATTATTAAGGAATGTAATATTCATATCTAACTACTTAATATATAGACCCTCATTCACAACCATTCTGAGAACCATTTGGATTTTTGTGTAATTGAAAATCAGAGAAACTATTTCACTAAAATACACATTGTTCATTTTGTTGAAATCCATTCACAACCAAAATTAATTTGTTTAATTTCATATCATCTACTTCTTAATTCAACCAGTAGACCTATTTATTTTATGAAATGATCTATTCCCTATAAGTCATTCTATTATCTCCCATTTCTTGTTGACATGCATGGAGTCAAACTCATCCTTTATTGCTAACTCTCATTATTCCGAGTCACTGGGAATTGTTTCCTCTTCAAAGATTTTGGGTTTCCCAATGGCCTTAAAAAATTAGTAGTGGACATCCAATTTGAACATTTTCACTGGTGATATGACTATGTTATACCACCTTAATTTAACACGAGGCCTTACTTTTTTTTTAAAATATCACTATTTGAAATTTCATATTTTAGAGCTCTACTTCGATCTTTCCCAATCCTTACATATTTCAGTATATCTAGCCTTGATAATACCCTCAAAATATGATATCCATATAGAAAACCCTTTAGACTATCTAATATATCCATAACATTAGTACTCTTATAAATATTGGACCTTCAAAAATTCTATTCAGATCAACATTGACACGCTCAATTTATTCTTTGCTCTCAATTGCATCTTCTTCCATGTTCAAATCCTTCAATAGTCCCCCCTCATTTAAGATTAAATTTTCAATTATGATAACCTTCCTTTGTTAATTATCCTAGAGTCTAAATCCAATGATTTTGTAATACCCAAGAAATTCAAGTAATAAATAATCATATTTTTATTACAAAAGTTATACCACAATTAAAAGGTATAAATTTATTAAGATCACTTTATCTAATAATGGAAAATAGAAAAATAAATAAATAATTAAAGTACAATGTATATGTTTTGTCTCATATTTTCCAAGAACAACATGGCTGTAACAAGAACTATTAAAAAGAAGAATAATATAATCCATGGAATAGACATATTGAAAGAACTAAAAAAATGAGAAGTATTATTTAGGGGATTTTTTTGAATTAATTTATAAGTAAATACTTCCATTTAATGACCATTGGGAATTATGATCATTGGGAATTATGACCATTTGGAATTACAACCACTGGTAATATAACCATTATAAAGTGTTCAGTAGAATTAGTGTATGTTAAGGGTAAATATGAGAGATAATTAATAAAAAATTGAGAAATCATGGACTTAGCTAGTAGTAAAATCCCTTATAAATAAAATTTATTAGATATTAATAAGGAAGTATTATAATTGGGGTTCACCCTTGACTAATCCCAAGCATAACTTCAAATATTTTGGTTTGAGTGAAATTGTTTACTAGAGAAGTTCAAGTTAATAAAAATCACTATGAGATCAATATTGGTTGAACCACCCCATGAAAGTATAACCATTTTACATAATACCCTTAGGGATTATTCTGATGTGGTAATGGGTTAGGTATCTAGGGGTTAAGTAGTACTAAAGCGTAAATTATTTTAGAAATGAAATATTATTTACCCCGATAATTTTTTTTATAAAATGTATCATCCTTATATAATAGTTAATATATATATATAATTAGAGTATAAATTTGATAAAATATATTACATATTTTTAATAAGGACATTAAAATTATGCAAGGGGTGAAATTTGGTAATTTTTGATAAAAATATTAAAATACAGTAAAATATAGAGAAATATGGTAAATATGACATCATAAACATGTAACCATGATTGAAATCATACAATATAGTGACCTTTGCCTAATTTTGACACTAAAAATTATATTTTATCACTAATGGAGCTAATTGGGCACTATGGGGGTAGTGGAGCACTTAAGATAATGAAACGATAAATTATTCATTATTTTATTCAATGAAATTACATTCACTACACCTATAAATACCCACCCCTTATCATTTTCACATAAAAAATATGATTTTCACTCTTAATATATTTATAAAGGAGTCTATCACATATCTTTATATTTAATATTTAAGAGTTTGGTTGTTTTTAAGGGTCAGTTGTAGGCTAAGAAGCTTAAGAGAGGTGAGGGTTCCTATTTCACCCTCTTCATTTCCTATTTGGATTAATTTTATTTTAATACCATTTAAAATCACAGTTTATATGTTTTAATTTTTATATATTGACGTTTTTATCACCCCTTTTATCTATTATCAATGTTATAATAACCAAACCCCTATAATGATTACCCCTTCATTAGCTGCAACCAAACTGAAGAAAGGGTTCCTTTTCTCCCTCTTTTCAATTCCAATATATATCTCCATTAATGCATCCTTTTAAATTTATAAATATTACAATATTTTCATTATATCATTTTAATTAATGTATTTAAGATACCCTAACCTCATTATTACCCATTTCACTCACATTAACCTTCATTCATAAGCCGTTATTATGCTTAAATATACTCATAGCTATAAAATCCATTATCCAAGTCCCTACGCATGCCATGTATTTTTCGAATTATGTATGTATTATTTTTAATAGGTGGGAATTTTATAATTATGAAAATTATGTAGCTATTGGAGCCTCTATAAAGTCCCAAGTGTATTAACTTGATTTTGGCATAAGTTTACCTTTACCATCAATGCATGCTGATCTAGAGGTATTTCACCAATGAAAATTTATATCCCTAATGCATATAAAATATATGTGATTACATACTACTATTTTTAGAGGGCATTTTTCAAAAATTACCTTGTTTCCATACCATTTAAAATACATGTATTTGATTAACTAAATACATTGATCATCTTAATCTTTGTAAGTACCCGATAACTAATATTCCATATTCTTCACCAAATAAGGATACTTATTTGAACATTGATAATCCCTCATTATCCTTAATAATTTTCAAGTAAATTCACTTAGACATCTTTATTAATTCATTAATTGGGAAAATATATTAAAATTATTGTATAATCATTTATTCTATATAACAAAATCTTGTAAGATAATTTTTATTGAGTAATTATGAAAATTATTTCTTAGTTGTTTATTCTTAAACATTATGCCACGTATTTGATGGTTCTAGGAACAACATACATGATTATCTAGGATGATACTAACTTATAATTTTTTGTATTTGATGCATCATTTGTATATTTTACAATACATAAATTTCCGGACCAATAAAATTTTTCCATAAAATATTAACAAAGAAAGTCACTGGAACCAAGAGAAGATATTTTCACATTAAATTTATAATTAATTTAAATATATTGGAAGAAAGAATAATTTAGTCTTGATATCTTTCTTTGATGAATATGTTGATCATAAAAAACCTTTTTCGGTCAATCGTTATTTATTTTGTAGGATCCAAATGTAGAATCCCTCTAACCGTGATCCACATGTGATTCTATGATCTCTAGAAAACATTGATGGATAGTCAGGTGCTAGAACGATGGATCAATCATCTTGTGGTTTTTGTCTTGATGGATATGATGATTCATTTGGGATTGAATAATCACCTTTACAATCTTGTTCTTGAGATGATGGAGGAGGAGGGAGAATCTCTACAACATTCTTAGGTCTTAAGAGATAGTTGTTGATTTCATTGTGCATAATGATTCTCAATTTTAATAAATCTCGATCAACCTCTACACAATAGATGTATTCTTCTATTTATAGAGTTAAGTTTAGTGTTAAAAAATTATTTAATTTCACAATGGACCTTAAATAATATATTAAACCTCATCTGAACCCATTCCATATAATAATAATAATATTATTTTTCTCATGGAGTGTATAAACTAGTGGAATGATAAATATTATTTTACTATCTTTCAAATTAATATTTATCACCAGACACAATTTTGGTCCACTCCCTCCTCAACATTTATCAAATACCTGAATAAATATTTAAATAAATATCTATTCATTTAATAAATAAAATAAATATTATATTCAAAGTCTAGTGAATAAATATTTATTAAATATTATTTAAATAAAAAAATTATTTATTAATGAATAATTAATTAATTATTACCTTGCGAATAATAATAAATACTTAGTGTGTGACCCAATAGACTTATTTCTCATTGAAATTAGGTGGGATTACCTAAAGTACAAGATTAATATCTAATAATGGGTCAAGACACTCAAGATAAATAATTTAATTTTTCAGCATCAAAAACAACACATGATAACTCACTATGTAATATAATACCTTTGTCATAATATCTCATCAAACAGGTTATACACTCATGTCATCAACCTATATGATTGATACGCCTTTATTTGACTATATAAAATAAACTCATAATTACACAATGGCCATGGAATTTAATATGTCAGTTATATTTCAATCAAAAGGATGAGATATCAACTTCTATAAATTTGGAAGGGACAAATCCTTCCTCAACTTATTTATTATTAACATGTTATTCATGACTCACCCAATATACCAAACTTCACCATGAGATGTTTTCATCATGGTTTATAATAATACATCTAAGTGCATGAGTCATGATATGAATTAATAATAATCTTAAAGTCTAAGGAATATTACACACACCCATATACATGAATATCCGATGACACATAAGCATGGAAAATTCCTACTGGTGATTTTATTCTCATAATCTCTCATCATAGATATTACCAAGTGAGAAATTCATGTGAAGAAGTCTCATTTTCTTATGAGTACCCGAACCTAAGAGTCAACATACTATGTTCCCCATCATAGAATATTATCCGACTATAGAAATAGTTTTGAGAATATTTTCATGACATTTCAAGGTTCTTAATATAGTGAGGAATTGTAATGACCTTTTTTCAATGAAACATATAATCTATAAAAATATCATATTAATGTTATATAGAATAATAATAAATATTTGATAAGTTACTTATTAATATTCAAATTCATGAATATATAATAAATCTAAAGAAGAAAGCAGTTGGTTCTAGGGTACCAACTCCAACTAACGCCCAATTTCACTAGATTCAATTACTAACAATTGGTTAACTCTCACATGTTAAACAAGCTTCTGTTAAGTATGGCTAAAACTAATGGGCCTATTATGTATTCATGGTTAGTGTTGGTAAAACCACATGTATGTGTAGAAAATCCACTTACTGTGACTTCAATACCTTGAGAAAATCCCTCAAGTAAAGATATTATTAAGTATCCTATTATTCTCATGTTAGAAATATGACATCTTGGTTAAGTCTATAGTCAAATATTATCAGAATAATTATAAAACACTTAATTTTGGTATAACCCTAAATGGAACGAGATGTTACTAAGCTATTTTTTAAGTTATATCTTAAGCCGTAAAATACTCAGATATTTTAGATATGTAAACCACTACCTATAATAAGTTTTTCTTTCATATTACCTTATCCTTACTACGATAATAAATAAAATTAAACTAAGTGATTTTTTTTAAATTCCCTTGATCACTATTATTACCACTTATCCAGAAACCATGAAATCATACAAATATAATTTTCCAAGTATTGTCAGATAGTTCTATCTGAAAGTTGATATAGTTATGTTGGATCTATTTTATATTCACCTATTATACATCATGCATCAGTAATATAAAATTTTAGTACATATCATGGCATAAGAGATAAATTTATAGCACTTAAGATTGTGAAATTATTTTAATCTTTATAATCTATTACTATTCCCATTCATTTTATATAGAAAGGATTATATGCCAACAAAAATTTGGTCTTGAATTGTTCCAGCTTATAATTTTAAGATTTTTTGTAATATCTGTACTGTGACTAGATTCAAAAAAACCCATGGATATATTTTTATAGATCTTGTTCCCTAAAATAAAATTTATACTTTAATTCATACTTGGAGAAATTTATTCATTAACAAACTGGTAAGACACAAATTTTTTTTTCATATGTTATCAATATATCTATCTTGAAAACTTATAGTCCTCCCACTAACTTGTTAGAGACATATGTCACTAATTTATTTCTAAATGAATATTCTATGATCACTATGCATGATTTATTCATAAATGAATCTATAATATATATATATATATATATATTATAATTTATTATTTTCACCTACCCTTTCTAGATATTTCTTGTAGACATATACCATAGGGTCTCCTTTTTGGTCACCTCATATATAAATATTCTGTAAGGATTCCACCAAATGAAGTGGTATTTACTATTAATATCATAATACAATGATCATATAAGTATGATTTTACTAGTATAATTTTAAAGAATTTTAGTCATGATGATTATTGTATAGGTTTTTTAATATACTAAACCTTTCAATAATAAATAATTCTTTATTGGTACCATATTGTACCACCCATGTCCAGTTTCTCTTGAATATGCACCAACAATATCAAGTCTTAAAACATTCAAAATACAAAGTCCCCTAATCTTGATACATGGAGTCCATTACTTGAGTTTATACATACTTTTTATCATTATCATGTTACATTTTAGTATTTATTTGTAGAAATATTTATTATAAAACAATAATATATGTATCACCAACCACGATAAACATAATCCACCTCTTTGGTCATTAATTCCTATATAGTATGTGTCTCTAGAACTACTCCTCCTACTAAGCTCGGTGGAGTCTAGTATTCCTATACTAACTCATGTGCACACAGATACTTAACCTCAAAAGGTTAATTCTTCTCCCACTATTGTTAAATATATAAGTTTACTTTATAGAAAGATAGTCACTCTTGACTATATATTAATATCCATAGTAGCTACCACATTATTAATTGATATGTACCTAGTGTTTGATGTTGGTTTATATCTAAATATAGATTTTAAAAAATAGTTTTAAGAAAACACTTGAGGTTGTAACCTAATATATTCTTCTCATATCACAATTGATATGATATCCATTAGTTAATATAGATAGAAAATGGTTAGATGTAATAATTCTATTTTCAAAAAATGTATTGGAAGAAAATATGGAAGATTTACGATATCTATAAGAGACATCATTGGTCCTACTTTTACTAACATCAATATATTGAAGTGTATAAGGAAATTTTATTTTGGGAATACCACTAATAAATATGTATAGTCAATGATTACTTGGATAAAATGTTCTCTGACAATCCATTTCAGAGATTCCACAATCTTTTCCAAGTATGCTCATTTACTTTACTGAGAATTTCTAAAATTTCTTGAAGGAATATCATGAATTATAGTAACTTAACTTTAGATTTATAATAGTTCACATGGACATGTTGAACTAACTCTAAAATATTTGTGGTATATAATCATTTATAAAGGTTTATTTATCTAAAACATGATAAGTAGTTTGTTTGTGTACCCAGTATTTTAGCTCAATTGATACTAAAAATATTTATGGGTATGAACAAGTTAAAGAATTTCTGTTTTGTTTGAAAAAGAATTACCTTGTCACAACCACACAAGAGTCTTATATTTTATATTCATCATTCATTGCAATGGATATTTGTGATTCACGAGTTACTGGACCATTAGTTTAGTACTAAAGTACCATAAAAACTTTTATTAAAAATATGAAATAATGTTTCATTGTGTCGAGATAGAAACTATGATAAATGTTTTGGTAACACTTATTAAAAACTTGACTCAATCCATTTAAAAAATTAGAAGTAGTGAGCTCCCCTTGGGTGACATAGGAATCTCCCTTTCTCAACTCCTTTTGAGTTTACTCCATAACCTTTTTATTCTTTCTCATTTACTATATTTAAATACATGTATCTTGTAATTATATTATATTTTAATACAAAATTAGTGAAAATAAAATTGATAAATATACCTGGATTGGATGAAAATATTTCATTCTTTAATTCATTTCAATTTATTTTCCAGTTTCTATTCATTCTATATAAGAAGAAAATAACCTCCTGTTCATTCTTCTTCCTTTAAATCCTTTTCCTTTTTAAAGGAAAAATGTAAAGGATATTTTTGATTTAGATTATCCATCGGATATTCAGCCTTGTATTTTAAATTTTTCTCCATAATGTGTGGAGAAACATGTTTCATTCAATCCTTATTTTCTTGGTGAAGTGTGGTCAAAATATTCCCAAGAAACTTATCCATTTTTTTATCAGGGATTGGATGAATATGGAAACAATTTATGGTAAGGATAATAAAATAATATTAATGTATAATTTATAATCCAATTATAAGCCCAATTTTTCTAACTGATCAATATACCCCATCATTTTGAAACCATGATCAGTAGCTAGATTCCCTTCTTCCAGTTTACACTAATCTAGTGCATTAACAATACTATTTATCTTAATCCTTTCTTTATCATTCTCAAGAAAAATAATATGAGATATTATGGAGTAAAAATCTGTTTCCTTATATTATATCATCAAATATCTAAATATAGTTGATAATATATTACAACATACATAGGAAGAATCCTCTACATATCCCCAGTAGGCATACTTTTCATCTTCACCAACCTACTAGGGTGGAAGAACAAGAATAGAGGATTTAAATACATAATACAATTTTTTTTGACATAAATTCATCACATAAATTATTACACCATATCTATAAATTTGTATTTGTAATGACATACCATGAGTTAAGGAATATTCATAGTGTTTTTGTGGTTTCTCTTACCATTCTTCCTACAATAATAAAAGTCAAATTTTAGTTTTATCTTGATTACCAATTATGTGAGACATAATAATTTTAATATCATTAAGTCTCCCACTATTTTTATCAAGTCTCAAAGACCCTAACTATTAAAATAAAAATTCCCCATAAAGTGGAAATTCTAGTGAAAAGGTTTCATATTTCTCTTTTTAGAATCCATATAGAGGCCATGAAAAGTATAAGAAAGTATTTCAGTAGGCAGTCTTTCCAATTAAAAACTAGAAGATCCTTGAACCATTGATTGGACTCCCTAATCTAGAAATCCTAACTCAGATTTCCTCAACACTTACCACTAATAATTTCATCCTCAAAATTGTAATGGTTTCATGAGGTTTGGAAATAAAGAGAAGCTAAGTCCAAGGTATATTGATCCATTTGAAATATTAGAGTGGATAATTTTTTTAAATATCGATTATCAATGCCACCAAACCAAACTAAAGTGTGTGACATATTACTTATATCAATTCTAATAAATTATTTACCATACCCTACATATGTTCTTCAGGATGATCAAGTTCAACTAGATCCTGATTTATTAAATAATGAATAACTAATTTAGATTCTTGATATGAGAGATAAAGTTTTAATAAATCAGAAAAATTAGCTGGTGAAGGTACTCTAGAGGAATCCCCAACAAGAAGAAGTGACATAAGAATATGAGGATGTGATGAGAAAGGATTATCTGCATTTTCCATGGACCGACTTACAATTTTGAGGATGAAATTATTATAGGGGGAGAATGTATCAAGTGGTATATCAAAATTCAAAAAAATCAATAATCAAATGATTGAAGGTATCAAATATATATGCACATTATATATTTTATCACTATCCTTAGGATTAGGGTTAGAGTTTTGTAAAAATAAATAGGTTAGGGTTTGAGTATCCCAAATTTTTAACAAACCATTTAATTACCCTATTACATTTTAACTACCATAATCCTACCCTATTATATTTTTAAATACTCATTAAACTACCCTAAACCTTTTAATTACATGATTAGAAATTAAAATATTTAAATTTTATTTATAAATCTAGAATAAAAATATCAAAAAATAAATTAAATATATTTTTTAATTGTATTTTATTTAATAACATATAATCAATGAATTAAAGTTTAAAATTTAATTAAAAATATAATATAAACTGAACTCAAAATAATTAAATATTTTTTTATAACTATAATTTCATTTAAAAATATATTATTGATTAATGGATAATAATTTTCATAATTTGGTTTGGGTTTATGGTTCCCTAAAGGTACTACCCTAACCCTATCTATTTATTAACCATGTTTTAAATTTAATAATATAACCTTATAAATACCGTTTAACCACCACCCTAACATTATTTTATCAGGCCATGTAGTATGAGAAAACCATTTAACAAGTACCCATTATCATCCCTAGTTTTATCTCTTTTTGGTGGTAGTAGATCCCACCTCATTATTCTCAACCCCCCACTTCCTCCATTGTTTTGATTTTTTGTTTATTCTTCTTGTTCCCTTTTTTATTTCCAAGTTTCACTTATTCATTTGCATTCTAGTGGTTGTTTATTTTATCATTCCAAACCCCCTTCCATCTAGAATCCACCCTTAAAAACCTAAAATGTAGAAACAGATTCAAAATTAACAAAATAGAAGAAAGAATCGATGTCTACATTCAAATAGAGGAAAAAAGCTCTAAAGTATCACACTAAATCATCTCTAAGGTTCTTAGTCTCAAACAATACCTTCTCAAAAGTATAATGATATATAATAACCACACCCACATAATAAGGAATGATAACATAGGAAATTAACATGGTTTGGAAATTTCCTTAATCTATGGAAGGAACATTGAAACCTTTATTAAGAATAGAATATGTAGAGAAATATTTATGAGTTAAAAGTTACCAAGTTTTGGAATGATACTTGAGAGAATAAAAGAGCACAACACTTCAATAGTACATAAACCAATCATCTAACTAAGTAAAACCACCCATCTATTTATTGTTGATCCTAGTTGGAGAATCTTATTTCACCACTATCTAATCTTTTCACTCAACCACTATATTGATGAAGGTAACCTCCAGATGCTCATTGATGATTCATGCACTCCTTTCTAATTGGTTAATAGTTCCCATATGTCTGGATCACATCCTTTCGCACTTTCAAACCCATCAACTCGAAATTGGTGTATCACTCATTACTGAAAGACTAAAGGCTATACATTTTTATTTATTTTTGGATAATACCCTTTCAAATTGGGATGAGGGGGAACCATTACATGGCATGTAGGCATAGTAGGTGCATGTCCTAAGTACATATCCCTGAATTCCCCAAATACCCGACTCCACTAGAATAGATCCTTCCTAGAATATTTAATATATTTATGAACCCAACCTTGAAAGGATGAAAAACTAGAATTTCCTCATGCAAATACATGGTGCCTGATACCGATGGCAATGTCATACACTCTCATTTATCCCAATCTGGTAGCTCTGCAAGGTAGGATCCTAGCTAATCTAAATCTATATATGGTTTTCACTTGAGGTGGAGGCCCATAATGTTTTCCCCTAGATCTGCCACATGCATCGATCCCTCACCCTTTATTTATCTTGATACTTCTAAACTCCCTAATTCCATTGTCCTCTAATTGGTTCTACAACTTCCTCCCCAAATCTCACATACTATAATGTTTGTTACATAGCCATAAATCAATTTTCATTGAAACAAGACTTACAATATCCTACTTAAATAATACTTCTAATGCTTCATCAAGTCCAAGTCACTTCTGAACATATATTATTTCATATTTTCTACTACAAAAACCATGATCCTCCAACCATTCCTAGTCATCCTAAACCCACTTAGGCATAATACTAACCTAAAAATTCCCTAATTATGAATTTTTTCAATATATCAACTGGATTTTAACTTCTATTGATCTTCTATAGCTCTACCACAATTTATTTCACAAGATTATATAGGAAGTGATACTTCAGCTGAATGTGTTTCATTTGTGAGTAAAAAATTGAATTCTGAACATGATGGATTATGCTCTCACTATCATAAAAAAATACGTTCCCATGATTTCTTATGAGTTCCTCCAATAAAAAATTCAACCAAATTTTATTCTTCTATAATTTTGTAATTATCAGGTACTTTTCTTCTATTATAGACAGTGAAACCAATAGTTGTAGTCTATACATCCAACTCACAACCATTCCTATGAAGGTAGACATAATGTAATTGGTACTTATCTATGTGCTCGTATCTCCCCTAAAGTCCCCATATGAAAAGACCCAAAATAGATCATCCATTCTGTAACACCATTTTATATTTTTCAAACCATTAAGATACCAGAGTATCCATTACACTTCTTATTAGTGCCCTTTTCCTTGATTCTCCATGAATCTATTGACAACTCCCATTTTAAATGAAATGGAAACCATATACAAACCAAGACATACATCAATATTCTTACCACTGATTTATATGGAATATTTTCCATGTAATCAATATCGTCTTTAATTATCGGTGCTTTAACTTGGACAACTTGAAATGTCTGACCATTGGGGAAGTCATATGGTTCAATTAAGATATTAAAAATTATTCCAAGACCTTCCAGATGTATTTAGACTAAGAAAACATCATTATGTTGTGTTTATAATCCATCTATATCCACATCCTAAAAATATACTTCACAACCTCCAGAACTTCCATCTTAAATGTTCTGGATAAATCATCTTTCACTTCCTCAATAGGATATCTCCTCCTAACAATTATAACTATATTATCCATGTAACCAATATGTATGATGAAAATCCCATCATCAAACATCTTCCAGTAGTAGAAATGGTCCACATTACACTAAACAAATGACTTTTATACCATAAAGGAAGTGAAATTATAGTTTAATTATCTAGATTATTGATTTATCCCATAAAAACTCTTTAATACTGTACAATAGATAATTCATTCTAGTTTCCATGAAACCTATTTGTTTCTTTATAAAATTTTTCTCCTATGAATCATCATAAAGGAATATACTATTCACATCTTACTAAAGATGTATACCCTCATTCATAACCATTTTATGCACTGTCTATATTTTTGTTTGATTGAAAACCAGAGAAAATATTTCCCTAAAAATACAATTAATTTGTATAAATCCATTAACAAACAACATTTCCTTATAAAATTTCCTATGATCTACTTCTTTATTCAACTGGAAGACCTAATTGTTCTTCTATAGTCTTTTCTCTAGTGGTTGTTCTGTCAGCTCCCATGTCTCATTGAATATAAGGGATCCAAATACTCCTTAATTTCTAGCCATCATTTTTTCTAAGTTATTGTGAATTTCATCACTTTTTGGATTTTGGGTTCCCCACTAGCCCTAAAAAATCAGTAGTGCACATCTAATTTGAATCATTACACTAGCCATCTGACCTTGGTAGACCAACATAATTAAACCTAATGTCCTTATCCTTCCAAAACCCCTATTTTAAATTGAATCTTATATATATCTACTTAATGTTTTCATAATACTTAACAATTTTGGTAAATCTAGCCTTAGTGATACCCCCAAAATATGATATCCATATAGAAACCCCTTCAGTATGTCTAATATCTCTAGAAATTTAGCACTCCCAAAACTAACGGGACCTTCCAAAATTCCATTTAGATCAACATTGAAAATAACCATTGATTATTTATTCACAGAAACATCTTTCTAGAAGTTTAAATCCTTCCATAAGACCCCCTCATCGAATAGGAAAATTCAAATTATGATATCCTTCCACCAGTAATTATTCTAGAGTAAAAATCCAAAGTTTTTGCAATACCCAATAAATTCAAGTAATAAATAAGAATATTTTTATTACAAAATATGTACTAAAAATGAAAGATAAATGTTTGTTAAGACCTATATAGATAATAATGGATAAAAAAATAAATAATTCAAGTACAATATAGATGTCTCATATCTCATATTCTCCAATGAACATCACAACTATAACAAGAACTATAAAAAATAATAATAATAAAATCCATTGAATAAGTATATTGAAAGAACTTAAAAAATGAGAATTATTATTTAAGGGATTTATTTGAATGAATATATAAGTAAATATATCAATTGAATGATTATTGAGCATCATGGCCATTGGAAATTATGACTGTTGGGGATTATGACTATTAGGAATTATGAACATTAGTAATATAACTATTATTAAGGGTAAAGATGATGGATAATTTATGTAGAAGGGAGAAACCATGGCCTCAACCAATAAGAAAATACCTTATGAATATTATTTATCAGAGCTTAGTAAGGAAGTATCACCATCAAGTTCTCCATTAACCAAGCCCAAGCAGAATTTCAACAATTATAGTTCGAACATAATCATCTATGAGAGAATTTCATGTTAATGTAAATCACTATTAGATCAATGTTGGTCAAACCGCCCCATGAAAGTATAACTATTTTTCACTAAAACCTTAATAATTATTTTTCTGTGATATGAGGTTAGGTATCTAAGGGTTAAGTAGTATTAAAGTATAAATTCTTTTAGAAATGAAATATTGTTTACTCTGATAACACATTTTTATAAAATATACCATCCTTAAATACAATTTAATATGTAAAAAATTAGAGTATGGATTTGATAAAATATATTCTATATTTTAAATCCATACATTGAAATTATACAAGGGGTTAAATTTGTTAATTTTTGGTAAAAATAGTAAAATTTGGTGAAATACAGCAGAGAATAGTAAATATGATATCATAAATATATATGCATGACTTAGATCATCCAAATAAGTGATGTTCACCTGATTTTTTTACTAAAACATATAGTAGAGCAATAAGGGAGGTAATGGGGAACTTGGGGGGGGGGGTAGTGGAGCACTTAAGACAATGGAAAAATAAAATATTCATTATTTTATTCAGTGAAATTCCATTCACCATATAATATCCTATGATTTTGGACTAGATGAAATTCAAAAGGAATTTGAATTTTATCATTTAGTGGATGGTACATTCTTTAAATAGAGTCTCATAATATAAATATGAGTTTTGGAATACTCAAACATGTTTTTTAGACTTGGTTAAAGGCCCGAGGGGTGCCTTGTGTGTCTCATCAAGTTTTGGGAGCATTGGGATCCAAAACCTCATACTGGGAGAAACTGGAAGGGGTTCAAAATTTTTCTGAAACTATGAAGCCCTCTATGGAAAACCATGAAATTTATCTAGAGGATATTGAGGCCTCTCATGGTTTGGCCTAACCATGCAAGAGGAGCTGTTGGGCCATGTGACCTTATGCAAGTCTTGGCCAGAGGGGAAACACACAGTTTCCTAAATCGCGCGCATGAACCATATGACAACCCTACTTGGGTAGTTGCTTAATCATGGTTGGAAAATGGTTTGTACAACCATGTGGCCAAATCATATGCCACATTAAAGGATATAGAATTTAAAATTTTCCCCTCCAACCTTATTTCTTCTCCCCTTCATTTCTTCATCCTTCATGCACACCAGAGGTAGCCACTTGAGCTCCCTATCCTCTCTCCCTCTATTTATGGTGGTATCTACCTCATCCAAACTCTGATTCAAGCATAATTAGGTGAGTTTTATAGCTTATAGAAATTCAATGACTCCTCATTCCTCCTTTATCAGTTTATTTTTTCATCTCATACACTATTTTTGTGCGAGCTAATTCACCCTCTTTTCAGGGCATTCATACATTTCTCATTTCTCTCTCAAACTAGACTAAATCAAGCCTTAATATTGGACCAGTGGATCATAATAAGAATGAGGTTGGTGGTATATATATTTTTCTTTTAAATAATCACTATTTATAGAATGTTCCATTGTTCCGAACACTGATATTTTTGTGCAATGCCTCTTAAATGTGAGATTTAAATGGTAGAACCTAAATCCATGATTATAGTACCCCTTGTATATTACATTGGACATGTTAATATCCATGAAACTTATATTAAACCAATCTTATGGGTGTGACTCTTGGTTGTTTAATTAATTAATGGTTTTCTAATAAAACCCCTCCTTGAGGTGCGCTGTTTTAAAAAATGTAAATGTTTAGTTTAAATGGAATGCTTGAGGATGTGACATGCCTCTATGTAATCCCTTATCCACAAAACCATATTCTAAGTGGTTATGGTCTTCTTCTTATGGATTGTTCTTGATGATTTTATATGGAATAAATGTTAGCATGGCCTATCTCACATCATTTCATGTATAGTGCTATCTACCAAGGGTAGACCTCATGACCTTAATGTATTAAAACAATCCTTAGTATTCCTTGATAATATAATGGAACTTTTAAACAATTCAATAACATGTTATGGGCATGACCTTATTATTATTATTACTGAGTTGAAATGGAAAATGATCATGACCCTCTTTAAATCCACTTGATTAGTAAGATAGACTTGTCCTACTCATGGAATCATTTGAATTTAAAATTTAAATTGAATAAATATACTGTTTATGCCTTGAGAGATACTCAGATTATTTTTTATGGAATACCAATAATTGAATCAAGGGTTGTTGGGACTTTATAAACCAGGGTAAATACATGTTATATATTGGACTAGCTTACTATGTGAGTTTCTTACCTCTATATGAGTGATACTAGTTCCCAGGGGAGAACCTATGGATGAGCTTAGTGGTAAGATGAATTCACCATGCCATGAGTGATACTCAGACCCCTTTGTGAGATACCAGGGATGGTCTCAGAGGGGACATGTTTTACTTTATGCTAAGAGTGATACTTGGGGTTTTATTTATGGATCACTATGGAAGGGATCCTTCGTCTTTGGATAATTGTAATGCTCTCAGTGCGATACTTGGGTTCCTTTATAAGGTTTACCTTAGATGGGCCCATGATGATACTTAATTGAATACAAGAGATGCCTCATTTAATTAAATGTAAAATGATAATTGGTTAAATAAAAGGAAATGTCTACGAGACCAAACCACATGCTTGGGATCGACCTATCCTTGTAACTTAGTTATGATGACCCGATTATACATTATATCATATTTTTACAAGTTCAATTATGTTCAGAGGCATTTTAGCTTAGGATGAAGTAGGTATGGTTGTCCAGATGTACCTTAGGAACCTGAGCCGACTTATTTACTTTTATTTATTTATTTATTACCTATCCTACCTACACACTATTTTAATTTATATTCATGGGATGGATTATGGTTTAAATAAAATTGGTGGTAGCCTAATGAGTATATCTCACACTACTATAATTTCAACTTTTTGCGATAAGAAAACTATGATGGGTAAATGCCCCGTAAAAAACAGTCGTTAGACATTAACGATTTTGAAAAAAATGTGTTATTCCATCAAAAATAGTAATTATTTGCGATGGAATATGTAATTCGTTGCAAATAGTTTTAGTGTGATTTCCTGCCCCCAACATGAAAAATATTCATGATGGGAATTTGTGACGAGCTTATAATTCCATCGCAAATGCCCATTGACTTGGGAGTATTTGTGATGGGAATCAATCCCCATCGTAAATAATTTTGATGGAATAATTATTTGTGATGACAATAATTCCATCACAAATATCCCATCATAATAAATCTATCGATTTCACAATGTTAGACCCCCTTTCTTCTTTCTCCCATCTCATTCTCCCTCTCCTGAACACCGTGCCACACAACACCTGACCACCCTACTCTGTGCTGCTCCAAAAAACTTCATTGCAAGTGATTTTTATAGATCTGACTTCAATTATCCTTGTTATGAATTCCTTTTGTGTTCATTTTCATTATTTTTAGGTTTTATTCATTTTATTACATGATTTATTTTTGGCTCTGTGTTGCTCCAAGGCACTTCATTGCAAGTGATTTTTTACAAATCCAGTTTTGATTTGCTTTGGTACAAATTCATATTGTATCCTTTTTCATTAACTTTGGTTTTATTCATTTTATTAGTAAATTTATTTTTGGAAAACCCGAGGTTAAACATTTTATCTGATTTTCATTCTTTATTTTCTATTTAAGATTCCTGCAAATTTGTTATTCCCTATTTGATATTTGTATTTGTGTGTATATATATATATTAATATATTCCCTATTTGATATATGTATGAGTGTGAAAACCCTAGGTTTAGAAATTTATCTGATTCTAGCTTCGATTCACCTTATTTATTATTCCATATTTAATTTTGATATTTTTATGTGTGTGTGTGTATATAAATTATTAGAAATTACTAGAAAAGTGAAAATGAAACAGGTTTTCAATTTTAGGACATGAGGAATTACAAATTTGATTTTCATTTGGACATGGTTGATAGAAATTCATCATTTCACATGACCTAAAAATTGAAAATTCTATGATTTACACCTTTTTAGTAATTTATAATATATTTTATTACTTTATAGTAAATTATACTAATTTTTATTAATTTATAAAATATATGTTAATTTACATTAATTAATGGTGAATTTAAACTAATTTATACTAAATTTTAATTTTTTTTATAAATTAATGAAAAATTACATTAATAATCTCAAATCCCAAATATTTTTAATTTTTATTAATTTTTTAATTGTTTCATTTTTTTAATTTTTTTAATTTTTTAATAATTTTAATGATTTGTAATTTTTTAATTATTCATAAATTTTTAATATTTTTAATGTTTCTAATTTTTTTTAAAATTTTAATTATTTGTAATTTTTTTAATATTTTTAATATTTTTTTTAATCTTCTTAAATGTTTTTATTTTTTTATTATTTTATAATATTTTTAAATATATATAATGTTTTTAAATTATATGTATTTTTTTCAATTTTTTTTATTTTTTTAATTATTTTACATTATTTTACATTATTTTACATTATTTTAAGTTTTTTTGAAAATATAAGTATTTACAATGAATGAACTGTCCATCTCAAATACTATTAATTACGATGATCTCTCTCAATTACCATTTTTTAGACAAAATGAAAATCATTTGCAACGAGCGTTTTACCCATTGCAATTATTTTTTATTTGTGATGATGCGTCGTAAATACCTTCTTTTGTGATGCCATTTTTTGCAACAACACATTTGTGAAAGACTCCTTTTGAAAATGATCTTTTGCGATGGACGTCTATCAAAAATGTGTTGTCACAAATGCCAAAATATCTAGTAGTGTCACACCCTGCTCGGGCCGCCATTGTATTGGGGTACCCTAGAAAAACTCATGTTCATAGGTGCTTGGATTATTTCTTGTGCTTTGCATTGTACATGGGAGTTTAGGAGAACAAGACCGACCTGGTACTTAGGATTCTCATGGAGTTAGCCTTTGTGATTTTATTAATTTTTATTGCATTGTATTGCCTATGTATTTTACCTTCTCATACCTTGTAGCATCATCTGTACATGCATGCATAGTTGTATATTTGGTATTGACCACTTTTATTCAATTATTCTATTGAATCTCCACTTATCTATCATTTATTGACACAACTTCCATGGTTGATTGATTTATTTACTTCCTCTTATACCATTGTGCTACTCTGATCATAAGGGTATAATCTCCCCACTATACCACCATTAGACCCTCACTGCTAGTCGATAGCCTCTGGCATATGAGGAGGCATGCTTGAGGCCATGTGGTGACCGGTCCAACTATTGGTTTCATAGTCAGTCGGGTTGGGACATTACAAAGTGGTATCAAAGTTATTTATTTTTTCCTTTGTCTTATTTTTTTGGGATTGATAGACATGAGACTAGGAATGTGTCAGCTCTTGGTAAATATCCTTGTTTGGGAGTGATCAACCCACATTTAGGGAAAATTCCAAGTAGTCAGGGATGAGATTATTGTTTGTGGTGTTCATTGTTATAGTTGATTATGATTTCACCTCGAGTGATTGGAGTACTTTCAAATGTTTACTAATTTATGAGATTTATGGAATTTTACCCTTGACCCGATATGACATGGAAGTATCATTACATGCATCATTATAGGCACAAAGATATTCACATGCCATGCGTATTCCATTCCATGTAGATTTCATTGCTAGTCTATTTGATATTTTCTTATGTGACTTGCATGTTTATTAGAATTCCTGTTATATACCATGTTAGGTATTTTATTAAAATTATTAATTTTATACTTGCTTAGGTAATTTATTAGCATGATTTTTTTATAACATGATGTGTGGTTTATTTAGTACATTTTCCTATATAACATGCTTATGTGATTTATTTTTTATGCTTTGCCTTTATGTTCCATGATTTTGTTCTTGTTACCATGTTTACATATATGAAATTTCTGTGTTTATCATTCCTAGTTATAATTTTAATATACAATTGGTTATTAAAGTGAAAACATCAATCTAAATGATATTTTCCCACATAGATTGATGATGACACCTTAACTAACTAATCATGACATGTTTGATCCATGAACCATTGGTTGCATGGGTTGAAACATACTGGTTTTGACTAAATGGGATCCAATTTTCAAGTTATAAAGTTTTTGGGCGATTCATAAATTGGGAATTGGTAACCCATATAATCAAACCATTGTTTAAAATCATTATATACCTTGATATTGTTGTAAATATAATTTATGTTCAATTTTTTTGACCTTTAATGAATTGGTTTCCTTTATAAAGGATTGTATCTTTGTGGCTTGGGCATGACAACCCATATGACCAAATATCAAAATGAACAACTGTACCCAAGTTCGTTATTTAGGGCATATGGTTATGAAATAGATTTGACTCGACCCAGGTAGGCCAGTCATAGTGCTTTATACTTATGAGATAAACCCATTAAGGGTGTTTTAAATAATTTTAATGCTTCAAATAAAATTTGGTTTCAATTAGATGAGCCCAAAATGTTTTAATGGGATCCTCATAGGTAACCTTTACTTTTCCTTTATTAATTATCACTTAAACCCCATGGGGGTATATTAATACTATATTGGGATGGTTAATTAAAATTTCCACAACCGTTTATATAGTTTTATACATAATCATATGGTGGCATCTTACTTGAATAGTCCCCTCCTTAATTAATAAATACCTTTTATATGCTTCTGAGATTTATTATATATGAGGCATTAGTTAATTAAAATCTAATTTTCAACCTAAATGGTGTTTACCTCTATAGATTGGAATCCAAATTTTATTTAGATAAGACCAGTTTTGAGGCCTTTATGGATAATTAAAATGGGTAAAAAGAAATTTATATAATAAATTGTCTAACTATGATAGGATTTTAGTGAAATAATTAATGTTTAAAAGAATGTTTGATAAAACTTTCCCCAGGACGTGTGGATTTTTCTAGATAAATTACCTTGTGTAAATGTTTTCCTAACTGGTACTTAACAACAATTGATCCTTTAAAATTCTTAAGTAATTAAATTAAAAATAGTGTAATGCCTTAAAGTGGAACCTTAAGTGGTTTCCTTAGCTTCAACCCTCTTGTAAGGGTAGTTTAAATCCTTCTTGATTATTTCCTTGGAACAAGAACATAATTGTTACCCATAACCCCCCTTCTTCTATATATTGAACCTAGATGATAGAACTTAATCCTAGAGACCTTGCAGCTATGACCCACCCTTGTAGGGCTAACTCTTTATGTTTCAGCTAGGGGATAACACAAGGTTGGTATCACCCTCAGAACCTTTAATCCTTTCTAAATGTTTGTGAATATTTTAGGAATGTGGTTCCGTTCAGGTGCCGATGTCCCTAGTAGGACTCTTATTCTCTAAAAAACAAAACATGATTTTGATAGTTGGTCGTGTGGTGTTTTGAAATTTGTTAATGGAGTTAAAGTCATGTAATGCTCAGTCTAGCGGGTTAGACATGCCTCAGGAATTAGCGGCCACTTAGTAGGTCGAGTGACCCTGATTTTTCTTCCTTCTCAGTTTTGGATGACTCGAGAGTTATTTAGTTTATTTTACAATCATATGGGATGGTGTGACTCTTAGATACTTATTTTTCACGATACATCAGATAATTTAATGCATAGGTCTGATAAGTACATGTATAGTATCAAGGATGTTCCATTTTTTCAGTAAAATCTTAGGGTATAATGAATTAATACACGTGGTACCCATCAAGTTGCTAAGATAGTGTAGAGAACTGGTTAATTGTTTTTGTGGTAATCATTAAATCCTAGAGCTTATATGCTCAAATATCTAGTCATATCTGAGTAGAGTGACTTAGGTATTAAATGAAATCTAACTCGTTCTAATGCTCGGGTTGATGTTCTAAAGGCATCAGGTGTTTTAACATGTTGGTGAGTTTGTTGGGATTATATGACCGAGGATATGCTTGAATGAACCAAAGGCCCTTTTTATTGATTTTTTATAACCCCCCTTTCAAGATATGAGGGGGAACCCTTAAAAGTCTTGTAGGCTTATAGATTACATTTTCTGTAGGCTTGGAGAAATTACAAGACCTGTAGGTCTTAAGGAAATTATACAGACCATGACTACTTGAAACCGCCCCTCCCCAACATCTGCATCGTGATCAACTCCCCACCTTTTTGCATGGCTGTTTGGCTAGCTATCCTTTGCAGAGATGCACATGCCCAGTACCTATGACAATTCCATACCCTCTCATTATTCTAAATCTGTTAGCCCTGCTCTAGTGAATGCGCCCTGCTCTTGAATCCTCCTCTAGAGATGGTTCCTTGTAGAATATGTATAAGAATTTTCATATCAGGTGGCCCTGAAGTCCTTTTAAGGTGGCACGAAGGCCTTAAGGTGGCTTGAAGGCCTTAAAGGTGGCCCAAAATCCTTACTGACCTGAGGGCCTGGGTGGCCCGAAGGCCTTAAGGACTCCAAGCCCAAACTGATGGCCCAAGGTGAATAGTTCTGGCTGCTACAACACTCAACAATACCAACTACAATACCTACTAAAGTAATGAACAATACTACTACAATGCCTACTATAGTTCCTCATATAGTACTACTATAATTCTTGGAATTATTCCTTCTCCTGGTTTCGAACCTGGGTCTCGTGGATGCACTTAGAGAGACCTCACCAACTGGGTTGAGGCTCATGTGCACTGAGGCTATGGAACACATAAATGTAAATCTTCTATGGATGAAGCTATGGCACATGTGGACATAGATGTAACTATTATATGGATGATTCTATGACGCATGTGGACATAAATCATAAGGAGTTTCGTGCGTATGCCTAAATGTGAATCTGACCCAACATGTTTTCTAGCGGCCAATTTCCACCTATTTTGGTTTAATACTTGCTAAAGCATGTTGTCCATAGCTGGGATTGTGTACAATGGTCAATAGATCATGTTCTATAGAACGAGTTCCCTTTTTCAATAAATTCAACAATAATGAAACTCCTAAGGTGGGGAGCATCACATTAATTCTGGTTAAATTTTTCCTTCCAAGTAGGAGGAACACAACTAAAAAGGACCATTTGGAAAATTTTACTACATATTTTGAACACCCTTGTGGATGGTAGCTTCCTAATGTGTCGGTTCTTGCAAGGTACCATGATGGTGAAATGGTTAGTTGTGTGTGCAACCTTTGAAAACACTATTGATTGGGATTAGACTTCGATGGTTGTACTTGAATGAACACGGGAATGCCTCGAGTGATAAAGGCATCTTGGTCAGGTGGTGAAAAAGAATTGTTAGGTTCAACCAAGATCTTTTAAAAGGGATCGATTGATATTGGTTCAAATTATCTTCTTTCTAGTAGTTGGTTATGGTTTCTTTGGAACCAAACAGAGCACTTCACCATTGTAGTAGGAGTGTCTCAGATACTTTTTGGAATTTCTTCAAATCCTATTAGTGGACTCCCATATTAATGAAAATCATGTAACCTATCTTTACATCTTCTAGGTACACTGAGAGAGCATGAGTTATATGCCGTGCTAAATTTAAAATTCATTGGGATTGATACGTGGTATCCATCAGAGTTGTGCACCAGAAGTGTGGTTGCCATCAAGGCATCCTTATCCTTGAGTGACACTTGAGTTCCTAGGTAGGAACACCTTGGATGGACTCATGGACCTAATTGTTTCCTTGGACTTGATTTCTAGGCAGATGCTGTTGTGGGATAAGTCATTGTTCTTGATGTGTGGACATTTGGTTTTGTACCAACATCTCACTTGTCAAATCTAGAGTATGGACTACATTGGATAAGATCCATGGACTTCAATTCATGATTCTATGATTATTCAAAATTTAGTTGAGATCAGATGATATGTTTTCATGGTAGTGATCCAAATGTGATGGATCATATTTATAGCCACGTTCATTTCGTGACCCGAAAAATCAAAGTACATTTTATCTAGAGACATCACCGGAAGCCTGTTATGGGAATAAGTGAGTGTGCTCGTAGAAAATATTGATTTTCACTCATCTAAAGGCACCGAGTCTATCTTTTGAAATGCACTGGATGTCTAAGATGAGTGTTTGATGGTAGTTTAATAGGGATGGTTTAACTTGATATATCTATCTATTGTCATATGTAGTCGGTGAGTAACTGCTTCAAGGCATGTCTTCAAGATGGGAAAGGTACAATGTGAGTGTCAACCAGGGTTTTTGTGGAAAGGTTGAATCAATAAGAATAAATGAGGTCAATTTGTAATTTACCCTTTGATTGAATTGGAAATCATTTCATGAGCATCGTTAGAATGAAATGGGCATGTTTAGATATATAATTGTAACAATAGAGATACCATGACTCAAAGTTGGACTTTCAAATGCTAAAAACTATGGTGGGGAGTTCCATTGGCTGGGTAATTAAAGATAAAATGTCATGATTGTGTCTCAAGTTATAAGTACTAGGGTAAGATCCATCTCAATGTTTCAGTTCAAAGTATGATCATTGGATTGAGTTTCTACGGCTTATATACCGTATGCTTAAGGTGATGCTTAGTGGTGTGTTGGGAATTTGAAAACGCAACGTGACCATTTGAACAATAATTCATGACCCGATTTGGTCGGTTTTTCTATTCGTGTTTCCCCCAATTATTCTCAAGGATGATAAGTTATATAGTGGTGAGATTATAGAATACCTTGATTTTGGACTAGATGAAATTCTAAAAGAATTTGAATTTTAACATTTGGTGGACGATTCGTTCTTTAAACCGAGTCTTAGAATGAAAATATATGTTTTGTAACACTCAAAAATGTTTTTTAGACTTGGTTAAAGGCCCGAGGGGTGCCTTGGGTGTCTCATCGAGTTTCAGGAGCATCGGGCTCTGAAAAATCAAATCAAGAAAAGCTGGGAGGGGTTCATGGTTTTTCAAAAATCATGATACCCTCTAGGGGAAACTGTGTGGTTGATCCTAAGGAGTTGGAGGACTTGCACAATTTGGTCTAACCATGTGAGAGGATATGAATGACCATGAATATCTTTGTAGGTCTTGTCCAAAGGGGAAACACACTGTTTTCACATGGTTTCCCAAACCGTGCACATGAACCGTGTGACCTCCCTCCTTGGGTAGTGACTTAAGAATTATTAGATCATGGTTTGGCCAACCATGTGGCCAAACCGGACATCCCATTAAAGGGTCTAGAATTTACTATTTCCCCCTCCAGAATTATTTCTTCTCCCCCTCTTTTCTTCCTCCTTCATGCACACCAGGGGCTACCACTCAATCTCCCTTTCCTATCCTCCTCTAGGTATGGTGGTATATCCCTTATATAGACATTTATTAGAGCACCATTAGGTGTGTTGGATATCTTGTGGTAAGTATATTACTCCCTGTTTCTCTTTGATCAGTTTCTTTTTCTATATTTTATGCTATTTTGGTTCGAAATAATTCACCCTACTTTTAGGTAATTCTCTTATTTCTTTGTTTTCTCTCAAACTGGACTAAATCAAGCCTCAATATTATATGAGTGGACCCCCTAATAACAAGGTAGGTGGTATATATATTTTTACCTTAAATACTCACCATTTATAGATTGTTCCATTATGTTGTGCATCAATATTTCCATGCGATGCCTATTAAATGTAGAATTTAAATGGTAGAACCTAATGCATTGATTCTAGTACCCCTTGTATATTACATTGGACATGTTAATATCCACAAACCTATAATTGAACCTCCCTTATGGGTGTGACCTTTGGATGTATTTAATTGATTAACAGTTTTATAATAAAACCCCTATTTGTGGTGATTTGTATTCAAAAAAGTAAATGTAGAGTTTAAATGGAATATGGGAGGATGTGACACCCCTCTATGTTATCCCTTATCCATAAAACCATCTTTTAAGTGGTTATGGACTTCTTATTATAGATAATTCTTGTTGATTTTATATGGAATTCATATTAGCATGGCCTATCTTATATCATTTCATGTATGGTTCTATATTCCAAGGGAAGACCACCTAGACTTAATGTATTAAACCAATGCATATTATTCCTTGATAATGGAATGGAACTTTTAAACAATTAAATTATATATTATTAGAAAATTATTATTATTATTATTCTTGAATTGAAATGGTAAATAAACATGACCCTCATTAATTCCAATTGATTAGAAAGATGTCCTGGTCCTACTCATGGCCTTGTTTATATTTAAAACTTAAATTAAATGAATAAATATTTATAATTTGAGTGATAATTTGGTTCCTTTTTATGTAATTCTAAGGATGGGTTCAAGGGTTTTTGAGAATTTATATGTTGGGAGTGATACATGTTATATCGTGGATGGGCTCACCGTGTGGGTATCTTACCTTCATATAAGCGATATCAGTTCCCAGGAAAGAAACCATGGATGGTTGAGGTGGAAATATGGTTAAAACATGCCATGAGTGATACTTAGACCCCTTTTTGAGATACCATAGATGATCTTGGAGGAGTCATGCTTTACTTTATGTTGAGAGTGATACTTTTGATTCCATTTTTGGATCACCATGGATGGAATCCTTTGGATTTAGATAATTGTGATGCTCCTAGTGAGATACTTGGGTTCATTTATAAGGTTTAACTTGGATGGGATCAATATTACATTTAATTTAATACAATAGATTCCTCTTTTAATTAAATGAAAAATGATAATTGGTTAAATAAAAGGACACATCCTCAATTCCAAATAAAATTCTTGGTCTTGATCTATCCTTGCTACTTAGTTATGATGAACCAATATTAAATTATATCATATTTTTATAGGTTAACTTATCTTTAGAGGCATTATGTCTTAGGATGAAATAGGTATGGTTGTCTAAGTGTACCTTAAGAACTTAATCCAACTTATTTACTTTTATTTATTTATTTATTACCTATCATACCTGCACACTATTTTAATTTATATTAATAATATGGATTATGCTTTAGAAATATTTGGTGGTGGCCTACTGATTATATCTTATACCATGAACAGGCCGTAATTGCATTGGTGTACCTAAACATACCTCATGTTCACAGGTCCTTGGATTATTACTTATTTTGTGCATTTTACATGGGAGCTTAGGAGCACAAGAATGAGCTGGTACTCTGGATGCTCGTGGAGTTATCCTTTTGGATTTTATTAATTTTTATTATATTGTACTACCTATTTAATTTACCTGATAATACTATTTAGAATCATCTATACATGAATGAATAGTTTTATATTTGTATTTTACCACTTTTATTCAGTTATTCTATTTACTTTCTACTACTCTATCATTTATTTACACTGCTTCTACTATTGATTAATTTATTTACTACCACTTATACTATTGTTATAATATGATCATGAGGGTATTTTATCTCCACTATAACATCATTAGACCTTCATTAATAGTTGGTATCCTCTAGCATATGGGGAGGCACGCTTGAGTCCATGTGGCGACTGATCCGGCTACTGGTTCCATTATTAGTCGGGCCGGGACGTTACACGGAACACCTATAAATATCCACCCCTTCTCATATATACCATACCAAATTTGAATTTCCCTATTAAAATATTTCTCAAGGGCTCTCTCACATATATCCCTATTCAATCTTTAAGAGTTTAGTTGTTTATAAGGGTTGATTGTAGCCTAAAAATCACAAGGTAAGGGTTCCTATTTCACCCTCTTTATTTTATATTTGGATTCCTTTTGTTCTAATCTCACATAAAATACAACTTCATATGTTTCAATGTTTATATATTAATGTTATTTTCACACATTTTATCTATTATCAATTTTATAATACCCAAACCCCCCTCATGATTCATAAGTGGTTACCATGCTGAAGAAAGGGTCATTCTTCTCCCTCTTTTTAATTCCTATATACATTTCCATTATTGCATCCTTTTTAGTTTTTAAGTTATTATTCCAATATTATCATGATATCATTTTAATTAATTTCCTTAATATATCCTAACCATGTGACTACCCATTTCACTTACACTAATCTTCGTTCATAAGCCATTATTATGCTCAAAGATACTTGTAGCTGTAAAATTTATTATACAATTATCTACATATTCTATGTATTTGTAGAACTATGGATGTATTATTTTTAATATGTGGGAATTCTATAAGGAATGATGATGACTATTTTTTTGGTGGCACCTCTATCAGTTCCTAAGTGGATTAACTCTATTTTGGAACAAGTTTACCTTTATCATCAATGCATGTCAACCTGGAGATATTTTCTCAAGGAAATTTTATACCCCTTATGCATATCAAATATGTGTGATTGCATGATTCTATTTTTAGAGTGTATTTATCCAAAATCTACTTGGTGTTCTACCATTTAAAATGCATGTATTTAATGGACTAAACACATTGATCATCTTAATCTTTGTAAGTAACTGATAAAGGTTGTTTTTATAATTTTGTGAGGGAGGCCTCTGAGCGGCGTTGGTTTCCTCCCCTCCTCGCGCTAGGTTTCTCTCCATTAGGGTTTTCCCCATTGCCGCAACTTCTTTCTCCACCCCCGTTTTGGCCACGCCTCTCCTCCTTGGTGCTTTCTTGGTGAGTTCGCGACACGGTGGCCTCTCGCTCGATGTGGAAAAAAGGATCACCCAGATGTCCTCCTTGGATGCGCGGTGAAATCTAGTCACCCGTGTCGTGGGGTTGTCGGGATCTATCTCCGACAGTGAAGGGTGGTGGTTGTCTTCCTTAGTGGTGAATCAAAGGCCCCGGCACGGACACAATGTGGTTATGTGCAGCGTTGATGTTCTTCCAGCTTTTATCCTTGGTAGCGCGGTGTTTTATAGATTTTCCGCAGTGAGGGGTGGTTGCGATCCATCTCCTGTGGCGAAGGGTGGTCACGCGGTTCTCCTTGGAAGCGCATCGACAGGTGGTCATGAACCGGTCCCCTATGGCGAAAGTTGGTCAGATCCTGTTTCTGCAGTGATGGGCGAGGTTGTTTCCTGGTCTTCTGCGGTGGGGCTAGAATTGATCCAGGTTTGTTTAGCATTGGACAGTAGCGATTCAGGTCCTTTGTGTTGTGCTCGGTCGGGTGTGTGCTTTGGGTGGTCAGTTGTGATCTCTGTGAGCAGAATTATTGGCGGCGATGAGTTTTTGGTGATGGTTTATGTCTTTGATCTCTTAACTCATGATTTGTTTTTGGATTTGTAGAGGCATTGAAGTTAGAAGGCTAGTCAGTGGTGATGACTAGCGAATGGTAGAAATTTTCAAATTGTGTAATGGTGGAAGTGTTTTGTGTGGTTGGTTTTTTTCCAAAGGTGAGAAGGTTGTGCAACCAGACTTGACTACATGGAATGAGCTTCAAATAAGGATTCAGAACTAGCAATTCATCTATTCAGTTCATTTCAGATTTGGTTGTTTGAGAGGGTATGACATCAGCCATCTGATCGGGCTTGTGCTTTGACACATGACACTTTCTTGCCGAAATGTCTTACACAGTGGAGAGCTTCATAATGATCAAATGCTGTGGAGGGGTATATTCGTGTTGTCATTCTGGTTTTACTCTTTTTCCTTTGGGTTGATTTGTCCCATGTCTATGAATTATGTTTGGGTTTCCACCTTCTTCCCCCAAAATGGGGGCTTTATCATATAATAAAAAAATTTGAAGGCCTTCGGACCGTTGGATGGAAGTATGTAACTGATAACTAAAATACCATATTCTTCACCTAATAAGGATACTCATTTGAACATTGTGAATTTCTAATTATCATTAATAAGTTTCAATAAAATTTACCTAGACATACTTATTAATTCATTGAATGGGTAATTCTATTAAAATACCCATATAATCCTTTATTCCAAACAAGAAAATCTTATGAGGTAAGTTTCATTGAGTAATTATGCTAAGTATTTATAACTTGTTTATTATTAAACATTATTCCATGTGTTGCCTATAAAATTTTATTATATGATGCAATTCATTGTATTTTTATGTGATGGGTGGGTACCATAATCAGATATCCCCTCAATTCACTATTCAGTTTCATGATATAACTAAGACAAGATAATGAGAGAATTATTACCCTTTATATAAGATATCTTGGTAAAATTCCTCGAAGATATGTTTATGATAATTTGAATTATGCATCCCTAAAATTTTCATCATTATATGATCATTTAATTTTATCAATGCGATTATTTATCTCATTTTTTAGTCATGGATTATGTGTTTTTTAATTTATATGGATTCATGTATTCCTATTATATAGCTTATTCCATTGTTATTCCATGTTAGATTCTGCTATATTCTATCCATTACTACACATTTGAACTCACCCTTTACTTATGTTTCCCATTTCCCCAGGTAATAAAGTGGAATAATATGTATGATCGACTCTGTGGATAACATTAATGAATAAAGAATTGTAGTTGAATGATATAACATGTCATTTTGTAATGTAATGTTTATGTATCTAATATCTTAAGGACAACTGAAACTTGATCATGGGAATTTAATCTAATGTGATTTGATTACAATGTCATATTTAACCCATCAGCTCTAAGGGACTAGGGTTGGGGGTATTACAGTTAGTATCATAGAAAGGTTTGGTATAATTATTAGGAATTATATTTAAAATAATCTTGACGTTCACTAGTTTTATCCTATTTCTATTACTACCTACCATTTATACCAACACATGACTAGAGTTCATTTTCATAGGATAGATCTACTGTAGACACTGTTGGTGGTGGGATATTAATTTTATCTCATACCCTATCCGGGCCTCTGATGGTACCTGAGTAGATTATTTGGATGTAGGATGGGATGTGGTAAAGTTCCCAATTATTTATGCTTGATTGATTATAGCATGGGAGTAGGGAAGAATAGGGCCGATCTGTGTCTTGTGATGATATTAGATATATCCTTTTAGAGTTTTTTTCTTTTGATTCATGTATTATATTGGATGCCTACGATAATATATACCTATTTAATTTTGTTATAGAAATGTCATTACCTCATTTTTTATGATACTAGATGTTCCTATTGATGGATTGTTTGTTAATATTATCTGTATGTTTAACTCCCACTGACCTAGTTACCATTTATTATGCTTCATTTGTTTATACTTTAATTTATTGCATCACTGTGATACCCTGATTATGAGGTTATAGTCTCCCCATTGTACCACCATTGACCCTCACTACTAGTCTAATTCCTATGGAATATGGGGAGGTGCACTTGAGGCCATGTGACCCACTAGCTCATGACATCGCTTAGTGGCTTATGGGTTAAGAGGTTACAAATTGGTATCATAGGTTTCTTTTCTTTACCTTACTCTTTCGGGATGGTATAAAAGATAATAGGACATGTTGGAATTTGGGAATGAGCTTGTTCCTAGGACTAGCTAACCCATGTATGGGGAAAACTAATTTACTTGGGATGAGATATGATGTTTTGGTTTATGCCTATTATAGTTGATTTGATTCCATCATTGGGTGATGAACATGAGACGTGGAGTTATTATTATTTTTATGATATTGGATTACATTTTATCCTTATCCCAATAGGTCAAGGAAGCATCTATAACACATCATTTTAGGAACCTTATAGGATTAATATGTCATGAATTATTCCATTCCATGTAGGTTGCATTTCATGACTGCATGATACTTGTTGTATGTTCCTTGAGTGATGTATTTTTTATAAAAGTAATGTTTCTGTAGGAAAAAATAGATTAGATAATGGGTTATTAAAGTGTATTCATAAACCTAAATAGTTTTTCCCATATAGTTTGGTGATGGAACCTTAACTAATAAATTATTACATTTTTGAGTTATGTAACTGAGGTTGAATAGAATGAAATGTGAGTTGATTTTAAATACATGAATTTCATTTGTAATCTAAATAATTTAAATACCTACAAAGATTGGGAATGATGATTCATTTATTCAAATCATCTTATTTAACATGTCACATTTCCTTATTGAATGTAAAGGTTTGGATGTAGTTATATGAACTACCAATTGTAATTTATAAAGAATGTACTTGTATAAATTGTGAATGGTACTTTAGTTAACTGGTATGATATGTAAATGTAAGAAATGATAAATATTAAATTATAATATAGTTTATGTTAAATGGGGATTCCAATTGAAAATTAAAGGGTTTTTTCCTCTATAACTTGCAATTAACTGTACATATACCAGGACCCTAATAGTGAAACATGGAGCTTGAACCAAACCTAACCTTAGTAGTGGGATGTAGGCAATGTCTCTCATATTATTTATGATCATTCCTATCACCCATACCTAGATTAAGGAGTAGGTAGAGGGGTGTGGTTATGGTATAAGAAGGATGGTACCTATACTATTCTTATTTTTGTAATTTTATTGTTATCAACTCCTATCTGAGGTATTTTCTTGGTAGTTTTAGAGATATTACCCCACGATATCCACATGCTGTGTGCTAGGAGGGTGGTGGGGGCCATGCTATGAAGGTGGTGGGCCTTGATCCACTAGTGTTACATCTAGTAATGAAACCTGTGGCACCTCCTATTGTTCTCAAAATAGGTGATGATTACTGATTTATAGGGGAATTTGTTTGGATTATGTAGACTATACAGGGATCTCCGTGACTCATCCCTTTTATGGGATAGATTATATGAGAGTTTCAATAGAAACATCTATATACGTTTTCGGGGTATGGTACCCCCTGGATATAAAGTTATGTATTGAGGCTATATTATCTATATTTAAGCACCTTGATACACCTAATGAGAG
The DNA here is from genome assembly GCA_963277665.1 of Viscum album. Classification (NCBI taxonomy): domain Eukaryota; kingdom Viridiplantae; phylum Streptophyta; class Magnoliopsida; order Santalales; family Viscaceae; genus Viscum; species Viscum album. The sequence continues at coordinate 1,150,989,248 of OY728162.1, forward strand.
GAGAGTGAATATCTATAAGTTTATGCTTCAAGTATCCTCCAAATGTTGGTGGGATATTCTGAACCAGGCTAGTCAGTATCGGGAAGTGATTTGGAGGGTTTTCCAATCTAGTTTCTATGATTATTTCTTCCCCAAGACCCTAATGGATACTCGTACTAAGGATTCCATGTACCTAAAATAGGGTTCTATTTCTATTATGGATTAATCATCTTGTTTTATAGAGATTTATTTCATTGTTCCTATCTATACTATTGATGATCTAGTGATATTTTGGATCAAAGGTTAAAAGGGAAAATGACATCCTGGAACTAAAAAATGACCTAATGAATTAATTTTCTGGATGTGTTTATAACTAGACGTTTCCTTCGTTAACATGAACATTATATTTTGATTCCCTAGTATAATTTTTTAAGGTTAAATGTGAGATGGATGTTTGAATTAGGCTTTTACAGGTGTAGGTAGACTATCCATGCTTGGAATTAAAGATTATTGGTGCCATTACTCACTCACCTTCCCCATCTCTAGTGTTCTCTAGTGTTCAGTGAGCCATGAGTGAAGTGACAGTGGGTTTAAATGGATTTAAAAATTGAATTCAAAATTTCTTATTTTTTTTGTTTTTAATTTTTATTATATTCTCACTCTCTACTTTTTCTCTATTTCTAAACTTTGCCTCCATGGGTTCGAAGGAATTTAAAAATTATTTTTTGGTCCATTCTATTTATTTAGGTGAATGTGTTGCATCCAAATTTGATATAAAAAATTATAAAATGATTGAAGGTATCAACATGGTATACAAATTATATATTTTATCACTTTCCATAGGGTTAATATTAGAGTTTTTAAAAAATAAAAGGTTTAGATAAATTTTTAAATACCCATTTAACTATTTTATTCTATTTTTAACTATCTTAACACCACCGTATTATATTTTTAACCACTAATTCAATTACTCTAACACTTCCAATTACCTTTTTATAAATTAAAATACTAAAATTTTATTTATAAATCTATAATAAACATATCAAAAAGTTATGTAAATAAATTTTGTAATTGTACTTTATTTAATAACATATATCCAACAAATTAAAATTTAAAATTTACTGAAAATATATCATAAACTGATATTTTTCATAATTTTAATGTCATTTAGAAATATATTATTGATTAATTAAAAACAATATGAATATTTGGGTTTGATTTTATAGTACCCTGAGAGTACCACCCTAACCATACCTATTTATTAAATGAGTTTCCAGTTTTGTACTCTAACCCTATAAATAATCTTTTAACCACTAACATAACCTTATTTAATCAACTTGGTTAGTGTCAGGTATCCATTTAATGAGTAATAATTCACATACCTAGTTTTATATCCTTCTAGTGACAGGGTCTCCCACCTCATTGGCCTCACCCCACCCACATTTCCTTTATTTTCATTTTTTGTTTATTATTCTTGTTTCGTTATTGAATTCTTATCTTCACTTATCCATTTTTTCTGCTAGTGGTTGTTTCTTTTTTTGTGCCAAACCCACTTCCATTCAGAACCCACCCTCTAAAACCTCAAACGTGGAACAAGATCAAACCCCAAAACAAAAGGAACAATCAATGTCAACATTCAAATAGAGGAAACAAGCTCCAAATTCTCACATTGAATCGCCTCAAATGTTCTTGATCTCAAAAAATACCTTCTTGAAAGTAGAAAAATCTAGAATAATCACACCCAAGAAACATAGAAAGAAATCATATGATATTTACATGGTTTGTAACTTTCCCTACTCTATTGGAGGAACACTATAACCTTTATTAAAAATAAAATATGTAGAGAATGATCTATGAGTTACAAGTTCCCAAGTTCCAAAACACCACTAAAGATAAAAAAATAACAATTAAATTCAATAGTACATCATCAACAAATAATCCGACCAAGTGACCCTGCCTATCTATTTGTTGATGAGATTAGTTGGAGCATCAAGTTTCACCACCATTTGATCTTTATGCTCCACCACTGCACCAACCAAGAAAACCACCAGATGCTCATTAATGATCCATAAAAACATTTACATCTAGTTAAAAGTTCCCTATAGTTAGATCACATCCTTCTACACTTTCATATTCATCCATTAGAAATTGGTGCACCACGCCTGTTGCTTCTAGACTCCCTAGTTCTATTGCCTGCTAATTGGTTCCTCAGCATCTTCCCAAAATATCTCATACTTTAATTTTTTCTTTATGTATAGAAATAAGGTTTCAAAAAACCAATAATAACAATTTTCCACTTAAATAATACTTCAAATGATTCCCTAAATCTTAGTCACTTTCGAAAAACTCTTCTTTCACATGTTTCTGCTATAACAACCATAATCCTCCAACCATGGTCAGTCATCCTAGCCTCACCGAAGCACAATAATGACCAAGAATTTTATTAATTATTAATTTTTTCAATATTTCAGTTGTATTATGACTTCCACTAATATTTCATAAATCTATAACTGCATATTTAAAAAGCATCTAGATAAAGTGATACCTTAGTTGAATGTGTTTCATCTGTGTGTGAAACACTAGATTTCCAACAAGATGGATGGTTCTCTAATTATCATAGAATAACATTATGTTTCATTTATTCCTTATATGTTACTTTAAAAAAAATTCAAACAAATTCACTTCTTATATAATTTCATGATTATCATGCACTCTGCTTCAATTATAGATATTGCAACTATTGGTTGTAGTGTAGACATCCAACTCATTATCATTCCTATGAAGGTAGATACAAAGCTATTGATACTTCTCTATGTGCTTGTATATCCTCTAAATTACACATATGAATACCCATAAAATGGATCATACATTCTATAAAATAGTTCCAGGTCTTCCTAACCTTTGAGATACTAGAGTATTCAGTTCAAAGATTCTCAGTACCCCTTTATAATTTTTTCCACAAATATACTAAAAAATCACACTATAAAAGCAATGTATGTACTTATTAAAACCATGAAATACATAAATAATATTTATATTTATTAATATGAAATCTTTTAATTCTAATCATCCTATTATTATATTATCAATGCTTTCAATTTGGATAAATTGAATTGTATGACCAATGGGATACTCACAAGCTTCAACTCAAACATTCTGAATCATTCCAAGACCTTCCAGATGTATTCAGAATAAGAAAACATCATTGTTTTACAATACTAACCCCTCTAGATCCACATCCCCAAAACATACTTCACAACCCCAAGATATTCCATCTCAAATGTTCTCGAAAAATCAACATTCAATTTCTCAATCCGATATCTCTTCCAACCGATGAGAAACATATCATCCCCATACTAGAGAAGTATGATGAAAATATCATCATAAAACACCTTCCAGTAGTAGTAATGATCCACATTTCACTGAACTAATGACTTTTTACCATAAAGGAATCAAAATTCTAGTTCAATTTTCTAGATGTTTGACTTATCCTATGATAAAATTTATTTGAGCTTTCACACAAGATCAATCCTTCTAGTTTCTATGAAACCTATTGGTTTCTTTGTGAAAATTTTCTCTTCCCAATCATCATGAAGGAATGTTATATTCACATCTAACCACTTAATATGTATACACTCATTCAAAACCATTCCAAGCACCATCCAGATTTTTGTATGCTTGAAAACTAGAGAAAATATTTCACTAAAATACACACCATTCATTTGTTGAAATACATTCATAAACAACCTTTCAATTTAAATTTTTCTATCATTTTCTTCTTCCTTAAACTGGTATACCTAATTGTTCTAAAATACTGTTTTCCCTAGCAGTTGTTATGTCATCTCCCATATCCCATTGTCGTACATAGAGTCCAACTCCTCCTTTATTGCTAACCATAATTAGTCCTAGTTATTGAGAATTGATAACTCTTCCAGGATTTTGGGTTCCCCACCAGCCCTAAATAATTAGTAGTGTACATATGATTTTAACCTTTACACTGGTCATCTAATCCCGGTAGACCAATATAGTTAAATGCGAGGCTTTAATTTTTATAAAACCTCAATATTTGAAATTTCATCTTTTAGATCTCTACTTCGATATTTCAGATACCATAATAATTTTAAAATATCTATCCTTGGTGATACCCTTGAAATCTGATATCTATATAGTAACCTCTCTAGACTACCTAATATCTCTAAAACTTCAGTACACCCATAACAATTGGACCTTCATAAATTCAATCCAGATAAAAAATAACATGCTCAATTGATTCTTTGTTATCAACTTCATATTCCACTACATTCAAATCCTTCTATAGGACCCCTCATTAAAGAGAAAATTTTGACTTATAATAACCTTTCATTGGTAATTATCTTAGAGTAAAAATATAATATTTTTGTAATACCCAATAAATTAAAGTAATAAATAAGAATATTTTTATTAGAAAATATGTACTAAAAATAAAAGGTACAAATTTATTAAGACCAATTTAACTAATAATAGAAAATATAGAAACAATAAATCAAGTACAATGTAGAAGTCTCTTGTCTCATATTTTCCAATGAACATCATGGCTATAAAAAGAACTTTCAAAAATAAGAATAATAAAATCCATGTAATCAACATATTTAAAGAAATAAAAAGATGATAAGTATTATTTAGGGGATTTTTTGAATTAATTTATAAGTAAATATGACAATTGAATTACCATTAAGGATTATGACCATTATAAACTAACTGCTAGAATTATTGTATAATAAGGGTAAAGATGAGAACTAATTGACACAAAATAGAGAAACAATGGATTAAATAATTAATAAAATCCATTATGAATAACATTTATTAGAGTTTAGGAATGACGTATTATCATTTGGGTTCACCCTTGACCAAGTCCAAGCACAACTTCAATAATTGTGGTTTGACTGGAATCATATACGGGAGAAGTTCAACTTAATTAAAATCACTATATGAGATCAATGTTAGTTAAACCACCATATGAAAGTATAAACATTTTATATAATACCCTTATGTATTTTTATGGTGTGACGAGGGTTTAGGTATCTAGGGGTTAAGTAGTATTAAAGTGTAAATTCATTTAGAAATGAAATATTGTTTACCCCGCTACCACATTTTTTTAAAATATATCATCATTATATAAAATTTAATATATATATATAATTATAGTATTAATTTAATAAAATATATTAAATATTTTAATCAGGACATTTAAATTATCCAAGGGGTGAAATTTGGTAATTTTTGATAAAAATAGTAAAATAGGGTAAAATACAAAAAAATATGGTAAATATGACATCATAAACATGTAAGAATTACTTAACTTCGAAAATGTAGTGTTATTTGACTAATTTTGAAACTAAAAATTATATTTTACTACAAATATAGGTAATGGGGTACTATGGGCTTAGTGGATCACTTAAAATAATGGAAAAATAAACTATTCATTACTTTAATTAGTGAAATTCCCTTTGCTACACCTATAAATATGCACACACTTATCATTTATCCCATAAAAAATATAGATACCCCTCTTCATATATTTCTTAACAAGTCTCTCACATATATCTATATTCAATTTTTAAGAGTTCGGTTGTTTCTAAGGTTCAGCTATAGGCTAAGATACTTAAGAGAGGTAAGGGATCCTATTTCACCCTCTTCATCTCCTATTTAGATTCCTTTTATTTTAATCACATTTACACTCCACCTTTATATATTTTAATGTTTATATATTGATGTTATTATCACCCCTTTGATCTATTATCAATGTTAGAATACCCAAATCCCTATAATGATTAACCCTTCATTAGCCGTTACCAAGCTGAAGAAAGGGTCCATTTTCTCCCTATTTTCAATTCTTATATACATTTACATTAATGTATCATTTTTAATTTTTAATTTATTATTAAAATATTTTTATGATATCATTTTATGTATTTTATTTAAGATATCCTAGCCATATGAGTACCCATTTCACTCACATTAATCTTTATTCATAATCCATTATTATGCTTAAACATACTCATAGCCATAAAATCTAATATCCAAGTTCCTATGAATGCCATGTATTTGTGGTATTATGGATGTATTATGTGTAAGAGGTGGAAATTTTCTATGTATTACAATGATGTAGCTATTAGATCCTCTAACATGTCCCAAGTGGATTAACTCGATTTTGTCACAAGTTTACCTTTACCATCAATGCATGGTGACCTGGAGGTATTTCCTTGATTAAATTTTATATCCCTATTGAATATCAAATATATGTGATTAAATAATTCTATTTTTATAGTGGATTTATCCAAAATTACCTTGGTTCCCTACCATTGTAAATACATGTATTTTATTGACTAAACACATTTATTATATTAATATTTGTAACTATCTGATAACTATAATTCCATATTCTTCACCTATTAAGGGTACTTATTTGAACATTGAGAATCCTTAATTATACTTAATAAGTTTTAAGTTAATTCACATAGACATATTTATTAATTCATTTATTTCTGAATTTTATTAAAATTCTCACATAATACTTTGTTCCACACAAGAAAATCATTTAAGACAAGTTTTATTAAGTAATTTTGAAAATTATTTCTTAGTTATTTATTCTTAAAAATTATGTCATATACTTGATAGTTATAGGCACAAAAAAATTTCTTATCTAGGCTGATCCTGACTTAGAAATTGTTGGATTCAATGGATCATTTTGATATTGTAAAATACATAATTGTTAGTACCAATGAAAGTTTTCCATAAAATATTGACAAAGAAGGTCACTAGAACCAAGAGAGGATATTTTGTAATTAAATTTATAATTAATGTAAATATATTTAAATAAATAATACTTCATTTTTGATATATTTATTCAATGAAGATATTGATCATCCAGAAATTTGTTTAGACAACTATTTTTGATCTTATAGGATACAAGTGTAGAATACTTCTAGCGGTGATCCACACATTCTCCAATGATCTCCCAACAACATTGATGGATTTTCAGGTGCTAGCACGATTGGTCAATCACCTTGTTGAGTTCATCTTGATGGATAAAATGATTCCACTGGACTTAAAGAATCATCCTTTAAATCTTGTTTTTGAGATGATGGAGGAAAGAGAATCTCTAAATCATTCTTTGATCTTAAGAGAGAGATGTAGATTTTGTTGTGCACAACGATTCTCAATTTCAATCAATCTCGATCAACCTCTACATAGTAGATATAGTCATCTATTTATAGAGTTAAGGTTAGTGTTAAAAAATAATTTAATTATACAATGGATGTTAAATAATATATTAAACTCATATGATCCCATTCCATGTAATAATAATATTATTATTTTTCTTATGGAATGCACAAACTGGTGTAATGATAAATATTATTTTACTAGATTAAAAATTAATATTTATCACCTGAAACAATCTTGGTCAACTCACCCTCACCATTTATCCAATACCTAAATAAATATGTAATTTAATATTTAGTTATTCAATAAGTAAAATTAATATTCTATTCACAGTCTAGTAAAATATTTATTAAATATTTACATATTAAAAAAATTATTTATTATTGAATATATAATTATTTATTATCTTATGAATAACAAGAAATAAATAAATATTATATTTATTCATGAAATTAAATAATTTCCTCATGGATAAATATTTATTTAATATTTACGATTGATAATTCCTAAATAAAATTATTTCTCAGTCATGAGAATAATATTTATTCCAATAATCTAATTCAAACAAAATTTAATTTAGATCAATATAAACACTTAGTGTGTGACCCTATATATTTCCTTCTCACTGGAATTAAGCGAGCTTTCCTAAAGTCTAAGATTATTATATAGCAATGGGTCAATCCACACAAGATAAATATTTTAATGTTGCAACATTGAGAACCAAACACGAACACTCACTATGTAATATAATCCCTTTGTCATAATATCGCATCCATTAGGTTCCACACTCATGTCATAAACCTATATGATTGATACATCTTTCTTTGACTATCTGAAATAAACCCATAATTACACCATAGGCATGGAATTTAATGCATCATTTATATTTCAATCAAAGTGATGAGATATCAACCTAAATAAATATGGAAGGGATAAATCCTTCCATAACTTATTCATTAATAAGATGTTATTTATGACTCACCCAACATGCACAAATTCACCATAAAATATTTTCATCATGGTTTATGACAATACATCTAAGTTAATGAGTCATGATATGAATCAATAATAATCTTAAAGTCTAAGGAATATTACACACACCCGTTATACATGAATATCAGATGACACATAAACATGTAGAATTCCTACTAGTGAATCTGTTCTCATAATCTCCCATCTTAGAGATTACCAAGTGCGAACTTCATGAGAAGAGGTCTCATATACTTCTGAGTACTCTCACCTAAGAGTCAACTTACTATGTTCCCCATCATAAAATGTTATCTTACTATATAAATAGGTTTAATTGTCATGACATTTTAAGGTTCTTAGGATAGTGGGGAACTTATATGATGTTTTTTCAATGCGATAGATACTCTATGAAAATATCACATCAATTTTATATATAATAAAAATCAATATGTGATAAGGTATTTATTAATATTTAAATTCATGAATATATAGGCAATATAAATTAAAAAGTAGTTGGTTATAGGGAACTGAATCCAAATTAATCCCACTTACACTATCTAATTGTTAGTGATTGATTAGTTTTAAAATGTTAAACATGCTTCTATTCAGTATGGATACAGCTATTGGTCCTACCATGTTTTCATGTCCAAGTCTGGTAAAACCAATTTTATGTATGTTAAATCCACTTACTACGACTTCAATACCTTGATAAAATCCCTCAAGTAAATATATTATTGAGCATACACCTCTTGTTATCATGTTAGAAATCAGAAATCTTGGTTAAGTCCATTATAAAATCTTAGCATAATAATGATTGAACTCTTACTTATGATATAACCATAAATGGAATAGTACGTTACTAAGTTTCTTCTTAAGATACATCAGAATCCAAAATATACTTGAATATTGTAGATATAAATACCACTATCTGTAATAAGTTTTTATTTCATATTACCTTAGCCTTACTATGACACTAGATAAAATTAAACTAAATAAAGACAAGTGTTTAATTCCCTTGATCACTACTATTACAACTTCTCTAGACACCATGAACTCATCTAGTTATACTTTTCCAAGTACTATCAGATAGTTATAACTACAAGTCAATATAGTTATGTTAGATCTATTTGATATTCACCTACTATGAATCATGTATCAGTAATATGAAATGTAAGTACATATCATGGTATATGGGATAAATTACTATAACTTAATCTTGTAAAATTATTTTAATCTATATAATCTCTTACTATTCCCATGAATGTTATAATAGAAGTATCATATTACAAAAATAATTCTATCTTGAATTGTTCCAAATTATATTTTTAATAATTTGTTAATATCTGTACTGTGACTAGATTCGACAAAACCATGGATATATTTTTATAAATATTTTTCTCTAGAACAAAGTTTCTACTTTAAGTCATACTTGGAGAAATTAATTCCTTAACAAATTGGTAATACATAACATTTTTTATATATATTATCAACATATCTATCTTGAAATATTATAGTGCTCCCACTAACCTATTAGAGACATACATTAGTCATTAGTTTCTAAATGAATATTCTATGATCACTATGCATGTTTTATTTATTAATAAATTTATGTAATATGCATATCTTATTAGAATTTATTTATGTAACCTACCCTTTATATCTATGTCTTTTATACATATACCATGAGTTTTAATTTTTGATCATGCTACATAGACATATTTCATAAGGATTCCTCCAAATGAGATGGCTTTAACTATAAATTTCCTAATATCATGATCATATAAGTATGCTTTGATAAGTATAATTCAAAAGGATTTTAATCATGATTATTTTTGTATAGTTTTTTTCATAGACTAAACCTTTCAATAATCAATCATGATTTATTGGTACCATATTATACCACCCATATCCAGTTTCTCTTGAATACTCACTAGTAGTATCAAGTCTTAAAAACATTCAAAATAAAGAGTCCTTTAATTTTGATACATGGAGTTTATTACTTAAATTTATACACAATTTTCAACCTTATCATGATGAATTTTACCTATTCTTTGTAGGAATATTTTTTTATGAAATTATAATATAAGTATCACCCACCACAGTGAGCTTAAACCACCTATTTAGTTATGAATTCCTATGTAGTACGTGTCTCTATAATTAATCCTCCTACTAAGCTCAGTGGAGTCCAGTATTCCTATTCCAAATCATATGAACCTAGAGAATTAACCCATAAAGTCTAATTCTTCTCCCACCATCCATAAAGATATAGGTTTCCATTATGGAAATATTGTCAATCTTGAATATATGTTAATATCCTTAGTATCTATCAAATTATTAAATGAGATGCACCTAGTGTTTGATGTTCATTTATAGATAAAGATATCTTTTAACAAATATTTTTCAAAAAACACTTGAGTTTGTGACCTAATATATCCTTATCATATCACAATTTATATGATATTCATTAGTCAATATAGTTGGAAAATGGATAGCTATAACACTTCTATTTGAAAAACATGTATTGGAAGAAAATATAGAAGATTTACAATATCTATAAGACACATCATTAATATTACTTTTACTATCATAATGACATTAAAATATATGAGGAAATATGAGTTTTGTAATACCTTTACTCTATATGTATGATCAATGAATACTTGAATAATAAGTTTTTCAGCAATCCATCTTATATATTCCTTAATCTTTTCTAAGTGCACACATTTACTTCACTGAGGATTTCTAAAATTTATTAAAGGAATCTCCTGAAGAATAAGAAGTTACCTTTAGCTTTAGAATATTTCATGTGTCCAAGTTGAACTAACTCTAAAATATTTGAGGTATACCTTTATTTATAAAGGTTTATTTATCTAAAACATGATAATTAGTTTGTTTGTATACCCAATATTTTAGCTCAATTGATACAAAAACACTTTTATGGGTATAAAAAAGTCAACTACTTTTAGTTTTATATAAAAAATAATTACATTGTCACAACCATGTAAGATTCTTATATTTTATATTCATTATTAATTTTAATGGATATATGTGATTCAAAAGTTATTGAACCGCTAGTTTATTACTAAATTACCATAATAACATTTATTCTAAATGTGAAATAATGTTTCATTGTGTCTAGATAAAAAACAAGATAAATGTTTTGGTAAAAATTATTAATGGCATGAATCAATACATTTTGAAAATATGAAGTAGTGAGCTCCCCTTGGCTAACATAGGAACCCCCCTTTATCAACTCATTTTGAGTTAACTCTATAAAATTTCTTTTAACTACTACAAAACAAGCCTTAATAATGCTAAAATTTCCCATTGTGAGTACAAAAAAGGCATTGACTACCAGAGTGTGATTAAAATACCTAGGATTTTATCACTGATAGAATTTTTTTGATAAAGACACTTTATCAGTGCTATAAAAAGTGATGATAAAGGGACCCTTCACTATCATTTAAAAAAGAACTATTAAAGGGGCATACTGTAGTGTGCTGTTAAATTTACAGAACACTGAGTAGAAAAAATAGTAGCAAAAACAGGTTATAAATATAGAATTTAAATTAAATAAAATTTAAAACACAAATATAAGAAGAAAACTCTGTTATAGATATTTCAAACATTGGTTTGTATAATTACATGAGTTAGTAAAAATTATCACAAATATTCAAAAACATAAATGTTCCTTTGTATTTTCCCCCAAACCCAAGTCACGATATTGCCAAACAAACCACCCCAACTTAAGAAAAAGAATGCTCCTGTATAAGAAAAAAATTCTTATTTTAGTAATTCTATAAAGAAATAAATTAAACACAAAATTTAAATTTTAAACTTAAAATATATAATTTGATTCATACTAGGAACACCGTGTATCAGATTGAGTTGCAGTTGGTTCTTTCACATCACACCATTTCTTGTTCATATTCAAGAATTATATCTGTGAAGATTAACTAAATAATTATAAGATAAAACTGATAAGGAAATTAATTAAGTAATAGATGATAAAATGATGATTTTTTTTACTTTTATTTTTTACAAAAATGTCATTAAAACTAGAAACATTCACTTTGATTCATACTAGTCAAATCATGTGTCAAATTGACGTGATAGTAATTTATACATGTCATAATAATTTTACTAAATTATCAAGACAATCTGAAATCATTTTCTCAGTTTTTAGTGAGTGACACACTTTTTGAACTAAAATGTCAATTTTAAACTAATAGCGGACAATTTGAGTAATACCAGAAACAATGTATAAAATAATTAAGGTGTGGATGATTTCTAAAAATCAAAAATTAATTATGGATTATTTTCCTAAAGTATAATAACAATTAGAAAGTGTTTTCTCAGTTGTGAGTATTTCACTTACCTTTTGTATTAAAAGTAATGTCAATTTTAAATAAAAATACACACTTTGAGTCACATCAGTCACACCCTGCATCATATTGAGGTGTGGATAATTCATACACATCAAAAATAACTTATGGATTGTTTTCCTAAAGTATAAAAAAAGTTAAAATGCGTTTGCTCAATTTTGAGTATGTCATTTGTTTTTTTACTAAAATATCATTTTAAACTGGAAACATGCACTTTGAGTCATACTAGTCACATTGTGTGTTGATTTTATGTGATTATTTTTCCTACACACCAAAAATGACTTATGAATTATTATCCTAAATTATAAATAAAATCCAAGCACATTTTCTTAGTTTTCAATGAGTGACACACTTTTTGATTTGAAATGTCAATTTTAAACTAATAACAAAAACTTTGAGTTATACCGGGCACACCATGTATAATATTGAAGTGAGGATGATTAATAAATGTCACAAATGAATTACAGATTTTTTTACTAAAGTATCAAAACAATATGAATTATTTTTATCAGTTTTGAGTATGTCACTTGTCATTTATACTAAAATTAATGTCAATTTTAAATAAAAAGATACACTTGGAATCATATCCGTCACACTGTGTATCATATTGAGGTGAGGATAATTACTAAACATAAAAAATCACCTATAGATAATTTTACTATATCATAAAAATAATATGAATGCATTTTCTCAGTTTTGAGAATGTCACTTGTGTTTTTTTACTAAAATGTCATTTTAAATTAGAAACACACACTTTGAGTTATACCCATAACATTGTGTGTCTGTTTAACATGAGACTGATTCAGAAATGTAAAAATGACTTATGAATTATTTTTCTAAATTATCAATACAACCTGATCATGTTTTCTTGGTTATTAGTGAGTGAAACACTTTTTGAACAAAAATGTCAATTTTAAATCGATAATGAACATTTTGAGTTTTATTGGGAATACCATGTATTGAATTGGGGAATGAATGATTCCTACATGTAAAAAAATGACTTATGGATAATTTTAATAAAGTATAAAAAATATATATATACATTTTTACAATTTTGAGCATGTCACCTGTCTTTTTTTTACTAAAATTAATGTCAATTTTAAATAAAAAAACACACTTAGAATCATACTGGTCACATCGTGCTTCAAATTGAGGTTCAGATGATTCCTACAAGTCACAAATGAATTATGTATTATTTTATTAAATTATGAAAACAATATTAATGCGTTTTCTCAGTTTTGAGTATATCACTTTTGTTTTTTACTAAAATGTCATTTTAAACTGGAAACACACACTTTGAGTCATACTGATCACATTGTGTGTTGGTTTGATGTGATACTAATTCCAATATGTCATGAACAACTTATGAATTTTTTTTATAAATTATCAAGATAGCCTGAGAATGTTTTCTTGGGTTTTAGTGAGAGACCTACTTTTTGTACTAAAATATCAATTTTAAATAGATAACAAACAATTTTAAGTTATACCGGGCACAATGTGTATCATATTGAGGTGAGGTTGATTCACACACATAAAAAATGACTTATGGATCATTTTTATAAATTATTAAAACAATATGAATGTGTTTTACTAGTTTTGAGTATGTCACTTTTCTTTTTTACTAAAATTTATGTCAATTTTAAATAAAAAGACACACTTGGAGTCATAGCCGGCACAATGTGCATCAAATTGAGATGAAGCTCATTCCTACACATCAAAAATGACTTATGGATAATTTATTTATGTATAAAAACAATCTAAATATGTTTTTTGGGTTTTGAGTATGTCACTTGTCTTTTTTACTAAAATTATTGTCAATTTTAAATAAAAAGACACCCTTGGAGTCATACTGGTCACACTGTGTGTCATATTAAGGTGGGGATGATTCCTACTCATCAAAAAATGACTTATGCATCATTTTTATAAATTATAAAAATAATAGGAATAAATTTTATCATTTTTTGAGTATTTCACTTGTCTTTTTTACTAAAATGTCATTTTAAACTGAAAACACGCAATTTAAGTCATACCTGTCAGATTGTATGTTAGTTTAACATGAAAACATTCCTATATGTCAAAAATGACTTATGAATCATTTTCATAAATTATAAAGTAAATACAAGTGTATTTTTTTGTATTCAGTGAGTGTTAAACTTTTTGAACTAAAATTTCAAATTTAAACTAATAATTAACACTTTGAGTTATATCAGGCACACTGTGTGTTGGATTGGGCTGTTTCTAATTCCTACACACCATAAATGACTTGTGAATTTTTTTATAAATTATAAAAACAATATGAATGTGTTTTCCCAGTTTTGAGTATGTCACTTGTATTTTTTACTAAAATTAAGGTCAATTTTAAATAAAAAGACACACTTAGAGTCATACTCGGTACACTATATATCAGATTGATGTGTGGTTGATTCCTACATATAAAAATGAATTATTTATTATTTTACTAAAATATCAAAGAAATAAAAATGTGTTTTCTTAGTTTTGAGTATGTCACTTTTCTTTTTTACTAAAATTGATGTCAATTTTAAATAAAATGACACAGTTGGAGTCATACCGGTCACACCATGCATAAAATTGAGATGGGGATGATTTATACACATAAAAAATGACTTATGGATCATTATAATAAATTATCAAAACAATCTGAATTCATTTAATTGTCTTTGAGTATACCACTTGTCTTTTTTACTAAAATGTCATTTTAAACTAGAAACATTCACTTTAAGTCATACTGGTCACATTGTGTGTTAGTTTCATGTGAGACTGATTCCTACACATCAAAAAATGTCTTATTAATCATTTTAATAAATTATAAAGACAATTTGAGTATGTTTTCTTGGTTTTCAGTGAGCGAAAATCTTTTTGAACTAAAATGTCAATTTTAAACTAGTGATGCAAAGCGGGCCCATGGCCCGTGGGCTTTGTGAGTATGGGGCAGATGTGGGGCAGGGTGGGCCTAAAAATTTTGACCGTTTAGAGTGCGGGCCAATGCAGGTTGAGCCCGCGCGGGTGCGGGCCAATGTGTGTTGAGCCCGCGTGGGTGCGGGCTTTCCCGTAGGCTTGATTTAAAAAATATATATTATTTTTACAATATATGTTTCTTTAACATTTTATTTTTCTAATAAACAAATCTTGGTTAAGCGGTGACATATAATTTCTCACCGTAATGGTCATACTAATTCACCATTTATTCACATGTGAATTTTAAATGGGCCTATATTTATTGTTTTAATATGATATTATATTATTTATATCATAATTATTAACCATATTCACATGGTGTGTCAACCCATCTCTCGAAAAATGGAACTCATTTCCCGTGTGCATGGTTTCAATTCTATAAGAGTTATTATAATCATAATATTTTTTAGTTTGATTTAATTTTGTTATTATTTAATTTTATTTTGTTATTAAGAGAATAGGATAGAACCTCGTGGAAACACTAATAGCTTCCTCTGAAACTGATTGTTAGCTGGAGAGACTTCATTCATTCACAGGTTTAGTTTTTCACATCACCACGCAACTAACATTATAATTCATCACCCATCACTGATCATTCACCTACTTTCTATCACAACAGTTCTCCACCACATCGGCGTCGCCGTATGCCACCATTAACCCACAAAAAAATGTTCCATCACATCCCTTAAAACTCTAATTATTGTTAATTCATATTTCTCACCTCAAATACCATTAAGAATGATAAAAAATACAGTATTTAAATTATTATAAATAGTATTGTTTTTAAATGTGGGTAAGCCCGCAGGAAACCCGTGGGCAACCCGCGGGTTTATGCAGGGCGAGGCGGGCTTGAAATTTTTTGTTCGCATTATATGCGGGCTTTTGCGGACAAACCCGCATAGGCTCAAACCTATGTGGGTTTGGCCCACCCCACCCCAACCCTCCCGTTTTTTATTACTATTTTAAACTAATAAAATACACTTTGAGTTATATCGGGAACACTGTGTATCATATGGAGGTGAAGATGATTCCTATAAATCGAAAATAACTTATGGATCGTTTTACTAAATTATAAAAATAATATGAATTCTTTTTCTATGTTTTTATAATTTCACTTGTCCTTTTTACTAAAATTAATGTAAATTTTAAATAAAAAGACACATATAGAGTCATAATGGTCACACCGTGTGTCTGATTGAGGTGCTGATGATTCTTACACATTGAAAATGACTTATGGATCATTTTACTACAGTATCAAAACAATATTAACGTGTTTGATTAGTTTTGAGTATGTTATTTTTATTTTGAACTAAAATGTAAATTATAAAATAAAAACATATAGTTTGAGTCATACCAAGCACACTATGCATCATATTGAGGTGTAGATGATTGAGTATGTGATGAGTGTTTTGATTTAAACTATCTGAAACTAGCTAGAAAAGAGAGAACATGTTCTATTTGGAAAGAAGAGTAAACCCTATGTTGCCTAAAATGACCCATCAAAAAACAAAACATTCAATCTTTTATGGATTATTATAGATATTTGAAACAAAAATATGACTTCCCAAAAGATATATGAAAAAAAACTGAATAATCATTAGATAAAAATGATATGGAAATTAACTTAAAAATATTAGATAAAATAGTGAAAAAATTAACTAAATAAGTAGTAGGAATTCACCTTTTCATGATGTTTGTACACATTGTTGACCCATTTTTTTATTTCCATAATATCACTTGAAGCCTCGAAGTCCAATATCTCATGAGCATGAGATACTTAGAAAAAACCACCCCAACTAGAGAAAAAGAATCCAACTCTATAAGAAAACATTTCTTATGTCATTGATAATATAAAAAAATAAATTAATCATAAATATAAAACAACACATTAATAAAATGTAAATTTTAAACTGAAACTACACAATTTGAGTCACACCAGGTACAAAATTTGAGTGAATCATCCTTGTTGAGTGCATGATCATAGTACATTAGTGAATCATACTTATTTAAGAAGTCATTTCTTCACGATCTCTATGAAAATTAATAAAATAATTATCAGATAAAAATGATAGGGAAATTAACTAAAAAAAGTTTATAAAATAATGATAAAATCAACTAAAAAAGTAGTAGGAAGTGAAATCATTATGATATATGTGTACAATCTAAGTTTGTTTTCTCAATTTTTATTATTTGATGTATATTTTAAACTAAAATGACACTTTTGTATCAAAAACACATAATTTAAGTTATACCAACCACATCACGTGTCAGATTAACATGCGGTCATCTCCTATACATGAAAAATGAATTATAGATCGCTTTCCTAAAGTTTGAAAATAATATAATATTGTTTAACTGATTTTTACTATTTGGTGAATGCTTTAAACTAGAATTAAACTTTTACATTGAAAACATACACTTAAATTTATACTAACCACATCATGTGTTAGATTGATGTGCGGTCAATTCTTACATGTGAAAAATAAATTATGGATCTTTTTCATCAAGTTTTAAAACAATATGAGATTATTTGATTAGTTTTGAACATGTGACATGTGTTTTGAACTAATATGAAAATTTTAAAAAATAATTATCAGATAAAAATGATATGTAAATTATGTAAAAAAGTAGATAAAATGATGAGAAAATTAACTAAATAAGTAGTAGGAAGTCACCTCTCTATGATGTTTGTATACATTCTAATACCATGCATTCTACCCATTAATTTCTAAACAAATTAATTTTCTCCATTATAATTCTCCTTGAGAAATAGATAAAAAATAAAATATAAACATTTCAATACTAATGCTTCACACCCCAAATATATTTCTAAGGTCATAGCCCGTACTAGAACACAAACATAGTATATAATAACCTAAAGTTTATGTCAACAAACATTCCAACACCATATATGCTTCCCACTCATCTCTAAACAAATTTAATCCTTTTGAGTATGTAGATTGTTATAAATATTCATAGTACTGAGAAAATATATAAGAACAAATGATTAATAAATATATTTAATGAAATTGTAATTACCATTGGAACATACCTCTTCGAGGATGATGTTCTTCAGATGGTTTATGATATCTATCATAAATTTTCAATAATAATATCCACAATCGTTGTTGTTATCTTATTTCAGACACTACAGAAACATGGACCAAAATAATTAAATTATTTTCAAATATGTTTTTATAGTTAAATATTTATATATGCACCCTAATATGTTTCCATTTGAAGTAATATATAGGCTTTTTATATTTAGTCACTGACCTTATACCCGGATTTAGTCTATATTTAACGACCCCCCTTTTATAAAAAAATTATTGTTAAAACACATACTAAAACATACAATTCAAAGTTTATCTATAAAAAGTTGATTATTGTTCATTAAAAATTCACAATACACATCATGTGTGGTCAGTTTATTGGATATCTATACATTGGATCCAAAAAATAAATAATTTGGGTATCCAGATTGATTGAAGTCAACATCCAATGTTTCCTAAAAAAATAAAAACAAATAAGTAATGAAAAAAATAAAATATATTTTATGTGATTATATTATAGAGTTTTATCCCTTTTTTGTAAGAATCAAAAAGAGATTATCTTGTTTTTTTTCTCAAATTCATCACTTAACACATATTTTTTCTTATCAATTTATGCATTCACTAAAAAAGTTTATTGATTATAAATTATATAGGGATTAATTAATCCAAATCATGCTTCACACGGTTTTATGTTTATATAGTTTTAATATAAACACCTATATAAAATATGAATAGTTATTAAAATTAATATACATATTAGATCTTTTTTTGGACACATGTATTATGAAAAATTACCTTATGTATGTATTCACAATTGAAACTCCCAATCATTCAAACTTGATAATCTCATTTATACACTCGAGACCAACCGTGTATGTAATGAAAGTTACAAACATTTATTCTTCATATAAAATGTAGGGAATATTTCCATCTTTGAATGTGGTCTCTATATGAATTTGTAATGACAATATATGTTTGAGTAGAATTGGCAGAGTGAAGGTACTCCTGAAATGTCCTTTTGTTTTCTTGGTCGATTCACTAGATTATCTTGATCCAACCTTCCATTTCCTCATTGATTTATTTTTCTCTAACACCATACCTCACTTCAGACATATTTTATCAACTGTTACAGGTATTTATTTTCATTTTTTTTGTTAAAGACACACCTTATGCATCTTTATAAGATTAGACGACCATTCTATGAAAGTTCCAATAGCGTCATTGACCATTGTAATATCCACATCATCAAGTGGAATAGGAAACTCAGTGGTTGAATCTTTATCTAACTTAAATACACACTATCATGTGATCTTTTGGAAGTTATTTATTATGTATCATGTCTCCCAAGATATTATATACCATACCCCTTATAAAATAATGGTGCGTAGGTGTTGAAAAATAGAAATCACATACAAATTTAGCTTATAGAATTTTGGTAATATAAAGCTATCAGAAGTCATTTTATTCAAATTTAGGAGAAAGGGAAATAAAAAACTGATTAAATTTGGTAATTTATAAGGCCAAGGGGAATTATTGAACTCAAATCTACCGAGGTTATTTGGTTGTTCATGTGACGATCCTTGTTTCACCATCGGTTTTCTTTGATCCTTTCATATATATTGGTTTTCTAAACTAGACCATAAAATAATATCTTGAAAAAATATATTTATGCCTACAATCCTTTCATCATATTATATGTATCTTCTCTTGGTTTTGTCTTCTCAAAATAGGATTGAGGAGACACTCTAAAACCAACACCTTTAATGAGAACATATTGTTTTGGCCACTTCAAAGCTACTAAAAGTATTTTTTTTCTCTTACGGTCACTACCGATTCTTGTGTCTAAACCTTATAAAAAAATAATGAACATAAATAGATATTTTTATTTAATACTTTTATATATAATAACAAATTACTATTATTTCATACTTACACATGTTTCCTATACTACTTTTATGTTTTTATCAACTAGTTTATGCTCTTTATTTATGCGAGCCTCCTTTCATAACACATGACATGGAAAAGAAGTGGATTCATATTTTTATTCACCAGTATACATATAAAAAAAGGAACTTATGTTTTTTCATATCACATAAAACTTTTATTTTATATTTTAAAATATATACCAATTTCTTCTCAAGTGAAGTGTACCACATCCTTACTTTGCGATATGGGTATATTGGTTTGGATGCATGTTATTTATTTCAACACTATTTTGATGTTTCATAATTATAAATTCTGAATCAAATTGGATAAAATAAAAAATTCAAATAATATATTATTAACTAAAATGCACCTAAAATGATTTTCCATTGTGATAAATGATGAAAGAATTTGATGTTTATGGCTTTATAATGTGTGAATAACTAACTAGTGAGTGGGGCTTTACTTTCCCCTCAACATATCTAATATATAACTTGGTAAGAAGAGTCTGGAAGGATCTATGGGATTTTATAATGACCATTAAGACATATTTCTCACAAAAATCATCTAAAATAAACAAACACTTGGAATAATGAAAATTAAATCAATGTTTCTTTATATATTTTCCCAATAGAATAGAGAAAGTATATCGTAAAATTACCTTTATATATTCCAAAAGGGTTTTATTTATTATAGGATGAATGTGGTGCCACAAATATACATCAATAGGCACATTAATCCTCATTACAATCCCAATATAACTAATGAACATTGAATTTTTGGGACCAATAGGTTGGATGCATTGATTCCAGCCAACCTGAAATTTTATACCCTTACTTATTTTCATAATAATTTTATTCAAAACTGTTATGCTACATCGTTCTTGTTTTTTTTCATAAAAATGTTGTTGATCCCCTAATAATTCTATAGTTTCATCATCAATCACTAGTTATTCCTTGATATTGGTAAAATCATCATGTAATGAAGATATTATCTACATGAGCTGTCAAACATTTAACTTAGATTATGTTAATACAATAGAGAATATGTAATATTACGAGGAAAATCGTAGTATATTAAAAAAACATTAACCTTCTCATTGAACTCTATTTATTTTTTTAAAGGCTGAAGGGATCTAGATCCTCTATTAATAACCCAAATTCCCTCTTTCTGGTCCCCTCTAATGAAAAATACATTGTCTACATTGGGACCACCATAAACTGATTGTGTTCTCCCAATGAAGGGGTCATCATCAATTGAATTTTCATCTAACATTGCAGTTGTTTCAGTCACCAAAAGGAAAATTGAAAAATTCCCATTTGTTGGATCTGAGACATAAAATAATTTCAATTCTTGTGATGCCATTATAAAAAGCTCACCCTTTTCCTCTTCTACACTGAAATTCACCTTCATGAAGCCCATTTCATCAACTTTCACTACACTTCTATTTTCAACCCATTTTCAATGGAAATTGTTATTTGAAATGTTTTATAATACAAATCATATATATGTTTTGATAATTCTGAGATATGAAATATTCTCATAAATAATATTTCTATCATTGAAACCAGATATGTACATCACTTTCACCACAAGAGTAACTCCATTATTTTTCATCGTACTACAGTCATCATGTTCTTTTATATAGAAAGTATATCCATTTATTACAAAACCAGTGTAAGATATAAAATTTTAATTTCATATCCAGGCAATCTATTAAAGTCGTTCAAAAATTGAATTCATATTTTCAGATAACACCTTATAAATACGATCTTAGAACCATCCTATAAACTATTGATTATGTGTATTTGATATCCATCCTTCATCCCTTGATATATTCAAATATCTAAGAATTTATTTGTGGGATTCACCATATAGATCAACATCTTTACTATTATGTAAATTGTAAAGGTGTGCTTACTCCCACTCTGTAATGGTAATTGTAACAATATCTCTTTTGGAAATCCCTTCACCCATAAGGTATCCGCTGGGATGACACTTTGGAAGACTGATTATATCAGCATATGATAGGCAATCAATAAATAATTAAATAAATTCTTCAATAATATATAATTCTATAATACAACCTTCTGGACGACTTCAATTCTTTACATACCCTTTCAAAATCTTAATATACCATTTAATGGGGTATATCCATATATAATGGATAGGACCACATAATTTAACCTTTATAACCAAGTGAATCATTAGGTGGACTATTATATTAAAGAGTGATGGTGGGAAGAAAATCTATAATTCACATAATATGACTATAACCTCATTGTTCATGATTGGAAACATCACTGGGTCTATAACTTTACTACATATGGATTTAAAAAGAAGTAGAGTCTAGTTAATGTATTTCATACATTTTTAGGTAGAATTAAATGTAAATAAACGAGCATCAAATATTGCATCAAAACATGAGAGTCATGTAATTTCAGTCCATGTAACTTTAAATTAGTTATTGACATTAAATTATTGATATTTGATAAATACCCCTCCAAAACGTTTACACCATTAAGGAGAATAAAAAATTGTAATTTCTTCTATCTGGATAGAGTGCAAGCCATTAGAGGATGAAAAGTCTGCCCTTTACCCTTCACTGATGCCAAATCTTCCCTTACCCCCTTGTCAATCATGTCCAACCTAGCCTTGATGCCATCTTTTTTTTTCTAGTAACATTAAGTAACATGACAATAACACTATCAAATACATTTTTTCTACATGAATGGCATAAAGAAAATGTCTGAAATAAAAAAAATTCAAAATAAAAAAAAATCAAAGAAAATAGATCTATTTTTAAAACCTGATTTCTTAATGTTTTTTTAAAAATGGTTTATCAAAAGTAGTGCCAATATATTTTAATTTATCAAATAGTTGATCAACCATTAGTGGAGATGGTGATGTACCTTGTTTGGTATTCCCAACAAATGCTATCATCTAGGATCAATATTTATGTTGTCAAGGTAAAAATTTCCAATGTCCAAAAAAGCACAATATTTGAGGAATGTTTCAATCGAACTAAGTGTGTTCATTATTAACAAATGGGAAACCCTAACATTAATTTAATTTTATAGCCTAACAAGTTTCCATAAGATAGAAATTCATTTATCATCCCATACAACATGGCCCTTAATGTGAATTCTTTACTTCTATGAGCATCATACATTGTAACACATGTATCCCATATAAATTTCAGATATTTGATCAAAGGATCCAAATAGAAATTAATATCATTACCAGGTTGTTTTTATCTAGATATAAGTAGAGGCAACATAACATATTTTCACTTTAAGAATAATCATGGCAGAAAGTTATAATTTGCCAACATGACTGACCATGTACTGTGAGTACAAATCTGTACACAAAAATGATTTTTTTTATCTATAGATAATGTAATACAAAATTTTATTGGCTCATTTCCAAATCCAAGACACTCATAATCAATTTTATTCTACTAATAAGAGTCTACTAGATGACGTAGTTTCCCATATTTAATTCTTGTATTTGCATTCCATGTCAATTATCATGTTGTTTCCTCACATCCATATAGTGTTCTAAAGTATAAAATGTTAGGAAATTACCATACAAATTTCAAAGGACTCGATTCATGTTTCTTATATCAATCTATTCCATACTTAGGGAATTTTATGAGTGATTCATGGTCCATGAAAAACAATTTGAAATCATTTGGACAAGCATGTATTTTTTAGATATTATGACCATTGAACATAGCATTCATTTAGCTTCATATGTTGGAAAAGGAAGTTCATTTTCTTCCAGTATCATATCATGTAGGAGACCAAGTAGTTATGTAAAGCTAGTGTCACTCCATATGCTCCCATATTTCAAATTATATAACTTCAATATAGCTGAAAATGTTATGTGTTTTGTACAACCGGTATAAAATAGTTCCATAACACAACTATTTAACTTCTCAAAAAACTTAAGACAATCATGAAGGTCATATTCAATCTCCATTTTCATTTATTTCATACGATATCCATCATCATTCACACTCATATTCATATCAAGTGATCCATAAACCACAGTATCATCCTAATCAGTGTGTATATTCAGTTTTCCCTATATTTAGTCTAACATTCATAACTATGATCTATTCCATAAAAAATAAAATGTTCTTCCAACTCTTCCAGCTAATTTTTCTTGAATAGAAACAAAATAAACATGGAAAAAAGATTTTAGAAGGGACATACACATTATCTATTTCAAACTTGATAAAAAATTTAACTCCATCTCCATAATCTTTTTTCATACGATTAACATGCAACTATTTTTGATTAACACCTATCCTATTAGGTTCATAAAATATTCATTTTGTATAAAACAATACACATAATATATTCATAATCAAAGGTGAAAGTTATAGATAATTCTAATAAGGGAAACCCAACATTTGATTATTTCAAATAATTTCAGCATGCTTTGAAGGAAATGAGTAATTGAATTTAAGAAAATATTTACTCCACTATTGGTAGATGTTATCCTATTAATTCATAAAAAATGATCATTGGTACCTAGTATGGGATGACTACTACTCAGAGTAGTTTAATAAACATAGGTTCATGTTTAAAAGATATGGGGGATGAGTCTCAAAATAATGAAATAATAATTGTTCGGGAGATGAAGCAGATGATGATGAAAATTATCTCCTGAAATCTAAATGTTCCTAGGCTAAGATTTGGCAAATCACCAGAAAACATTTCTTATGTTTTTTTACTAAATATTAAAAAAGTAACAGTTGTAGTTTGATCTCTATAAGGGGATACTTGACTAGTGTGACCATGAGAAGGATCAACTAGATGGTCTTGCACACACTCATGTTGAGACAACCATTGAAATTTCAATATTTAAAACAAGACTTAAATTAATATATAAAAAAGAAAAGGCCTTTGGTTTTAGGAATTCATATCAAAAGTTATTAGCTTCCCATGAAAAAAACAATAATAATTCTAGGATGGTTTCAATAACCTTTCTAGGTGGGAGTCCAACAAGTGAGAGGAGTTGATGTTTATTCATTTATTCACTTGTTATGTGGTGTTCTAGGTGGGGTTTAATTGATAGTCTGAGAGGATATTTAATAAAATGGATTTCTTACTTAGGTTAATCACTTACAGACATATATTAATCTAATCATCACTAAAAAATATGTTGGAAAACAAAATTTATTTATTATTGGATGGAAGACTTCCATTGGAAATTTTTGATTTTGATTTTCATTTAACTATGAACTATCTTTCTATTTTTTTTGTAAAAATATATTTCATTGGAACATAAAGGGTCTTGTAATCATCAGATTTTGACATAGGGTCAAGGATCTTGGAATTTCATGAAACCAATGGATGCAACTATTATTGAAGACAGAAGTGAAGTTGGATTCCATGTTACTCTCTATTTATATAGATTATTCTAGACCATGTATTTTATGAATACCAACAAATATATTTATACTATAACCCACTAACAAACCCCTATTTCAAAAATAATAGAGTTATCAATATTAACCTTTTTATTCTGAATAAAACTCACCAAACAAGAAATGAATCCATAAATTTAACTTATAAACACTTCAAAAATTATTCAAATATTTCATTAGATAAAAATTTATGTATATATGAAAATAATAATTATATTAATATACAAAAATGAGACTTTATTAAAAAATAATAACTTTGCCTCACTTTAAAAATCCAATTTATAATTTAACTCAAGAAACAACCAACTTCAACTCTTTATTTAAATCACTTCATTGCATAATAAGAATAATTTAATAAATAATTTAAGTATCCTTTATACTAAAAAGTAACACTTTTTAAATCACTATACATGGAAATTATAAAATTTAGATATATACATGAAAAATATAAATAAAAATAAAAATATTTTTTTATAATGCTTTGTTTGAAAGAATTTTAAAATGATAAAATTCATAAATCTATTTTTAAATCACCAAATGTTCATTTGGAACATTTATTAGGAATAAAAATTTAAAATTCCCTTTTCTTTAACACCTTTTTAAAATTGAATTTGATTTCAAAAATAAAATTTAAAACCATATGATATTTCATTCAATTAAAAATAGTAATAAACATCATAAAAAATAACATGATTGGTAAAAGTTATAAATTATAGATAATTAGAGAGGTAAACTCATCAAAGAAAATCTATCATATTTTTATGTAACCAAAATCCAAAATTAAATCACACATAAAACTTAAAACAAAAAATGTTCTAAATAAAAAAGAAGACTAAACCCATTTCAAATATTCAATATCACTAAAGGAAACAAGTAAAGGATGATAGAAATAGATATGATATAAATACAAAATTCTAGTATAAAAAAATTCATTCAACTATAGAATCTAGTGGAGGATGATACATTTTCAAATTTATGCCATTTATCTTAGAGAAAAAAATTTATATTACATTGAGGGACCAATATGAATTCTCATTACTATAGTTCATGGAAATTAGAGTAACATTTAGTCTATAGAACAAAGAGAAAATCAACTTGGGAATGGTGATAAAGAGAACCTAACATAAATAGATAATGATAATAGAACTGAAATTATCCTGGAGAACTTTGATAGAATTTACTCTAATAAATCTTGAAATGAAGAAAGAGTGTGGGACTTCATCCAAAAAACTAAATACCACATAAAAACCATAGAAATACTCTTCCTTATAATGAATTAAAGAATAAGAGGCTGGCTTCCAAACAAATTAGGTTTAGGGAATGATATTAATGAATATGAAATTAATGATCTTATGACTATGAATTAAAATCATAAAAAATCATCTGAATATGATGTCCAAGAAGTATTACATCTTAAGAACATTGAAAAAATATGTAAGAAAGATGTGAAAATTTTTAGTATAGTTGGAATACATTGGGGAACTTTTCCCCACAATGAGAAGAGACTTGATAACAACTCAAGAGGTTTATATTAGCCTTGAATTCAAAATTAAAAATTGAATGTAGGATTAAAATTAAATGAAGAATAAGAAATTTTATGTCCCAAGAAGAGTGAGATGAAAGAATGATAAATGTCTATGATGAAGTTAAAAACAAAAGGATTACAAATCAATATATTTACAATGAGTTAACAACTGACATTAAGAATGAAGGTATAAAATCCCACAAGGTTTAGATTTATAATTGGGGTCTTAAAATTAAATATGAGTAGAATTAGAGACAAAAGTTAATACTATAAGTGGATACACAATGGGATAAATTTAGAAAATATATAATAGAACTAGATTTATGTAGAATCCAAGGGGAATCAGTCATAGAAAGGCCACATGGGTTCCCACTAAAGAATAAAAAACTCCCATGAGACTTTGGCTAAGCCCAAATTTAATAATTTAGGCCAAGACTATAAAAAATTTATTCTTAGTAGGCAACTAAGAAGTTATGGAAGAAAAAAACCTTAACCCACAAAAAAAACCTCAAGTCCCAACAGAAACTCTGGATCTGATGAAATTTCAAGCTTATACAACGACATCTCAAGCTCACTAATCTATCCCAAACCACTTTCATACCAGAACCCTAGAAATGATACACCATATAACCCACAAGAGCACCAAGAAAATAAAATGCCACACTAAAACACACCATGGAACCTGAACAAGAAAGTAACGAGAAAGGAGGAGAAAAAAATAACATACCTTAGATTTGAGGCTTGATCCATATGAGAGAAGGCCAAGGGGGAGTGATGGTAGTAGTGGACTTCCATAAGAGTTTGAGTGGCACAAATAAAATATATTCAGTTAGGGTTATTTTAAAAAGAATTATGGGGGTTTTATCACTTCCAAAAAAGAACTAATAAAGATATCTTTTATTAGCGCTAAAATAATAAGCGCTGATAAAAGCTCTTTTTATCAACGCTAAATAAACGCTGATAAAAGGTATATTTATCAACGCTGAAGTTATAACACTGATAAAGGATTTATAATTATAATTTTAAATAAATATATATTTAAATATAATTATAATATTTTTATATAATTATAAATTTATTTATATCATTATATATATTTATATAATTATATATATAAGAAATATATATAAATATAATTATAAATATATTAAATATATTCATTATTTAAATATATTTATTATAATTGTATAAATATTTAAATATATTATTATTTATTTATAATTATACAAATAATTTTAAAAAAAATTATATTTATTTATTTATAATATAAATATATAATTTGTTAAATATAGTAATTATAAATCTATAAATAAATTTATAAATAAATATATTTGTAAAAATATTTATAATTATTTATTTATAATTTGAAATATATTTATTTGATTATATATATTTATATAATTATATATATATAATAAATATAAATATAAATATAAATATAAATATGAATATAGTAAATATATTTTTTATTTAAATATATTCATTATAACTTTAGTGCTGGTAAATGATTTATAATTATGATTATAAATAAATATATTTGTAAATATTTTTGTAAATATTTTTATATAATTATAAATGTATTAATAATATTATAATATATATATATATATATATATAAATATAATTATTAATATATTAAATATATTCATTAGTATTTTATAAATTTTTAAATATATAATTATTTATTTTTTATTATATAAATACTTTTAAAAAAAATATATTTATTTATAATTATAAATATATAATTTTATAAATATAGTAAATGAACATTTATAAATACATTTATTAATAAATATATTTATAATTGTTTATCTATAATTATAAATATATTTATATCATTATATATATTTATATAATTATTTATATTCAATAAATATATAAATATATAAATATATATATTAGGTCTTGGGGGTAAAATTACAACCAAAAAACTCACACACACAACACCATCCTTATGTTGAGTGTCCCATTACACCCCATAGATGAGAACCCATCATAGGACCTTATTTATATATTATATAGGTGTATATGCGCCTATATATAAGGATCTTTGGAAGGCCCATAATACATGACCAATTGGCCTGTAGGCCCATGACGATCTATACCATAATTGACCCGCTCACTCGCGGGCATGCCTGCTTCCGCTTCCATCTTGAAATGACCCTACCACCTAGCTTCACATCGACAATAACACCCCAACCACCTCACAATAGCATCCCTCACTATCAGGTGGGGCCTCCTTCACCAGTTTCCTCGAAACAACACCCCTTCCATCAGGAGAGGCCTCTTCCATCAGGAGAGGCCTCTTCCATCAGCCAATTGTCTTGCAGTAGCACCCCCTCCATAGGTTGGGGGACCTCTTTCCTTCACCAATCACCTCACAACAACACCCCCACCATTGGGCAGGTCCTTCCTCCACAAGTATCCTCACAACAACACCCCCCGCTATTGGGTGGGGGCCTCCTTCACTATCACCAGCCGCATATGCCACTTTTTTACACCATAGACAGCCTTGTCGCCGCCAGTACGCTCTGTCACCAACCAACAATCACTCCCCTAAAGTCAAAAAGCATGAAGCCACACACGTCTCATCCCGTAAAGTCAAATTTATGTCATCCTGGAAATAATCTGCTGTGCAAAGCTGCCCCCTGATGTTGTCCACCACCATAATTTTCACCCCCTCAACCATGCCACCCATGAACAACACACCCGCTAGGTGGGTCAAATTTGTGCATACTGAGAACTGAACCATAGACCTACCTAATGTGGTTCCACAGTTAAGTACCACTCAACTGTGACCTTGAACACAAATCTGTTATTGGGTAATGAGGTATTGGTGGGCGCCACACCGCACTTGTACTAGGCCCAATCCACCACCTACATGCCACACACCCCCAACTAAATTTAAATATAGTAAATATATTCATTATAATTTTATAATTATAAATATATTTATATCATTATATATATTTATATAATTATATATATTTAATAAATAAATATAAATATAAATATAAATAGAGTATATATATTCATTATTTAAGTATATTTATTATAATTTTATAATTATTTAAATAAATAAATAAGTATTTATAATTACATAAATAACTTTAAAAAAATCTATTTATTTTATGGACGATGGGTTCCACTCTCGATAGCTCCTCTCACTAGTGACTTAATGGCGATTAGGAATAACAGGGCTCACTCATGGATTTACCAAATGACAACATAGTTGAAACAGAGAATATTCTTGTTGGAGGTGGTTTTTTTGTTGAAAGTTATAGGGATCACAATGAACCATAAGCATCACATCGAGTTCAGTTTGCGACTAAAGGTAAAAGTTTAAATCACATGATCTTTTCCTTGATTCATATTTTTTCAAATGGTATATTTTTCAAAAAGGGTAATGTCGCATGGGTGTTTGCAAGAAATGATGAAATCATGGAAATTATTGAGTCCTATCGACATTCAATAATTGATAAAATTATTCTCTCAAAGGATGATTATTTTTGGAAAACTCCAAATATTATTGGAAGTATTTCATCGATTTGAGATTTCTCATATTAGAAATGTATCCCATTGGGAAGGGGTTACTTTCACATTCTCTTCCCGAGTGATGGATTAAAACTTTGGGCATGGGGATTCGACATTTTCTCACTGAAAACTGGATCTCTGAGAATCTAAGAATTGAGCTTCAACTTCAACCTGTTTGAAGTTAAAAACTATTTTGTACTGGTCTAGGTCAAGATACTCAAACTGAATTGGATTCTATGTGTAATGGCCCGGGGTTTTGGGGTCTATTACATGGTGAAAATCTGATGTTTGGGGTGTTTTGGGTGGTCTAGAAGGCCATCCCAGCTTCTCGGTGATGCTTAAGACTCCTAGCGGTGGCCTTGGCCTACCGGTAGCCGTGGCCTATCGGTAGCCTCAGCCAACTAGTAGCTTGGTCTACAGGTAGCCCTAGGCTACCAGTGACCTTGGGGTACCAGTAGCTCTCGCCTACCGGCGGCCTTGGTGTAGCGCCTCCTTTTTCGCGAATTGGTTTTTAAACCGTGTTTTGACCCCTTTAAGCCTGTTTTAAATCCCATTAATGGTGTTTAATTAAATGATTGGTGAGGTATCCTCCTTAATGTAAAAAAACCACACGTTTTGGTCATTCCTTTAATTGCGTTTTCAGAAACGCCTGTAGCGCATACTATGAGGAGTCCTTCCTTGGTTAAGGAGGTGTACGTTGGTTTTAACCACCTAAAGGGTAGGGAACTTTTTAAGTTGGACGTGTGGGGTGGCCCAGCCACATGGTCAACCCATGATCCCGCTTCTTTCGCGATTTTGAGTTTTTCTCCATATCTTAACCATCCCGGGAATGGTGTATCTCATCCTTTATAACCTAATGGCTTCTCGTATCCCTGGGTTTCTTTTTCTATCACCCTGCGCTCGAAGTACCCTTCCTCCCGATGAGTTGTACCCCCATTGTGAAGTTTTACTTGATCGCATTCCGTGGAGTTCCTGCTACTCTTGATTTCCAGTTTCCACGCGAGGACTTAACGCCGATCCTTGATCAATCAGGTAGGGATCTTACCTTTGTCTCTCCTCCTTGTGTATCATGCGGGGTTAGTGTTATATGGTTCCCACGAGGCAGTTAATCATTTCTGTAATAAAGATAATAACCGGTTAAAGAACGGGGATGATGAAGTTTTTTAATGTTGTTACATGTTTTTACCCATGATTTACCTATGATGTTGTTATGAATTGAATGGGCTTAGGCCTACTGAAAATCATGGCCGTTGGGGGACTTTGTTTTCACACCTATTCTATGCTCTGTTTTACACTTTTTCTGATGAATGGGAATCATGTATGAATCGGTTAAACACTTAAACTCGGCTGTTGAATATGAATGCCCATAACCTTGTGTGATCACCCTAGTTGAACTAAATAATATAAAAGAATGAATTATAAATGTTGGGATGGTTCAGTTATTAAATGGGTGAAGGGGTTAATGTGTTTTGTTATGGATGGGCGAATAGTGGGGCTGTGGATGGTGTGGTTGGAATGATATGAGTTGTTGTGTGTCTGTGGTGGTGTTTGACAGTAGGGCTGCAGGTTGGGTTGTGAACATGAATAAAAGTGGAAAGTTAATAATGAACTGGGTGGATTGGTAATGAATTAATGTGGGGATAACCAATAGTTTGTTGGGTTTTCCAATGGTTCCAGTTCTTTGAGGGATCTCACTGATCCCACTTTGATGTTATTATTTACAAGAGAACCGGGTGTGAATGCTTAGATTTTCCCAATGGTTTTCCTTCCTTCTTTAATTGTTGTTTCATATGTGATTGTGCCTGTTAGTTGCCCAGTATTGAAGGGATTAACTCATACTGAACTTTTATAAAATGGTGACTTGAATAGGGAAACTGGGAACTGTTTGTTGTGTGCCTATTTTCTGAGGCAGCAGTGCTTGGGCACCTGCTTGTATCTATTTGAGGAGCCATAGGTTGGGCTGTGTGATAGTATATATATATGTAACTATGTGTTTTGTGTTTAGTCACACCCCACCCGTGTTGTTCACTTAGTGTCGGATACCTCATCTCATGAGGAAGGGTGTTTCCCCCTAGTTACTCTCCTTCCTGCTCCCTCTTCCCTAGGCTGTGATGGCTGGAGGCGACCTTACACCCAAGGCTCTTCAGGTAGGTTTTGATTGGTGTGTTGTTAGCCCAGGACTCTTCAGGCAGGTTGTTTTTCCATGTGTCTTCAGGATGAGGCCCAGGTGTGTATGGGCAGGGATGTGTGGTTGTGAGACCTAGGTGTGTGCGGGAAGGTATGTGGCTGGTTGTGAGGCCCAGGTGTGTGCGGGAAGGAAGAGCATGGTAGCGTCAGGATGTTTTCCATTAGGGATGAGCAACTAGCTAGTGGGGGAAATGGTGGTGCAGGGTACCCAAATGTTTTGTTCTTTACTATTACCTTACTACTTGTGTTATTTGGTGAGCATGGCCGGTGAGGTGGGATGGATAGATTCCTTGATAGTTGATGTTTCTTCTGCTTCTCATGGGACTTTAGGACGTCTCCCCACTTGTGCATGAGAGCTTTAGGTTTTCCTACTGAGTATACTTTCTATACTCACCCTAAGTTTACCTTCAGGTTTCTAGGAGGGCTTCAGAGGCTGTGCCGGACCTTACTAGTCTGGACGTTGGAGTTTCTGTTGGTCGTTGTTGGATTTTTCTTAGCCTTTTCCCTTCCTGTTTAGTATTTTACTTTGGTGTTCTTGTACTTTGTTCAGTTTTATTATTAAAACATGCATGTAGTTTGGTGGTGTTTGGTGTTGACTCATTCTTTCTCCCATTCCTGGTTAATAAAAAAAGGGGTAATGCCTCCCATATTGTGAAAATGTTATACCCTTGGTGCTAGTGACCACTCTGGGGTCTACTGGAGGTGGGACTTGGGGGTCATTATCTCTCCTTCAACTTAAAGAAGGAAGGGCTTGGCAATCTTATGTCCCTTCCGTCCTTTTGGTGAAGGCGGGTCATGACACTATGGCATCCTAAAATATTATTTGACATTTCCTATTCAATTGGAGTTCCCATAAAAATGGATAAAGAAACATAGAAATCTAGGTATGGTTATTTTTCTAGAGTTCTTATGGATATGAATCTTAGACTGACTCTTATTGAAAAAGTGATCCTTTCACTACTACAAAACTGGCCTTTAACAACATCGAAATATAACAGTGCTAGAAAAATGCATTGAGAAATTCCATCTTTATCAGCACTAAAATAAGCACTGATAAAGGGGGAACTTTATCAATGCGAAATGAAAGTGCTGATAAAAGGTCAACTATATACGCGCTTTATTTTAACACTGATAAAGATGTTTTTTATCAGTGTTTTTAGAGCGATGATAAATATCAAGATATATCAGTTCTTTTTTAGTGATGATAAACATCACTTTTATCAGTCCTAATCAATTTAATCCTGATAAAAGGGATATTTATCAGTGATTTTCTAAAAGTGCTGTTAAAAATTTCACCGATCTATTTTAAAAAACCCTAACCCGCACTCAGTCATCACGATTCTGAAGGTCTCACGGAAGTTTTATACTGTCGGTGCGACTCCACTAGAATCTATCAAAAAAATCAAGAATAGAATCCAAGGTATGTTATTTTATAATTTTCCTATATTGTTGTTTGATCTTTTTGGGTTCCGTGTTTTGTGTTTTTGTGCTGTTATGAACCCTACATCTCATCTCCTTTCCACTGCCGACATGACTTCTCTAGAGGACCAACCAAATTACTTTATTGAGATATAATCATTAACAATAATATATTTTGATATGAATTACCATACATAGTCATTTATATTGTGTATAAAAAATATGATGGATTCCCATGTATGTTCTTTATGGCCATGACCAACTCAAGTAATATTTTTTATTGGTTGCTTAATGGCCTTGAAGAATACCCCTTTTTTTTACCTCGTGTAATTTATTTGCGGATGTCTATCTATAAAATTTTTATTGTATCCACTATCATTAAACTCATTTATACTTTATAGATTCCACTCATTTACGTAAGGAATTAAATTTAATATAGTCTATTGGATTTTTAAAGAATGTGTTTCCCTATATTATGTAAACCACCTCTTTATAATATTTGATCAAGGATGACCCCTTCATAAATGATCCTTTATGTGGTATAAAAAAATATCACTATAGTATCTTATAAATAGAGTTATACAAATATTTATAAATTATAGATGAATTCCTTATCCACTAGGGTATCCCACCTTATACGGACTTAATCCCTAAGCGTTGATGGATAAAAAGACATTTCAGACACATTATTTACTTGGTTAAAACCCCTATAAGCATATTTTATTAAGGCCTCCTCTGAAGATACTTTACTTGGATGGGTAGTACTGAGTTCCCAAGAACTAACTAACATTTCACATTTGATCACATGAATATTAATAAATATTTTATAACATTATGAGTTTTCTTCTTTGTAACTTTAATGTTATAATGTCTTTAGAATATCTGTCACATCTAAATGATATACGAGTTACCTAATATAATGCGATCCAGGACATGTGATGGAAATATTCATAAACATATATCCAGTGATCTATATTTAATTTTTATGATCGGACAAAAATGATGTTTGACTATTAGGTGTTGGATGCTTATAGGTACAAGACAATTATTCTCATGAATTTTAAACCTTTTAATCCTCAAGAATGGGGCTATGAGGACTGACCCTAAAATAATAATTTCCCTTATTATATGTGTCATTAGGTATTTCTAACTATATATGTTTGTATTTAAATATATATTGTATTTTATTAATGATGTATATTATAATCAACATAAATTGAAATTTTCATATAAACAATGGAAACATATTTTCATGGCGTGTTAAGATATATTGGGTTTTTCATAAGTTATATGACATTAATTGAATAATTTTAGAAATAATTTTTTTTCTTTAATGTTATGGAAGATGACATATCTACCCCTTTGTTTGAAATTGAACTATCTGATTAAATACATAACCCCCATAGTTCATTGATGAGTTTATATCAGAAAGACAAATAAAGACAAATAAATAATATAAGTTAATAACAAAAGTATGAAACATTTATTACGAGATATAATTATAAAGAGATTTCATTGAATAGTAATATTTCATATGAGTTGTTTATCATTGGGACATTATCTTATTTCTCTATGGGCGTCTTAATGTATTTATAGATTTTAATCATAGACTTTAGGAAATTTATACTAATTGAAATGATAATTTTTCCTATAAGGTCACACAATAACTCTATCCCCAATCTGAAAAAAATTTATTTCAAATTTAATATTAAGAATAAATATTATTCTTGATTTTGATAAAAATACCATAAACTAGAATTAAGAACAAATAATGCTGATAGAATGAAATAAAACCATAAATCTAGAGTTTAAAAATTAATTCTTAGGATGTTCATAGAGCTTGATGACTTGGATAAATTTGTTTTTTGTCCTGTAGCCTCAAATGCGCTCCTCATCATTGGTTTAATTTTTTTTGGCTTGTGAGCTAGTTTTTTTGTCCCAAGATATTCCTTTCAGTTGTATTTTAGATTTATTATAAACCTAATTTTATTATTTTTGTGTTATTCAGAATATACCGCCCAAAAAGGTCCTTGAAGTTTCTAGTGGGTCTTTTCCTATTTCTGGTTATCCTCAGTTTATTCCCATTATCTGTGGAAATAAAGGTTTGTTAGAGGTAGTGAAGTGTCTTGAGGAAGTTGAGAATGTCTTCAAAGTGTTTGGAACTCCCAAAGTTGTTAGAGTTCATGCTATTCTGCGTCTGCTTGGGGGTCTAGCTTTGGAAGAATGGAAGTTTTTTTCCCCACCAACTATGCAAGTTGGGATGACATGGGAAGATTTTAAGTCCCTCTTTGTCCGATGGTTTATACCTGAGGAGGTGAAGATGAAGAGAAGGGAAGAGCTCATGAGTGTCCAGCAAGGTCAGTGGGTGGCGAAGGATTTTGTTGAACAATTCAAAGACCTAGTTTCCTTTTGTACGGAGGTAGTGACACAACATCTGTTGAAAGGTTATCTTTTCATTGGGGGTCTTAATCCTTAGATCAAGGAGAGAGTCCTCTTATCTAAGGATCTCCATTTTGAGAAGTTTGTGGAGGAAGCGTTTTTGGCTGAGTTATTGTGAAAGAAGCATAAACACATTGGCTCAGTTGTTTTCTCCTGTGTTGGGGTGATCTTTCATACAGTTTGGATTTTTTTAAATGTATGTAAATTTTTTTATTTGTGTAATTGTATAAACTAATGTTTGAAATGTTTATAATATAGTGTTTTTTGGTATTTGTGTTGTAAATTTAATTTCATTTAAATTCTGTATTGTGACTTGTTTTTATTGATATCTGGTGTGTTTTGTGTGTGTTTTTGGTGTGTTTCTAGTGATGAACTACAGTGTGCTATAAAAACACACTGTAGTATAACTCTTTATCAGCACTTATAAAAGAACTGATAAAGAATAACTTTAGTGGTGCTAAAAAATCAATAATAAATGAGACATTTATCAGTGCTTCTAAAAGCACGGATAAAGGTCCGATTTATCAGTGCTTTTGTTAGCACCAAGAAATGTAACCTTTATCAGTGATTATAAAAGAACTAATAAAAGTCCTAGGATTTTAACATTTCTCAAATAGCTAGTGCTTTTCTAGAACTGATAAAGGAAATTTCTAGCATTGTTAAAGGCCAGTTTTGTAGTAGTGTTTCAACCCAATATGATGAATTGAATTTGAAATTTGTATATGAAAAATTGCCAGCATTCTGTTCTGAATGAAATATTTTAGGTTATTCATTGGACTCCTATTGTAGGGACATAATTTTTTATTTCTTTATGAAAAATGGGTATGATTCTACTATATGTAGGAAGAAGCGAAGTGATGGTACTATTTCACTGGGTGATCAAAATATGGCGGTAAATGGCAGTGGTGACCCAGGAGATGATGCAGGTGAGTAGGAACTGGTAGAGTTGGCCACTACTTAGTCATCCAAACAGAATAAATGTATTTCCTCTCCCTAATCTGAGAATAGTCCCTTTGATATTGACATAAAACCTAGGATAGATGAGGATAGAAGTACTTATTTTGTTGTAAATGAAACAATATAGAGGGAAATGGATGGATTTACATATATTGTTAAAATTCACCAGGCTTAATAGTCCAGTGGAGTAAAATCCATAGTACATGAGGGAATTTAATTTAAATATTCACTTGTAAAGAGAGGGGATAAAAATATTGAAATTTTGAAGACCCAAGTGTGGATGGTTATGGTTTGGGTGAATAATAATTGGAGAATCAATCCACAGGTGAAGATTCTACTCAATAGATGTCTGATCAATAGTTGATGAAGGAGAAAATGGTTACTTCAAGGGATCTCAAGAGAAAGAAAAAAATAGATTCTAAAATTCTATAAAAAACTAAGAAGTGTCTACCAGTACCTCAGGTTAGTGGTTAGGCTAGTTCTACGGTGAATCTTCATGCATCAAGCAGGAGCTCCTTGACATTGGAAGGTTCTGCTCCCAATAATCAATATTTTACCAAGTTAGATCATCCCAAAGGTAAAGACATACCAGCTACCTCTAACAGAAATGAATAGGCCCTTATAGATTGTGATACATAAGATAAGAAAACATCTTCATCCAAGGTTATTTCAATGGATGCATAAGGGTTCTAATTGGTTACTTTTAGGAAGTACAAACTTCCTTATTCTAAGTTTTCAAATAGTTTTTTGGCCCCTTTGGTACTTCCTCTTCATATGGATCCTCCATCATGCATCCCCACATGCATGAAATTTGGTTCTATCTTCCAAGAAGTCTCAGGCGACCCTGTAATAAAAAATGTGTAAGAAACACATGATAGATTAAGTAAAGTGCAGGTGTCTACTCACAACTTATATGGAGTGATTGATTCTATTAATGATGTGAAAGACGACATAGTACAAGTGGAATCATAATCATATATTGGGAGACCTGACTTGGAGGAAACTTCTATTGAAGGCCTCTTATAATAAGAAAAAACTTGGAAGAGAGGCCATCACCATAGAGGTTTAGGTCTTGGGCATGGATGAAATGATTGGAATGCTATACGGGACGAGGAACGTCGAATTGGGGTTGAGATTAGAAGAAAATTACATCTTTGAATGCATTATTAATTTGGGCATTATGCTTTGTTTGCACCCATCCCTCTCTTTTTCTCTTTTTTTTCATGTTTAATAAAAGGGCTTTGACCCTACCTGTAACGACCCGAAATTTTTAAACAAATTTTGTTTCCTAATTTTATGTGTTATTGTTATACTCAACAAAAATGTTTTATTTGATAAACATGATTATAATTAAAATGAGATCAGTGGGTTTTGACTATTATATAACCATCGGTCAACATGACCGCTGTGAACAAAATGTTTTGATTGTTGTCTCTAAATATAAGTAATCTTGGTTAATTATTATAGAAAGAAGATTCGATGGCCTCACCTAGTAGTCTTGGACCGAACGAAGCCCATCTAACAGAGCTTGGGAAGGAGGTAGCACCACTGGGCTTTGCTCTGGATCAAATCCAAGCCGAACTTCATCATGTGAAGCTGGAACGAAATCGCCTTCGTGAGAAGTTCAAACTGATAGCAATTACTACTCGGGCAATGTTGACTGAGCCGCCCCAAGCTTCTATCACCCTAGCACACCTTACTCTTAGGTCCTATGCTGGTATTATAAGGGGTTATGTAACGAGACCATAACTACCTTGTGTAATCCTTGTTTTAAATAAAAATTGGGATTTCTTCTTATGATGAAGTTTATGAATTTTGAAATGACCGGATAAATATAGTATGCATATTTTTGATGAATTTTAGAAAAAGGATATTTTAAATATGTTTATGTAAACACTAAATAATTAAAAATGTGTAATGATTTTCAAAAAATGGTCTTCTACAATTATGTTCGGTACTAAATTTAGAGTCTAATAAGATCAACTTGATTTTTGATGAATAGTAAATTATGAATAGTGATTTTATGATTAGGATTAGTAATATGACCAAATGGATTAGTAATCTCACTTAAAGAAAGTTTTAAAATAATCTAGGCACCTTGATTAAGTAATGTGATTCAATAAAATAGTTAAATAACGGTTTCATTAATTATTATTCAAGTATTAGTTTTTTTCGGGTGAATAGTGTTTTTTAATTAAAAATTTAATTAAAAATAATTAGAAAATTATTTTTATAAAAATGACTTTATTTTTGAACTCAGAGCATCGATATTATGTTATGGTAATTTTTGGGGTT
Source organism: Viscum album (assembly GCA_963277665.1). Classification (NCBI taxonomy): domain Eukaryota; kingdom Viridiplantae; phylum Streptophyta; class Magnoliopsida; order Santalales; family Viscaceae; genus Viscum; species Viscum album. The sequence continues at coordinate 1,151,029,532 of OY728162.1, forward strand.
TTTTCTGAAAAAAATGAATTTTCGATGAATAGTGTTTTTATTTAAAAATTAAATTAAAAATAATTAGAAAATTATTTTTATAAAATGGATTTCATTTTTGAAATCAGAGCATTGATATTTAGTTAAGGTGAAATTTTGGGATTTTTCTGAGAAAGATGAATTTTTCAGTGAATAGTAAAAATGCAGTTTTAGGGTTTCGGTATGTTTAATGACATCATAGCTGTGTCATGATGATGTCATGAGATATTTTAAGGGTTGGCCGGCCAAGGGTGATGAATTATTGTTGTGGGGGCCCCATGTGGCCTAACTCCATGGTAAATGACAAGGGAGAGCACATGGGTTTGAGAAAAACACATGTGAGGTGTCCCTTGGCCATTAATGCCTTGTCCCCTCACTTTCCCTATAAATACCAAGCCCTCCTCTCATCCATTCGACTCCCCACTCATTCCCAACGAATTTCTGGTCTCATTACCTCCCAAGGAGTCCTCCCAAGGTGCCCCCAAGCCCTCAAGGTCCCAACCTTTGAGGTTTAAGAGTTACATTTTAAGGTAAGGGATCCGACCTCTCTCTTTCTTTTCAAGTAATCTCTTTTATGTATTTTCTTTTATACTCCATGTTCTTATGTTGGAGGATGTTCTTTTATATTCATCCTACTGCCTATTTCATGTTCATATGATTAGAGACCCCCCCTTGCTCTCATCAATTCGTTTTAAGAATGTTTAAGTGGCGCCGTTAGGCTGCCGAATTTTTAAGGGATTCTTTCACCTTCCTCGTTTTCAAGTTCTATTTTCATTCAAGTCTTTCATGTTTCTTTGTATTATGTTGGGGCATGATCTCTAAATTTATCATACTGATCTTTTATTATCATATGATGAGAGACCCCATTTTATCTCTTCAATTCAATTTTTTTTGAAGTTTTATGTGGCGCCGTTAGGCTGCCGAATTTTTTTAAGGGATTCTCTCACCCTTCTCTTTTTCAAAGTTCTACTTTCATGTCAAGTCATTCAAGTTAATTTCTATTATGTTGGGGTATGATCTCTATATCTATCATACTGGACTCTTATGTTCATATGATGAGAGACCCCATTTGATCGCTTCAATTCAGTATTTTGAAGTTTTAAGTGGCGTCGTTAGGCTGCCGAATTTTTTAGTGGTTCTTCACCCTTCTCGTTTTGAAGTTCTACTTTCATGTCAATTCTTTCAAGTTCCTTTTTGTTATGTTGGGGAATTATCTCTATATCTATCATACTGAACTCTTATGTTCACATGATGAGAGACCCTATTTTATCTTTTCAAATCATTTTGTTGATGTTTAAGTAACGCCGTTAGGCTGCCGAACTTTCATAAGAGAAATCTAATTTTTTTTCTTCCTTCCATGTTTTTCATTTCAAATGGTATGTCCTTGAAATTTCATTACCATGATCATGTATCCTTCTTATTCTGTCCATGTACTATTTTATGGGTCATTTATGAATGTTTGACCCATTTTACCTCTCTTGTAATGTCTTCCAAAACCTCGGAACATTGCCGTTATGCTGCAGAATTTCTGTCTCAAAATGTCTCTCTCTTTTTCTAAAGTTCTTTTATTTTATTAAGTGAATACTCAAGCTCTTTCTTCTAAAGGGGTATTCACATATATACCAAAATGTTCTATTTTAAATTCTGGGATTTACATACATGAGACCCACCTTCCTTTTCTGTGGGTTTTAAAGTGATATAAAGATCATGTCTTTAAAGCAGTTTTTAAAAAGTTATGATTATGAAATGAAACCCATTTTTTTATGCTATATGGGTTATTTATGAAATGTTTGATGATGATATATGTGGCTCACATGATAATAAAGGCAAATTTAAGGGTGCGCCCTGATAGCGCTCCAATGCATTGGGTAATGATGTAACCACTAGAGATTACAATTTTAACGATGCCTTGGTGAAAAACCTTGGTAATTTTTAACAACACCTTGGGGATGGACCTTGGTGAAACGAAATGATTGTCAATATTAAATGTTGCAGCCACATCTTCAAGTTATAAAAAAGTTTTATTTTTATTATGATATGCCTCATGATTTCATTTTCATGCATTAAAGTTCTTTTCATGACTTTATTGATGTATCTCAAGTTCATATGTAAAATATTTCACTTGTTTCCCTTGCTGGGCCTTCTGCTCACCCTTCCTTTTGATGTATGTCCCCAAGTTATGAGATGCAGTAATGAGCCTAGGGTGAACATGAGGAGAAGCCTTTCAAGTGTTTAAGAAGAATGTTTTTTTTTGTTTCATGTTTTATGTTCCTTCTTTCCAAGACACTAAACCTTAAAGATCCTCAGTTCCGTGTAATGGAATGAAAAGTCATGTTATAAATAGGCGGGATGTTATAGTTGGTATCAAAGGATGGTTTAGTTATTTGTGGAAATTAGGATATGAAAACTCTAGGAGGAACCCTATAGAAAAGTTTAATATAGAAAATCTTCCTGGTATTTTGGTGAGTATTGAGTAAGGGGTTACCAAGCAAATACATCCCTGTCTGGATACGAGCAGGTAGAGGTGGCTCTGGCACAGATGTACATAGGGGTAAAACCCGAAAACACCGCTTTGAGCTAGACTCGAACGGGAACTGGTACACGACAACGGGCCTTGCTGCACTCTTGGTTACGACACTCCCGAGGGATATGCTTTGGTAAATTCATAAGCTTGGTATGAACCATTGTTAAAGGAACAAAGATAAAATAAAATAAAGGTTCACATAAGAATATATGATCATTCATAACCTAGATGGGAACCTAGGAGATCACAAGTTAGGGTATACCTTTCATATACAAGTTATCCTTATATGCTTTTAGTTCCTTTTCATGATTATTAGCTAAGTACTTAAGCCCCTAATTATGCTTTCTCTTCTTAGTTAATGGTGGGAAATGGAAGAACATGTTCCGACAACCAATGTGATAGGAAATGTGACGATTTTCGTATTAATATGACAGGGATGATTAGGGGATTAAAATATGATTATTATTTTGGAAGACGTTCATTATTTTGGGAACCATATTTGATCGAGGTAAATAGATTACTACGATATTTTCATTGAGGAGTAAGGTTGACTTATATTTTGAAGAATCGATGAATTTAAGGTGAACTTATAGTAATTTAGGTTACTTATGGGAATGACTAACCTATCTTGGGTAAAATATGTTTAGGTTAGCTACTTTTTTATAAGATGTTAGGAGTGGTTGATGTTGTCTGGAGATGAACAATGAAGTTGTTTTGGAAGACTATGTTATCAAATCCTTATTGTATTTGGGTTTCAATCTTAGTTTTGTTTGTTTTGAGGAATTTTAAGGACTGTTATTTATGGAATGGTCTATGATGAACTTTGGGTAGTACCATGGAACTTTGATGATTTAAAAGTAGTTTCCATTCCTATGGGATTCTTTCTTTTTGAAGAGTTGTTTTACCTTAACCTTTCTGTTTTTGGGATAATGTTTAAAGATAGAAGAAATAGATAGTTAATCTTTTGTAGATTATGTGATTCTATAGAAGATGATTCTTGTGCTTTTATGAGACCAAGTGTTTTTGAATTCTCATCATTTGGAGAAAATATTAGTGTTGGTAGGGACTTGTTAAAGGATGAAACTCTACTTGAAGGTAGGTATATTTTCTTATGTTTTTGTTCTATGTAGTAAATGAAATCCTCAAAATTATGAAAAGAAACGTAAAACAAAAATGTTGTTGGTTTACGTTTCCTACTAGGTAATCAAAGACCGTTTACACACATCATAAGTTTGGGATTTTCTCATGGTTAACTTTCTCCTAATCATGTTCTCTATCACTCTCCCTCAGAACTTGACCCTTTGTTTTCTCCTCCATGTCCATGTTTTCCTACATGGAACCCTAGTGTGGGTTAACTCGGGTGACCTTTGTACTTCCCTTTCTTTATTTTAAAGTAATAGTTTTACTGACTCCTTTTCCGATGTGGGACTTTCAATGAAATTTTAAAACCCAATTTTAAAATTGCGAGGACGCAATTTCTTAAGGGGGGAAGATTGTAACGACCCGAAATTTTTAAACAAATTTTGTTTCCTAATTTTATGTGTTATTGTTATACTCAACAAAAATGTTTTATTTGATAAACATGATTATAATTAAAATGAGATCAGTGGGTTTTGACTATTATATAACCATCGGTCAACATGACCGCTGTGAACAAAATGTTTTGATTGTTGTCTCTAAATATAAGTAATCTTGGTTAATTATTATAGAAAGAAGATTCGATGGCCTCACCTAGTAGTCTTGGACCGAACGAAGCCCATCTAACAGAGCTTGGGAAGGAGGTAGAACCACTGGGCTTTGCTCTGGATCAAATCCAAGCTGAACTTCATCATGTGAAGCTGGAACGAAATCGCCTTCGTGAGAAGTTTAAACTGATAGCAATTACTACTCGGGCAATGTTGACTGAGCCGCCCCAAGCTTCTATCACCCTAGCACACCTTACTCTTAGGTCCTATGCTGGTATTATAAGGGGTTATGTAACGAGACCATAACTACCTTGTGTAATCCTTGTTTTAAATAAAAATTGGGATTTCTTCTTATGATGAAGTTTATGAATTTTGAAATGACCGGATAAATATAGTATGCATATTTTTGATGAATTTTAGAAAAAGGATATTTTAAATATGTTTATGTAAACCCTAAATAATTAAAAATGTGTAATGATTTTCAAAAAATGGTCTTCTACAATTATGTTCGGTACTAAATTTAGAGTCTAATAAGATCAACTTGATTTTTGATGAATAGTAAATTATGAATAGTGATTTTATGATTAGGATTAGTAATATGACCAAATGGATTAGTAATCTCACTTAAAGAAAGTTTTAAAATAATCTAGGCACCTTGATTAAGTAATGTGATTCAATAAAATAGTTAAATAACGGTTTCATTAATTATTATTCAAGTATTAGTTTTTTTCGGGTGAATAGTGTTTTTTAATTAAAAATTTAATTAAAAATAATTAGAAAATTATTTTTATAAAAATGACTTTATTTTTGAACTCAGAGCATCAATATTATGTTATGGTAATTTTTGGGGTTTTTTCTGAAAAAAATGAATTTTCAATGAATAGTGTTTTTATTTAAAAATTAAATTAAAAATAATTAGAAAATTATTTTTATAAAATGGATTTCATTTTTGAAATCAGAGCATTGATATTTAGTTAAGGTGAAATTTTGGGATTTTTCTGAGAAAGATGAATTTTTCAGTGAATAGTAAAAATGCAGTTTTAGGGTTTCGGTATGTTTAATGACATCATAGCTGTGTCATGATGATGTCATGAGATATTTTAAGGGTTGGCCGGCCAAGGGTGATGAATTATTGTTGTGGGGGCCCCATGTGGCCTAACTCCATGGTAAATGACAAGGGAGAGCACATGGGTTTGAGAAAAACACATGTGAGGTGTCCCTTGGCCATTAATGCCTTGTCCCCTCACTTTCCCTATAAATACCAAGCCCTCCTCTCATCCATTCGACTCCCCACTCATTCCCAACGAATTTCTGGTCTCATTACCTCCCAAGGAGTCCTCCCAAGGTGCCCCCAAGCCCTCAAGGTCCCAACCTTTGAGGTTTAAGAGTTACATTTTAAGGTAAGGGATCCGACCTCTCTCTTTCTTTTCAAGTAATCTCTTTTATGTATTTTCTTTTATACTCCATGTTCTTATGTTGGAGGATGTTCTTTTATATTTATCCTACTGCCTATTTCATGTTCATATGATTAGAGACCCCCCCCTTGCTCTCATCAATTCGTTTTAAGAATGTTTAAGTGGCGCCGTTAGGCTGCCGAATTTTTAAGGGATTCTTTCACCTTCCTCATTTTCAAGTTCTATTTTCATTCAAGTCTTTCATGTTTCTTTGTATTATGTTGGGGCATGATCTCTAAATTTATCATACTGATCTTTTATTATCATATGATGAGAGACCCCATTTTATCTCTTCAATTCAATTTTTTTTGAAGTTTTATGTGGCGCCGTTAGGCTGCCGAATTTTTTTAAGGGATTCTCTCACCCTTCTCTTTTTCAAAGTTCTACTTTCATGTCAAGTCATTCAAGTTAATTTCTATTATGTTGGGGTATGATCTCTATATCTATCATACTGGACTCTTATGTTCATATGATGAGAGACCCCATTTGATCGCTTCAATTCAGTATTTTGAAGTTTTAAGTGGCGTCGTTAGGCTGCCGAATTTTTTAGTGGTTCTTCACCCTTCTCGTTTTGAAGTTCTACTTTCATGTCAATTCTTTCAAGTTCCTTTTTGTTATGTTGGGGAATTATCTCTATATCTATCATACTGAACTCTTATGTTCACATGATGAGAGACCCTATTTGATCTTTTCAAATCATTTTGTTGATGTTTAAGTAACGCCGTTAGGCTGCCGAACTTTCATAAGAGAAATCTAATTTTTTTCTTCCTTCCATGTTTTTCATTTCAAATGGTATGTCCTTGAAATTTCATTACCATGATCATGTATCCTTCTTATTCTATCCATGTACTATTTTATGGGTCATTTATGAATGTTTGACCCATTTTACCTCTCTTGTAATGTCTTCCAAAACCTCGGAACATTGCCGTTATGCTGCAGAATTTCTGTCTCAAAATGTCTCTCTCTTTTTCTAAAGTTCTTTTATTTTATTAAGTGAATACTCAAGCTCTTTCTTATAAAGGGGTATTCACATATATACCAAAATGTTCAATTTTAAATTCTGGGATTTACATACAAGAGACCCACCTTCCTTTTCTGTGGGTTTTAAAGTGATATTAAGATCATGTCTTTAAAGCAGTTTTTAAAAAGTTATGATTATGAAATGAAACCCATTTTTTTATGCTATATGGGTTATTTATGAAATGTTTGATGATGATATATGTGGCTCACATGATAATAAAGGCAAATTTAAGGGTGCGCCCTGATAGCGCTCCAATGCATTGGGTAATGATGTAACCACTAGAGATTACAATTTTAACGATGCCTTGGTGAAAAACCTTGGTAATTTTTAACGACACCTTGGGGATGGACCTTGGTGAAACGAAACGATTGTCAATATTAAATGTTGCAGCCACATCTTCAAGTTATGAAAAAGTTTTATTTTTATTATGATATGCCTCATGATTTCATTTTCATGCATTAAAGTTCTTTTCATTAATTTATTGATGTATCTCAAGTTCATATGTAAAATATTTCACTTGTTTCCCTTGCTGGGCCTTCTGCTCACCCTTCCTTTTGATGTATGTCCCCAGGTTATGAGATGCAGTAATGAGCCTAGGGTGAACATGAGGAGAATCCTTTCAAGTGTTTAAGAAGAATGTTTTTTTTTGTTTCATGTTTTATGTTCCTTGTTTCCAAGACACTAAACCTTAAAGATCCTCAGTTCCGTGTAATGGAATGAAAAGTCATGTTATAAATAGGCGGGATGTTATACTACCTTTTCAAAAAACTAATATTTATTTATTTATAACTATGAATATGTAATTTTTAAATATACTAAATAAACATTTATAAATATATTTATTTATAAATATTTATTTACAAATATATTTTTAACATTATTAAGGAATATATAATCTTAAATGCATGCATGTTAAAAATGAGTGAAATTGAATAATTAAAAAAGAGGACACTTCAAAAATATTAAAAAAATTGATAAGTTTTTTTAATTAAATATAAATTATTTAAAAAATATAGATATATATTGAAATAATGATGAATACATTTTGAAAATATTAAAACATATTAAAAAAATATATAAATAAATATTAGAAAAAGATTAAATTCAAATAATATGAAATAAAAAATATTAAAAATGAATTTATAATACTAACTACAAAAATATTAAAAATAAATAAATAAATTTATTAATTAAAAACATTATATAATAAATATATCATGTTACTAAATGAAATTCTAAAATTAATATAAAAATTTGAATAAATTACAAAAATATTAGGTGTACGTGTTTCTATATAAGATTTCATTAATTACGTAAATATTTGTGTGTGTGCGTTATATATAAAAATGCATTAATTACATACATGTATCTGTGAAATTAATGTAACACACATTTGATATATGTTAAATTAAAAAATCAAATGACATTCATGTATTGTCCATTACTCGATATAGTTTGTCAATATTTTTAATTAATAATAAATTTTAATCATAAAAAATTCTTTACTAAATATATGACTAATTTAATGTAAGCATAAATATTTTATATTATATAAATCATATTTTAAGAAATATTATATATTTTGATATATATATATTAATAAATATATATAGAAATATATATATGAATATATTTCTATATATAAAATATTAAATTAATTAATGAATAATTATGTATAAAAACCATTAAAAATGAATAAGATAGTAATATATATTTAATTAGTACATTTTATTCATTTTCTATATTTATATTATATATATATATATTATTTATTACTATTTATGATTAATGTTTATATATATATTAAATTTATTCATTTATTTATTTTTTTAATTATTATAATTTTTGTGTGTGTCTATATTTAATATATACTATTTATTAATATTTATAATTTATATATGTGTATTAAATTTATTTATTTTTATTAATAATTATTTAATTAATATAATTTTTAATACTTTTTTTAATTTACTCATTTTAATTTTTTATTTGTTTAATTATTTCAATTTCATAATTTTATATACCTCTATTTAATATATAATATTTATTAATATATATATATATATTAAATTTATTAATAATTATTTAATTAATCAAATTTTAATATTTTTTTTAATTTATTCATTTTTAATTTTTATTTGTTTAATTATTTCAATTTTTTAATATTTTTAATATTTTTATTTTTGTATTAGTTAAAAAAATGGGACAGTGCTCACAAGTTGGGCCGTGTATAGGCCTGATTGGTGGGATCAGTGGGCTAAAACAAGGCCCGCAGGAAGTATAGGGTCTCGAGAATGGGCCCATATTCATGTGTGTGGAAAGTTCATGTGGGAACCCATCCCTGCAGTGGGCTTCTGATCTTGTGATGTGGTGGAATCATTTATAAAGAAGCGGCCAAACCTACGCTATTTCAGTGTGGGACTCACGCATGCAATTGGTACGTTTATAATCTCTAAAAAGTTATGATAAAGAGTACCATTTATCAATGGTAAAAATTAGGACTGATAAAAGGTACCCTTTATCGATGCTTTTTTTAGCGCTGATAAATACAACCATTATCAACTTTTTCGCTAGCACTAATAAAGACCAGTGCTGTATATTTCCCGTTTTGTAGTAGTGGTTCCTGCTCATTGAACAGAGAATGGGATGTCCAAGAAAGGAATCGATGTCAACTAAAAATCATTCTAGAGTGTTTGACATTCTCGATAAAAATAAAAATGAATCTCATTATGGCATCCCTAATTTTTATTACATTACTTTACATAACATTTTACAGACAGAGGATCTTTTAAAGTTTAGTGTCTTGGAAAAAGGGTACATAATACATGAAAACATGAAAAAATTCATCTAATCCACTTGTAAGGATTCATCATAGGTTCATCCTAAGTTTAATTACTACATCTCATAACCTGGGGACATATATCAAAGGAAAGGGTTAGCATAAGGCCAAGTAAGGGAAAGCAATGAAAACAATTTACTTGTGATCATGAGAATTATCAATAAGAACCTGAGGAATTTCATAAAGGATTGAAAAATAGAAAAATAGGCATATAATAATAAAATAACATGATTCATAATATGGAAATGTAGATACAACATTTAATTGATTCATTCATAAGCATATTACTAAGGTTTATCACCGTGGTGTCATAAATATTACCAAGGATATTCACCAAGGTATCATAAAACATGTCATCTATAGAGATTAAATTCTTTACCCAATGAATTGTAATTCTATTAGGGAACACCCTTCATATGTATTAATTAATTTTATCCAAATAGATCATAATAAAACATTTCATAAATAACCCATGGAGAATAAAAGAAACTGGTTTCATATCAAAATCTTGGTGTTTTAGAAAGTGCTTAAAAACAAGATCCTTTTGTCATTTTAAACCCAAGAAAAAGGAAGGAGGGTTTCAGGTATGTTAATCCTAGAATTAAATAGATAATATTTACATATAGATGAATACCCATAGATATTAAAGAGCTTTGGGTATTCACAAAATAAAATAAAATAATTTATTGAGAAAAAGAGAGAAATTTTGAGAAGTAAAATTAGTAGCATCACAGGTATAAATTGTGGTTTTATAAAACATTCAAAAGAGAGGAGATAAGGGTATCCCATTAATAAAATAATATCAATACAATAAATTTATAGAATAAAATGTACATAAGAACATAGTTATGAAATTTTAAAGACATACCACATAATAAGAAAATTGAAAGGAAAAGAGAAGTTGAGATTTTCCTTACCTTGAAGAGTAACTCCTAAAACTCAAAGGTTGGGACCTTGGGGGATTTAGTATGCCTTAGAAGGACTCCTTGAGAGGTAATACCATAATATATTCATGTACAACGAATCTATAATTAAAATAAATGAATAAATGGGTGGGTATTTATAGAAAAAGTGAGGGAGTTTTTTTATTAATTTCCTTAGACACGTCAGTAGTTGTATTTGAAAAACCATGGGCTTGCCCATGGTATTTTCTCATCATATTGTCCACTTGGAACACCTATTGTGTTACTTTAATCTAATAGAGTCTATAAATATTTTATATTACTCACTATATCATTATGATATAGGTATGATGTCATTAAACATACCAAAAAACTCAAACTGTAGTTTTACTATTAACAAAAAACTAAAGTATTTTATAAAATTATAATAAAACCACCCTAACTTAATAACGATGTTTTGATTTCAAAAATTAAATTTTTTATCATAATAATTCTATAAATATTTTAAATCTACCTTTTAACTTTAAAAATACTTATTTATTGAAAATAATAACGGACAAAAAATGCATAGTGAATGAATATTAATTTTTTTAACATTTGAAAAAAAATAAAATTATTTCATCATTTATAATTAAAAAGAAGTGTTTTATAACACTATTTAATTATAATAAATATTATTAATAAAACTTTTGTGTAATATAATAATTTATATATCTCTAAAAAGTACAATTTTTACTTGAAAAATGAATTTATCAAATTCCTTCCCAATTTTTAAGAAAAAATATTCTTAAAAAAGAAATGATGGAAGTACAGTTTTAATTAAACAATGGGATTAAAATTTAAGTAACTAAGTCCTTGACACATAACCACTTATAACACCAGCATACGACCTAAGGGTGAGGCGTGCGATAGTGATAGACACATGGGAAAACTCAGCTAGCATCACCCAAGTGGTAATATCCACTAACTTGAACTTCTTCCGTAGGTGATTTTGTTCAAACTTAACATGTTGAAGCTCAACTTGGTCTTGATCAACAGTGAATCCCAAATATGATACCTCCCTACCAAGTTTTAAAAAATGGACTTTATACAACACAACTCTACTAGATGAGGCCATCGACTCTTCTTTCTTCATTAATTAACCATTATCATTTCTATTTATAATACTAATTATAATGTTAAAATTATAATTAAGAGTATTTTTTCCAATGGTCATATTGACCAACAATCATAATTGACCAATATTCATATAATGGTTAAAAACCAATGGTCACATTTCAAATTATAATTACTTTATTATTAATGAGATGTAGTTTTTTTGAGTAAAAAATAATATAACACATATTTTCAGGAAAAACATATCATTCAAAATGTTTAGGTCATTATCCTCAGGTATAAGAGGTTCAAATGGCTTACTCGAAGATGCACGAAGGTGAAGTTGAGGATAATGTTTCCCAGTTTTCTATAGAGACAGGTTATAAAGGTATTCTGATTTATGTCCCATCCAAGAAGGTATAGGTGCAACCAATAGCTGAGATTTCAGAATTGGAGGGATATGACATTGAAATCCTAATACATTAATTGAAGGATTTGAAGAGAGATCAACATTCCAGGGGTCAATGCCATGTGCACGGGGGTAGAAATTTTGAATGGAATATAATATGTGATGAGGAGTGAATAATTGGTATTAAAATTAGAGAAAAAATAGGTATTTTATTGATTTATGACAAAGAATGTTTTGTCATGTCTAACCCCATATTTTTGTTTCTCTATTTTCCTATTTTTTAATAAAAGGGGATTTTTCCCTACCCCTTTTAAAAAAATACAAGTATATTATAATCATATTGTATTTTAATACACAATTAGTGAATATAAACTTGATGAATATACCTGAAGTGGATGAAACTATTTTCTTCTTTAATTCATTTTAATTTCTTTTCTAGTGTCCATTCTTTCTATATAGGAATAAAATAACCTCCAATTCAATGTTCTTTCTCTAAATCCTTCATCCTTTTAAAAGACAATATAAATGATATTTTGGATTTATATCATCCCCGAGATAATCAAACTTGTCTTTTAAAATTTTCACCATAAGGGGTGGAGATATGTGTTTCATCCAATCCTTATCTACTTTGTAAAGAATGGTCAAAAGATTCTTGAGCGACTTATGCATTTTTTTATTAGGTCTTGTATGAATAAGGAAAACCTTTGTGGTAAGTATAATAAAATAATATTAATGGATAATTTCTAATCCAAGTGGAATCCCAATTTTTCTAACTAATTGATATACCCTAGCATTTTGAAACCATGATTAGCGGAAAGATTCTCTTCTTCTAGTTTACACTAGTATAGTGCATTGGAAATATTATTTATCTTAATCCTTTCTTTCTATTTCTAAATAAAATGTAGATGAGATATTATAGAGTAAAAATACATTTCATCATGTTATATCATCAACTCTCTAGATATAGTTCATAATATAATACAACAAACATCATAAGAATCCTCTATATATCTCTAATAGGCATCCTTTTCAACTATACTCACTCACAGAGATGGAATAATAATAATAGAGTATTTCAATACATAATAATTTTTTTTATAGTAATAAATCACATAAATGAATTCACTATATCTAAATTTTCTTATTTGTAAGGAAATACCCTGAGTTAAGGAATATTGATATTTTTTTTGTGGTTTCACTTACCATTCTTCCTATAATAATAAAAGTCAGATTTTAGTTTTATCTTCATTATCAATTATTTGAGACTTAATAGTTTTAATTTTATTAAGTCTCCCACTATTTTATCATGTCTCAAAGACCCTCACCATTGAGCTCAGAATTCCACATCAAGTGGAAATTATAGCGGCAAGGATCCATATTTCTATTATTATAATCTAGACAGAGGCCATGAAAATTATATGTATGTTTTTAAGTAGGTAGTATTTCCAACTACAAATTGGAAGCTCCTTGAACCATTAAGTGGAATCCCCAGTCTAGAAATCTTGACACATATTTCCTCAACACTTACTACTAAAAATTTTATCCTCAAAATTAGAAAGGTTTAATGAGGTTTTGAAAGAATGGGAAGCTAAGTCCAAGGTACATTGATCCATTTGAAATATTGGAGTGGATAAAAGCTTTGAAATATTGACTAGAAATGCCACAAAAATGATCTCAACTATGTGAATCCTTCCTTATATTAATTTTAAGGAATTATATTCCAAACCCCACACATGTTCATAAGGTTGATCAAGTTTAGTTGGAGCCTAATTTATCTTATAATGAATAACTGATTTGGATTCTTGATATGAGAGAGAAAGTGTTACACAATTAGAAAACTTATCTAGTGAAGGTTCTTTGGAGGAATCCCCAACTAGAAGAAGAAACACGAGAATGCGGGAATTCAATGAGAAAATATTATTTTCATTTGTTCATGGATTAACTTACAATTTTGATGATGAAATTATTATAGGGGGAGAATGCATCAAGTGTTGCATAAAAATTCAACAAAATCAATTATAAAATGATTAAAGGTATTAAAAATATATACACATTATATATTTTATCAAAATCCTTAAGATTAGGGTTAGAGTTTTATAAAAATAAACAGGTTAGGGTTTGAGTATCCTAAATTTTTAACTACCCATTTAACTACTCTATATATTTTTAACTACTCTAATCCCACCCTATTATATTTTTAACTACTCATTATACTACTCTAACCCTTTTAATTACTTGATTATAAATTCAAATATTTAAATTTTATTTATAAATATAAAATAAAAATATCAAAAAATTATGTAAATATATTTTTTAATTATACTTTATTTAATAACATATAGTCAATGAATTCAATTTTAAAATTTACATAAAATATAGTATAAATTGAACTCAAAATAATAAAATATTTTTTATAAATATAATTTCATTTAAAATTATATAATTAATTAATTAATAATAATTTTCATAATCAGGTTTGGGTTTATGGTACCCTAAAAGTACTACCCTAACCCCACCTGTTTATTAATCAACTTTTCAATTTAGTACTCTAACCTTACAAACACCCATTTAACCACCACCTTAACATTATTTAATTAGGTTTGGTAGTATCAGGAACCCATTTAATGAGTACCCATTATCATCCTTAGTTTCATCTCTTTATGGAGGTGATGGATCCTTCCTCATTATCCTCAACCCCCCATTTCCTCCTTTATTTTGATTTTTTGTTTATTCTTCTTATTTCCTTGTTGAATTCTGATTTTAAAATTTTCATTGTCATTTTAGTGGTTATTTATTTTATTGTTACAAAATCCCTTCCATCTAGAACCCACCATTTGAAACCTCAAATGTGGAATAAGATCTGAAAGTCCCAAAACAGAAGCAACACTCAATGTTGAGATTCAAACAGAGGAAACAAGCTATAATATCTCACACTGAATCATCTATAGGGTTCTTAGTATTAGATAAGACCTTATCGAATGTATAATGACTTGTAAGAACCACACCCTCCTAATAAGAAATGAAAATATAGAAAATTAACATGTTTTGGAACTTTATTTACTCTATGGGTGGAACATTGCAACCTTTATTAAGAATAGAAGATGTAGATAAAGATTTATGGGTTACAAGTTCCCAAGTTCTTGAACACTGCCTGAGAGAATAAAAGAAAAAAAATTCAATAGTATATAAACCAGTCATCTACCCAAGGGACCCCACCCATCTATTTATTGATGAGCCTAGTTGGAGCATCCAGTTTCCCTACCATCCAATCTTCATGCTCCACCGCTGCATTGATGAAGGAAACTTTTGAATGATAATTGATGAGTCATGCACCCCTTTAAATATGGTTAATAGTTTCCCTAAATCTATATCACATATTTCCACAATTTTAGACCCAACTACTCAAAATTGGCACTGTTCCTATTGATTCTGAACTCCCTAGTTCTATTTTCCTACAATTGGTTTCAAAACATCCTCCCAAAATATCTCATAATGGAATTTTTGTTACATAGAAAGAATTAAATTTTCATATAAAAAATCCTAATAATCTCCCACATAAATACTAAATTAAATTATTCACTAAGTCTAGGTCACTTCCAAAAATATATTCTTTCACATTTTTCCACTATAACATCCATGATCCTCCAACCATTCCTAGTTATCCTAGCCCCATTGAGGCCCAATACCAACCAAAACTTTACCTAGTATGACTTCTATCAAGATGTTATCTGGATTCTGAATTCCATTTATCTTTTTTATCTCCAATACTTTGTCTTTCAAAAACTTCTATAGGGAGTGATACTTCAGCTAAATGGGTTTCATCCATGAGTGAAACATAAGATTCCCAAAATTTAACCAAATTTACTTCTTATATACTTTAATTATTGTCATGTACTATGATTTTATTATAGATAGTGAAACTAATAGTTTTAGTCGAGAAATCCATCTCACAACTATTCCTTCTAAGGTAGACACAAAGTACGTGACACTTCTATGTGTGTATGTATCTCCCCCAAATTCCTCAACCAAAAATACCTGAAATAAATCATCCATTCCCTAACAATATTCTAGGTTTTTCAAAACATTGAGATACAAGAGTATCCACTTCACTGCTTCACAATGCTCTTTCCCCCAATTTTCCATGAATCTTTTTACAACTCCAACTATAAATGCAATGGATGACGATATAAAAACCATGACATAAATCAATATTCTGATAATTGGTTTATATAGAATAATTTCCATATACTCAGTCCCTTATTAAATTCCCAATGATTTCATTTTGAAAAACTTGAAATGCATAACCAATGGGATGGTCACAGGATCTAATTCCGATATTAAGAATCATTCCAAGACCTTCCATATGTTTTTATACTAAGGAAACATCATTATTTTTTTCTTGTAACTATCCAGTTCTGCACCCCCAAAATATACTTCACAACCCCAAGATCTTCCATCTCTAACATTTTGGATAAATCCTCTTTCACTTATTCAATCTATTATCTCATCCAACTAATTATAACCATATTATCCATTTACCTGAGTAGTATAAGGAAACTCCCATCATCAAACATCATTTGGTAGCAGAAATGTTCCACACTTCACTAAAAAATTCCTTTTATACCATAAAGTCATCAAAATTCAAGTTTTATTGTCTAGATTATTGATTTTTCCGATACAAATTCTATTTGATCTTGCACACTAGATCACTTATTTTGGTTTCCATGAAACCTATTTGATTCGTTATGAAATTTTTTCCTCTAAATCATCATAAAGGATTTTACTCTTCACATCTAACTATTTAATATATAGAACCCCATTCAAAACCATTTTTAGCACAATCTATATTTATTTTCTCTTGAAAACTAGAGAAAATATTTCACTAAAATAAACACCATTAATTTGTTGAAATCCCTTCAAAATCAACCTTTCCTTGTATAGTTTACAATTATTTACTTCTTCCTTCAACCGATAGTCCAAATTTTTATATTATGATATTTACCTAATGATCTTTCTATCAAACCTATGTCTAATTAAAATACAAGGATTACAACTCCTCCTTAATTTAAAACTCTAATTGTTTTGAGCTATTAATACTTTTCACTTTTATAGGATTTTAGATTCCCTACCAGCACTAAACAATTAGTAGTACACATCTGATCTGAAACACTGCACTAGTATTCTTTCCTTGATAGACTACCATAATTTAACCTGAGGTTATTCTCTTTTCAAAGCCTCTATCTTTGAAATTTCATCATCTAGATTTTTACTTTAGGATTCCATAGTACTTAATAATTTTTATACATATGGCCTTGGTGATACCCCCAAAATACAATATCCATATGGAAACCCCTTCAAACTATCTAACATCTCTAGAACTTTAATACTCTTTGAACTAACCAGACCTTCCAAAATTCTATTCAGATTAATGTTGAAATGATCAATTGATTATTTTTTCTCAACAATATCTTCCTGTAAGTTTCAATCCTTCCATAGTACCCCCTCATTGAACATAAAATTTCTACTTTTGATAAATTTCCATTGGTAATTATCCTAGATTCAAAATCCAATGTTTTTGTAATACCCAAGAAATTCAGGTATTAAATAAGTATATTTTTATTAAAAAATATGCACTACAAATCAAAGGTATAAATTTATTAAGAATTATGTAACCAATAACGAGAAATAAAATAAATAAATAATGAAAGTACAATATAGATTTCTCTTATCTCATATCTCTAATGATCATTACATCTATAATAAGAATCATAAAAAGGAAGAATAATACAATCCATGGAATAACCAAATTGAAAGAAATTAAAAAAATGAGAAGTATTATTTAAGGGATTTTTTTGAATGAATTAATAAGTAAATATAACCACTGAATTATTTTTTGGCATCATGACTATTGGAAATTATGACCCTTGGGCAATATGACTGTTGGGAATTATGAACCTTGGTAATATAACTGTTACAAAGTGACCACTAGAATTAGTGTATATTAAGGGTAAAAATGAGAGAAAATTGATGTATAATAGAGAAAACATAGAATCAACTAGTAGGAAAATACCTTATGAATATCATTTATCAAATCTTTGGAAGGAAGTAGCATCATTAGGGTTATCCCTTTACCAAGACCAAGAAGAACTTCAACAATTATGGTATGAGAAGAATCATCTATGGGAGAAGTTCAAGTTAATGGAAATCATTGCCTAATCAATGTTGGTTTAACCACCCCATAGAATTATAACAATTTCCCACCACATATTAAGTAATTATTATAGTGTGATAAATAGTTAGGTATCAAGGGTTTAAGTAGTATTAAAGTGTAAATTCTAATAGAAATGAAATATTTTTTACTTTGATACCACATTTTTATCAAATACATAATACTTATATAAAAGTTAATATGCACACAATTATAGGGTTAATTTGATAAAATGGATTCCATATTTTTAATTAGGATATTTAAATTACCTAAGGGATAAAATTTGTTAATTTTTGGTAAAAATTGGAAAATAGAGTAAAATGTGGAAGAAAATGGTAAATATGAAATAATAAATATGTATGCATCCAAAGTAATGATATTTTACTAATTTTAGAAATAATAAATATATCGGATAAATAAGGTAGGTAGTGGTTCACTATGGGTGGTAGTGAAGCACTTAATATAATGGAAAAATAAAAGATTTATTACTTTATTTAGTGAAATTACATTCCCCACACTTATAAACACCCACCAACCTTCCCATTTTTCCTATAAAAAAAATAAAATTTACTTCTTCAAATATTTCTCAAAGAGTTTATCGAATATAACCCTATTTATTATAGAAGATTTGGGTTGTTTCTAAGGGCCGGCTTTAGCCTAAGAAGCTCAAGAGAGGTAAGGGTTCCTATTTCACCCTCTATAATTCCTATTTGGATTCATTTTGTTGCAATCTAATTTAAACTCTCACTTATATAATTTAATGTTTATATATAAATGTTATTATTACACCTTTTATATATTATCAATGTTAGAATACCAAAATCCCTCTCATTATTACCCATTCATAAGTCGTTACCGTGTTAAAGAAAGGGTCATTATTCTCCTTATTTTCAATTCCTATCTACATTTAAATTATTGTATCATTTTATGTTTATAAGTTATTATTCCAATATTATCATGATATCATTTTAATTACTTTACTTAAGATATCTAAACCATTTGAGTACCCATTTCACTCACACTAATCTTTGTTCATAAGCTGTTATTATGCTTAAACATACCTGTAGCCATAAAATTTATTATACAAGTCCCTACATATTCCATGTATTTTTTGTATTATTAATGTATTATTTTTAATTGGTGGGACTTTTCTAATAAACGATGATGATGATGATTCTAGATGAGCCTCTATCAGGTCATAAGTGGATTAACTCAATTTTGGAACAAGTTTACCTTTATCATCAATTCATGCCAGACTAAAGGTATTTACTTAAGGAAAATTTACGTCTCTAATGCTTATCAAATATTTGTTATTATATAATTATATTTTTAGAATTGATTTATCCAAAATTTAATTAGTTTTATACTGTACAAACCCAGCCTTAAAACATTAATTAATCTTGAATTAAATGAATAATTCACATTGAGGATCTTTTCAGGTTTAGAGTTTTAGAGAATTAGTCTATAACTATTACATATCGACTTGAAAATTACATGTAGACACAACTAATCAGCATCCATTTTTTCATAAAATAAAAACTCTTAAAAAGAAACATGTCTAGTTTCAAGTTTTAGACAACATAACTTTTCCTTGATCCCATCCTTAACCCTATTCATCTTTAAGTCCTCTAGAAAACATTTCAAAAACATGGGATGAGAATAAAAACATCATTAAGGGTTTTAAAATAAGTAATGAAAATATTATCCCATCAATAAATACAAAACAATGAAACCATACTTTTCAATCATAACATACCTTATATAATCATAAGATTTATGAATAACACACAGAAATCATAAAGGTAACTTATGACATACATAACATACTCACATTGTAGCTTTCACAGCTACTTAGGGAGTTACATTTGGAATACCCATCATAGTATATTCCTTAAGTCTCTTAGGAGAAACATTAATGTTTACCTTTGTCATGTTACCCAATGCATTGGAGAGATATCTCGGGCTCACCTGCCCTAGGTTTATCATGGAACCAACCGTATACGTAAACAATACCCAATAATCATAACATATTAATAACACATAAAACAAGAATAAAGGAAATATAACATTTCCACATTTCAATCACAACATATCATTTCAATATATATACATAATCAATGCTTTATCAAACCATTTTCAAAACCATTTAAAACATTTAATAAAGATATTTTTGAATCAAAGTGTCCCATACCAATTTAAAGTTTTTAAAGGAATTAACATTTTAAAAAATTAATTTCCATATAAATAAATCCATAAAACCATTTTTAAAACATGGACATTAATTAGAAAGATTTAGAATAATAAATCTTTAAAACAATATTTTAATTAAGGAGTTATTAACCAAATGAGAGATGCTTGAATATAAATAATTAAAGAAAAACATTTAATAAAATTTTTATAATATCATGAGAATAAAGGTATTCATGATATAATATTCCAAAGAACATTATATACACCATATAAAAGTGAATTGGTGCATAACAACAATGAAGTCTCAATGGAATGTAAATTGAGACAAAATCCCTTATAAATACGATATCCTTAGATTAAGGACAAATAAATGACATAATTATGTGTGACAAATATAAATACACCCAATATAAGTGTATATTAAGTGTAAAACAATCAGAGGTTATTCACACATATTTATAGAATGAAATAATCTATAAGTAGAAGTTTAATCCCAAGAATTGAAATTCGGTGGAGAAGTTCCCTTATAGAAATTCGACAGCCTAACGACGTCACATTAAAATTCAGAAAATGAGTTGATGAGAGAAAAAAGGGTATCTCATCACTTGTACATAAAATTTACAGCAATAAGGATATATAAGAACATATCCCAACATAATAAGATGTAAATTAAAAGACATAACCAAAAGAAGTCTTTTAAAAAGAGGAGGGTGAAAGGTTCCCTTACCGATTTGGTAACATACAAAATATACACCCCATGAAAGAAGTATAATTCAATGAATATGTAAATACCCATAAATTAAAGTATATTACACAAATAATACAATCATTTTCAGTACATCCAACACACAAAATTAAATATTGGAAAATATAGCATGAATCTCACTAGAATAAAAAAGTGAGATGAAAACCCCTTACCACGTTGTAATCAATCGATTCGTATGACCAAAAGTTAAAAACCACCAAATTAATCACAAAATGCCTTGAATATAAAGATAATAATGATAATATATATCAAATGTCAGTACAAAATACACCACATTTAATAAATAAGTGGCGAACAATGAAAATCTCACAGAATTAAAAGTGAGATAAGAAACCCCTTACCTCTTGTCCGACTTGACCCGTTCATTCTTTAATATCCTGAATAGTAAGATAAAGTTAATTTATACTTGCTTTAGAAAAAATTTCAAGGTTATTATTCCTTTTATATCACTTAGTACCATGTTATAAATATTATGCAGTCATTTAAGTTAATAATGGTCGTTTTGTCGATATTTGATACTTGAGTCAAAAATGAACTTCTTATAATTAAAAGCTGTTCATGTGGTCAAAAGTCAATTATCTACAGAATGATATTAATGATTTAGATATCATATATATAATATATATTCAGTATATGTATGTATTTATAATATTACATAACATTTGGAGATAAGAAATGAAATGCACGGTTCATGGAGACGATAAGACGTACGTACGCATGAACACTACTTTCATTTATATTTCATATTTAATGGAATGAAAACTTAATGATAAATAGGTATATTATAATTCTTGTATAATATAATATGATATATATGTTACATAATTTCATTAACTCCATCCTTTATATGTTCCATGTATGTCATGAACGAATCATATCACCTTGAGGGGGTGGTAGTTTGCACTTCCTCAAATGAAATTATCATATTTACATATATTGGAAAACATAAAGGTATGTTTGTAAATAAAAATTACAGAAGTATATAGAAAACATAAACATAATATAAATCATATATAAATACAGTTACATCATAATGGCCACCATGAAAGGTGGTAGGAGAAGATTGAACAATCATCATTTCGTGAGGCAGTAGTTCGCCGTGCACAGAAATAGTATGTTCTTTACCCATTATATGGAGGTGTGTGTAAGTGTAGTTCAAATAATTCTCATAAAAACGACCTATTATATTTAGGATACAGGTTTGTTATAAAATAAACTAATAAAAAGAGTTTATGGGGTTAGATAAGTAAAATAAAACAAAAGAACTTAAGAGAAGACGTTACCTTTAAATCGGGTATATCCCTTTGGTTTGAACCAAAAAGTTTACTTGAATTGACTTATTCCTAGGGGAAGGATTATAGGAGAAGTAGAGCGATGTAAGGATCTTAACTGGGTAGATTTTTGATGAGACAAGGGGCTTTATAAGTGTGAATAATGGGTTAGAATTGAGGGCTTTTTATAAGGGGGAGGATGGGATCTTTAGGAAAGCTTGAAAATACTATTTTATTATATAATGATTTTTTGTTTATAAAGGTAAAAAACTCATTAAAGTAGAAGATAAGATGACTCATGTTCTAAATAAATCATCCAATAAGAATTGTATAGGTTTTGTATATTGTTTTAATCTTTATGATCTTATTTATTTAAATCATTCATTAATGAGGTAAACACTGCACCATTATTGTGTCATAAATATTTTTATTTATTTGATGTCTAAAAATTATAAAAAAAATATCATGATGTAGAAAATATTTTTATATTTCAAATGAATATTTATAGTCGAAAATATAACTTATATAATTCCATGTAATCCTTGATTTACTAAAAGATATATGTTTATATCATTTTTGTCTTTACTTTAAATTAATTAATATAAAGTGTCATTATCACTCCCAAGTGGCTCCATGGGGTCCCAAAATCGACCCAAGGATTCCCATAGTATAAAATGTATCAAAAAATAGGATTAAGACACATTTTTGGGTAATTTTATATTATAATAATAATATATTGTTACCCTTTTTTACCAGATTTACCCTTTAATCATGGTAAATAATTTTTTTACTGAAGTAAATATTCAAATTGTATAAAAATAAAAGTTACCTATTTACACAATTTGGACCTCCTAATTCCAAATATGGAATACATTTTTAAAAATTCAAAAAACATAATTGGAATAAATTAATTTAAAATTAATTCACACTGTCAAAACAAGAAGCGTGTTTTTAAGAAATAATAACTATCAAAAGATTGACACTTATTTATATCCAATTTCAAAGTGAAATTAATTCCAATGATGAAAATTGGATTAAATGGTAAAAAAATAATATAATTACACTTTAAAACTAATTAAAAATACAATATAACCTTATAAATATATTATATTAAAAGGTGGGTTTGAATTAAAATACAGTATTTTTCACTATTCATAAAAAAATGAATTTTATCAGAAAAATACCAAAAATTTACCCGAAGTAATTTTTGATGTCCCAATTATAAAGAAGAATTTTATTTTGTCAAATAGAACATATAAAATTGAACAAAACTATATTTAAAGAGGGTTCACCATCAAAAGGCGATAAATTGACCTTTTAATGAATATTAGAGTATTTCTGCTTAAAATTAGATTCATTCACATTTTAAGCCTCTAAATTTTATTGGATAAATGTAAAAACATTTAACAAACATATATAATAATATTTTAGTTATTTTTGTTCATTAACACCAATACAATGGCTATGTGTTAACTACCATTTAAAATAATAATATTATTATATTATTTTTCAGTATAACTCAACGTTGTGTGCAACCTAAGATTTCAAAGAAACCCATTGTTGAGTATCAGGTATGCTATCGAACATAAAATCCACTTTAAAAGTAAAATTAATATTTTATTCATAGATATTAGTAAATATGAAAATGTTATATTTTTTATTTACCTAGGATGTTACATCCTTCCCCCCTTTTGGGAATTGCATCCTTGCAATTTTAAAATTGGTCTTGGAAACGGCATTGAAAGTATCACATCAGAAAAAGAGTCAATAAAAATATCACTTTAAGAGAAAGAAATAGAAATAAAAAGGTCGCCCGAGATATCCCATACTAGGATTCCATGTAGGAAAACATGGATATGGAAGAGAAACAAACCATCAAGGTTTGATGGAGAGTTGTAGAAAACATGATTAGGAGAAAGTTAACCACCAGAAAATCACAAAATTGTGATGGGTTAAACGGTCTTTGATTCCCCAGTAGGAAAAGTTAACAGAAAATGTTTTTGTTTTAAGTTAATTTTCATAAAGTTGAAAAATTTATTTAAGATATTGAATAAGAACATAAGGAAACATACTTACTTTTCATGTAGACTTTCATCCTTTACTATATTTCTACCACAAACTCATATTTTCTCCAAACGATGAGTATTAAAGATGAATTGTTCACATTGAAAGAGCTATAATCAACTTATAGAGAATCACATAATCCACAAAAGATGAAATATATTTTTTCCATATCTTTATACATTAACCAAAACCAAAATGGTTAGTACAAGATCAGATAATCCCCAAAGAGGATAATATTTTACAAAAAGAAAAACTACTCTTAATCTCTAAAATTTGTCAAACAATACCCAAAGTTCAACAAAGACCATTCAATAAACAATTGTCTATAAAATTCTTTAATGTAATCCAAACTAATATTGAAACCCAAATATCAGAAGGATTTGATCACATAGTATTCCAAGATAAATCTTAACATTTAACTCCAAATAACATCAGTTACTCTTAAAGTCTCAAGCTAAAAAGTAATTAACCAAATAAAATATTCTCCATGATAGGTTAATCATTTCCATAAATAAACTAAATCATTATATGTCTACAATAAAAACATATATTTTTCAAAAATAATATTTCAATCATTACTCCACAAATTAAATCCCATAGTATTTTATTTTCCTTAAGCATATAGTGTTCCCAAAAGAGAGAATGTCTTCCAAAATGACCTTTATTACTTAATCACCAAATCATTTTCCTATACTAAGGATGTCCATTTTATAAAACATAATATCTCAAATAAACTTATTCTTGATCCATAAAATCATTTAAATAAAAATAATTAGTCATACTAACCAGGGACTTCACGTAGTCCAGTGGTTGACGATAAATCCTAATTTCACTTTGGTTGTGGGTTCTATTCCCAAAACTTTGTTCAATGTGATGGGTTTTCACACGGTCATCATGTTGTCCATTTTAAAAAACTATACAATTTCATAACATTCCAAAAAAAAGTGACAAATTCCTCAAAAATAACCATAACATATTTTATCCTCAAAGGTTATCTAATACCTTTCATTTTGAACCCCAAAATGTAATAACCATTTATTACCTATAAAATAACTACAAATATTTCTAATATAAAAACTATTATGGTTATGTCACCTATGCTTAAATAACACCCTAACCTCTAAATTTATCTAAACCGACCTTTGATACCAACTGTAAGGACCCAGCCTTAAAACATTACATAATCTTGAATTAGATGAATAATTCATATTAAGGATCTTTTTAGGTTTATAGTTTTAGAGAATTAGGCCATAACTATTACATACCAACTTGAAAATTACATGTAGACACTACTACTTAGTATCCATTTTTTCATAAAATAAAAACTCTTAAAAAGAAACAAGTCTAGTTTTAAGTTTTAGACAACATGACTTTTCCTTGATCCCATACTTGACCCTATTCATCTTTAAGTACTGTGGAAAACATTTAAAAAACATGGGATGAGCATAAAAATCTCAGTAAGGGTTATAAAATAATGAATGAAAACATTATCCCATCAATAAATAAAAAACAATGAAACCATACTTTTCAATCATAACATACCTTATGAAATCATTAGATTTGTGAATAACACATAGAAATCATAAATCATAAAGGTAACTTATGGCATACACAACATATTAACATTATAGATTTCACATCTATGTAGGGAGTTACGTTTGGAATACCCATCATAGTATATTTCCTAAGTCTCTTAGGAGAAACATTAACTTTTACCTCCGTCATGTTACCCAATGCATTGGAGAGCTATCTCGGGCTCACCTGCCCTAGGTTTATCACGGAACCACCTGCATACGTAAATAATGACGAATAATCATAACATATTCATAACAAATAAAATAAGAATAAATGAAAGATAACATTTACATATTTCAATCACAACATATCATTTCAAGATATAAACATAAGCAATTCTTTATCAAACCATTTTCAAAACCATTTAAAACATTTAATAAAGATATTTTTGAATCAAAGTGTCCCATACCAATTTGAAGCTTTTAAAGGAATTAACATTTTAAAAACTTAATGTACATATAAATAAATCCTTAAAACTATTTTTAAAACATGTACACTAATGATAAAGATTTAGAAGAATAAATATTTAAAACAATATTTTAGTTAAGGAGTTCTTAACCAAATGAGAGATGCTTGAATACAAATAATTAAGGAATAATATTTAATAAAAAATTTACAATATCATGAGAATAAAGGTATTAATGATATAATATGCCAAAGGACAGTATATACACGATATAAAAGTGAATTTTTGCATAAAAATAATGAAGTATCAATAGAATGTAAATCGAGACAAAATCCCTTATAAAGACGGTATCCTTAGATTAAGGAGAAATCAATGACATAATTATGTGCGACAAATATAAATACACCCAATATAAGTGGATATTAAGTGTAAAACAATTAGAGGTTATTCTCACATATTCATAGCACTACATAATCAATAAGTAGAAGTGTAACCCAAATAATTGAAATTAGGTGAAGAAGTTCCCTTACAGAAATTCGACAGCCTAACAACGTCACTTTAAAATTAAGAAAATGAGTTTATGAGAGAAAAAAGGGTATCTCATCACTTGGAAATAAAATTTACATCAATAAGGATATATAAGAACATATCCTAACATAATAATATGTAAATTAAAAGACATAACAAAAATAAGTCTTTTAAAAAGAGGAGGGGAAAGATTCCCTTACCGATTTGGTAACATACAAAACATACACCCCACGAAAAAAGAATAATTCAATGAAGTCTTAAATACCCATAAATTAAATTATATTATAAAAATAATACCATCACGGGAAGTACATCCAACACACAGAAGTAAATAGTGGCAAATATAGCATGAATCTCACGGGAATAAAAAAGTGATATGAAAACCCCTTACAACATTGTAATCAATCGAGTCGTAGGACTAAAAGTTAATAACCACCAAATGAATCACAGAATACCGTGAATATAAATAGAATCATGATAATATATATCAAATGTCAGTGCACAATACGCCACATGAAATAAATAAGTGGTGAACAATGGAAATCTCACAGAATTAAAAGTGAGATAAGAAACCCCTTACCTCGTGTCCGACTTGACCCGTTCGTTCTTTAATATCTTGAATAATAAGCTAAAGTTAATTTATAATTGCTTAAGAACCTTTTTAAGTTTATTATTCTTTTTATATCACTTATTACGATGTTATAAACATTATGAAATCATTTAAGTTAATAATGTTCATTTTGTTGATATTTGGTACTTGAGTTAAAAATGAACTTATTATAATTAAAAGTTGTTCATGTGGTAAAAATTCCATTATCTCCAGAATTATATTAATTATTTAGATATCATATATATAATATATATCCAGTATATGTATGCATTTATAATATTACATAACATTTGGAGATAAGAAATGAAATGCACCGTTCATGGAGACGGTAAGCCGTACGTACGCATGAATTCCACTTTCATTTCTATTTTATATTTAATGGAATGAAAACTTAATGATACAAATGTATATTATAATTATAGTATAATATAATATGATATATATGTTAAATAATTTCATTAACTCCATCCTTTATATATTCCTTGTATATCCTGAACATATCATATCACCTTGAGAGGGCGGTAGTCCGCACTTCCTCAAATGAAATTATCGTATTTACACATATTGGAAATCATAGTGGCATGTTTTTAAATAAAAATTACATAAGAATAGAGAAAACATAAAAATAATATATATCATATATAAATACAGTTCCATCATAATGGCCACCATGAGATGTGGTAGGAGAAGATTGAACAATCATCGTTTCGTGAGGCAGTAGTTCGCCGTCCACAGAAACAATATGTTCTTTAACCATTAGATGTAGGTGTGTGTGTAAGTGTAGTTAGAATAATTATAATAAAAAAAAACCTATTATATTGAGGATACTGGTTTTGTAATAAAATAAATTAATAAAAAGAGTTAATGGGGTTGGAGAAGTAAAATAAAACAAAAGAACTTAAGAGAAGACGTTACTTTTAAATTGGGTATCTCCTTTTGGTTTGAATCAAAAGGTTTAATTGAATTGACTTATTCCTAGGGGAAGGATTCTAGGAGGAGTAGAGGGATGTAGTTAGATTAATTGGGTAGATTTTGGATGAGCCAAGGGGCTTGAGAAGTGTGAGGAATGGGTTAGAAGTGAAGGATGTTTATAAGGGGGAGGAGGGGCTCTTTAGGAAAGCTTGAAAATATTATTTTATTATATAATGATTTTTGGTTTCTAAAGGTCCAAAACTCATTAAAGTAAAATATAAGATGACTCATGTTCGAAATAAAATCATCCAATAAGAATTGGACAGGTTTTAGATATTGTTTTAATCTTTATAATATTATTTATTTAAATCATTTATTAATGAGGTAAACACTGCATCATTATTGTGTCATAAATATTTTTCTATTTGATGTCTAAAAATTATAAAAAAATATCATGATGTAGGAAATTTTTTATATTTTAAATTAATATTTATAGTTGAATATATAACTTATATAACCTCATGTAAGAATTGTTTCACTAAAAGATATATGTTTATGTCATTTTTTGTGTTTACTTTAAATTAATTAATATAAAGTGTCATTATCACTCTCAAGTGGATCCATGGGGTCCCAAAATCTACCCAAGGATTCCCATGGTCAAAAATGTATCAACCAATAGGATTAGAACACATGTTAGGGTAATTATATATTATTATAATAATATTTTTTTACCTTTTTGTTACCAGATTTACCTTTTAACCATGGTAAATAAATTTTTTACTAAAGTAAATATTCATATTGTCTAAAAATAAAAGTTACCTATTTACACAATTTGGACCACCTGATTCTAAATATGGAATTCATTTTTGAAAATTCAAAACAAATAAGTGGCAGAAATTAATTTAAAATTAATTCCCGCTGTCAAAACAAAAAGCGCGTTTTTAAGAAATAATAACTATCAAAAGATTGACACTTATTTATGTCCAATTTCAAAGTGAAATTATTTCCAATGACCAACATTGGATTAAATTTTAAAAACATAATATAATTACCCTTAAAAACCAATTAAAAATATAATATAAACTTATAAATATATTAGATTAAAAGGCGGATTTAAATTGAAATACAATATTTTTTACTATTTATAAAAAATGAATTTTATTAGAAAATACAAAAAATTTACCCAAATTAAATTTTGATGTCCCGATTCTAAATAAGAATTTTATTTTGTCAAATATAACATATAAAAATGACCAAAACTATATTTAAAGATATTTTTCCATCAAAAGTGGTAAATCAACCTTTTAATGAATATTAGAGAATTTATGCTTAAAATTAGATTCATTCACATTCTAAGCCTCTAAATTTTATTGGATAAATGTAAAAACATTTAAAAAACATATATAATCATATTTTAGTTAGTTATATTCATTCCCGCCAATAAAATGACTATGTGTTAACTACTTTTTAAAATAAAAATATTATTATATTATTTTTCAGTATAACTCAACGTTGTGTGCAACGTAAGATTTCAAAGAAACCCATTGTTGCGTATCGGGTACTCCATCAAACATTCCATCCAATTTAAAGTAAAATTAATATTTAATTCACAAATATTAATAAATATAAAAATGTTATATTCTTTATTTACTTAGGATGTTACATATACCATTTCAAATACATGTATTTGATGGACTAAACAAATTGATCGTCTTAATCTCTGCATGTACCCGATAAATAAAATTACATATTCTTCATCAAATTAGGGCAATTATTTGAACATTGTGAATCCATAATTATACTTAATAAGTTTCAGGAAAATTAACCTAGAAATACTTATTAATTATTTTAATGGGGAATTCTATTTGAATGCCTATAAAATCCATTGTTCCATAAAAGAAAATCTTATAATATAAGATTCATTTATTAATTTTTCTAATTAATTTTAATTTGTTTATTATTAAACATTATTCCATGTATTAAATTTGTAATTTTAGTATATGATGCAATTCATTGTATTTTTATGTGATGGGTGGGGCCAAAAATCATATATCCTCTTAGTAAACTATTAAGTGTCATGAGATAAATAAGAAAAGGTAATGGGAGTGTTATTACCCTTTATGTATGATTTCCTAGCACAAGGCCTCTATGGTATTTTTATGATAATTATAATTACACATTCTCATCATTTCTATAATTATGTGATCATTTAATTTTATCAATGTTATTATTTATTTCATTTTTTAGCCATGGATTATGTTTTGTTTCACTTATATGGATTCCTTTTTTATGTATTCATGTTATATAACTTATTCCATTATTATTCCATATTATCTTATACTATAATCTATCCCTTACTAAGCTTTTTATCTCACCATTTAATTCTGTTTCCCATTTCCTTAGGTATTTAAGTGGAATACTATGTATTATTGGCTCTATGGAAGACATTAATAAATAATGAATTGTACTTGAATGATATAATATGTCATTTCGTAAAGTAATGTTTATGTATCTATTCTCCTAAGGACTACTAAACTTTGGAACATAATATCATGTAACTTAATTAACATGTAATAAATAAACCATCATATCTATGAGACTTTGGTTGGGGGTATTACATTTGGTATTATTGAAAGGTTTGGTAGAGTCCTTAGGAACTATATTTAAGAAAATATTGGTAGAAAACAAATATTTTACCTATAACAAAATCTAGAGACTATTATAGAATAGTTTTGATATGAATCTGATGTATTGACCATTTTTTTTAGAAAAAATGATATATAAGTCATGTTTTATACATTGGTAACTTATAATATTACCAGTCAAGTTATATTATTTATTTTATAATGCACCTACTAGAAGGAATGGAAGTGAGGCCAATAATTGAGGATAATGTTTGAATAGTTTGGATAATCAAGACAATTGAGTTAATGTCAATGTTGAACAAATTATTAATACGCTAGAAAAATTAACTTAGTTTATAAAAAATAACCATTCCTATAAAGAGAAAACAATTTACCCTCAACAAGGATAAACCTATCTAGATCATTTTATGAGGAAACGACCTCCATCATTTAGTGGGTCCAATAATAGTGGCAGATCAATGGATAATCACTATAAAAGATATCTATGGAATTGGGTTGTTCTGATAAAGAAAAAGTTATAATGGGTATGTATTGTTTAATAGTAGATGCTCACTAATGGTGTTCATTGATTAAAAATACTAAGAAGTAAGAGGAGATCTAAAACAAGTATTGTAATTCATTTAATGTGTTTTTTGTAGAAAAATATTTTCCTTGGGAGAAATATGCTAAGATGGAAATACAATTATTAAATTTAAGAAAAAAGAAAGAAGAGATTGGGGATAAGTATGAGGATAATTTCACAAGGATAACAAGGTATGTTATAGATTATATATACAACCTAGAAAGAAATATTAATTGATTCTTTGATAATTTAAATACCATTATTATAATTTTTTTAATATATCAAAAAAATTTATCTTTTGAAGAGATAGTGATGAGTGCTATCAAGACTAAGAAGTATTTTTATAAATATTTCATTTACAAAGGGAAACTTAAGGAGAATAATATTTTTGATATCTATGTGGAAATAACTATAAAAAAGAATGATAAGGTAAGATTGGACTTCCTAATATGTAATAAATATGCGAAAAAACCCATTGGATTTCTTAAGGGTATTTGGTGTATGATTTAAATATGGAGATAAAGGTAATCAATATCATGAGTGTAAAGGAAATAGAGAATCAATCAATGTGAAATACATCAACTGGAAGTTGATGGGAAATTACTCTAACAAATCACCTAAGAACCAAGGGAGTATACCCCAAAAGATTCCCATGGATCAAGGATGATATTTTTCAACAACAATGGCTAAAATTAAATCTCCAAATGATGTGATAGTAGATACTATGATTATGAACTCAAATTTAGCTAATACATTATTTGATTCAGGATCTAAACACTCTTTTATATCTTTCATTCTTGTAAAGGATATATGATTACACCCTAATGAAATAAGGAATGATTTATCTGGTAGAACAAAGAGTGATACTTTGATTGCATCAAAGATATATTATTTAGTTAAAATTAAAATGCATGGGTGTTTTCTAGTTGAAAATATAATCATCACACCTATAGTAGATTTGATGTAATCTTGGGGGTAGATTGGGTCTCTATAACAACATATAATTCATTAACCCAAAGATGATGATTACTTTATTATGTTTTCATATATACAAGGGATATAATCTTGAAGGACCAGTTAGTTTAATAGTCTTGGGAAAACAGATACATAATTTCTACCCATTTTACATTGGGAATAAAATATAGAACATAACAAAAGAAAATGTTCTACATCCTTGAAACCCATTCAAAGAATTCTTCTTCATACCCGAGGAAATAAAACAAAATAAGGGTGAGCTAAAATTCTCAGCAAGGGTATGAACAATGGAAAATATCATGAGTAAATAAGGAATAATAAATATGGAAAGGTAAATAACTAAAACACATTCCATTTAATTAATAAATTGGGAATGAAATTCATCCATGGATAATATCCATGAAAAATCTCATGGATAATAATAAATGAGTTTTCAATGAAGGAAATTTTTAATATTGGGCTTCATGATCTGAGACATCATGATATCTATACCATCAAGATCTTTTACTAAGATAATTTAATGGATGTGTAGGTATACACCAGAAACCCATTTAATTTGGTCAACTAATTTATATCATGAGACCTGTCAATGCATAAAGGGGATATCTATAACTGGGCTCCACATTCTATTGCATGCCCAATTAATTCTTCAAACATTGAATGATCAATGGAATTTATAAACAATATTCCTTATTAATAAATGTCCATATTGAATAAAGAATAAAGAATATCATTTTTTCCCTATAAATTAAAATAAATTTCATAGTAATACACCGTATATAAAAATGGTATATGATTTAGGAAATAATTATGTCTATGATATAAAGAATATGGATATATAAGGTATATGTAATGTAAAATGATCATAAGAAAGTGAATACTTCAAGATAAATTTAATTACCACAAAATTAATAAGTGATAAGAGATGACCACTGGTTCATCCAAAATATAGGTTTTGTAATAAAATAATTTTCTATGAAAAAATAAAGAAAATGGAAGTGAAATATTAAAATAATATTTCATTGAATAATTCTCATTATAAAATCATTAAAAATTTATATTTCTTTATAAATATCATAAAATGGTTTTAGCGGTGGGGAAATCCATTAACACCATATAAGTTAGAAACATTACTTCTATCTTTTTATAAAGAAACTAAAAAAAGAACCTTTTTAAA
The DNA here is from genome assembly GCA_963277665.1 of Viscum album. Lineage (NCBI taxonomy): Eukaryota > Viridiplantae > Streptophyta > Magnoliopsida > Santalales > Viscaceae > Viscum > Viscum album. The sequence continues at coordinate 1,151,063,368 of OY728162.1, forward strand.
AAAATTATAAAGATTTATTTTAAAACTTTTAAAAAGTATAGTAAAAATTAAAATATACTTAATAAACCATTTGGGTAATAAAAATGAATTTTGTAAAACAATTTTGAAAAATATGGTCATGGAAGAAAAATATACCCGATCAAATAGATAAATAAGGACAACTTTTATTTTAATAATTTATTTTCTTGATTCAAGTTCCAAAGAGGGGAAAATTTAGAATAGAATATAAGAACTCTTTAAATATCTTTATTATAATAGAATATATGGATTTTATGAAGGATTGATGATATGATTCCTTCAATGAAACTTAAATAAATCCCAAAAAAAATGAGATTGTAAAATAAATCCTTACTTATTTGTTAACATTTAAATTTTAACCCCCTTAAAAGAATAAAAATTAATTGAAACACTAATCATAATTAACAAATAGTTAATCATTTTAAATATATCAAATAGGTAGTAGGTATATAAAAATAAATATATCTGAATGGATCATAAATTGAGTTGAAGTCCCTTACCTCATGCTTCTCTTTAGTTTAACATGAGTTAAGATCCCGTATAATGGTTTTAAACATGTAATTAATTTATAAAAAAACCACATTAATATTTATAATATCATATTTCACCATCTTATAACATCTTATCACCCGTTCATTAATAATATTTCATTATTACAAATGTTTTGGATGTTAACTGCTTCATTTTCTCATGTATATTTTGTCATGGATGTTCTCTTTATCATACATCGTATATATTTTCATAATATAAATAATTATATTAAAGTTATAAATATCATATTTATTCATTGTATATATGTTTATAATTAATCTTTAAATTTGAATATAGAAAATGATCCAAATTGCTTCGTGGAGACGGTAGGCATTATGTACGCATGAGCGACGTTATCATTTTCTTAATGGATGAAAGGGTAAAGAAGTGGATGATATATCAACTTTAAAGAATCAATATTATGTCATAAGTATCATATATATTCATTATACCATCATTATTACTTTCCATGTGAGTTGGTGATGGGAAAAAAATTACATCGGTTTGTGAGGCGGTAGTCCACCATACACACGAGCGATGATTTTGTTTCCCATTCGATAGAGAAGGAGATGGATAAATATTATGACATAAACATAATAACATATCACTACCACATATCTAGGCAAGGGATGTATCGACTTTTATCAATGCTAATCAGAAAGCACTGATAAAAGGGGGACATTTATCAGTGCTATCTAAAAGCGCTGATAAATCTACACTTTATCAGCGCTAAAAAATGCGCTTATAACAGTTTTTAATAAAAAATATTATTAATTTATATAAAATTATTATATTTATATTCAAAAATAATGTTTATTTGTATACATCGAATAAAAAAAACATGTTTATAATTAATATGTATTTTTTAATACTTCAAATATATATATAATAAATTTCATTAAGTAATAAATATATTTATTATATTTATATATTTATAATTATATATAAATACTTTTTAAATATATATATATATTTATAATTATATATAGATACTAATGAAATATGTATATTTATAATTATAAATATAAATAAATAAATAAATATATGTAATTTATTGAATATACATTTCTAATGAATTTTGTCAATTGGTGTGTGAATATAATTGACATTCATATGTTATTTATTCATCACGACTATTCATTTATACATTACACCCTCATTATTATTCATGTTGTCCATATATATGATGACTTGTTTTTTATGAGATCTATACTTTAATCAGTGTATATAATTCATTCATGTTCCCATGAAGCTATTATGTTCTCATAAATATACTTAAAATTATGATAAATATATTTAAATAATAAATATATTTATTATATTTATAATTATAAATATTTAGTTATAAATAATTACTTTTTAAAATATTTTTATAATTATAATTATATATATATAAGAAATTATAAAATTACAATAATATTTTTTAAATGATAAATATTTTTATTATATTTATAATTATATATAAATACCTTTTAAACATATTTATTTATAATTATAATTATAAATAAATGAATATATTTTTGTAATTTTTTTAAAATATAAATATATTTATTATATTAATAATTATATATACACTTTTTATAAAATTACAATAAATACATTTATTTTAATTTTATAAATATATATATTTATATATTAATATTTATACATATATATATATTTATAATTATATACAAATATTTATAAATATATTTATTTATAATTATAATTATATATATATATTTAAATAATTAGAAAATTATAATAAATATATTAATAATAATTATAATTTTATAAATATATATAATTATACAAATATATTTATAAATATATAAAATTATTTATACATATATAAAAATATTTATTATTATAATTAATTAATATATATATATATATAATTATAAAATTATAATAAATATATTTAAAATATTTATAACTATAATTATAAATAAATAAATAAATATATATATATATATATTTACTCATAAATATAAATAAATATATAAATATATAAATGTTTATGAAATTAAAATAAATATATTAATTATATATAGTCATAAATCTCGTGTGCTTGTTGAAGTTGACCTTGCTCATGATCTGATTGATATTGTTTTTCTTGTTGTGAGTGGGTTTAAGCTGGAGCTTTCTATTTAATTTGAATGGTTACCTAGTTTTTGTAAATCCTATTCTTGCATTGGTCACTCGGTTGAACAATGTTGACGCAACCTATAATGTTCTCAATGTAAGTATTTTGGAAACTCCTCTAAGCAGTGTAAGAGGGCTCGGCTTGAAAATGTCCTTGATGGGAGAAAGATGGTCTACAAGAAGGTTGATAAGGATATTGGGACCTCAATTACTAATGTCCTCAAAAAATGAATGCCTGAGGACACTTCTAGTTATCCTAAACGCATAAAAGTTCTAGCTCCCATTAATGGTGGTGGTTCTATGGCCTCCAAAGTGGTAGATATTGAACCATCTGGTGGTTCTGAACCATGGGCTGACATGGTTGATGATTCAGATCGTGAGGCAACTATTCAAGAGGAAGTCAATCTAGAAATGGCTTATGTTGCTGTGACCTATTCTCGAGGTAAGGGTAAGATGATGTTGGTTGATGATGATCAATTTTAGATGGTGAGGCCTAAAAAATCACGAGGTCTTATTATTGAAGAGGTGCCAGTGGCCAGTGTTGGGTGTCCAATGACTACTCCTGGGTTGGTTGGTCCTTCTGTCCAACAGCCTGTTTCTCTGGTGGATAACCCGACTGAGGCTGATGTACATGAACCCATTCCCGGGGATAAGATTACTACAAGGCTGACCCCTTGGTTGGGGCATGAAAAAGATAACACAGATTTATTCTCCATGTTAGCTTCCATTAATACTTCTGAATTTGATTTGATTAACCTCCAAGGTCTTGAGATGCAAGTTCTAGTAATTGGAGAAATTCTCCCATATTGAAAACTGGGGATGGGTCTTCGAAGGGGTTGGTTCCGGAGAATGATGTGGATATTGCCTCACATGATGATGCCAATGTTGGACCTATTTTGAGTCCTAACTTGGAGGGGGATGTTGGGTCTCCAAAGGGGATGGTCTGGGGGAAGCTATGAATGAGGTTGTGGATGGGTCTGAGCAGGCCAAAGAACAGGTTGTGGCGGATGGGTCTTCCAAGGGACTGGACAAGGAGCAGGATGTACTGATCACGAAGTAGGCTTTACATGAGGCTATGGATGGGTCATCCAAGGGGATAAACAATGATGAGACTGCTACTGCTTCTCCTACTATGCAGGGCTCAGTCCATGAAATTGTTGCAGATGACTTGCCTCGCTATGAGGTTGTGCAAGGTGAGATTGCGATGCATGCTCCACGGCAGGAGGAAGCTAATGAGATCTCGACGGGGGATGCTTCCCAACCAATGCAATGGAGGCACAAGCGACATCTGACTACTTAGGGATCTTGGGGCCAGGGAGTGTACAAAAAGAGGTGATCTATCTTGTATGTGTCGATTTTCTTATCTCTTGTTTTGGTGTGCTTTGTCACACTTTGAACATTTCCCTCTTTTTCTCTTGTACTATTAATTTTTAGTTAATAATTTTGGGGCCATGGACTTCAATCCATGGCTGAGCCGTTTGGATATATATAATCATAAATATAAATAAATAAATATATATATTTAAATACTTATAAAATTAAAATAAATATGTTAGTTATATTTTTTTTATAATTTCATAATTATTTAAATAAATATATATTTATATTTAAATAATTATCAAATTATAATAAATATATTTATAATAAATATATTTATTTTATTTATAATTATAATTGTAAATAAATATATATTTATTTGTACTCATAAATGTAAATAAATATATAAATATTTAAATTATCATAAAATTAAAATAAAAATATTAATTATATATAGTCATAAATATAAATAAATAAATATATATAAATAAATACTTATGAAATTAAAATAAATATATTAATTATATATATTTTTTATAATTTCATAATTATTTAAATAAATATATATTTATATTTAAATAATTATCAAATTATAATAAATATATTTATAATAAATATATTTATTATATTTATAATTATAATTATAAATAAATAATTAATTATTTATAATCATAAATATAAATAAATAAATAAATAAATAAATAAATAAATAAATTTAAATAATTATGAAAGCGAAATAAATATATTAATTATATATATTTGTTAAAATTTCATAATTATTTATTTAAATAATTATGAAATTGTAAGAAATATATGTAATTAATATATTTATTTTAGTTTCATATGTATTTAAATATATATATATAAATTTATTTATATTTATGACTACAATTAAAATACATATGTAAGAAATATATATTTATATTAAATATGTAACAAATATATATTTATAATAAATATATATAAATTTATAGTTATTAAATTATTATAAAATTATAATAGATATATAAAAATATAATTCTAAATAAATATAGATATATTTAAATAATTATAAAATTATAATAAATATATTAATTAGATTTAATTATAAATATAATAAATATATTTATTATAAATTTATAATTATAAATAAATATATATTTATTAAATATGTAAATATAAATAAATATATATTTATGTATATTACTTATTATAAATAAATAAATAAATATTTATTATACACATAATTTTATAAAAATATATAGAAATATAAATAATTTATCATCATTATAGTTTTATCAGTGCTTTTTTAGAGCTGATTAAGATATGACTTTATCAGTGCTAAAAAAACGCTAATAAATATAGTCTTTATCAGTGCTAAAAAAACATTGATAAATGGATGTTTTATCAATGCTTTCTATTTTAGTATTGATAAAACATACCTTTATAAATGCTTTTTAGCTAGTTCTCATAAATTTTTTTCCCACATTTATAAAAACACCCTAACAGTCTCCTCCTCCTGTCGCATGATTCAAGATCTCATGGAAGCCAAACCTTGTCGCCTCCTCCTCCTCCTCCACCATCACCGCAAAGCCCTCCTCCGCTACTGCGAAACCCTCCTCCTCCTCCTCCTCAACTGTCGACTCTTCCTCATCCTCTACCACTGTAGTGAAGCCCTCCTCATCCTCCTCTGCCGCTGAATCCTCTCTCCATGAAGCACTCCTCCGTTTACCCCACCTCTAATACTGAACCCCACCTATACTGTGAATCCCTCATCCTCTGTGAACCCACCTCTTTCATAAACCTAGCTCCTCAAGTTCTACAACTGGTAGTATTCTTATAATGTTCTAAGTACATTTTTGGTTCAATAAGTATATGGTTAGCTATTTGATGTTGGTGTCCTAATTGATGTTTAGTGGCATAGGAATTGGTTTGTTTATTAGGTGATTTTGAGAATGGAGGCCATTTTTGGTTGGAGATCATGTCAAAGAATATAACCCATCCATTTTTAGTTATGTTTTTTCAATGTAGTTTCAAATGGTTTTCATCATATGTTTACATATAGATATTGTTTATTATTTCTGACTACATTCATATTGTAATGTGGTGTTTCTTTTATATTATTATTCAATTATAGAGGAATGTATTGTTTATTTTTCTTGAGAATTTATGGAATATGAATGTTTCATTTCGGTTCTTAGGATATTATGATTATAGCTTATCCTTTTACTTAGAGTGGGAAAATTGTGCCCCACATATTAAACCAATGCACTAAGTGATTGGCACTAGCCCTAGTGAATCGATGTACACTCTTGGGTAGTAGTGAACCAAGTCATCTCTTTTGAGATTGGGTCATTATTCTTTCACCCACATATCATCATATTGTCACCCATAATCATCAACTTTCAGGTCAATGTTAGAGGAGTATATTATAGATATTATTATATCCATGGACAATAAACAAGATTAGTTATCAACAAATGGAATTACTCCATCTAGTAATATACTTTCATCCACTATTCCACCAACCCCAACCCATAAAAAAGATTCTCTATAAGATTTTGAGTAGTATAATGATGAATAATAGGACACTGTAAAAAATGTGAAATTAGAGGTATGTAGAGAAAAAGACTAAGGAAGAAGAGGAGGAATGGATATAGGAAGAAAAATAGGGAAAAAATAATAAAGTAATGATGAAACAATTATTGGAGGATTATCCTGACCACTTCTTGTACTAGGTGGAACATGTTCATGTACTTTATCCACTTACTAATTAGGTTTGGAGATGAATTTATTATTTAAGATAAATAAATACTATGATACCTAGAATAATTCATATAACTCAAGTACCCTGAGATCCCATCAAAATATATAGGGTTTTGGTTCACCTTGAAGGGCCAAACCCAGTCCATGCCAGAAACACCTCTAGGGTGTAGATCGCAACCCAAATCCAAACCCAATCATTGGTCAATGATGTAATTTTTAGTATAGATCCATAACTATAGGAATCAATATTTTGAATAATTATTCCTTATTTTAGGCTTATAAGGTCATAACTAAGGATATGAAAATCTATATGGTTCACCTCCCTGATGAACCAAGATCTTTGCTTAGGGTAGTTCATGGTGATGATTAATCTATCTCACCAGCTGATTCCTTAGTTATGGTGTTGCTATTGATGCATCACCCACAAACCCAAATCCATATATGGGAAGCCTCTATGATACAAGGTAGTATTGAATACCCACCCGAATGAGATTTGAGAGTAGTAAATGACTCATTTAGATACTATGGAATTGGTTTGGAATTTCCAGTTATTACTAGAGAGTCAACCATGATTCTTCTTGATTAGAAGCACTAAGAAGGCCTTAACCAAGAATATGGTATGGTTCCTTTTCTTATAGATGTTCATGAGAGATCCTTCTAATATCTTAATGGGATATTGATTAAAACTCCAATCTTAACCAATAATGAGCTAGGTAATGAGTATGGATTATATTGTGCTGTATTATGAGCATGAATTTGAACAGTTCCAGTCCATGATAGTCACGTGGTTGCTTATGGGTCCAGACAGTTAAGGAGATATAAGATAAACTTCCCAAATCCTTTCATAGATTTGGAAATAGAAGTTCTTTCCATGAGGTGTTATTGGTAATATATTTAGGGAAATATATTTTTCGAATACACTAAAAAGTGTTTGAAATATATTTAATTACAAAGTGAAATAAACAATTGATAGTGGAGAAGGTTTGAGTACCTAAAGTCTTTTAACTTTGACTTAATGTATATCCTCAATAAGGGGAATTTTTTTTATAATGTACTGTATTGGAAGGATCAAGCTTAGGTAGTACATGATTCATGAATCAAGTGGAAGATGCTTTCCCACTTTGAAGAGATGTGACTTTATTTTTAAGTGACACTTATGTCTTTATCTACCACTTATTCATTCATCAGTAGTATTACGAGAGTAAACTATAAGATTCATACTATTTATTCCTGAGAGACATGATAAACCTTTTATATATTTATATTTTATAAAATGTTGGTTATTTTTTATTCATGTATCCTTTATAAAGTGTCTCTCTTGGGATTTATGTCTTTGTGAAAATGAATAAGTGTCTCTTTTAAAATTATTCAAAATGTTTTGAAATGTTTATTAAAATATTATAAGTGTTCAAAATACCCTTTTTTGTTTTAAATAGCTTCAAAACTATTTAAACACTTTCCATGGACTTAGGTTGCATGACGAGTGTTTGTAAACTCACCCAACTAACTTTCATAAAGGGATGTGAATTTTTTGAAAGTGTATTTAGTGTCGGTTTCATTTTAAAAATGGTGTTTTATTTTAAAGAGGAATTTGTGTAAATGTTTGGGTTTTTTAATGGGATTTCAAGTTTTATTTTATAAGTATTTTTCAAAGGAATTTGTTGTTAGCTTCTAAGGGGGTGAGTCATAGGAAACGAAATGCAATAATAACTATCATTCAAATGCTGAGTTGCTCTAATTTTAAAGGAAACTTTTGTGTATTTATTTTGTTAAATATTAATATCAATAAATTAAATAATATTGATATGAACAAATAATGGATGGATTAGAATTATTTGACAAAAGAGTATTAAGGTGGAGTGAAAGAGTTCATCAAGTTTTCAAAAGATCATGCTTATGACCCTTCTCAAATCCTTTGTTCATGTTTATGCTGTTGTTATTCAAGAAAAGTTAGTACAAAGGAGTTGGAAGAACACTTGATCTATCATGTATTAGATAAAAGTTATAAATGTTAGAATAAACATAGGGAAAAGATAATGTAGCTAGTGGCTGGGATAACACTGCATTTTATGGATCATTTGATATGATTACAAGTGTGGAAAATGAAGAAGACCACATTAAGGACATTATTCATATGTGAATGATGATTAAGATTGTATTGAGGAAATGAAAATGACAGTTTAAGACGAACTTCATGATTTCCAAAAATTGTTTGAGCAATTAAAGAGTTGGGAAAAGACACCATTGTATGGTGGTTGCACTAAATATACAACATTGTCAGTCGCAATGAAGCTGTATAATGTGAAAGTAGGCAATGAATGGAGTGATGCCAGTTTTACAGAATTAATTTCTCTTTTGAATGACATGCTCCCAGAAGATAATTATCTATTGATCCGAACATAAGATGCCAAATGAATTCTATGCTTGATGAGTACGATCTTTGAAAGAATACACACCTAACTGAATGAATTTATACTATTTATCAAGGACCAAAAATCAATTAGAGAATTCCCAAAGTGTGGGTTTTCTTGATACAATAAAGATGAATCCAGTCCTACAAAATTTTTATGGTACTTTCTAATAATTCCAAGGTGTAGGCACTTATACGGAAGTGTGGATACTGTAGGGAAATTGATGTGGCACACAGAAATAATAAATAAAGACGAAAAACTATGTCACCCAGTAGACTCTCCTCAGTGGAAGAGAATTGATCATGAGTATCCTGAATTTGGAAATGAGCCAAGAAACATTCGTATTGAGTTATCTATAGATGGAGTGAATCCTTTTTGTTTTCAATGAGTCACTCATAGTACATGGCTGGTTTTGTTGGTAAATTATAACTTTCCACCTTGGTTATGCATGAAACAAAAATTCATCATTTTATCTATGCTTATATCAGGTCCAAAACAACTGGGTAATGATATTGATGTTTATTTGGATCCATTAATCAAGGATTTGAAATTATTGTGGGATTCATGTGTTATGTTATATTATATTTATAGAAATGAATATTTCACATTGAGAGCCATGTTTTATGGGATGGTAAATGACTTTTCTGATTATATAAAATTCTCAGAATATAACATTAAAGGAACTCAAGGGCGTCTCGTTTTGGAATAAGGTACACAGTCAATTAGGTTGAAAAAAGCATCAAAAACTATGTTTCTAGAACACCATAGATTTTTACTCTGATGACATAAATACCGATCTTGGATGAAATAATTTGATGAAAGTTCATAATAATGTAAAACACCATCTCCACTAATAGGTTATCAAATATTCGAGAAATTAAAATATGTAGACATTTCTTTTGGTAAACCATTTTTGAAAAACCTTCTAAAAACTAGTTGAAAAAAGTGATTAGTTTTTTTTGAATTACTATATTGGAATTGTATGTACATCATACATTTTATTGATGTTATACATGTTGAAAAAATGTATGTGATTGGTTCATTGGCACGTTTCTAAATGCACCTAAAAAAACAAAGGATGGAATTAAGGCTAGGTTGGATATGGTTGACATGATAATATGAGAAGAGTTGGAGCTAGTGAAGGGTGAAAAATGGACTTTTCTCCCTCCATATTCTTACACTCTTTCCAGGAAGGAGAGATATTGGTTTTGTAACTTCTTTAATTATGTAAAGGTTCCATAGGGGTATTCCTTGAATATCAAGAACATCATGTCAATGACTGATTTAAAGTTAAAGGATTTGAAATCACATGACTACCATGTTTTTATGAAAGATATAATTCCTATAGCTTTATGTTTCATTTTTCCAAAGAATGTCCTTCATACATTAACCAAGATCTGTTTATTCTTTAAATATTTATGTAGAAAAGTTATAGATCCAACGAAATTGCTAACTATGGAAATAGAAATTTCCACCATATTATGTGAATTGAAAATGTTTTTCTCACCAAAATTCTTTTATATGATGGTTCATTTTTTTGGAGAAAAGTGGTGACATGTACTAGTTTCCTAGTTCATGCCATCAAAGGAATTTATTAAAATAAAACAGGTTCAATACAAAACACGAGGAGTAATGAGCTTACTCCAGCGGGGAATTAAGGGTTACAATGATACTCAAACTAGAACAAAACCAACAGCCAAAATGAGCACCTTCAAAATGCAGAGGGGTCTTCCATCCAAAATGATGGTTCATTTGATGGTTCAATTAGTGAGATATATTAGACTATGTGGTCTTGTACACTATAGATGGATATACCCCATTGAATGGTATATGAATATTTTGAAAGGGTATGTCAAAAATCAAATTCATCCGGAGGGCTGTATTACAAAGCTATATTTTATTGAGGAAGCCATTGAATTCTGTACCAAATAACTATCTGGTGTGGAAATCTTTGGTCTAATGAAATCTCATCACACTAGGAAGCATGTGGGAGAATGAATTTCTGGAAGGGATTTTTTCACTATCAATACTACAGATTAGTAGTAGGCCCACATTTATGTTTATCATAAAATTTTGGAGGTTTCCACATATGTTGAAACCCATATAGAAATTATTAGTCATTTTTGTCCATCAAAGGTTGAAAGATGAATATAAAATACCCATAATTAGTAGTTTATAGGATGGTTTCAGGACCATATTTTTAAGGAGTTAGATGAAAATATAGATTCAATTTCAGAACGACTTTGATGGCTAGCCAAAGGACCAAGTGTGTATGTATTATCTTACAATGGTTTTTTAATTAATGGTTACAAGTTCTATACAAATGAGAATGATGAATACAACACCATGAAAAATAGTGGAGTTACACTCATGGCTAAAGAGATGCATCTTTTTGGTACTAATGGAAAAATCTAATTTATGTCATACTTTGGAATTATCAACAAAAAAATGGAGTTTGATTATACAACATTCCAAGTACTGATTTTTCAATGAAAGTGGGTTGATAACAAGACTGTTGTTGAAATAGATGAATTTGGATTTGTGAAATTTGATTTTAGTAAGGATGGGTACAAATAAAAATTGTTTATAATGGAATCACATGAATTACAAGTATTTTATGTTCCAAATCTCGTAAAATAAAAGTGGTCAATTGTTTTGTTATCGACCAAAATCACTAAAGGGTCATATGAAAATTCAACCAAGGCTGAAACTTTCACAATAATACCCATCCTTATATGGAATGACCATGGTATCAGTGAACGGGTTAAAAAAGAATTCATTTCCTTGGAAACAAGGAAGTGAAAGGCTCAGATTGTTTATATCCTTGAACACAAACAAAATCCAGATAGAATTTATGAGTTCACTCGAAGAACAAGAATACATGAATTCATGAATTCCGACCCCATCAACAAGAACATATGGGTTTTCTAGAGCAAGGATACTTCAGTTGTGGTGGTTTAGGAAGGGGATAAATACATCATGACAATAGTTACTCAAGGCATGAGAACTATTTTGGTGTCCTTTTTCTATGGTAGATGTGATATGCAGAGGCGAGAGGTCCTTTGGAAAGAGCTCAATGTGTTTGACCCAAGGGAACTTCAATGGATTATAGGGGGAGACTTCAACGTGGTTATTGAACCATAAGAGAAGAAGGGGAGATGGGACTTCCCACGGAAGCATAGTTTGGACTTTGTATAGTTCATGTTTGGAGAAGTCTTACTAGACATGTGATATTCGGGTGACTGATTCACATAGTGCAACAACCAATGTGGGATCCGACACTTCTAGAGTCGGTTGGACCAATGTCTCACTAATATCCATGCCCTCTCAATGTTTCCAAATGCCAAGGTTAAACACCTGGTTCATGGAATTTCTAAACATTCCCCTTTACTACTATCCTTGTCTCCAAAAAACGGACACTCAAGAAAGATTTAGGTTCATGAGCTAGTGGAGTGGTGACCTGGGATATCAATAGCTGGTTAGGGAGAGTGGGGGGAACCGACCCAGAGGAACACTTGGGTGGCCATCCAAAACAAGCTGAGGAGGCTAAAAAGGGGCTTTAACTATGCGCTAGGGACCTTTCTCATAGTGAGAAGAATATGGATGAGTTGAAAAGGGAAGTGGAGAACCTAGAATAAATCCTAGAAGAGGAATGGGAAGACCTAGTTTTTATGAGATTTGTGATAAGAAGAATGGTTTTTACTACTTAGTCCTTGCCCAAGAATGCAGGGCAAGGGAGAGATCAAAGATCAAATGGCTTCGTGAATGTGACAAAAACACTAATTATTTTTGTCACGACCCGACCCTACCCGGGCTCGAGCTGCAACTACCCCAAGCCCACCTCCATAGGCCAGGGGCTAGAGACCAGCGCCAAAGGCACAATAACTTAGGGAGGCCTTTGCCTAAGCACTTGTACACACACACGCAGCAAACTCAATGCAAAAGTGCAGAGAAAAAGGAAGAACAAGCATAGTAAAAAGGACAACTGCTATATATATAAACCACAGACGTGCATCGACCTCTAAATAGTACAAAGTACAAGATGAAAAGAAAAGGGGAAAAACACGCGCCCAACCAAAAGTGCCACAACCCGGCAACAGGTAAACAAAAAGAAACAGCTAACGGGTCTCTCACCTGGAACCCGATCATGACCACCGCTCGCGGTCCAAGTTCCCAAGCTCCTACGCTCCACTGAGGTCACGCTCCACCTGTCCTTCGTCTGAAAGGTCACACCAAGTGCGGGCAAATCCCAAGTAGGGGTGAGTATAAAAATACTCAGTAGGATACCCCGAAGGCTCGAGGGAGAAACAAAGGAGGTATCGAAGGGTGAGCAGTATAGAGAACATGGAATAGAAATGAGTAGAAACAAGGGTGCAGTAAAGAGTAACAGTAGAGAGTCTAGCTCAACCCAACAAAAGAAAGAAGGTAGACTCATCCAGACACAAGGAGCTGGAAACGATGAGAAGATGAACTTCTCGTCGAGTCTTCGCTACCTATAGCCGGAGAGTAGACTCGTCCAACCACGAGAAGCTAGACACGGAAAGCACGTGGCATACCCCGCACGTCTTCACCTCTCCTGGAAGGAGAGTAGCCAAAACCCAAGGAGTGGGTACTGGAACAAGGTATACACATATATGTATGCTCTACAAGAAGCCCATACAAGCTCGTAAGGGGATCTCCGTCCCATAGCTCAGTCCAAGAAAAAGAGTCGCCAACAATCCCAAAAGAAACACCATCATCGATGCCCAACATCCCACATGTCTGCCCTGAACCGCAAGCCAAGGGGCTCAATCACCACACCTTGACACTATCCGCTATGGGTGACACTGACTTGCCTGCACGGTTTTAGATCGCGTCGCAAGAATGTGTCTTGGTGGGAAAACTGCCCCTCAAACTTGATAGTTCTAGGGAAAGTCAAACCACACCTCGTCACTGCCCTGCAGTAGAGAGGTCTCCTCAAAGCCAAAGCCGTTCCATCACCGACCCGTACAACCAAGGGTCCCGCTCCAGTGGTCAGGGAGGAAAGCCACAGACTAGCCTAGTAGTAAGGACTGAGTCTGGAATGCCAACCGGTGTCCCCACTGCCCAGCCTTGCTGGAGGGTAAATCATAACCAGATATCAGGTGACCCACTGCCCAGCCCTGCTGGAGGGTAAACCCTAATACATCATCAGGAGACCCACTGCCTAGCCCCGCTGGAGGGTAAACCATAATACATCATCAGGCGACCCACTGCCCAGCCCCGCTGGAGGGTAGACCTGGAATACGTCGACAGGAGACCCACTTCCCAACCTTGCTGGAGGGTAGACCTGGAACTAGACGATGGGCGACCCACTGCCCAGCCCTGCTGGAGGGTAGACCCTAAGAGGTCTTCGGGTGACCCACTTCCCAGTCTCTGCTGGAGGGTAAACCATAAGTGCGTCGGGCGACCCACTGCCCAGTCTCTGCTGGAGGGTAGACCCTAATAGTGTCAGGTGACCAACTGTCCATTCTCTGCTAGAGGGTAGACCCTAATAGCATCGGGTGACCCACTGCCCAGTCTATGCTGGCGGGTAGACCCTAGAAGCCGATGAGTAACCCACTGCCTAGCCCCGCTGGAGGGTAAAACTCAGAACTACTCTGGCCATCTCTACTAAAGGGTATAACACTGGCCAAACAAACATGGAGTGGGTATCACACAACCACCCAACTCCAGAATAACTCTCCCAAAAGAGGTTCAGCGTCTGTTCCATCACGGGGTGCCACTAGCACCTCTATTGGTCGATCCATCAAGAACGAAACCAGGGGGAGACCACTCAACCCTGCTGGTCAAACAAACGAGCACAGAGAGACCCTATACGTCGCGAGAGGTCAAAGTACGCAAATCAGAACCCGACACGCATGTGGGGCCCACACGACATGTGGCCCCACGTCAACCCCAACTGAGCGCACAAACGTTCTCAGGTACAAACCACATGTACCTCCAAGCACTCTCGTATACTCCCAGAGTATACCACGTCTGCAGCCCAAGGGCTATCGTGCACACGTCACCCAACGTCAACGCGAAGGCGTGACGTAACAACTCCCCCTCAAAGGCCCAGGCACGACCAACCACATCTTGTGAATCATTTATATCACTCTCCTAAGAGTGCGCGATCACACGCCAAGGGTCTGCTACAAACAAGGTAGGACAGACCACCACTGGAGCACCTTCCATGATTCCACATTTAATAAGATCGCGCAAGAGGCTCCACACAACCAAAAAGATCGCACCGTTGTAATCCTCAAGAAAAAACACACGAGATAGACTACTTACTCGCCTCCAACGGATATCCGACGGAAAAGTCACCAACACTGTCTCATGCCCGAACGGTGTCCCGTGATCCTGAGCCTCAACCCTGAAAATAGTCGGGCGCATTGCACCATTGCGATCCCCTCAGGAAAACACATCAAAAGCACTACTCACATGAGTGCAACGGATATCTGGAGAAAAAGATGCATTCTGGCGCACCGCACATGAGCGGTGCCATGTGGGACCCGCAACCCAGTCCCGAAACTCAACGAACGGATTGCACCGTTGCGATCCTCTCGAAAAAGCACACAAGATGGACTACTCACTTGTCCAAAATGGTCGCCCGATGATAAAGATGGAAAATCACCGTCGACGCCCAAACAACCCTCGTGGGCCCCACACCATCGTGCCGAATTATAGCGTGCGGATTCCACCATTGCAATCCCCTCGGAAAAACATCCAGAATCGACTGCTCGGACGCCCTGAACGGACGTCCGAAGAAAAAGTCGGTAAATGCTGCCCGCAGCTCAAAGACGGGCCGTGGGGCCCGCGCCTCAACTCCGACTTCCACGCCTGGAACCACCATGGAAACCTCCGCCTTGACGCCAGGGTTCCGACACCGCTGACGGCGCTTAAATCGGACGTCGGACGCGTCCTCGCCGTCCAAAACAAGAAACTCGGGGAAAACGCTCGTCCACTTAAGGACACGTCGCGCCTCCGCAGCCCCTCGTTTCGGGAATTAAAAATTCCCCAAACCATCTCAAAATGTCCGCCTCGACGATACAGTTCCACCGCCGTAGACGACACTCAAAACGGACACCCGTATCAGAAAATACGGGCGTCCGAACCCTGAGGGCAGGGCCCCTTGGGCCGGACCGGCCTGAACTGGCCGGTCCGGCCGTTCTGGGCCGGGCCGTGGTCCAACCGCGCGGTCCAGCCACTAACCAGAAGACCACGCACCGACCGGCTTGTGGCCGGTCGCTTGGTCCGCATGAAGACCCGCGTCGCGCGGGTCTTGTCCCCGCGCGGGGGTCGCGTGCCGCGACCGCGGGGTCGCCGCGCCCCGGCGGCTCGGCCTCGCCGCCTGGAGCCGCCGCCTCGCGCGGCCGGCTTCTCCTCGCGCCGGCGCCCAGCGCCTCGCGCTCGGCCTACCCCCCGCCGAACACCCGCGCCGCCGACCTCTTCCAACGAGCCGCGCCACCACCTCCACCGAGCCACGCCGCCGCTCGAACTCACCGGAACCCAAAAACCCGTGAACTTCGGCGGATCATTGCGGATGCCACAGAGCTCGGAATTTGAATCCAAAAGATGCTTTGAAAAGGTAATTAACTCTAATAATAATTCATGGGATTTGATAGAAGTTTTGACAAGGAATCGAGAGTGAAAAACGAGATCAAAGTAGGTGCGGGAAATTAAAAACGAAACGTGCGATCCTACCTCTTGGGCTTCGCCCGAAGCTTTGCCGCACGATCCGCCGCCGCTCCGCTGCATTTCCAGAACTGCCTCACCGGAGCCGCCTCTCCAGAGGTGGAGGAGGAGAGGTAGAGGAGGGGATTCCAGGGGGGAAGGGGAAGGAGAAGAGGGAGGGGGGTGAGTTAGGCGTTTAAATAGAAAACGCTTAACCACCCGCCCGTCGGCCCGAACCCGAACCCTCAACAGGGTCGAGGTTAAGCCTCCCCTAGGGTAAACACCACCTCCCGAGCACAACGGCAGTATCAGAATTTTAATCTGAGACCCCGTTAAAAAGTTATAAAATTTAACGTCTGAAGCCGCTAAATTACGAAAACGCCCCTGGCGGCCATTTTTCACAGACGGCCCGCGCCCGCAAAACTTATACCCCTCCTAGGGAAAACAGCACGCTCCGAACTCAACAGTGCCATCAGTTTTCCAATCTGAGCTACCATGTAAGAGATACATGCGTTTCAACATTAAACGAATTAATTAATTTATTTAATCCGTTTAACGTTCCATGGGCGGGCGAGGGGTCCAAACGTCCCGCGCCGACAAGTTTTATGTCGTTCCTAAGGTAAACACCCCATTCCAGACCCATCCGTACACTCGGATCTCTGATCCAAAACTCCGTTCAGTGTGAACGCACTGAAAATTTAATTCCGGCCACTCCGGGGCTCAAAATCGCACGCCGTCTGAAGGTGCTGCTCTGGAATATCATCAAGAATATTACAAAGTATTTCGTAGCAAAAACCGAGTTCTTACAATTTTAATGATTGAATAAAAGATAAGAGATGGTATATAAAACCAAATATTTCCCTATAAGATTGAATGTATACTGAAGATGGTGATGTGGTTGGGGAGATGGAACACATATTCTTCAAAGACCTCCTGGCCGGTCCAAGCATGACCATGCGTAACAGATATCTGGTAGGGGTGAAGAGTTATAGGGAGAGGTTACTACCCTAATCTTGGTCCATCAAAATAAAGTAATGGTAGGGATCCCTATAGAGGAATAAGTTTATAACGACATGATGAGGCTCAACCTAGAGAGCGCTCCGGGCCCTGACAGCTTCCTAGGCTCATTCTACAGGGGCTCCTAGGAAGTAGTTAAATAGGATATCATCACTGAAATTCAAGACTTTTTTGGAGGAGGTGTCTTACTACGGGTGGATTTTGCTACATCCTTAGTGATCATACCAAATATGAAGGACCCCTACTCCCTTCTCCATTATACACCAGTGAGCTTATGAAATTTCCCTTATAAGATCTTGTCTAGTATTCTCAATGCAAGGCTGTTTTATCATTTTCCCCTATGGATATCCCTTGAACAACACAAAATTTTAAGAGGCCTATCAATCCACAAGGCTATAGTGTTATCACATGAGATGTTAAGGGACCTTAACACCAAAATTCATGGCTCCAATATAGCAATCAAGCTGGACATGAACAAGGTGTACAATCTAGTGGAATGGGGATACATCAATAGGGTACTCGCCAGTGTGGGATTCTCATCATGGGCATGTGACCTACTTTTATGATGTTATAACTCCTCATTGATAGATTTCTCCTTAATGGGGAGAACCCATGGTTTTTTCAAGGTGTCTCAAGGCCTATGTCAAGAGGATCCCATCTCTCCAAGTATCTTCATCCTAGTTCAGGACACTCTCAAACTCATGATTAACAGTGATATATCCAATGGTTCCATTATTTCTTATTGAAGGAAACTGAACCTCCCCTCAACATCCTATATGATATTTTCTGATGACACAATCATCTACATGAATGCTGGTAAGAGGTCAATGCAGGGTATCAACATGATCCTGGATAAATACTTCCACTGGAGTGGACAGGCGATCAACAAAGACAAAAGATGATTCTATATCTCAAACAAATGTGATCCTAGGAGGACTGCGTATTTGAGAAATAGGCTAGGTATGAAGCAGGAATATTTCCCTTTGGAGTACCTTGTCACTCTTATATCTACTGGTAGGACAAGAATCTAGGACTTTGATCAGGTGGTAAGTAGGATTGCAGGACATGTGCTCAATTGGAAAAACCACTTTATATCCTTTATAGGATAGATTGATTTGGTCAAAAGAGTCCTATTAGCGATCCAAAATCATGCCTTGGATTCCACTAACGTCCCAAAAGGGGTCATTAAAACCATAGATAAAATGATCTCTGGCTTTATATGGGATTCTTTATCAGAGGGGAGAATACGATGGGTGTCATGGGAGAGGATGGCGAGACCAATTAAAGACTGAGGGATCAATGTGAAAATATTAAAGGCCACAATTAAATGAATTCATGTGAAACTGGCAAGGGAGATGATTGAATAATGCTCACTATGGGGGAATACCATGGCATGAAGCCTAGGAAGGAATGAGAAACCTGCTTCCTTGCATAGATCTCCCCTCTAGTCCTCAATCCATGGGCTTCTCCCAACTCAAAATGGATAATAAGAGAGGGGAACATCATGTTTTGGCAACATAACTGGGATGAAGACGTGATCTGCTACCCAAGATACCCTGCTCCAACTATTTCCTTTAAATAGGTGAGTCTTCATCCTCACTTAATCAGGTTAATTTTGGACAAAAAACAACAAGATATTTTTGATCTCATTGTCACCAACTCAGAGGCAGACCAATGTGTTTTCAATCCATCACCATTAAGGATATTTAATACTAGGGAATTCAGTCAAATATTCAATTCTCAGGCTCAAAGAGATAGTTGGGCTGTTGTTGTGTGGTACAACAGGATCCCCACAAAATACAACTTCATAACCTGAAGAACCAGAAATCATGAAATCCCTTAAGATGCCAATGTCAAAAGACTAGGCATCAGTATGGATTCTTGATAACACTGTTGTAGGAGTAGAAGCGAGGAAATAACTCATCACATATTCTTCAAAGATGAATGGGTCCAGGAAGTGTGGAGAGTCATTTGTGAGTTTACTGCTTACCTCTCCAGGGACCCCCATGATGAACCTTTCCTTGAGCGATGGTTCGAGGGGACTGAAAACTCAAGACCAAAAAGAATGGAGAGAATGGTAATCTTTAATTTAGGGTGATGGGTCCTATGGAAATCTAGGAGCTGGGCGAGGTACGGGTGGATTCCTTCAACAGGGAGATCCATCATCGTGAGAACACAAAATCTACAAGCTTATTGGGTGATCCTCCTCAACAACTGGAAAGATGCACCCTCGCTTCGGCTGCTGAATTTTCCCTTTATAGAAACCCACATCATCTTTATAGCTTAGGGTAATTGGGTGTGATGACTTACTCCATCATATGGGTTCAAGTTAAACACAGATGGATCATTTATTTTGTGTGTCATATGAAGAGGAGGACTGGTGAGAGACCACATAAGAAGTGTTGTTCTGGCATTCATGGATCACTACGAAAATGGAAATCCCCTACAGGCAGTGGCTAAGTCATTTCTAACTGGGATCACCCTCTGCATGCAACAAAATATTAGGTTATCCCAAGTGGAAATGGATTCTAAATTCATTCACGACTCCTTGTATGGGAAAGGACCCACCCCGTGGTCGATTTCCTACACCATCAAAAAGTGAAAAGATCTTATCAATAGAAACACTAAGGTCACTCATACATGGAGGGAGGGGAAAAAAGTATCATACCACCTTGCTTCCTAGGCTGATCAAACTATCAATGTCACATGTCTCAACAACATCTCTTTCTTTAAACCTGAGGGGGTGAATCTAATTCGAGGGGATGCCCTTGGCCTATACTACTACAGACCTCCTTAGGCCTGGGGGCCCTATAGGGCTTGTACTCTTCTATGAAATAAAAAGGATAATTATGATGATGATGATGAGAGGATACCACAACAAATGGATTTGGATCATTGATAGAGGGGTCAAATCCCTTCAGCCTTTAAAAAAGAAAAAGAGAGTTCAATAATCAAGTTACATTTTTATTGTAATATACATCGTGTTACCTCCTATTATTATCCATTTATTGCTGCATTTATGTACTCTAAATTAAATTTTAAACCAATTCTCTATATAAGGACTTCGACACAAGCTGGTGCTCCCAATCCTAAGGAAAAATGAGTCTCTCGACCAACTGCTACTCGTAATGTAGAGGAAGGGCCTTCTGTATGTGCTTGTGCTCCCATTCCTGGGGAACAACCGGTTTCTCAACCTAATGCTGCTCCTAGTGAAAAGGTACAATGACCATATGCACATGATAATGCTGTTACTCCAGAGGAACATATTGATGATGTTGATTCCATGGAAATGGTAGGTGATGAAAGAACCGACATCCCATAAAAAATAGGAGAACCATAGTTTGACGGTGTTAGCAAAAATCATTATAGAAAAAGTCAAAGGAATGAAATTCAAGGTGGGATAGAATGTGAATGTTCATTATGTTAACCCCAACAAGGCAATGTTCAATAGTTATATTGGAATCGTTACTCAGAAATGCATGCCGATTGATGTAGATTCATGGGACCATATTGTTCTTAGGATGAAGACACTGATCTAGGAAGAGATTATAGTAACATTATGATATCATTTATTTATTTTACTAAAAAATAATAATGAAACATTGAATTACTCTTCATCATCCATTGCAGAGTGCATTTAAAGTAGATGAATCCCATAAGAAGTATGTATTAATTATTGTAGGAAGGATTCACAGAGTATTTCACACAATCCTAACAAGACATCATCTTAAATATATTGAAGGGAAAATAAACCCAAACCCACCAGTTATCTATGAACACCTAATAACCCAAGAAGCATGGGATGTGTTTTCTAACTGTTATGCAGATGTGTCTTTTCAGGTACATTGTGACTAATAATACGTTGTTTGATGATACATGTATTCGTCACTTTGATTGAAATTTTTTTATTTATGAAATAGAAACCGAGTACTGGAAATAAAGAACAAGCAACAAAACTAGCATACCCCTATCGTAAAGAAAGGATGGGGTATGACTCTCTTGAAAAAAATGATATATATTTTAAATCTATCATAATACTTTTATGTGAGATGAAACAACACCATAATTATGTTCCTCTTTTTATATGTAGATCGATGACTCAGAATCCAAAGCCACTTCTATCCCAAGCCATGTGATATAGAATGAGGAACATGTAAATAAAGATAGGATAATAATATATGAAAGCCCATAAAATGTGTGAGAAACATTTTTAAGCATTACATAATAATTTTTTTGATTTAAATTGTTATTATATAACAATAATCAATTATTTTCCTATATTTTCTATCCGACATAGTCATAGGAATCAACAACACCTATTATGGATGAACACAAACTATCAGTGGCCTTGAAGAGGCTAGAATAGTAGTGCTACATCAAAGGTGTGTGTTTTGGTGGGACACCCCAAACATATTTTGAGAAAAAAACAAGAGGACGATCAAAGTGAATTAATAAAATAGATGAGATAAATAATATCTACCCATTTAAGGAAAATTCCAATGGAAGAGAGAGATGTTGTAAACTTTAATGACGGGGAGAAAAAGACAAGAAGTAACTCACAAACAACCACCGCATGGAGATCCCACACCACCCCACACTAGCTATGAAGCTAGCCATTCCCCTGAAAGAGATATCTTAGCATAGGAAATCAATGTTCTAATAAAAAATTCTATGAAATTTGAATCATACATATACTGATACCTTTATGTATTGATACTCTACAGGGTGATAATGACTGTGATTTATATCTAGCAATACCCACCCATTTCCTTGTAGTGAGGGATACGTTGTTCAATATTCTAAAGGACATGCTACACAACATACCACTTCACGTCATGTGTGAGTGTCGATCAACGTAGCCCATGAGTTGAGTATAGATCTACCTATTCCAATTCATGAGGATGATATTAATACAGTTAAAAAATCTGTTGGAACATTCATCGCATGTCCATCACATATTATAAAAAAACAAGCCGACAAGAAGTTATTCGTTTTTATTTTACTTTTCAATCTAAATATTTACCAATTAATGAAAAAGGTTTGAACCGATGAATATTATTACATATGGACAAAGAGAAAGGTATGAAACAAAAATCCACCTAAAAACCATTGAAAGAATCGACCAACTGATCAAAAATATCTACCCAAAGCACCATTAACCCACCCATTCTATATCCACATTTACTACCATTGAAGGCTCATTTGGATACAATGTTAAAATATGGTTGCAAAAACATAGTTTAATTTCAAGAAAATATTTATGGAGAGAAAGATCAAGACTTCATTGGTGTTGAGAGTGCAACTGAAATCCTCGACTATGACCGGTTAGGTGAATTAGTTATAAATGTATACATGATATATGTTTTCATGATTTGATTTTCCAAAATCTGATATATTGTGTTAATTATGACTAAATACATTTAATATTTTTGGCATGTGTATATATGAAAAAATTGAAGGGATTTTCCCATGAGAAAAAGTTCAGACTCATTAGTCCTCACATCACCTCTACAGAACAAGACAAAATAGAACCCAAAAAAAGGATGAAATAGTGGCAGGTCTGATCAAATCATTTGAAAGAAAAATTTCGGATGATAGACTCTATTTAATACTAATAATATAGGGGTAATACTCTAAAATTTAATCGTACCAAATTTATTTTCATTTCTTTCATTACTTATTCCTTTTTTTGTTTTTAGGTAGCATTGGATGCTCATTACAGTAAATTTGGATACTCCAAAGATTTATTTCTTTGATTCAATGCATGGATATCCAAAAAACCATCCACACATGAATATGTTTGTCAATTTTTAATATATTACATCCAAAATTTTAGAACTAAACATCAAGTTATATAATTTATATTATATTTTAATGAGGATTCTATTATGATAGGGTGGTGCATCACTATCATGAAAAACAAGGAATGAGGCCAGGGGCTAAGGATGATAAAGAAGACAAGTTCTACGATTGGATAAGTATCAGGTTATATATAATAATATTTCACTATCCAAACACATATAAAAACAATTTACTTATTCTCCTAAATGTTTCTGTACTGTCTGAAACAAACCAATGGAAAATATTACAATTATTATGTTTGTAAATTTATAATAGAGATCATATTCCATGAACAAACTATCATCCCCGAATAAGTATTTTGGAAGATAATTACTATTTAATTTTAAAATATTTATTAATACTTTGTGTATTTATATTTTTCCAATACTATTATGACTGTATAGAAAAATAATATTCACAAGACGATATAGATGTGCTCAGAAATGAATGGGCAACATACCTGATGAAAGAATGCACATAAATAGCACAAAGATGTGACTTCCATATAATTATTATATTGTTTCATATTTATGTTTAATTTACTTATTTTCAGTATTAATCACATAATAATTGTTTTCTTATGAAGGTGGATTCCTTTGTTTGAGTCGGGGTGGTTTGTTCAAAACTGACCATGCTCGTGAGAGATTGGACTTCAAGGCTACAACTGAGATAATGAGAACCAGGAAATGAGTCAAGAATATATAAAGGTGAATTCCTATTACTTATTTAATTAATTAAAATTTTCATCATTTTATCTAATATTTTTAAGTTAATTTTTTTATCCTTTTTTATCTAATACTTATTTAATTTTTTTATAGATCTTTTGGGAAGTCATATTTTCCTTTCAACTATCTGCAACAAGCTAGAAAAGAGAGAAAATGTTGAATGAAAAGTATGAATTATTAGTATTTGAATGCAAAGTATGACTTCCAAAAAGATATTTCATGAATTTTTTCCTGAACAATGTACTAATTAGCCACATCTCAATTAGTTGTACCTCAATCTAATATACAGTGTGCTCAGTACAACTCAAAGTGTATGTTTTTAGTTTATAATATTATTTGATCCTTTAAGATTCATGTCTTATGAACTACCATTCTTTGATAAATTACTCATGATTATGATCTATGATATGCAGGGCATGAATTTCTAATTTTAATATCACCTTGTAACATCTTTATGCTCATGTTATCCTTATTTGATCATTGATGTCTCCCTTGTTTACACTTATTGAGAATCTATGATAATACTTTATCATGTTTCATATGCTTAGGTTATTAATAATGGTTTTAGAAATGATATGTCTAAGAAGGTTTCTAGTAAAGAATAACTTAATGAGAGACTCTTATGAACCAGTTCTTTATGTTTTCATGTTTCCAAAAGAACTATACCTAAACTAGTATGGCATGGATCATTATGTTATATAAGGAATATTAATCTAATAAAATATTATATCTATGTATAAAATGTATAGGTCAATATAGTTGGTATTATAGAAACTGACCTACTCAAAACGGAGTAAAAATAACAAGTGACTGATATCACTCAAAGTGTGTCTTTATTTAAAATTGACATTAATTTTAGTAAAAAGAACAAGTGACATGCTAAAAACTGAGAAAACACATTCATTTTTTTTGATATTTTAGTACAATGATACATGAGTCATTTCTGATGTGTAAGAATCAACCGTACCTCAATATGATGCACAATGTGGCCGGTATGACTTTTATATGTGTATTTTTATATTAAATTGACATTAAATTGAGAAAAATGAACAAGTGACATACTGAAAACTGATCAAATGCATTCATATTGTTTTGATACTTTACGAAAATGATCCATGAGTCATTTGTGATGTGTAATAATCAAACACAGCTCAATTAGATGCATGATGTGAAAAGTATGAGCAAAAGTGTCCATTATCAGTTTAAAGCTAACATTTTAGTTCAAAGCATGTCACTCACTCAAAACCAAGAAAACATGATATGATTATCTTAATAATTTAGGAAAGTTATTAATAAGTCATTTTGGACATGTATAAAGTAGTCATTTTGGACATGCAACCAGTATGACTCAAAATTCATGTTTTTAGTTTGAAATGAAATTTTAGTAAAAAACAAAACTGACATACTAAAAACCAAGAAAATATATTTTTATTGATTTAATACTCTATAAAATAGATTTATAAGTTATTTTTAATGTGTATTAATTATAATCACCTCAATACGATGCATGGTGTGGCCAACATAACACAAAGTGTCTCTGTTTATTTAAAATTGACATCAATTTAAGTAAAAACAACAAGTGACATACCGAGAACCGAGAAAACACATTTAGACTATTTTGATATTTTATGAAAATTATACATGAGTCATTTTTGATTTTTAGGAGTCAACCACACCTCAATACGATGCACGGTGTGATAGATATGACTCCAAGTGTGTCTTTTTATTTAAAATTGGCATTAATTTATGTAAAAAGAAGTGACGTACTAAAAACTAAGTGAGCACATTCGGATTGTTTTTATACATTAGTACAATGATCCATGAGTCATTTTGGACATTTAAGACTCATCCTCACCTCAATAAGATGCATTATGTGGCTGGTATAACTTAAAGGGTCTCTTTTTATTTAAAATTGACATGAATTTAAGTAAAAACAACAAGCGACACACTGAAAACTGATAAAAAACATTTGGATTGTTTTGATATTTTAGTAAAATGATTTATTAGTCATTTTTGATGTGTAGAGATCATCAAAAACTCAATAAGATGTACGGTGTGTCTAGTATCACTAAAAGTGTCTCTTTTTATTTAAAATTGACATTAATTTAAGTAAAAACAACAAGTGACATTCTGAAAACTGAGAAAACACATTTTGATTATTTTTATACATTATTAAAAAGGTACATGATTTATTTGTGACATGTAAGAGTCAACAAAACCTCATTATGGTGCACGGTGTGAACGGTATGAATAAAATTGTCCGTTATTAGTACAAAATTAACATTTTAGTTCAAAACATGTCACTCAATGAAGCAAAAAAAACACTCTTTGATTATCTTGATAATTTAGGAAAATGATTCATAAGTAATTGTTGACATTTATGAATTAGTATCAGATTAAACTAATCCAAGATGTGATCAGTATGACTCAAAATGCACGTTTCAAGTTTGAAATTACATTTTAGTAAAAAAACACTACTAACATACTGAAAACTGAGAAAAAATATTCAAATTGTTTTGATAATCTAGGAAAATGATCTATATGTCATTTTGACGTATATTAAGTAGCCTCACCTCAAGATGGCACACAGTGTGTTCGGTATAACTCAAAGTGTCTTTTTATTTAAAATTGACATCAATTTAAGTAAAAACAACATGTGACATACTGAGAATCGAGAAACACATTTGGATTATTTTGATATTTTAAGAATCTTATCCATGAGTCATTTTTGATATTTAGGAGTTAATCAAACCTCAATACGACACACTATGTGACCGGTATGGCTCCAAGCGTGTCTTTTTATTTAAAATTGACATTAATTTATTTAAAAAGAATAAGTGACATTTTGAAAAATGAGAAAACACATTCGGATTGTATTAACACTTTAAGAAAATGACCCATGAGTCATTTTTGACATGTAGGACTCAGCCGTACCTCAATATGATGCACAATGTGGCCAGTATAACTCAAAGTGTCTCTTTTTATTTAAAATTGACGTGAATTTAAGTAAAAACAACAAGTGACCTACTGAAAAATAAGAAAACACATTCATTTTTTTTGATATTTTAGTAAAATGATTTATTAGTCATTTTTGATGTGTAGAGATCATCAAAAACTCAATAAAATGCACGGTGTGTTTGATATCACTCAAAGTGTCTCTTTTTTATTTAAAATTGACATTAATTTATGTAAAAATAGCAAGTGACATACTGAAAACTAAGAAAATGAATTTAGATTGTTTTGATACTTTAGTACAACTATATATGAGTCATTTTTGATATGTAGGAGTTAATTTCACCTCAATTTGATGCACAATGTGACCGATATAACTAAATGTTTCTGTGATCAGTTTAAAATTGACATTTTAGTTCAAAACATATCACTCACTAAAATCCAAGAAAATGTGCTCTGATTAACTTGATAATTTTTAAAAGTTATCCATAAGTCATTTTTGATGTTTATGAGGTAGTATCACATCAAAGAGATGCACGATATGACTGCTATGACATGAAATCTGTTTTTCTAGTTTGAAATGAAATTTTAGTAAAAAAACACAACTAACATAATGAAAATAGAGAAAACACATTCAAATTATTTTGATACTCTATGAAAATGTTCAATCAGAAATTTTTGATAGGTAGGAATTAAACACACCTCAATACGATGCACAGTGTGTTTGGTATAATTACAAATGTTTCATTATTTAAAATTGACATTAATTTTAGTAAAAGAACAAGTTACATACTAAGAATCGAGAAAATACATTCGTATTTTTTTTGATATTTTAGAAATATTATCCATAACTCATTTGTAATGTGTATGAATCTACCCCACCTCAATAGGACACACAGTGTGACTAGTATAACTCCAGATGTGTCATTTTTATTAAACAATGAATTTTTATTAATTTTTTCTTTCATATTAATGTTTAAATTATTTATTTATAGTATTAATAACACAATATTTGTTTTATTATATATATGGAACTTTTTTCTCAGGTTGAGATTATTTTTTCATCAACTGATACCGTGGGTGGACATTTTTGAGAGGGGATCACATGCATCAAAAGATGAAATATTAATGTTTTAGAATGCATGCTGGACAATTGTAAATGTAATTATATAAAACATTTTGTTTGAAATGTAAATAGCAGTGTTGTTTTTTTATATACCATGGGTGTACATTTTTGTATTCATGATTTCAATTAAATGTTTATATCAATTTTTCTTCTGGGTGTGCTGTTTAAATTACAGGTTTACATTTGGGTGTATTGTTATATAAACAACACACTTAAAGTGGTTAGGCCTTTATCAGTGCTAAAAAATCATTGATAAAGGGGTCCTTTATCCACACCAAAAATAACACTCATAAAGGAGGCCTTTATCAGCACTAAAAAAGAGCTGATAAAGGAGACCCCTCTTTATCATCACTGCAATTAACAATTCTTTTTTAGTTCTGTTAAAGGCCATTTTGCACATTGCGAAAGGCCATATGTGTAGTAGTGTATAGGTATATGAGATATACTAATGTTATTATATAGAAATTATTAATACGTAATTTAAATCGGTAAAAGAATAAGTAAACAAAAAGAGCTTGGTGAAGAAGATTACCTTCTATTAGAAAAACCTCATTTGGATCTCTTATTAAGGACCATTGGGTTAGTATTTTGGGAATCCAAAAACCTCTAGAAAGTGTATATGTATTTTGGAGAGATATTTTTGTATATTTTGGTTGAGATAAATTGCTTTATATGTGTAATTTCCCTATCTTAGGATCCCCTATAAGGGTGCTCCGAGCCACATTGGACACATAAACTCAAGCACATCTCCCCAAACTCCATAGGCTACTGATTAGCAGCGAGGGACTTTTTAACATGTTTGTAGGGGATATTATTCCATCATAGGTAATAGGTACTATATATCAAAACAAAAACAATTTATAACAAGTAACGGAAGCATATAAAAAATCAAACTGAAATAGAAGAAATTAAATAATCCCAACTGAATAAATAAGAAGTGCGGAAGTTGATAAATCAACCCAAATACACAATGATGTCATGATATAATGTCTGTACTAAAATAAAAGTACAAAAAGAAATAATAAAATCATGCTATCAAACTGTAATGAAAATTAAAAAAAGTTAAATAACAACATCTCGAGCAAGGATCGGTCCTCTACCCCCAATCTCCATCCTAAGCATCAAGCAACACTCAAGCACCAGAAGCATCACGCTTCACATTATCCATACCTACAAGAATAAAGTCTACTCGAGTACCAAATGATTCCTGAGTAGGGAGTGAGATATAATCTTAGTAGGATATCACCCACGGTGTATAAACCTTTCCGTTTTGTACTGTGATCAAAAGAAGTGTGCCAATATATGATAAATGTAAGAAATTAAATAATTTTTTTTAACTTGGTCTGGGGTCTCAATGGTACCCATCCCATACCACCTACCTCAGCCTAAGCTGGGAATCTAAATAAAGTACTTATAATAAGAAATATGTATCTATATATATATAAAGGCTAGAAAATATAAGGTAGAAAAATGGGAATATACCCCAAGCTTGTGCTTTATCTTGGGTCTAATTTATGTGGCAACACAGTGTGCTTCAATGCACCGGAAAAGTATTACAATTCACAAGTAACCTAAAGATGCATCAAATAAAACCTTCTATGCATTATCATTATTATTATATTAAATTTTAGAGTTAGAGTATGAGCCCATCCCGATGGTATCACTATGGTACATCCTTAAATTTATCCAATACCACCAAGACTATCTAAGGAAAACTTCTGAAAGATGAAGTATCACTCGAGGCATGGATTTATCATGAGTCCGTCCTGGGTATCACACATCAGGGGTTGAGTTTCACTTGAGTCATATCGTAGAAACTTTTCCAATGGGTCTATCCTCGATTTTCCCTTAGGTAACCGACATCACTCATGAGTATATAGAAAACCCAGAGAGACCCTCATCTAGAAAATCCTAAGACATCGCCTCCTCGGCATGTAGTGTGGAAACCAATCAGGAATGGAGATTCCATATGTGGTCCTTAATAAAGAACCCACATTGTCTCACTACCCTAAATTTAATTAGATTTCAAGGAATTAGATATCACATATTATGCATTTATAATTGCAAAAAAACAAATTTAAGCAAAAAAAATCTACATACTTCCTCACCATTCAAGCCAAACAGTCACAATGAAAATACTTTATTAGAAAAATAAGAAAAATGCACTTTTATCTTTTTTAGTAGCATAGTATGGTAATAATTTTAAACAAGGAATTCATTAGGCATAAACAAACCAACAAAACTCTAAAATTTTTGGATCATATTTATCTAAAATAATTTATTTAATTTAAAGATCAACCAAGAGGGTTCACGCAACACATCCAATTAATTAAATTAATTACTTATGGATAATATAAATTATACCAGTTACATCGGCACACCCAAAGGGGTATCCAATGATGTTGTGACAATTTAAATAAGCTAGTTTATCTCAAATAAGGCTTCAATAGTCAAGCCAAGTAATTTAATTAAATTAGAATATAAAAAGTTGAATATCGCCGATAGGTACCGATGAGTGGCACAATGTGTGATCTAAAAAATGAAAAAAAATGATGGGAAAGAGAGTATACACCCTACCTCATAACCATAGAGGATCCTACTCACTGTTACAATCTTTGATTTGACCTAAACTAGTAGAAATCAGATGATTTTAGAAAAACCCCAATTTTGGGTAAAAACATTCAGCGGAAGATTGAGCGATGGATAGAGGATGAGATCCTATGATTCTTGGTGTATAACATTAGCCTTACCTATATATTTACTATACAATAGACAAAAATAAAAATAGATGAGAAACAGAGTCGCAATCGGTATCTAAAGGCGGAGAGAAGGAGGAGGAGGTGCACCACAGGGGGGGGGGCGCTACAGGGGTGACACACAAAGGGATAGGGACGAGAGAAAGAGAGAAAAAGAAAAGAAAAGAAAGAAAGAAAAGAGAAAAAAGAAAAGAAAATGAAAAATGAAAAATAAGGAAAAAATAGAAAAATAGAAAATAAATAATAAATAAATAAAATAAAAGGGATGGGAAATAAAAGGAAATAAAAATAATAAAAATGGTATAATGACCATTTTAATTATTTTTAATTTTCTCATTACCCCCTTTTTATTTTATTTTAAAATTTATTTTTTATCTCTTTTTACTTTATTTTAATTTCCATTAAATTCCTTTCTATTCCTTTTCAATTTCTTTTTATTATTTTGACCCGAATAGTGTGCTAGGGCATGATGTAATATTTTACATAAAACCCATGCAATTATTTAAGTAATTTTAATAGCTACCCAGGACCTGCAACAGAGTGCACATGTGTGCACCTTAGGTCACTTTAAAGATTTTTAATAAAAATTTAAATGGTCTGTACCTTGATTAAATATAGTATGTTACAATATGTGTGAATAAGTGATGGGAGGAGGCACCCTTTTATAATTGAGTTGAGTGGTACACTTGTAATTTTTCAAAGTCTTCCAATAACATCAAGTCACTTTCTTGAAAATATAGATCCAAAATGTTTAATATTTTAAGGGTATAAGGTTGAGGATGAAATAAAACTAAAAAATGGGGTTTCAACAAGTGTTTTGGTTATTTTAACCCTTATATTTATAGATTTACCCCCCAATAAACCCATTTTGACATTAAATGTAGTAATTAATTTTTTTATTGTTTTTATTAGTCACTAGGATCGAAAAATTAATTTGAACTTACTACTTAATATTAATTATTCTTATTCAAAAAATGTAATCCATTTTATTAAATTTAATCTATAAAATTAGCCAAATTTAATTTAAAAATAGACCTGTAAAACTTGTAATTTTTTTTTCAAGAAATGCATTTTTAAGCATAATATTATCATACACTAACTATATGACTATTAATCATCATTATATGGGTTTAAATTCATATAGTTAGATATAAAATCTATAAATTTCATTTAAATCATTCATCATTAAATATTATTTTAATTAATTAATTTGAAAAGACATTATACCTTAAAAATAGTTTTCTTAAAAAATATATCTTTTTATTTATAAATGATCTTATATTTATTTATATAAATTTTATAGTTAATAAATTATTAATTCTATATATTATAAAATACTATTATAAATAAAATTAGTAATAGTTAAATACTACATTTTCAATTATCCATAAAATCTTATTTATAAGGGAAAATTTCAAAGATTCATTATAGGTTTATTTTGACTTAGTAAGTTTAAAATAGATATTAAACCTATCAAATTATAACTTTTTTCTATGAAATATTAAAATTTGAATTTTATTATAGTTTCATTAAAATATATTTTTCACTTACCATAATTAATTCTTGGGTGTTACATTCCCCCCTATTATAAAAATTTCATCCTCTAAAATTTTCATGGATATTAATTTCTAAAAAAATGAGGGTGGTTTTTATTCATAACGTCCTCTAGTTCCCATGTTTATTACTCTATTTTAATATTTCTATAAATTACCTTTTCCAATCAAGTTGTCTGATTCCCCAATAATTTCTCGATAGTGTCAAGAATTTGTATAGGCTATTCATGGTAAGAGATATCATGTTCCAATTCTATTTATTCAGATATGAGCACATGTGTTTAGTATAAAATATAATTCCTTAATAATGATATATAGAAAAAAACATGTAATTTAGTAGGACTTCGTGTCATTTCCAAATGGTAATCCATATATCTAATTATTTCTAGAATTTCAATGGTTTTGATATACCTAGGTCTTAGTTTCCCTTTATTATCGAACATTTTAAATCCCCTCTATGGAGATACTTTCAAAAAAATGTGACCTCCACTTGAAATTCCAAATATTTCCTTCAATTATTGGTATAAATACATTACATATTTTTAGCGGCTTTAATATGAGTTTGAATAGAATTTAACGTTTTCATTGTCTCCTCAAAATGTTTTGGGTCTACAAGATTCCATTCACCAACTACATCCCAACACGTTTGAGTATTACATTTATTACAATATAATGTTTCATACAACAATATTTTATCACTTTAATGGAATATATTTTTATAGTAAAACTCTACCAAAGGTAAATAAAAATCCTGCACATTGAGTTGAAAGTTTAACTTTTAACAATTTATAAACTTTGTTTTTAAAATCACAAAACACATCCTTAAATGCTTTATTTTAATAAATTTGTACTTCCAAAGTGTTTAGAATATTTTTATAGGAAGGTTATTTTTAAGATATATAGAAAATATATTTCATCGAACAAAATTTTCCAAATCGGTTAAACAGAGTTGTTTTTTTCATTGGTCGAAAGAGTACTTTTGTACATCAGAAAAACTAGTAATTTTATAAATTGGTCAAACCAATACCTTTGTACACCAGATGATCCAGTGCATTTGAACATTTGATATATTTAATTTTATTAGAAAAATATTTATAAATTCTAAATGAAAAAGTACAACCAAGTCTCACTAGAAAATGTTTTACTTTTTCCATTGGAAAAAATATATCATACGAAGGGAGATATGATATCTGGATAAACCTTTCTACATACTTCAAATGAGGAATTCTATTCTACTAGATGAAACAAGTTATATCTACCAGACAAAATTCATATGCACTGGAATGGTGTTACTATGGAAACCACCATAAAAAGTTTTTCACTTTCTTTCAAGTGAATAATATTTCATATGAGGCCAATTAAACCATCTCTAAAGAATTCGTAATATAACCATTATATATTTACCTATAAATAGAAGAAAAATTTGAGTAGGGGGAATATTTTTTCAAGATGAGCTTTTACATCACTGACAATCTAAGAGTTGTTGTGAATATTTTTGTAACATCATGTTACATTGAGTGATCACATCATTATAATTATTTAGAGATTTTTTACTTAAGGTATCCTATTTGTGAGGATCTTTGTAAATGAATTAATTTTTCTATATTTATAATTATTTTTCTTATCTGGTGTGATCGATGGATTTCATGGATTATAAGATAGATTCAGTCTGATCTTGCTGATTGAGCTTTCCCTTGGCTAGGGAAATAGAGTTATTATGATATTAGTATCAAGGGATTACTTGATTGAATAAGATAGATATTTATAGTTTGGTGAAAACCATCAATACAAAAATTTAGGTTTCTTGACTTCCTTAACACTGAATTTTAACAAGTGGTTATCTTTTATAAATGTTTTTTTGAGTTTTCTTAATAACTATATAACGTTTTATTTTACCAATTTTTACAAGTTTCTATTTTTTTGTGTATTATTTAAGGAAAGTTTAATTTTTCTATAAACTTTTCTTAACTCTAAAAATATAAATATAAGAGAGTGTTCATTCAATGAAATCTTTCTCTTTGGTATAACTGAAAAGGAACCATCTCTTTGATCAAAGTCATCTTTGGGAACTATGAAGAAGTGAAAAACTTGGTCATTACTTGGAACAAATAATTTTTAGTCATTGGGGATGAGGTGAATATCTCCAAGAAAAAAGGTTTCCAGAACTCTTGGGGTGAATAGAGGATCTCCACCATTTATATATCTCACTATACACCACTTTTGGGGTAAATTACAAAGGCGTCACATGGAAAATACATATTCCATAATAATTGATTAGATGGAAACATATAAATGGAAAACTTTATCATAAGTGGGAATGATTTTCTTGTTCAACCATATGATCAATTCCATGTTTGTTTATGTATTCTCAGTGTATAGATGAAAAAACCCCCTTATTAAATCGCTTCAAGGTATGATTAGAAACTTAATCTTGATTGGGTCTATTTATGATAGAAAGAAAATTAATGTTTCATATAAAGAGTGTGTCAAGCCCATTGACATGGGAGGCTTGGGAATAAAATATTTGAGGCTATTTAATTAATCTATCCTCAGTAAACTCACCTGGAACCTCCTTAATTCCAGTGATAAATATTTGGAGTTCATATCAAGATGTTTCATCTAAGAAATTCACATTGGGTACTCGTAATTATTCTCTTATCTTTAGATAGCCATAAAATTTTTTATACTCATATCATGCAATGATCAATATAGATAGTATGCAAGAAGTTTAATCTTAATTGTTGGAGCACAAATTGGCTGACTGGGACACTGTATGAGGATGTGGCTGTCACTCACCCCATGAATAATATCCCCATTTGTAAACTTCAATGATATGATGTTGGAACTTATGGATTTATTACATCTCATATTTGGATTGAAATTAATAGGTATGATTATGTTGATAGGGATAATCTCATTTGGACACAAAAATCTAGTGTCCATCTCAGTACTAGGGGGTGGTACAAGTATAATTGTGATAGAAATGTCATAGTACCTCCATTGATTTGAATCTTGAATAAATTATTAATTCCCCAATCAAAATTTCTGTTACTCTGGAGGACATGGATGGGGAAGCTTATGATAAAAAACTCACTAAAAAAATGGAATGTAGATTTCTTAGACCTACTATTTATTCTTGGTCTCTGAGGAAAGATTCAACCAAATATTTTTTATGTGTAAGTTCACATGCAGGTTCTGGGATTACATCAAAGATACATTTGTATACAGGTTGAATATAGACAGTTTTGAGGTCATGGAGACATCCATTATTGAAGTTGGAAATAGTGAGGAGGTTCAAGTTATGATTATTGTAGTAGATAATTCTATCATTGACTACATATAGAGAGCACAAAATGGGATACCATTTGATAACCATTCACCTTCCCCGCACAAGGGAATCAATTCCATTCACAGTGCTTTAATTGATGATTTCAAACATCAAACAGGTCATATGAATAAAGATGTTTCTGATCTTATTATCTTGAAAATATTTGGTGTTCCTTGAACGACCAGAAATCCTTTGGCGATGAAGTTTATTAAGTGTATTACTCTAATCGTTCTTGGATGAATGTTAATGTGGATAGGGTGGCTTCAGGTGGACCAAAACCTTTGGGTCGTGGGGGTGTCTTCCTTACCCATCGTGGATTCCTTAAAGGATTATTCTATCAATTCATTATAAATGGATGTTCCATTGAATCCAAATTAAAGGAAATGATCAAATCCATTAAATATTCTACCGACCATGGATGTAAACTACCTTGGATGGAGTCTGATTCAACAGTGGTTGTGGAAATATTAAAGGATTGATCTAGGAATGTTCTATAGAGAATACTACCCCTGGATCAAATGCATTTAACTAATAAACTACATCATATTGGATATCACACATTCTTACATGGAATCCAATCATGTTGCTGATGTTCTGTTAAAGAGATCCATTGTAGAGGCAAGATTAAAATAGTCCTTTATGGACCCAAATTTCTGCTCACATTTTGTTGAGGTAGATGCACATGCTGACCTGCATACTCAACTCTACAAACCCCCTCATGATTTCCTTATTTAATTTTATTTAATAATATTTGTTCGGATTGGGTTATCCCGGATCCTATACTTCTTATTTATGAAGGTTTAAATATTAGAACATTAGAAAATTTTAATCTTAGTAGACCACCAATCATTGATGGTGATGAATATGAGTATTAGAGATATTAAATGAATAAATTAATTATAAATAATGGATTAGATAGTTTTTCTATGTTGTTATGAAACTAAAATATTCCATACAAAGAGGTTTTAACCTATTCTAAAGATAAAAATTCAGAATATAAACTAAATTACAAAGTCAAAAATATTTTATTATGTTCTATGATAAGGAATATCTACCGTCAAATTTCTTCTTTTGAAGTAGCTAGAAATATTTGGAAAAATATTGAGGTTACTCACTTTGGAACATAAAAAGTTATTAAAATCATAAGAGTTATGTCAATAGGTGATTATGAAGCCTTTTATTTTCTATGTGAAGAATCCGTTGCAAATATGCATGAAATATTTATGAAAATTGAGAATAGTATACAATATTTGAGAGATAAAGATCTAATTGATGAAATTTTGGTAGATAAGATTATTGAGATTATTAATAGTGAATGGGAATGTAAAATAATATCTCTAGATGATAATAATAATATGGAAAATCTTATTTTGGACGATCTTATTAGAACTCTCATGTAATATGAGGACAGATTGAAAAGAGATGTTGGAAAAGAGAAAAATAAAAATGGAGTAGCTTTTTCTTCTTCTTCAAATGATGATATGAAAGTTAGATTTGATGAAAAAGTTTCTAAATATTTAAAGAAGTAGAAAGTTAAAGATTATATAGAAAGTATTTCATCAGAACAAAGTGAAAATTAATTAGATAATCTTTCTAATAGGTTGAACAAGATAATTGGAAAGAAGGATTTTCATTAAAAATATAAGATGAATCCTAAATAAATAAGTGATAAAATGATTATTATGAGACAATATTCTGTGATTGTAAGAAACCTAGTAATACTATATTAGATTGTCCATGAATTAATAGAAAATAAAAGGAAAAAATTATTTAAAAAATGTTTTATAAGTATAAAGGAATCAAAATTATGAAATATATAGATACCTAGAGTTCCATTGGTGGACATAGTTCTTTAGATAATTCTTCTGATGATAGTTCTGATAATGAAAAGGTTATATAATTTTATTCTAGAATTCCAAATACAAATTAATGATTTATAGAAAAGGTATCTACTTAATCTGTAACAACCCAAACTTTTGAATAATATTTTGTTTCCTAAATTTGTATGTTTTACTATTTCATTATCAATAAAATTGTATAAGTATAAATGAAATGTGACCATCGAGTTTTGACCGTTATGTGACTGTTGGTTAATATGATCATTGGAAATAATAATTATTTTTTAACATTATAATTACTGTTTATAAATAGAATGTTAAAAAATAGAAATGGTAATGGATAATTATTATAGAAAGAAGAGTTTATGGACTCATCCAGTAGACTCTTTCCATACAAAGCCCATTTTTTGGAGCTTGGGAAGGAGGTAGCATCACTAGGATTCGCTCTGGACCAAGCCCAAGCTGAGATTCAACATGTTAAGCTTGAACGAAATCACCTATGGGAGAAGTTCAAGTTAATAGAGATTACCACTCGGGCGATGTTATCCAAGCCACCCCAAGAGTCTATCACCATCACACACTTTACCCTTAGGTCGTATGTGGGTGTTTTAAGGGGTTATGTGTCAAGGCCCTAGATACTTAAAATGTAATCCATTTTTTTTAATAAAATTGTTATTTCACCATTTCCATTTTAAGAATAGATTTGCTTAATAAAATATATGTTTAATTTAGAAAAATTTGATAAGTTTATTTTATAAGTAAACAATTATACTTTTTAGATATTTCTCATACTTAGAGAATTATTATGGTAAAATAAACATCATTTTTGAATTTTAAATGTCAAGATTAATCTAGGGTGAATTTTTAGTAGTTTTCTAAGAAGTTTCAATTTTTTGATGAATAATATCTATTTTGATGAATAGTATTTGATGAATAGTACTTTTTTTTGGATGAATAGTATTATTTATTATGAATATTAAATTTTTTTTTTAAATAATTATTAAATAATTTATTTTGTGAAATGATTTTCGAAAAACAGACATACACGGTTGTGATCGGTAAGATATTTAGAGTCTAATAGGATCGACTTAATTTTTTGATGAATATTAACTTGACACTTTGGAATAGTAATGTTACCCTTATGAATAGTAATTTGACCAATGGAATAGTAACCACACCTAAGGAATTATAAATATATTTTAGTTATCTTAAATGGTAATGTGATATAATTCTATCATGGTATAAGTAAATAAATGTTTTAGAAATTATTAGTCAAATATTATTATTATTATTTTTTTATTTTAAATGAAATTAAAATTTATCAAATTGTGCTCGTTTTTGAATTCTACACATTAAAAAATTCTTAGGGTGATTTTTTGGGATTTTTTTGAAATAGTTGAATTTTCGATGAATAGTAAAAATACAGTTTGAGTTTTCAGTATGTTTAATGACATCATAACTATGTCATAATGATGAAATGAGTAAGATAATATTCTATTCAACTATTTTGGATTAAAATATGATATTATTTTTCCCAGTTGGCCAGTACCATTGGAAAATACCATGGGAAAGCCCATAGTTTTTTAAATACCACTAATGAGGTGTCCTTTGAAATTAATAAAAAACAACCTCTCTTTTACTATAAATACCCACTCATTACTTTGTTTCCTTTAATTAAAGAATCACCCCTAGAGTATATAATATTATTACCTCCCAAATAGTCTTACCAAGGTGTCATGAATCCCTCAAGGTCCCGATCTTATAG
Source organism: Viscum album (assembly GCA_963277665.1). Classification (NCBI taxonomy): domain Eukaryota; kingdom Viridiplantae; phylum Streptophyta; class Magnoliopsida; order Santalales; family Viscaceae; genus Viscum; species Viscum album. The sequence goes on from OY728162.1 coordinate 1,151,103,092, forward strand.
TTTTAGAAGTTACTCTTCAAGTTAATGGAATTCTCAACTTCTCTTTTCCTTTCATGATCTCTTTTTTTTGTGGTATGTATTTAAAATTTCCATACCATTTTCTTATTTCTATTTTATTATATCCCTATAATTTATTATTATTATTTTATGAATGGTTGACCCTTTTCTCATCTCTTTTTAATGTTTTATAAAACCATGTTTCATACTATTATGCTGTAGAATTTTCGTCTCAAAATATCTATATTTTTCTCAAGAAATTATTTTATTTTCTTATGTGAACATCAAAACATATTTCATTTCTAGAGGTATTAATCAAGAAATAAAAAATATTTATTTTATTATGTAATTTACATACATAAAACCCTCATTTCCTTTCCGTGGGCTATAAATGACATAATGATCATGTTTATAAGCACTTTTTAAAATGCCATGATTTTAATATGAAACCCATTTCTTTTATTCTCATTGGGTTATTTATGAAATGTTTGATTTTGATCTATGTGTATTACTTGAAAATAAATAAATATTATGGTTGTTCCCTAACAGCTCTCTAATGCATTGGGTAAAGAAATTAATCTCTAGAGATGACAAGTTTTACGATACCTTGGTGAATAACCTTGGTCATTTTTATGACACATTGGGTATGAACCTTGGTGATATACTTATGAATGTATAAATTAAATGTTGTAGTCACATTTTCAATTTATGATTCAAGTTATTAGTATTATGATATGACTCTTTATCATGCCTTTATGGTATTCTTCATGTTTTTATTGATATCTCTCAAGTCCACATGTAAACTATTTTACTTGTTTTCCCTTACTGTGCATTATGCTCACTATTTCCATTAATGTATGTCCCCAGGTTATGAGATGAAATAAATTTACTTAGGATTAAATTTTAAGAATCATTTAATTTGGAATATAATAATTTTTTAAGTTTTTATCTATTATGTACCTTATTTATAAGACATTAAACTTCAAAAGATCCTCTGTTTGTAAAATTTCATGTAGAGTTATGTAATAAAAAGGAGGGATGTTATAGTTGGTATCAAAGGATAAATTTCTTTATTTTTGGAAATTATGATATGAAAAATTTATGAATAACCCTATATAAAAGTTTAAAAATAGGAAAAATTCCTGGTATTTTGGTGAAATATCAAGTAAGTGGTTTCCAAACTAATAAATCCCTATTTGGATAGGAACAAGAGGATGTGGCTCTGACATATATGTACCAAGGGGTAAAACATGAAAACACCACTTTGATATAGAATTTAATGGGAACTGTTATATGATAATGGGCCTTGCTGCACTCCTGGTTTGACACTCCTAGGGGATATGTTTGGTTAATCAGAAGCTTTTTATGAACCATTATAAAGGATTTATAGAAAATGTAATTGTTGAAAATGAATAACATATTTAAGCATGATGTTTTAAGACATATAAATACTTTATAGTTATAATATTCTTAAATGAAACATGTTTATCACTAAGTTTTTCTTCTTTTAGAAAATAGAGGGAAATAGGAGGAACTGTGAAAATAGTGACCGCAACAGACCATGTACTGATGGTCCTCCTATGGAAGCCAGAATGGAAAATTTCATGAGAATGATGAATCAAATAACTCAAGTTATGGAAAATAACTTGAATAAGTATGAGAGAAAATTTTCACCAAGAAGGGAATAAAATTCTGTTGAGGCCTTTATGCATCAACGACCACCAACATTCAATGGATCTACCCAACCATTGATTACAGAAAAATGGATAAACTCTATAGAAAAGATATTTTCTACATTTCATAGTTCTAAACAAGATAAATTCACCTTGGATGTTTTCATGTTAGAGGGATAAACTGAATAGTGGTGTGAAATGATTAAAAACATGAGGCCAATAGGGGATGTAGAATCTATGGAGTGGGAATAGTTTAGAAGGTTTTTCTTCAATAAGTATTTTCCTCGTTCGATGATAACAAAAATGGAGAAGGAATTTCTTAATCTAAATTAGATAGAGAATGAATCTGTGGGAATATATGAGATGAACTTCACAAGGCTTTCATGTTACACCTCTAGATTTGTCATGAATCCTAATGGTAAGGTTGATAGAATTTTTGGTGGACTAATACCTCATCTATAGAAAAATCTATCCAACCGAGAGTATAATAGCTATGATGAGATCGTATGAAGCGCTATGAAAGTTGAACTAGAGTTTGGTGAGACAGAGTGGTCCCATAAATCAAATGAAAATAAGAGATCAATGGAGACAAGATTGGGGAGGATCTTTGATTAGGAAAGAGGTGGAAAGCATGTGAAACTTCCCATGTGTAATAAATATATGAACAAGCATTCAGGGAACTATATGATCGGGAGAGGTAAGTGTTAAAAGTGTGGAAGAGATGGACATATCACTCAGAATTATCATAGTGAGGTGAAACCTCAACTTCCAAACACTATTGAAAAAGGGATAATGGTGAAGTCCCTACATGAAGTCGAATGCTCCAAGTGTGGACAGCTTGGAAACTTTTCCAATCACTATCCAAATCCAAGGGCAGTGGAGGGGAATCACCACTGGCCTCAGTATAGGAAAATAGATAAATATCGTGATTTTTTATCATGATGGATGAAGTTGAATCTCCAAATTATGTGGTGGTAGGTACTATTGTAGTTCTCTCAATACTAGCAAGTACTTTGTTGGATTCTAGTTCTACGTATTCCTTTATTTCTTCCAAGTTTGAAAAGTATATAGAATCAATCCATGAACTGCTAGAAGTAGAACTTTTATTCAAGAATCCTGAAGGGATTATCCAAGCATCAATAGTGTATAGATACTCTAGTATTCACTTTTGTGAGCATAATCTCATTGCAAATCTAGTAGTCATTCCCATGATTGAATTTGACATTATACACGGGATGGATTGTATCTCAAGGTACAATGCTAAAATCAAATGTAGAAGCAAGGAAATCTCAGTAGTCTTGAATGGAAAACCAACAATTGTTTTAAAAGGGGAGATACCTTGGCCAGATATTTTTTTAGAATCTCCACCCATAGCCTTCTTTATAGATTTGATCAAAGAAGTAGAAGAAGGAAATAAGAGTATAAGGATAGATAATGTCCCAATCGTTCAGGAATACATTAACTTATTTCTTGAGGAGTTATTTGGACCTCCCCTCTAAAGAGAGGTATAATTATCTATTTAACTTATGCCCTAATCCAAGTTGATTTCAAAAACCCCATATAGAATGGTGAATGTGGAGCTGGAGGAATTAAAGAAACAACTCCAAGATCTTTTAGATAAGGGTTTATCTGGCCAAGTGTATCTCCATGGGGAGAAATTATTCTCTTTGTGAATAAGAAGGATGGATCGATGCAATTATGTATTGATTATAGAGAACTTAATGGGATCATAGTAAAGAAAAAGTACCCTCTTCCAAGAATTGATGCTTTATTTGACCAGATTTATGAGGATTGATTTTTCTCTAAGATTGATCTTTGATATGGTTATCACCAATTGAGGGTGAAGAAAGAAGATATTCCAAATACCTCCTTTCTATCAAGATATGGGCATTATGAGTTTGTTTTTATTCCATTTGGATTGACTAATGCTCCTTATATTTTTATAGATTTGATAAATAGAGTCTTTAAGGACTACCATGATAACATTGTGGTAGTTTTTATTGATGATATTTTGATATATTACAAAAGTTGTGAAGAGTATAAAGATCATATAAGGGTTATATTTCAAACCCTTGATGAAGGATAGGTTATTTGAAATTTTCATAAAATGTAAATTTTGATGACAACAAGTTTTTTTCTTAGGGAACATTATAACCAATGAATTAATCTTATTTGACCCTGTAAAGAAAAAGGTTGTGGAGTTGTGGCGTCATCCTACAAAAGTAACTCAGATTCATAGTTTCTTTGGATTAGTGGGACATTATAGAAGGTTTGTGAAAAAAATTTCAGGACTTCATAATCCATTAACCAAGTTAACTTGGGAATGGGTCATGTTCATATGGACAAAGGAGTGTGAATAAAGTTTATAAGAGTTAAAGAAGAGATTGGTTATTTCACCTATGTTAACTCTACCCTATATCATAAAAGGATTATTTATTTTTAGATATGCATATCTGAAAGGAACTGGGTGTGTCCTTATCCAAAATGAAAATTTAGGTGCTTATCCATCATGAAAGTTGAAGGCTCATGAGCAGAACTATCCTATGCATGATATGGAGCTGACTATAGTTGTTTTTTCTCTGAAGATATAGAGGTACTATATTTATGGGGAGAAGTGTGATATATACACAACCATAAAAGTTTAAAGTATATTTTCACACAAAAAGAATTGAATATGAGACAGAGGATATGGTTGGATATTCTTAAAGACTATGATTTTTCAATTCATTATCACCCTGGAAGAGCAAAAAAACTCACTGATGCATTAAGTAGAGAAGACCCTGTTGTTTATCCCATGATGAGGATTCAAAGAGATCCTTTCCTAGTAAAACTGGACATGGGAATCTTAAGGGAAGGGACATTATCGACCCTATCTCAAATGATTTCTCAACCATCATTACTATATAAGATCAATAAATCTAAGAAAGAATATCCTTTGTTATAGAAGAAGTTTGAGGCTATGAAGGATGGGAAGTTCTTGAGTTCAATATTGATCAAGAATTTGTACTAAAATTTTATACGAGACTATGTATTCTATCTATTCTAGAAATAACGACGGAGATGATGGATGAAGCTCATAGATCTACATTCTCTATATATTATGGAATCACAGAAAATTATAGGGACCTTCATGATCATTATTGGTGGGATAACATGAAAAAGGAGATTGATAAATACACTACAAGGTGCATGGTATGTTAAAAAGTTAAGGTAGAGTGAAAAATTCTTAAAGGGGTATTACAACCACTACCTATACCATTATGGAAGTGGGGTAATATCACAATGTACTTTTTCACTAGTCTCTTGAGAACATGCAAAGGAGACAATGTAATATTGGTTATAGTGGACCATCTCACTAAGACTGCCCATTTTATCTCTATTTGAGAAGATTTCTCTCTTGATCAGCTTTCCAGGATTTAAGTGAGGTAAGTAGTAAGGTTTCATGGGGTACCACTCTCTATTGTATCTAATCGTGATCTGAGGTTCACATCAAAATTATAAAGAATTCATAAATATAAATCGAGTAATGAATTTAATTTCAGTATGTATTATCACCCCCAAACTGATGGAAAATATAAACAGACTATTGAAACACTCTAGGACATGCTGAGATCTTGATAAATGGAATTTAAAGGTGGATGAGATCAATATATTCCATTAGTTGAGTTCTCGTACAAAAATAGCTTCCACTCGAGCATTCAAATGGGACCCTATGAATCTCTATATGGGAAGCAATATAAAACTCCTACTTGTTGGGATGAAGTTGGTAATAAAAATCTTCTTGGGCCTGATCTTGTGAAAGAGATGACAGAAAAGGTTCATGGAATCAAACATCACATTAAGGCTGATCATATTCAAAAGAAGATCTATGAAGAAAACCGTTGAAGGGACCTGGAGTTTGATGTTGTTGATAAAGTCTTCCTTTGAATTTCCCCATGGAAGAGAGTTATGCAGTTTGGAAAGAAAGGGAAGCTCATCCCTAGGTACATTGGCCCCTATGAAATCCTTGAACACATAGGAGAAGTGGCCTATCAACTCACACTTCCTCCAAATATAGCTCAGGTTCATGATGTATTTCACATATACCTCTTAAGGAATTACATACCTGACCCTTCACATGTACTAAATCTAGAGGTCGTACAACTGGAACACAAACTCTCTTATGAGGAGCAGCCGATGGAGATCTTGGATTGAAGAGACAAGGTTCTATGTAATAAGACTACCCACCTTTTTAAAGTGTTTTAGAGGAAACAAAAATATGAAGAAGCCATGTGGGAACTAGAGGAGACTGTGAGGTATAAGTACCCACACCTTTTCTCTTCCAAGGGTATAAGTTCAAATTTTGGGGATGAAATTTCTTAAGGGGAGAAGAATGTAATGACCCAAACTTCTGAATAATGTTTTGTTTTCTAAATATGTATGCTTTACATTGTCATAATTAGTAAAATTTTATAAGTATAAATTAAATGTGACCATTGTGTTTTGACCGTTATGTGACCATTGGTTAATATGACCATTGGAAATAATAATTATTTTTTAACGTTATAATTATTGTTTATAAATAGCAATGACAACAGATAATTAATGCAGAAAGAAGATTTGATGGAATCATCCAGTAGACGCTTTCTGTACGAATCCCATTTTTTGGAACTTGGGAAGGAGGTAGCATCACTGGGATTTGATCTAGACCAAGCCCAAGCTGAGCTCTAACATGTTAAGCTTGAACGAAATTTACTACAGGAGAAGTTCAAGTTAGTAGAGATTACCGCCCAGGTGATGTTATCCGAACTTCCCTAAGAGTCTATCACCATTGAACACCTTACCATTAGGACGTATGCGGGTGTTTTAAGGGGTTATGTGTCATGGACCTAGATACTTAAAATGTAATCCCTTTGTTTTAATAAAATTGTTATTTCATAATTTCCATTTTCTGAATAGCTTTGCTTAATAAAATATATGTTTAATTGAGACAATTTTGATAAATTTATTCTAGAAGTAAAAAATTTTACTTTTTAGAGATTTATCATATCTAGAGAATTATTATGGAAAAATAAACATCATTTTTGAATTTCAAATGTCAAAATTAATCCAGGGTGAATTTTTAGTAGTTTTCTAAGAAGTTTATATTTTTTGATGAATAATATTTTTTGATGAATAGTATTTTATGAATAGTATTATTTTTTATGAATAATAATTTTTTTTAAATAATTATTAAATATTTGATTATGTGAAATGATTTTTGAAAAACGGATATGTATGGTTGTGATCATTAAGATATTTAGAGTCTAATAGGATCAACATAATTTTTTTTGAATATTAACTTGACCCTTTGGAATAGTAATGTAACCCTTATGACTAGTAATTTGACCAATAAAATATTAAACTCACCTAAGGAAGTATAAATATATTTTAGTCATCTTAAATGGTAATGTGATATAATTATATCATAATGTAAGTAAATACCATGGGAAAATACCGTATGCAAGCCCATGGTTTTTCAAATATCACTAATGAGGTGTCCTTTGAAATTAATAAAAAAACTTCCTCACTTTTACTATAAATACCCACCCATTCCTTCATTTACATTAATTAAAAAATCATTCCCCTTGATTATTTAATAGTATTACCTTCCAAGGAGTCCTCTCAATGTGTCCTCAATCCCTCAATTTCCCGATCTTAGAGTTTTAGAAGTTACTCTTCAAGGTAAGGGAATTATCAACTTCTCTTTTATGGGTTATGCATTTAAAATTTCCATAACATGTTCTTATTTCTATTTTATTATATTCCCATACAGTATTATGATTCATTTATGAATGGGTGACCCCTGTTATATCTCTTTTTAATGTTTTATAAAACCATGTTTCATACCATTATGCTGTGGAATTTTCATATCAAAATCTCTATATTTTTCTCAAGAATTTTTTTCTTTATGTGAATACCCAAAACTATTTAATTTATAAGGTTATTAATAAATAAAAAAAAGTTATTTATTTTATTTTTTAATTGACATACATAAAACCCTCATTTTCTTTGCATGGGTTATAAATAACATAATGATCATGTTTTTAAGCACTTTTTAAAATGCCATGATTTTGATAGGAAACCCATTTATTTTATTCTATTTGGGTTATTTATGAAATTTTTGATTATGATCTATGTGGATAAAAAAAAATACATATTAATGTTTCTCCCTGATAGCGCTCCAATGAATTGGGTAAATAAATTAATCTATAGAGATGACAAGTTTTACGATACCTTGGTGAATAACCTTGGTAATTTTTACGACACCTTGGGGATTGACCTTGGTTATATTCTTATGAATTTATAAATTAAATGTTTTAGCCACATTTTCAATTTATGATTCAAGTTATTAGTATTATTATATACCTCTTTATCATTCATTTATGATATCCCTCATATTCTTATTGATATTTCTCAAGCTCAATTGTAAAATGTTTCACTTGTTTTCCCTTACTGGGCCTTATTATCCCCCTTTCATTTGATATATTTACTCATGTTATGAGTTGCAATAAATTTACTTAGAATAAAACTTGAAGAATCCCTAGATGTGTAATATAATAACGTTTTAAGTTTTCATGTATTATATACCTTATTTCCAAGACACTAAACTTTAAAATATCCTATATTTTTAAAATGTCATGTAAAGTTATGTAATAAAAAGGTGGGATGTTATAGAATCACTTTCAAATTTAAATTTAAATGAAAATTATCCAAATTATGTGGTTGTATATAATTCCCATTCTTTATAAGAAGAAAAATATAGTTCATCATAAGACAATGATTCTTTATCTAGGTTTTAAGATGTATCTAGATTTCAAAAAATGTTTAAAAAACGTAAAGTTTTTAAACATTATGATGATTTTAAGGTAGATATTGAAAAATAAATTCATAATATTACAAAAATTTCCTAATAAGTTACTAATATTACTAAATAATTAGATGAAAAATATAGTTATACTTGTACTAATGAGAATAAAGATTTAGTTTTTAAAATAAATTATGAAATTTTTGGCTGAAAAAGTTACTATCAAAATATAATTTTGGAAATAAATTATTGTATAACATGTGAAGAAAAATTAGATCACATATAATTATTTCTAGGATTGGTATTTACAAACCCAAAACCAAATTTCCAAAATAATTATTTCTTTTTCAAAAAGTGAACCTTTTTTTCTAAATGTCAAAGTGGTGGACAATGGATAAATAAGTATTCTTTAAATAGAGTACAATATTTTGGATTTCAAAAAACTCACTTTTATAAATAATTAAAAGTTATTCAACAAAAAATGGTTTGGAATATGTAGATTTCTGAAGTTATATTTTCTAAAAATGTTTAACCCAAGTAAATTTGAGTATCCAAAGCCTAAATTTTCATTTTTAATAAAATAAAAAGAGTACGAATAAAAATGAAATTTGGTACAAGAATAGTGTTTTTTATTTTCATATGAATATAAATAATAAATTCTTTTAGAATATTATAAACATGAAGTGTGTTAAAGTAACTTTTTGTGCTAATGCTCAAGGAAAGATATATTATATATGTAATATTTCCCTTCTTAGAAAACCTTTAATTTTAAATGTTTTATTTTTCATAGGACTTAAGCATAAACTCATTATCATAAGTCAATTATATGATAAAGTTTACCTGATAAACATCAATAATGATAAATGTACTATTAAATGTTCAAAAGGTAAATCCATTCTTTCTAATTATAGGGATGATAATGCTTACACAATTAATTTAGAAGACCTTAGGATCCAATATACACTTTGTCTTAGTGAAATTGAAGACGAATATTGGTTGTGTCATTGAAGACCAAGACACTATAATATAATAACTTTAACCAAAATTTATAAGAAAGGAATAGTTAGATATCTTGTGGAGATGTGGTTTAATTATTCTAAAGTTCGTGATCCCTATCAATTTGGAAAGAAAAATAAGTCAATTTTAAAATATACTAGTGAAATTTCAACATCTGATTCTTTACAATTAGTGCACATGTATTTTTTTGGTCCTGCACAAACATGAATTATTTGTGTAAAATTATATTTATAAGTTTTAGTTGATGACTACACTAGATACACATGGGTCTATTTTATAGAATAAAAATCATAAGCCTATTTTTGTTTCAAACATTTTATATCCCATGTTAAAAATGGGAAAAGTTTACTTTTGATAAATATTCATAGTGACCATGGTGGAGAATTTGTAAATTATAAATTATAAAATTTTTATAGTAAAAATGGTACAATACATAACTTCTAATCTCCTATAACACATCATTAAAATTTTTAAGTTGAAAGAAGAAATAAAGTTCATCAGGATATCACTAGATCCATGTTAAGTGAGTACTCAACTGTTAATTTTTTTTGGGATGAAGTAGTTAGTACTTACTATTATACTATAAATCAATTATTACTTATAAATTTTATTAATAAAACTCATTATGAATTATAGATAAGAATAAAACCAAAAAAAATCCACTTCAATGTTTTTGGATGAAAAGTATTAATTTTTAATACTAAAGATAATTTACATAAATTTTCTCTAAAATATAATGAAGGATTTTTTGGTTATTCTACAAAAAGTAAGTCTTATAGAATTTTTAAGAAAAATACAAGTACGTTTTAAGATAAAGTGAATGTAAAATTTGTTGAAACACATCATTTTTTCAAACAACCCAAAAACACATATTCATATGTTTTTATTAAAATTTATTTTCAACCCATATCAGAAAATTATTCTTATGATAGAATAAAAAAATATTTTTTTGAAGTTATACCTCAAGAAGAAATTAAAAATTTCGTTGAATAATATATTTTTACAAACCTATGAAATCACAAAATCCTTAATAATAATCCTAGTGATTATATTATTGGTGATACAGATCAAGTAGTTAAAACCATTTCTTAAAAAAAGAATGTGAACATTGTGAATTTTTGTCATAACATGAACCTAATAATCATGATGAAGCTTTTGGTAATGATAATTGGATAAAAAAATGGAAGATAAACTTAGAGAGATTAAATGGAATCAAGTTTGGATTTTGGTTGAATGACCTAAGGATTTTTCTGTAATTGGTGTAAAATGGGTTTCTATAATAAAGGTGAAGAAAATGGAATAATAGTTTGAAATAAATCTAGAATTATTGTAATGGGTTATAATCAACAAGAAGATATAGATTATTCAGATACTTATGCTCGAGTATCTTGAATTGAAGTTATTCATATAATTTTTTCATATAAAAAATTTCTAAATTTTACCCTTTTTCAAATGGATATGATGTGTGCTTTCTTTAATGGATATGAATAAGAAGAAGTTTATGTAGAATAAACACATATTTTTGAAAACATAAAATTTATAGATCATGTTTTTAGACTTACTAAGGCACTTTAGGGACTTAATAAATCCCCAAGATATTGGTATGATAGATTAACCAAATATTTGTTACAAAAAAATCATGTTAAGGAAATTGTGAATCCAACCATTTTTATTAAAGAAGTTATCAAAATATCATCATTGTTAAAATTTATGTAAATGAAGTTATATTTGTTTCAACTCAAAAATTTCTTACTAATTCATTTTTTAATCTTATAAAATCTGAGTTTTAGATGACCATGATGGGTGAATTAACTTTTTCCCAAGGTTTTCAAATTTCTCAAAAACTAGAAGGAAATTATCTATCTCAAAAAAGGTATATAAAATATTTATTAAAAATTTTAGACACAAAAATACTAAAATTATTATTTCTCTTATAGGGACATAAAAAACTATTGATATTGGTGAATCTGAGAAACCAATTGATCAAAAAATATTTAGACGAATGATTGGTAGTTTACCATATCTTATAGCTACTTGACCAAATTTAATGTTTTTTGTATTCTTATGTACAAGATATCAATAAAATACAAATGTTTCCCATAATAAAGATATAAATATAATTTTTATATCTTAATGGAACTATGGATCTTGGACTATTTTATTCTTTTGGAAATGATTTTGATTTTTTTTCAAATGCTAATTTTTCTAGTTATAAAATGGATAGAAAAAGTATATATAGAACTTTTAGTTTCTTAAGATAGGATTTATTTTCTTGGTTTTGTAAGAAATAAAAATCATTTTCACTTTCCACTATTGAAGATAAATATATGGAAATTGGAAGTTGTTATGGTCAAGTGTTATAGATGTAAAATACACTAATGAAATTTTCTATGAGTTATTATAAAAATCCATATTTTTTGACAACCTATGTGCCATAACATTAAGTAAAATCCCAACACATTACTCATGGGATAAGAAAATAAATATAAGACACCATTTCCTTTGGGATCAAACATATAAAAAAAAAATTATTTTATAATTCACTAGAATGAAAGACCAACATGCTGATATTTTTTAAAAAACTTTAAATCATGATAAATTTGAATATATTAAACATAATATTATAATGATAAACATAAAATAATTATATATCCACTTCATGTTTATATAATCTTCTTATATTAATGAACTCCTTTTAAAAGGTCTAGTACATTTTTTGATGTTTTTAATATTTTTTTCCTTACAAATATTCATTATAGAAAGTTTTCTCCAACGTTTTCTTAAAATTTTTCAATTTTTTTCCCAAATATATATTTTTTAATTTTTTCCCAGGAAAAAGATTTTCAAAAGTTATCTGAAACAAAATTTTCTAAATTTTTTCTCATACAAAATTTTCTAAAATTTATCTCTGAATTTTTTTCTACAAGTTTTCTTGTATATTTTTTTTCTAAAATTTACCTTGGTCATTTTTTTATAAACTTTTCATATTTTTTATGTAAAAATCAATGAATATCATATTAATAATTTTTTTAATAAAGATTACAATTTCCTTTTCCAAGATATTTTTTTCTAAATATTTTGTTTTTCTATCAATTATTTTAATTTGTTTTTAAAGTTTATAAATTTTATATTTTTAAAAAACTTTTTAAAACTTTTTAAAAAACTTTTTAAAACTTTTTAAAAAACTTTTTAAAACTTTTTAAAAAACTTATAGGTTTAATGGGAAAAAAATTTCATCTAATAAAACTTATATCTTTAGTTTTCTAAAAACTTCAAGAGTTCAAACATTTTCCAAATCTTTTGAGATTTGATACAACCATTGATGAAAAATAAGATTGAAATCTCAGTCATTGGATCTAGAGAAGTTGAAGCATCACCATTATCAAGGCTGTATAAAGGGGTGTGGGTCTCCACCTCTTCCTTCACTACTTGTTTTTATTGATAGATCTCACCACTTGGTTTCCACTCTAAATGATTGTTTGCTATTTTTATGATAGGTTTCCTTTGTCCAATCAGTAATAATGGATTATTAAATTTATTTTTTGATAAGAGAAGTTATAAAATATATACTTATTGAAAGATTATGGAATGAGAAATATGATTATTCACTAAAATATAAAATTATTTTTCTAGGATGTAAACATATTTGTGTTGAAAAAGATGGATTTTATCATCATTATCTAGAAAATTTTAATGAATTATATTATTCTGTTGAGTTTAGTGAAGAAGATAATTTCAAAGTTATCACTTTTTATTTATTTAAATAGTTTTAAAATTTTAACTACCAACAAATGGCTGAGTTAGCAGGTTTTACTTATAAATGAGAAACAAATATTGTTACCCATAAGTTACCTAATAAATTAGAATGTTTTGAAAATTCTAGAGTAGAAACCTCATTATTTCCTTATTATGTGAAATTAAGAAACGTGAATAATCTTTCTATAGAGGTAATAATCATCAAATTTTAGATGAAAAACTATCTTATTACCAGAAAAGGGGTCAGGGACATTCTAAAGTTTCATGACATTTACATTTTATATTTTTTTATATAATATGAGGAAGTTCAAACTTACAATTTTTTTAATCTATATCGAGGCTATCAAGCATGGAACTATAACGTTTAGGATTATTCTGTTTCTAAGTTTCCTTAATATAATTTTATTTAACTTCATGAAAGTTTAGGATATTATGAATTGGGATACTCTATTAAGGCAGAAAGTATCTTTCATTAGTGAGGAAATAATAAGTAAAATGAATCTTGTGTTTATTCCCTCATTGAAAATGTTCATTGAAAAATTAGACTAGGATATGTCTAAATTAAAAATAGAAAATTAGAATGAAAAATTTATAGAGAAAAGGAAGGTAGTAGAAATTTACCCACATTTTCCCAAGAAGAATGTAAAAACCACGTCAGATGTAGAATTTATGGATTTCATGAAGAATAAAGAATCAGTGAATATGGTTGATCCTAGTTTTGGATTGGATAAGCCTAAGGACTTGTATTTGATATAATAGACTTATGAAAATATAAAATAATAATATAAACTGAAGTGACAAAATAAAAGGGGCCAGAAACCTACTCCACTGTCAATTCCCACACATACGTTTTGTGAAGGGGTTTTCTAATCATCTCCATTTGTTGGAAAACATTAACTCTAACTAAAATCCCCTTCAGGAATGGGTGAAGAGTTAACCAAAGTATAATTTATATTAAAGACTGTGTTAAATAAAAGGAAGTGTGTGGAGGAATGGGATATTTATAATAAGAAACAACTTCATGACACAAAAAATATTAATGTTGAAAACTGCAGGCTAATCTTCAATAAAGCCAAGCAATATGCAAAGGAGTATGAGGAACAGTACAAGGAATCAATTCAAATAAAGCATTAATAAAATTTTAATGGTTTATTTTATGTTTAACCAGATCCCAAATTGATGTTCATCATTTTAATCCATGATATCAATTCTATAGCTCCAAAGACATGGAAGATATTGCACATTTTGCGACTTAGATAGATATTCAATGGCATTTTCTTGAAGATGAACAAGGAAATAGTGAATACGATGCATCATGTGGAGCATTATGTAACCTTTTATTATCAAAATTTAGATAGTGTTAGAGAATTAATCTACAATAAGGGTTATGAGAAGATTTTAAAAAAAATTCCATTGTCAGATAACTCAGTCATTGAAAAGGCTCTGGGAAAGTATGGAATAATATTCATAGAATATTTAGTCCATGAGATCATTATTTTTGGGACTCATTTTAAGGAATAAAATAACTTCCAGTGGCCATTCCACTTGGAGGCATTATTGGGGGGCCTTAAAAAGAAGAGGAATCATTATTTAGAGGGAGGAGATGCAGGAAATAGCAAGAACCACATGAATGAGCTTATCGGGCACATGATATGACTCCATTTCTATAGAGGTTTATTCCAATACCATATTAATATAATTTTTTGGTTCCATTTTTTTCTACTACTACTGATCTATAATAAATTTCCTTACTATATTTTTAGCAATAATTTAGTTTTTTTGGTGATTTGTCACTAAAAAAAGATATGAACAATAAAAATTTGTTAAATTTATTTTAAAGGGTGTTGAGAAATTACATGAAATTGTTGAAGTTACTACATAGGAAGAACCTCTCTTAAATTATCCTATGTCTATTGTAAAACCTATAGTTCCTCTATTAGTTCCACAAGAAGGACATAATGCTCAATAATCATAAGTTCCTCTATTTGTTGAAAAGGGAGAAGGAAAAGCAAATGCTATTAAAAAATATCAATCTAAAGAAGATTCTAAAGTTAATAAAGTATATAATAATTATATAAAATTAAAATATAGAAGTGAAAAAAAACTTTCTAAAAAGATGAAAAAGTTTTTAAGTTTATTAGTAAAGTGTAGCTACATATTCTACTTCTATTTCAGCTCACTCTCACAGATATATAGATATCGATGTTTTGGATAGAGAGTATTTGTAATAAGAAGAAGATCAACATTATTATAATATTTTTTTTAGAGAAACCTGAGTCCAATAAATAAGTTACAGTATTATATGTTTTTAAGGAAACATATATTGAAAATAAAGGAGAATCTAGTGCTTCAAGACCTCCTCCTCTGACCGTTCCGAATATATTTTCTGATTTCACTCATTCAACTCCATGTACAAGCTATTAGATCAATGAAATGAGAATGAATTATTTTAATAAGGATATAAAGAGTCTTAAAGATTACATTCACTATTTCCCTGATATAAAATCTATATGCAAGTACATCTAAGGGAGAATCAATTTTCAAGAAAATTAGAATCCTTCAAAACAACTTACTGAAATACTTATTCAAAATGAAGCCGATTTAAATGATTTCAAAGGAAAATAAAAATTAGAATCAAGAAAGTTGGAATAAATTATAAGACATATTGATCATACAGAGGGTGATATAAAATTCTATGATGTGTAGTTTGGAAGAATGAGTAATTATTATAAAATAGATATGAATTTAATGTGTGTTATGTATTTAGATGTTAATGAAAATAATATATGAAGTGATAATCTTTAGTCTTTTTCCATGACCCAAGATAATGAAGTAGCATAACAATGGAATAATATTCTAAGTCTATAATAATAAGTTTTGAAGCTAAAGTTTTAAAATAATAAAATTCAAAGTTTTTAAGAAGAAGTTCTGAGGTTGAATAAAGAAAATAGAAAGTTCTAAGTTTTTGAAGAAGAGATGAAAAATATGAAAGTAGTAGTTGCTGATTCAAAAAATTTCCTTGAGGATGTGAATAATTTGAAAGCTCTTATGAATGAACTTTCAAAGAAATATTGATTTCTTTATTATGGACTCTTGAACAATTTTGTAATAAAGAAAACTCTTTTTGATGAATGATTTGAATGAATATTTCTCTCTATATATTTTTAATGGATCTTTTCAAATTCCTTTGGTTGAATATATTTTTATTATCTTTTGGATGAATGTTTTTTCATTTTTTATAAATTTTTTCTTAAAAATGATTCTTTATCTAAAATTTTAAGTACACTTTCTATCTACCTACATTTTGTTGAAATTCACAAAGGGGGAGAAAGAAGAAGAAAACCTAATCTCTAAAAAACATTAAAAAATCATTTGTTCAAGAGAGGGGGAGATATCAATAAAGAGGGAGAAATAGTGAAATAAGTAAAAAATTTAAAAGTTATTAAATATATAATATAGGGGGAGTAATTATATTTCAATGTTTTTAAAGTTTATATTTATTTTTTTAGTATTGTGTTTTGTTATTTTTAAAAAGGGGAATATTTTTGAGTTGAAAGTTTTACTTTCAAAATTTTCTAACCATTGTTTTGAAAATCACTACACACTTCCTTAAATACTATATTTTACTAACTATATAATTCCTAAGTGTTTAGAATGTTTTTATAGGAAGTTTATTTTTACTAAATATAGAAAATATATTCCATCAAATGATATTTTCCTTACTGGTCGAATGAATTAATTTGGTAAATTGGTTCAAATAGAACTTTTGTACATCAGAAAAACTAGTACTTTTATATATTGATCAATCCAATCACTTTGTACACTATTCAATAATATAAGTTTATAAATCAGATGGATATAATTACATTAGATGAAAATTTTAAAAATATAAATGAAAAAGTACAACCAAGTATCACAAAAAATTTTTTATTGTATGCACCAGAAAAACATCCATTGGATGGAGGAAGATATGTCCTCTGGAGGAACCTTTATAAATCTAGGAAATGGAGAATTTCCTTATACCAAATAAAAAAAGTTATTTTCCCCAGATGAAATTCATATAGAATGTAATTGTGTTACTAAGGAGAGCATCAAGTGAAGTTGTTAAAAAAATTTAAGTGATGAATAGTTCATTCAATGATGTTGCAACCACGTCTGAAGAATGAAAAATATAACCATTGAGGAATTTTATATAAATATAAGAAGAATTAGAGGAGGAGGAATCTTTTTGAAATCTAATATTTTTACCACTTATGATCTAAGAGTTGTTATGAATCCTTTTATAACATCTTGTTACTTTGTTTGGTAATTTAATTGTAATTATTTAGAGAGATTTTTACTTAAGAAATCTACTTTGTGATGATATTTTTAAATGCCTTAAGTTTGTTTTGTAATTGTTTGTCTAATCTGGTGTGATAAACGGCTAGTGGGGAAAATAAGATAGATTTGGTCTAATATTTATGATCAAGGGTTTCAATGTTTAGGGAAATAGAGTTCTTCTGATCTTAGTATCGAGGGATTCCTTGCTTAAGGAATACATAACTTTACGGTTTAGTGAAAACACTGGATACCAAAATATAGGGTTTTTGACTTCCTTAACATTGAATGTTAAAGTATGGATATCCTTTATAAAGTTTCTGTAAGTTTTCTCAAGTAATTTATAAAGTTTATTTTCACGTTTTTTACAGGTTTTTATTTTCGTTATAAATTATTTAAGGAAATCTTACTTTTTCTATAAACTTTTCTTAACTTTAAAAATATAAATCATACATAGAGTTCAACCAATTAACATACATAATGAGGTTATGAAAATTATTAGTGTTATTTTATAAACTATGATTTACCCCCTAATTTTAGTGTTTTCACATACTCTTATGATCCTACACCACATACCTTAAGAGTATAGTGAACATGATCTCAACATGTCTTCTAATTTTTGAAGATTCTATTCAGACTATACAACAATTTGAGGGTGATAATAGGTTCTCAAATGAATGTATGTATCTAGATCCTTCTAAATAATTTTCCAAAATTTTGATTCATATCATGGATCATGATCCCTAAATGGAAATAAAGAGGTGGTTATTATCTTATATAAGGAAATGCATAGATTTTTTTAGGCGATCAATAATAAATCATATTGTATTATCTTTTCTAGGAGTCTTTTGTATTCTAGTTAAAAATTCCATGGTAATTGTAATGTCCTGACCTGGTTTACCCTCAAATTGGTAGGAGGAACATTCGCCACAGGAAATCAAGCATGTCTCCTCATACTCCAGAGTCTTTCGAATAGCAGTGAGGGTCTATGGATAGTAAATGGGGATAATATACCCTCATATTCAGAGTGCACAATGGAAATAGAAAATAAACATAGACATCAACGGTAGAAGATAAAATGAACAATCAACTGAATAAACAAAATGGCCAATTTCAGTTTATACAGTACATGCATGTCATGGTGATACATATTTAAAATTTTTAAAAAAAACATCATGATTCATATTTCAATACAGAAATAAAGAAAGACTCAAATCCCCAAGGGAAATATCCACGAGCATCCAGAGCTCCCACTCGGTCCTTTGCTCCCAACTCCCAAGTACAAGCAAACAACAAGGCCAAAGTCCACAATCCTATAAACAAGAAAGTCTACTCAGGTACCCCGGTGCAATGGAGCCCCGAATAGGGTGTGATATACACATCTCAGTAGGCAAGGACCACCAATTTTCTAGCTCAATATATACAATTAAATTTATCATTAAACAGAGTGCAGATATATCAAAGCAATAACAAAATTGAATAAACAACCAACAAACCATCTAGGTTCCTAAACGACACCTATTGGCGATACCTGCTTTGGCCCATAGCCGGGATAGGAGTCTTCACAAGAACTTTACAATCATATTTATCAAGAATAAATATTTTTCATCACTTTTTCATTTATTCTATATCTAATCATTTATTATCTCCAAGGTTCCCAGTGTTACCCGTACATCAATACTAACTTCGGCTCATGCTAGAACCCAAACTGTTCCCAAGGTAAAATCATAACTTAGTACCTGTTTCGTCTTATACTGTATTTCAAATTATTCTCATATGAGGCCATCACTATGAGTTTATCATTTATTATTCATTTAAACATATTCAAATCCCAACCCATTAATGTCATTTATTTTGTGTAGATCACCATGTCTAACACACCAATTATCAACATGTATACATACATAGAGTGTATAATTCCATGTCTAACACCCCAATCTCATTTGTGCACACGCATAATTGGTGGATAATACCATGTCTCAAACCAAAAAACCCGGATAGATCTATCACTGGCATATAATGTCATGTCTAGCCCTCATTTAACCATGTATGCATCTCATCACCTGTCTAAAATGCCATGTCTAGTACCTAATCCTTCACCACCATTAATTAATTCATAAATTAATTAATCCAATCCCAATAATTAATTCATCATGAATTATACACACCCATTCCCTTACTAATCCAACGATTAATAAAATATACCAAAATCCATTAGTTAACTCCACAATCAACTATGTCCACAATTCCATTAATTAATTCATAAATTAATTAATATATTAACACAAATCTCATTCCATAATTAATTCTCCATAATTAATTATCAAATCCAAATCTCAACTCATCATAATTAATCTCAAAAGTAAATATCATAATCAACATCAAGGCACATAATTAATCCACCATTAATTATCTCAACATAGCCAATTCCACATCTCATAATTAATCCCCAATTAAGTATCTATATTACAAACTCAAGTTCATAATTAATACACAATTAATTATCTCATTCTAAATATCATCTTTCCATAATTAATTTAAACAATTTATTATCTAAATCTATACTACAAAAGTACATAATTAATCCACCATTAATTTTATTAATTTAGCTAAAACAACAAATCACAATTAATCCACTGATTAATTATCTCAATTATCCAATTCAATATCTTATAATTAATTCCCTGATTAATTATCTATATTATAATCTCAAAGAACATAATTAATTCACAAATTAATTATCTCAACTTATCCTTATCAATAATCATAATTAATATCCTGATTAATTATATCTATTTTAATCTCAAGGCACATAATTAATTCATAAATTAATTATATTAACTTATCCAATTAACTATCTCATAATTAATCCCCCAATTAATTATCTAAATTACAACCTCAAGGAATATAATTAATTCAAAAATTAATTATCTCAACATAGCCAATTAATATCTCATAATTAATCCCCCGATTAATTATCTCAACTTATCCAGCTCAATACTCATAATTTCCACTTAACCCAAGTGCGTCAACACGTAAGGGCGATAATACAAAAACACACAGCAGCAAGCTAAATGAACATATCAATATAATTACTATGTTTTTAGCTTAAAGGCAGTGCAACTTGATTGAGGGGTTTTAGTAAAAAAACATGATTTTGTAATCTAACAAATCATTTTATACCAATAAACAATTCATTCATCATTTTCAATTAAACATATCAACAACAGTAATTAAACAACTATTGCATTTTATTTACTAAGCAAAGTTGAGAACCCTACCTTAAGGAATTGGTCAAACTAATGCTTTCTAACTTAAACCGCAATGTTCTCGTGCACATGCACTTCCACAATATGGCATACACGTACTAAGAATTAGTCACATCACCCTACAAAGATAACCAACACCCATAATTAGCATGGTGAAGACCAATACACCTCTAATTAATTAACAGGGACTCATATATCACCATAATCATGTAATTTAAGGGGCGAGAAACCAATTGTTGGGTATAAAGCCTTACCTGAATATGATGACGATGAACCAAATCAATCCGAACCACCATGCCTTCGGTGGTGGTCATCAAAATATGGACCAATAGGTCTTGAGTCATAATTCACACAACCTAAGACTGAAATAAAAGAATAAACCAAATCAATCCCTCAATTGGGGTTCTGTCGAACAAAATTTGGGCGAAGGAGAAGTCGAAACGGCTGATGCGAACAACAAAACACATGGATAAGGACTCAACTCACCGAGACAGACAACTATTGTGAAGGAACAAGAAGGAACTAGGCACGCGAAGAGGGATCTGGGAGAGGAGGGTGGTGCACCACCTATGAGAGAGTCGAGAGGGGGAGGGGTCATACCTCACCTATGCTGTGTGCCTCTCCCTCTTGTTTCCTCTCTAAAATAAAAACAAACCATAATAAACTAAAAGAATAATAATAATAATAATAACAATAATAATAATAATAATAATAATAATAATAATAATAATAATAATCCCCATGATATTATTATTATTATAAATTAATTATCTCACCTCTTAGACAAACCCCAAACTCCTCATTTACACTTGATTTAATTAAATTTCCTTCAAAAAATTTAATTAAATAAAAACTCTAACTCGTAACCATTTAATTAAATTCTACCTACCTAATTTAATTAAATAAGACCCCCATTCCACATCAATTAATTAAATTCCTCTTAGACTTAAATTTAATTAAATTAAAAACCTAATTTAAAAAATTTAATTAGATCCCTTTATACCAAGAATTTAATTAAATAAATTAACCTGAAACCCAAAAACGAGTAATCCACAAGATTTAACTTGCATAGTATGATAGAACGTGTACAGACCGTGCGTCCGCCATTGGATACCCTGAGTATCCCACATGGCTGACCCACATGGTTTGACTAACCGTGCACACCCCATGCGAATGCCTTTGCCTCACCTGTAGAAAGATGCATGGTTTGACCTGCACAGTTTGACTAACCATACACAACCCATGCGAACAGCTATACAACCCATTTTTAAAAACTAAGTTTCCTGGTCCGGTGCTCCCGAAACCCATTGATCCACCCAGGAAACTCTTCGATCATTTATCCAAGCCCATTATCAAAAATTTTAAATGGTCCAAGCTCACGAAACATCAACCTGAAGCTTGGTTTTAAGACCTAACCATTCAAAAAAACAAAAAAGTTCAAAAACCTTTGTATTTTAATCCGACTAAAAAACACAAGACTTTACAATCTACCCACCCTAAAAACTTCTCTTCCTTGAGAAGCCATCGTGACTTAATACAAATTAACCAACCCACCAAGGTCATGATGTATCATTGAACGGTTATGTTGTGTTCCCAAATTCCTAACACACCTTTAACCAAAACAGAAGATTAATGACTTAAGCCTTTAAAAACCAGATCCAAATTTCTAAAATCCAACACAAACATCACAACGGTGGAAAATCGAGCTCACGCAACTAGAGACATGATCCCATCATTATCTCCCCAACCACCCACTCATTGGTTCTTTCCACTAATGGTATTAACATTTAATAGTAAAACTCCCAAACCATAACACTTTCCTTGACATACATCACCAACCTATAAACCCACACCCACCCTTAAACCAGTGAAATGAATTTTAAAATGAATCCAACACCAACCACATACATACTGAAGTCCTTACTCGAACTCCGGTGACATTATAGAGTTAATCCATCACTTAGATATTTTAAAACCATTGTGCCCCTGCACTAACAAGGGAATATCACCAAAGAACCACACATCCCACATACAACCCAGATAACAAACACTTATCAAGCAAATTTTTTTTTAAAACATTAGCATAGTGTAAGACCAACTCTATATCGGTGTCTTGAAGATGAGGTCAAGATAGGGGACATGCTCATCTCAACCGAAAGAGAACACTAAGAGTAAACCCAGGTCACCAAGAAGGTCAATCAAATTGTTACCAATCAACTCTTTTAAAAAATATCAACTTCACCTGCTGACGCATCACTAACCAAAACCTGATTCCTATACCACACAAGGCATCCTTATTCTATCACATATTACCACTAAAACTCTTCCAAACAAAACCGGTGAGACACTACCCACCTTAGGAGTGTCCATGCTATCAAAATAAATACTAGCCTCTCTCAAGTGATCTTTTTAAGAAACATCATAAACGCACTTATAACATTCCATGAACCACGATCAACACGTTAACATCTCAAATAAAATATGAAACTTAAACCTATCGGTGTGTCAAAACACCCGAGTCCCAAAAGTTCTCCTGAGCAGTGGGATGAACTTACCTTAATGCCCAACCACCTTACTCTAGAGTTACCCAAGGATGTCTTTAACAATTGAACATGCCCGAGGCATGTCTAACCTACTAAACCAAGAATTCCCTAATGCTTATTACCAAACCAATATTCAAGATACAATGACCACACCTCAAAATAATGGTGTCATTATTTAAAACCCAAAAGTCTTACTAGGGAAAACGATACTCAAATGGTACCAACATAAAAAATCTCACAGTAGAAACAAGGCATCTTAATTTATAATGGTACTACCAACCACGAGCTAGCCCCTTAAAAAGTATAAACATTGACCCTAGCTCTTGGTCATGAAAAATAAAAATTCCTAGGCTCAAAATCCCCTCTTTAGTTTATCTATTTTGTTAATTCATTTCAACCTCTAATCATTTGAAATAATTTTAAAAAAACCACAAGTACTATTCCAAAATAAGGAACTTGGTTTTCAAACAATACCCCATGGGAAAAATAGGAAAGCTATAACAAACTTACTCTTTAACATTTAACATTCAACGTCATTTCATTTTAAACAGGAAATATAACATCTAAATTTCTTTTAACAAAGAGGTGACCTTTGAGGTTCCCATTTATTCAAACCTAGGTTCCTTAAAAAGAAATAACTGAACAGTTCATTTCACAAAACTGAAAAGTTTTACATTTATAACCATTTTAAACACAATATGGTTATACTAGGCTCAAACACATGGGTGGCCATCTACCAATCGATAAGGAACCCATACACCTTACCATTGGCATTTGGATACCATTTATCACATCAAATTTACATTAAACATTTTAACTTTAGCAGCCCATTTTGAATCGTTTGAATACACGAGTTACCCTTTTCCAAGTTATAAAGAACCCATACACCTTACAACTAAAACTGGATCCTACCATAAACACAATCAATAAATTTTCTACTCATGAAGCTATTTGCACATCAAAATATCTCTAGAATGTTATCATAATGAGTAACACAATAGCATGATATAACACAGAAGCATGGAACCAGATAAGAACATGGTAATAACAGAGGAATCATGGAATATAATCATCTAAACATGTTATATAAGAAGGAATTATAAAGAAGATCAAAACATGGAATTCCATTCAAGACACATAATCAAAATTAGTAGGAATCCTACTAATGCAACTACATGACATGTTAGATTCATGACATGTGAATCCATAAGTGTCTAAGATGATGCATGTATGAAACTTACTTACCATATTAGGCCAAGGAAAAATTTCAAAATCCTCAAAATAAATAAGCAATGAAAAATACACCAGTCACTCAAGGTGAAATAATATAAACTGTAACCACGAATAGTATAAAACAGAATTCCCACCCCTAGAAACTTGGTTATTTCTCATACATAAGGTGATCAGTCCCAAATATGACTATTAATCGAGCACTGGAACTTTCCTAGTCTCCTATCTACCAACCTAAAATAGAAAGAAAAAAGAAAAAAAGAACAATAGTCCTCTAAAACCACTTTTTAATGTCTTGACCCAACTTACCCTCGAACCAGTAGCCAGAACGGTCGCCACATGACCTCAAGCATGTCTCCTTGTACACCAGAGGATACTGACTAGAAGCGAGGGTCTATGGATAGTCAGCGGGGATACTATACCCTCATATTAAGAGTGTACAATTTAAATAGATAATAATCCCATACAATGATAGTAGAAGATAAAAAAAATAATCAACTGAATAATCAAAATGGCCAACACCATTTTATACAATGCATGCATGTCATGGTGATACATCTCTGAAATCAATAAACAAAACAGTATTATTCATATTTAAATAAATAAGTAAATAAAGACTCAAATCACTAAGGGAAATCTCCAAGAGCATCCCAAGATCCCATTCGGTCATTTTCTCCTAACTCCCATCCATAAGCATACAACAATGCCAAAGTCCACAATCATGAAAAAAAAGTATACTCGGGTATCTCAGTGCAATGACAGCCCAAATAGGGTGTGAGATATACATCTTAGTAGGTCGGGACCACCATTTTTCTAGATCAATCTAGAAAATGAAATTTATCTTTAAACAGTGTGAAAATATATCAAATAAATAACAAAACTGAATAAACAACCAACAACTCATCCAGGTTTCAAAAGGACACATAATGGCGATACTTTCTTCGAGCCATTTCTGGGATAAGAGTCTCCAAAAAAACCATACAAGAATATTTATCAAGTATAAATATTTGTCATCACTTTGTCATTTATTATCTCCAAGGTTCCCATGGTTACCCGTACCTCAATACTAACTTCGACTCATGTTGGAGCTCGAAGTGTTCCCTAGGTTAAATCATAACTTCGTACCTACTCATCTCATACCATAGTTCTAATTTTTCTCATGTGAGGCCATCACTCGGAGTTCATCATTTATTCTTAATTTAAACATATTCAACTCCCAACCCATTAATGTCATTTATTTGGTGTATATATTCTTGTCTAACACCCTAATTCTCAATGTGTATACATACATTGAGTGTAGTACACCATTTTTAACACCCCAATATCATTTATGCGCACACATAATTGGTGTAGAACGCCATGTATCACACTAAAATTCCCTGATAGATCTATCAATGGCATAGAATGTCAAGTATAGACCTAATTAACCATGTATGTATCTCATCACCAGTCCAGAATTCCATGTCTAGCACTTAATCCTTCACGACCATTAATTAATTCATAAATTAATTAATCCAATAACAATAATTAATTCATCATGAATTATCCACACCCATTCCCTTACTAATCCAACAATTAGTGAAATATACCAAAATCCATTAGTTAAATCCACAATTAACTAAGTCCACAATTCCATCAATTAATTCATAAATTAATTAATGTATTAACACAAATATCATTCCATAATTAATTCTCCACAATTAATTATACAATCCAAATCGCAACTCGTTATAATTAATCTCACAATTATATATCTTAATCAACAATAAGGCACATAATTAATCCAACATTAATTATCTCAACATAGCCAATTCCATGTCTCATAATTAATCCCCAATTAATTATATATATTAAAAACTAAAGAGAATAATTAATACAAAATTAATTATCTCATTCTAAATATCATCTTTTCATAATTAATTTTCACAATTTATTATCCAAATCATTAATAAAAAAGTTCATAATTAATCCATCATTAATTATCTTAATTTATCTAAAACAACATATCATAATTAATACACTGATTAATTATCTTAATTAGCCAATTAAATATCTTATAATTAATCCCATGATTAATTATCTATATTCTAATCTCAAAGCACATTAGTAATTAAAAAATTAATTATATCAACTTATCCAGCTCAATACTCATAATTAATCCCCTGATTAATTATCAATATTTCAATCTCAAGGAATATAATTAATTCAAAAATTAATTATCTTAACTTATCTAATTCACTATCTCATAATTAATCCCCTGATTAATTATCAAAATTACAACCTCAAGGAAATAAATTAATTCACAAATTAATTATCTCAACTTAGCCAATTAATATATCATAATTAATCCCCTAATTAATTATCTCAACTTATCCCACCAAATACTCATAATTACCACTTAACACAAGTGAATCAACATGTAAGGGAAACAATATAAAAACACACATCATCAAGATAAATGAACATATCAATCTAATCACTATGTTTTTAAATTGAAGGCAGCACACCACAATTGAGGTGTTTTATTACAAGAAACACAAAATTTTAATCTAAAAATAATTTTATACCAATAAACAAACCATTCATAATTTTCAATAAAATTTATCAACAATTTTAATTAAACAACTAATGGGTTTTATTTATTAAGAATAGTTGGGAAGCCTGCCTTGAGGAATTTTTTGAGCCAATGATTTATAACTTAAACTGCAACACACTCGCGCACATGTACTTCCACAATATTGTGTGCACGTACAAGGAATTGGTATAATCACCCTAAAATGATAACCAACACCCAAAATTAGTGTGGTGAGGACCAAAAAACTAGAAATTACTTAACATGGACTCATATATCACCATAAGAATGTAATTCAATGGGTGAAAAATCAATTATCAGGTATAAAGCCTTACTCAAATACGACATCTGTGGGCCAACATGAGACGAACCACCTCACCTTCAGTGACGGTCATCAGAATATGGACCAACAGGTCACGAGACATCATTTGTATAACCTAAAACTGAAATAAAAGAAGAAACCAAATAAATCCCTCAATTAGGGTTTGACCGAATAGAATCTAGGTGAGGGAGAAGTCGAAACGGCTGATACGATCAACGAAACACATTGAGAAGGACTCACCCTACTCAGATGCACAACATTCATGAAGGAACTAGAAGGAACTGGGTGTGCGAAGAGGAGTTGGTTGAGGAGGGTGGTGCACCATGCATGGGAGAGCTGAGAGTGGGGGGTCACACCCAACCAGTGTTGTACGCCTCTCCCTCTTATTTTCGGTCTAGAATAAAAGAAAACCCTAATAAACTAAAAGGTTTATAATAATAATAATAATAATAATAATAATAATAATAATAATAATAATAATAATAATAATAATAATCCCCATGATATTATCATTATTATCAATTAATTAGCTCACCTCTTAGACAGGCCCCAAACTCCTCACTTACACCTTATTTAATTAAATTCCCTTTAATGAATTTAATTAAAAAAACTCCAAATCGTCACTATTTAATTAAATTATCTCAACTGAATTTAATTAAATACGACTCCCATTTCACATAAATTAATTAAATTCCTCTTAGAATTGAATTTAATTAAAATAAAAACCACATTTAACAACATTTAATTAAATCCCATTTTATCTGGAGTTTAGTTAAATTAATTAACCTGAAACCCAAAACTGGGTAAACCACATGGTTGGACCTGTACGGTTTGATAGACCATGCACATACTGTGCATCTACCATTGGATACCCTAGGTACCCCACAATGTTGAACCACATGGTTTTACTAACCATGTGTAGACCATACTAACACCTCTGACTCACCTGTAGTAATCCACATAGTTTGACCCACAGAGTTTGACTAAATGTGCGCAGCCCATACGAACACCTCTGTAACCCCTTTTTAAAAATTGAGTTTCTAGCTTTGGTGCTACTAAAACCCATTGATCCACCTGAGAAACTCTTTGAGCCTTTACCGAAGCCTGTTATCAACACTTTTAAATAGTACAAACTCATGAAACATTAACCCAAATCTTGGTTTTAAGACCGAACCATCCAATAAATAATTTTTTTTAAAAACATTTGTATTTTATCCCATCTAAAAAACAAGGGACTTTACAGTAATATCATACCATTTCCTCACAATAATTGGTATAAGTTTCCTGAATTATCCAAGATACTATCTCTTAACCTTCACCTTTTGAAAAACTAACCATCTTGATACATAATAAACAATACCATTCTTTGTATTTTCCACAAAAAATGTTCCTTTAAATCCCAATATATTTTGCTGTTACTAGGGTGTATAAATAATTTTATCAATGATCATCATCTAATAATTCTATTTTTTTGTCTTAGGTATAATTGAAACACATAGAATCTTTCCAAATTTTATAATACCATCTACATATACAAAATCTACTAATTTCTCGTCATTCATGGATTTAATTTTCTTTTTAAAATTATCATAATCAAATTGACAAATTTTTATATTTTCAGATAAAGATGGTATGAAAATCATTTTAAAAAGGAGTGATGTATCCCCTTACTTAATAATTCCCATATCCATATTTACCAGATCCATGAACATAGTATCCCTTTAAATCCTCATTTAGGTAAAAAAATCCATGATATTTCCTACCCAATGCATCTACTACCTTATTTTTCTTCCCTGGATGGTAGTGTATTGAGAAATCATAATACTTGATTAGATATAGACATCTCATTTTACTCATATTTATATATTTATATGAAAATATCTATTTTAAACTCTTATGATCTATGTACATCTCACATCTTTCTCCATAGAGATAATGTATCCAAATATTAAAAGAAAAAATTACAACTACCAACTCAATATTATGGGTTGGATAGTTCTGTTCATGATTATTTAACTACCTTTATGTATATATAATAACATTATTATTCTACATATGGATGCAACAAAGTCCCATATTCGATGCATCACAATATATCACAAATGCACCATTTCATAATAGTAAATTCAAAATTGGATCATTGACCAATATCCACTTCAATTATTAAAAAAAACATTCACATTACATTATCTATACAATCTTAACACTTTTACATGTAATCATGGTTAATGGGTTGGCCAAATGCATAAAATTTTGAAAAATCACCAATAGTAACATTCCAAACTAATAAAACTATGTATCTAGGATATGTTAAATAGTGTATACCATTCTTTGACTACCATTATCTTCATAGGATCAACTAAAACTCTATCCATGGAGACAATATAGCCAAGAAAAGAAACTTTTTGAATCCATAATTCACACTTCCTAAATTTACCTTAATACATTTTTTTTCAGAGTCACAATAATGATCTACAAGTGATTCTCATGGTCCTAATGTATTTTAGAATACACAAATATATCATCAATAAATCCAAAAATAAAATAATCAATATATAAATTAAATAATATGTTCATTAGATCCATAAAAACAGAGGGTGAATTAGTCAATAAAAATATAATTACTATAAAATTATAATGTCCATACATCATTTGAAATGTTTTCATTGGAAAATATCAATTATTTACTCAAAATTGATGATACCCAGAATGAAGGTCAATATTTGAAAAATTTTGAGCTCTATGAATTTGATTGAATAAGTCATCAATACGAGCTAGATTACATTTTTTTCTTTATTTTAATAATATTAGTTTACCTATAATCAGTGGATAACCTCATTGATCAATATTTTTTTCTTAAAAAAAATTTCAAGTTCTCCCCAAGGTGAAATAATAGGGAATATAAATACCTCATCACAAAAATCATCTAGTTGTTTATTAAACTCCACTAATTCCACACTAGTCATTCTATATGAAATATTTGAAATAGGTTTTCCATAAGGGATTAAATAATTGGAAAACTTAGCTTCCCACTCTAATGGATGTCCAGGTAATTACTTAGGAATTACATTGATATATTTCTATAATTATGTACATACTCAATTTGAAGATTAAATTTTCATCAATAGATTTTTTTTCTCTTATTCCCCAAAAATATCTTTCAAAAGAGCTACCGGGGGTGGATCTAGACACGAATCAGATGATAAATTCTACCATATAAAGATAAGTAATTCCACATTTATATCACAAATCATAATTTCCTCCTCTATGAGATAATTTTTTGCATTATATTTTGAAATATAGAACATACCTAGGATTATATCAAAGTTTAACATAGTTATAATAATAAATTCAACAAATAGATCATGTTTATGTGTTATAATGGGAACTTCTAGACACATCCTTATTGTAGTGATATTTCCACTAGGAGTTTTGATTGATAACTCATTTCTTAAGGTGATGGGGAAATGTACGATTTTTTTAGAAAAAAAAGAAAGATATAAAATTGTGTGAGGATCCAGAATAAAATAAATAATTAGATAAATTTAATGATATGATTAAAGTACCCTCCACCACATCTTTAGAAACTTCAACCTTAGCTATAGTGATCAAATAAGCTTGACCTTTTCCCCTCATCCTCTTTTTGTGGTATGTTTACTTGACGATTAAGACATTGGTTTGAATAATGCCCCATTTATTTATATTTTAAGCACCAGATAATAGTGAAATATTTATTTCCCTTACATTAATGGTCTAAATGAACCTTATTTCTACACTTTTAACAAACTAATTTACCCTACAAGAATTTTTAGGATGTTTCTTCTCATAATTTTCACATGATGGAAATTTATTCATTTTATTATTATTCTTCAATAAGTTCACTTTTTTCATGGTTTTTATACAACCTCTTATTCTCTTTACCCCATTAAATATATAGTATCTAGAAAATTTCTTCTCCATTTTGATCGCGCATAAAACTATTTCATCATATGATGAAAAAGTTCGAGAAAAAAATACTCGTTGGTGACTTGGATTATACCCTTTAAAGAAATGGAGAATCGTCAATTCTTTATTATATATGCAATCCATAAGATACATGGATAGTCTTGTAAAGTTAGCCTCATGCTTTATAACACTTTCTTCTTCCTTTTTCATTAAGATGATAAAATCTATATTTATTTTAGTTTTTTGATCATGAATAAAATATTTATCAATGAATGTTTCTTTAAAAGCTATCCATTCTATTTGTTATATTTCATATTTCTCTCTAGTATTTTGGATCAGCGACCAAAATTGATCATCATCAACTTTGAGATAATATAATGAAAGTAAATCCTTTTCCCTTTCATTGCATCCCAAGTACAGAAATATCTTTTCAAGGGAATTAATTCATTACTTATCCACCACATGATTAGTCGTTATACTAAATGACAGGGGATTATGTCACATGAAATGATCTAATATAGGTCAATAATATTTTAGAACATCATGTTTATCTATATGTGAAAGTTTATTTTTCATAACATGAGTCAACTACCCTAATATGGCCACGATTTACTCAGCTCCAACATCAGTTGTATTGATTTTCCTAACAAGGAAATTTCTACATTGGCCATGAGTATTGATACCATTAATTCTGCTAGGAAACATTTATAAAAAATAAAATATACTGAATTAGTTTATAAAATTATGAATTTTAAATCATAATATATATTTCAAAATCTGGTGTAACACTTAACATAAATTGAAAATTTATGCATTGTTAATATCAGAATCATAAACTTAGTTTTTTAGGTATATATTTAAATCATAAAAATATTTTCAAATATTTCATAATGTCTTGTAAATAAAATTATAATTATCCCAATCATATCCTTTAGGAGTGTCAAACTAGGTGTGTAGTAAGGGAACACTCATCATGCACTAGAAAGATGGTTGAGATATACTTGACCAACTCTTTTCAAAGTTATTTCCATAGATGCATATATTACAGAACCACATCCATTTATAACATCCAAAAATTCATTTATTTCTAGAAAAAATCACATAATATCTACCTTAGATAATGTTTTATAATATTATCCTATAATTAGACATATCTGCAAAGTCATTTATAAGGTTATGTTTCCTAATATATGTTTTCCTAATCCTAGTTCCAATGACTTCTACTAAACTTCCTATGATACCAACTATAATAACCCTGACTCCAGTAACTCATAGTCGATGGTTAATTTATAACATTGGCATGGATTCAAGGGATCTAACCCTAAAGTAACGATCATTTTAGTATTATTAGAGAGATAGATACATACATGCTTCCCATTTTTCATTAGGAATAAAATATAAAACTTAACAAAAGAAAATGTTTCACATCCTTGAAACACATTGAAATAATTCTTATTCATAACTTGGGGAAATGAAACAAAATAATAGTGTTCTAAAAAGCTCAGTAAAGGTTACTTACAATGGAATATATCATGACTAAATAAGGAATAATCATTATGTAAAGTTAAATAACTAAAAGAAAATTATATTTCATCAATAAATTGAGCATGAAATGCATCCCCATATAATATTAATGAAAAATATCATGGATAATAATAACTAAATTCTCAATGATGGAAATTATTAGTATTGGATTTCATGATCCCATACATCATGATATATATACCATCAAGACCTTATTCTAAGACAGTTTTATTTATGGGTAGGTATACAAAATAAACCTATTTAATTTTGACAACTAATTTTTTTTCGTGAGACTTATTAATGAATCTAGGGGTTATCTATAACTAAGACCCACCCACCAATACATTTCCAAATAATTCCTCATATATTGAATGATCAATTTAAATCATAAAAATTATCCCTTATTAATAAATTTCCACATTGAATAAAGGATACACAATTTAAATATTTCCATATTCAATCAAATATATTTCATAATAAACCACCATATGTAATATTTTAGGAAGTAATCATATCCTTAGTACAAATAATATAGATATATAAAGGAAATGTAATGTACAATGATTACAAGAAAATTAATGTTTCCAGAGAAAGTTAGTGGACAAATAACTAATAAGAGATAAGAGATAACCATAGATTCATCATATATATAGGTCTTGTAATAAAATCAAGTACTGTGAAGAAATAAATAAAATCGAAGTGAAATATTAAAATAAAATTTTATTAAATATTTTTCTTTGTAAAACCATTGAAAATGTGTAGAATAAACTAAATATAATAAAAAGGTTACGATAGCGGGGAAGTCTGTTAATGTTGTATATGTTAAAAACACTCCTTTTGAATTTTTGTAAAGAAAGTAAAAAAGGGAACCTTTCAGAAAACATTAGAAAGATTCCTTTAAAACCTTTTAAAAAGTCAATGAAAACTTAAAATTTCCTTAATAAATCTTTTTATTAATAAAAATTACTTTTTTAAAATAATTTTTAAAAATATGGACCTAAAAAGAATACCTGATAAAAAAAAGAAATATGATTGAATTTTATTTCAAACCTTTATTTGCTTGATTAAATTTCCAAATAGGGGAAATTTTTTAAGAAAATATAGAAATCTCTTAAATATCTAGATGGTAAGATAATAGATAGATTTTATAAAGGATGAATTATAATATTCTTTCAAAGATAATTAAGGGAATCCAAAAAAACGATATTGTAAAATAAATCCTTACCTCTTTGGTAACTTTCAAATATAACCCTTTGAAGGAATGGAGATGAATTGAAATATTAATAATAATTAATAAATAGGTATTCATGTTAAATTTTTCTAAGGGGTAGTATATTCATAATAAGAAATATGTCTTAATGGAGAGTAAATTGAGATGAAGTCCCTTACCTCATGCTTCCCTTAAGTTTAATGTGATTTAACCACCCATATAATGGTTTTAAACAAGTTATTAATTTATATAAAAACCATATTTATATTTATAATATCCTATATGATCCTATTATATCATCTTATCTCCCATTCATTAATAATATTTCATTATTACCACTATTTCATTTGTTAGCTATTTTATTTTATTATGCATGTTTTATCATGGATGTTCTAATTATTATGCTTATGTTATAGATACATCATCTACATAATGATTTTAAAGTTATAAATATCATATTTATTCCTTATATATGTGTTTATAATCATTATTGAAATTTTAATAGGGAAAATGACTCACATCACTTTGTGAAGATGGTGGGATGTATGTACGCACGAGTGGCGTTATCATTTCCTTAATTTGTGAAAGGGAAAGGAAGTGGATGATATATTAATTTTATAAAATAAATATTATGTCATAATTGGAATATATATTCATTATTTTCATCATTATGAGTATGCATTTGAGTTGGTTATGGAAAACAAATCACATCTATTTTTGAAGCGATAGTTCGTCATACACAGTAGTGAAGATTTTGATTCCCATTTGATGGAGAAGGAGATGAATGAATATTATTACATAAAAATAATAAAATATCATTTTATTTAGATATCAGTGTTACTATATTATAATTATTAAGACATAATTAAGCTGGTAAAATAATAAGTAAAAAAGAAAGAGCTCGGTGATGACTATTATCTACGCATAGAAAAACATCCTTTGGATATCTTATTAAGGATATGAGGGTTAGTATTTTGGGAAGAACAATACCTCTATAAAGTGTATAAGGACATTGGGGGGAGATTTTGGTATGGTTATTATAATGAACTGGTCTTTTTATACATAAATTTTATATCTTAATAGTAGAATATTCAATATATTTCACAAATACTTGCTCGAGGACTCTAAACGTTTAGTATCTTTGGAGTCTGGATACACAATATTCTAATATCATGAAAGATATTCAATATATACCATAAAAATAATACTACTTATTACACATCATATATATTCCATACTTATACATTTCTTCATTACATAGGGAAAAAACATAAGAAAGTGTGAGCTCAAAATCTTAGTAAGGGTAAGAATGGAAGGTATTAATCGATGATCATATGAAATCAGAAGATAAACATAAGGGAATGAGATTATGGATATAAGTTATAAATTTTATACCCAATATATTATGAATTTTAATCACCATCAATGAAATTAAACATTATCATTTCAAAATACATAAACTATAATAGTGAGAAATTATCATAAATCAATCATGAACCATAAGTTCATTCTTTATAAGTGTGGTACCTATAGAAACCATTTCATATGTCAATTTTAACATCTGAGACCTTTAAATCATAATGGATCAATCATCAAAACATATTTTCCATTTTGAAGATGGATTAGGCATTATCATATGTTTCCCATTTTATAATGGATCAAGCATCGTCACATGTTTCCCACAGTGAATTAAGCACATATACTTTTTCCCATCATTATATCATGAGATATAAATTTTTCCCAATGAATTAGAAGGAGATTTAGGTCCCATACACCACATAATATGTACATTTATGTTCCATAAAATCATTAATCATTCATCATATCATTATATCATAATCTACGTAAATAAATTAGTTTTTACAAACATTTCATCAATCCATCATAGCATAACCCATGGAAAAATAAATGGTTTTCAAAATAAACTCATTATCATAATCATAAAACATCCATATAAAGAATAAGGGTGGTACCATTAGATCATATACCTAGTAAAACTTAATAAACATCAAATATTTGTTTCATTAATGAATATAAATTTCATAAAAATATCATTAAAACATTATTGAGGAAAATATCATTTACATTTTGAAATCACTTATTTAAAATATAAAAATTTACCAAATATTAAGAAAAATATTTTCTTTGAAATTAAACCTAAAAACTTGTAAAGTGATAATATAATAAGTTGTTATGATGGTGGAAAATTTTTTTCATGCTGTGCCTATTAAAATAAAGATTCCTTTCACATTTTTGATAAAAATTTAAAATATATTTATTCATAAAATGACAAGAATATTCCATTTAAACCATTTTTTAAAAATTAAAAAAATGGAAAAAATTTCTTTGAACAATTATTGTAGAATATTAAAATCTTCCTTTGAATAATTTTTTGAAAACATGGATAAGGAAGAAAATGATTTTAGATCGAAGAGAGAGATAACGTATTTTTTATTAAAAGCATCATTTTATTATATTTAGTTATTAAAGAGAGAAAATGGAAGGTAAGACATGTATCATCTCTAAATAACCAGATCATAATAAAATACATGATTTTGTTGATAGGTAGACCATAATATTTCATCATTGTAAAGTTAAACATAAATAATCCCAAAAAACAATGAGATTGTAACATAAAACTTTTACCACTTGATAACATTTGTTTTTATAAGACCAATGAAATAAATAACCTTAAATGTATATGTAAATCCCCATAATTTTCATAATAATCAGCATAAAATACATTCATGAGCCGTATATACACCACATAAAAGGCACACGTGGTGAATATGGAATGTGTCTCATAGAAATAAAAGTGAGATGAAAATCCCTTACCTTAAGTCTTAAATTCCTTCATACTCATTAAAGAACTAGGTTTAATAAATATAGGTTTATTATAAATATATTCCAAAATAAAAATCATATATATAATATCATATATTATTTATTTATGAATTTTTATTATCTGTTTATTAACAATTCCTTGTTAAAATCACATTTTGAGTAATAACTACTTTATTTGTCATTTATGTTTTGGTTTGGTATTTTGGGCCTTTTTATTTTGATGATGGTTCCATCATATAAAGAATTTTAAACATGATATAAATATCATATATATTAATTATATATTTATTTAGAGCAATTCATAAATTTTATATATATAAAATGAATTACACCATCGATGGAGATGATAGACTATACGTATGCATGAACTTTGCTTCCATTTTATCAAAATATGAAACAAAAGAGAGGTAAATAATATATTACCATTAAATAATAATTTTTATTTCATATATATCAAAAAATTACAATAAACCTATCCTTATTACCTTCCATGTAAAGCGTAAGTGAAGAATGAATCACATCGCTTCGCGAGGCAGTAGTCCTCCGTACACATAAGCAACATTATTGTATTCCCACATAATGTAAAGTAAGAAGGTATATTTGATATTATAATTCCATAAGTTTAATAACATCAAAAATATCATATGTTTACTTTAAATTTATCCTTATATCCCTATTTGATAGGCAGTGATGGAAAACGAATTACACCAGTTCGCGAGGCGGTAGTCCGCCACACACGCGATGGACAATTTCATTTCAAATTTAATAGAATAAGTGGTGAATATAAGTTATTGAATAAAAATAAAAATATATCAACACATGTGATATATTTATGTTATTAAATCATAATAATTTAATAATATTTTAAGGAGGTGGAAAAATAAATAAAATAGAAATTCTTAGGAGAAAATGACACTTATTCTTCAGATAAACACATTAGGTTTAAACCAAAAGCCTTCATAGGTTGGATTAATGATCAATAAAAGGATTATACAATGCGAGGTGGGAATTAAATAAAGAATATGGGTAGTTATTTTATAAAACATTAGGTTTTGTAATTTTGAATAAGAGAGAAGAGGGGGTTCCCTTTTATTAGTGGGGGAGAGGACACACATGGAAGTTTTAAAAAGAATAAAGTGTACCTACATTTTTCACATTCCAAAAAACTATAAAATGGATCATTATGAAACATTATTTTATATAAGGTCTTAATATTTCCAAAAAATTAGATTTTTACAATTTTTTAGTTCATTTTACCAATTATCATTTTAGTTTAACCCCCGATAAACCTGTTTTAACTTTAACCGTGATGATTAATCTTCACTATTTTTTCTATTAATTTTAAAAAAATTAATTTAAACTTATTATATAAGATTAATTATTCTTCATCAAATTACAAACTAATTTTTTTTAAAATTCCATTCATATAATTTTAAACATATAATTTATAATTTTACTCGCACACGTAATGAAAAAGAAGTTTTCCAATGAGAATAGCTTCATAAGTATGGTAAGTTTTATTATCAAATGTCAACATTAATTGGATTAAAATGAAATAAATTGGTTTTATAATAATAGAATTGAACAAATTTTACTTTTAAAAATGTTTTAAACATGATGTGACTTTAAAAATTATTTAACTGAAAAGGCAGTTTTTAATAAAAGCAGTATTTTTTCACAATTCACCAAAAAGTTAACTATTTTAGAAAATTATAAAAAATTCACCCTAAAAAATTTGAATTTTTTATTCCAAAAATGAAATTAAAATTTTTAAATAAATATTCTAAATGTTTCAAAAATTAATATTATTATTTTTTTTACAGAAAGTAATACAAATCAATTTTTTAGAAAAATTATTTTTGAAGCATATAAAGACTTTAATAAAAATTAAGTACATTTTTATAAATATATTTTATTTATCTAAAAAAATTATAATCAATTTAAAGAATGCGGTTATTCCTATTCATACCATAAAATTTAACATCTAGGTTATAATAGTGATGTTTAAATAATGATGATGATAATAATAATAGTATATTGTGGTTTGTTAAAACTTAGTATTATATATAATTCAAGCCATCAGAGAAAAATAAATTTATTTGAAAACAATATTTCATTAAAACTAATGGTGTTAAATTCTAACCCCAATAAAATTATTTTTTCCCTAAAAAAATTTTAACCTGATATAAAAAATGAGTATACTTCTTCCTTATTATATCATCAAGTTCCCACATAGCTTCTTCAAATTGGTGGTTTAACAAAAAAGCTTTGACCAGGCGAGTGATCTTATTTTATAGTAATTTATCTCTATGATCCAGAATCTTCACAATTTTTCCCCATAAGAAATATAATGATCCAAAGGTATGAACTATGAGTTCAATTCATGTGATGGATTAGGTATGTACTTTTTTAGGAGAGATATATGGAAGATATCGTCAACCTGAGAGAGGTTCAATGGAAGTGTTAAGTGATAAGCTACCATCCCGATACGATCAAGAATTTGAAATGAACTAATATTACTACGGATTATTTCCCATTATTTCAGAATCTCATTACCTTCTTCTATGAATATATTATTATAAATACCTTGTATTCAACTTCAAATTCTAGATCACACTGATGATTGTATATATAAAGTTTTTGCTGACTTTGCGATGCCTTTATGTTTTTCTAAATGGATCTAGACTTCTCCACCATTTCATCAGCTAGCCCAGGTCCCAATAGATTTATTTTTCTATATTAATCATAGTATTTTGGAGTTATAAACTTCTTTATATAGAGTCACTATTATAAAATAGTCCTTTAACAGTGCTAGAAATGGCCTTTATCAGTACTAGAGACGTGTCGATTACTAGAGTGAGATTAAAAGCCTTAGGATTTTTTATCTCTAAAAAACACCGATAAAGGGTACCTTTATCAGTTCTTTTAAAATAATTGATAAAATAAACCATTTATTAGTTCTTTTAAAAGAACTGATAATGGGGAATACTGTAGTGTGTGTAACAACACACTACAGCACTAGTGTAGTGTATTGTAGCAGGACACTGCAGCCTCAAAAACACCACAAGAAATCAGTAGAATCAAGTACCAATACAAATTTGAATTGAAATAAAATTTATAACACAAATAAAATAAAAAACACTATATTATATACATTTCAATCACTTTTTTATACAATTACATGAGTAATTTCAAATCACTATATACATTAAAAAACATCAATGTTTCTTTGTCTTTTAACCTTGACCCCAACTCATGCTATTGCTGAACAAACCACCCCTAATCGATAAAAATAATCCACCCACATATGAAAACAATTAATATGTAAGTAATAATATAAATAAACAAATTAAGCAAAAAGTGTTAATGTTAAACTAAAATTTGAGTCATACTAGTAACACTGTGTATCAGATTGAGTTACGATTAATTCTTGCATGTCATACCATTTCTTGTTCATCTTCAAGACTTATATATGTGAAAATTAACTAAATAAGTATAAGATAAAAATGATATGGAAATTAATTATTAAATATTAGATTTAATGTTGAGAAAACAATCTGGGTTTGTTTTCTTGATTTTGGTGAAGTGATGTGCATTTTAAACTAAAATGACCCTTATATATTGAAAAGAAGTACTTGGAGTCATATCAGTGGAACTGTTCATTGGATTGATGTGTAAATGATTCCTACACATCCCAAATTACTTATGGATCATTTTCCTAAAGTATCAAAACAATCCAAATTCATTTTATTATTTTTCAGTACGTCAGTTGTCTTTTTTTACTAAAATGTCATTTTAAACTGGAGAAATGCACAATTTCAGTCATACTAGTCACATCGTGTGTTGGTTTGATGTGAGACCAATTACTACATGTCACAAATGACTTATGAATTATTATTTTTCTAAATTATCAAGAGAACATGAATGTGTTTTCTTGGTTTTTAGTGAGTGACACATTTTGAACTAAAAT
The DNA here is from genome assembly GCA_963277665.1 of Viscum album. NCBI lineage: Eukaryota > Viridiplantae > Streptophyta > Magnoliopsida > Santalales > Viscaceae > Viscum > Viscum album. The sequence continues at coordinate 1,151,144,107 of OY728162.1, forward strand.
GTCAATCTCAAACTGATAACGGACACTTTGAGTCATACCAGGCTCATCATGTATCATATTGAGGTGAAAATAATTCTTAAACATTAAAAATTACTTATTTATGTTTTTACTAAAGTATCAAAACAATATGAATGTGTTTTATTGGTTTTGGGTACGTCAGTTGTATTTTTTACTAAAATCGATGTCAATTTTAAATAAAAAGACACACTTTGAGTCATACCGGTCACACGGTGAATCATATTGAGGTTTGGATGATTCCTACATGTCACAAATGACTTGTGGATCATTTTATTAAAGTACCAAAACAATAAAAATCTATTTTATTAGTTTTGAATACGTTACTTTCCTTTTTTCCTAAAATGTCCTTTTAAACTTGAAACATGCACTTTGACTCATACTGGTCCCATCGTGTGTCAGTTTTATGCGATAATAATCTATACAAATAAAAAATTAATTATGAATCATTTTACTAAATGATCAATAAAATCAAAGCATGTTTTCTCATTTTTTAGTGAGTGAATTTTTTTGAACTAAAATTTCAATTTTAAATTGATAACAGACAATTTGATTCATACTGGGCACATCATGTATTAGATTAATGTGTGTCTAATTTATACACATCAACAAATTACTTATGAATCATTATCATAAAATATCAAAATAATCAAAATGTTTTTTCTCAATTTTGACTATGTCTATAGTATTTTTTGATAAAATTGAATTGAATTTTAAATAAAAAGAAGCACTTGGATTCATATCAGTTGCACTATGTGTCTAATTGAGGTGAGGTTGATTCAAACACACCCCAAAGTCTAAAAAAAAATCCCAACCACTAATGTTACTAGGATTTTCATTGCCTTTCTTTATATAATTTCCAACTCTGCATATTGAATTGATGTTCTTAGCTGGAAAAGGTTTTTCAGCTAAGAACATGGACTCAATATACATTATTGAGAGTTGAAAAAAATGAAATAGAAATCATGGTAACATTGGTATCAAGTAACATGTTATCTATTTTGTGGATTTTTGTAGATATTTTAAAGAAAAATATTACTTCCCAAAATATTTGTGAAAAAAAATAAACATGTATTTCATGAAATTAATAAACAAATTAACTTACAAATAGTAGATAAAATGGAAAAAATAATAATTAATAAGTAGTAGTAATTCACGTTTTTATGATAGTTGTATACATTCTTGACAACTTTCCTTGTTTTCATTATTTTATATATAGCCTTAAAGTCTAATATCTCATGAGTATGAGTAGCTTCCAACAAACCACCCCAACTCTAAAAAAAGAATCCACCTATATAAGAAAAAAAATTCTTATATGAGTAATATTAAAAATAAATAAATTAAGCATAAATATGAAACAATACATTATTTTTATGGAATTTTTTTTTAATGTGAAAACATCAATATTGCCTCTATGATTGTGCTGAGCCAACATCGTTTCTCTTTATATAAAGGCAGTGGAGGGTGCATGAAGGAATGTGATAAATTCCAATATTTTAGGGGTGAAAAGGTTTTTAGGGTGAAAAATTATATAGAAGTTTTGGTGTAAAAAGGAATGAAATATGGGAAAAAATCTCCTATAATAAATAAAATATTAATGGAATAATGAAAATTAAATCAAAATTTCATTATATATTTTTTTGATAAAATAGAGGAAATATATCATAACATTACCTTTACATCTTACAAAAGGGTTTACATTGTTATAGTATATTCTTTTGTAGGATTGGTAACATTATCATGTGCAGAAGACATTGCCTGCATGAGTAGTCGAACATTTAATTTAGATTATGCTAATGCAGAAGAGAAAAATAATATTATGAGGAAAGATATAGTATATTAAAAAACACTTTTACCTTATCATTGAAATATCTTTATTTTTTAAAGGTTTTAGGGATTTTTATCCTCTATCAAGAATCCAATTCCCCTATTTATGGTCCCCTATAACGTATATGAAATTTTCTATATTGGAACTAACATGAAATGATTGTGATCTCCCAATGAAAGGGTAACCCTTAATTGAATTTTTATCTAAACTGACATTTGTTTTAGTCGTCAGCAGGATAATTGGACAATTATTGTTTTCTAGAACTGAGACATAAAATAATTTCACTTCTTATGATGCCATTATGAATATATCAATTTTCCCCCTTCCATACTAAAATTAACATTTATAAATCCTATTTCATCAACTTTCACTACACTCCTATTGTCAACCCATTTTCAATAGAAAATATGCACTTGAAATGTTGTATAATTCAACTTGTATATATGTTTGATAATGACAAAATATGACATATTTGCATAAATTGGATTTATATCCTTGGAACCAGATATTCACATCGCTTATTCCATAATAATAACACTACTATTTTTCATTGTACTGTAGTCATAATGTTATTTTGTATAGAATGTATAACCATTGACTATTAAACTAGTGTAAGATATAAAATTTGGATTTAGTACCCTATCTTACCATCAAATTCATTTGAAAATTGAATTCAAATTTTTAGATAAATCCTTGTAAATTTGATCTCATAACTATCCTATCAACTGTTGATTATGTGTGTTTGATATCCTTTCTTCATCCCTAGATGGATTCAAATCACTAAAAATTTATTTATGGGATTCAACACATGGATCAACATATTCAATATTATGTAAAATGTAAAGGTTCAATTTCTCCCGCTTGTTCAAGGTAATTTTAACACATAAGGCTATAGTGTGATGAGACTTTGGGAGACCAATTCTTTCAACATCTGATAGTTAATCGATACATAATTCAATAGCTTCTTTATTAATATATCATTTTGCAATACATCCTTCTTATTGACTTAGATTCTTGACAAAACATTTAAAGATCTTTATATACCTTTCAATGGGGTATATCCATCTATAATTTAAAGGAACACATAGTTGAACTGCTCTAACCAAATGAACCATTAGGTGGACTATTATATCAAATAATGATAGTGGGAAGAACATATATAATTCACATAATATGACTGAAACCTTCTTATTCATGATTTTAAACTTCACTATATTTATAACTTTACTACATATGGATTTGAAAAAGAAGAAGAGTCTGGTTAATGTATATCCTACATTTTAGACAGAATGAAATGAAAATAAACATGTATCAATCTTTCATCAAAACATGAAATTTGTGTGATTTTCTTCCCTATAACTTCAAATTAGTCATTGAAATGAAATGCTTGATATTTGATGAATACCCCTATAGAACTTTTACACTACTAAGGAAAAGGAAAAATTGTAATTTTTTATGTATGGATAGAGTGTAAGATGCTAGAGGAAGAATAATATTCCCTTTAACCTTCACTGGTACCAACTCTTCCCTTATCCCCATGTCAATCATGTCAACCTAGCCTTGATTCCAGCTTTCATTTTCACAAGAAAATTTAATAATGTTCTAATAACACTATCAAATACATTTTTTTTCTATATTTATGTAATTAATAAAATATCTAATGTACAAATAATTCCAATACTATAATTCAAAGAAAATTTATCACTTATTCCAACCTGATTTTATAAGGTTTTTTTGAAATTGTTTTACAAAAAACAATGTAAATATCTTTTATTTTATATAATAGTTGATCACTTGTTAATAGAGATGGTGTTGTACCTTGTTAGATATTCCCATTGAATGACGTCATCTTAGATCAATATTTATTTCATTGAGGTAAAAATTTCTAATTTCTTAAATGAGACACCCAAAATTCATTTAATTCTATTGATTGATAAATTTCCACAAGTGGGAAAGTAATTTATCATCCCATACAACATGTCTCTAAATGTGAATTCTTTACTTCTATGAGCATCATACATTTTAAGACATGTATCTCACATCAAATTCATATATTCGATCAATGGATACAAATAGATATCAATATCATTACCAGGTTTCTTTGCTCTAGATATAATGAGAGAAAACATAATGTATTTGAGCTTCATGCATATACATGATGGAAAGTTATAATTTACCAACATGATGGGGAATGTACTATGAGTACAACTCTATACACCAAAAGGATTTATTCCATCTATATATAACAAAATATGAAAGTTTCTTAGATCATTTACAAATTCAAGATACTCATAATCAAATATCTTCTACTAAGGAGAATCTACTAGATGATATAAGTTACCTTCTTTAATTCTTGTATATGAATTCTATGCCAATTTTCACATGGTTTCCTAACATCCATACAGTCTTATAAATCATGGAATGATAGGAAATTACCATGCTAATTTTTAAGGACTTGATTTATTTTTCTTGTATTGATCCATGCGATGCTTAGGGAATTTTATGAGTGATTCATGGTCCTTGAGAAAAAATATAAAATTATTTGGACAAGTATGTATTTTCTTAGATATTATTCCCATTGAATGTAATTTTTTTTAGATTTATATATTTGACATTGTAGTTCATTTTATTCTGGTAGCATATCATCTTGGAGACCAAATAGTTATGTAAAGAAAGTGTTACTCCATCTACTGCCAGCTTTCAAATTATATAAATTCAATACAACTGATAATGTTGTGTATTTAGTACAACCAGTATATAATGGACTCTTATCATATCTATTTAACTTCTCAAACAACTTTGTATAAGCAAAAAGGTCATCTTCGATTTCCATTGTCATTTCATCCACATGATCTCCATCATTATTTACACTGATATTCATATCAAATGATCTATAAACCATAGTATCATCCCAATCAGTGTGCACATTCTATTTTCCACATGTTTAGTCCAAGATTTATATCTCTAATCTATTCTGTGACAAATAAAATATTCTTACAACTCTTCTGGAATAATTTTTCTTAAATAAAAATAATGTAAGAACAAACAAAAGATTCGATAAGGGTCATATGCATGATCAATTGAAAACTTGATTAATTCTTTAACTCTATTTTCATAATATTTTATAAAATGATTAGAGTTCATCCATTTTTTAATTCATATCCATCATATTGGTTTTATAAAATATTCATTTTTTTATAATAAATAAATAAATACACATAAGATATTCATTATCAAAGGTGAAAGTTATAGATAATTATAATAAGGGAAATCTAATATTTGATTGTTTCAAATAAATTTAATATGATTTGAAGAAAATTGGTAATTGAATTTAAGAAAAGAATTACTCCGTTATGGTAGGTGTTATCCTCTAAATTCATCCATAGGTGAAAGTTATAGATAACTATCATCCTTATAAACTTTATCTATTGAATAGTTATTATTGATTTTTTAAACTCATCCTCTATATCTTATGGACATGAACATATGTTTCTTGAAATACTCTAAATAATAGTCATCCAAGGGATGACTACTACTCCGAGAAGTTTAAGTAACATAAAAGGGATGGGGGATGAGTCTCTAGCAATAAGTTTCAATAATAAATTCTTGGGATATGAAGCTTATTAGGATGACAGTCATAATCCATTAAGTTCTCTAAAAGGGGTAATTTTTCCCATTTGTGAAAATTACACTATTAGAACTAGTTATTAACTCATGGCCTATTGAAGGTGATATTTGGGGGGGGGGGATACATGTTGTTTTTTGATTCAAGGGGTCTCGATGTGTAATGAACCAGATTTTACTAGGCCATTCCTTTGTGAAAATATAGTGTTTTAGGTATTCTGGGATGCAATAGTGGATCGTTTTAAGAGTTTTATAGATTTTTAGTTTTTCCATCAGTAACTCAAGGCGTTAGTGTTGGAACGTTAGCGCATAGGTGAGTCAGGGGCATTGGAATCAGAGATTTAGGGGAATCAATATTGGTAGGTTAAGGTGTTTTTAGGTCTAGGCATCGGTAGGTCAGGGCATCAGTACGTCAGGGCATCGGTAGGTTGATGCATCAGTGTTGGTGAATCGAGGTGTCAATAGGTCAATGCGTCAGTGTTGGTGACTCAAGGCATCAGTAGGTTGGTGTTGGTGAGTCGAGGGTGTCGCTGTCAGTGAGTCGAAGGTGTCAGTTCTTGGTCATCGGTGAGTCATGGAATCAGTGGGTCGTTGCGTCGGTATCTCAATGTCGGTGACTCACCCATCAGTGACTCATTTCTAGTTTTTCTAGTTTTTCCCAGTTTTCCAGTTTCACCCCTCTTACGTATTATTTGATGTAAACCAAGTTTAAAGCTTTAATTAGAAATTTTTAAGAGATTTCAAAGATTTTTAAGTATATCTTTAATATCCTAAAGTTCTAGGGTATTTGAGATACTCAAACCGTGTGAACTTGACCACGATCCCACATTAATGGCTTTTAAAATTGTTCTTCCTTTAAAATATGATCTGGCTTTTCAAAGACAAGATCTTACATTCCCAATGTTTTTTCTATTCTCTCTTGGTGCACCTAAAGCCTTACTCTCTAGATGAGTATTTCACCTATGCTAAATCCCCTCCTGCTCAGTTTTCTTGGCGTTCTTTCCTGTTGCTCACACGATCCTCTATTTTGACGCAAAAAAATAGTTTTGGTCTCCTATTGTTCCAGTAGGAATTTCTTCTACCTCTCTTAAATTTTGAATCTTGTGGGGTAGGTGTACAAATGATTCCTTGTTAATAATGGATGGATAATTTTCTTAAAAAAATAAATAAATAAGAAGTAAATATGATGAAAAGATAATGGGGTAATAAAATAATGAGTTGGGAGTGGTTTGATGTTTGATCACCTATTTTATTTTGTTATATTTGTTTCCTTATGGATTTTTGTGGCTGTATTCCTTTTGAGAATCATGGCCATTGGTGGTATTTGTTTGAACACTGGCAGTGTTTTGGTTGTTTTGGTTATGATGTTTGATAATTGGTTGTAACACGAAATCTGCTTAATCATGTATACTTGGTTAATTAAATGGATAACCCATGATCAAAACTATTCTATGATCACCCTGATTATTTAATATGGAATTAAAGAACTCATATTGGATAAATATGAATAACCTTGACTTGATTTTGTGGACGTGTTTTGTTTTTTTCGTAGAGGTCTAGCCTTGTGTAGGTTGTGGGTATATGGGTGGAAAAAGGAGTTAGTTCTATGAGAAGGGTGTGGTATGTGTGTGAAGTGGGGATATAGTTTAATGTTAGTTACTGTGGGATTGGTGTGTGGGGATGCGTGGGTGTTGTGCTGGAATCTCAGGTTGAGATACAGATTGATTGTGGAATGGATGGACTTTTAGGCAGTATAACTACCTTTTTTGTGTTGTGGCCATCGAGTGATGTTGGGTTGTGGGACTGCAATGTTGTTATGGACATGTTCTGCAGTGGGACTTTATCTAGGAATTATTTGGGTAACGAGGATTTAGGTTTGGTTTTGAGGGAAGGGTTGTGTGGAATAACTTTGAAGAATGATAGTTGGAAGTAGGTTGGTTGTTGTGTGTTTAGTTAATCAGGAACTTCACCTTCTGAGGCAGTTGTAGATGTTTTGATTAGCTGTTGACCTAGGTAGTGCTGGAATAATTTAATGTGTACCCTTAATAAATAAATGAAAAATGGTTGGATGAAAAGAGGGGTTGGGTTTATGCTTTGATATTTGTTGTTGTGTGGTTGCGCATATAAGGGTAGCAGTAGAAGTGGTTCTGGTGGGATGTTTGTTTTTTTGGGACCCGTAGGTTGGGCTAAGTGTTTGATTACCTATATATATATTGTAGTTCCTTGTGATTTCTATATACACCCCAACTTTATTGACCACCATATTCCTAAAACCCCCATTTATGGAAGAGGGTTTCTTTCCCGACATCCCGATGGGAGGATGGATGGATAGTTACTGAATTTCTTCCTCACACCCTCTTTCGGGTTCTTACCGCTCCTGCATATCCAAACAGGATTTAATGGATTGAGGCTTACCACAATCCAAGATTCTTTGGATAGGTTTGTTGTGGACGAGGGGCTCAGGTGTTTGTGGGCCAGGTTTGTTTTCCCAAGTGTCTTCGGGATGAGGACCTGCTGTCTATGGGTGAGAAGCGTGGTGTGGTTATGGCCCAGGTGTCTACAAGTAGTATTATGTGTAGTTTGAGGCATAGTTATGTGCGGTCAGGTTGTGGCAGTGGAATTTCATTTGTAAGAGTGGTAGCGTCAAGATGTTATCCATTAGGAGTGAGCAGTTAACCAGTGGGAAAGTGGTGCGGGGTACCCAAATATTGATGTGCTTCTACTACTACTTTACTTGACTTACATTATTTTGTTAGTGTGCCTTGGTGTGGTTGGGATGGTTAGTATTTCTTAGTATGTGCCTTGAGGTTCTACCGTTTTCTCACTAGGGCATTAGTATATTCCCCCACTTGATCATGGCTAGCTTTAGTTTTCCTACTGGGTATACTTGTATACTCACCTTACATATGTAAAACTATTTTTAGGTTTCCATGAGGGATTTTAGGACCGTTATAGACTTTACTAGCTCCAGATTTTGGATAGTTGCTATGATTTTACTTAGTATCTTTTATTTTGGTACTTGTTTTAGTACTTCGGTTGTACTTTCATTGTATTTTACATTTGAGCATGCATATGAGAATAGATTTTTTCTTTACTTTCACTTTAGTATCTAGTGTTTCTTGGGGTTTACCATCTTGTCTCCCAATCTAGTTCTACAAAAAGGTCATTTCCTTATATATTGTGTGAGATTTCATACCCCTGGTTCTAGTCACCACTTTGATTCCTATTTAAAGTAAGACTCGGGGGTCATTATCTCTTCTTCATCTGGAATAAGGAAGGGTATGCCACTTTGCTGTCCCTCCCCTCATCTTGAGAAAGGTGCGTCATGATAGAATGGTATTAGAGGAAGGTTGAGGGATAGGATGAAGTTCATATTTAGACAAAGTGATAATTTCATGGGAAGGTAGGGAAATAGTGTTAGGAAATCTTAGTGTGTAAGATAGGCCATATAATATCGGCTAGGACACAAGATTTTAGGCCCCCCCGTGATCCGATGCAAGGACTCTGAACCTACTGAACGACCAAGTAAGGCTACATTGATTGTGGGGTAGAGACCCTAAGAAAGGTACATGCATCATAATGACAGGTGTTCTTATGTGTCTTGGTCATTTAAGGATTTTAATTTAAATAAAGGGTTAAAAGGAATCCTAAAAGGAAATTTCCATACTACACGAGATTAAGATTTCCTTGTTTACCCATTTCACCTATGGAACTCGGATGTTTCCCACATGTGGTATGAGAAATTGAGGCCTAGAAGGCTGACCTATTTGATCAGTGGAGGGAGGATCGAGAGGAGAAAGATGACTTGTGGAAAAAAAACCTTCGCGATTTCCATCTGTAGACCCTGGGGAAGTATGAAGGTAGCCTTTCAGACTTAGATATGGAGGGATGACTTGAGGATCTAACAATCATATTTAACTTGATCCATGATCCAAGAGAGTACTGGGTTTTCTTGGTAGTGATCTAGATATAAGAAGAAGAACGTCAGTGGTGGACGCTTTACCTCTAGGATAGGAATGAGACCGATGTCTCATGGGATGACTTTGAGAAAGAGTTCTGGGAGGAATTCCTTTCTTCCACAATGAAGGCCAATAAAGGGCAGTATCTACTCTCCCTCCAATTGGGGAGTATGTTTGTAAAAGAACTGAGGATAATGTTCAAAGATCTCCTACACTTTGCACCATATCTCTTTTCAGATGAGGAGTCATGAGTGAGATGCTTGGAGGAGTCACTTTGAACTTCTCTTTAGTATTTCATCACTCCCTTTACTCTACCGACATATTTAGAGGTTTAGAAGAAGGATGAGGTAGTATAGAGGATGAACTCACAGGGAGGTGTACTATGAGAGGGGATCCAGTTGAGTTTAGCAAAGGGTAAGGACGTCAACAATAGTCTCTAGCATCAGGGCCTTCCAGGTTTCAGCCAGCGGGGAGTAAGCCTCAACAATTCCAGTTCTGATCTCTTGGTGCTCACCCTTTCCCCATGGGCTCAGAAATTAGGTGGTTTTTCTATGGTGGTTTTGGAAATCTTGTGAACCAGTTCCCAGTTCTAGCTCTATACAGTGGGGGTGGGCAGGTTCAGTGCCCACCTCAACAGCAATAGTTGTCATTTAGGCCTTTCCAGCAGTAGGGGTAGCAAGCTCCCGCTCCACCGAGGGTAGATGGTACTGGGGGATTCCAAACTCAAGGTTCTCTCTAGGGACCTCGACTAAGGTGTGGTCGGGGAGGAGGTCAACAGTATAGGGGAATAGAAGTTGGGTGTGGGTAGTTACATGCCCTAGAGGTAGCAGTTCTAATGGGGTCAGAGGTTGTTTGAGGTATGATCAGTCTGTTTAGCACTCTGGATTAGTATTTGTTTGATTTAGAAGCCTCACACTACTTTATTTCACCTAGTCCAGCCCATTATCTAGGACTAGATTTATAGAGAATTCCCATGCCCCTAGTGTTGAGTATTCCAGTTGGAGGTCAGACCAGTTTTTTTATGTTTTCTGGGGATATAGACTGATGTTGGGGCTACATCAGTCCATTGGGGATCTTCTTCTGCTATATTTCATCCTAGGCATCAACTGGTTTTTTTCTATGTATGTTTTTATCTATTTCTTCTATAGGAGAGTTATGTTTTAGGTATGGGTGGCTAGTGTGTAGTTTTTATTGGTGAGTGGAGCTGTCTGGTGGGAAGTCGGTGTGTGGAGCCTCTTCTCTCCTTGTCGGCTGATCTGTTAGTGGGATCAATGGTTGTAGAGATGGTGGAGGTTTTGAGGGTTTTTAGAGAGTTCCTATATGTCTTCCCAGATGAGTTTGTGACCATACCCCCTTGACGTGACATTGAGTTGAGATTATATTTTCAACTCGGTGCCCATCTGATTTTGATGGCTTCTTATCATATGATGCCTTCTGAGTTGTGAGAGTTGCAGGTTCAGGATAACGAACTGATGAAGAATGGGTTTATCTGGATGATTGTGTAACCGTGGGGTGCTCTAGTTTTTTTTGTGAAGAAGGAAGAAGGTGGTATAAGACTCTTCATAGACTACCAAATATTGAATTATGTGATAGTCAAGAACTATTTCCCTCTCCTGAGTATCAACGATATTTTCGAGTATCTAAAGGGAGCATCTTGGTTCTCTAAGATCAATATGCGTTCTAGATATCAGTAGTTGTGGGTTAAGGAGAGTGACATCCCGAATACTGCTTTCAGGTGAAGGTATGGGAACTTTTAATTTGTGGTCATGTCGTTTGGCATTATGAATATGCCATCCATGTTCATGGGGATCATGAAATTTGTTTTCTGTGAGTTTATAGACTAGTTCATCATCATGTTGATTAAAAAAATCATGATCTAATCAAGGTCAGAGGAGGAGCACTCCAAGCATTTGAGGACTATCTTAAAGGTCCTCCGGCACCATCAGTTCTATAGGAAGTTTTCCAAGTGCAAGTTATGAATGTGAGAGGTGCACTTCCTTGGACACGTGGTGTCTCAGTAAGGGATAGTAGTGGACCCATCAAAGGTCGAGGTGGTTGTTTCTTTGGAATCAACCAAGAATGTGGAAAAGGTTCGCAGCTTCCTAGGTCTAGCAGGCTATTGCCGAAGGTTCGTACCTGAATTCTCCTGAGTTTCATCTCTATTTACATCTTTGACCAAAAAGGGATAGGACTTTGTGTGGAGTGATAAATGTTAGGCAGACTTCATCTATTTGAAGGAAAAGCTAGTCAATGCTCTGGTGATCAGGTTTCCAGAGGAAGGGGTTATGTTATAAGTGTTTTGTGATGCTTCTGAGCTAGGATTGGGATGTGTGCTAATGTAGTTGGGGGGAGTAATCTCTTATGGGTATAGGAAGTTAAGTCCTCAGAAACGTAACTATGCCACACATGAACTAGAGTTTATAGAGGTCATATTCGTGCTGAAGTTATATAGGCATTACCTCAATGGGGAGTGATTTGTGCTCATTATAGATCACAAGATCTTGAGGTATATCTTTTCCTAGAAATACATGAACTTGTGGTAGTGAAGGTGGATGAAGTTTCTCTAGGAATAAGACTTTGAGATATATTAAACCTTAAGAAAGGGGAATGTGGTGGCCGATTCCTTAAGAAAGAAGTCACAGAAGGAGGCGGTTTGAGAATCCATGGATGCTTGAAAGGCGATGGAGGAGTTGTACACTTTACATCTGGATGCGAGAGTGGATGGTGGCATAGGCTGTCTGTTTTAGATGATATCTAGTGTTCCTTGATGCAGTAGGTGGAGGAGTCTCAGTGGGGAGACTCAGAGACTAAAGTGATGCGTGATCATGCTGTCTAGGGAGATGCTCTAGAGGGATGGTTAGAAGATAGTCATAATCAGATGTTGTTACATGGGAAGCTATTTTTCCTAGTGGTGATGTGTGGAGGAGTTCTTCATGAGTACCGTAGCTCACCCTTGGAAGTGAATCAAGGAGTTTATAAAATTTACCAAGGCTTGAAGGAATAGTTTTTGTGGCTCGGGTTGAAGCGAGTAGTGGCGAAGTTTGTGATAAGGTTCCCAGTGTTTCAGTAGGTGAAGTCTAAGCACCGTGTTACAAGCAGTCTATTTTAGCCTGTAGATGTTCCTGAGTAGAAGTGGGATGACATGTCGATGGATTTAGTCATAGGATTACCCATGGACTAGGGAGGATGTGACAATCTTTGGGTAATAGTAGATCAGTTGACAAAATCGGCTCACTTCTTAGTGATCGAGGACTCGAGCACAGTGGATGCCTTATCGTAGAGATATGTGGATGAGGTTGTGTAGCTACATGGAGTTCCTAGATCCATCATCTTGGATTGGGATACATGTTTTACTTCACGAGTCTAGATGGGATTGCAACATGCCTTTGGCACCCAGTTACTCCTTAACACTGCATTCTACCCTCAGATCGATGGGAAGACATAGAGGACCATCTAGATGTTATTGGACATGTTGAAGGCATGTGTTTTGACTTCAGAGGATCGTGGGTACAAAATTTTCCCTTTGTATAATTTTCTTACAATAATAGCTATCACTCTCCCATTGGTATGGATCCGTTCAAATCTCTATATGGGAGGCCATGTCGTTCACCCTTGTGTTGGATGGATGTTAGGGAGGTGGCCATTCTTAGACCAGACATGGTACAGAGTATGATAGAGACGGTGTATCTTTTCTGTGAGAGGATGAAGGAAGAAAAAAACCATCAAAAGTCGTATACCAATCATAGGAGGAGGGCTTTAGAGTTTGAGGATGAGGAACATGCTTTCTTGATGATTTATCCTCAGCGTGGGTAGTGGAGTTTTGGTATGGGAAGCACGATTTCTCCTAGGTTCATCATACATTTCGAAGTGTTTAGATGAGTTGGAAAGGTGGAATATCAGTTGGCATTTCCACCGCAGTTGGAGAAGATCCACAAGGTATTCAATGTCTCTCAACTCTATCGGTATCTACATGATGACTCCCACGTCCTTGACTGGGGAGAGTTGAATATTGAGGACGACATGAAATTCGTGGAGAGACTAGTAAGAATTGAGGACTGTGAGGTGAAGGTGCTTCATGGATGGTCCATTCCTTTGGATTGTGTGTTATGGATGCACGGTGGCCTCGAGGATAGTACTTGGGAGCGAGAGGCACAGATGCATGCCCAGTACCCAGAGATGTTCTGAGTTTTGTTTATGCGTTTTACTTTTGTTCTTCATTTTATGATGTAATTCTTGACCTTTATCATTATCATATGAGTTGTTTCCCTATTCTCTAAATTTTTATAAAAGAGTCCAAATCATGGGGAGGGGAGGACCTGATCCCTAATCGAGATGCATTAATGTAGATACGATTAAACCCATGCGGGCAAGATAGTTCCGCCTAAAGTGGATAATATTTTGACATGGAGGAAGGAAATCCCTAATACATGTGTTTGGATGGTGTGACTTTGATATTTTCATGGTTGTTTGGGGTAGTGGGGCCTCAATGTTTATATAGTTGTTCAAGAGATAGATGTCAAGGAGGTGTTCATAGATATCAGGGTTTTTCACTCCAGTTTTCGAACAACATAAGGTCGTTCATCCTTGAGAGGTACCTTACGGGGAGGTTGTTTAGACTTCTACCTTAATTTAGGTTAGTTTTTAATTCTCAAGGAAGATAATAGTTTGAGAGGTATCTAATGTAATGACCCGTATTTCCCCAGTCCATTACTTTGTGAAAATACAGTGTTTTAGGTGTTCTAGGAAACAATGATGTCTCATTTCAAGAGTTTTCCAAATACAAAGTTTTTCCATCAATAACTTAGGGAATCCGTATTGGAATTTCAGTGCATCAGTGAGTAAGAGGAATCAACATTGGAGAGTCAGGGGCATCATCATTGGTAAGTCAGGGCGTCAGTAGGTCGAGGTGTTGGTAGGTTAGGGCATCGATAGGTCAGTGAATCAGTAGGCAGCAGAACTTCCTTTGTTGTGTTGTGGACGTCGAGCGATGGTGCGTAGTGGGATTGTAATGTGGTTATGGGATTTTTGTGAAATGGGATTTCATATTATAATTGTTTGGGAAAAATGGATTTAGGTTTTATTGAAAGGGTAGTTTTTTCCCATATAACTTTGAAGAATGATAGTTGGCAGTAGGTTGGTTGCTATGTGTTTAGTTAATCTGGATCTTATCCTTTTGAGGTAGTTGCAGATGTTGTACTTTCTAGTTTCCCCAGGTAGTACTAGAATAAATTAATGCAGACCCTTACCAAATAAATGGAAAATTTATGGATGAAAATAGGGGTTGGGGTTATGCTTTGACAGTGGCTTTTGTGTGGTTGGGCATGTAGGGGTAGCAGTATAAGTGTCTCTGGCAGGCTGGTTGTTTTTTTGGGACCCATAGGTTGGGCTAAGTGTTTGATTACCTATATATATATATATATATATTATAGTTCCTTATTATTTCTATACTCACCCCACAATTTTTGAGCACCATGTTCCTAACACCCCATTCATGGGGATGGTGTCTTTCCCAATATCCCGGTTGGAGGATGGATGGCCGGTTATTGACTTTCTTCCTCACACCCTATTCCAGGTTCTTACCGCTCGAGCATATCCGAGAAGGCTATAATGTCTTGAGGACTACCATAGTCCAAGATTCTTCATGCAGGTTTGTTGTGGATGAGGGGGTCATGTGTTTGCTGGCTAGGTTTGTTTTCCTAAGTGTCTTTGGGATGAGGCCCAGGTGTCTATGGGCGAGATGTGTGGTGTGGTTGTAACCCAGGTGTTTCGGGGCGGGATTGTGTGTAGTTTGAGGACCAGGTGTGTTCGGGTAGGCTTTGGTAGTGGGTATACATTTAAAAGAGTGGTAGAGTCAAGATGTTAGCCGATATGAGTGAGCAGTTAACCGGTAGGAAAGTGGCGTGGGGTACCCAAATGTCGATGTGATTATACTACTACTTTACTTGACTTGCATTATTTGGTGAGTGTTCCTTGGTGAGGCTGGTTTGGCTAGTATTCCTTGGTAGGTACTTTTAGTTTCTACTATTTTCTCATAGGGTAATTATTATATTCCCCCACTTGTGCACGAGTAGCTTTAGTTTTCCTACTGGGAATACTTGTATACTCACCCTACATATGTAAAACCATTTTTAGGTTTCCAAGAGGACTTTGAAGACCATTATGAACATTACTATCTTGGGAATCGAGATAGTTGTTGTGCTAATTATTAGTCTCATTTATTTTGGTACTTGTTTTAGTACTTCAGTTGTAATTTCATCGTAGTTTACATTTGAACTTGCATACGGGAATGAATTTTGGCTTTACTTTTACTTTAGTATTTGGAGTTTCTTGGGGATTACCATCATGTCTCCCTATATTGTTATATAAATAGGGTAATGCCTTCCATATTGTGTGATATTTCATACCCTTAGTGCTAGTATCCACTATGAGGCCTATTGAAGGTGGAAATTAGGGGTTATTATCTCTCCTTCATCTTGAAGAAGGAAGGAGATGACACTTTGTTGTCTCTTCCCCCATCTCTAGGAAGGTGGGTCATGACACGATGGGGACATGTTATTATATATGAATCTTTAGGGACTCTATGGGTTATATATATATAAGATAAATCCCACTTTTAATATTTTTAATCATCTAAATAAGACTAGTCCTACCTCTGTTAAAATGATCCATCAAGTATTACCTAAATCCCCTAAAAAATGGAAATATAATATATGAAATTAAGGATTAATAAGAAACCCAAATATGATAAACAAGAATAATAAACTATCATTCCATCAACTAGAAGATATAAAAATTTATTGATAAAAAAATTTAACAAATAAAGAGTTTTTTTATATACTTGAATTGTAATTAGATATTTCTAGGGGTGAAAACAGTAAATGTAGACATAAAATGATGAATACCAAAAAATATTTTCTTATAATTATTCCAACATATATAGAATGTTGGAATTGGTACCCTAGAACCAAATTATTTATACTTTATGATCAACATGTATTCATTGGACGAATATTAATAAACTCCTTATCACATCATGATATTCTTCTACTTAACATTTCATGTGATAATGTCATAAGAGTAGCTGTCACACAAAAAGGTTATAGCAGTTCCACGCTGTTATGTAAACCCGGAAGTGCTATGAAATTATTCTTAGATATATGTTATATATCCGAATGATATTATTTGAGGGACAAAAATGATACATGCTATCAAGGGTAGAGGCTCATAGGACTTTGAGACACCTTCTCATGGTGTACGCCCTTGGTGATATCTAATAGGATATTATGAGAATGAGACCCACCAGTATGAAATCCACATTTATAAGTGTCATTGGTTGAGTCTATTTGCGAACATGTGTATTGGTCCTAGAATTTAATATTATTATTAATGGGTATTATGACTCACACACTTATATGTATTGGCGAAAACCGTGATGACATATGTTTGCAGCAATATATGGTATGTTGGGTGTGTCACGAGTAATACTGCATTAATGAATAATGCGAGAAAGGATTTGTCCCTTATGTTCAATAATGGAAGCTAATATATCAGGACCTTTGGTGGAAATGATATAGCCTAAATAAATCCATGTACATAGTGTTCTATAGGCAAGTTCAATTTCTAAAAAGTCAAAGAATGAGAAATCGAGCACATGGGTTGATGGAACTTACATGCAACCCGCTTGATTGAATATATCGAGACAAAGTGATTATATTACACAATAAGCATTTGTATGAGGTTCCATGTTGTTGAGTGATTAACTTCTTTCTTTATAGGTTCCTTGGCATGTTGATAGTTGCTAACCTTGGACTTTAGGATACTCTGCCTAATGTCAATGTGAAAGAGGCCTAGAGGGACACACACTAAGTGTATCTAGTATATCAGTTAAATAATATATTATTCACTATTTAAAAAGTTGAATAAATATTATTCCCGGTTGTGGTTTAATAATTATTTACGGATGCCTGATCATATTTATTTAAACTCTAGTTATTTAATAGAATATAATGTGGGAAGAATAATTAATAAATATTTATTTTCAATTGAGTGAAAATAATATTTATATATTTATTGTAAAATAATGCAGTGATATTTAGTTAATAAATAAATAGTCATTATTCAATTTTCAATAAATATGGTGGAGGATTAGTAGACCGGGTAAAGGGTCCAGAGAGAAATAATAATATTAAATATTTTTTATTAAATAATATATAATTACAACTCACAAGTTAAGAGAATGTCAAGAAAAAATAATGTTTCTATTATTAAAATGGGGGTTTTTTCTCGGATTAATAAAATAATTAATGAACTTGTGAAGATTATTTATTATTAACCTTGTGAATTAAATGCCCGGTTATATTATTTTCTTATTAGCCAATCACTAGCCAAGTGATGATTATTATTGTTGTGCACACAAAATTGGATAAAAGATCTCAATCCTGGAGAGTTCATCCCTCTCCAAGAATACTCTCAAGAATTAGAGAGGTCCTCATCCACTGGATCAAGGAGAAAGATTTGGAAGCCATTCTCAAGGATTTCGAAGGAGGACATCTCAAGTGAAATTATCTTCCATGCTAGAACCCATAGTCTCCTTCTATGATTTCCGGAGATACGTGGAACATGTGTGGATCACCGTTATAGGAGATATACCCTTGATCTATACAATACAAGGAAGGAACACTGCAGATCTATGGTCGAATGTATCAACAAAGAAAGAATCACCCTGAAGATAATTCTTAATTTAATTAAATTAATTATAAAAAAATATGTTGATCATTTTTCTTAGTTCTAGGTTTCCATTACTTTGTCTAAATCCTTGATTCAATTAAGTGTATACTAGCATTCATTGTCGTATTGATCCCTGATTTTTCATTGAATATAGAAAAAATTAAAGTTAGGAACTGCCCATCCCATGCTTCTACTAGGCCCATAACCAAGTGGTATCAGGGGGGGAATATTATTGTTTATAATTATTTAGTTTCAATGATGAATTACGCATTCATAATCTAGTTTTCAATCTGATTTTAATTTTTATTTAAAACTGAATTACAATATCTATTTCTTACTTCATCGTTTCTCATAGATCTAATATAAAAAATCAATTTTATGAATAAAATAAAATAAAATAACTCATCTGGAGGTGCCAAGGATCTTGGTTCTACAATTCCAGACTACACACCATGTAGTATTGCTCAACGCATCAAGATTTGGTTTGGTAATAAATTTGAGATCTTGTGTTAATTAGGAATTAATGACACCATTAATGACCTTTAATCCATGTAGTGTTGAACAAGATTAACTAGTGCATGGAAACTATACTACACACCATGTGAGCCACTAGACACGGCGTGTAGTCCCTTCGGGTCAGTGTCGAGTTGTGTATCCCATAAAAGGTCTTCCTTGATGGTGACTGTGTAATGCAGAGTCTACACAACATGTGGCCCACTGGACATGTTGTGTACTCTAAAGATTTCCAAAATACATCTCACACGCCATTTCCCCAGGCATGTACTTTGGATGGATGGTGAGGAGGATACAAACCGTGTAGTCAGATCTACACACCATGTACTTTTTCTAGATTACACAAATTTAAAATTGATTATTATATTATGTAACCCTTGAGACATGTACCTTCGTGTGGGCACAAATCCGGGAAACAAAATGTGATAGGTGTTTGATATATATATATATATATATATATATATATTAATGTTTAATTAAAATCTTCGTAATGTTCAAAGATCTACACATCATGTATGAGTTTTATTACAATTATAATTCTATGTGCCTGATACATGTCACAAAGAATAAAGTGTATAAAATTATAATACATATTGGGTAGTATTGGACGGGTAGTCATTGGGTTGCGTCTAAGGTACAAGTTATGTACAAGGTTAATTTTAATAGAATTCCAATTTGTTTAAAATTATAATGGATTATAATATCAAGGAAATTTAGAAAAGTATTAAGATAAAAATATTGATTAATTAAAGATAATAATTAACCAATTAAAGTGAAATTTATCTTAAATAATAATGATTAAGGAATTGAATGATAATTTTATTAAATTCTTAAATTCATTTCATACATGTGGATGATCATGAGCTAGACCAGACCTTTTGTGTGTGATTGGTTTTCTTTTAATTTATTAAATTAAATTGTTGGTCTACATGCCTTCTCTCCTCATTAATACGTAGGGCCTACTTGCCCATGGTTTATTTTATGTAAACCCCCTTTTACCCCTCAATTGTATGTGAGAAAAATAATATGTAATGTATGGAGCTTCCAAGTTAGTGGATGTAGTTCAAGTTAGGTGCTGAGGCAAAACCAATCCAAGGAGATACAAAGGCGAACAAGTGGAAAGCTGTAAACACAAACCTAATTAGTTCAAGGTGTTTCTCCCCTATGTCAGTGGTTATTTTATCAACCACTAGATAAAGTAACCATTAAAACAAGCTCATTATCATACTATTTATTTTATTTCTATCATTTTTATGGTTTATTCATTATAGATGTATTATCATGATCACATAATTAATGAATTAAACAAGCATGCAAGATGTAACTAAAATAAAAAGGCTTATGTAAAAATATTATCTAAGATATGGTTAATCAATTAAGTAGATCCCACCTAATATTAACAATAATGTAATAAATATAATAATTGGCAATTTACGCATAATGGACAAAATCCCTTAGTAAAATATTAAGTTGGTATAGTCTTCCATTACTTCGGTTAGAATCAAAACATAGTTCAAAGTGCTTGACCAACCAAAGATGGGGTTCTTTCAATTATTGGGGAACTCTAATTTGAGATTTTGGGTTGACATGACATATTTTACATCAATGGTTGACTGCCAAAATAGGACTTGGTGTAACTGAGTTACAAATGTTGAGGAAATCCAATATTTTTGATATCAGGATTGGGGAGTCCACTCAACAGATCAAGGAGTTGTGAGTTAATTTAGTTATAATTTAGAATTCTTACCTAAAACCATTTAAATTTCTTGACCATACAAATTTGGGGTAATGCAAAGGGAAATATGGATCCTTGCCGCTAGAATTTACAAGCAACAAGATATTTCAAATCCAATGTCGATGGCTATTGGGTTTTGATAAAATAGTGGGAGACTAATGAATATTTATTTTTTTATTTTTATTAATTTTATAAGATAAAGTACTAAAAATATTTTCAAGTTATTTATAGAATCGACATTAAAAATGACATCAAGCATATCATTGAAATCCATACTTGAGAAAGAAAACCTTCTCACTAGGAATAATTTCCAAGAGTAGAAAAGGCACCCTCGGGTCATCCTTTTACCTGAAAGAAAACTATATTTTCTAGAAGAACCTTTTCCAGTTACGCCTGGAAATGAAGCGAGTGATGAGGAGATCTTTCTGTATGAGAAACATTTGAATGATGCTACATATGTTTAGTGCCTTATGATATCATCCATGACCAATGATCTCTTGAAGCAACATGAAGAAATGGATGCTTATAGAATGATCTCTCACCTTCGGTATATCTATCAAGAGAAGACAAGGAAAGAGAGGTATGAGGTCTCCAATGATTTTTTCACCATAAAGATTGGAGAGTCTGTACCAGATGGACCACATGTAGTCAAGATTATTGGCTACATTGAGTGTCTGAACATCTTAGAGAATAAATTCCTAGATGAGTTGTGTATAGATCTCATACTATCATCATTTCCCAATACCTTCTCTAGTTTTATTTTGAATTATAATATGATAAATAATGAGAAGAGTCTATCAGAACTTATTAGTTTAATTCTCCAAGTTGGTAAGGACATGGGGCATGAAAAACCCACAATCTTTATGGTGAATAGGAAGAGGAATGATAAAGAAAAGGAGGCCTAATATTTATAAATAGTATAAAGTCCCTGAGCACTGTCTTACCAAGAAGAAGAAGATCCAAATGCAAGGTAAGTAAAGGAGGCAGTATGATTTGCATGTGGAATTTCAGACCACTAGAAGAGGAACTAAACCCATAGGCAAGGGGAAGACAAAGGTGAATTCGTTATCAAGTGTAATATTTACATTTCTACACATTGGGTATTAGATATAGCTTGTGGTTATCACATCCATTTCCAAATTTAGAAACTAAGTAGATTCTCAAAAAATTTCAGAGGAGAGGTGAATCTGTGAGCTGCCAATGGTTTGATTTTGTCTTCTCTTTCCATTGGTGAATACCACCTTTTGTTTCTGACCTTGATGATTTTAGTTTTACATGATTATTATTATGTACCAATTGTTACCAAGAACATAATTTCTGTAACAATTTTATATAAATATGAGTTTATTTTCAAATTTGGAAATGAAAGTTGTTTCATTTATAAGGACAACATATGTTATGGTATGATACATTTAAATAATGGTCTGTATGTATTAAATTATGAAAACACTGTGTTGGAAATCGATAATGAATCAAGTTCACATGACTCATATAACACCCAGTTGTGGCATCACTGTCTAGGTAATGTAAATGGGAAGCGCTTGGAAAAGCTCTATCAAGATGGTTTTAAGACTCTTTTGAGCTAAAACCACTTGATAGATGTCATGCTTGTTTAAAAGGGAAAGTGGACAAACCACCATTTGGTAGATATGGTGAAAGGGCCATAGAACTTCTGGGATTGGTACACACTGATGTGTGTGGAAAATTTCAAGTAGAATCTAGAGGTGGATATTATTACTTAATAACTTTTACTGATTACTTGATTAGGTGTGGCTATATTTACTCTATGAAGTATAAGTTAGATTCATTTGATAACTTAAATGAATTAAATAATGAAGTAGAGAATCATCTTGGTAAGAATAAAAATAAGATTTTATTGGATCGAGATGGAGAATATCTTAACCAAGAGTTCATTGACTTTCTGCGGGAGTTTGGGACTCTATCTCAACTCACTTCACCTTATACACCATAGTGGAATGATGTTAGTGAAATGAGGAACCTTAAATTTTTGGACATGGTAAGCTTGATGATGAATCATGCAGATCTTATATTATCCTTTTGGGGATATGAATTACAAACTATGGAATACACATTAAAACGAGTTCCAACTAAGTTGGAAAATGGAATTCCCTTTGAGTTATAGAGTGTAAGGAAACCCATTTTTTTGTATACACATGTATAAGGATGTGATTCATTTGTTAAGGCTTTCTTAGAAAAAAAAACTAGAACCTCGGGGCATGAGGTGTATCTTTTTAGGGTATCCCAATGAAACAAAGGGATACTACCTATAAAACCCCTCAGACAAGAAATTAATTGTCCCTAGACAAGTAGTATTTCTTGAGAGGGAGCACATTGCCAATAAGAATGGTGGGAGAAATATTGACTTTGATGAAGTTGATGCTCAATATACATAAAAGTTGGTATAGGAACAAGTTCCATAGGTCCCCATGCAATACGTAGTTCCAAAAACACAAGTAATGCATTGGAGTTTAATAGAGGTAAAGGAACTAGAGAGATATATTTTTATTGTTACCAAGGATGGTAACTCATCATTGTTGGAAAATGAAGAACCTCTCTCTTATAAGGAGGTAATACAAAGGTCATAATCTACAAGATGTCTAGAATCTATGAATTCTGAGATGGATTCCATGTATCAAAATCAAGTTTGGGTTCTGGTTGATGTGCCAGTTGATGTAAAACCAATTGGATGTAAATGGGAATTCAAGAGGGAAATGGACATGGAAGGTAAAGTAAGTACCTATAAATTAAGTCTAGTGGATAAATGGTTTAAAAAACTTCAAGGAATTGAATAAGATGAAACCTTTTTGCGAATTTCCATGTTTAAATCCATCAGAAATATATTTTCCATAACAGCTTACCATGATTATGAGATTTGGTAGATAGATGTCAAAACTGTATTCCTTAACAGGAACCTTCAGGAAGATGTATATATGACACAACCAGAAGGGTTTGAGAAACAAGGTCATGCCAAAAGGATTTTCAAGTTGTAGAGATCCATTTATGGATTGAAGAAATCATCAAGGACATGGAACATTAAATTTGATAAATCTATAAAAGAATTTGGTTTCATCAAAAACGAATGTGAGTCGTGTGTTTACAAAAGTCTTAATGGGAATGTGTTCATTATCCCAGTAGTATATGTTGATGACATATTACTTATTAGAAATGAAATACCAGTCTTAGAGTCTGTTAAGACTGTTTGAACAAGTGATTCTATATAAAGTACATAGGCGAAGCAACCTACATTTTAGGGATCAAGATCATTCATGATAAATCCAAGAGGCTACTTGGACTAAGTTAAATTACATATATTGACCAGATACTAAATAGATTTAGTATGGAATAATCCAAGAGGGGATTAGTTCTAGTGTCACATGGTTTACATATTTATAATAAAATGTGTCCCTAGACACAACATGAGAAATATAGAATGAGTAAGATCCCATACGCTTCAGTGATAGGATCTATCATTTATTCTATGTTATATACTAGACTTGATGTTTCCTATACACTGAGCATGGTAGGGTGATATCAAGAAGATCTAAGAGAACAATATTGGACTGCTCTTAAGACTATCCTTAAGTATCTAAGAAGAACTAAGGACATGTTCCTAATGTATGGAGGGGATGATGAGCTTTTCATTAGAGGGTATGCTGATGTTAGTTTGTAGATAGATAAGAATAATCTAATGCTGCAATCAGGATATGTTTTCTGTCTCAAAAGAGGAACTATGAGATGGAAGAGTTCAATGAAGCCAGTTGTAGTTGATTCTACAGTGAATTCTGACTACATAATGGCTTTTAATGCAGCCAAGGAAGCCCTATTGATTTGGAACATTGTATAGGATCTTGATGTGGTTCCTAGAAGTAAATAACCTATCACATTTTATTGTGATAATACTGTAGTGGTGGATCTTGCAAAAAATCCAAGGTCACATCAATAGACAAAGCACATACTTTGGAAGTATCACCTCTTGAGGGATTTATATCAAAGGGGTGAAGTTTCAGTGAGTAGAGTATCTATGGAAGATAATGTGGAAGACCCCTTGACTAAAGGCCTATCTTAGTAGAAGCAGGAATATCATGTGAGAGCTAGCAGACTAAATATTGTTAGCAGTTGGATCTAGTGCAAGTTGGAGTCTGTTGGAGTTGGTTCCCTTGAACCAATTTCATTATAATTTATAATAAACATGTATTCATTGGATGGATATTAATAAATTCCTTATCACATAATGATTTTTCTTCTATGTAAATTTTCATGTGATAATATCCCCAGAGTAGCTGTCTCACTAAAAGGTCATAGCAGTTCCCTACTGCGGTGAGAACCCGGAAGTGCTATGACACTACTCTTAGATATATGTTCTATATCTAGATGATATAATTTGAGGGAAAAAATGATACATGCTATCAGGGGAGGAGAATCATATGAATTTGTGACACCTTCTCATGGTGTATGCCTTTGGTGATATCTAGTAGGATATTATGAGAACGAGACCTGACAGTAAGAAATCCACATTTATAAGTGTCATTGGATGTTCCTATCTGAAGACATGTGTTTTGTTCCTTAGAATTTAAGATTATTATTAATGGGTATTATGAATCACATAATTAGATGAATTGGAAAAAAACATAATAACATATGTTCACAGTGAGGTATGATATGTTGGGTGCATCACGATTAATATTGTATTAATGAATAATGTAAGAAAAGATTTTTCCTTTCTGTTATATAATAGAAGTTGATATCTCATGACCTTTTTATGGAAATGATATAGACTAAATAAATCCATGTCTATGGTGTTCTATAGTCAAGTTTAATTTCCAGGAAGTCAAAGAATGAGAAATCGAGCACATGGGTTGGTGGCACATGCATGCAACCCACTTGATTGGAGATATCGAGACAAAGGGATTTTATTACATGATAAGTGTTCTTATGAGGTGACATATAATTGCAGCATTAACTTGTTTCTCTATGGTTTCCTTGGTGTGTTTATAACGACCCATACTTTACATACATTGTTAATACTTCAAAATTGAAGCATACTTATTACAACATATAACAAAACCACGAAAGGACCGTATAGGTATAGTGTGTTTAGAAACTGGGAAACATAAACAACTGGTTCATAAAGCGTCTACAGTGTCTCCCATTTATTTCATCATATCTGTAGTCCCTTTTGGAATATCTTACTCAGTAACCTTCTTCCTGACCTGGGGAAAGAAAACATACAAAAGGGTAAGCTCAAATGCTCAGTAAGGGTAATCAAAAGAAATATCAATCACATCATATACATAAGCACATAACTTTTGGAAATCTTAACCTGCAAAAGAGATCATAATTTCATAACATGGGATAAATCATGGCAGTGAAATGTAATCACAATAATCATAACTTAAAACATGAAAATTTGTGGCATACACACATAATCATAGAGAATCATTTCTTGTTAGTCAAGACTCATTGACAAGACTATCTTAGTGGACAAAGTCCCTTTCTGAACCGAGTCACCCTCGTTTCAGTCCTATTTCACTAAACTGGTATAACCTACCGTTCCAGCCATGTCTATCTCATGAGATATAAAATCATTACCCAATGCATTGGAGGGAGATATAGGTCCCACCAATCTCATAATGATACCATTCTTATGTGTGCCACAAAATCATAAATCATACATCATTGCATAACCCATGTAATAAAAATGGGAATCTTTAAACATCGTGACATCATAAAACAATTCATATAAGATAAAAGATTTCATAAAAATATTTCCATCACAACATAATCAAATCCATGTAATAATAGGGATAGAAATAGAACCCTTTATTATCTTAGATAGAAAATAATTTTGATAAAACACTTGAACTTCATTCTTGAGGAAAATATCCTTTCTACTTCAAAAACACTTTTCCTTTCTTAACATGTCATCCAATTTTAAACTAAAAGAAGTTGATTAAAAATAAACTAGAAAACTTGTAAAGGAATCCTTAGAAATAATGTTTTAAAAATCCATACATGCTGTATAAGTTAAAAAAAACATTCTTCTCGTACTTTTGTCGGACAAGTAAAAAAAGTACCTCGTACGAAAAACGTCAAAAGATTCCTTTCATATCTTTTACTAAAAACTCACCGAAGGGTAAAATAGGATTTAAACAATTGTAGGTGGATGGAAATAATATTACATATTGAGGAAACATCGATGTGGATGATAAAATACACCCCAGTAAATACCAAAGTATAAACAATCGAGGATAAAAATGAGATTGTGATATTTCCCTTACCTTAGGTCTGATATGCTTTGTACGTGTCCGAACCTCCTCTTCTTTGAAGTGCTTCTTTGAGACCTTCTTTTAGGGCACTAAAATTGGTCTTTGAAGAAGACCAGGACCTCTAGGATGTCTCTAGGGAAGTGGAGAGGAGAAAGTGGCAGGGGTTGGCCGTACTGGAAGGCTCAAAGTGGTGTGAGGAAGAGGGGGAGGAGGTGTCCTTTTATAAGGGAGGAGAGGGGCACCTTTGAAATAACTAAAACTATTATTTTATTATAAAGTCAAGTTCGGTTTTAAATAGATCCAAATTGATATATTTTTAAGCTAAGGTGGGGATGGGTCGAAATCCTCTCATCCAATAGAATTTAGACAAGTTTAGGTTCCTATTTTAACCTTATCATTTAGATTTAACATTAAGTTGAATAAGTTTACTTTTACCGTGTCTTCTTGTGTTCTTATACTATAAGGTTAATAAACTTACTATAAGCAGCCAAACGAAACCCAAGTTGTTTATTATTAATATATATAACCTTATCTAAGTCATTTGGCCGAACCTTATATTTTTAGGAATAAAATAACAATTACTAATATAATATTTTTTTTAAAAACTATTTTATGTCAATTTTGACACTATTTAGTAATTGATTTTTGTGAAAATCATAACAGAATTATTAGTTCGAACCAAGTTAATTAAATCAATACTAACATGTCATAGTAACCTATAAAATTAGTGGAATTCATAAAAAGTCTCAAATTACATTTATTTCGGTGTTTATAACATTAATTATGTCAATATTTCATTAATAAGATAATTACTGCATCATCTTTGTGTCATAAATAAATTAAATTATTTAATGTCTAAAAATTACAAATAAAATACCATTATTTAGGAAATATTTTTATCTTTCTAATGAATATTTATAGTCGAATTTATCTTATTTATAACCCCATATTAAAAATTATTTACTTATTAAATATTGATTTTAACTATTTTAACCCTTCTTTAAATAAATTAATAATAAATGTCCTAATCTAATCCAAGTGGGCCTAAATGGTCATATTTTATTCCTAATTTTGTTTTTGGTCGAATTACACTTGTCCAATAGAATTAGGACATGTGTTAGGGTAATAATAATATCATCTTTACCCTTAATTACCCTATTTACTTTTAACCGTGGTAAAAAAAAGTAAAAAGTTACTATTCACCAAAAAATTATTTTCATCTCATTGAACCAAATTTTACTTACTGACATCAACCGTGTCTCTCGGATTTTTGAAATTCCACTCACAGAAGCGGTAAAATTAAGTTTTATGAAAAATTCAGTTTTTTTAACTACCACTTAGTGGTTTCACTATTCATCAAAAATTGAAAGTTTTTAGAAAAATACCAAAATTTCACCCTAGGCTAATTTCGATATTCCGAATCAAAAAATGAAGTCCATTTTGAAAAATAAATTTTATAAAATTTCAAAAAGTGGTTATTACTATTCATAACGGCTAGTTTTAATAATATTTTAATAGCATATCGTTGTTTAGTGAAACTCGGTATTGCGTACGACGCAAGCTATCGAGGAAGGTCGCGATTTCGTGTAAAGCAAGCCAAGCAAGTGTTGTGTAGAGAAGGATTCCTTTGATGATTTATATAACATAAAAGTCTCGGGTGTTACATTCTACCCCCCTTAAAATGAATTTCGCCCTCGAAATTCGTCACTTTGTAACAAACAGATGAGGATACCTCTCCCTCATCATATCCTCAAGCTCCCATGTAGCTTCTTCTAATTGGTGGTTCCTCCATAAAAATTTCACCAATCAAGTGGTCTTGTTTCGTAGGACTTTTTCGCTACGATCCAGAATCTCTATCGGTTGTTCTTCATAAGAAAGATCTTGCTCCAACGGTACAACTTATGAGCTGAGTACATGTGAAGGATCGAGTATGTACTTTCTCAGGAGAGATACATGGAACACATCGTGAACTTGAGAGAGATTTGGTGGAAGCGCCAATCGGTAAGCTACCTTCACAACACGATCCAATATTTCGAAAGGACCGATATATCTAGGGATCAACTTCCCCTTCTTTCCAAATCTCATGACCCTCTTCCAGGGAGATATTCGTAAGAACACTTTATCACCCACTTCAAACTCTAGGTCTTTTCTTCGGTTGTCGACATAACTTTTCTATCGACTCTGAGATGCTCTTATGTGTTGTTGAATAGATCTGACCTTTTCTGCCATTTCATCAACGAGATCAGGTCC
Source organism: Viscum album (assembly GCA_963277665.1). Taxonomy (NCBI): domain Eukaryota; kingdom Viridiplantae; phylum Streptophyta; class Magnoliopsida; order Santalales; family Viscaceae; genus Viscum; species Viscum album. Next base: position 1,151,173,045 of record OY728162.1, read on the forward strand.
TAATAGCATTCTTTCCCCAACTTCATCCCAGCAAGTTGGAGTCCTGCATTTCTTTCCATAGAGAGCTTCATAAGGAGCCATCTGAATACTGGAGTGAAAGATATTATTATAAGAAAATTCCACCAAAGGTAGGTGTTGATCCCAACCACCTTTGAAATCCATAGAGAAAGCTCTCAACATATCTTCTAGGGTTTGAATTGTCCTCTCAGACTGACCGTCTATCTGAGGATGATAAGCAGTGCTGAAACTCAACTCTGTATCCAGAGTATGCTGAAGAGTTCGCCAGAACTTCGAGGTAAATATCGGATCCCGATCAGATATAATAGAAAGTGGTACTCCATGCAACCTTACCACTTCCTTTACATATATCCTGGCAAGCTGATCCAGAGAGAAATCATCTCTAATAGAAATTAAGTGTGCAGACTTTGTAAGACGATCAAATATGACCCGGATAGCATTATTGCCTTTGGATGTTTTAGGAAGTCTTGTGACAAAGTCCATAGTGATGTTTTCCCATTTCCATTCAGGTATGGGTAATGGTTGTAACATCCCCTTAGACTTCTGTCTCTCAGCTTTTACTTGTTGACAAAACCAAGCATCGAGAGACATATACAACAACATCTCTTTTCATGTCATCCCACCAGAAGTACTCTTTCAGGTCCCTATACATCTTCGTGCTTCCAGGATGAATAGAGAATGATGAACTATGAGCCTCATCCAGCAGCTCCTTCTTTAATTACGGGATGGGAGGAACAAAAACTCAATTCATGAACTTTATTATCCCATCACAATCAAGGTTGAATTCAGGAACATTTCTTACCTTCTTTTGTAACTCAACATCTTCTTTCTGTGCCTCTTTAATCTTCACATGTATAGATGGTTGAACATTCATTTGAGAAAGATAAGATTTTTCCCCTTCCATTATAATTCCAAGATCAATCCTTTGTAAATACATAAATATTGGATTCTTTGTGATCCTCATCATGGATAAACTAGCATGGTCTTGTCGACTTAATGCATCTGCCACCTTGTTTGCTTTCCCAGGGTGGTAATGGATTGAGCAGTCGTAATCCTTAATCAGCTCCAACCATCTTCTTTGACGCATATTCATCTCCTTTTGTGTGAAAATATACTTTAAAATTTTATGATCAGTATAAATATCACACCTTTCACCATAAAGGTAATGCCTCCAAATCTTTAATGCAAAGATTACCACAGCTAACTCCAAATCATGTGTTGGGTAATTTTTCTCATGGATTTTCAACTGTCGTGAGGCATAAGCTATCACCATATCATTTTGCATAAGAACACACCCCAATCACTTCTTGGATGCATCACTATAGATCACAAACCTTTCTCCACTACAAGGTAGTGTGAGCACAGGTGCACTGGATAACCTTCTTTTCAACTCCTTGAAATTCTCTTCACATTCCTCCGTCCAGACAAACTTAACTCCTTTCCGAGTCAACTTGGTGAGTGGATTAGATAATCGTGAAAAATATTTCACAAAACGTCGATAATATCCAGCCAAACCAAGAAAACTTCGGATCTCAGTTACTGTTGTTGGTCTCGACCATCTTTCAATAACCTCTGTTTTTGATGGATCCACAGATATCCTCTCTTTTGAGATTATGTGACCCAAAAATGCAACTTTTTGAAGCCAAAATTCACACTTGGTAAATTTGGCATAAAGCTTCTCCTTTCTCAGGGTCTTCAATATAATTCTCAAGTGATCTTCATGCTCTTCCTTTCTCTTTGAATAGACAAGAATATCGTCTATAAAGACTACCACAAATTGATCAAGATAGTCTCTAAAGACTCTATTCATTAGATCCATGAAGATAGCAGGGGCATTAGTAAGACCAAATGGCATCACTATAAATTCATAGTGTCCATACCTTGTACGGAAAGCCGTCTTCGGTATATCCTCCCTTTTGACCCTTAATTGATGATACCCTGAACGAAGATCAATCTTGGAAAAGTATTGAGCTCCGCGTAGTTGGTCAAATAGTTCATCAATGCGCAGGAGAGGATATTTGTTCTTGATAGTGATCTTGTTAAGTTCTCGATAATCAATACACAGTCTCATTGATCCATCTTTCTTCTTAACAAACAGAATAGGTGCTCCCCAAGGTGACGCACTAGGGCGTATGAATCCCTTATCAATATTTTCTTGGAGTTGCTTCTTCAATTACTGCAACTCAATTGGGGCCATTCTATAAGGTGTCTTTGAAATAGGCAAAGCACCCGGTACGAGTTCTATTGAGAACTCAACTTCAAGATTTGGTGGAAGTCCCGGTAATTCTTCCGGAAAGACATCATCAAACTCCCGTACAATGGGAATATTCTTAATCGTGAGTTTCTCACCAACCATTTGAGATAAATAACCTTCATTTAGTGGAATCAAGACCCATAAGATAGAAGAAATTTCCACTGGAAGGTTATGTTCATCCTTGCATTGATAGACGATCATAGATTGATCTGGAATATGAAATGTGACTTCCCTTCTTTGGAAATTGATATGAGATCCATATAAAGAAAGCCAATCCATGCCAAGAATCACATCAAATTCCACTATAGGAAGGACCACAAGATTTGCAGGAAGCACTTTCCCACAAACTTCGATCGAAGAAGAATTATAAAATTTTGATGCGACTGTTGTGCCATTAGGTGTTGTAACAGCTAACTCAACATCTAATTGTTGAGGTAATACAGTGATACCCTTAGAAAACTTTTCAGAAATAAAGGAGTGGGTGGATCCAGAAACAAATAAAACATTTTCTACTTTAGAGTGGATGGTAAGTGTACCTTTCACCACATCATTATCGTACTCCACATCGCTGATAGAAATTGCATGTGACTTTCCTTTGTCTTTATCCTTAAGAGTTTGTTGACATCGACCATCATCATCAACCCTTGGATTAGGGAATTTATTGGCATAATGCCCCATCTCCTTGCACTTGAAACATTGAAGTGTAGTAGGTTCATTCTGTGTATCCCTTCCTTTGTTTGCATCATTAGACATCTTCTTCCCATCATCGCGGCATTCAAATGCCCGATGACCTTCATTTCCACATTTGAAACATTTACTTGTCCATTTAAGACAACTCCCTCCATGTTTCTTTCCACACTTTGAGCATAAGGGAAAGCTCATCTTCTTTTCAGTGTGCTCTTTAGATTTTCCTTTGAATTCCATTTTCCTCTTCTTATCAAACCCATATGACTGATGGGTTACTCCAATCTCCATCTCGACTTTGAGAGCACATCGAACGATTTCCTCATAGCTATTGAAGTCCCTTATGGCTAACGCCCTTCGAAGACTTGGTTTTAAGCCACTAAAGAATCGATCGATCTTACTCTCAGGTTGGATAATAATACCAGAAGCGTACCTTGCAAGTCTTATAAAATTTTCTTCATAGGTACCAACAGATTCATCATCCTTTTGCTTTAGTTCAAGAAACTCTTTCTCTATTTTTGTTCAGAGAATACAAGGGAAGTAATTATTGAAAAATAAGTTCTTGAACTCGTCCCATTCCATGGACTCAATTTCATCCCTTTTCCTCGTATTCTTAATAAGATTCCACCATTGATCAGCATCTCCTTCCAAACGATACACTGCTAGGATGAATTTATCGTGTTCATAACATTGAAGAATTGAAAATATCTTTTCAGTAGTACTAATCCATTGTTCAGCAACTAATGGATCAGTAGACCCGCTGAAAGAAGGTGGACGCTGCCTCATGAAGGATTCAACATAATGTTGCTCCTTCCTTTTCTCGTTTGGAAGTCCTGCATGATTCATAGCTTGAGAAAGTTGTGTGAGCATGGCTACAAGATTTTGCATTCCAGCTCCCATAACGTTTGGTTGCTCAGGGGGACAATCATTGCATTGCCCGTCGTATTCCGCATTAACACGGTTCCTTCGGGTTCCAGCCATTGACTAAAACCAAAAAGAATAGTGTGAGCAACACTAATTATAATAGGAAAACCACATAATCAAGAATAAAATTTCACACTTAAGGTCTTATCCTAGGTTATTTATGGCCATTTCTAAAACACTAATATTGTGTTCTATGCTTAGACTTACCCTTAGGGTTCTTACTAAGGCTTTCACATCCTAGTTTCTAAAGGTTGACTATACCTTTCCTCTGATACCAACTATAACGACCCATACTTTACATACACTTTTTATAATTCAAAATTGAAGCATACTTATTACAACATATAACAAAACCACGAAAGGACCGTATAGGTATAATGTCTTTAGAAACTGGGAATCATAAACAACTGGTTCATAAAGCGTCTACAGTGTCTCCCATTTATTTCATCATATCTATAGTCCTTTTTAGCATATCTTACTTAGTAACCTTCTTCCTGACCTGGGGAAAGAAAACATACAAAAGGGTAAGCTCAAATGCTCAGTAAGGGTAATCAAAAGAAATATCAATCACATCATATACATAAGCACATAACTTTTGGAAATCTTAACCTGCAAAAGAGATCATAATTTCATAACATGGGATAAATCATGGCAGTGAAATGTAATCACAACAATCATAACTTAAAACATGAAACTTTGTGGCATACACACATAATCATAGAGAATCATTTCTTGTTAGTTAAGACTCATTGCCAAGACTATCTTAGTGGACAAAGTCCCTTTCTGAACCGAGTCACCCTCGTTTCAGTCCTATTTCACTGAACCGGTATAACCTACCGTTCCAGCCATGTCTATCTCATGAGATATAAAATCTTTACCCAATGCATTAGAGGGAGATATAGGTCCCACCCATCTCATAATGATACCATTTTTATGTGTGCCACAAAATCAGAAATCATACATCATTGCATAACCCATGTAATAAAAATGGGAATCTTTAAACATCGTGACATCATAAAACAATTCATATAAGATAAAAGATTTCATAAAAATATTTCCATCACAACATAATAAAATCCACGTAATAATAGGGATAGAAACATAACCCTTTATTATCTTATATAGAAAGTAATTTTGATAAAACACTTGAACTTCATTCTTGAGGAAAATATCCTTTCTACTTCAAAAACACTTTTCCTTTCTTAACATGTCATACAATTTTAAACTAAAAGAAGTTGATTAAAAATAAACTAGAAAACTTGTAAAGGAATCTTTTTGGAAATAATGTTTTAAAAATCCATACATGCCGTATAAGTTAAAAAAAACATTCTTCTCGTACTTTTGTCGGAAAAGTCAAAAAAGTACCTCGTACGAAAAACGTCAAAAGATTCCTTTCATATCTTTTACTAAAAACTCACCGAAGGGTAAAATAGGATTTAAACAATTGTAGGTGGATGGAAATAATATTACATATTGAGGAAAAATTGATGTGGATGATAAAATACACCCCAGTAAATACCAAAGTATAAACAATCTCGGATAAAAATGAGATTGTGATATTTTCCTTACCTTAGGTCTGATATGCTTTGTACGTGTCTGAACCTCCTCTTCTTTGAAGTGCTTCTTTGAGAACTTCTTTTAGGGCACTAAAATTGGTCTTTGAAGAAGACCAGGACCTCTAGGATGTCTCTAGGGAAGTGGATAGGAGAAAGTGGCAGGGGTTGACCGATCTGGAAGGCTCAAAGTGGTGTGAGGAGGAGGGGGAGGAGGTGTCCTTTTATAAGGGAGGAGAGGGGCACCTTTGGAATAACGAAAACTATTATTTTATTATAAAGTCGAGTTTGGTTTTAAATAGCTCCAAATTGATATATTTCAAAGCTAAGGTGGGGATGGGTCGAAATAATCTCATCCAATAGAATTTAGACAAGTTTAGGTTCCTATTTTAACCTTATCATTTAGATTTAACATTAAGTTAAATAAGTTTACTTTTACCATGTCTTCTTGTGTTCTTATACTATAAGGTTAATAAACTTACTATAAGTAGCCAAACGAACCCCAAGTTGTTTATTATTAATATATATAACCTTATCTAAGTCATTTGGCCGAACCTTAGATTTTTAGGAATAAAATAACAATTACTAATATAATATTTGTTTTAAAAACTATTTTATGTCAATTTTGACACTATTTAGTAATTGATTTTTTTGAAAATTATAACAGAATTATTAGTTCGAACCAAGTTAATTAAATCAATAATAACATGTCATATTAACCTATAAAATTAGTGTAATTCATAAAAAGTCTCAAATTACATTTATTTTGGTGTTTATAACATTAATTATGTCAATATTTCATTAATAAGATAATTACTGCATCATCTTTGTGTCATAAATAAATTACATTATTTAATTTCTAAAAATTACAAATAAAATACCATTATGTAAGAAATATTTTTAGCTTTATAATGAATATTTATAGTCGAATTTATCTTATGTATAACCCCATATTAAAAATTATTTACTTATTAAACATTGATTTAAACTATTTTAACCCTTCTTTAAATAAATTAATAATAAATGTCCTAATCTAATCCAAGTGGGCCTAAATGGTCATATTTTATTCGTAAGTTTGTTTTTGGTCGAATTACACTTGTCCAATAGAATTAGGACATGTTTTAGGGTAATAATAATATCATCTTTACCCTTAATTACCCTATTTACTTTTAACCGTGGTAAAAAAAAGTAAAAAGTTACTATTCACCAAAAAATTATTTTCATCTCATTGAACCACATTTTACTTACTGACATCAACCGTGTCTCTCGGAGTTTTGAAATTATACTCACAGAAGCGATAAAATTAAGTTTTATGAAAAATTCAGTTTTTTTAACTACCACTTAGTGGTTTCACTATTCATCAAAAATTGAAAGTTTTCAGAAAAATACCAAAATTTCACCCTAGGCTAATTTCGATATTCCAAATCGAAAAATGAAGTTCATTTTGAAAAATAAAATTTATAAAATTTCAAAAAGTGGTTATTACTATTCATAACGGCTAGTTTTAATAATATTTTTATAGCATATCGTTGTTTAGTGAAACTCGGTATTGCGTACGATGCAAGCTATCGAGGAAGGTCGCGATTTCGTGTAAAGAAAGCCAAGCAAGTGTTGTGTAGAAAAATATTCCTCTGATGATTTATATAACATAAAAGTCTCGGGTGTTACAGTGTTCCTAGATTCTATCCTTGGGCTTTAGGCTTCTTTGCCTAATACCACTGAGAAAGAGGACTAGAGGGATACACACCAAGTTTATCCAATATCTTAGTTAAATAATATATTATTTCTTATTTAAAAATTTGAATAAAGATTATTTTTAATTGTGGTTCAAAAATTATTCATCGATTCCTGATCTCATTTATTTCAACACTAGTTATTTGAGTGAATATAATGTTGACTGGATAATTAATAATTGTTTATTTTTTATTTAGTGAGTATAATATTTATATATTTATAGTAAAATAATTTAGTGATATTTATTTAATAAATAAATAGTTATTATTCAATATTCAATAAATATGGCGAAGGATTGAAGGAACGAGTTAAGGGTTCGGTGAGAAATAATAATATTGAATATTATTTTATTAAATAATATTTAATTATAACTCGCATGTTAAGAGAATGTGAGGAAATAATAATGCTTCTATTATTATTTTACAAGGGGGTTTCACTAGGATTAAGAAAATAATTAAGGCACTTGTGAAAATTATTTATTATTACCCTAGTGAATTAAATTCCTAATTATATTATTCTCTTATTAGCCAAGAGCTATCCAAGCAGTGATTATTATTATTGTGCACAACAAATTGGAGAAAAGATCTCAAGCCTAGAGATTTCATCTATCTCCAAGAATTCTCTAAAGAATGAGAGAGATCCTCCACCATTGGATTAAGGAGAACACTTGGAAGCCATTCTCAAGATGATTGAAGGATAACATTACAAGTGTAAGGATCTTCTGTTCTAGCACCCTGAGACTCCTTCAACGATGTCCAAAGATATGTGGAACACATGTGGATCACCGTTAGAGGATATCTATCCTTGATCTCTACAAAGCAACAAAGGTGTACATCAAATATATGGTCGAATGCATCAATGAAGAAAGAATAACCTTGGAGGTAATTATTAATTTAATTAAATTAATTATAAAAAAGCATGTTGATCCTATCTATTGGTTCTGGGTTTCCATTCATTTGTCTAAATCCTTGATTCAATTCCATTGATACTAGTGTTCATCGTCATATTGATCCCAGATTGTTCATTGAATATGGAAGAAATTAATGTTGGGAACCGCCCATCCCATGATTCCACTGCACCTAGAACCTATATAGAATTTGATAACCTACATTATATTTTTTGGAAAAATTAATGTAACAACATAATTAATTATTACATTTATATTAATGGTATATCAAATATCATTAATCTCCATAACTTCTCTTAAAAAATATTATCACCTTAATAACTGATATTTTATTGAATGAAGATACTTATAAACTCTATAACTTTTCTAGGGTTCTTGAATACACCTCTTTATATCCATACCCATGAAAAATAATATATAATAATAAAATGAATAATTAGTCAAATAAATTAATAAATCAATACACCCAAATAAAAACATAAAAAATCAGTCACATTATAATGGATCAATATTAAATATGGAGTATGTAAAAAATAATATACATGTAAATAGTAGTAAATGAATCATGTGCAATCTTAGTAAATTCCAAAACATCCTGTGAGATGACTCTAGACATACTTGGGTTGGAACCACCTATAAGCATAATGATGAGTTCATATGTTTATAACCAACTAGAGACCCACAAATAGCCTGCCTAGTTGGAATCCCATATATAATTTGATATAAGTGGGGTCCCATTCAATCTAATTGGGACTAAATTGAAACTATCTTTCATACCTCACTAATATGCATACAATTTATATTATGATAGTAATGGGAGGTATGGTCACCTTTTCAGAAAATATATCAATCAAAAGTCAATATTACCTAATCATGTCTATTCAGACATCCTTATAATGTCCATCAATATGATCTCTATATTTGAAATAAAAAAACCTTACCTCATCAAAAATAATATAGATAGATTATATAGATAGTGATAAATTTTTATGAAAACCATTTCAAGGTACCAACAAGTCCACAACACTTTATACAACTACTATTTTTCAATGAAAAATTATTTATTTCAATATTTTTCAAAATTAAAAAGTGAGAATAAAAGTAATTTTAAAAAGGTCCAAACATGACTCAAAGTAATAATCTTAAAAGTCACACATTAATAGTCTATATTGGAATTATTTTTTGAGAACAAGAAAAAAATTATTATTTTCTTTATTGAATGACTCATATCTATATTTCATATGACTGCATAATTACATATATAAATGAAATAATGTGTTCATATATATATATATATATATATATATATTTAAAAATGAAAACACACACACACACACACACACATATATATGGATGTTCATATAGGTTATGATGAAAAAAAGATATAAAATTTAGGATTTTGACCATAAAAGAAAAATCTCGATGCAATACCACTTCAGCTTCAAAGTAGAAATAAACCCAAACAAACCACACCTTAAATTCAAGAAATAATTTCATGAAATCCATTTTGATTTATTAAATAAAAATCATGGGTGGAATATTAACAAACACTTTGTGTGTGTTATTTCCATGGAAGGAAGTTCAAAATATTTAAAATTAATTTTCTAAAAGGTTTGAATCAGTGTGTGGAATTCTTAATATGATACAATGTAGAAAGAAAATCTCTTAAAGGGTCAATAAAAACCCAAAATCATTGAAACCCCAATTATAAATTCATTATAGAATAGAGATAGATGATAGTTAATGAATAAAAAGAGATAACGTGTCACAAACCTCTATCTCCAATGGCCCGAATGCCTTCATTTTTTATTGATTTTTGATAATCCACCTTTCAAGGGGTGAGGTGGAACCCTTACAAGGACCATAGGCGTAAGTATTACATGGCACATAGGCCTTGGAGGAATTCATTTCCTGTAGGCTTCAAACATTACATGCAACCTAGACTAACTACTTGGAACTGCACCTCCCCAGCATCTTCATTGTGAAATCAGCTCTCCACCTTCGCATGGCTGTTCAGCTAGGCTTTCCCATGCATGCACAGGCTTGTCCCGATGGCAGGTGCCATACCCTCTCATTCTTGCAATCCATTTAGCTTCTACTATGGTGAAATCTCCTTGCTCCTCCTCCTTCTGAAGTTTGTTCCTTGTAGGTTTTCTAGTTTGCATCTACACTTAAGGTGGCCCGAAGGCCTTACTGACTAGAAGGTATGGGTGGCCCGAAGGCCTTAAAGGACTCAGGGACAAAATCGGTGGCCCGAAGGCCCAAATGGGGGCATATTCCCGGCTGCTACAGTGCCAAACAGTGCCTGCTACAGTTATACTACAGTACCTGCTACAGTTCTGCACAGTTCATGCTACAGTACCAACTACAGTACTGCCACAGTGCTGCTACTGTTCTGCTACAGTGCTGCTACAGTACTACTACAACACTGCTACATTGCTGCTATAGTACCCCCGAAAATTATCCCCCACCTGGATTTGATCCTGGGTCTCTTGGATTCAGTTAAGGAGTCCTCACCAACTGGGCTGGGGCCAATGTGCATCACAAACCTATCGAGTTAACCGAAAACCGGTCACCCTAGCCGGTCCGTGGTAAGGCCCGAGAGGCATTCCCGATCCTCCCAAGCTAGGAAATAGTGTTGGGGAATAAATATAGAATCCATTGGAATGACTTTTTCTAATATAAATAAATAAAACAGTGGAAACAAACATAGAAATGCAATAGAAATAAACATCCAAATTGAACATCATTTATACATAAGATGAAAACACAACAAAAAAACCAAAAATCTCAAACTGAACCTGATGAACACTATGCCTCCATGTGACCTTGAGGGTTACTATTCGATACAAAAACCAACAATCACCCACGATAATCAAAACCATGCTGAAACTTAAACCAGAAGGTAAAAAAAATAAATAACTATAGGATTGAGTTTTAAAACTCAGTAGGTGTGCCCAAAAAATCTATTCCCAATTAAATTCCTTTAACTAAAAGCAACATAAATTTCAAGTTTTAAATACAATATATAAACTAGTTTTTCCACCCATTTTCCTCTTTAAAACCAAACACGGTCAATTTCGTTTTTTTCTATTTAAAACCCTATTTATTTTAAAGAAAAATACATTCAAAATTTCAAGGAGAAATAAGATGTTTTCATTAAAAAGGGGAGAAATGAAATATAAAAAATTTATATAATGCTTTCCATATGTCTTTAAAAACCATCTCATCACTTTTAAAAAGGAGTTCACCATACAAGAGAGAAAAAAATGATCACATAATAAGGTAAATGAAAAAATAAACACACAAGAGTAACAAACCAATCAAGAATATCAATCATCAACCATAGAAAACTATGTTCCAAATAACATGGGAGAACCTAAGATCTCAATGGAATAATATATAACATAATATACATCTTGAAAAATTCCTAAGGCATACCTCACCCAATGACATCAATTCTCACCCACATTCTCAATCACACCCTAACTGGTCTATCCAAGGGGAAGTATCCTATAGAAAAAAAATATCCTCTTCTATGGACCACTAGCCATAGAAAAATACTATGCTAGTGAAGAAATATTTCACCAAAAATATGCTAGCTATTCCAAGTTCCCATATTAAGACTAAGGTGGAGGTTAGCCAATAATTATAACCAAGAATCAAATCACATACACATATATCATATAAAAGCAACTCACACAATATGTAACCCATGATCCACCCCAAGAAAAAACCTATTACCTTTCAACCAATCAATAATGAAGGAACCCCTCAGCATGGCCCCCCCCATAACAATCAACATAACCAAGGAAATAAAATTATACAAGGATAGTTTTCAAGAAAAAAATTTCAAAAAATTCCAAAAGGTCCTCAAATTCCCATCAAGAAACCATCCTTTTTTTAAATAATAAAATCCACCTTTCCAAGGAGGTGAAAGAAAACCATTTTTCATTTCACAACCATTTAGAAAATTCTATTTGAGCACCCACACAACATTTTCAAACTGAATCCACTTTCATCAAAATTCAAAATGGTCCACACACCATCATCACATGTTAAACCATTTTAATGGAACGAAACATATTTCACATTCATGTCCAAATCATTTATAAATTCGATTAATAAATTTAAACCACCATTTTAGATTCCATAAAAAATTACAATCCAAGTCGTGCTTTAAAAATAAAAAATCACTTAGAAAATCCAACAAGGTATTTTATCAAATACATGGCATGCAACACTTAATAAAATAATGTCATATACATCATAACAATTATGAAAACCACCTTATTTCATATAAAAAAATTATTCTAAAGACTAAACATCGCTATTTATCATATAATGATAGTGAAAAAAGTAATAAATCACTGCTTCTTAAATTTAATGGGAAAATGAAAAGCGAAACCTACCTCAATCCCACAACAATTCAAAAATGCACACCCAAAACAACCTTGAAAAGGTCCGAAGTAAAAATAATAACCAAAAAAAACCTTAAACACACAAAAACCCTAAATTAAACATAGAAAAAATAGGAACCCTAGATCCACATGACCAAGGGAGAAGATTAACTCAAGATAAAATGGAAGGATAAGGAATATGAAGAAGAGAGAAGGAATATTATCCTGAGAAATCAACACAAAACCTTAAATATACCTTAGATCCAAGATTGGGAGAAGAATAGGAGGCATGGTGAAGAAGGGTGGGGATCCCTTTGGGTCGCAAGAACTAGGGAAGGAAGGGAGGAGGATTTTTGTGTCAGAATACAAATAGGGTAGAAAGGTAAAATCTCATTTTTAATGACTTGGGCACTGTGTATGGTTAGGCTACATGGTTTCCCAAATAGTGAACCAACCGTTCACCCCTTACTAGACAACCTAGGAACTTGCATAGTGTGCATGCATGGTTTGATAAACCTTGCACCAACTGTGTGACATGGTTTTGTCCAAAATGGATGAACTATGAACACACCTTCCACATAGTTTTCTTATCCATGCGTGGGCCATGTTCCCTTGAATAGAGGCATCCCAAGGCTCACAAATTTTCCTAGAGCATGTCACATGGTTTCCTCTAACTGCGTGAAAACCATGAACCACATGCTATCAATCCCAAAATCATTATTTTTCACTGAAAAATCATGGGGAAACTAAAGAATAAACATGAGACAAAAAATAATAAAAATATAACCACAAAATAAAATCACAGAACACCTAGAAATCAAGAATAAAACCAAGATCTAAAAGATGATCCATAATAAGGGATGAAAAATAAAAGTCTGGGTGTGACAATTCTCCCCACCATTACACTTTATTCCCCCAGAAAGCTGAAAAATCTCTAATTGACCGATCAAGAAAAAGGATTCCCACAACTGCATGATCATACCTCTCAAACCAAGTACACCTCAACCAACACTATAATGAAACTAATACCTCTTACCTAAAATGAATTAATTAACCAAAACCACTTCTCGATAAATTATGGAAAACCCAAACTAATACTTCTACAACCTTGCTTTGAACAGGACCATTGGGAATACTCCTAAAAGCCCACATCCACTCAGAAGAGAAAAAATCGAAACCAAAAACTCCAAATGAAACTTTCCATTTCCAAGATAACACTAAAAAATAATCTTGATTATCAAAATAAGATGCCAAAATGGACTCCCCACCATTAGAATATGACAAATACTAACCAAATATAGAAGAAACTATAACAAGATCTGTGGCGGGTCTCCTCACCATTAAGGAAACAACTAACTTAGACCAACCAACACAGACTAACATGGGAAACCTTCCATAGACAAACCTAAAGCTATCCACACTGACCAAACCCCCACCACATGGAGACCCCAATTAAACAAACTCTAAACCAATAGGAAAACCCAACCCATATTTCAACATCTCCATCAGGCTCAACCACCTCTAAGTGAGCGTAAGAAAAAAACAAAAACGACTCACTAGGCTAGCCATACAAGGACCATAATGAGGAAATTAGGCCTCTATGCCTTTTACAGTAAAAGGGTACTTTGAATAAAAAGAAACTAAAACATAGGAACTTAAACTATCCCCATTACAGTACTAAAGACAAATCTAGACCACAATCCTCAAAAACTCTGTGATTCTTAACTACACGCAAGATTCACTCTAGGTCCTATGGATAGATCTCTGATGTCTTGAAACATCCACTACCTCACAGTAAAGAGCTAATAATCCCAGTTCATAACTCTTTCTTTTGGTTACACACCACAATACTCAATTTTCTCCAACAATCCACTTTTACTAAGATTTGGATTTAGAAGATGCACACGTACCACCCTATTTCACCCCAAATGAATGAAAAAAACCCAACACACAACTGAACACACCTACAGTAAAATGGAAAATTTTAGAACTTCCAGAATACAAACATGATTCCAATTGTATACAATTTATCAGGAGATCCAAAACCCATAACTTTATATTTTAAAGAAAATTCAACATCACATGACACCACCAGACACAAACATCCCAATAATGAATCATTACATGGAAAGGGTCCTTAAACATGGCCCAAAATAGCACCCTACTCCTGCAAATGAGATGGGGCGTTCTATGAAGGGGTGGATCTGGATCCATGTCGCATCCTAGAAACACCCCGAAAAAACCATTTCAAGTGACCTAGATGTCTACAGACACAAAAAGTATTCAGAACGCTCATACATGAAGAATTATTATGACCACACATGCCATAGTGATGAGACACCGTGATTCTATGCTTAGAAGATGCTAAAAAAACATCTAGAGGACTTTTTATTCTTTCATGAACACCACCAAATTCAATACACTTTTCAGTCACCTTATTGGAATTCCATTCATTACTTCTAAAGACTGGAGGAAGGTTGGCTGTCTCAAGTACTCTTGTTAACACTACTTCAACATGAACAACTTGCCTCACCACACCAGCAAAGGAGGTCAGAACAAACTCCAACACCTTTAACTACAAATCAGGAAGAATCCCATTATCAAAACATCAAGCCTTCAAGGGATCATTCACATCCCACTCTAAAATGTAAGTAACTAGGTCCAAAAAAATCAAAAAATAACTCCAACATCGATCCATCACCTTACTACAGACAACACATCTCCATCCCCTTCCTCCCCTTCAATACCTCAGAGAAGTACTTTTGGATAAATGAAGCCTTGAAGAACTCCTAGGTAATATATTTCTAAGGCTTGGTTCCAGAGTCTAAATTCCAAAACTTTCAGGTCATAACTTAAATTATAAAGGTAGAAAAATATACCTTTAAAAACTCAAGAAAATCAAGGAGACTAATATTTCTCTCAATTTTCCTCATCAGCTCTTCTATTTTTATAGGATCTGCTTGACCATAAAATAGATGATTATTCAAATTCCAAAACTCAAGAAGGAAGACTATGAGTTGATCAACTATAAGATCCACTAATTGTGAACCACCCATAGCTTCACCTCAAACATCCATTGAAATTTTTTGGGGGAAAACACTAAACAACAAGAGAACCAAGAACTAAATAAAAACCAATTCATCAAAAGGAAGTCTCAAAATAAAATCATTGTATAAAAACACTTCTGAATCACAAGAGATAACACCACACAACCATTGATTATAAAAACATTAAAACATTTATATTAAAAACACCTTTTAAAAGGAAAAAACATGGGAAGTTTCCCCTCACCAATCATATTCCAGGGATCCTCACACATGCACATTAACATTCCAATCTATGAATCCATCCTACAAGGTACCATATCTACATAGATCTACTCTTTTTATGTTTTTGTGGATTTCAGATCTCATAGGAGGCTCGACAGAAGTTTGGAGGGGTTCGGGTGCTGAGAATTGGGAGCAGGGAGCTTTCGCAACGTGAAAGTGGGTTTTGGGCCGTGTAGAATATTTTCACAACATGAAAGTGGGATTCACATAGTATAATATTTATAGGTTTGAAAAATAAAATAAAATTAAAAGGTGATAGTTTTTTTGTGGAAACTGACCTTGAGGCATTACATGATGTGAAAGGGGATTACACATCGTGCAATCCCCTGATGCGGTAATGTTTTAAGTGTCTTGCCAGCCACTCGGGTTGTCAAAACCTATGGATACAACTTCCCTCTCTCTCATCCCAGGATACTTAGTAGTACCCTACTTGGCGTTTTTGATACCCCTTCGATGCGAATTGATCTTGTGCTTCCATCTTCGATCTGTGGCAACCCGTCTTGACCGAAGGCGTGTTTTTTCCTTCATTATCCAGTAGTTTCTTTTTGTTTGATCTCATTTTCCTCCTTTTCTTACAAAATTCCATGGATTGTAATTACCAATGTTTCTAATGGGGTTTATCTTAGTTTTTTTTGGTACGATGGTGACGCAAAATCCTTATATGAATGCAGTTCTTTCAGAAGGGGTGACCAGAGATCCATTTCATGGTCTGTTCTCGTGCAAAGAACGTCAATATCCTTTTGAAGAAGGGGATTCATTTATTATCTATTTATTTATGTGCAATAATAGAGTTATCATGATATATCCCCCTTTATTTCAATGAAATTGATCCCATTAAATATTTGAACCCGATTAATGAATTGGTATCGATCACATAACGATGTCTCCACTTTGTACCGTGAAAACAATTTGCCTTTTGATTTTCTAGATAGTGTGATATCTATGCCTTTCTTAGATCATCATGTTTTCTTTATGGAAAATGGTAAGGAATGTAAAGTAATAATTAATTTAAAATTAATTGGATAAAATATTAAAGAGTCATGTTTAATGAATCTGATTGTTATTGTAATTTGATGTTAATAAAATTGATTCAAGTGTGCATGATTAATTGAATAGGTTAATGAACCTGAAGCATGTTTATTCTTGTTGATAATAGAATTAAAGGCATGTTAACTGAATTATTTAATTATTTTTTGATTGCTTAAGATAGCTTATTGCTTATGATTCCTGTATTTGGAACCTATGATTAATGAATTGGTCAATTCAAGATGGAAGAAAGAACTGGTTGTGTGATAAAAGATAATGCCTTTGTAGGGCCTTAGTTTCCCTCTTTCTTGTAAATTCCAAGTGTCTTGGGCTTTGAATCTGTGAGAGATAATGGTGTGTAATAGATGAATGCCTTACCTAGGGGCCGAGAGCCCGTTGTTATGTTTATTTCCTACTGCTTGTGTTATGATGTGAGCCTAGGATGGATGATCATAGAGGGATGTTGTGGTAGGTGGGGTAGGGACGCCCAGATGCATTGTGAGCCTGGGATGGCTAAGCCTAGAGGGTGTTGTGATATAATGGGTGCAAAGTCCCAGTTTTTGAGGTAGCAGTTGATTCCTAGAGTGGTGATATGAATTAGTATATACATATGGGTGTCAGGGAGGACACCGAAGATGACAAAATGGGTTGAAGATGGGCTTAACCATTGATATGAAAGCTGGATTCTTGTTCAAATTAGTTTCTTGTCCAATGAAAATATTGTTGTTTCTTTACTTTCCTTTCCCCACTTCTTGAGGTATATGGTTCTGGTTACTCTCCTTCTAAGATAGGAAACGACGCGTGGGGTGTGCCATGTGATTTCCATGTTTAGATTCTCATGGTTATATGAGTTTAGTCTCCTAATATGGGTGGAAAAGATTTGATGTGTAGTTCACCTACTCACCATGTCAATCCCCCTATGCTTGGATGAGGTGACTCCTTTTTTTCTTAAGGCAGATAGATGTGCTTGGTTGTCTGCCTTGTTCGGGATCTTGGGATGTTTTACTAGAATACCTGGTAATATGGAAAGTAATGATATTAATAAATGAATAAATATTTAACCCATGGGTTTGGAGATTATTGGGATTAAATGATTAGGTTATAATTATAAGAATTTGTGGACTTGGTTTGCTTATGCCTAGAGGGCATTAAACTTTGCTGGAATGGTAATGAAATCTAATGTGGAAATTAATGGTTAATTAATGGTTAAATAATTAACTAAGGTAAAGTGAAACTGATTAAGAGGGATAAACTAATTTAATCCATCTCTTTAAATGGTTGTGTGCTTATAGGAAATCTTTTCATTGTAGTGGAAGCTGGGAGTCTGAGAAACATTAGCTTCAGTTGAGTCTGAGACTAGGTTATACCCATAGCGTGGTTGTGAGCTATATTATATCCAGTACTTTTTGTGTTTCTATATGCTACTGCACCATGTTGGTTATAGAAACTAACACCTTAGGTATTGTGATCCCTGGGGGGGGGGTGTTTTCCCCAACATCCCAGTGGGAGGATGGATATCTGACTACCCCATTTGGCCTTGCTCTCTTATTTTGGTAGTTACTTATGTTGGTAGGCATTGCAGTTAGTTTTCCCCATACATGTATGTAGAGGGTTATAATGGATTGTATTTGTTTCACACACACACACACACACACACATATATATATATATATATTCTGAATATAGTTTTATAATGGCTGTTACTGGTATAACATGTATAGTCTGTTATGACCTAAGGATCCTTACTCGGTGTATGGGATGTGATAGCTTGAGGTATAATAACCGATATATGATACAAATTGTGTGGGCTGTGGTGGATCCAGAAAACTATCTGGTTACTTTAGTTATGTGTACTTAGTGGTATGTTGCATGATATGTATGTTGTTGTGCTTTGCCCAGGTGTTTGTGGGCTAGCCTTTTTGGAGAGAGATACTCAAGACATGCGATGTTGGGGTAGAGCAAAAAACTAGTGGGGAAGTGGTAGTGGGGTAACCTTGATATTCTTTATTATATTATATTCTCTTGTATTTGATACTTGGTTAGAGTAGCCATGGTGAGTCTGGGAACTTAGTATATATATTTAGGTGATGATTTAGTTTCACTGGTTGTTCATTATGCTTTAGCATGCTTTCTTTACCTTTTTCATGAGAGGATATTGGGAGGATCCTACTGAGTATACTATTATACTCACCCTACGTATATAAACTATTTTTCAAGACAATTGGAGTAGGTTGAAGATTAGGAGGATTAGGGTTTTTTAGGAGCTGTTTGGACTTTATGGTCCCTATCGTCTTTACTTTATTTTGGTATTTGTAGTTTTCCCATTTATTTGTAGTAGTTATTGCATGAAATTACATAAGTGTAATTGGATTTTTTTATATTGTATTCGGAGTAGAAGTTGGTTGGGGTCTGACTTATCTCTCTCTTCTGCATGTGTTTCTCTTAAAGGGTAATTCCTTCCATCTGCATGTTTATTATACCCTCAGTGCTAGTCTCCAACCCAGGACCTACAGGAGGTGGGACTCAGGGTTCACTATCTATCTTCTCCCATTGTCGTACCAGGAGTAGTACACTTTTTGGGGAGGGAGTCATGAAAAAGTGGTATCAGAGGGAGGTTGTAGCATTACCACCTCAATGAGAGATTGAGTTTAGGATTAAATTATAGCCAGGTGTGTCTCTTATCTTGATGTATCCATATAGGATGGAACATTTTGAGTTGTGAGAGCTACGCATATATCTTGATGGTCTATTTTAGTGTTGTTTTTTTGAGTCGAGTGTGTCACTGTGGGGTGCACTAGTTTTTTTCATAAAGAAGGATGATATTAATTTACAGTCGTGTATCAATTATCTTCTCTTGAATCAAGTGAAAGTGAAAAACCACTATCCTCTTCCATGGATTAATGATTTATTCGATCAACTGAATGGTGAAAGTTGGTTATTGATGATATATTTTTAGTTAGGATGTGATCGGATACATGTAAAGGATGAGGATATTACGAAGACTACTTTACATCGTCGTCATGAGCATTATGAGTTTTTTTTTATGTTTTTTGGTGTAACGAATGCTGCAGTAGTCTTCATGGTGTTAGTGAATGATGTTTTCCATGAGTTCCTAGATAATTTCATTGTGGTTTTCATCGATGGAACCCTTATATAATTTTCATCTAAGGAGAATAATGCAGAGCCTCTGTATGAAATTTTGGGAGTTCTTCGTCATGAGAAGTTGTTTGGGAAGTTTTTAAAGTGTGTGTTTTGGGCTCGAGAAGTCCATTTCATAGACATGTTATATCCCAATAGGGAGTAGATATGGATCTATTTATGATATAAGAAGGTGTGTCTTAGGAAGCTCCCAAGATAGTGGTAGAGGTGAAAAGTTTCCTTGATCTTGAAGGCTACTATAGGAGGTTCATAGCCAATGTATCTCGGGTTGTGAATCATTTGACAATGTTGACCAAAAAGGATCAGGTGTTCTTTTGGACTGATCAGTTTCAGAAAACTTTTTAGTATCTGAAAGAGAAGTTGGTCAGTTCTCTAGTTCTTTTTATTTTCTAGCCAAAGAAGTTCAGTTTGAGATTTTCTGTGATACTTCACATTTGGAGTTGGGTGGTGTTATGATGTATCAAATATTAGTTGTTCCTTATGGGTAATATCAGTTATGTCCCCACCAATGTAACTATTCCACCCATGATCTTGAGTTTTTGGCAACAATGTTTTCCCTAAAGTTGTGGAGACATTGCCTCATCAGTGAGTGTTTTGTGGTCTTTACTAATCATAAGATCCTAAGGTATGTTTTATCCCAGTGTGACTTGAAATTTCATCAACATCAGTAGATGAAGTTTTTATAGGATTATGATTTAAGACTTCATATACATTTGGTAAGGGTAATGTTCTAGTCGATGTGTTGATTAGGAATTCACACAGTG
The DNA here is from genome assembly GCA_963277665.1 of Viscum album. Classification (NCBI taxonomy): domain Eukaryota; kingdom Viridiplantae; phylum Streptophyta; class Magnoliopsida; order Santalales; family Viscaceae; genus Viscum; species Viscum album. Next base: position 1,151,193,797 of record OY728162.1, read on the forward strand.
ATGTAGTGAGGGAATCAGGTGATTCATGGAGAGTGATGGAAGAACTTTCAGTATTGCATCTAGATATGGTAGAAGTTAGGAGAATAAGTTGTATTTATTAGATGATAGTGCAGTCATATTTGGTGTAGTAGGTGGAGGAATCCCAGTTGGAGGATCTTGAGGAGGAGGTCTGGAGAGACCAATTTATTTATGGCAGGGCCCCTGATAGTTGGTCTGAAGATGAACAACCCCAAGTGTTGTTCCAAGGAATGATTTTTGTTCCTTTGGTGATGCGTGAGATGTTTATTAGAGAGTTAGATAGTTCAACTTTGGCATTATATCCTAGAATGGTGAATATGTACCATGCTTTGAGAGACCTATTTAGATGGTATGGGATGGAGTGTGGAGTTGCAGATTTTGTGTCTCAATGTTTGGTCTTCCAAAAGGTAAAGGCTGAGCACCATGTTCCTAGTGGTTTTCTCCAACCATTAGATGTTCCTTGGTAGAAGTGGGAGGGAATATCTATGGATTTTGTTACCAGTTAACCTCAAGTTCAAGGAGGCTATGATGATATATGGGTGGTAGTGTATCATTTGATGAAATAGTCCCACTTTACATTGATCAAGGAGTTTAGATCAGTGGATTTTTTGTTGAGGCAATATCTATAAGAGGTAGTGATACTCCTTGGGGTCATGAGGATGATCATTTCTGATTGAGATCCTTGTTTTACATACAGAGTGTGGAGAGGTATCCAATATTCTTTTAGTTCTTATCTATGACTTAAGAATACTTTTCATCCATAGAAAGACGGTTAGACAGAGAAGACTATCCATACTCTTGAATAAATTTTACTCTATTGTGTCCTAGATTTTGGCGGTTCATGGATGAGGCACTTTCCCTTGGTAGAGTTCACTTACAACAATAGTTTTCACTCTACCATTGGTATGGATCCATTTAAATACTTGTATGGTTGACCTTGCTGTTCTTCGTTGTGCTAGACTAGGGTTAGAGACTTAGCAATCCTTGGGCCAGAATTGGTACAAAAAATGATAGAGATGGTTTAAGTGATTCATGAGAGGATGAAAGATACACAGAATTATCATAAATCCTATATCGGTCATATTATGAGACCTCTGGAGTTCAATGTTTGGGATCATGTGTTTCTGAAAGTGAATCCTCATCGTGGGAAGTGAAGGTTTGGTCATGGCAGTAAGATTTATCCTTGGTTCATTGGGCCTTTTGATGTGTTGGATCATGTTGGAGGCATGGTGTATCAGATAGAAATTCCCCTATAGATAATCTAGATACACGATGTCTTCCATTTGTCATAGCTCCATTGTTATCTTCATGATGACTCTCACATAATCGATTGGGGTGATATTGATGTTGACAATGATGCGACATTCGAGGAGTGTCCTATAGAGATCCAAGACCACCAGGATAAGGTAATGTGTGTTCATGTAATCCCCTTGGTTAATGTATTATGGCGACATAGTGGTTTAGAAGGGAGTACCTGTGAATTCGAGTCACAGAGACACGTTCAATACCCCGAGCTATTTGATGTTCAGCACTTCTCATGTAACATTGTTCATTTTAGGGTTGTAGAGATCCAAGTCCACCAGGAGAAGGTCTTGTTTCTTATTATGTATTTCTCTCTTTTGAGAGGTATCTCCCCTAAGAGTGTGATTAGAAGGTGGTGGTGGTTGTTTCATGGTTTTTCATTGTTCCCCTGGTGATGTGGTTGAGTTCCTGTGGTGGTGAGATCTTTGAGATGTATCTCACAGGGTGGTTGTTCACATGACCCCTTTTCTGTTTCCTCTCTAGGTTGGTTTTGGATTCTCGAGGATGAGAATATATTGAGAGATATCAGATGTAAGGGCCTGGATCTACATGGATCAAACCTTTTCATTTTTATGAGTATTTCAGAGGTCAGAGGAGGCTCATAGGAATTTTGGATGAGTTCGGGTGTTGAGAATTGGGAGTAGGGATATTTCATGAAGTTAAAGTGGGTTTCACACAGTGTAGAAGAATTTTATGATATGAAAGTGGGATTTACATCGTGAAATATTTCAGGGTTTGAAAAATAAAATTAAATTAAAAGGTGATGGTTTTTTTGGCAGAAACTAACCTCGAGACATTACACGATGTGAAAGGGGATTACACATCATGTAATCCCCCAACGTTGTAATGTTTTAAGTTTTTTTCCATCTACTTGTGTTGTCAAACCCTATAGATAAATCCTCAATTTCTCTCATCCTAGGTAACCTAGAATTCCACTCCTCTATGTTTTGGAGACCCCTTCAATAAGAATCGATCTCAAGCTCCCATCATTGATCTTTGGTAACCTGGCTTGATCCAAGGTGTGTTTTTGCTTCATTCTCCTGTGGTTTCCCCCAGTTTGATCTTTTTTCCCTCATGCTATTTTTATCATTCTATGATGTTTTTACCCATGTTTCTAATGGGGTTTCTCTTGGTTGTTGTTGGTGCTGTGGTGCCGCGACGTCCTCAGATGAATGGAGTTCTTGTGTGATGTGTGAACAGAGATCCATTGCATGGTCTATTCTCATGAGAATAACATCATTGACCTTTTGAATTAGAGGATTCATTATTTCTCTATTTATTTACGTGCAATCATAGAGTTATCATAATTTATCCCATTGGATTGCAATGAAATAGACCTGATTAAATATTTGAACTGGATTAAGGAATTGGTATCGATCACATAGCATTTTTTTCTTTTTACCATGATAATGGTTTTCCTCTTCATTTTATAGATAGTGTGATATCTATGCCTTATTTGGATCAGAAGATTGTTTTAGATAGAAATTGGTAATGAACATAAAGTTGTAATTAATTGGATAAAAGATTAAAGAGTCATGTTTAATGAATCCAATTGTTGTTGTAATTTGATGTTAATCAAATTGATACAAGTGTGCATGTTTAATCGAATTGGTTAATGAACCTAAAGCATGTTGTTACTAGTTTATAAAATAATTAAAGTCTTATTAAATTAATCATTTAATTAATTTGGGATATCTTGAGATAGCTCTTTGATTAGGTTTCCCGTAGTTAGAACCTGTGATTAATGAATTAGTTAATTCAAGATGGAATAAAGAACTAGTTGTGTGATAAAGGATAATTCCTTTACAGGGCCTAAGTTTACCACTTTCTTATGATGACCAAGTGCCTTGTGATTTGGAGATATGAGATATTGTGGTGTCTAAAGGCTGAAGGACTTACTTTGGGGCTGAGATCCCATTGATAAGTATGTTTCCTACTACTTGTGATGTGACATGAGCCTTGGATGGATGAGACTAGAGGGTTGTTATGGTATGCGGGGAAGGGTGGCCTGGATGAATTGTGACCCTAGGATGGATGAGCTTGGAGGGATATTATTGTATGAGGGGTGGGAAGGCCTAGTTATTGAGGTAGAAGTTGACACATGGAGCGGTGAGATTCTTCAGTATATACACATGGGTGTTAAGAAGGATACTAGAGAAGACATAATGAGTTGAATCTGGGATTACCCATTGATATTAAAGATGGATTCCTATTTGAATCATTTACTTAGATGATGGCCATGTTGTTGTTTCCCCGCTTTCCTTTCCATACTGCTTGAGGAAGATGGTTCTGGTTAATATCATTCCAAGAGAGGCGAATATGCATGTGGTATGCCACCTTATTTCTTGTGTTTAGCTTCTCATGGTTGGACGATGTCACCCTCCTATTATGGGTGGTGAAGATTTAATTTCCAGTTCACTTACTCACTATGTTGATCCCCCTCTGCTTGGACAAGGTGACCCATTTTCTTTATTGAGGTAGATGAATGTGCTTAGTCCTATTCCTTATTTGGGAGCTTGGGATGTTTTCCTATAATACTTGGTAATATGTAAAGTAATTATGTGAATAAATTAATAAATGTTTATCCCATGGGGTCGAAGCTTGCTGAGATGAAATTTTGAGGTTATAATTATAAGAATATGTGGCCTTGATTTTCTTATGACCAGAGGTCATGGAACTTTATTGGAATGGTAATGAAATGTAATGTGGAAATTAATGGTTAATTAATGGTTAAATAATTAATTAACACAAAGTGAAACTGATAAAAAGGGATAAAGTAATTTAACATAACTCTTTAAATGGTTTTGTGCTTATAGGATATCTGGTCTTAATAGTGGCATCAAGGAGTCCGAGAGATGTTATCTACAGTTGAGTCTGAGACTAGGTTATTCCCATAGTGTGATTTTGAGGTATATTATATCCTATACCTTTTGTGTTTCTATATGAAACTCCCCCCTGTCATTCTGGGAAACTGACACCCCAGGGATTATGAGCACTGGGGAGGGGGGGGGGGGGGGGAGTGTTTTCATCAATATCTCAATGGGAGGATGGATGGATGACTACCCCCTTTGGCCCCAATCTATTCTATTGGTAGTTACTTGTACTGTTAGGCACGACGATTAGTTTTCCTCGTATATGTGTGTAGAGGGATGTAATGGCTTGTGATTATTTCACCCACACACACACACTCATATATATATATATATATATATATTATGGATATAGTTTACCAAGGGATATTATAGATAGAATGTGTATAGAATGCGACAGATTGAGGATCTTTACTTAGTGTATGGGTTGTGATGACTTGAGGTATAATACCTGATGTATGATAAACGTTGTGCGGGCTATGGTGGACCCCATAAACTACCTGGTTACTTTGGTTATATGGATGTGGTGGTATTTTTCATGTGGTGCATGTTTTAGTGATTCTCCCAAGTATCTACGTGATATCCTTTTTGGTGAGAGATGCTTAGGACGTGAAATTTTGGGGAAGAGCGGCCAACCGGTGGAGAAGTGGTAGTGGGGTACCCTAGATATTATTTATTATATTATATTATATTATATGTGATACTTGATGAGAGTATCCATAGTGTGGATGGGAACCTAATATACCCATTTAAGTGATGAGTTAGTTTCACTTGTTGTTCATCATGCTTTAGCATTCTTTCTTTACCTTTTTCATTAGAGGATCTAGAGAGGATCCTACCGAATATACTATTATATGCACCTAACATATATAAACTATTTTTTAGGTCAATTGGAGAAGGTTGGAGATCAGGCTAGTTACTACTAGCTTGGGGTTTTGTAGGAGCTGTTTGGGATTCATGGTCGTTGTCATCTTTACTTTCATTTGGTACTTGTAGTTTTCTATTTCTGTTATAGTAGTTCTTACATGAAATTACATATGTGTTCTTGGGTTTTATTTTATATTGTATTCTGAGTAGGGTTTGGTTGGGGTCTATCTTATCTCTCTCTTTTTCATGTGTTTCTATTATAGGGTGATGGCTTCCATCTGTATGTTTATTATACCCTCAGTGCTAGTTTCTAACCTGGGTTCTACTGGAGGTGGGACCTGAGGTTCACTATCTCTCTTCTCCCATAGATAACCTAGGAGGGGTACACTATGTGGGGAGGGGGTTGTGGCGCATCCACTCATGCCAATCCAGTAACTCATCTACCCATTCCATCAACTATCCACTTCCTCAAATGAATCTATACTTGTGGGAACTTATAAGAATACCAAAGGTCAAAACAAAACATTTCCTTTCTTGAAACAAAATATTCAGCCCATGTTTTCAACTTCCCAATTTACTTCCCATTTCACTTTGTCACAAAGATTATAAAAAATCTCCCAAAACACTTTTCCCAAAAATTCTCCATTTCAAGACAAATTTCAATTTCAATTTTCACAAAAACCCTTTCAACGACTACTAAACACTAATCAGAAACCATTTTCAAACTCCACACTTTAATCCATTTTTTCCTTCCCAAGACAAATTCTTATGGATTCCATACAAAAATCTAATTCATTGCATTCAAAAAAATTCCATTGAGAATCACTTAAATAAAAACTCATTTCTTCTCAATTAAAACAAATTTTCAAAACACTCTTCAAATTGAATTTCTATTTCCCAAACCAAAAATTTCGACAAACCCTAGTTTTTGATTATAGAAATAAAATATTGTTAAGCCTATCCCCATTTTACTCAAAAATCATTTCATTAAAATGCATCTTCTAAAGATTCATTCAAAATAAATATGAAAATAAAATTTCCATCTTTAAAAAACGAAACAAATACCACATTAAAATCCATTTTTCACACTTTAAAAATAAGGGTTTCAAAAACAACTCTCATAATTAAAGAATACCCAAAACAACTCATAAGGGGAAACTAGTGTCGATGGGAGACTTGTCCATATGGTCAGTGGCCATATTCCAATTGCAACACCATCATCAAGAGTATTCTAGGACCATGTCCCTAGCCACACATTGCTTAAAAGGCCCTAGGATCTCACTAAGACCATTGGACACGCTTTATTTTTCATTTTACCAAACACCAAAAAACCCACAAGAACCCAATAAACCAAATAAAATGTAACTTGGCATGGAAACTGGAGGTTCGACATCGAAAGTGTTGGCCAAATACACCCTCACACCTATGCCCGAAGTTCTGATAGTCTTAATACATCTACCATGACATCTCAAATAATTGAGGGTTCTTTGAAAGCTAAGTCATCTAAATAACCAACCTTATTATGATACCATTTTTTCACGAACCAACCTGGGTTGACCCCAAACCGGTCACCCAAGCTTGCCCTTGGAAAGAACTGAGAGGCATTTTTGATCCTCTTAGGTTGAAAACTAGTGTTGGGACATCAATAGAGAATCCTATGGAATAACTTCACAAAATATAAATAATTAGAACATAGAAAACAAAAAAATAATTCAAATATAAATAAATATCAAAACTGAACATAATTTATACATAAGATGAAAATACAAAAAACTGAACAAAAAAAAACCCAAACCAAACCTGACGACCATAATGCCTTTTTGTGACCCTAAGGGTCACTCTTCTATACCAAAACTAACAATCTACCACAACAATCAAAACCAAGACGAAACCTTCCCCAGAAGATAAAAACAATAAATAACTATAGGAATGAGTATTAAAACTCAGTAGGAATTCTTAAAAAATCTATTCCAATTTCATTTCCTTTAAATTAAAGCAATATCAATTTCAGGTTTGAAATACAATATATAAAACTAGGTTTTCCATCCATTTTCTCTTTAAAAACAAACATGGTCCATTTCAGTTTTTCCATTTAAAACCACGTTCCCTTAAAAGAAACATACATTAACATTTTCATGGAGCAATAAGATGTTTTCAATAAAAATTGGAGAAGGGAAGTATAAAAAATTTCTAGAATTTGTTCTATAATCCTTTGAAAACAAACTCATCACTTTTCGAAAGGAGTTCACCATAAAATAGAGCAACAAAAATGATCACATAATAAGGGCAATGAAAAATTAAGCATGCAAGAGTAACCAACTAATCAAGAATCTCAATCATCTTCCATAGACAACTAAGTTCCAAAGAACATGGGAGAGCCTAAGTGCTCAGTTGAATAATCTATATCATACTATACATCTTGAGTCATCCAGAAGGCATGCCTCGCCCAATGACATCAATTCTCACCCACATGCTCAATCACACCCTACCTGGTCTGATCAAGGGGCACTATCCCATAAAAATAAAAACAAAACATATCACCTACTATGTTCCACTAGCCAGAGTAAAATCCTAAGCTAGTAAAACAACCATTCATAAAAAATCCTCTAGTTGTTCCAGGTTACCATGTCATGACTAAAGTGGGGGTGGGACAACAATGCCAACCAAGCATCCAATCACAAGCACATATATTATATATGAGAAACTCACACAAAAAGTCACCCTAAAGCCACCCTAAGGAAATTATTTTTTCCTTTCAACCAATTGATCACATGTAAGCCTCTCAGTATGGAACTCCCACAACAATTAGTATAACCAAGGTAATAGAATTATCCAAGGAGAGTTTTCAAGATAACCAATTTCAAAAATATGCCAAACGAGCCTTAAACAACCTTTAAGAAACCATCCTTTTTCAAAGTATCAGATACACCGTTACAAATAGGTGAAAGCACACCATTTAGTATTTCATAAACATTTAGAAAAATCTATTTAAGAAACCATACCACATTTTCAAATGAAATCAGCTTTCATTAAAATTCCAAATGGGCCACACCCCATCATCACATGTAAACCCATTTTCAAGGAACCAAACACACTCCACTTTCAATTACAAACCATTTAAAAATTAATTTAATAAATACAAACCTCAATTTTAGATTAAAAATACATTTACAATCCAAAACATGCTTTAAAAATAACAAATCACCCAAAAAATCCAATAGGGAATTTTATCAAACAATTAGCATGTACCACTTAACAAAATAATCGAATATACTTCAAAAAAAAATAAATGAAAACCACCTTATTTAATCTCAAACAATTATTATAAATATCATAAATCACTATTTAAAATATGAGTAAATTGTGAAAAGAAATAAACCAATGATTCTTAAATTTAATGGGAAACTACAAAGGAAAACCTACATCAAACTCATGAAACTTCCACGAAACCCAATCGAAACAACCTCACAAAGGTCTAAAGGAGAAAGAACAACCACAAGGAACCTTAAACACACAAAAAATCTAAATCAAACAATAAAAGTAACCTTAGATCCACATGTCTAATAGAGAAGATGAAATCAAGAGAAAATTAAAGGAGAAGGAAGAGGAAGAAGATAGGAAGAAGATTACCTTGATAAATCACCCCAAAACCTTTAATAAGCCCTAGATCAAATCTTAGGAGGAGGAGAGGGGGATTGGAGAGGAAGCTAAGGGATAAATTTGGTTTGAACTAACCATTGAAGGAAGGGAGGAGGTGTTTTGGGGCTAAAATCCAAAGAGGGTAGAAAAGTTAAATTTTATTTTTAATGACCTGGGCACTACAAATGGTTTCCCAAACCGTGTGCCAATTATGTTCCCCTTACTGGAAAATCTGGGAACTCACTTATTTTGGATGCATAGTTTGATAAACCATGCACCTACCTTAAGACATGGTTCTGTCCAAAATGGAAGAACAATGCACATGTGTTCCGCATGGTTTTCCTAACCATGCATGGGCCATGCTCCTCTGACTATAGGCATCCCAAGGCTTACATAGTTTCACAGAGCATCTTTCACGGTTTCTTATAACCATGCACCATCCATGTGCCACCTTCTACCAAGCCAAAAATCTTCATATTTCACTAAAAACTCATGGGGAAAGTAAAGAATAAACATATGACCAAAAATAACCAAAGGATCACATAAAAATAAAATCACGGAACACCTAAAACTCGAGAGGAAAACCAAGATCCAAAAGATGATCTAGAAAAAAGAAGGAAAGTAAAAATATGGGTGGGATGTAATGAAAAAAAATATATATCGTGAAACAAGTAATCAATGAGTAACGAGGAGGAGAAAATAACATACATTGGGTTTAATCTTTGAATCATTTCACAAAAATTAATGATATTGCCAAAACTAGAATTCATTCGAGCCTTGGATTCATTCGAACCTTGAATCTTTTGAGACTTTGAAATGTTCAATCCTTGATTTCAGCTTGGGTTCAATGAGGAGGAGCACTGACAATAGGTGGATTCCATAGAAAGCTTCAGATATCACAACTAGTTCATGACTGGTTTGTGTTATTTAAGTAGACTAGGATGCTTTTATTTGTGCTTCCAAGAAAGCACTGATAAAGATCATTTTTTCAGTGCTAGATTAATAATCAGTCATAAAATAAATCATTATCATCACTAAAAAAGTTGTGATAAAGATGTCTTTTATCAGTAATTATTACTTAAGAGCTGATAAAGGATTCATAATTATAATTACAAATAATATTTTTTGTAAATATATTTACATAATTATATATATTTTTAATAAATATATAAATATAAATATTGTAAATATATTCATTATTTAAATATATGTATTATAATTTTATAATTATTTAAATATATAATTAATTATTTATAATTATATAAATAACTTTTTAAAAATTAATATTTATATATTTATATATTTATAACATTATATATATATATGTAATATATATATATATATAAATATAAATATAGTAAATATATTCATTATTTTAATAAATTTATTATAATTTTATACTTATTAAAAAATATGTTATTATTTATTTATAATTATATAAATAATATTTATTTATTTATAATTATAAATAAATAAATGTATAAATATAATAATTATACATTTATAAATATATTTATTTATAAATATTTATTTAAAAATATATTTTTAACATTATTAATGAAAATTTAATCTTAAGTGCATATATGTTATAAATGAGTGAAATTGAATAATTAAAAACGAGTACACATTAACAATATTGAAAAAATGGACAATTTTATTAATTAACTATAAATTATTAAAAAATATGGATATATATTGAATAAATATTGAAAATATTAAAACATAGTATATATATATATAAGAAAATGACTAAATTTCTAAAAAAATAAAAAATAAGTAATTAAAAATATTAAAAAAGAATTAATACCTAACTATAATAAAATTAAAAAAAAAATATTTACCTATTAAAGATTTGATATATTAAATGTATCATGTTATAATGAAATTCTAAAATGAATACTAAAATTTGAACAAATTACATAAATATTAGGTGTTTGTGTTTCCATATAAAGTTTCATTAATTATATAAATAATTGTGTGTGTGAATTGTATATAAAAATGAAATAACTATGTATGTATGTAAAATAAATATAACACACATTTAATATATGTTAATTTTAAAAATCAAACGACATTCGATTATGTCCATTACTCTAGTCAATATTTTTAATTCATAAAGTTTTTTAATTATAAACCATTTTCCCATAATATATGACTTATTTAATGTAAAGAATAATTTTTTTATTATATAAATCATATATTTATATAAATTCATATATATCTATATTCAATATACACTATTTATTAATATTATAAATATTTATTTCATTAATAAAATATTTAATATTTTTCTTAATTTACTTATTTTTACTTTTTATTTATTTAATTATTTAATTTTACAAATATTTTTATATTTAATATATTTTAGTTATTAGTAATTTTAATTTATATATATTATTTTAAAATTTTTATTTTTGTCAATAATTATTTAATCAATAAATTTTTTAATATTTTTATAATAAACACATTTTTTATTTTATTTAAATATTTTATTTTATTTGGGACCTTTATGAGCACTAAAAATAAAGTGGTAATAAAGGTTACTCTTTATCAGTGCTAAAAAAACTATTTATAAAGGGTAGCTTTTATCAGCACTAAAAAAACACAGATAAAATGTTCCATTTATGAGTGTTTTTTCTAGTGCTGATAAAGGATAACACTATTAAAAGCCTATTTTGTAGTAGTGAGGGATTCATAAGAAGCCATCTAAATGATCAAGTGAAAGTTATTATTGTATGAACACTCAAATAGATGAAGGTGTTAATCCCAACCACATTTGAAATCCGGAGAAAAAGATATAAACATATCCTCTAGGGTTTGGATTGTTCTCTCTGGCTGAACATCTACCAGAGGATGATACGTCGTACTGAAACATACCTCCCTCTCCAGGTCTTACTGAAGACTTCTCCAGAAATTTGAGGTAAACCTTGGATCCCAATCAAATACACTATAATATGGTTCTCGATGAAACCTTACCATTTCCTTAATGTATATTTTTGAAAATATTGTATAGTGAGAAATGCTCTCTAATAGTGATGAACTATGCTGACTTTTCAAGGAGATCAATTAGAACCCATACAACATTATTTCATTTAGATGCTTTGGGGAGTCCAATGAAAAAATATATGGTGGTGTTTTCCCATTTCTATTTCGGTATGAGTAATGGTTGTAACACCCCCTTGGACATTAATCCCTCATCATTAACTTACTAACATACCTAGCACCGAGATAAAAAAGCTACTATATCTATTTTCATGGAATCCCACTGGAAATACTCTTTGAAATATCTATATATCTTTATACTTCCAGGATTCATAGATAATGAAGAACTATGAGCCTTTTCTAATAGCTCCTTTTTTAAATTGGGTATGGAATGAACACAAACACAGTTACTGAACCTTATCATTCTTTAACAATCAAGGTTAAACTTAGGAACATTTCTCACCTTCTTCTATAGCTCTACATCTTTTTTGGGCCTCTTTAATCTTTACTTTTATAGATGTTTGATCACTCATTTGAGAAAGATAATATTTCTATCCTTCCTTTAATATTTCTAGATCCATCAATTATAAAGAAATAAATATTTTATCTTTTATGATCATCATCAGTGATAATTCGGTATGATCGTTTCGACTTAAATCATCAACCACCTTGTTCGCTTTCCTAAGGAGGTAATGTATTGATTAGTCATAATCTTTAATAAAAAATGACCATCTTCTTCAATTCATGGTCATTTACTTCTATGTGAATATACACTTTAAACTTTTGTGATCAACATATATATCACACTTTTCTATGATAAGTTAATGCCTCTATATCATTAATGTAAAAATTACCATAGCTAACTCCAAATCATGATTTAGAAAATTTTCTCATGAACCTTGAATTTTAGTGAGGAATAAACTATAGCCATTCCATTGTCCGTGTGAATTAATCCCAACCCCTTCTTGTACGAATCACTATAGATTACAAACCCTTATCCATTGTAGGGTAATGTAAGAACAACTATGTTGACTAATCTTCTCTTTAGTCCCGTGAAATTTTCCACACATTTATTTATATAGAGGAACTTAGATCCCTTCCGAGTTATATTGGTGATTGGATTATATATTCATAAGAAATTATCCACAAACCATTGATAATATCTAGAAAAACCAAGAAATATTTGAATATCAATTGTTGTTGTTGGTCTAGGATAATATTCAATAGCCTACATATTCGATGGATCCTTCTATATACACTTACTTGATATTATATGACCAAAAAATACAACATTTTTTAGCCAAAATGTACACTCTATAAAATTTTTATACATTTTCTCCTTCTATAAGGTCTTCAGCACAATTCTTAAGTGATCTTAATATACTTTCTTTATCTTCTAATAGATAATAATACCATATATAAAGACTATCTAATACCAATAAAGGTAGTATATAAATACTATATTGATCAAATCCACAAATATAACAGGAGAATTAGTAAAACTAAATGTCATTACTATATATTCATAGTGTCCATAATTTGTACGGAATGCTATCTTGATTATATCCTCCTTGACTCTCAATTGATGAAATCCAGAACAAAGTTCAATCTTGGAAAACTATTGAGATCTGTCTAGTTGATCAAAAAAGTCATCAATATGGGGTAGGGGGTACTTGTTATTGATCTTGATCTTGTTTAGTTCCCAATAATCAATATAGAGTCACATCAATCCATCTTTTTTCTTAACAAATAGAATAGGTGCACCTCATGGTGACACACTTGAATGAATGAATCTCTTTTCAATGTTCTCCAAAAGTTTCATCTTTAATTAATAAATCTTAATTAGGGCCATTCTATAGAGAGTATTTAAAATAGGTGTCCCACCAGGTATGAGTTCTATTGAGAACTCAACTTCATTTTTTGGGTGAAGACTAAGAAAATATTTTAGAAAGACATAAATAAACTCCAATATAATAGGTATATCATCATTTTTGAGTTTCTCCCCAACCAAATGATATAATAAACCCCTTTTAGTGGGAATCATGACCTATAAAATGGATATGATATCTATTGGAAGTTCATATTTATTATCACATTGATAGAAAATCATAGGATGGTTTGGAATATCAAACATGAATTACCCTACATGTGGAATTTATATAGAAAAATACAATCCATTCCTAAGATAATGTCAAATTTGAAAAGAGAGAGAATAACAAGATTTTCATAAATCACATTCCCCCAATTTTCAATTATAGAAGAATCAAAGACTTAGGATACGATCATCATACCATTAAGGGTTTTCATTGGTAATTCGACATCTAATCCTTGATTATATGAATCAACATCCCTTATTATTTTCATAATATACAAGAATTTATATAATTAATCTCATATAGAGTACTTCAATATTTGAGATTACTAATTACCACCTCAACTTCGTCATTTTATATTCCATTACTTATTAAAACTAAAATAGTTTGTATGACCATCAAGAACCATTAATCAAGGTGATTAATCATGAAAAATAATTCATAATATATCTAAATCATGAAACATTATTTTCATTTAATGACATAGTAGGTTTAGCCTAGGTCATTCATGGTCATTATGAAAATCCTTCATGATGGTTCATAAAGAGTTTGTGAATTTCCAAATAATATCCCAAGTGAGTGTCAAACCAAGTGTATAATAAGGCTCATTTTTATACACCGGGTGACGATCGAGTCCAACAAAATGTACCCTTTTCAGAGTTATTAACCCTAGGTACAACTATTCTAGAGTCACATACACTTGTATTATCTAGATATGAATGTTATTTATTTCAAACCACTTTCTCTATCCTTCACCAAAATTCTAGGACATTTTCTAATACTTTGACTTATCCTCATACTGATCCTTAGAAATATCCTTAGGGATATCACTAAATCTTTATCATCCTAGTTTAAAAAGGTTAATTAAAACTTACCTCTAATACCAATTGTAATGAACTAGGATTTTCATACATATATATTACATCTTAAAAGATGAATATTAAATATATTTAACAAACACATGCCTGCGGACTATAAAAATTTAGTGTATTTAGAGACCAGATACACAATCTTTTTATTTCATGAAATATCTTCAACATATCTCATATATATCTTCCTTCTTAATACACTTCATAGAAATCTCAAAATTAATTTTTTTTCATAACCTAGGGAAAATAAACATTAGAAAGGTTTTGCTCAGATTCTTAGTAAGGATAAGTATAGAAGATACCAACTGATGATCATATGAAAGAATAAGATAAAAATAAGGGTAAGAGATTTTGAATACAAATTAAAAAGTTCATAACCCATATATTATGGATGATAAACATGATCAATTACATAAAACATTATCATTTCAAAATACATGAGCCATAAGTGTGATAATTTATCACAAATCAATCATGAACCATAAGTTCATGTCATATAAGTGTGGCACCATCATAAGTATAGAAACCATTTAATATGTCAAGGTTAACATATGAGACCATAAAATCATAATGGATTAGGAATAAATATATTTTTTCCATTTCAATAATTATTAGGTATCATCACCTATTTCCCATTTCATAATAGATCAAGCATCATCAACTATTTCCCATAGTGGATCAACCACATCGACTTGTTTTCCATTATTATATAATGAGATATAAAACATTAAACATTGAATTTTAGGGATATTTAGGTCACACCCATCACATAATATATACATTTTATAACATAAAATCATTAAAAATTCATCATATCATCATATAATAACCTATGTAATGAAATCAGGTTTCATAAATATTTCATCTATCCAACACAGTATAACCCATGAAAAATGAATGGGGTTTATAATCAAATAATCATCATAATCATACAAAATATAGATAAATAATAATTATGGTATCATTGTATTATTTTCCTAGTAAAAAATGAGCAATACCAAGGTTTTTGTAATTGCTGAATAGAAATTCCATAAAAATATCATTAAAAATTTCTTGAGGAAAATATCATTTCCATTTTGAAATCACTTAATTAGAATCAGTTTTTTTCTAAATATTATAGTATTTTTTTATTTTAAATTAACCTTGAAAACTTTTAAAGTAATATTCAAATAATTGAGTGGTCATGATGGTAGAAAATTACAAAAATGTCTTACATGTTGAAACAAAAATTCCATTCACATTTTTGGTAAAACAAAAATGATACCTTATCCAAAAAATTAAAAGAACATTCCTTTAAAACCATTTTGTAAAAATTCAAAAAATGGTTAAAAATACCTTTAAAAAATCATTATATAATAGTAAAAACTTTCTTTAAATAATTTTTAGAAAACATGGGCATGGAAAAAAAATATTTCTCACCAAAGAGAGAAATAAATTCTTTTTTATTAAAATATATTTTTTAAATATTTAGTACTTAAAGAGAGGAAAATGAAATGAAAACTTGTATCCTCTAGAATAAACTGGTGGAGAATAAAATACATGAGTTTCTTGAGAGGTCAACTATTTTATTTCATTATCAAAAACTTAATCATAAATAATCCTCATAAATAATGAGGCTGTAATATAAAATTTTTACCACATGGTAAATTTTGTTTCATAAGAACCATGAATGAAATAACCTTTTATGGATATTTAAATCTTTATAATTTTCATAATAATCATCCTAAAATACATTCATGGATATTATATGCACCACATAAAAGAAACATATGGTGAATATTCCATGTGTCTTATAGAAATAATAGTGAGATGGAAATCCCTTACCTTAAGTCTTGAATTCCTTAATACTCATTAGAACCTACTATATAATAAATATAGGTTTATTATAAATATATTATATAACCATGATAATATATATAATACCATATATGATTTAATTATAACATTTTATTACCTTTTTATTAACAATTCCTTATTAAAATCACATTTTGGCTAATAACCACTTTATTTTTCATGTATGTTTAGGTTTAGTATTTTTTATCCTTAAATTTTTATCATGGTTCCATCATCTATATAATGTTAACAATGATATAAATATAATATATATTCATTATAAATATATTTATATTAATCCATAAATGTCATAAATATAAAATGAATTACACTTTTCATGGAGATTGTATATTGTACGTATGCATGAACACCATTTCTATTTTCTTAAGGGATGGAAAAAGTAAGGTAAATAATATATTGTCTTTAAATAATAATATTTAGGTCATATATATCACATATTTTTATTAAAACTATCCTTATTACCTTCCATGTAAAGCATAAGTGAAGAACAATTTATATTGCTTCATGTGATAGTAGTCTTCCGTACACATGAGTGACATTATCATATTCCAACAGAATGGAAAGTAAGAATATAAATGTGATATTATAATTTAAAAAGAATAATAATGTAAAAAATATCATATATATAGATTAAATACATCATTATATATATCCTTGGGAGGTGGTGATGGAAAATAAATTACATCGTTTTGCGAGGTGGTAGTCAGCCGTACAAATGATCAACTGTTTCATTTCCCATTTCATTGAATATGAGGTGAATATAAGTTATGAAATTAATATAATAAAATATAATTATATTTAATATACTTATATTATTATATTTTCATAATTTTATAATATTTTAAGGTGCTATAAGAAGAAACAAAATTGAAATGCTCGGTTGAGAACGATACATCTTCTTCAGATAAACTCCATAGGTTTGCACAAAATAGGTTTGCACAAAAATATTTCCTAGATTGGGTTCATGATATAAAAATGAATACAGGATGTTAGGATATAATTAATTAAATTATTTCATTGGGTATTTTATGATCCAACAAGTTTTTGGAGTGTGAATAAGAGAAGATATGGGATTCCCTTTTATAAGTCGAGGAGAGGACACACTTGAATTTTTTTAAAAATAATATAGTGTACCCATTTTTTTGAAATGTAAAATCTATAAAATATATCATTATTGAAAAATATATGATATAATGTCAACATAATTACATGAAATTGGATTTAGATATATATTTTTTAGGTTATTTTCCCACTTATCTTTTTAGTTTAACCTATGGTAAAACCGTTTTAACCTTAATCACGATAATTAATTTTTATGATTAATTTTGATAAAAAATTACATTTAACTTATTATATAATATTAATTATTCTGACTCCAAATATTAAATCCATTTTTCCAAATTCTATTTACTGAACTGGCATATTTTAATTTAAAATTAAACCCACAGACGTGATGAAAAGATGGTTTTTCAAAGAGAAAAGTTTCATAAGTATGGAAAGTTTTAAAATCAAAATTGAACATGAATTTTATTCCAATGACCTAAATTTTCTCAATAATAACATAATTAAAATAATTTTACTTTTGAAATTTATTTAAAAATATATAACTTTTTAAATTCTTTAAATGAAAAGACATTTTTTAATAAAAATTAGCATTTTCACTATTCATTAATAAATTAATGCTTTTTGAAAATTCTAAAAATTACACCCTCAATTAATTATAACATGTTAATACCAAAAATGAAGTTAATTTTCTAAAACAATTTTCTAAAAGTTTTAAAAATTAATTTTATTATTTTTTCACAAAAGTAATACAATTCATTTTTTGAGAAAAAAATATTTTCGATGTATATAAGGAATTTACTAAAAATTGTGTACATATTTATAAATATATTTTATTTATCTAAAAATATTATTCTTATTTTTTAAATTTTGTTCATTACTATTTACAACACCAAATTTAATGGCTAGTTTATAATATTCAAGTTTAAATAATAATAATAATAATATATCAGGGTTAGTTAAAACTCTGTATTGCATGTAACACAAACTGTCGATTAAATTAAATTTATTTGAAAAAAATATATCATAAAAATTAGGTAGATTATAGGTTTTTCAACTTAAATTGCTTTATAGGTGTGAACAAGTGAGTGGAGAATGTGCCATTTTATAATTGAGGTGAGCGGCACACTTTTGATTTTTCAAATATTTTCAATAACGTCAAGTCACTTTCTTAAACATATGGATTCAAAATGTATCATATTATAAAGTAATAAGGTTAAGGTCAAAATAAATAAAATAGGGTTTAAAAATGTTTTTTGTTTCATTTTAACACTTATATTTATAGATTAACCCCTCAGTAAACCAGTTTTGACCTTAACCGTAGTAATTAAATTTTTACTGTATTTACTATTAGTTTTGATAAAAAAAAGTTAAACTTATTACATAATATTAATAAATATGATTAAACTTATGGAATCCATTTTATCAAATTCAATTCACATATGTGCTAAAATTTAATTTAAAAATATACCTGCAAAACATGTCAAAAATGGGTTTTCAAGAAATGTATTTTTTAAGATTAAGATGGACTTACATTAACTATATGACTAGTAATCATAATTATATTGATTTAAATTCATATATTTTGACATATAAACTATATATTTAATTTAAATCATTCATCATTAAATATTATTTTAATTA
Organism: Viscum album; assembly: GCA_963277665.1. NCBI lineage: Eukaryota > Viridiplantae > Streptophyta > Magnoliopsida > Santalales > Viscaceae > Viscum > Viscum album. The sequence goes on from OY728162.1 coordinate 1,151,212,997, forward strand.
ATTAAATTGGAATGACATTATACCTTAAATAATAGTTTTTTGAAAAATATCCTTTTTTATCTCTAAATGATATTATATTTTTTTTATAAAAACTAATAGTCAATAAATTTTTAATTCTAAGTATTATAAAAAAATATTAAAAATAAAATTAGGAATAGTTAAATACTACATTTTCAATTATTCATAAATGCTCATTTATAAGGGAAAGTTTCAATGATTCATTCTAGACTTATTTTGACTCAGTAAGTTCAAAATTGATATTCATCCCATAAAATTATAATTTTTGTGACATGAAATATTTAAATTTTAATTATATTATATATTTACTAAAATATAATGTTCCTATACTATAATTTAAGCTCAAGTGTTACACTCTCAAATTTTAATGAATGGATTTATTTTAGAGAGAAATAATTTAGAATTGGTGATGAAAGTATGAATTTACTTGTTTTTTGAGGTGAGAATTCATTACTTGAATATTTCCAGGAACCAATTGAAATATCTTAACATAATGAAATTTTCTGGAAATAATTTTTTGAAATTTAATCTCTGAAGGGTAATATGGTTTTGAGAATATAAGATACACCCATTGTGAAATAATGTATTGATGTATTTCCTGATGAATTACTAGGATTTTCATATGATCGAGAAGTTGAATTATCTATTGATCATATACTCAATGAAAAACCAATATCTAAGCCACTATATTAAAAGGATCTAGTGGATTTAGTTGAATTAATGAAGCAATTAGAATACTTATTTGACAAAGGTTAAATTCATCCAAATGTTTCATCATGGGGATAACCCATTTTATTTATGAAGAAGAAGGATGGTTCAATGAGGTTATGATTTTATTGTTGGGAAATAAATGAAATTATTGTAAATTAAAAGTATTAATTTCAATTTATTGATTTCCTTGTTGATTAGCTTCATGGGGTTCAATACTTCTTGAAGATTCATCTTGGTTATTGTTATCATCATTTAAAAGGCAGGAAGGTGGAAAACAGAAAGATAACCTTTCGTATGAGGTATGGTTAACCATTAAACCATCTATGTTTATTTATTTTATTAAGAGAGTATTCAAGGATTATCATTGCAACAACCCGAAACCGTAATTCCACATTCGTTACAAAAAATGTAGTGTATTTTTTTATTTAAAAAGTAATTGAAAAATACATGGTACATTATACATTCTACGATATTTTCTGGTCTAGGTTATGGATAAATAGAAAAATATATTAAATAAAATTAGAGTTTATAAAAAATAATAAATATAAAATAACTAATTATATGGACTTGTGCTAACTCCATAAAAAAATCCATCTGTGTTATAACTTTATAAAAGACCTATGAAAAATATTTTAAAACATGGGATGAGCATAAAATTTCCTAGTAAAGGGGTTTAAAACCAATGAAAAATAATTTTGTAGAGACATATTTAAAAATACTTTTAAAACATTTTATATCCAATATATTCATATTTTATATGTAAAAAACTTTTGAAAAATTTTCAAAAATACTTATCATTTTGAAAATACATTCTAAAAATTTTATTTGAATTTTTTTGGATTACTCCTTGAAAATTATTTGAAAATAATAATACTTTCATTGATTAAAATCATACTTGACAGATCTTATAAAACCCATGTATCCACATTGTAGTATAATTGGTTGGAAAACATCCCATTAAGGTCATGGCTTCACTCCGCATTAATCATCATCTCATTTTATATGAAAGTGCCAAATTAATTTTAAGATTTTTTTAAAGATATGTCTTTCTCATTCAAAACCCATCAAAAACCATTTCAAAATCTTACATAATTTATTTTCATAAAATAATAAAAAAAAATTTATATGCTTGGAAAAAACCATTTTTAGTAGAAATTCATTTTCCATAAAATAATATCTTACATTGAAAAGACTTGAGCATAAAAACATTAAAATAAAAACAATTTCTTAAATTAAAATGAATTAAATTTTACAATAAATTATTGAATATGGCCATGTATTATAATATTCATGAAATTTACAGAAATTAAAACCATGTTTCACATACAATGATAAATAGTAATTACATGAATATCTTAATAAAATAAAATTACTTTAAAAAAGGTTTTAAAATTAAACAACAATTTTTTTTTCTTGTTGCTTTATTTTATAAAATAAAACATTAAATTTAAATAATTTTTTTAAATAAATAATAAATTCCCTTTTACATAAAATTAAAATATGTTTTCAAACAAATAATACCCTATTAATTTTATATTAAAACAAAATTTTGACATACTTGATTTTTTAAAATATCAGTATCCCTTTAAAAAATATAAATATGAAGAAATGTGACAATAATAATTTTTTTAAATAAAATCCTTACCTATAAAATATCCACTTTTCTTCATCTTCATAGGCAGAACACCCCTTTTAAAGTTTCTTTGATAATTGAGAGGAAAAAACATAGAGAATGGAAAACAGTGGATACAACCATTTCACCTTACATAATTTATGACATCGTATCCTCAAACACATATATATACACACTATGATAGATATATGGTGCAAATAGATTTTAATGAGGCTGCTAAAGAAGATATTGTTTATAAATGCGAATTTGCTTATTTAGATTTCACCTATATCCCTAAAACTAGCCTATTGACATAAAAAAGAGGTGAGGTTCCTATTATGATCCATAAAATATTCTAAAACCCCTATTTTACATTGATTTTTATAGGATTTTTTCTTATGTATTAATTTGAAATTTTCTTTATATAGATTAAATAATATTTATGTAGAGATTAATCTGAGTTTGGTGTTTCAATATGAATCTCTTCTGAATCAATTTGCTGCAATCATTTTAACTTCCGTTCTAAACTACCAGTTCCAATCATAATCATAATTAACATTCAAATAAAAAATAACAATTTTTTATTATATACACATAAACCATAAATACATGGAGGTTTTGAGAGATAAAGGAGAGGATAGGGTTTTACTGACATTAATCAAGAAAGAAACAATTGAAGAAAAGATGAAGAGGTATTTAATAAACTGAAAACGATCTTCCAAAAATAGTTTCCACATACATTCAGACACCAAAACATATAAAAATAACCACCTCTTCAAATTGAGCTTATAGGATGAGGATGATGGGATTTTAAACAGTACCACACTTGATTCCGTCCCATTCTTGCTCAAAACTCCCTCTTCAAGATCGAAACCCCTTCAATATTCATATCTGGACTTTGATGCTCGCCGACATTTGATACCCCTAACCATGGTTGAACCACCTGGAAACAAATCCCCATATAGCGGCCATCCCCCTTTTTCGAACCCTTGTCTGTGCGCAGCCACCTTCAAAGCCCTTATATTTGACCTCTATTTTTTAGTCTAGTTCCTCCCAAACCTCATGATTTTCCATCTAATCCACTCAAAATATTATTTTATTAATTCATATTTTTTATAAAAAATAATATAATAAAATCCATATTTAATTATTTTATTATTATTAACATTAATTTAATGTAATTTCTTTAATATTCATAAGTAAAATTTTAAAACAAATTATAATTATCATAATTACATATAATTATAAGAAAATGTATTAAATTTTCCTTATTTCAAATAATGATAAAATTTTAATTAGAATAAGTATCCAAAATTTATAATTAGATTTATATGAATAAATATAATTTATCATTTTTTAATGTCATATCATAATTATTTTACATTTCAAATTGCAATAAATTTTATTACTCAAATGTTTAATTTTACAATAATAATCATTTAATCATATATATATATATATATATTAAAGGGAAATGAAAATAAATAGTATTTTTTATAATTTGAACATATAGTTTTGTATTAACTCTGTACTACTATGAATAAAAAATTATAAATTTAGCTATTATTTTTAATAATCAAATAAATATAAAAAATATTATTAAAAAATATTATACCATTATTTTTTTAAAAGTAATATTTTTTTTATAATTTTGATAATTAATTTAAAAAAATATCTTATTTATTGAAAATAATAATCTATTTAAAAATATTATAACATAAGGTTTGAAAACTATAATTTTTTCATAAAATAATAATTGATAAAATAATTTAATATATCATTACTTATAATAAAGGTACTATTTTTCTAAAAAATAATACAAAATAATATTATTTATATGTATTATTATATAATTTTAAATATTCCACATAATCAATTTTTTATGTAATAAAACACTTAGTTTGAAATATTATTTTAATAACTTGGGTTATTTAAATTATAAATAAAACATTTAATAAACACTTCGTAATATTAGAAAATTTATAGGATGTTACAATCTTGCCATGTTTTTTGTGGTGTTTATTGATTATTTTTTTTGTATAATCTAAGAGTTATGAGGATCATGAAACTTATTTAAATTTTTTTGAGGTTCTGAGGAAAAAAACATATATACATTAAATTCATTAAATGTTAGTTTTAAATTCATTAAGTTGATTTCTCTAGCCATATTGTTTCAAAGGATGGTATATATATTGAACCTTCTAAAACAAATGTTTCCATGGAATGACCAAGACCCACCAACATAATTGAAATTCACATATTTTCCTTGTATTATCTGGATACTATCATTGGTTTGTTGAAAAATTATCTCAACTAGCTAATATGTTTAGATACTTAACATGTAAGGGGTTCAAATTCACATTAAAAAAGTAAAATTAATATATATTTGAGGAAATGAATATAATATTTGATAATTCAGCTTCATTGACTCTTCCATCTGTAAAATAAGGTGTGATGTATCAAAGAAAAATCTTGGGTGTGTTCTAATAAAAAATGATAGAGTGGTGGCCTATCTATCTTGATAGTTGAAAACCCATGAGATTAATTATCCAACTCATGATTTGGAGATGTAATTAGTGATATTTCTAATAAAGATATGGAGACATTATCTCAATAGAAAGAGATGTGATATATGCACTGACCAAAAGAATTTGAGATATATCTTTACTCAAAAAGATTTTAATATAAGTAAAAGGAGACAGTTTTAAATACTTATGGATTATTATTATGATATATATTATCATTCTCTAAAATAAAATAAGATGGAAGATAAATTGAGTAGAAGAGACCATGGTTTCTTATCTGTAATGAGGGTGGATAATTATCTTATTATCAAGGATTTAGTAAGAATGGATTTGGGTATTATAATGGAAGGAGAAACTATTGGAGTTGGTGCCCCAGAACCAACTTATATTTTCTTTATGATAACTTGTATTCATAGTTTTAAATATTAATAAACTTCTTAACAAATCATTATTTTCTTTTTGTGTAACATAGTTTGTGATAATATCTCAAGAGTAACTGACACACTAAAAGGTCATAGCAGTTCTGTGCTATAATGAGAACCTGGAAGTTCTATGACACTATTCTTAAATATATGTTTGATAGCTGAATGAGATAATTTGAGGCAAAATGATACAATATATTAGGGTTGAATACTCATATGAATTTGAGACACCTTCTCATTGTGTACACCCTTGGTAATATCTAATGTAGGATATTATAAGAATGAATTCCACCAGTAGGAAATCCACATTTATATATTTCATTGGATGATCCTATCTGTGGACATGTGTATTAATCCTTGGAATTTAATATTATTATTAATGAGTATTATGAGTCACATACTTTGATGTATTGATGAAAACCATGGTGAAAAATGTTCATGGCTAGGTAGGATATGTTGGGTGCGTCATGAATATTGCATTAATGAATAATGCGATAAAATATTTTTCCATTATATTCTTTAAAAAAAGTTGATATCTCAATCCCTTTGATGGAAATGATATATCATATACAAATCCATGACCATGGTGTTTTATAGGAAAGTTCAATTTCCAGGAAGTCAAAGAAAGAGTCATCGAGCACATAGGTTGATGGCACTAACATGCAACCTGCATGATTTGAGATATGGTGATGAAGGGATTTTAATACACAGTAAGAGTTTGTATGAGGTATTATGTCATTGTGGCATTAACTATATTCTCTATGGGTGACTTGGTGTGTTGTAAGATGTCGACAGTAGAATTTAGGCTGCTTCACCTAATTCCATTAAGAAAGAGGTCTCGAGGGTCACACACTAAGTGTATCGAGAATCTCAAATAAATAATAATAATAATAATTTTTATTTAACAAGTTGAGTAAATATTTATTATCGTACATGGTTTAATAATTATTCATGTTTAATTTATCACATATATTGCATCACCAATTATTCAAGAGAATATAATGTGTGCAGAATATTTAATAAATATTTATTTTTTATTTAGTGAATATAATATTTATTTATTTATTATTGAACAATGTAATGATATTTATTTAATAAATATTTTTTCATTAATCAAGGACCGATAAATATTATCGAGGAATGACAGATTGAGTTTAATGGACCTATGAGAAATAATAAATATTGAATATTATTTAATTAAATAATATTTAATTTAATTAAAAAGTTAAGAACATTTTAAGGAATAATAATAATAATATTATTATTATTTAGAATGGGGTTCTATAGGGATTAAATAAATAATAAATGGTACTTGTGAAATTATTTTATTTTAACCATAACATTATATAAACCCAATTATATTATTTTATAATAGAGACAATTCATTTGATTGGTTATGCATAATGGATTTGGATAATCCTCTCCAGACCTATAGAGATCCCTTCTCCAAGAATTCTCCTAAGAATGGACATAGATCTTCCTCTACCTCCCACACTCAATTCAAGAGAGATCAAAGAGAATGATTTGGAAGTGTTTTTTGAGTCGATCAATGGAAGATGATGCAAGTGATAGGGTATTTTGTGCTAGTACCCATATATTCCTATAATTACATTCAGATATTTGTGGAATAACTGTAGATCAATGAAAGAGGGAATTTGTTCTTGATTCCAACAATGCAATGATGATACAACACATATATTTTTTTTCAGATCCATCAATGAAGAAATAATTTCATCTAGGTAATTATTTAAGTAATTAAAATGATTATAAATAATATGTGATTATCCTCCCTCTAGTTCCAGCATAATTTCCATTTTCAATTTTCTTGGATTCAATTCAATTGATCATGGAATTTATCATCAAGTAGATCTTGGATTGATCATTGATCATGACAAAAAGAAAAGTTGGGCACAACCCATCACATGCTTCCCTTGTGCCTAAAACCTTTAAGTGGTATGCGAGTGGTCATATAATTATTTATAATCATTTAAATATATTTGATGGATTTATGCAATATTAATTTAGTTTTCAATTCAAGTTTAATCGTTCTTTTAATATGAATTGTGAGATCTGCTTCTTCTTCCTCTGTTTCTCATAGATATAATCTATATGATTAAATTTATGAATGAAATAAAATCAAGGAAATTATATGGAGGTGAAAAATATTCTGTCTTGATAACACAAGAGTAAATACTATATAACCAGAGTTACACACCATATACTTGCATTCAATGCATCAAGAATTAATTGGGCAATTAATTCAAACCATTTGCATTAATGACACCTTGTGTATTTATTTATTAAACCACATGATGGTTGGGAAATGGTGGCACATGGTCAGAAGAAGTATACACCGTTTATCCCACGTACATGGTGTGTAGTCCCTTTGTGTCATAGATGGGCCGTTTATTACCATACATGACCTACCTTATTGGTGAGTGTGTAACTCTGAGACCACATGCTGTATATCTACTTATATAAGCCGTGTACTATAATTGTATTGGGAACAGTTTACATGATGAGTCCCAAGGTGTGAGCATCAGATAAATGGTGAGAGATGTACATGTTGTGTATCTCTACTATACACACCATGTACTTATACCAAATTACACATATTTAATTTTTTTTATCATACTGGGTAAACCTTATCGATATGTGATTTTGTGTGGTGATTAAGTTGATAGGAAACTCCATGTGGTGGGTTTTAATATATATATATACACATAAATGTTTAATTAATATCTGTGTAATGTTCAGATCTATATATCATGTATGAATCACATTACAACTGTTACTCTACGTGCATTAAAGCATGAAACGTTATAGAAAAATCATGTAATTCATATAATCATTAAGTTTATACTACCCATCATGAAAGTATGTGATATTCCTTATGTTCTATATGTCACAAGAGTAAATTTTATACGAGTAAAATACATATTGGGTAGATTTGGATGGATATTCACCACGTTTCCTATAAGTCAAATTTATATACATAGTTAATTTTCAATAAATTTATTTAAACTGTTTAAAATTATACTGGATGAGAGTATCAAAGAAATTCACATGAGAATTAAGATAAAATAATTTATTAATTAAAGATTATAATTAATTGATTCGTCTATGATTTATCTTAAATAATAATGATTAAAAATCGAATGTTAGTTTTATTAAATTTGTAATTCATTACATGCATGTGTATGATCATGAGCGCATCCAGACCTTTGTATGTGATTGGTTTAATTTAATTTATTATTGAAATAAATTTTTGGACTACATGCCTTCTATCCTCTTACTATGTAAGGGCCTGTGGCCCATGGTTTCTTTTGTGTAAAACTTTTTCCTCTCACCTGAATGTGATTAAAATATTATGTAATAGATGGAGCTCCCAACTAATAGAGGTGGTTTATGTTTAGAGTTAAAGAGAAACCAATCCAAGGGAGATACATATGTGGACAGGTGGAAAGCTATAACACGAACCTTAATTAGTTCAAGGTGTTTTTCCCATAGGTTAACAATTATTTTATCAACAGATAGATAAACTAACCAGTAGTAAAAGATCTCGATCATATAACTTTTTTATTTTATTTCATTAAAGTGACATGGTTATTTAATTATGGATGTTTTATTAAGATCACATGAATTGATGAAATTAATGAGCATGCAAGATAGAACTAAAATAAATTTTATTATGTGTAAATATTATCTAAGACATGGTTAATCACTTAAGTAAATACACTTAATATTAACAAGCATGTGATGAAGATAATAATTGGAAATTTATTCCTAAAAGGATAAAATCCATGAATTATATACATTAAGTTTGTACAAACTTCAACTAATTTAGTTAAAATCGAACCATAGTTCAAAGTTATTGACTTACCAAAGTTGGAGTGCTTTCAATTATCAAAGAATTATAACTTGAAATGTTATGTTGACTTAACTTAGTTCAAATCAAGGGTTAACTACAAAAGTCAGTCTTGTTATAACTGAGAGGCAAAGGTTGAGGAAATCCAATTTAAGGATTTTAGGATTAGGGAGTCCACTCAACCAATAAAGGGAATTCAATTTAATTTAATTGGAATTTGGAATACCTACCTAAAACCATTCATGTTGCTTGAAAAACCATAGTTGGGGTAATAAGAAGGGGAATATGGATCCGTTCCACTAGAATGTCCAAGAAACAAGATATTCTGAAGCCAATGGTGAGGGCTACTGGGTTTTTATGAAATAGTGGGAGATTAATAAATATAATATTTAATTATTTTTCAAAATTTATCAGATAAAGTACTAAAATATTAGCTCATGTTATTTATAGAAACAATAATAAAATGAAATGAAACATATCATTGTGATATATACTTGATAAGAATAACATTATCACAAGCACAAATTTCCAAGAGTGGGAAAGACACTTATACATTATCCTTTAACATGAAAGAAAATTGTATATGATGGAAGAACATATTCTTGATGGGTATGGTAATAAATAAAGTTCTGAAGAGTTATCTATCTATGTGAAACATCTAAATGATGCTATCGATGTTCAGTGTTTCATGATATAATAATTGACCAATGAGATTTTTAAGAAACATGAGTACATGGATGCGTATTGCATGATGTCTCACCTTCGGGATCTCTATCAAGAGAAGGCAAGACAAGAGAGCTGAGAGAGCTCCAATGATTTTTTCGACTAATCTTAGAGAGTTTGTGCTAGCTGGTCCTCATTTAGTCAAGATTAATATATACATTTAATGCTTAGACACATTAGGGATTAAATTCCTGGATTAGTTGCGTACAGATCTCATACTTTCATCACTTCCCATGACCTCCTCTAGTTTTATTAGTAATTAAAATATGATCAATAATGAGGGGATTATTTCAGAACAACTTACTTTGATTCACCAAATGGATTAGGACATGGGGTGTGACAAATCCATAGTTCTTATGGTCAAAAAGAAAATGAAGAATAAGGAAAAGGGTCCCAAGACTCATAAAAATTCAAAATCTCCCAAACACCATCCTTCAAAGAAGAGGAAGATCCAAATACAGGGAAATGAAAAGGATATGGTATGTTTTTCATGTGACAAGCCAAGACACTGAAAGAGGAACTTCACCCAAAAGAAAGGGGAATCTAAACGTTTGTTCTTTATCGAGTGTAATCATTCAATATCTACACATTGAGTATTAGATATAGCTTTCGATGCTCACATCTATATCCAAATACAGGAACCAAGTAGATTTTGAATGATTTATAGAGGGGAGGTAGATCTGAGAGATGATAATGGTGCGAGGATGGATACCATATCCATTAGTGTCTACCACCTTTCATTTCCAACAAGAATTATTTTAGTTTTAAAATACTATTATTATGTACTGAAAGTTACCATGAACATAATTTATATATCATGCCTAAATGCATATGGGTTTATTCAAGTTTAGAAATAAAAGTTGTTTCCTTTTTAAGGACAACATATGTTATAGTATGGAACATTTAAATGAATATATTTATGTATTAAATTAGGAAAAACAAGTATTAGAAATTGAGAACGAATCATTTTCACAGGACTCATATAACACCTAGATATGGTGACAGCCCAACGGGCATTGTTAATTCCCATCGGGTTACCGAATTTAGAAATATATAACATGAATCAAACAAAGAACTAAACTAAAAGGTATTATAAGAATTGTAACTCCAAGGTCGAACCCACAAAGATAGGATTGGAAAAAATATTAATTAAATAAAATAAACCAAAACTAATTTTGATTTATAGAAATACAATCTAAACTACCAAGCATGTAATTTGGTGAAGAAGGTAGGAGAAGAAAATATAAAATGGGTGTCAGGCAGTAATGATTCTAGGTTCATGAGAAGACAAGTTATAAAATATTTAATTAACAATTATGCAGTTTTCAGAATTGGATCCTAGTGAGTATAATGGTCATGTAAAAGGCTCTCCATACTAAGTTTTCCTTTTCTCATGGTCTGGTACTTCAGATTAAAAATGATGGGTAACCCAAAACCTAATTTTAACATAGGGAAAGGACAAACCCAATGGTCATGGTGGAAGTATAAACTGTAGATCAAACACCAAAAAATTAATTTAACTCAACTTTGGAAATTATTATACTCAAATAAAAAAAATTAAGCCCATTACCCAACTCCATTCACAATGATCATGAAAGATGAAATCATGAGATATATATAAATGAATAGCAGATGTGAAATCCCAACATAAATTGAAATAAAAAATAAAATACCTTATATATTCAATCCCTGTTCATCATGCATGGATCTAAATTTATAAATCACCATCTCATGCTATCCATGAGCAGGTGTATAAGAAATAATAAAGAAAAAACCTAAAGAAAATAGTGAAGCATGGCTCCGTAGTAGGTGGGTGCATATTCGTAGGTGTCTATTAGTGGTTCTTCATCTAGGTCCCTCCCTAAGGTGCGATCAAGGGTGTTATTTATAGGGGTTTTGGTCAAATCCCCAGCCACATATAAAATCTCACAAATCTCATTTTTTTTATATCTACCAATTCCATCATGATGTGTAATGAATTTTCACATCATTTAATCCATATTAGTAGAGTCTTTATCGAATCTTTCCATCTTTAAACTTTCACGATGTGTAATTAGTTACAAGATGTGTAACTGATTTTCATAGAGTGTATTGTCTCTATGACTTGTCCTATGTGGTAAAAATTCTTTTGATGAAGTCATGATGTGTAAATATATTACAGGATGTGTAATCATTTTGCCCCCAGTTTTCCATCTCCACTTTGGATTCAAAAATCTGATTCCACACCTCTTCTCTTCACTAGCGGAATGAAGTATCTTTTTGCTCCATTATTCACCCCTTTTCATTCCTTTTTCAAAGATTCATTATTTTCTTCCATAAAAAATAAAACAAGTCAAATCACTCACAAATTGGAAATAATATTCAATTAAATAAATAAATTTATAGAATAAAACATTCTAAAATGTATGCATGAAATACACATATCATATGGTATCACCATCTTCCTCATGTGAATGAGAAGTTTTTGAAATTTATTTTTCAAGATGGTCATTTAGACTTGTATAAGCTAAAAACACTTGAAAGATTTCATGCTTGTTTACAATAAAAATGATTAAACCATCATTTAGTGGATAGGGTGAAAGGGCCACAAAGCTTCTAGGATTGGTACACACTAATGTGTGTGGACCAATTATAGTAGAAGTTAGAGGTGGATATTATTACTTTATAACTTTTACTCATGACATAATTAGATATGGAAATGTTTACTTAATGAGGTATAAATCTGAGTCCTTTTAAAAATTCATTAAATTAAAGAAAGAAGTAGAGAATCAATTTGGAAAGAAGACAAATAAACTTTAATCGGATCAAGGTGGTGAATATCTTAACCAAGAGTTTGTTGACTTCTTACGAGAGTTTGGGATTCTATATCAACTAACTCTACCTTATACACCATAGTGGAATGGTTTTAGTAAAAAGCGGAACCATAACATGTTAGAAATGGTAAGGTCAATGATGATTCATGCATATATTCCATTATATTTTTGTGGATATGCATTAAAAACTGCAGTATACACATTAAACCAAGCACTAAATAAAGTGAAAAAATGGAATTCCCTTCGAGTTATGGAGTTTAAAGAAACATGTTTTTTCACATACATGTGTATGGGGTTGCGAGGAATTAGTTGAGTAATTCTCAATAAAACAACTAGCACCCTGAGGCATACGGTGTATCTTTATAGGGTCTCCCATGAAAACAAAGTGATACTACCTATAAAATCCCTCAGACATGAAAGTAAATATTGCTAGACAAACCATCATTATTGAGAAGGAGCACATCCTTAAAATGGATAGTGAGAGAAATATTGACTTTGATGAAGTTGATTCTCAAGATACACAATTCTAAGTATAGGAATAGATTCCACATGTCCCTATAGAAGATGTAGTTCCTGAAACGCTAGTACTGCATAAGAGCATAAGAGCAATTAGAGAACTACAGAGATATGGGGTTCTAGTCACCAAATATGGCAACTCATTATTGGTTGAAAATAATAAACATCTCTCCTAAAAAGTGGCAGTATAGAGAACAAAAGCTACAAAATAGAAAGAATCCAAGAATTCTAAAATGGATTCCATGTATCATAACTAAGTTTGGATTTTGTTAGATGCACCAGTTTATGTAAGGCCCATTGGATGAAAATGTATGTTCAAGAGAAAACTAGAAATTTAAAGTAATTTAAATACCTATAAATAATTTTTGGTGGCTAAAAAGTTTAAACAACATCAAGGAATTGACAATAATGAAAACTTTTCACCAGCTTCCACATTTAAATCCATCAAAATTATTCTTTGTATAATAGCTTACCATGAAAATGATATTTGGGAGATGGATTTAAAAACTAAATTCCTTAATGGGAACCTTCAAGAAGATGTCTATATAACACAACCAGAATGGTTTGTGACTCTAGGTGATTACAAAATTATTTGGAAGTTTCATAGATCCATTTATGGATTAAAGAAAGCATCAAGTTCATGGAAAATTAGATTTGATGAATACATAAAATAATTTGGTTTCATTAAGAATGATGGTGATCCATTTGTTTACAAGTGGTTGAGTGGGAATGTGTTCTTTATCCTAGTGTTATATTTGGATGAAATATTACTTATTGGAAATGACATACCAGTCTCAAAATCTATTAAGGACTGGTTAAGAAAGTGTTTCTCCATGAAGGACATAGGAGAAGCAGTCTTTATTCTAGGGATAAAGATCATTCATGATAGATCCAAAAGGATGCTTGGACTATGTCAAAGTACATATGTTGACTAGATACTAATGAGATTTAATATCAAACAATCTAAGAGAGGATTGGTTCCAGTGGAACATGGTTTTCATATTTCTATGAAAATGTGTCCTCATACCCAACATGAGAAAGAGATAATGAGTAATATGCCATACAATTTGTTGATAGTATCACTCATTTATGCCATATTATGTACTAAACATGATGTTTCTTTTGTATTGAGCATGGTAGGTAGATATCAAGCTAATCCTGGAGAACAACATTGGTATGTGGTGAAGGATATCATTAAGAATCAGATAAGAACTAAGGAGATGTTCCTAGTTTATGGAGGATACGAGGAGCTAGTCATCAGGAGTTATACTAATGATAGTTTTTAGATAGATCACAATGATCTGAATTCATAGTCATGATATGTTTTATGTATGAATAGAGAATTTGTGAACTAGAAGAGTTCAAAGTATTCAATTTTCTATGTTCTATAGTAGAGTCCGAGTATATAATGGACTCTGATGCATCCAAGGAAGCCGTTTGGATATGTAAATTTCTCCAGGAGATTGATTTGGTACCTATTAGTAAGGACCCTATCACATTGTATTGTGATAATACTACAGTAGTGGATCTTGAAAAATAACAAAGGTCACACCAATAGAAAAAGAATATACTCAAAAAGTATCACCTATTAAGGGATTTTATCATAGGGGTGAAGTTGTAATGAGAATAGTACCCACAGAAGAGAACATTGTAGACCCCTTCACTAAAGGCCTATCTCAGTAGAATCCTAAGTATTATGTGAGAGCTAGTGGACTGAAGGTTGTTATTAGTTGGATCTAGTGCAATTAGGAGTCTTTTGGAGTTGGTTCCATGAATCCAAATTATGTGTACTCTATGATAACTTGTATTCATAGTTTTGAATATTAATAAACTTATTTTCACATCATGATTGTTCTTATGCATAACATAGTATGTAATAATGTCCTAAGAGTAGATATCACACTAAAAGGCCATAGTAGTTCCCCGCTATGATGAGAAACCATAAGTTATATAAAACTCTTAAATATATTTTATATAGCCTAATGATATCATTTTAGGGACACAAATGATACATGATATCAGGGGTGGAGACTCATAGGACTTTGATTAACCTTCTGATGGTGCAATCCCTTAGTAATATCTTGTGCTAGATATTATAAGAACGAGACCTGCCTATAGGAAATCCAAATTTATATGTGTCATTGTATGTTCCTATCTGTATATTTGTGTATTGATCGTTAGAATTTAATATTATTATTAATGAGTATTATGAGTGACGTACTTTGATATATTGCTAAAAACCATGATGATAGATGTTCACAATGAGGTAGGATAATTTGGGTGCATCATGAGTGATATTGCATTAATGAATAATGTGAGAAAGGATTTTTCCATTCCATTCTTTAATGGAAGTTTATATCTTAGAAACCTTGATGAAAATTATATATCCTAAATAAATTCATGGCCATGGTTACTTTATGAAAGTTCAATTTCTAGTAAGTCAAATAAAGAGACATCGAGCACATATGTTGATGTCACTGGAATGCAACCTACTTGATTTAAGATATGGTGATAAAGGGATTATATTACACCTTAAGCATCCATATGAGGTATTATGTCATCAAAAAATTAAATTCATTTTATATGGTTGCCTTGGTATGTTTCTAGATGCTAACATTGGACTTTAGGCTGCTACACCTAATGCCACTGAGAAAGAGGCCTAAAGGGTCACCCACTAAGTGTATCGAGAATCTCAGTTAAATAATAATAATAATATTTATTATTTCATAAGTTGAATAAATATTTTTCCCGTATGTGGTTTAATAATTATTTGTGTTTAATTGATCTCATATATTCCATCACCAGTTATTTGAGAGAATATAATGTGTGCATAATATTTAATAAATATTTATTTTCTATTTAGAAAATATAATATATATATATATATTGGTGAATAATGTAGAGATATTTATTTAATAAATAAATAGTCATTATTCAAGGCCTGATAAATATTTTGGAGGAATAGTGAACTGAGTCTAATGGTCTGGTGAGAAATAATAAATAATAAATATTATTTGATTAAATAATATTTAATTTAATTCACAAGTTAAGCGCATGTTGAGAAATATTATTATTATTATTTGACTTGGGGTTCTAAAATGATTAAATAAATAATAAAGTTAACTTTTTCAATTATTTTATTTTAACCCTAACTGTATATAAACCCAATTATATTATTTTCTAATTGATCCAATTCATTTGTTTGGTTTTGAATAATGGATTTGGAGAATCCTCTCAATACCTAGAGATATCCCTTCTCCAATAACTCTCCTAAGAATGGAGTGTGATATTATTCCTCCTCCTTATCTCAAGTCAAAAGAGATATAGTAGAATACTTTGGAAGCACGTCTCGGGGTGTTCAAAGGCAGATGACGCAAGAGATATGATCTTCTATGTTAGCACCCAAAGATTCCTATGATGACGTTCAGAGATTTTTAGAACACATGTGGATTACTGCTAGAGGGATTCTTATCTTGATTCCTACAATGCAATGATAGTAAAACAAATATCATTTTTCAGATCCATAGATAAATAAATAATTCCAACTAGGTAATTATTTAATTAATTAAACTGATTATAAATAATATGTAATGATCCTCCCTCTGGTTCTAGTGTAATTTACATTGTATATTTTATTTGATTCAATTCCATTGATTACAATGTTTATCATTATGTATATCTCAAATTGATCATCGATCATGACAAAAAGAAAATTTGTGCATAGCCCATCACATGCTTCCACTATGCCCCAAACCTTTAGAAACATCATTTTAATTCTCGGTAATTACCTAACCCTCTTTATTATAAAGGATTAAGAAATATCAACATTATGATAAGGCCCTACAAAAGAAGATTAAATATTTAAGGAAAGATAAATTATCAGAGTTTAATATTGTTGAGGATAGAGTTCTAAGGTTTTTAAAGTGGTAAGGTGATCCATTAATACCACACGTGAAGAGAGATATATTAGATGAGGGACATAGATCAGAATTCCCAATACATAATAACATTTCCAAGATTTATAGAGATATAAAAGATCACTTTTGGTTGGAAAATATGAATAAATATAATTGTTGGTTATAATGCAAGATGCTTGGTATTCTAATACGTGAATGCTTTAAGACAACTTGTCAAAGGGGTTATGCATCCTTTACCTATGCCAAAGTAAAATTAGGATAATATTACAATAGAATTAATTATTGGGATGCCTAATGCATCTAGTATATAATTCAATATGTGTCATTCTAGATCATTTTACAATGTGAGATTATTTCCTTGAAATTCAAGAAGATTTCCCTCTGGATCATATTACATGGTTTTATATAAATTAAGTTGTAAGGCTTCAGGGAACACCCTATCTCTTATCATAAACTAATGTTCAAATTAAAATTTTAGATTAGTCATCAAATTCATTTAAACATAGATCTTAATATTATCACCCTCAAATAGATGGATAGTCTAAAAGGACTATCCAAACATTAGAGGACATGATAAGGTCATTCTCTCTTCACATCCAAAGAATTTAGGATCAATATTTACCTCCAGTTGAGTTTTCATACAAAAATAATTTACAATAAAGTATAATTATGACACTATATGAATACATTTTAGGAAAGAGATGTCAAAATTTAACATATTTTGATAATATTGGGGAAATTAAGTTACAGGATCTAGAACTTGTGGAAAAAAATGTGAGAAGATAAGAACCAAAAAGAATCATATTCAGGAATCCTAAAGTAGACACAAAAGTTATATTGGGAACCCAAGGAGGGATATTAAATTCCATACAGGGGACCATGTATTCCTAAAGATATTGGTATAGAAAGGTTCCATGAGGGTTGGAATGAAAGGGAATCTAAATCCACGGTACATTGGTATGTTTTAAATATGGGAGTGGATATAATATATGAAATATCAATTAGAAATTCCACCAAACCTATCCAAAGTGCAAGAAATATTCTTTATATCAATTATAAGGAAGTATATTCAAGACCCCACACATGTTTTTAAGGTTGATAAAGTTTATTTAGTACCAAAATATATCATATAATAAATATATAATTAAAATTATTATTGTGAAAGAGACATTTCAAAGAAATCGTACAACTTAGTTGGTAAATGTTGTTTGGAGGAATCACTAGCTATAAGAAGTGACATGGGAACATGAGGATATAATGAGAAAGTATTACCCAAATTTGATCATGGTTCGACTTACAATTTTTAGAATTAAATTATTATAGTGGGATAATGTTATACCCTAGAAATTCTAGTAATAAATAATCATATGTTTTTAAAAAATATGTATTGTAAATTAATGATATAAATTTATAAATACCACTATAACTAATCATGGAAAATAGAAAATAAATAAATAATAAAATTACAATTTAGATGTATCTTGGATCATATTATCCAATGAATATCACCACTATAATAATAATAATAAAAAAGAATAATAAAAAAAGTGATAGAATTAACATATAAAATGAAATAAAGAGATAAGAAGTATTATTTAGGGGATTGTTTTGAATGAATTTATAAGTAAATATTTCCATTTCCTGGCCATTGGGAAATACGACCATTGGTCATTATGACCGTTGGTAATATAGTTGTTATAAAGTTACTGTTATAACTGGTGCATATTAAGTGCAACGAACCAACCTAGATCACCAGCTAACCGACACTCCACTCAGAACAATATATGGCCCAAAGGACATTCTTGATCCCCATGGGCTGGAGATAAGTACCTTGGAATCAGGTAAACTCATTTGGGAACAATTTTTCCAAAATCATAGATAAACCACAATGGAATAAGTAAGTGTAAGATCTAAAATAAAATAAATAGGCACAACAGAAGAAAATTTACCTGAGAGGAACAACAAAAATAAAAAATAAATTCAGACTAACCGTCACATGACCTCATGGGTCACCACAACCCAAATCACCCCATTAATATAGAGAAAAAACAAGATCAATCATAGAACCTGAAATTTAAAATGACATAGGAATGAGCTAAAAAGCTCAATTGGTCACCAAAAATTTTTAAAACAATTTAATGTGCTTCATTAGAAAATTCATCAATTATAGTTTGAAAAAAACTAAAAATTAGGATTTTCAAATATAACATATAAGAAAAATCAAACATGTCCATGATGACTACATAAAACATTCCTCTTTGTTTTCCAAAAACTAAACACACATGTTTTGAAAACAAAGCCATCAACTTAAGCCATACAAAAAATTCCCACACCATTCACATTTATAAAAACCAAAACTAATTGTTTTATTTAAATTAAAATGGTTAATTTAAAAAATTTCACATCATTTCTCAAATAAACACACAAGGACTCCAAGATATAAATGCTCAATTATCCAAAAAAAGCATAATAAAGGAGATCATGATATTATCATGCAATGAATATTGAAAATGGGAATAACATATTTCATCACACCAATAATGTAACTAATAGAATGTGTATGCATAAAAACAAACCAACATGAGTAATTACACCAAGGATTCTAACCACAAGAATCAAATGTGAGTAAGTATAAACAAATATTCTGTCCAGATAAAAAAAGTGGAATCTATCGCAGTCCTCCTTGGGCATAAATATAAGAGATCAAATGATATCTCAACAAAAAACATGAAATATCTCATGGTATTCCTACCCAAGGGCTCTCTCGGTCCCTTGAAAACTAAATAGAGGCTCACGCGATTCCCATCCCCAAAGGATCTCATAATCCCTCGGACAACCCCTTAGCTACAACCTGATTAAACCATGTTCCACTCTACAAAAAAAATAATCACAATAAGTTTAAAACTATAAAAATCTGTTTCACAAGTCAATTTCACAAACAAACATTCCCAATTAATAAAAAACCATTCCCTATGTAAAAAATTTCTAAATCCATTTTAGAAATCCATTTACAACCATTAAAACACTTTTATCCAATTTATCAAACACATGGAGTGTAAACATTCCACTCCCTTTTGGAAAACCCAATTTAAAAATAAATATTTCTAATAAAATCTTGGAATCACATCACTAACTTCAATCTCATAGAAAATATAAAAACCATCTACAAAAAGGGTGCTCAATAAGGATAAAATAAAAAATCAACATATTATAAAGTTCTAATCAAGACTTTAATACCAAAACCCATCTTGAGATACCAAGATCTTTCCCTCCTCTAAAAAAACTTTTCCAAAAACAATTTGGAAATAAATTTTGGGAATCACCAAAAAATTTATATCATTTCAAAAACACTCTTCAACCAGGTTCATTTTTTGAAAAAAAAATTCAAAAGGCTACTTGTTTCCATCAACCAATTCAAAGAATAAAATCGAGAATTTCCTAAAGGGGTAAACCACACAAGAATTTTAAATCATTATTTGAAACCAAATTATGAAACCCCCTTTTTAAATTACTTTGAGGTCAAAACTCTATATCAAAATCAAATTCTCTTTAAAATATTGGTTTCACTCTTTAAAAACCAAAATCATGTCAAAAACCATCACCCAACCTCAAAACCACTTCGAAAATCTCTAAAGGAAATTCATAAAATCTTTAAATAATTAAAAATTCCATTTCAAAACATGAACATGGACTTCGCATGAAAAATAAAGTATGCCAAGACCAAAAAAAGCCAAAGAAATTTTAAAATATCACTAGCCTATCACATATATTTATACTTGCATAAAAAGATAATTTAGAAAGAATAATAATATTAAAATTATAAAAGGAAACAACTGTATAGAAACACCTACCTTAAATGGTGGAGTAAAAAATTAAATGGATGAAAATTCTTTACCTTTTGTAGTATATGCTGAAAAATTCATGAATCCATCCCAATAGAACCATAAAACACACTAAAAAAGAAAAAAATACCAAAAAATATGTTAAATATCACTCTAGGGTTTATCCGAGTAAAGATGGGCGATGGGGAGAGGGAAACAATTACTGGAACAAGGAGTAAAGAGGGAGGTGGATACTGTATGTTTAAGTGTCAACAAATAATCCTTAATAAATTAGGTGGATTCACTATGGATAGGGAGCTCACTAGATTTGGGGTGGTGTGTGCATGACTGGAGAGAAGAAGGGGCGGGGGGTGGGGGGGGGGGGGGGGGTTATCGCGTGCTATTAGGGGAGAGGGGGAAAATAAGGGAGAAATTAAAAAAAATAAGGCACTTCTTAGACACACATCCACCCCTCATGGTTTCCCTAAGAGGCCACATAGTTTGGAAAAACCATGTGCCTCACTAAAAACACATCCAGGACCTCACATGACTTTTTAGGATATCCACTTGTTCTGTCAAATCTTGTGGAATATTTGAAAAATGACTGTCAAAATGATAGACCTAACCAAAAATCACTACAGTATTTAAAAAACCATGCACAAGTCTTTCTCCACACCACATACCCCTTTGGGTTCCCACATGGGAATTTTATGGTTATTTATAACCATACAGGCTAACTATGCTCCTTCCAAAAATCCTATATAAACTTGAATTTACATTTTTCGTTGAACTGAAACTCAATGCCACTCAAGCCAAGATAAAATAAGACAAAAATAAAAACATAATAACACTGGGAGTCTTACTAACTCCCCACCATTTCACATTATTCCCCCCAATAAGTATCGATCGAATGAAATGATAGAGGATGGAAGGTTCAGAGAATAACTAATCGAAATAAGTACTCGACATGGATATTCTCAAAACTGACAAAAAATATCCTGAATAATGATCAAATAGATCAACCACAAGGCATTTATGTCACTAAGTGAAATTGAAATAGAACATCAAGATAGAATACCTATGAATCATAGGAGACCTAACATTGACTCCCCAACAGTTAGAGTTACTCTAAAATGGTCTCTCCACCATTTATATTTCCTTTAAAATGGTCTCCCAACCATTTAGAGTTCTTCTAAAATGGTATCACAAAGGAAAACTACTAGGAGACACATCCTTTATCAATAAAGTAATGATGAGAGAAGGAACAACCACAGGCATCCTCAAAATAATAATAAGAGATATCACCTTGGGTCAGGATACATGGGGATAACCTATGGTCAAACACTAGATCAACCTCACATGATACATCACACAAAAGGCCCACAACCAAACACTTGTTAGTATATCACACTCAACTAGTGTATCACTCACTCTATTTATATAATCATGCAACCAAATGTCTTTCTAAAGTTAAAAAAAACATACACCACTAGTCTCAACAAAAATAATGGAACACACACTATCACCAAGACATTTGTTTCCTAATAATGAGGCTCAAAACACCTAAGGGGGTAGGAGAGGGGAGAAAAACTCCTTATAGAACAATACATGCCATAAAATAGCATTAAAATGTTCCATCAAAACATCCCAAAGTAAATCATCCATAGTAAAAATACAAAAATAGGGAAACATCCACATAATCCAACCACACAATCCAAAACTCCAATAACAAGATTAAAATAAACAAAGAGAAATCCCCAAATAAATTCCACAGATTCCCACCAAACTTGGTTAAAACTAGAGATAATTCCTATAACATCTCTCATTAGGAAGGTTCCATGTCCACCACTCCATCTGGTGTCTGGGTAGCCACCTAATCTAAAGAGACCTTTTGACTTTTCTGGGGAACAAAAATAACAACACAGAACATGGAAATTTCCAATCCATATCCCAAAACACAACCTAAACGGTTCCTCCACAATTATGGAACCAAAACAAAACATCCATCCACAATAAGGTGAAAATCAATCCCTCAAATGAGACACACAATATTCAAACCAAAATAAAATTTCTTTTGAAACCACCACTTTCACCAAGGAATTTTGAAATCAACCTATACCAAAAAACATACCCAAAACCAATCCAATTAAAACTTAAAATAAACACCCTTGGCCGAACACAACTTGAAAAACATGGAACACCACAAAAAACCCTCTCGAAATCCCATTTTACTTTTAAAAACCAAGAATTCAAGGAAAGATTATCTAAAAAATACATTTTTACTTTTTGAAATAACAATTATTAAAGGAATCAAACACCTAAAAAATATTAATTTAAAACTAAGTTATGAAAAATAATTTCACAAAAATAATTCAATTTTTAAAACATGGTTTTAAAACCATGCATACACAAGTACTATAAAATCATCAAGAAAGGATCACAAAAATCACTTCCAAAAATGGGAAACAAAACACCCCTTAATCCACCTCCGACAAATGAAAATCACTTTTGGAGAAATATAGGAATATAAGGAGTATAAATATCGTAACAAGGGAATAAATTGTGTCATACATGTAATCACCACATCAGTCAGGAAAACAAGCTCCATCCATGAAACACACCCTAATAGGGAGGCAGACTTGACCACATGGACACCACATGGTTTCCCAAGCCACATGTACCAACCCAAGGCTCAAGTTATTTAACCTTACACCTTGAATCCAAGGGAGATCCCCAATATAATGTACATTCTCAAAGGGGATCAAAACATCAATCACATCATAACAATTAAGTAAACTCAAAACCCAAACTCCCCAGGAATCTAGAGGCCTAAGATAAGTAATATATAGATAGAATCTCCCTTTCCTAACCTATAAATATTTTATAACCTTAAAATAATTCTATCAGGACCTCCCCAAATAACAAGGCTGACATAAGAGAATTAGGATCCCAATTAAGGAAACCTTATTTAATACCATTTTTTAATGAACCAACCTAAGCTTTCATCTAACTCAGCACCTGAACTGAACCTCCACATGGACCAAATGGTGTTCCCGATCCCCATGGGATGGAAAAAATCACCTGAAAATTACAATAACTCCTTTGGGAATGGTTTTACCCAAATTATACATAAATGAAAACAGAACAAAATAAATAGGTATAATTTAAGCAAAGATACTTGAGATGAATAACTATAATAGAAAATAAATGTAGATTAACCTCCACATGAGATCGTGGGTCACCCCTATCCAACTCAACCCCTGACTATGATGAAAAAACAAGATCCAATAGAGAACCTGAAACCTAAAATGATATAGGCATGAGCTGAAAATCCTAGTAGGTCACCAAAACCCTATGAAGCTATGTAATGTGTTTCATTAGAAAATTTATCAATGACAGTTTAAAAAAAATTAGTATTTTCTAACTTACTGAAAATTATTATTTTTTACTATAATAGACCCCATTTTAAGGGCGGGGGAAACCAAAATGACTTCAATGACTTAAAACATTACAAAAATCCCCTAGAATCCAAGATCCCAAGGCAAAAACAACCAAATTCAATACCGTGAGAACTACTCCCCATTATCAAACACAATAAGACCATCTTTCACCATTAAATCGCTTCTCATATAACTATTTCATGTAGGATTGCATGGGCCTGGTACCGATGGAAAATTCCACACCCTATCAAACTTTCAAATCCAAATAGGAATGGAATGAAAAATCTCTCTGCTCTGAACCTATTCTGAAGTAGTCATGTAGCTAAACTGGTTGTCTTGCCCTAAGAACCATAGACCATAGTTCCACCTGCACAAAATCCTCCCTTCCACACATACGAAATAAGAAAATCCAAAATAGTGTTAGAGCCAGATCCCGCTCCCCAGTTTTCCTTAACAAGTTCCCACCCATATCAACCAACAAATTCAAAAAAACAGAAGAAATGACAGTGGTAGGTAGAATCATAATTCATCCTCTTAATAATTTATACTACTCAATTTTGATTATAGTTCATTAGAGACACCTTCATCTTCCCTAATAGACTCATCACCTTCAGGATAATTATCAACCACCATCTCTGCATTGAACCATGCCTTCACCGCATCACCAGAGAAAGCCATCCCAAATCAAATGAACGCCAAATCGGTTCACACAGCAGCATCATGATAGCATCCAATTAGTACGACAACAAGTTCAAAAAACAAAATCCTTACCTGCCACAAACCAAATAGAAGATTCATACCTCCTGAAAAATGAAACTTTCCAGAAGGTGCCACAACAGAAAATGAAATTTGATTCCCGTCGACGTCGTCAAGACCACCTCAGGGACCATGATGACCCATCCAATGCACTCGCAACCGACACTGGTGAGGCTCCAACCCCCAATCCATAGATGGATCTCCCCCACTGGACCTGCATCGCACCGCCAAGGAAGCCCTAGCCATATCGAGGGGGATGGGGTGAGAAAAGTCCATCAACGAAGAGGTTGAAGAGATGGTTGATCCCATGATTCGCCTCTGAATGAGGATCCTCACGCCACTACCACGCCAAAGAGAAGCGCCTAGGGGGAGCCACAACCAACCTGGGGTGGAAGAGAAATGGCAACGACAGGGAAAACCTAGCTTGGTGATGCCCCTTATAGGCTCATCTCAAATAATCACATCTAAAATAGTATTTTCAAATATAACATATAATAAAAACAAAACATTTCTATGATCATTACATAAAATATTTCACTTTGTTTTCTAAAAATCAAACACATGTATTTTGAAAACAAATACATTGGCCTAATCCATACCAAAACCACTCACATTTCTAAAAAAATAAATTTTTTTATTTAAATACAAATGATTACTTTTAAACATTTCCCAATATAGATGAAATAATTACCAAAGGCCTCTTAGGCACAACATGCCCAATTATCCAAAAAAGGCATAACAAAGGCGATCATAACATCATCATGTAATCAATTATCACAATGGGAATAACATATCTCATCACAACAATCATGTCACTAATAGAATGCATAATCATAAAAACAAACCGATATGAGTAAGTAAATCTAGTTCTATAACAAAAATGGTCTAATGGGAGTGAGTATAAACAAATATGCTATCTTTCTTAGAAAATTGGAAGGCCTCACGTCTTCCCTAGGCCTAACTATAAGATCTCACATAATATCCTAGAAAATATCATGGAATCTCTCATAGTCTTCCTACCCAAGGGATCTCTTGGTCCCTCAAAAACCAAATAGAGGATCATACAATCCCCCTCTTATAAGGCTCTCAATATCCATCATACAACCCCTCGCTCACACCCTGGTTAAACCATGTGATACTCTATGCTTACATAGTAACAATAAGTGACAAACTATATACAAATATTTAACAAGTCAATTTCATAAACAAACATGAACAATTAATCAAAACAACTTTCCCAAGGTCAAAACATTTCTAAAACAATATTAGAAATCCATTTAAAACTATTAAACCTCTTTGATCCATTTTATCTTACACATGGAGTGAAAGTACACCACTATGTTTTGGAAAATTCACTTTAAATGATAAATTTCTAAGAAAATCCATGAATCACATCACAAACATCGATCAAATGGATAATATTAACATCATCTACAAACTAGATGGATCAATAAGGCAACAATAGAAAATTAATATAATATAACATTATAATCAGGCCTTTAACACCAAAACACATCTAAAGATACCAATCACATCCCCCCTCTTAAAACCCCATTCTAAACACTATTTAAAAAAACTATGGAAATCACCCACACATTTATCAAATATAAAAATCACCATTTGATAAGGGTAATTTATTTGAAAGAAAAAACAAGGTCAAACGATACTCTTTTCTACCGACAACCTCAAAGAAGATAATTCGGAATTTACTCAAGGGGAAAGCCACACAAAATTTTCAAATCATATTTTGAAACTAAATTATAAAACCCCCATTTTAAAATTAATTTTAGGTTTACAACCAATATATAAATAAAATTCTCTTTTAAAATACATGTTTCACTCTTTAAAAACCAAAAATAGGTAAAACCCCATCACCCAACCTCAAATCCATTTCAAAAAGCCCCAAAAAAAATTCATAAAAGTTTCTCATAATTAATATGTCCATTTTAAAAACATGAACATGGATTTCACATGAGAAACCAAGATTGTAAATTAAAAAACATGCCAAAATGTGTGTTGACGCTCCTCTTTCATCACAGAGTCTAAAGATTGGAAGTGGGGATTATCTTAACTCGAAGTGATTCAAACTTTGGAAAAATATAAAAAATTGACAAAGGAAGGAATAAGAAGAATACTACGCAAGGGTAGCGCAAGTTATACAATGGTCACGCAAGTATACATGCGCGCCCCCTAATGGCCGCGCAAGTGACTTGAGCGCCCTAAAAGATAACCGCTCGGGGTCTTCTCGAGCCTATAAATAGAACCTGTGGGCCCCCCATTCGGAGAGGAATTTTTTCCAGAAACTCAGATTTGAGCTCTCGGAACCCTAGTCTCTTTTCAAAGCTTCAGAAACACTTCTATGTTAATTTCTTACCTAGAACGGAAGATCTAAAGAGGGGAGGAAGGCCTAAGTGTTGAAACTCATCAATGCTTGCGCGCCTGAGTGGCTAGCACTTAAGGGAAATGGCCACACTTGTGCGCCGCCTAAATCCTTCAATAGAACTTGCGCGCCACTCTTCTGGAAGAACCAAAAGAGGATTCTAAAGGCTTTAACCAAGAGTCGCTCAAGTATTACCCTTCTGGTTAACCGTCACGCAAGTACCATGTGTCGCGTAGGTATACCTGCGTGACCAGGACTTGAACGCCCACATAGTACCTGTGCATATGCCATGACTTGCACGCCCCTAGCTTTTTGGGTGCCCTTCTTGCCCATTTCACCCCTCTTATGTCATTCCACCTCTCCTATTGAAGATTCAGTCTTCAATACACTCTTAAAATCCATTTATGGCATGATTTCTTGATTTGAAATCCTTATCTGAAAGGAATTATGTGGAATATCTCTCACAACCTAGTGATTTACACATCTTTATGTCACTAAAGATTGAGATTTCATTCATTCAACCTAATCCTTTAAGATGAGAGAACGAGACTAAAATATGGGCCTCCTTTTTAGGAATAAGCCCCAGTCATAATTCTCAAATCTGGGCATCCTCCTTAGGAGTAAGCCCCAGTCCCCTAATTTGGGCATCCTCCTCAGGAGTAAGCCCTAATTCTTAAAGTTCCCACATCTTGGAATCCTCCTTAAGAGTAATCCCCAAACCTTAATTTTTTTTATGACAACCCTGCTTTCTATTACAACTTAAACATGCTTTATTACATATAACTTCACTTGATACAACAAAGAAGATCAAGAGGTTTAGTGTCTTTGGGGCTTAGGATCATTACATAAAAACTTTAAACTTGAAATACAACATATTTATTGAAAACTTCCTTTACATGACCACTACATTCCTTCGTACTTAGCATTGCATGGGATAACCTGAGGACATGCATAAGAAAAGGGTGAGCTATAAAGCCTAGTAAGGGAGTACACAATGAATAACATGAGGAGTTAAATACATGTTAGGCAATAGGAATATCAATAGAGCATAAGAGTAACATGAACATAAATGCATGATAAATCATGATAATCATAACATGGAAATGTGGCAACAACACTTAACATTGAATTAGCATGAGCCAAGGCTCATTGCACATGGAGCATGAGTAAACCCTCATTTCACTTGAAGCACGAGTAAACCCTAATTTCACTTGAATTAGCATGAGTCAACACTCATTGAACATGATGTATCATGATACTATACTTTACCCAATGCATTGGAGCGCTATAAGGGTGCACCCTTCTTAAACATTTCATTTCATGCATAAGTGTGCCACATGGATCATAAAACATGGATTCATAAAACATAATCATTTATTCCATGGTAAAGGAATGTGGAATTAATACATGAAACTTTATAATCAATAAGTAAATGTGCATAAAGGTGAATACCCTTGATGGACAAATGGGCATGGTATTCACTACACAATGATATTGGCTTAGAAAATCGGTGTGATTTCGGCAGCGTAACGGCGTGACATAAGAATTCATAAAAATGGTTGATGAGAGAGAAAGGGGTTCCTCATCATATTTACATGTAATGGAAAGTAAGGAGGTCATATAGATACATTTCCCAACAATTGAAAAGGAATTTAGATTCATGATAAAAAAGTATTTCTTGAATATAAAAGAGGAGAAAAAAGTTCCTTTCGGAATTTCGGCATAGTAACGGGTGTACATGGGATGAATTTAATGAGAGAGAAAGGGGTATCCCATCATTCAAACAATAAGAGGGCAGTATGGGGGAGGTGCGAAACCATACCCCAACATTCATAATTGAAATTAAAAGGGAAATACAACTTAAATAAAATTGACAAAAATGAGAAAGGAAGGAAAAAACCCTTACTTGGAAGTGTGCTTCCAAAGGCTAGAGAGAGGCTTGTGAGAGGATTTTTGGGAGCTTGGGGCACCTTGAGAGGATTCTAGAGAGATTAGGGCAGAGTTTGGACGAAATCCAAGGGCTTTGAGTGAGGAGGAAGTGGGAGCTTGGGTGGGTTTATATAGGTAAGGTGAGGGAATTCTTTATTATTTAGGTTTGGGACCCCTTATATTAAAATAATCCAAACCACAAACCATCCCATGGTATTTGCCCATGGTTTCTGGAAAAGGAAAGAGGAAAAAAATATTTTACAAGGCCAAGGTCAGAACTTATTAACAAATTAGGGTTGCTTATGTGGAGGTGAGTCACACTCCCATGGAAATTAATTTAAAAAGGCAAAGTGTTGAATAAGTCTTGAGGGCTCCATTAATGCTTTGAAAAGTAAGTCAAACAAACCCAAAACCTCATTATTTTAATGATAACACACATATTGGCCGAACATAAGGATTATGGTATTTTATTACATCACCATTGGGTCATTATGATGTCATAAAACACATTATATATTTAAATGGTATTTAATTTTTACCCAAAAATTTGACTATCTCAGAAAATTATGAAAAATTCAACGTTGGATAATTTAGACGTCCTGATTACAAAAATAATATTTATTTTATCTAAATAATTTTCTAAATATGTGAATTTTCACTTTTAAAATAAAAACCGACATTTATAAAAAATTCACGGGTTTTGACAGAAATGGCTTTCAAACCTTAATAAAAATTTTAATTGCATTAATAAAATTATAAGATCATTTATATTTAATAAAAATTAATCTAATATTAATAATAATATTTTATTAAAATATTATTTAATTCAAAAATCCTATAATTTAATAAAATATAATTCTTAATTAAATAATAACTAAAAACACCATTTGTACTTTAAAAACTAATTACAATGTATCAAAAATGACTAGAAATTATATTCATTATTATATAAAAAAATAATGTACATGAACATGGTGCTAAGTATTTGTTACATAACCCCTTAAAATAGCCACATAAGACCTAAGGGTATGGTGTGCGATGGTGACAGACTCTTGGGGCGGCTCGGATAACATCGCTCGAGTGGTAATCTCTATCAACTTCCACTTTTCCCGTAGACGATCACGTTCGAGATTGACATAATGAAGCTCATATTGGGCTTGGTCAAGGGTGAATCCCAAAGACGCCACCTCTTTTCCGAGCTCCGACAAATGGGCTTCGTATGGGGCAATTCTACTGGATGAGGCCATCGCTTCCTTTGTCTTAGTAAAATTGGGTTCGTTAAAGCCATATATTTATACTACTCATGTGATCACTGTTCAACGGCTATAAAAGTAACGGTCACAAATCTTATCATAAAACCAAAGATGTTGACATCTTATAAAAACATTTTTCATAAAGAGACATTTAACTGGATCAAGAGGGATTTTCATTAATGAAGCTTTGGGTCGTTACAATATTCCCCCCTTAAGAAATTTCACCCTCGAAATTTTCCTTTTCCCACACTAAAACAAATGTGGGTAACTCAGCTTCATCATATCCTCTGACTCCCAAGTTGCTTCTTCAAACTTGTGGTTTCTCCACAACACCTTGATGAGGGGCATTGTCTTATTTCGTAGAACTTTTTCTCTACGATCTAAGATCTTCAATGGTGGCTCCTTATAAGAAAGTTCATCTTCCAATTGTACCACCTCGGAAGAGAGTACATGTGAAGGGTCCGGTATGTACTTCCTTAAGAGTGATACATGAAAGACATCATGCACCTTGGCCATAGTAGGTGGAAGTACCAGTCGATAGGCCACAACCCCAACATGATCAAGAATCTCGAAGGGGTCGATGTACCTTTGACTTAACTTCCCTTTATTTCCAAACCTCATGACCTTCTTCCACGGAGATATGCATAAAAACACCATGTCTCCAACTTTAAACTCAAGGTCTCATCGATGATTATCTGCATAACTCTTCTGTTGACTTTGGGCTGCCTTGATATGCTGCTGAATGGTTTTCACCTTCTCCACCATTTCTTCAACCATTTCTGGTCCAAGAAGCTTACGTTCACCGACCTCATCCCAACATGCTAGTGTTCTGCACCTTTTCCCATATAGGGCTTCGTATGGTGCCATTTGGATGCTCAAGTGGAAACTATTATTATAAGATAACTCAACCAGAAGAAGATGTTGATCCCATACTCCTTTAAAGTCCATTGAGCACGCTCTCAACATATCCTCAAGTGTTTGGATAGTCCGCTCAGATTGGCCATCAATTTGAGGATGATAGGCCGTACTGAAGTTTAGTTCAGTATTCAGAGCTTGTTGAAGACTCTTCCAAAACATAGAGGTGAATCTTGGATCTCGGTTAGAAACACTAGATAGTAGTACTCCATGCAACCGTACCACATCCCTGATATAAATCCATGCCAGTTGATCCAAAGAGATATCCTCTCGAATAGCAATGAAGTGTGCAGTCTTTGTAAGATGATCCACAACAACCCAGATTGCATTGTTGCCTTTGGATGTCCTTGGAAGTCCAGTGACAAAGTCCATAGTGATGTTCTCCCATTTCCATTCTGGTATGGGCAATGGTTGCATCATCCCCTTAGACTTCTACCTCTCTGCCTTCACTTGCTGACACACCAGGCTCTTTGATGTATATTCAGCGATCTCCTTCTTCATATTATCCCACCAAAAGTTTTCTCGGAGATCTCGATACATCTTTGTGCTCCCTGGGTGAATAGAGAAATTTGAACTATGTGCATCATCCAAAAGTTCCTTCTTCAGCTCCGAACTTGATGGAACACATAGTCTTTTCCCAAACCACACAATTCCTTCTTCATTAACATTAAACTCTGAGGATTTTCCCTTTTTGATAGCTTCCACTTTTTCTTGGATTCCCGCATCATCCTTTGGAACATCCTTTAACCTTTCCAAAAGAGATGGTTGAGAAATCATTTGTGAAAGGATTGATGATGTTCCCTTCTTTATGATTCCCACATACATCTTTATTAAGTCTAAGAATATTGGATCCTTCTCAATTCTCATCATTGATAGAATCGCTGGATCCTTTCAACTTAGGGCATCTGCCACCTTGCTCGCTTTCCCAGGGTGGTAATGTATTGAACAGTCATAATCCTTGATGAGATCTATCCATATTCTCTGGTGCATATTAAGCTCTTTCTGTGTGAATATATATTTAAGACTCTTGTGGTCAGTATATATCTCACATTTCTCTCCATAGAGATAATGTCGCCAGATTTTCAAGGCAAAGATCACCGCCGCCAACTCCAGATCATGCGTTGGATAGTTTCGCTCATGGATTTTCAACTACCATGAGGCATAGGATATCACTTTATCATTCTGCATCAGTACACATCCTAAGACCTTCTTCGAAGCATCACTGAATACCACAAAAGCTCCCCACTTGTGGGTAAAGTGAGCACGGGTGCAGTGATAAGCCTCCTTTTCAACTCCTTGAAGCTTTCTTCACATTCATCACTCCAATAAAACTTTACTCCCTTTCGAGTTAGCTTGGTAAGAGGGTTGGACAATCGTGAGAAATTTCTCACAAATCGTCGATAATATCCAGCTAACCCCAAGAAGCTACGGATATCAGTTACCGATGTTGGCCTCGGCCATCCCTCAATTGCATCTGTTTTGGAGGGGTCCACAGATATCCCATTGCTTGTGATGATATGGCCCAAGAATGAGACTTCATTTAACTAGAACTCACACTTTCTGTACTTTGCATAGAGCTTCTCCTTGCACAAAGTCTATAGTATAGTTTTTAAATGCTCCTCATGGTCCTCCTTGGTTTTGGAGTATATTAGAATATCATCTATAAAGACTACCACAAATTTGTCAAGGTAATCTCTAAAGACTCTATATATCAAGTCCATGAATATTTCTAGAGCATTGGTGAGTCCAAAAGGCATTACTATGAATTCATAGTGCCCGTACCTTGTATGAAAAGCAGCCTTGGGGATATCTTCCTTCTTCACCCTTACTTGATAATATCCCGACCGCAAGTCCACCTTGGAGAAGTATTGTGCTCCACGCAGCTGATCAAACAATTCATTGATTCTTGGGATAGGATACTTGTTCTTTATCGTGATTTTGTTAAGTTCACGATAATCGATGCAAAGCCGCATTGAACCATCCTTCTTCATGACGAAGAGGACTGGTGCACCCCATGGTGATGCACTTGGGCGTATAAACCCTTTATCCAGATTCTCCTGTAGTTGTTTCTTCATCTCTTCAAGCTCAACAACATCCATTCTATATGGAGTATTGGATATTGGTAGCGCCCCAGGTATAAGTTCAATTGATAACTCAACATCTCTTCTTGGAGGAAGACCAGGAAGTTCCTCGGGAAATACTTCAGCGAATTCCATCACAATAGGCATTTCTTCAAGGGTGGTTTCTTCCTTGGACTCAATCATCTGAGCCAGATATTCATGCTCATAAGGCAGTAATATCCATGCTTGAGATGATGGAGCTAAAGGAGATTCATCTTCCTCCTGACACTTGTAAAGAATCGGGCGTCGATTCTCCATATGGAGTGTGATTTCCCTCTCCCGACAATTTATGTTGGCTCTATATAAGGAAAGCCAATCCATGCCAAGAATTTCATCAAATTCCACCGAAGGGAGTATGATGAGGTTCTCCGGGAAATTCAATCCACAGATTATAACAGCGGAGGACTTATTCTCATGGGATTCAATGATTGCCCCATTTTCCGTACTCACCGATATCTTTACTTCCATGATTTTTGGTGGTGCAGGGATTGTTCTACTAAACTTTTGAGATATAAAAGAATGCATAGAACCTGAATCAAAAAGTACGTTCGCTATTCTTGAATGAATAACTAGTGTACCTTTCACCACTTCGTTGTCAGGGTTCACTTCGGCAGAAGTGATGGAAAAAGTTCTTCCTTGCTGTCTTGGAGGTTGCTGGTTGCCTCCGATAACCCTTGGATTAGGGCACTGATTTGAAAAATGACCCGGTTCTTTGTATTTGTAGCATTGAAAAACACGTTGAGGTTTGAACGGAGCGTTCCTCTCCTCTGTCGCAGCCGCGGGTCCTTCTTGCTGATAGTTAACAGCTAGGTGCCCTTATCTTCCACACCTGAAGCATTTTCTTCTCCCCCTAAGGCAATTTCCAGGGTACTTCTTTCCACACTTTTGGAAAGTGGGGTGCTGGAACTTCTTAGCGCCATTGGATTTATCCATCGGACCACTAGCATTGAATTCCACCTTACGCTTATTGTCCCCATGACACCCCTGTGATTCTCCGATCTCCATTTCAACCTTGAGGGAACATCATACAATTTCCTCATAGCTGTCGAAGTCACGGATCACTAATGCTTTCCACAAGCTAGGCTTCAACCCACCAAAGAAGCGGTCAACCTTTCATTTGGGGGTAACGACAAAGCTGGAAGCGTATCGTGCAAGCCTTGTGAAGTTTTCCTCGTACGCTCCCACATATTCTTCACCTTTCTGCTTGAGGGAAAGGAAGTCCCTTTCCATCTTAAGACGGAGGGTGCACAAAAAATATTTATCGAAAAAAATCTTCCGGAATTCCTTCCATTCCAAAGCCTCGATCTCCTCCTCAGGCTTCGTATTTTTGATCAACATCCACCATTGATCAGTTTCACCCTCCATACGATAAGCCGCTAGGAGAACCTTCTCTTGTTCAGAACATTGAAGGATAGAGAATATCTTTTCAATGGAGTTGATCCATTGCTCAGCAATCGTGGGATCAGATGATCCACTAAAAGTAGGAGGCCTTTGTCTCATGACGCTCTCGATAGCGACTTGTTCTTTCTTAGGGGGGGTTGAACATTCCTCTTGACCCGTGTTTCTATTCAAAACTTGAGTTAGCTGAGAGAGAAGCGTGACAAAGTTCACGATTCCCGCTCCTATTGGATTGGGCATCTCATTAGTGCAATCATCACACTGATCTTCACAACGGTTGTTAGCCCGAGTTCTCCTATTACCGGACATTGGCTGGAATAAAAGGAATGTTAGGGGTAACACATAAAGGGTAATCCAAAGAGAAAAGTTGATGACTTATAAATAAACTTTAATCTCTTTAACTCATGATTCTATAGGATTCAATCTAGGATTTTCATGATCTTCCTTCTAACATATATTCTTAGGGGCATTTTTCCCTTAATAAGGGTTCATACTAAGATTGTGAATTTATCAAAACATATCCCCTGGGAGTGTCGTAACCAAGAGTGCATCAAGGCCCATTGTCGTGCACTAGTTCCCATTCGAGTCTAGCTCAAAGTGGTGTTTTCGGGTTTTACCCCTAGGATACATCTGTGCCAGAGCCGCCTCTACCTGCTCGTATCCAGACAGGGATGTATTTATTTGATAAACCACTTACTTAGTATTTACCAAAACTTAGGGATGTTTTTATTATACTTAGTCTTGTATCTCAGGCTTTACTAGGGTTTCCTAATCCCAAAAATAACTAAACCTATCCTTTGATACCAACTATGACAACCCTGCTTTCTATTACAACTTAAACATGCTTTATTACATATAACTTCACTTGATACAACAAAGAAGATCTAGAGGTTTAGTGTCTTTGGGGATTAGGATCATTACATAAAAACTTTAAACTTGAAATACAACATCTTTATTGAAAACTTCCTTTACATGACCACTACATTCCTTCGTACTTAGTATTGCATAGGATAACCTGAGGACATGCATGAGAAAAGGGTGAGCTATAAAGCCCAGTAAGGGAGTACACAATGAATAACATGAGGAGTTCAATACATGTTAGGCAATATGAATATCAATAGATCATAAGAGTAACATGAACATAAAGTAATGATAAAGCATGATAATCATAACATGGAAATGTGGCAACAACACTTAACATTGAATTAGCATGATCCAAGGCTCATTGCACATGGAGCATGAGTAAACCCTCATTGCACTTGAAGCACGAGTAAACCCTCGTTGAAATTAAATTACCATGATTCAACACTCATTGCACATGACGTATCATGATGCTATACTTTACCCAATGCATTGGAGCGCTATAAGGGCGCACCCTTCTTAAACATTTCATTTCATGCATAAGTGTGCCACATGGATTATAAAACATGGATTCATAAAACATAATCATTTATTCAACGATAAATGAATGTGGAATTCATACATGAAACTTTATAATCAATAAGTAAATGTGCATAAAGTTGAATACCCTTGATGGAGAAATGGGCATGGTATTCACTACACAATGATATTGGCTTAGAAAATTGGTGTGATTTCGGCAGCGTAACGACGTGACATAAGAATTCATAAATATGGTTGATGAGAGAGAAAGGGGTTCCTCATCATATTTACATGTAATGGACAGTATGGAGGTCATATAGATACATGTACCAACAATTGAAAAGGAATTTAGATTCATTATACAAAAGTATTGCTTGAATATAAAAGAGGAGAAAAAGTTCCTTTCGGAATTTTGGCATAGTAA
The DNA here is from genome assembly GCA_963277665.1 of Viscum album. Lineage (NCBI taxonomy): Eukaryota > Viridiplantae > Streptophyta > Magnoliopsida > Santalales > Viscaceae > Viscum > Viscum album. The sequence goes on from OY728162.1 coordinate 1,151,249,938, forward strand.
CGGGTGTACATGGGAGGCATTTAATGAAAGAGAACGGGGTCTCCCATCATTCAAACAATAAGAGGGAATTATGGGGGAGGTGTGAAACCATACCCCAACATTCATAATTGAAATTAAAAGGGCAATACAACTTAAATAAAATTGACAAAAATGAGAAAGGAAGAAAAAACCCTTACTTGGAAGTGTGCTTCCAAAGGCTAGAGAGAGGCTTGTGAGAGGCTTCTTGGTAGCTTAAGGCACCTTGAGAGGATTCTAGAGAGAGTAGGGCAGAGGTTGGACGAACTCCAAGGGCTTTGAGTGAAGAGGAAGTGGGAGATTGGGTGGGTTTATATAGGAAAGGTGAGGGAATTCTTTATTATTTAGGTTTGGGACCCCTTATATTAAAATAATCCAAACCAAAAACCATCCCATGGTATTTTACCATGGTTTCTGGAAAAGGAAAGAGGAAAACAATATTTTACAAGTCCAAGGTCCGAACTTATTAAATAATTAGGGTTTCTTATGTGGAGGTGAGTCACACTCCCATGGAAATTAATTTAAAAAGGCAAAGTGTTGAATAAGTCTTGAGGGCTCCATTAATGCTTTGAAAAGTAAGTCAAACAAACCCAAAACCTCATTATTTTAATGATAAAACACATATTGGCCGAAAATAAGGATTATGGTATTTTATTACATCACCATTAGGTCATTATGATGTCATAAAACACATTATATATTTAAATGGTATTTAATTTTTACCCAAAAATTTGACTGTCTCAGAAAATTATGAAAAATTCACCGTTGGATAATTTTGACATCCTGATTCCAAAAATAATATTTATTTTATCTAAATAATTTTCTAAATATGTGAATTTTCACTTTTAAAATAAAAACCGACATTTATAAAAAATTCACGGGTTTTGACAGAAATGGCTTTCAAACCTTAATAAATATTTTAATTGCATTCATAAAATTATAAGATCATTTATATTTAATAAAAATTAATCTAATATTAATAATAATATTTTATTAAAATATTATTTAATTCAAAAATCCTTTAATTTAATAAAATATAATTCTTAATTAAATAATAACTAAAAACACCATTTGTACTTTAAAAACTAATTACAATGTATCAAAAATGACTAGAAATTATATTCATTATTATATAAAAAAAATGTACATGAACATGGTGATACTTATTTGTTACATAACCCCTTAAAATAGCCGCATAAGACCTAAGGGTAAGGTGTGCGATGGTGACAGACTCTTGGGGCGGCTCGGATAACATCGCTCGAGTGGTAATCTCTATCAACTTCCACTTTTCCCGTAGACGATCACGTTCGAGCTTGACATAATGAAGCTCAACTTGGGCTTGGTCTAGGGTGAAGCCCAAAGACGCCACCTATTTTCCGAGCTCCCACAAATGGGCTTCGTATGGGGCAATTCTACTGGATGATTCCATCGCTTCCTTTGTCTGAGTAAAATTGGGTTCGTTAAAGCCATATATTTATACTACTCATGTGATCACTGTTCAACGGCTATAAAAGTAACGGTCACAAATCTTATCATAAAACCAAAGAATTTGACATCTTATAAAAACATTTTTCATAAAGAGACATTTAACTGGATCAAGAGGGATTTTCATTAATGAAACTTTGGGTCGTTACATCCTTAACCTGGGCCTCCTTTTCAGGAATAAGCCCTAGTCATAATCTTTAACCTGGGCCTCTTTTTCAGGAATAAGCCCCAGTTATAATCCTTAACCTGGACCTCATTTTTAGGAGTATGACCTAGTCTCAAATATGGGCATCCTTTTCAGGAGTAATCCCCAGTCTCAAATCTGGGCATCCTCTTCAGGAGTAAGCCCCAAGTCCCTTAATTTTTCAAGTCTCTTAACCTGGGCCTCCTTTTCAGGAGTAATACCCAGTCTTAATTTCTCTTAACCAGTCCTAATTTACCATTGATCTAGGATTCCTTCTCAGTAGTAAAACCCAATAATAAGTCCTATCCTAATTTGGGCCTCCTTTTCAGAAGTAAGCCCCATGTTAGAGTATTCAGATCTCCATGAAGCACATATACCTTTATGGACCCTGTTCCTAGATTTCTTCCCTGAAGTAAATCCTACTCTTCATTTATCTAGGCAGTCATTCATACATAAGCCCCACATTATTTCGTATGATTGAATCTTTCATGGAAACCAATACCTCTTGTTTCTCAAAACAAGCATGACTCACATGAGCCTAGAGTGTGAAAGTAATTATGACATCCTTCTTTGAGCCATCAATCATAAACATCATACTCCCTTACTCGAACTAAGTGGGTTATGATTCCTATTTTAAACAAAGGATACGTAGGTAGCCGATCTGTGGGTTCGATCCCAATTCTGAAATAATCTATGTCCTTCTGAATGAAAATAAACTTCAAGTGCCCCACTGAGTGGCTTTAAAACCAGCATGGTCATCATAATGACCAAGAGACTTCTATATAAATGTGTCTAAGGATACCATTGACCAAGAATCTCTAATAAATACAGATGATTCTCTATCGATGAAGAACCTCGAATACATATAAAAGATTCTCTAAATTTCCTACATATTTAATCATTGATTGTCAGATCTGAAGGAAATATCATTTTATACTTGGTAATGGAATAAGGATTCATGAACATAACTTAAATCTATAAAGAGAGTCCCATAGTAGACAATAATTCCCCTTAAAAAGGTGTTATGAGTCCGACCTCCCATCCTCTCCACCAATGCAAATTCCTAAGCCTCATCAGTCTACAAACTAATGAGCGCCTACCTTTGGAAATTAGGTCCAAATGGATGTGAAATCATTGGATGTTTCCGGTTCTACGAACAATCCCGTTAGAAACCTATTAGAATGTTTGAATCTCCCCTCAATGAGGTCATCCCCAAATTCTGAGGGAAACAAAAAATGGTGAAACCGATGTGAATCCTTAACCAAGTTAAAATGATGTTTTACCTATTTGTTAGGCCCGTTTTTAAAACTCAATGAGAGGGCCAACAAAAACAATAATTGACATATGTGCTCATCCAAAAGATGTAGTGGCTGAATTTATCTTGATTTCGGCTGTTATATCAAAAAGACACTCTTTTCCAAGATCTTCTGCATTTCCAAAATTGCTTCTCTCAAGTTCACACCTGTGAATACTACTGCTGCAAATTCCACTACTGCTACTCCTGCTGGATCGTCATCCTCTCTAAGGATGACATCACCTACTCAGCTTCTTCAACGCTGGGTATCAAATGCGCTGGTTAAGGAGTACCGTCAACACGGTACCATTCCAACTCTGGAGGCTGCCCAACGAGCCCTCCAAGTGAACAACTCACACCGGTCGTCCGGACAGTGACGACCAGTGATCAAGAAGTAGGCAGTGCTAACCACTGTCTCCAACCGTTTCGGGTCGTTATCCCCGGAACGCAATCACCATTCACTCCCATATTCTGAGGAGGTGAATGAGCAGGTCCCTCAGGGCCTTAATTCAAAGAAGCAGGAATCCTTCCTGAGGGATCCCACCAACAATCTCCACCATACTCGTGTGGCAGTGTACCCTCAACATGATGAGGGTACCGACTCTAGGCATTCGGCTCAGGTTCCTTGAACCAAAGCAGGCAAGACGAACCGCCAGAGGCGGAATCCGGTCAACAGTGAGCAGGTTCTCATCTCTTCCATCTCCAGAGAAGTCCACCAACCTAACTTGGTGGCAAGCAACGAGCAGGCACACACACCTACTCGTTTTAATTCTGTTGTCCAGTAGACTCGTCTGGAAGCATCACGCCAATCCTGCCAGGCAATTCCGGCGGAGTATTATAGGCAGGAACATACACCTTTTTATACATCATCAGCTAGTCAGTAGAATCGTGTGACTACATATGAATGATCTCGTCAACCATGTTCAGCGAAGTGCAATCAGCAGGCACATACACCTTCTAGTATTAATCAAGCCTACCAACAGTATCTCTTGGTAGCATTCGGAAAAGTTAGTCAGAAAGCCCCGACAACAAAAAGGAGGCAGACTCAACTCTCTGCCCCCACACTTGAGTACTGTTAGGATTCACTGACAGGAAAAGGAGGACAGGAGCAGGCACATACACCTACTCCAAGTCTGGAATGGACGTATATCCCCGTTCCGGCAGCTGAAGTCACCAAGAATATTCTATCAATGGTGAAAGAGCAGACGAAAATCCCTGCTCATATTCTGGATTCCTGCCAGGATATTATAACAACTTCAGCAGCATCTCAGGGAAAGACACATAAATCTATCCCTACCAGTGGAGTGACACATCAATAATTCACTCCGGAACAGACACATACATCTGTTCCAGTCCAAGAGGGTTGTGGGGCATACTCCCCCATATCATACGGACAACCAAGTAAGGCACATACACCTGATTTGAGTGGAGATCGTCAGCCTAACCTGGCCATATTTCCTGATCAGGCACATACACCTGCTCAGAGCAGCCACTTTCGTCAACAAGTGGTTTCCAAAGCGAGTAAGAAGGTGTCTAAGAAGAAGACCCACCCAGCACAGTCAGGAGATCAAGAGCCAATCTATAACAAGGCCTTTATCGATGCTGGAGTTCTTGAATCCCTCTGACAATTATCTGTTGGAATCCAAGATTCTACTCCCTCATTTCCCAATAGTGGGAACATTAATTTCGAAGGTCTTCAACAGATACTTCCTCATGAAGGCTTTCTTCATGACAATTCGGTCGATCTCGAAGTTTCATCTTCAGATGAGAGCCACAGGAACCCTCTGTGTGGTTAGAAGACCAAGGATCAAGAGATCTCATCTTTTGCTGTAACCCATTATGGTGGTCCTCCCCATGATGATGAATTTAGCTATGAAAATCCTCTCCGCAGTAGTGATACACATTGCCCGAAAAATGATCCAGTGGACAATGTAGTGCCGAGAAAGCCCTCTTATCTTGAGGCACTTGAAAATGCGAAACCATTCATGTCTGATGCTTCATCGCTAGTAGGTGAAATACTTTCTCAATCAGAAGATAACCCAGGGTGTAAGTAATTATACAAACCTCCCCTAAGTCATGCATATTATAGTTTAATCAGTGATTTCTCAACCAATCCTATTGAATCCAATGAAGCAACAAGGAAGCACCAGCTCTGGTCAAAACAGGTAGAAGAATATTCATCAAATGATAAAGAGGAAATGCTGAACATGAGAAAACAACAGGTGAAAGGTGAAGTTCCAGTCATGTTTTGGCCTCTGGATGATTCTCAGTATAACATTCCAGAAATGTTGATGGAAGATGGAATTCATGATATTCATCTCAACATATGGAAAACTCTTTGTCAGTTAACAAATAAAGTATTATCTTATGATAAATATGAAAATCATGTTAAGATAATAGAAGGGTTACAACGCTAAATTGACTTGGCATCTCTATCAGTCTCTCAATATCCGAAGGCTGAAAAGCAGCAGAGAGCCCTTCAGCGTTCATGCCTTGGCACACAAAGAAAGTTGCGCCAGTTAATTTCCAATGCCCCATCTAGTATTCATGTTCGAGGATGGGGTGTTCATGGAGCACTGCATTTCACGGTGCTCTCCAGTCAGCAAAGCCCACCAAAAATGGTCTCATGCAATGTTATTGCCCATGGCCAACCACATTCAATGGGCTTTGTTTGTAATCAAAAGCTTTCCCAAGAACATGCTTCAACTAGTTCCTCTCAAAATCAAGAATACAGAGAACAAGTTGTTGAATTACTCCTGCATCAAGCAAACGAGAATATTGAACAGGCCTCTCGTTTGGAGCAAGCACATCACCAAGTGACAGAAGTGTCAGAAATCATCCAATGGTCTTTTGAACCGGGTGATAAAAGTGGATACAGGTTAATGCATCCAGCTAATTTCTAGACTAAGGTTCGCAAGATTAGGAGATATTTTAAGAAAGTCTCAGACATAGCATGTCAAGAGCCACCCCAGCTCGCTAGACTGGGGACTCTTTTAAACCAACCCTTGGAATCAACAAATAAGATTCGAGGAGTTGAGCAGGAACAGCCCCAGTCCATCGGACTGGGGACTTTTTCAAATCATCAATCCCCTCCTCAGAGAAAGTCAGTCTTTTCTCAATTGGGGAAGAAGACTCAAGAAGAATGAAGAGACAAATTATCAGGATATTCCATCCAAATTACAGTTTGTCAAGAAGTTCCTGAGGGATCGAATCAACAAAAGGCAATGTTTCATCAAAGACATGGAAGAAGACAATATCACAGAAATGATGATATAAGGGATGTGATGAGTTATGCATCAATCAATGTCATCAATGCCGTTGTTGCTGATCCACCAGATGAGGCTCACTCAGGGGACTCAGATGAAGAGGTTCCTACTCAAGAAGATGTACGCACTGACACAAATGAAGAAGATGTGCGTACAAAAAATCAAAGGATTACTCAGAACCTAGGTAATCCTTCGAGTAACCCATTTCTCCCTCTCCAAAAAGGATCCAAAAAAGGGAGGGGAAAGAATCAGGTTACATATCCTTCCTCTGAGAAGGACAATCGCTCTCACTAGAGCAAAGGTTTGCACAACAGGAGGAAGAAATGAAGGAATTAAGGAGGTTGAATGAAGAGCTACTTCAGGGTAGTCTTCTTCCTAAGAAAGCTGGAGTCAGTCAGCCAAGGGAATTTGTTACAGATACTGAGAGGGATCAAGAATATCCTCCTCTATCAGTACACCCTCACAGGTCTAATCCTATGGGTCAAGTGCAACAATAGTTGGCAGTGCTACCATCAGTTGCAGTACCAACCACTACATCTGTCCAAGCTCTAGTCATTGCACCTACCCAAGTCCAAGTTCAACCGGATGTTTCTCAAAATTTAATAACTACCATTTTGCCATTAACAACTCGGTTAGAAACTATGGAAGGGAAACGTGCGCAGGTTCAACCAGAAAATAAAGTTTACCCTGAATGGGTAGATTCAATCTCTCCGCCATCCAGTTTTGGAAACCCTGTTTTCCCTATTTTCAATGGATCGGGCGACCTTGAAAAACATTTGACGCATTACATATCTTGTTGTAATCCTATGATGGGAACTCCAGAGAAGCAAGAAGCAGTAAAACTTAGATGCTTCGTATAAACCTTGCAAGGACCAGCCTTTGTCTGGTATACAAGCTTACAATCCCGGTCAATTACCGGATGGGATGATCTTCGAAAAAAATTCCTTCTTCAGTTCAGCTCAACTTTTCCAAAGACAACATTTTTCAATCTTACAAACTGTAAGCAAAGAGAGAATGAAAGGGTCTCATATTTCACTGCTCACTGGAAGGGGTTAGCATATTCCCTAAGATTAGCACTCCCTCAAGAAGAATTGTTTCCAATCTGTGTGGAAAATCTGCGTGATGAATTACGCACGCCGTTAATCCCTGTGAAATACACAGGAGGGTTTCGAGACCTTACTTCAATCGCTCAGCAGATTGAAGATTCCCTTATACATGCTAAGGCTAAATCTTGTGTAATTCCATCAACTCTAGGAAGGAGAATGGGTAAAGCAGAAACTGCTACAGTTATGCTTAAACAAGCACCCGTACCTATTTCTACTTCAAAACCTTCATCTTCTTGAAGGGATCCACCTCCTGAGCGCCAACATCATAGGCCGTTTCGTTAAGACGATCAAAGAGATCAAATACGAAAACAATTTGAGGATCTGAAGAGCAAAACATACTCTTTCCGAAATGAACAGGTTCCTGGTTATTTCATTTCGGCTCTGGAAAATAATTTGGTTCAATTTAAAATTCCCATGAGGTCAAACAAGAAAGGAGATGAAGATCGTCCCAATTATTTCCCCTTTCATCAAATGTTGGGGCATCTCATCTAGGAGTGTTTTGTATTCAAGGACCACCTGTAAAAAATGGTCGAGTCGGGACAAGTCAAACTTAAAGGTTCTTTAGCTCAGGTAGCATGTGTTACTGCTACAGTTCCAGAGGAGTAAGGTTAGTGGTAAGAAGTAAAAATCAAAAATGCACAGAAGTATGATGATTGTATGGTCAGAAAGACAATCAACCGAACTCATGCTATTTTGCGAACACAATTAAAGAAACCAATTGTGTCTTCTTCCATGAATGTTGTGGCAAAACCCTCTTCGTGAGAGGAAAATTCCTCAAAGAAACGGCATGATTCAAAGAAATAAAAAGAATCAGAAGAAGATGAGTATGTGTCAAAGCCTAAGTTGTTTTTGACTCTGGAAGACTTCATGCCATCTACTTTAAAGCCACGGGCACCACCCCACCAAATGGAACAGCCTAACCAGGCTAATCAGGCAGAGTCTTCATGAGACGAAGAGTTAATATTTGGTTCTATTAATATGATTCAATTAATAGATCCATATGACAGTCGCAGTTTCGATTTTGATGAGCCTGAATTCCCTGTATCAAACAGGGGAATCAGAGAAAGTTCTATAGGATTAGGATACAGGGGAAAACGTGGATCTTTCAGAAGCCACTATTCCAATTTTACCCCTGCTAGAACTGTGTACGCAGCAGAAACTCATGGTAGAGCCCTTCAGCAAGCTCAGCAAGAACAAGAAAGTTCTTCTACCAATAGCAAATTCAGTCCTGACACAGTTATTTTGGAAGACCAATTGAAGGTTCCATCTTCTTCCTCTCAGCAAGTAAATGGATTTAATCGGTCTAATCTTCCAAAACCAGAAATATTGCCAACTCCTATCCCAATACAAGATGCATCAACTTCCAAAGAATCTTCTTCCAAGGTACCTACTAAACCACATATTCCTGTTGGGAAACGCAGACCTCTGGATCAAAAGTATGATGTATTAAAACACTTGGCCCAAGTACCAGCCATGTTATCAATTCTAGATGCTCTGAATATGTCAAAAGATCTTCGGGAAGCACTCATCGAGGCTTTGTCAAGTCCTCAGGAGTTTGAAACCGAAATTCATGCAGTTGAAGTCTATCACATAGAGAATAATCCTACAGAATTCCATGCAATAATATCTTTTAATGATGAAGATGAAGATGATATTGTGCATGGAAATATTAGACCTTTGTAATTATCTGGCAAGTTCAATGGTGTAGACGTCCAAAGAGATTTCATTGACAATGGTTCAAGAGTCAACCTCATACCCATTCGTACACTTCATTGACTGGGCCTCACAGAATCTGATTTATCTCCTTCTACCATGATGTTACAAGGATATGATAAAAATGAACAAGAACCACTGGGCAAAGTTACACTCGGAACACAGTTTGGAGATCTTGTATCCAATTCGGATTTCATGGTTGTTGATCAAGACTTATCTTTCAACATCTTGCTTGGAAGACCCTGGCTACATCAATATGCGGCTATCCCTTCGTCATACCATCAAGGTCTCAAATATTGTTTTGATGGTAAAGTTGGGACATTGTATGGTGATAAGGCCCCATTCAAGACATGTGAGTCTCAATACATTAAGGTGGAATTCTATTACATGAAGGGAAGGGATAAATCCACAACAAAGGAGATTACCAAAGTTAATGCTCCATATGGTTTAGAGAAGATTCCAGTAAATCCATTTACACATGTGAGTACAGATTATGTGTTGCCTATCAGTCAAATTGAAAAGATAGACCCAAATAAAAATATTCTTATGGAAAGATCCATAATGTCAATTACGGCAATCGAGCCAGACAACATGGGAGAAATTGGTAACCCACCAAGCAGTGATGAATGCACAAATGGTGACGTCTTCATTTCATCTGCTGAAATCCAAAAAGTCTATACTTCCCCAATTAGCCCAGAAGAATTTATATCAACATCAGAGGTGAACAATGATGTCGATTCTCAATCCATCGTCTCCTCTTTATTACGCAAAGAAGACCCTTCATCATCAATCGGGTTGGAAATGGAAGCTTCTTCTTCAAGATATGAAAATTTTGACATCTCTTCTGATCATGAAAATTCTGCTTCATTATCTACTATGAAAGTAGAAATAGAAGAAATAACACATGATGAAGAAGAAGAGGAAGATCTCAGAGATGCTCCTCCAGCATTTGAAGAGGGTATCTCTACCATTGTGGACAAACTCAGAGAAATAAATCTAGGTACAAAAGAAGATCCACGCCCCACTTTAATCAGTGCGGCCATGACTATTGAAGAGAAAGAGATGTATATTTCTTTTCTAAAGAAAAATAGAGATATATTTCCTTGGAACTATATAGAAATTCCCTGGCTTGATCCTGATGTTGCTACTCATCATTTGGGTTTACCAGAAGAACATCGAGGATTTAAGCAAGCCATGAGAAGAACACACCCAACTTATGCTTCCAAAATTAAAGCTGAAGTGGATAAGCTTATCAAAGCTAACTTCGTTAGAGAAGTTCAGTATCATAAGTGGTTGGATAATATTGTCCCTGTAAAGAAGAAGAACGGACAAATTAGAGTTTGCATCGATTTCAGAGATCTTAATCAGCATTGTCCTAAGGATGATTTCCCAGTTCCGATTAAAGAACTTTTAATTGATGCAACAACTGGCTATGAAGCACTTTCCTTCATGGATGGATATTTCAGATATAATCAGATCTGAATGGCCCCAGAAGACGAGGAATCCATAGCCTTCAGAGCCCCTCAGGGTGTGTTTTGCTACCGGGTAATTCCCTTTGGCTTAAAGAATACAGGTGCAACATATCAGTGTGCCATGCATCGTATCTTCAAACCCTTCTTAGGGAAGTTTGTTGAATGCTATGTAGATGATTTGGTGGTAAAATACAAACAATGTTCTAATCACTTGGATGATTTGGAAGTCATATTCCACAAGCTTCGACAACATAATTTGAAGATGAACCCCTTAAAATGTGCTTTTTGGGGTAACCTTAGGAAAATTTCTCGGCTTTGTTGTATGCCATCGTGGTATTGAAGTCGATCTTGAGAATACCAATTTAATCCTTGGTATGTCACCTCCTCAAAATTTGAAAGAATTATGAGGACTTCATGGACACTTAGCCTATATTCGATATTTCATCGCCAATTTGGCAGGAAAAAGTTTACCCTTCACCAAATTGATGCAGAAGGGAGTCACTTACCATTGGAATGAAGAATGTCAAGAAGCATTCGATATTCTCAAGAAATACCTCTTGAGTCCACCGGTACTCATGCCACCTGTTGAAGGAAGACCACTTATCCTCAATGTGGCAGCTCTAGAGAGATCATTGGGTGCCTTTCTTGCTCAAAAGAATGATGTTGGGAATGAAAACAACCTCTACTATCTCAGTCAAACAATGCTTGAAGCAGAAACCCGATATTCAAGTATTGAGAAGCGCTGCCTGGAATTAATCTTTACAGTTCAGAAGATGAGACACTACTTGCAACATCACGAGGTCCAATTGATATCTCGCAATAACCCGCTCAAATTCATCCTTAGTCGTCCAATGCTTACAGGATGTCTAGAAAGGTGGGCAGTTATTTTGCAGCAATTCGACATTCAGTATGTGTCTCAAAAGGTGATAAAGGGCCAAGCTCTGGCTGATTTCCTGGCTGAACACCCTTCAGTGGCAGACACATCTTCAGATATTGAACTCCATGATGAAGAAGTCTTCTCTATTCAAGAATGTCCTCAAGCATGGGAAATGTATTTTGATGGTGCTTCCAGAAGTCCAACAGGGAGGAAAATGGAAAACCATAAATTCAACAAAGTTGGCTTAGGAATTGTGCTCATTTCTCCAGAAAAGGAAGTGTTACCTTATTCCTTCTTATTGTGGGAAGGTGGTACCAATAATGAAGCAGAATACTAAGCTCTCATTGCAGGCTTGGAATTAGCGCTTCAAGCATAAGTGAATCACTTAAAGGTGAAAGGTGATTCAGACTTGGTAATCAAACGAATCAATGGGGATTATGCTATCATAAAAGAAGAACTAATCCCTTTGTATGATTATGTTAGAGAGTTAATGACAGAATTCCCTTTGGAACTGACATTTTCTTATGTCCCAAGATCACAAAATGCTCAAGATGATGCGCTGGCTAATATAGCCACAGCTTTGGCAGATCCAAATCGGGATGAGACAACCAGCAGTATTTCCCACCGTCATGCAATTTCACCTTATGTTCGAATGGTAATATAGGAAATTAATGAAATTAGTCCCATTCCTGAATCATATGGTCATACTACAGGATGGATGTCACCTATCAGGGAATACCTTCAAAATGGAACACTTCCACCTGATATAGCCGAGAAAGAACAAATCCGACGACATGTGTTCAATTTTACTCTTTATGATAGCCCAGATAACCTAGAGAAAATTCTCTACAAACATGGTTTTTATGGAGTTCTCTTCAGATGCATTGATGGTGAAGAGACAATGGCTGTCATGAAAGAAGTGCATGCAGGAGTCTGTGGTGCCCACCAGTCTGGACATAGACTGTCTAATCAGATTCGAAGGCTTGGATACTTTTGGCCTTCAATGATACAAGATTGTGTTGATTTCACAAAAAAGTGTCATTCATGCCAAGTACATGCCAACTTCATTCATCAACATCCAGAGTTTCTTCATACAGCTAAATACTCATGGCCATTTTCCACATGGGGAATGGATGTGGTGGGACCTTACCCTTCGGCTATAGCCAAGCAGTTTAAGTACATTCTTACTGCTACTGACTTCTTTTCCAAATGGGTAGAGGCACTACATCTCAAGGAAGTCAGTTCTAAATGCGTTTTTAGCTTCATAAAGTCTAACATCATTACCAGATTTGGTGTCCCTTATACCATATTGATGGATAATGGAACCAACTTCTGTTCATCAGAGGTGAAGAAGTTGTATCAAGAATACAACATCAAATCCAACCATTCATCTTGGTATCATGTAGTGGCCAATGGCCAGATAGAATACTTCAATAAGACTTTGTCAAATATACTAAAAAAGATGGTGGATAAAGATAAGAAATCATGGCCTGATAAAATCTTTCATGCTTTATGGGCTTATCGGACTACCACCCGCACTGCAACTCGGTCAACTCCATATTCATTGGTATATGGAATGGAAGCAGTATTGCCTATTGAAGTTCAATTTCCTTCGCTCAGAGTAGCCATTTTTGATCAGTCATCTACATATGAACAATCTCAAAAGTGATTGAATGAATTGGAACAGTTAGATGCGAAAATATTGTGCACTTTTCACCACTTGGAATTCTATCAGAATCGAATAGCATGACCTTTTAACAAAAAAGTTCGTCTTCGTTCATTCACTCAGTGAGAATTGGTATTAGTTCTCAGAACTCCAATGATACTAGGAAAAAACCTCCCAAGCTTGAGCCAAAATGGGAAGGAACTTATTCAATACATAGGGTCTACTCCAATGGAGCTTATTCATTAGTCTCTATGGATAGAGAACTCATCACTACTCCAACCAATGCCAGATTTTTGAAGAAGTATTTTGTATAAACACAAAATTTAACTGTCGTCCTTGCTATATGACGTTAAAATATACAGCAACGGTCTATACATATGATCTTAAACTATTTGTATTAATTTTGTCCCACACGATGTTAAACTGTGGGAAAAAATTCCCTAATTTGTCCTCACTGCATGACATTAAACTGCACAGTCCCCCTATGGTCCGATATGACCTTAAACTGCACCACCGTCCAGCAAGACGTTAAAATGTGACATCCTAACTACATGACGCTAAACTGTATAAGAGTCCCTTATGTCCGGAAAGACATTAAACTACATAATCAATGGTCTAGGATGACCTTAAACTGCACCTTGGTCCAGCAAGACGTTAAACTACATCATCAACGGTCCAAGCATATGACCCTAATCTATTTGCACATACGTCCAACACGACGTTAAACTATTTCTCCTTCACCGTCCTTGCTATATGAAGTTAAACTATATAGCAACGGTCCATGCATATGACCTTAAACTATTCACACTTTTTTCCAACATGACGCTAAACTGTATCGTCCCTTTTTCGTCCAGCATGACATTAAACTGTGAAAAAAAAATCCCCAATACGTCAAACATAATGTTAAATGGTGTACTCTTTTGTCCTTACTGCATGACATTAAAATTGCACAGTCTTCTTTTTCGTCCAACATGACGTTAAACTGTGTTTTCTCCATCGTCCTAACTACATGACACTAAACTGTACAGAAAGTCCTTTGATATTTCCTACATGAAATTAAAATTTACTTTTTCCCTGTTACATGACACTAAACTATGCAGCACCAATATTCCTAACTGCAAGACTTTAAACTGCATAGTCCCTTTATATATCCTACATGACATTAAACTGTGCATCGTTAAGGTTGTTGTTACCTCTTGTTTCTCACACCGAGTATGAATCATGTGATCTTAGATAAAACGTCAACCATAACACTCTCTCTGGGATACTAACCATGTGTAAGTCCCAACAAAATCATTTTTTTAGGTCGTTGTCCCCAAGAACAACATGATCATTAATTCATTCTTTAATTGAACTACACAGACTTTGATCCTTGCCTTCCAGGCTGGGTATGTAGGCAACCTCCCAAGGTTCAAGCCCAAAATAAATCTCTTCACATCGGTTCACCTCCATCTCATACGATGTTGATTCGTGAAACCGCCCCTAGAATCAATATCTTTACATTAGTTCACTTTCGTCCTTGTTATACGACATTAAACTATACAACACTTTTCTACAATATGACAATAAACTACAATATTCTTTGATAACCTCACCTGAGAGGGAACCATTATTTACATTGATTTTTCAATCATGTTTCATTTCAAAGACTACGTGTAAACATGGAAATGCCCAAACCTTTTATCTTGGGTTAAACCATCATTCTACTAAAGTACCCTTTCACCCTTCACATGTAAGAACCAAATTTGAACAGAGGGTATTTCTCGAACTACGTGGGCTTGATTCCCATCCCTATGGGATACATAGGAACATTCGAGTGTCCCTCGAATCTAGCCCCAAGTCTTTGGGCCTAACCCCAAATTCCACTTTCAGTCCCTTGGCTGAAAAGTCCCCATGAAAGCACACACTATGTATTTATTTTAATGGTCCAAGCTCTATAACCCTAAACTAAGATCTCTAATCCTTTTGTCCCACATGACATTAAACAATAGTTCAAGAACTACGTATGGATTGATTCCCATCCTTATGGGATACATAGTAAAGTCCAACATTTCAATTCAGGACCCAGCCACAACATGATTATGGTTAGCATTGATCTATGTATCTCTGTATACATTGGACAATACCCATCTTTATGTGTCATAATCCTAACCTTAAATATTTTCAGATCTTCATAACCCTTTTCATGACTTCTAGTCACAAAAATGTCAAACTTCCGAGAATTATTTTTCCTGACTATGCAGCACGTGCCCATAGGCGGCCTTGCATAAACAGTCTACATAACAGATTTTCAGCCAAAAGATACTATTATTTGACTATGCAGCTAATTCCCTTAGGTGGCCCTGCATAATTCAACCCCCTAACGGGTTTGTCGGATAGTGGTAACATCCTTCTTGGGAAGAATGCCTTTTTTTTTCTTTTTTGTCTTAAATGACAGTATGTAGGGATCCGCAAAAGCATCCATCCTTAAGATATTTTTCCCATATCCTTTTTCATGATCTGAAAGTATTCATGTATATGGTTTATATTCTCCTTGCCTACGTTTGGGTTAGAACTTCGTAGGAGTAATATCCATCCAGTTCTTCGATAATCTTGTTTGGAAATATCTTCTCCTTATTTCAAGTACCTCTTTCCATACAACAAATTCTATACTTTGAAAAATTTGAATCTCCATAAATTTTCACTCGGTTTTAGCACTAGGAAAGTAAATTTCTGAGAGTTTTTTTTCCTGAATATGCAGCATGTGCCCATAGGCGGCCTTGCATAAACAGTCTACATAACAGACTTGTTAGCCAAAAGATACTATATATTTGACTATGCATCCAATGCCCGTATGTGGCCCTACATAATTCAACCCCTAACAGGTTTGTTAAATAATGGTAACTTCATTCTTGAGAAATACTTCTTCTAATTACTTTTAGCTCTTTTTCATATAATTCCTCAGATTCAAATATTCTTAAGTCATAGTTTACATTCCCCCCCCCCTCATACTTTAGTATGGTACTATATTTTCAGATGAATTGTCAAGGAATTGAGTCAATTATAATTCATTCAGTCAAAGCTATTTCGAACTTAAACATTAGCCTCTTTATGTACGACGTGCATGACTTTAAACTGCCCACAAATGAAAAGGGAACTCTGAATAAAAGTCAAGTTCCAGCTCACTAAACATACATTTTGTATGATATAGGTAATATTGAGAAATTAAAAGATTCAAAGTTTGTAGGGTTATTTACATTTATCCTAGTAAAAATCAAACTATGCTTACTAGGCCCATTGGATTAGGTAAATTTTAGAGCAGGTAGCAAGAAAATACGTTCACAAATGATTGAAGGTGAAAGTGTTTTTCATTGATGCACAAGAGTTAGAAGGACATCCACAGATTGGAGTCTCTTCTCTTTTCCAAGGAATTACAAAAGACTTTCAACATAACTCTTCATTTGATTTACGGTATCCTGATCTTCATCAGCAGCCACCTGGAGTTCATTCATTCAACTAGATACCATAAGAGATGCGGTGATACCAGCTCTTCTTGGAACAATTGTAAAAGAATGTTCTTGAGTGCATCTTGAGAAAAGTTTCTGCAGATCAAACAGTGACTCTGTTTCTGTCCAAGAGACTTGGAAGATGGATACATGGATTTGAGAATGGAGCATTGGAAGTAAAGAGCCATTTGGAGAGAGTAATCTTTTCAGATATTTCTCTAATTCCATGTTTGTATTCTCTCCACCAGACGGCAGTGGAAAAAATTTCAGCCCATGGGTTTGCCATTTTCATATCTGCAAGGAAATGACATGGAGGAAAAATTTGAAAGTTCACACCATTGTTGTTGCTCTTAATGCACAACATAACCGAAATAGAGGAGTAGCAGTGCAGATGCATCTCAGGTATATAATTCTTTGCATCTGGAACATTGAATCCTTGCAGATGACCATGACCACACAGAGGAAGATAGATTCTCTATGGGAAATTAAGATGATATTTCTTCAAGTATTTAGCCAAATCTGGGAGAGTGATGTCGCATATATCATAGTAATCATGGCCAACAATGTTCATCATGTCATCAACCCTCTTGCTAGCCAGTCCATCAGCCGTTCCGATTCTCTTGGGAGCCATTAAATCTACACAAGAGTTGAATAATTAACTCTTAAGTAAGTTGACTTTTCATAAACTTTGTAAAGAAATTTGAAAAAAATGGCTAAGGCATTAAGGCACACAAGTCTAAACTTGGCGCGCAAGTATGGATGTTCCGCGCAAGTATTTGGCGCGCAAGTATCACCGCACAAGTCCAAATACCTATACAGCAACGCAACAGCAATGAAACATCACAGAGAAACTTGCGCGGCGAAGGTGACCTGCACGATAAGAGCTTGAAGGTTTGAAATCCGGATGCTTTGTACGGAAGTGAGGCCCTCTATTTATAGACGCGGCCATGAACCTGCGCGCCACCCTCTGCGCCATCAATACTTGCGCGCGACCCTTCATTTGTATTTCTTCTTTTCCTCAGAGTCACATCCTCATTTCTTTCGGATCCAACTCTGAGGGGGGACTTTTGTTGACGCTACTCTTTCGTCGCAGAGTCTAAAGATTGAAAGAGGGTATTATCTTAACTCGAAGTGATTCAACCTTTGGACAAATATCAAAAATTGACAAAGGAAGGAATAAGAATAATACTGCGCAAGGGCCGTGCAAGTTCTACAATGGTCACACAAGTATACTTGCGTGCCCCTAATGGTCGCACAAGTGACTTGCGTGCCCTAAAAGATAACCGCTCGGGGTATTCTTGAGCCCATAAATAGACCCTGTGGGCCCCCCATTCAGAGAGGAATTTTTCCAGAAACTCAGATTTGAGCTCCCGGCGCCCTATTCTCTTTTCAAAGCTTTCGAAACACTTTTAAGGTAATTTCTTACCTAGAACGGAAGATCTAAAGAGGGGGATGAAGAACTAAGTGTTGAAACTCATCAACGCGTGCGCGCCTGAGTGGACAGACCTTAAGGGAAATGGCCACACTTGCGCGCCGCCTAAATCATTCAATAGAAATTGCGCGCCAATCTTCTGGAAGAACCTCAAGAGGATTATATAGTCTTTAACCAAGAGTCGCTCAAGTATTACCCGCTGGTTAACCATCGCGCAAGTACCCCTGTGTCGTGCAGGTATACCTGCGTGACCAGGACTTGTGCGCCCACGCAGTACCTGCGCGCCTGCTAGGACTTGCGCACCCCTGCCTTTTTGGGTGCCCTTATTACCCATTTCACCCCTCTTATGTCATTCCACCTCTCCTATTCAAGATTCAGTCTTCAAGACACTCTTCAAAGCCATTTATGGCATGACTTCTTGATTTGACATCCTTATCTGAAAGGAATTTTTTGTAATATCTCTCACAACCTAGTGATTTACACATCTTTATGTCACTAAAGATTGAGATTTCATTCATTAAACCTCATCCTTTAAGATGAGAGAACTAGTCTCAAATATGGGCCTCCTTTTCAGGAATAAGCCCCAGTCATAATTCTAAAATCTGGGCATCCTCCTTAGGAGTAAGCCCCAGTCCCCTAATTTGGGCATCCTCCTCAGGAGTAAGCCTCAATTCTTAAAGTTCCCACATCTGGGCATCCTCCTTAGAATTAAGCCCCAAACCTTAATTTCTTTAACCTGGGCCTCCTTTTCAGGAATAAGCCCCAGTCATAATCCTTAACCTGGGCCTCCTTTTCAGGAATTATTCCCAGTCATAATCCTTAACCTGGGCCTACTTTTAAGGTGTAAGCCCCAGTCTCAAATATGGGCATCCTTTTCAGGAGTAAGCCCCAGTCTCAAATATGGGCATCCTCTTCAGGAGTAAGCCCCAAGTCCCTTAATTTTTCAAGTCTCTTAACCTGGGCCTCTTTTTCAGGAGTAAGCCCCAGTCTTAATTTCTCTTAACCAGTCCTAATTTACCTTTGATCTGGGATTCATTCTCAGGAGTAAAACCCAATCATAAGTCCTCTACTAATTTGGGCCTCCTTTTCAGGAGTAAGCCCCAAGTTAGAGTATTCAAATATCCATGAAGCACATATACCTTTATGGACCCTGTTCCTATATTTCTTCCCTGAAGTAAATCCTAATATTCATTTATCTGGGCAGTCATTCATACATAAGCCCCACATTATTTCTTATTATTGCATCTTTCATGGTACAATTGTCTGGTTTTTACCAATACCTCTTGTTTCTCACAACGATCATGACTCACGTGAGCTTAGAGTGTAAAAGTAATTATGACATCCTTCTTTGAGCCATAAATCATAAACATCATACTCCCTTACTCGAACTACGTGGGTTCTGATTCCTTTTTTAAACAAAGGATACATAGGTAGCCCATCTGCGGGTTCGATCCCAATTCTGAAATAATCTATGTCCTTCTGAATGACAATAAACTTCAAGTGCCCCACTGAGTGGCTTTAAAACCAGAATGGTCATCATAATGACCAAGAGACTTCTATATAAATGTGTCGAAGGATACAATTGACCAAGAATCTCTAATAAAAACAGATGATTCTTTATCGATGAAGAACCATGAATACATATAAAATATTCTCTAAATTTCCTAATAATTTAATCATTGATTGTCAGATATGAAGGAAATATCATTTTATACTTGGTAATGTAATAAGGATTCACGGACATAACTTAAATCTATAAATAGAGTCACAGATTAGACAATAATTCCCCTCAAAAAGGTGTGATGAGTCCGACCTCCCATCATCTCAACCAATGAAAATTCCTAAGCCTCATCAGTCCACAAACTAATGAGCGCCTACCATTGGAAAGTAGGTCCAAATGGATGTGGAATCATAGGATATTTCTAGTTCTACGAACAAACCCATTAGAAACCAATTGGAATGTTTGAATCTCCCATCAAGGAGATCATCCCCAAATTTCGAGGGAAACAATGTGTTAAAAATATCTCTAGGATATTACATATTTTTATACTTGCATAAAAAGGGAATTTAGAAATAACAATAATATTAAAATTTCAGAAGGAAACAATTTTATATTGACACTTACCTCAAATCATACTGCTTTAGACAACATACACTCGAAACCACCAATTTACACTTACAGATATATACACCTTCACATATATATTTTCACCATTTTAATCCACGTATACATTCCACTATACATGATGGAATATAAACAAATAGGGAATATATATATATATATATCTGTGTGTGTGTGTTCTTACTTATGCATAATTGTAAAAATCAAATTCAAGGGATCAAAAGACACCCTAAACACCAAGAGGAAACCAAAAATCATCAATGTCCAAAAAATAAAACTAGTATAAGAAAAGTGTAAAGGTAACCTACCTCAAATAAGGGAAGAAGAACTAAAATGGATTGAAACACTTCAAACTCAATGGTGGATGATGAAACAAACACAAATATATACTGAGAGACTCATCAAATGCCCAAACAGTGGAAGAAAATATCAATAATTGGGTCCTCCCATAGCCTAGGATTTTTTTGGATATAGAGGGGGAAAACCATATAAAAATGAAGAAGGATGGAGGCATAGAAATTACCTTGAATTTTGGACCAAGAATCCTAAAGAAATGGAGTAGAATCACCATGGAAAGGGAGCTAACTAAAGTGGTGGTGGAAAGCACATGGCTGGAGAGAAGGAGGGGGGGGGGGGGGGTTGTTGCACATTACCCGGGTGGGAGGGAAAACTATTAAGTATAAATAAATAAAAATTGAAAAAATTAATAAAATACAATTATTTTTTCATTTATTGGGAAAATCATTTGATTAGGTCACATGTTTTTCCTAACCATTTTTCAACTGTGCGAGAGGAACTTCCAAGACACACCCCCACCATGCAAGTTTTCCCCTAATAGGTTGCATGATAGGAGGTCATGAGAATACACCCTAAATAAGAAATCCACATTTATATGTGTGATTCGATGTTCCAATCTGTGGACACATGTATTAATCCTTAGTCATTAATATTATCCTTAGTGGATATAATGGATTTTTTGTTTGATGTATTGATGGAAACTATAATTTCATATCCTTGTGGAGAAGTAGGATATGTTGGATGCATCATGAGTGATATAGAATTAATGAATAGTGAGAGAAATTATTTATTCCTTTTGTCTCTTGATGAAAGTTAACATATCAAGCCCTTTGATAGAAATGGAACCACCTGAATAATTCCATATACATTGTGTTCAATGGATGATTTTGTTTTTTAGAATTCAAATAAATATACATCAAACATATCGATTTATGGAACCAGTATACAACCTTATTTATTTGAGATGTTCTAATAAAATGATTATATTACATGGTAAATATTTTTATGATGTTGAACGTTGTTTTGATATTAAATACTTTCTATATAGATAACATGACATGTTTCAAAATGATAACCTTGGAATCTATATGGTTATGAATAATGCCACTAAGAAATATTCATAGAGGGTCAAAAACTAAGTGTATCCATAACCTCAATTAAATTCCTATTTAGAATTTAACAAGTAAAAAAATAATATTTATTTAGGTTTTGATTGATCACCATAACTTAATAACATGTTATTTGAAAGAATAAGTAAGTTAAATAATAATTATAAATATTAATTTTTAGGTTTCGTGAATATAATATTTTTTATATTTATCATTTAATAATTAACTGATATTTATTTATTAAATAAATAATCATTATTTGAATATTGGTAAATGACAATTAGGGAAAGAAGTCAGAGTTTAATGGTATGGTTAGAAATAATATAAATGATATTTATTTATATATTCTTAATGTTTTTTCAAATTTCAAGAGAATATTATTATTATTATTATTATTGGAAATTAGTTAAATTAATAATTATAAATATGGAAAGGTTTTAGTGAGAAACCTTCCAACCCTAAACCCACCATAATAAATATCTAATTATATCATCATAAAAAAAATTGGTGTGGAAAATGGATAAAGTGAGACTCTCTCAATCCCTATAGAGAGATAAAGAGATATATAGTGATCTCCTCCATTCCCCTCTCAATACAATGAGATAACATTAATATTTCTTCCTCTCTAGAGAATAATTTTGTTGTGATCAAACATGAACAATGAAAGCAATCAAGATCATCCATTCTAGCACCCGATGATTCTATGACATTGTTAAGATATTATAGTACCTATGTGGATCACCTATAGAGGGGTTCTTCACAAGGATAATGAATCACAATGATGGCATGAAAATATATTGTTTACTAGATCATCAAAAAAAGTGAAATTAAAAGTCGAGGTAATTATATATAATCATAAATTTTTTATAAATTATATGTGAAGATCCTTCTCATATGGTTCCAGTATTTTAATGTTGTCAAGTAATATATTGTTTATATTAGAAATTATGTTTTTATCATGTGAATAAATGATTATATGTTATTTACAACTAAAATATGATATGTTCATAGTATCTCAGGATGCTTCCACTATGCCAAAAACCTATAAGTTGTATAATATTGGTTATATATTTAATTAGAAACTATTTAAAATTATTTGATTTTATATTTATTTTCATTTTATTTTAATTATATCAATTCATTTTAATATGTGAAATCATCATATCTTCACTATTTTTATTCTTTCTAATATTAAAACCAAACGGTTAAGATTCAAACACAAAAAAATCATACAAAGAACACCATCTAGAGGTGACAAAGGTTATTTTTGGATAAAACTAGAGTACACAATGTGTACTTCCCATATACATGCCATGTATTATGTTTTCTTTCCCATATCTCATTATATAGGGTTAGATCTAGAATAATCTGATCTATGATCTAAATAAAATGGATCAGTGTGTGGATCCATACATATTGGAAAATGATATGAAGAACTACATGTAGTGTAGCAACTATACATGTCATGTAGTCCCTGTCTACTCATGATGGAGAAGAAAGGGCATCCCAGCAAACCATGTATCAGATACATTACATAGGAACTGAAATTCCATGCAACTTCGAGGTTACACATCATGTAAGTTGGACTACAATATATTTAGCTCAATGCGTTCTATGGTAGGGAACATGACCAGACCCAAGGAATACACTGTGGACATGGTTAGTAGACAAGTATGCACTATGTTGTTTAATTTTGATAGTGTTATCAAATTTTCATTAAAAGAATAACTAAATGTATAATTTAACCCATTTATTATGTGTTTTGTGTGTCATTCATTCAAAAGTACACTTCATGTCACAAGATTAACAATTATATATTAAATTATTTTCCATGTAAATTTTTTTGATGAACACACGAGGTTGTCTTTGAGTAATATTTATACTACATTAATTTTAAATGAAATTAATTTTTTATAAAATCAAATATGATATTGGGTTATAGATGATTGGATGGAATTAAGATAAATTGAAATAATTGAATAAATTCATGGATCATTATCTTAATTAAATAATGAATCAATGGAATTGAAAACTGGATGAAACACATGTGCTTGTTTCGATGTGTAAATGATTAGTAGATTAGACCATCCCCTGTATGTGATTGGTTTATTTTAATTTATTGTGGTTAAATTATTATTTATGTCTTGCATTTCCCTCATCCTTATTATGTAAGATCAAGTTTTTCCATGATTTTTTTGTAAAACCCATTTTTTCAATCCATTGGATCCCCTCACCTGTGTGCAGGTAATTGATTATGTTGGGATGGAGTTCCAATTTGAGAGGAGGTAATCCAATTTATTAAGACAAGGTAAAACTAATCAAGGTGATATATAGGATAAAACGAGGAATGTTGCATCATGATCCAAGTTACGGTTCAAGGTGTTTCCTCCCCTAGGGTCAAGGGTAAGTTTAACATACACTATATAAACTCACCATTAGATAATCTCATGATACTGACACATATATTTTATTTTTATAAGTTTCATGGTTAATTATTTATGTTTGTAAATAACACATGATCACCTAATAAATGAAATAACAAGTATTCAAGATGGAATAAAATATTATTAGATTATACATAAATTTTTTATTAGACATGGTTAATCAGTTAAGTAAAATACACTCAAAATTAACAAGTCGTGTAAAAGGATAAAATGAGATTTATGCATAAGGATAAAATAACCCTTAACTAAAATATTATGTTTGTGTAGCCTTACACTACTGAAGTTATAAATTACTTCATAGTTCAAAGTGCTTGACTAACCCAAGTTGGAGTGATTTAAATTATCATGGAACTTTTAACTTGAAGTTTTGGGTTGACTTAACTTAGTTTACATCAATGGTTGAATATTGAAGTAGGACTTGTTGTAATTAAGAAGAAAAGGTTAATGAAATATTAAAATAGGATTTTAGGTTTGGGGAGTCAACTCAACTGATCTAGGAAATACATGTTAACATAGTTTTAAATTTATGCCAACCTAAAACCTTTAAAATAACTTGTCAGGATCAAGTATGGGTTATTAGAACGAGAATATGGATAACTTCCACTGGAATATCTATGTAAAAAGATATTCCGAAACTGATGGTTATGGATATTGGTTTTCAAAAATTAGTCAGATATTAATGGAATTTAATTGAATTTAAATTTATTAATCTAATTTTGTAATCAAAACAAGTACTAATTATGTTATTTTAAATTTTAGAAATGGAAAACCAGATGACTAAAACAATATCACTATAATCCATAATTGGGAAGGGTAACTTTATCTCTATTACGAATTTATAGGAATGGTATAATCTCTTGTGCATTATACTATGCCACAAATGGAGAATATATATGTTGGAAACCCCACAACCTCAGTTCATTTCTAAAGTGGGTAATGAGGAACAAAATCTCTCTCTATTTGAAGCATGTAGATGATGCTATTTATTTTTGATGTTTTATGCTATCATATATATACAATGAGATTTTATGGAAATATAAGGATATAGATGTACATATAATTATTAATCACCTTAAGGATCTCTATCAAGAGAATTTAAGATGAGAGAGATATGACATCTTCAATGAATTGTTCACATGCATGCATGGAGAGTTAGTGTTAGCTGGGGTACATGTGGTTAAGATGATTAGATATATTGAGTTCCTAGACATATTGGGTTTGAATATCCGTGATGATCTGTGCATAGATATCATTCTTTCTTCATTAC
The DNA here is from genome assembly GCA_963277665.1 of Viscum album. Classification (NCBI taxonomy): domain Eukaryota; kingdom Viridiplantae; phylum Streptophyta; class Magnoliopsida; order Santalales; family Viscaceae; genus Viscum; species Viscum album. The sequence goes on from OY728162.1 coordinate 1,151,275,172, forward strand.
CTAAAAAACTATCTAGTTCTTTTGTAAATTATAATATGAAAAATAGCGAGAAGACACTTCTGAAAATTATTACACTTATTTTCAAAGTTCATAAATACATGTGGCTTGACAAAAATGTTGTAATAATGGTGAATAAGAATAACAGTAATAATGAAAGGGAGAAAAAGACACATCCCAAGTCTAAGGGTCTAGTGTATTATATAGATAATAATGAGAAGATCTAGAGGTGTGGAAAGGAATAATATGAAATATGTTTTTCATGTGGAAAGTAGGGCCACTGGAAAAAGAATTTCACCAATCCAAATAAGTAAGAGTAATATTTAGGTGTATTCATTATTGAGTGCATTATTTCTATATCTACAATTTGAGTATTAGATACTACATGTAGTTCTCACATTTGTATCTAAATATAAAATCCATGTAAATTTTGGAAGGTTACAGGAGGAGAGGTGGGTCTATAAGAAATAAATAGTTCTATGATGTAAGATATAGAAATTTTATATGCTACCATCTCACATTTACAACATGATTGATTTTTTTAAGAACTATTATGATGTTCCTTGTGTTACCAAGAACATTATTTCTATTTCTTGTTTAAAAATTGATGGATTTGTTTTCAGAATTAGAGATAAAGGTTATGACTTTTATAAAGATAACATATGGTATGTTATAACACAATTGAATAATTTTATTTATGTTTTAAATTATGAAAACCAAATATAGTAATAGATAATGAAACAAACATTCATGACTTATATAACACCCAACTGTGGCATCACCATCTTGGTCATGTAAATGACAAGAATTTGACAAAGCTATATTAAGATGGTTACTTAGTATCTTTTGATCTTAATCCCTCTGAAATATTCCATTCTTGTTTACAAATTAAGATGAATAAACCACTATTTGGTGGTCAAGGTGAAAGGGACACATATCTTAGAGTATTACTATACACCAATGTGGGTGGACCTTTTGAGTAAAATCTAGAGGTGGAATCTCATAATTTATTACTTTTATTGATGAATTGATCAGGTGTGGTTATATCTAATTGTTGAGGTATAAGTATAAATTCTTTTAGAAATTCAAAGAGTTTAAGAATGAGATTGATAATCATTTCAGTAAGAAGATAAAGAAACTTTGATCAGATCAAGGCAGTGGATATCTTAACCAAGACTTTATTGATTTTATATGGGAGTGTGGGATTTTATCTCAACTAACTCCACCTTAAAAAGAATATTGGAATGATGTTAGTGGAAGGGAGAAGCATACCTTGTCAGAAATGGTATGGACAATCACGAGTCACACAACCTTTCGTTATCATTTTGTGGATATATATTAAAAAAGTATTATACTTACTAAAATGAGTACCAAATAAAGTGTAAAATTGAATTCCCTTAAATTTATGGAGTAGAAAGAAATATGTTTTTCAAATGTTCATGCATAGGGTTGTGAGGAATTTGTTAATGCTATACCAAGAATCAAACTCGAACCTCTAGGCATGAAGTTTATCTTTATAGGTTATCCCAAGGTAAAAAGGGGATACTATTTATACAAAACTTCAGAAAAGAAAGGGAATATCACAAGATATAGAGTTTTTCTTGAGAAGGAGAATATCCTCAAGGAGGATTATGGGAGAAATATTGGCTTTGATGAAGTTTATGAGTAAGATACACAAGATTAGGTATAGGAAATGATTATATAGGTTCACATAAAAGATTTTTTCTCGAAAATTATGTACGTTTTAGGATGCTAGAGATGCAATGAAACCAAAGAAAAATGGTTTTCCAGTTATTGATGATGGTGAACCATTATTGTTTGAAAATGAAAATGCACTTTTCTATTAGGATCCAGTAAAGAGTTAAAAATCTTCAATATGGAAATAATCCATGAATTCTGAGATAGATTCCATGTATCAAAACCAATTTTTGGTTTTGCTTGATCCGCAAGTTGATGTAAAACCCATTGGGTGTGAATGGTTATTGTAGAGAAAATATGAAATATAAGGTAAATTAAATACCAAGAAATCCAGATAAGTGGATAAAGGTTTTAGATAACATCGAGGAATTACCTATGATGAAACATTTTCTCCATTTTCTTTGTTTAAGTCCATCAAAATTTTACATTACATATTATCTTACCATGACTATGAGATTTTAAAATTGGATATTAATTTTTTTTTTACTTAATTTAAAAATTCGAGAGGACGTGTATATGACACAACAAAATGGTTTTATGACTCCCAAAAATGAAAAAAGGTATTCAATATTTAAATTTCCATTTATAGATTAAAAAATCAACCTAGTCATGGAACATTTAATTCAGTGAAGCTATAAAGTAATCTAGTTTCATTAATAATGAGTGTTATCCATGTGTTTGAAAGATATTTAGTGTGAGTATAGTTATTTTCATAGTACTATATGTTGATAACATATTAATAATTGTAAATGATATACTAGCCTTACAAGAGGTCAAATAATGGTCAGGAAACTAATTCTCTATAAAGGAATTAGGGGAATAAACCTAAATTCTAGGGATAAAGATCATACTTGATAGATCCAAGATGATGCTTGGAATAATTCAAGGAATATATATTGACTAGATATATAAATGCTTATTTATGGAACAATCTAAGAGGGGATTGGTTCAAGTGCATCATGGTATAAAACTTTATAAGAAAATGTGTCATAAGATACACGAGGAAAGAGAGAGAATGAGTAATATCCCATATACTACTACAATAGAATCTATTATGAATTTAATGTTATGTATAGGGCTTTATGCTTCCTATTATTTGAGTATGGTAGGAATATATCAAGAAGATATAAGTGAAAAAACTGGATTACTATATAGGATATCCTTAAGTATCTATGAATTTTTAAGGATATATTCATGGTGTATGGAGGAGATGAAGAACTAGTCATACGGTTCTATAAAGATGCTATTTTAAGATAAATAACAATGATATGAAGGCACAGTCTAGATATGAACTTTTCCTCAATGGAGGAGCTATGAGATAGAAGAGTTCAAAGAAACCAGTTGTCTCTGATTATATAGTAGAGTCTGTGTGTATTGCGTCTTCTGATGCATCCAAAGAAACCGTTTTTATTCAAAAAAAATTAAATATCTCAATGTAGTACCTAATATTTAAAATCATATCATAGTTTACTACAATAACACTACAGTGGTGGATCTCTCCAAAGTGTAAAGGTCTACCAAAAGAAAAAATTATCTACTTCAAAAGTTTCATCTCTTGATATATATTTTTTCAATGAGATAATGTTAGAGTGGGGATATTATCCCTAGAGGAAAACATGTAAGACCCCATAATTAAGGATTCATAAAAGCATAAGTATGAGTATCATTTGAGAGCTAGTTGACTGAAAGCTATTTTTAGTTGGATCTAGTGCAAGTGGGACTCTGTTGGAGTTGGTTCTTTATGACCAACTTATTTAGTAATTAAATACATGTTTTTCTTATTAAAGAAGTTTTCTTATAACATCATGATTTTTCTTCTATATAATATTTGAATGTGATAATGTCCTTATAATATATTCCACATTGAAAGGTCATATCAGTTCTCCACTATGATGAGAACCGTGAGGTTCCACAACATTATTCTTGAACCTTGTTTTATGTTTGAATGATATTAATTTATGGGAAATAATAACATAGGTTATCAGGGGTAGGAGGATGATAATTCACTGAGACACCTTCTCATGGTGTTCTCCCTTACAAGTCTCTAGGATTATAGCTTATGAGAAAATAACCCCAATTAGGAAATCCATTTTTACATGTTTCATTGGATATTCCTATTTTCAGATGTGTGTATTGATACTTAAACTTTATGATTATCATTAGCAGATATCACATCTCATATGTTTTTATGAATTTCTGAAAACTATGATGACATATTCTGGTGGTGAAGTAGGATATGTTCGGTTCAACATGAGTGATATATCATTGATAGATAATGTGATAAAATATTTATTACTTTTTTATCTTGATGAAAGTTAATATATTAGGAATTTTGATGGAAATGAAACCCCCTCAATAAATCCATATCCATGGTGTTTGGTGGGTAATTTAATTTCCATAAATTCTAAGAAAGAAACATCAAGAATATAGGTTAATGGAATCAATATGAAACCTGTTTCATTTTAGATATTATGATGAATGGATTATGTTAAAGAGTAAATGTTCGTGGGAGGTTGGACATCATTGTGAAATCAATATATTTCTCTACGGATTCCTTGGAATATTCTTAGATTATAACCTCTAAATTTATGTGGTTATTCTTAATAACCACGAGAAATAGGCCTATAGGGACACACATTACGTCTATCCATAATCTCAATTAAATTATAGTATTTAATTAAATAAGTTAGAATAAATAATATTTATTTAGGTTTTGGTTGATCACCAAAATTTAATCAAAAGTTATTCAAAAGAATATTTGAGTTAAATAATAATAATAAATATACTTTTTCATGTTTGGAGAATATAATATTTATTGTGAAATAATTTAGTGATATTTATTTATAAAACAAGTAGTTATTATTTGAGGATCCATAAATGTCAATGAGGGAAATCAGACTGAGTTTAATGGTTTGATTGGAAATAAAATAAATTATATTTATTTATATATTATTAAAGGTGTTTCACATGTTAGGTTATTATTATTATTATTATTATTATTATTGAACATGGGGTCAATTAAGAATTATAAAGATAAAAAGGGTTTAGTGTGTAATTTTCCAACCATAAACCTTCCATAAAAAAATATCCAATTATATCACTTCCCTAAAATAGAATTGGTGTGTAAAAAGGATAAAGTGAGAATATCTAAATCCCTAGAGATAAATCAAGAGATTTTAGATTAATATACTCTATTTTCTCTCAATAAAACGAGATAACATCAAGATTCATTTCATGAGAAGAATTTTGTTTCCATCAACCATGAACAACGCATGAGATCATGATAGACCATGCTAGAAACTGAAAACCATGCTAAAAACCAACAATTATAAAGAACTATTCAGATATTTTAGAGCATGTATGGATCAACACAAGATGTATTATGCACTTGGATCCTACAGATCAACTTTTATATGACAAGAACTTTTTAATCGAACTATCGACAAAAGTTGGATTACAAGCTTAAGTAATTATTTATCTACTCATAAATTAATTAAAAATTTCATGTAAATATCCCTTTATTATAATTATAGTGTCATAATATAGTTAATTAATCTACTATTTTCATTACATATGATTTTTTGATCATGTGGAGTGACAATTACATGTTATTTTCAACTAAAATGTGAGACGGCCATTTAATCATAGAACGCTTCCACTGCGCCCGGAACCTAAAATTTTATCAAAATGTATCATCCATATATAGAAAATAAAGTTTATATAATTATAGGATTAATTTGATAAAGTTTATTTTATATATGGAATTATGATTTTGAAATCACATAAGGGGTGAAATTTGGTAATTTTGTTTGAGAATAATAAAATATGGTAAAAAACGGTCACATACAGTGAAATACAATAAATATGATATCATAAATATGTAAGAATGAATATAATGAGTAAAGTTATTTAAATTTGACAAATGTTTTCCCTAACCATTATATTGGATCAATACGGGGATAATGGGTCAATATAGGGGGTAGTGGAGCACTTAATATAATAGAAAAATAAAACATTCATTAGTTTATTCCATGAAATTCCACTCACCATACCTATTAACACCCATACCCTATTCATATTTATCACACACAAAATTAAAAGTTACCTTTTTATGAATCTATTAATGAGTCTCCCATATCTCTCTATTCAATCTTGAAGAGCTTCATTGGTTCCAAGTGTCCGCTCTAGGCTAAGAATCACAATAGAGGTAAGAGTTCCTATTTCACCCTCTTCATTTTCTATTTGGATTACTTTTATTTTATATCATTAAATATCACAATTAATGTGATGAATAGTTTATATATACATTTTCTTATCATCCCTTTTATATATTATAAATTTCATAATACCCAAATCCCTCTCATGATTAACCTTTCATAAGCCATTACCATTCCAAAGAATGGATCTATTTTCTTCCTCTTTTCAATTCCTATCCACCTTTTCATTGTTTTATCCTTTTCAATTTCCAAGTTATTATTCAAATATTTTCATTTTATCGTTTTAATTACTATAATTAAAATACTTTTACTATGTGATTATCTATTTTAATCATATTATGCTTTGTTCATAAGCCTTTACTATGCTTAAACATACCCATATCCACAAACTCCATTATCCAATTCCATACATATTACATATATTTTTGGTATTATAGATGTATTATTTATAATATTTGGTCCCTTTATAAGTAAGGATGATGGATATGTAGCTGGTAGAGCCTTTATCAGGTCCTAATTGGATTAAACCCTATTTTGGCACAAGTTCACCTTTTCCATCACTGCATGCTGACTTGAGGTATTTAACCAAGGAAAATTTATATATTTTAATTCATATCAAATTTGTGTTATTACATAAATCTTATTTTTATAGGAAGTTTACCAAAAATTTCCTTAGTATCCTGGCATTACAAATACATGTATTCGATTAACTAAGCACATTGTTCATCATAATCTTTTTAAGTACCTAATGACTAGAATTCCATATCCTTAACCAAATAAGGGAACTTATTTAAACATTATAAACCCCTTATTATCCTTAATATATTTTAAATAAATTCACCTAGACATGCTTATTAATTATTTGACTGGGGAAATATAATTAAATGTTTTTATAATCCTTTATTCCATATGATAAAATCTTATTGGACATCTTCCATTGAGCAATTATGATTACTATTACTAAGCTGTTCATTATTGAACATTATTACATACATTACAGATTCAATTTTAATATATGAAAGAATTCATTGAAATTTTATGTTATAGGTAGTTCCTAGAATTATATATCCCCTATTTCAATGGTAGGTATCACGAGACATCTACGATAGGGTAATGTGAGCATCCTTACCCTTTATGTAAAATGTCTCGGCACAAGGCCTTGATGGTATGTTTATGATGTTTGGTATTTTGAATTAACTTCATTCCCATTATTATATAATCCATTAATTTTATCCATGTGATTGTTCATCTCTTTTTTCATCCATAGATCATGTTATGTTTCATTTATATGATATGATTTTTTATCTATTCCTATTATATAGCTTGTTCCATTATTATTCCATATTTTCTTTTGTTGTATGCTATCCCTTAATGAGTGTTTGATCTCACCCTTTACTTTTGTTTCTCATTTCCCCTAGTAATGAAGTGGATGGTATATATTTTCGAACTTATGGATAACATTAATAAATAATTAATTATACACAAATGATGTAATATGTCATGATGTACTATAATTGTTATTTATCACTTCTCATAAGGACTAATGAACCTTAATATTTTGAATGTAGTCAAATGTAATCTGATTAACCTGTAATAAATAATCCTCTAGGTAAGGGGAACTAGTAATGAGGTTATTATAGTTGTTATTATATAATTTTTTCACACAAACGTTAAGAACTGTATTTAAAATAATGTTGTTAGACAACATACATTTTATAGATATAAAAGTCAAACGATTATCAAGAATTATTTTGATATAAATCTTATTCATAGGACCATTTTTTAGAAAATATAATATATAAGTCAAGTATTATACATTATTATCTTATAATATTACAAATGATGTTATATCATTTATTATATAATTCCACATGCTAGAAGGAATAGAAACCAAGGAAAAAATCAATGAAAATGTTGGGATTGTATGGATAATAATGATAATGGTATTAATGAACGTGTTGAAGCAATTATTACTATCATAGGGAAATTGATTTAGGTTACCTCGCCTACACAGAGAAACCAGTTTCCCCCAACAAGGATCAACCTTTCTAGATATTTTTATGAGGAAATAACCTACATAATTTAGTGTGTCCACTAATATAATTGTGTTATAACAGTAAATAAAGTCTTTAGAGAATATCATTATGGCATTAGGGTGTTTTGAGAAGGAAATTTTTATCACGGATATGTATCTTTTAACAGGGTATTCTGACCAATGATGGACCTTGATTAAAAAAATACTAAGAATGTATAAGAGATATTAAATATGGAGTGAAATTTATTTAAGGTTATTTTTCTAGAAACATATTTTCCATGGGATTACTATTCTAATAGGGAAATAGAATTCTTAAATTTATGTTAAATGTAATAAAAACAGTGGTTGAGTATAAGGATAATTTAACATGGTCAGAAATGTATGTTTCATATTATCCACACAAGATAGAAATAAATATTAATCCTTCATTTGTTGTTTAAATACATGTATTCAAAGATCATTTGTCTCTCAAAATTTTCCATTTTATAAATATACAATGATGAGTACTATCAAGATTGAGAAGGGGTTTTATAAATATTTTATTTACAAGTTGAAACCATAGAAGATGAGGATGGATGATTTTTTTGCAGAGATAACCACTAGAAAGGAATATGAAGGAGGAGTGGATCTCCATATATATAATAAATACGTGAAGAAAGATTAAGGGGATTTGATATATAATTTAAATGTTAAGAGAAAGGTAATCAAGATCATGAGTAAAAAGAAAAAATAAAGGAAATCAGTGTGCAATTATTTAATTAAAAGGACATGGGACATTACTCTAATTAATTACCTAAGAACCAAGGTATTCAACCCCAAAGTAGGCATGTGTATCGAGGATAATATTTTGCAATAACAATGACTAAAATTGAAGCTCCAAATGATGTTATATTAGGTACATTGATCATATATTCAAATTTTTCTAATACACTATTTTTTTGGATCTTTGCACTCTTTTATATTTTTCATGATGGTAAAGAATATTTAATCATACTTGATGTCTTTAGGAATTATTTACTAGTTTAAACACTGAGTAGTACCTTAAATATGAAAAAAATATACTATGTAGTTCAAATTATAATGCATGGGTGTTGTCTAGTTTTTAATATCATCATTATACATATAATGTATTTTGATGTAATGTTAGATTGGATTTCAAATTATATAGAAGAATTTATTATAGATTATAAGAAATTATATTTGGTGAGGTAAGTATGAAATTACTTGTTTTTTAAGGGGAGATTTCATTACCCAAATATTTTTCAAAACCACCCCAATAGCTTAGCTTATTGAAATTATCAGGTAAGAAATGGATTAAATTTAATCTATTAAGGGTAAGGAGGTCATAAGAATAAAAATGTACCCATTTTAAAAGAATATATCAATGTATTTCTTGAGGAATTACTATGATTTACTCCTATTTAATAATTTTAATTCTCTATTGATCTTATTCCTAATGAAAAAACAATCTATGACACCATATTGAATGGTTTTAGTGGATTTAGTTGAGTTAAAGATGAAATTAAAAGTCTTAAGTGATAAAGATTACATTCAACCAAGTGTTTAACCATGGGGAGAACCTGTTTTATTTGTAAAAAATAAGGATAGTTAAATGAGGCTATGCATTGATTATAGATAAATTAATGGAATTATTATATAGAATGAGTATCCATTTTTATTTATTAATTTCCTCTTTGATTAGAGTGAAGGTGCTCAATAATTCTCAAATATTGATCTTTATTCTCATTATCTTTATTTAAAAGTTAAAGGAGATATTTCAAATATGGCCTTTCGTATGATGTATGATCATTATGATTTCACCATAACACATTTTTGGATGAGTAACACATCCTTGGTGTTTATAATTTTGATGAAGAAAGAATCCAAGTATTATCTTGATAAATTTTTGGTGGTTTTTATTGATTATAATCATACTCTAAGAGATATAATGATCATGAAATGAAATTAAAAATAATTCTTGAGGTTCTGATGATATTTTTTAGAAAAATAAGTAAATATAATTTTTGGATATATTAAGTTACTTTTCTTGTCCATGTTGTTTCTAAGGATGGTATATCTGATGATCCTTCTAAAACAAAGGTTGTAATGGAATATGAAATACCCCAATAAGTGATTTACCTTGGAGAAGTTGGGGAGAATTTGTTGTACACTGTGTTGCATTTTTTGTCAATAAGGTGTCAAGGATTGAATGGATGACATGGAGTGTCAATATGTGAATGATAGAGGATGTGATGTTGATGGTGATATTGTTAATAAGATGTCAAGGATTGAATGAATGAAAAGGTGATGGTGGTGATTGGAGAATGGCCATGGTACTGAGAAGCATGTCACTTAGGAGAATCACTATGTGGTATAAGAGGTAATGGTTGAAACATTCTCCATACTAAATCAGACGATTGTAGAGATGATCTTAGGTTCAAATAACTTGTATCAAGAAGATACAATGTCGCAACATTGTTATAAGTCCATGCATTGTCTTCACAATGCATGAGGAGATAAAGAAGTTCCATCCACCATCACTAAGTGGATGAGGAATGAAGAAGGGATCCATCCAAAACCTCTAAGTGGATGAAGTGAAAAGATGAACCATCCACTACTACTGAGTGGATGAAGTGGTTTGAAGAACACCATGCACTATCTCTTAGTGCATGGGGATTGGAAGATGATCCAAACTCATCTCTAATTGGATCATTGAATAACACTGAATAAATATTTGATTCAAGAGAAACGATTGAAGAAGAACCTTCAGGAATTCCCTCCTAAGTAGAGAATAAATGTTGAAGAGGAGATGAGGAATTCTAAAGAAGAAGAGGAGGTGAAAGAGAGGAGAATGGAATGAAGAAGACTTGTTCCTACTTGGTTATTTAACCAAGTATACAAGTGAAGATTATGTAAAAAATGGGGCCTTCCCATGAGCTAGCTACCCAAGCTTCAACCCAAGGCACATGCGGGACCACAAGGGGTCGACCCCGCCCATGAGGAGGCCTAGGCAGAGCCAGCCCGCAGGAGGCCGAGCCGTGTGTAAGCCCGTGCCACGTGGTGGTCAAGCCCACACAGCGTGGACGCCAAGGGTGCGCCTGTGGAGGAGCATAGTGGGCGCTAGAGTGCACCCGCAGGAGAACCGGTGCAGGGCGGCACCGGAGAGGGGAGAGGAGTAATCTGGGATGGAAGCGGCGGGAGTTGTTTATTAAACTGTGCAAGAACTGCGGCGCATTTCGATGTGGGACGAGTTTTTAAAACACAGAGGAAATCCTGGCTGCTCATCCGATCGCGCGTCTGATCACTGCCGTCCATCTCATCCATGGCGCTGCGTTATAATCCCAGCCATCCGCGATCATTAAACGCGGATCCAATGGCTGTGGCATCGTCTCCTACCTCTCGCCGAGCCGAGGACTCCCCGTGATGCCTCCCGCGAACCAGAGGCACCCGAGCGATGTAGATGGAACTCCCGACCGCCTCTGATGAAGTTGTTGCCTCCAGTGTGTTCGTATCCTTTTTACGAACACATGCATGCGTTAAAAGTCGCATGCATGCAAAGAGATAAATAATTCAAACTCGGCCGAGGAAAACGGAGTTGCCAAGTCTACAGGGAACCGTGTGAGATTCATGTACGAGAATCAGCCATACGATCTTGAATGCGCACAACAAGAATGAAGGATCTCGTGGTTGAAAAAGAAAAAAGGAAACAACCAAGATTTCCAGGATATCTCATCCGCATTTGAAGATCTCAAAATGCCGCAGATCTCGGGCATTCAAAGATTTGAACCTCGTGGTTCTGTTCACACTATTTGCCTACAAAAGGAGAATCCCAAACCGAGAAGACGCTGCTGATCGTCTGAGAGAAGATCCACGAAGCTCTGAGAAACGCGAAGAAAAGCTCCGTGCACCACTTACGCGGTAGAGCAGCCTGGAGCCACCCGAGGCTTTGAGAGAGCCTTTTGTGCAACCCTTGCGCGAAAGAAGTAAGGAGGAGGCCACCCTGCGCGCTCCCCTACGTGATAGGGAATAATTCGGGACTTGCGCGCCTGCTGCCCGCAACACTTGCACGGTAGCAAGTGGTTGCACCCTGCTCGCCCTTTGTGCCCACGAACTCGCGTGGTAGGAGGAAGCCACCACGCCACCTGCGCGGTAGGAGGGAGATGCCACACCTGTGCGGTCGAAGGAGTTGTCGTGTCACCCGCGCGGTAGAATCTGCCGCACCCTGCGAGGTTGAAGGAAGGAGTTGGCTGTATCCTTGCGTGCCCTCCTTTGAAGTTGTGCTGATGTGGAAGTCCACACCCACTTGGGTGTGTGTGTGTGTGCACGGGTTGAAGAAGGAAGGTCGTGTGTGCAAAGCGGAGAGTAAGTCCACAACATATCTTGGTTTTGTGTGTGCAAGTGGAGGAAGGCCACACCATCTTTGTGTGTGTGTGTGAAAAGAAACAAGAAGATCCTATGGGTTGTGTGTGTGAGAAACAAGTGAAGAGTCCATTACCTTAGAGTGTGAACAAGTGGAGTGTGAACACTTTGAATAAGAAGAAGAGAACAAAGTGTGTGCAAAGAAACAAGGAGGCCGTAGCCTTTTATGTGCACAAGTGAAGGAGGCCATACCTCTTGTGTGTTCCCAAGTGAAGGAAGAAGATACATGCATATCCATGCATGTATGAATAAGTGAACAAGTGGGTGAACACTTTGAGAAGAAAGAGAGTAGAAGAAATTCACACTAAAGAACAAAACACAATTTGGTGTGTGTGAGAAAGAATAAAAGAGTGTGACTCGAAGAAGAAGGTGTGTGTGCTAAAAGAGATTACACCCTTTGAGGGTTTATCAAACCAAGAAGAAAAGGGGAGTGCATGCATTCTTGTATGCACATGCACACGTAAATAAAGAATCTTTTTTGTGTGTGAATTTTAGAAGTCCAAGAACAAAGGTTCTTGAAGATATTTGAGATTCCATGCAAGTCATGCATGAAGATTGAGAAGCCATGCAATCGGTGCATGAAGATTTATAGATTCCATACATTCAGTGCATGAAGTTGAATTAAAGAGAGACTGAAGAAAAACTGAAGTTAAAGACATCATTCGTCTGAGTTTTCAGTAGTTGAGAAGACCAAGAATATTGATTGGGAATACTTAGTGCAAGAACATATTTCCCCATCAAGATTCTTAAAGACAGAGGTCGGGTCATCCTTAGAAAAAGGAGATAAAGCCCGAGAAAAGAAGAGGAGTCCTGATCACCACAAGTGATCAGAAGAAGTGAGCAAGGCCAACCGACCTTATCCAAGGCTATTGAAGACTCTTGAAGAGCTTCAAAAGAAGAATAGCTACTCATGTGACTCGAGGAGCCAGGAGAAGACCCCTTGTGAGACTCAGGGTGGAGAAGTATTTGGTGGAAGCTGAAGTAGGCCAGTGGGACTCTGGTTACACTGTGGGATGCAGTATAAAGAACCTCCTGTGGGACTCAGGATAAAATCAATGTGACTATGTATCGACCATTGTAATTACTAACCGAATTACAGTGGAGAAACCATGTTGGGGCGTTTAACCAACATGGCAAGGACGTAGGCCTTTGGAGCCAAACCTTGTAAATCCTTGTGTCCTGTGACTTTACATTTACTGCATCACTCGAGGAAAGGCTGAGAGATACAAGAATAGTGGATCGAGGCCTTAACAAGCCATATAGGTTTAATTGATAAAGAATCAATTAGTAAAAAGTTTAAAAGGATCATTGATTCACCCCCTCCCCCTCTCAGTGATCACACTGATCCAGGCACTTCAGAATTAGTGGTAGTTATATATATTTTTTATTATAAATAAACAACTACTACTGGTTGAGACACAATGACCTTATGTTTTCAAATCTTTTTTACTTGTATGTAACAAATAAACAAAATGGATCATAAATAGTTTTTATAAGGTTCAGACCAAGTGTGGGTCCCTACTCATTTCTTTGTTTGACTCTCATTGATCTGAAAATTATCCACTAAAAATATTATCAAATACAAGTGGATATTTCATGTATCATATTGTAGCCTTGTTCATCTAAATCCTACTAGGATTTACACAATATCATACTAGTTATAAAATGATTAGAACAAGATTATAAATAACCCTTGATGTAATTATTACTTAAGAAATAGTTTTTTATCTTCCGCTTGATACTTCACTGTAGATATAATAAGTTTCTCACTTATTGAAGAATCAAATAATAATATTATATTCTAAACTTAGAATCATATTTGATTCTTTAAAAATATTGAGTTTACATAGGATATCAAAGCTTTATAAATTTAGGCTTCTATACTCTAAGTTTTATGAGTATTTGTTTTCATGTAATATACATGCATTCTTTATCACTTTTAAATAACCCCTGATATTTAGTTTTTTTTTCAAAACTACTTAAATTTAAAAAATTATAAGTAATTAAATCCAGCTTAGTAATCTCATAAATTTATTAAAAATAATTTTATGATTTGACTATCCATGATTTTCTAATTCAGTTAGACTCAAGATTAATCCCCCATGATCTTAGTATATTCTTTTCGTTAACTAAATGTCCACAACTAAATTCCGTTTCTACTGTTATTCTTTCTCAGTGGAGAAATATAAACTTATTCTAGAAAATTATTTAGTGTCGATAAATGTTAAGAATAATTCACAAATATAAAATTTGTGAAATCTTAGAATAATCATGTATTATTCTTCATTAAAACAAACTCATACTAATTATTCTTCAATATATTCTCATAACATAACAGTTTATGAAAATAAATCAACAACCAAAATACAAAACCATCCATAACATAACAAAAATAATTGCATATTCAGATGAAGGAAATTATTTGAACTCCAAATAAGAAAATAATCATAAAAATACTACATATTTAATATCTATATATTATTTAAAAAATATAAAGCTTTGAGACACATAGTAACATTTTAGATAAATCAACTAAAAAAGTTAAAAATATATAGGTATTAACCACCATAGTTGAAATATCACATTAAATAGCTTGAATCAAATTCCAGATGTGATGTTTAATCTTTGAGTACAAATTGAGAAAATTTATATTTATTTTTATCGTAATATTAAAAATATGGAAAATTATATTTTCAACGATTACACTAATTGTAAATTCTCTATGTGACCGACCATGAGGAAAATTGACAATGTAAATATACTAGACAATATGGATCATCCAGAAGAAACTGCATAGATCTGTAGGATAATAAGATTATATTAAATAGATATACATACATGAGGGGGTTAATATTATTTTAAAAAACATAGATTAAAAGTTTTAAACTAATTAAAAGAAAAGTCTCTTGAAGAATATTTATCAGACTTAAAATTAGTCTGATTACAAGAGTAAAAAAATAGAACTAGGCAACATCCGATTATATCAAAGTAAAAGAATCATAATAAAAATGAATCCAATATATATAAAAGTATTTTTTTTATTATAATAGTAAAAATGATAAAAAAAATTAGAATAGAAAGCTTGATATGTTGACTAACTTTCTGTTACATGCACAATAGAATAGAAAACTTGTAAAAACAAGTAATACAATAGTTAAAAAATGTAAGAATGAATTAAAAAATATATTAAAAATATTTAACACTTTCAACCTTAATATTAAGTTAGTAAATAACCTTGAATAAAGGTATCCAATATTTTATAACTATAGAAAAGTTTTTCTTTCCTTACCATGAAATCCCTTGATACAAAGATTAGAATAACTTTGTCTTCCTATACCTGGAAGCCCTTGATACAATGATCGATGTCTATCTTCCTATCACTATAATACCTTAATCCAATGGATAAAATTCACCATATTTCAATCCTTATAATCCCTTTCCCTTAACAATTATCAGATATTTATACAAATTCAAAAATTCTTAAGGAAACAACCTTGATAAGGATTCCTTAGAAATAAAAATATCTAAAGAAGTGAAAAAGACTAAGAATGAGCTGTTCATGCTGAGGAATATTTATAAGATTTAAGAAAAAAATTATTATCTCCAAACTCTTCTAATGACTCACTATTTATAGGTAAATCTCCCACAGTCATATTTACAAGTTTGTTGTAATGACCCCAGATAGATGGAACTTAACAGTTCATAACAATCTGGCATAACTAAATGTATGACTTCATTTTTTTAATATCATTATAGTGTTAAAGGTATTCAATACATTAGAAACAAGTCTATGTATTCCGATTATAAACTTAGATTATTCTAATGGACTTCGTTATCAATTATCATTATTATAATACTTTTGAGATTTAGTTCAATTTTATTGAAACTAGAATTAGTCTGATAGTCATGACTTTTGTCAGTATGATAGACAATAAAAAATTTAGACTCCTGTTCTAATTAAAGGTGATTCTGATTAATCAGAAACATACTCATTCTGATGATCATAATGAATAATTTAATGTTTATATTCATAATACATTAGAACTTTTTTATATGTATGGTAAAAGACAATGTTTTATACAAAATCATACTAAAGTACTTGGGAAATTAAAAGTCAGTAAATATATTTTGATAAATATTTTTTATTTATAAAACATAAATAATGGAAAATTAATAAGTAATAATTTTGACTTAACAATATCCCCCATTTTTGAAAGCACAAAACAAAGAACTTAAATGAAAAAATAACATTGAAAAACTTACATGCCTTTGTTATTTTAAAAAATATGAAGTTTTTATTTAAAAACATAACTCCCCCTAAGTTTCTAACTCTTTTAAATACCATTAGAGTATTTATAATTGTATCTCTTTAAATAAATCTTTTACCCATTAGGAATTATTTTACTCTTAAGGATAGTATTTCCCCTTTTTATAAACAATTCCCCCCTTTGAAATAAAAAATCCCCATTAATTTATCATTATATAATTTGATAAAAATTTCTCACCCTTTGTAAAATATTATCCCAATTTTCAATTTTCAAAAAGTAAGGGAAAGAATCTGTTTTTCTCTAAAATGTTGGAGAAATAAAAAACAAAACAATATTGAAATAACTAATCATAAATGTATTTATGAAAGAATATATAACCAATTGAAACTAGAAAACATTAATGAAAATCGTATTTAAATGAAAATATAATTCATTCATTACAAAAAATTCATATTTTTTACAAAAAAAAAAATACATCCGAGAGTTCAAATGAAAAAAATCATTCTTTATTTATCAAGTTTTCTGATAAAATATTTCATCTTCTTAAAAATGTGGTGATATTTATCTAGTTTTTCCAATCCTTTATTATTTCATTTGGTCTTGATTCTTTAGAATTTTAACTTCCTCAAATAAATATTTATGTTCCCTAAATATTATCACTTCAACTTCAAAATATCAAATTCTACCCATCTCTAGCTTAGTATCTCATATATTTTATTTCAAAGAATTTACATCTTTAGTCCTTTCATCAATAGCATATCTTAACTTTTCAACAAACTTTATTCTCTCTTACATGTGAAATGATAAATTATTAAAAAAATATGATGATTATAAAAAGAGTTTCTTTACCTCATCATACTATTTATTATGCATATGAATATTTGAATCAATCAGGTTAGACCACTTAACCATCTAATTGTATGATCTTTAGTGAGTCTAGGATTTTCCTTAAAAGTATTTAACTCATCTTCAATCTGAACCACAGATTTTGTCAAAACTTTTATAGACTATTATTTCACACTAAAATTTTTCTATAAAAGATGGAATATTTCTTTAAGGTCTGTAAAGTAAGTAATTTTTCCTTATAATCTCTTTGAGACATGAAAAATATAATCAAAAACATTTTGAGATATTGTTCCTGTAGATTCTAAGTAATCGGGCTCAGGATGGGGTGTTTTTTTCTACTGGTTCCGACTTCCACTTGTTTCCCTTTATTTTTATCTTTATTTGGAACTTCCTTTTCACCTTCCATAGAAATTTTATTTTTATCTAACAATTTAACAATCTCAAAAGCCTTACCAAATTCAACTTTATTATCAACTTTGTTTTTTATTATTGATCATATTATTCTTTCTTAGATGATGATTGTGCTTCATGTACTGATGTCAATTCTTCCTCTTGAGTGATACTATACATTTCATCCTTATCAGTATTAGAGGGTATACTTGATGAAGATGAAGATTCTGATGACTCCTTTTATATTTTATTTTCTTCATCATCATCATCTTCATCAAATTCCTGGTCCTCCTACTCTTATTCAAATTCAAATTATTCTTCTACTTCTTCATACTATTATTTTTCTTCTTTTTCCTCCTTTTTATTTCCTTCAAATTCTTCATCAACTTCCTTATTAAGACATCATTCTAATTGTCTTGTGGTTATGAGATATCCTTTTATAGTTAAAAATGGTAATAATTCTTTCTCTAGGATGACTTGGAACGATTCTTCCTCAACAAATTTTCCTTTCCCCTTATCAACCATTGATGGAATTTACGTAGGGACTAAAAAGTTTCATGAAAAACTAAACCAGATTTTGGTACGATCATATTGTTGTTTAACGTTGGAAGCATTACATTCTCATAATCTCTTTATAATCCTTTTAATAATTTTCTTTAATGTTTTTCATATTGAAATATTTTATTTTTATTCTTTGTCTCCTCTTATTCCTCTAACGTTTGAGTATCCCAAGTCTTCATGGTTTTGGATTCTGCGTGATAAATTCTGATTTCTGGATCCCCTAGATTTTTCTCAGACTTTCATTTAATCAATTCTTCAAAGACATAATCAGGAATATTCTTTTCTTTATTTATCATTTCCATAGAAGAGGTATCTTCCATTCCATTATTTTTCTTTTAAAACTTGTTATATTTTTATAATGGATATTCATCAAAAACATCACCATCAATATTTTCAAAAAAAGTTGACTTAGAATAAAAAACTTATTTCATCATCGACATCATATCCTCACTAATAAAATAAATATTCTCCCTCAATAGATATGATTTTCTTGTTACCCAATAACTATCTTACTTATAAAGACCAAAAACATAATTATATTTTATTTGATTGGAAAAGTGTTAATATTCTATATTGTGATAAAGATGAAATTCATAAGGTATATATTCCTCGTATTCACAAAATAATCAAGCACAAAAAATTTCTAATACATTTAATGTATCTCAGTAACCTTTTCTAAGAATTAAGTACCCTTGCATCTATAGGGTTTCAACTCTATTTTTTTGAGTCAAGTGTAATATTTTATTACTTTATCATATTTAAAAAAGAGTGAGTATTCTGCTTTGTTTTTTAAACGTATCGAGATTGTTAGGCAACATGTGATAAGGAAAAAATGTTTCTCCTTTTGAAGTAACTCTAAATAAGTCAGAAAATCATTTATAAGATAATTTATATCTCTTCACATACATTTTGAAATAAACTTTATCTTTACCATACTGCTTAAAAAACTTTAATGAGGCATAAAACTCTGAAACGATGTCTAGATTTTAAAGTTAACAATATTTATTAGGTTTTTCTACACATATTGATTCCCATCCTTGAAAATAAATTGTATTATTTAGAGTATAATATTACTTTTAATACCAAAAACTTTCAATTGGACTTTTGCTAAATACATACTACTTAGCAAAATATACTTTATATTCCATCAGATTTCGATTCTAAACCAGGAGATCAGATAAAGGAAAACTTTCATACTAATGAATTTGAAGGTTGCATCAACTCAGGAGAAAAAAAATTGAAGGATCAATGTGGGACATATGGTAACCCACCCTTATATAGGAATTTGGGAAAATGATTCAACTTCCATAATACTATCAATGGTTGAGATCAAAAATCATTCTGATATGATGGTCAAGATTGATCCAAAGAAAGTTTTAAAATAATTTTTGAACACTCAAAGTTTTTAATACTTTTATCAGAGTGAATATCATTCCAATTAGGAAAAGTTTTAAAATTATGAAATTATAATTTAAAAATAAATAAAAGTGAAATAATAAAAATTGTAAACCAAAGTAATGAATAAGTAAAAACCTAAATTAATAAAAGTGTACCTTTTGGAGTTGAAATATTCATCAATATGATTAACCTGTTCATCTTGGTTTTTCTAACATAAACAAATTAATATAGTTTTAAAAGAGTATAATTATGATATTTTCATTACAAAAACTAATTACAATAGTTTATAAAAAAAATTGAATACAATATCTTCTAAATACAGTAAATTTTATAATAAAAATTTAGTCTAGAAAATTTATAACACTTTATGAGTTCGGGAAGACATTTATAGAAATATATCTTTGAATTTTTTTTATAAAAAGATACGATTCTGGAAAACTCATTATGATATTTTTTTAGAAAAACTAAGAATTTATAAAACTAACAAAAATTAAGAAAAAACTAAAAGTTTTTAAAAAACATAAAACATATGTACTTTACCTATGAAAAATAGTTTCTTAATGTAAGAAGATGGGTAAAAAATAAGTATATATGAATTATTAATTAACATTAATTATTCCTAGATTCTTTTTGATATATTTAAATCTATCTAAACTATGTGATTTTGTAAATATTTCATCAAGTTGTTCTTGAATTCAGATGAATTGTAAAATTATATCTTCTTTAAGTGTGTGGCCTCGAATGAAAAAATGTCTTATATATATGTTCTTTGGATGTGAGTGATGTGATGGGGTTTTTTACTTAAAGAAATGGTACTTGTATTGCTACAACATATTTGATTTTTATTAAAACTCATTCCATAGTTAGTGTGTGTTGCATCCACAACACTTGAGCATACCAATTTCTAGCTGCAACATATTCGACCTCAGTAGTGGAAATTATTACTAAGTTTTGTTTCTTACATGACCAAGAAACTAAATAATATCCTAAGAAATGACACGTTCCATATTTACTTTTCCTATCTATTCTACAGCCACCAAAGACAGCATCCAAAAAATGTTTTAGTTCAAAAACATTTCCTGAAGAATAAAATGCCCTAAATCCATTATTACCTTATGATAATGAAAAATTCATTTTACATATTTTAAATGAGATTCTTTTTAATTTGATTGAAATCTAGCACATAATCAATCTAAAAATATTAAATCAGGATAACTATAAATTATGTAAAGTAAACTTCTTATCATACCTATAAAGGGTTTTTGATCAATTGGTTTCTCATCCTCATCAAGATATAAAGTATTGGAGGTACCAATGGAAGTACTAATACATTTAGAATTACTATATCCAATTTTTTTAAAAGATATTTTATAAAATTTTATTGAGATATAAAAGTTCAATCTAGTTTTTGTGAAATTTGAAAACCAAGAAAATATATTAACTCACCCATCACATTCATTTCAAACTCATACTTCATTAGATCCACAAAGTAATCAGTCAAATATTTTCTTTTTTGAACCAAATATAATTTTTCAACCAAAACTTGTATACTAATAATATTTTCATTTACTATTTTTATAAAAAAATTTGGATATACATCTCCTTAAACAAATATTTTTGTAATAAAAATCCAGTTAATTTATCATACCATGCTCTAGGGGCTTGTTTATTTCCATATAAATCTTTTGTGAGTTTATAAACACATTTTGGATGTTTTTTTTGGTTTTCAAAACCTAGTGGTTATTAAACATAAAATTCCTCCTGAACATATCTGTTAATATAAACACACTTAAAATTCATTTGAAAAGTTTAAAATTAATGAATGTTGGAAAGGATAAAAGTATTTAAATAGCTTAAAGTATTTTTACCAAAGTCTGTGTTTCTTTATAGTCTATTACCTCTTGTTTATTGTTACCATTAGCAAAAAATTTCACTTTATTTATAACTATTATTCGAATTTCATCACATTTATTATGAAAAACCCATTTTACTCCAGTTATAGAAGTTTTGAAAGGTTGTTCAACTAATGTCCAGACTTTTTTTCCTCTCAAAATCATTGAGCTCATATTAGAATTAGAATAATCCAATCCTCATCACCTAAATCCTCATTAGGATTCTTAGGTTCAAATTGGGATAATAAATCCAGATGTTTAATTTCATTTCATAAATAACTTCAAGTCCTAACTGGTTAATCTACATCACTAATGATACATTCACTAGGATGATTCCTATGAAACAAATGACTTCTTGGGTTTTCAAAAGTCCATTCTTTAAGAATAGGTAAAAAATATTCAGGAGTAATAACTTCAAAAACTATTTCTTGAGTTATTTTCTTATGATAAGAACTTTCTAACAAAGGATGAAAATCATTTTTAGAAATAACAACCAAGGATATAAGTTGGGGATGTTTGAGAAAAAGGATTAGTTTCATCAAACATAATATGTTCTATTTCCTCAATAGTAAAATAATTTTTATGAAAAATTCAATAAGCCTTAGAAGTAGTGGAATAATACAAAAATATTACATGATCATGTTTGGGGGAAAATTTATATAAATTGTCATTATTATTAAAAATGAATACTTTGTGACAAAAAAAAATTTAAAGTAATAAAGTTTTTGTTTTGTTCCTATCCACAACTCATAAGGATTTTTCTTAAGAAAGGTCCGAATTAAAACTAAATTTATAGTATATCAGTTAATACTAAATGCTTCATCCCAAAAATGTTTAGCAACTGAGTATTCACTCAGAATGGTTCTAGTAATCTCTTTAAAAATTATACTTATTCTTTCAACTACACCATTTTGTTGGGGGGGGGGGGTTCTATGTGATGGAAAGTTTTTTTCTATACCTTCTTACTACAAAAAGTTTTAAAATCAGAATTTAAAAATTCTCCAACATAACCACTATTAATAGTTATCAAGGATATTTTTTTCAAAATTTTAAATATGGATACAAAATTTTTAAAATAACTAAAGGATTCATATTTATTTGTGAGAAAATAACCCCAAGTGTATCTAGTGAAATCATAAACTAATACATATACATAGTTATTTCCACCAATACTTTTAGTTTTTGTAAGATCAAATAAGTCGATGTAAAATAATTATAAATAATTTGAAGTTGAGACTTCACTAATAGATTTAAAAGTTGAATTATGTTTCTTATCATATTGACAAGGGTCATATACTTTTGAATTATAAAACATAAGTTCTGGTAGATCTTTAAAAAGTCCTTTATTAGTCAACTTAGATAATTTTCTAAGATTAAAGTGTAGTAACCTAATATTACATAACTAATAATGATCTTCCATTACACTAATACATGATATGTATTGGTTTCTAAGGTCTTCTAAGTTAAGTGTGTAAATATTCTCATACCGATTAGAAGAAATAATAAATTTATCCTTGGAACTATCTACTAAACATTTATGATTCCAAAATATCACAAGGTAACCTTAATCACATAATTTACTTATTCTTATAAATTTATGATTAATACCTATGAGAAAAAAAACATTTGAAATAAGGTGTTTTACAAGAAGAATAATGTTACAAATTCCATTAACCCCTTCTTGAGAGCATTATCTCCAAAAGTTACTTTACCTCCTATTAACTTGATTATGTTCTTGAATAAATATTTATTTCTAGTCGTGTGCATGATAAAACCACTATCTATGTACCAATTGTTTTTTATTGTTGGTACTTTATTTGTTTTCTTAAAAACAAAAATATTATTATTTCAGAACCCAAAAATTCTTGGTTCCAGTAATTTTAGAAAATAATATTTTAGGTAACCAATTTTGTTTAGAAAAATAAGCCTTATGAAATCCAAGAGATTGAAATTTATTTAGGGAATAATTATTTTCCCAGTTTTGACCACTTTTTCACTTAGTGATAAAAGGAAAACTTTTATAAATAAAATAATTGTTGTTAAAAATAGGTTTTTTACTTATAAAAAACATTCTAGAACTATTAGCATGAAGTATAATTATTTATAAATTTTTTCAATGTTTTCTCATTAGAATAATTATAATTTAAATAAATATTTTTAAGGGATTTAGATGTATATACCTTTACTATTAAAAAATTATTAACCATGGATATATTAGAAAAAATAAATATGTTCCTCTATCTAGAAATTTCATTATTTGAAGAGCTTTCAGATGAATCACCACTACTTGCACTCCATGTTTCAACTGCTCTCAAAAATTTCATTCCTTTATATTTTTAATACTTATTTAATTTTTTTGGTAATTATTTTCCTTTATGTTTTCCTTTTTATCTTTGGAAAATTATTTTAGATATTTATATCTTTCTTACATTCATAACAAGTGAATTCAATACCTTTCTTATCACATTTATCCTTATGAAACTTCTTATATTGATATTGAAAATATTTTTTTCTGACTATCTTGTTCATACATCTAGCTATATTAGTTAACTCATTCTTTGAATGTTTTGATGTGCTAGAATTTGTCTGAATAACAAATTTATTCTTCCTTGGAGATTTTAAAAATATATCAGCTAAATGAACTTTTGATGGTTTAGTAGATGTTTTATAAAAAGCAACACCACCATTTTTATTTCTCTCTCTCACCATATCTTTTATGTATACCCTTATACAACATAATGGATCCCATAAAATCATTAAGAGAAAAATTATTTCACTCCCTTGTATCATCAACTTCTATTATTTTGTATTCTCACTAATTGAGAATTATGTTAGTAGTCTTTTCAACTATAATCTCATAATTGATAAAACACAATTTTATTGAATATTTATCTATAATAAATGAAATTATTTCCTCACATTGTGCTAAATATGTTAATTTATAGAATATTTGGGATTAGATCATTCATTTGAAAATTCAATTGAAATTCCAGTTTTACACTTTTAAAATTCACAGTAGTATTCCAGACATAAATATGTTTCTATAGATTATTTTGACTTAAAATTTTGTAACTGTGTTTCTGACTTAATGGGATACAAATTCTATTTAGGACATGATATGTGGATCTTGCATTTGTGTGGAGTAAATGGTCCATGAAGACAAAGTAGGACTGAACTTTCTAGATTGGACATCACATCACCATTTAGGCTTTATCTTCTTCATATAGACTGGTATTGGACACAAATTTGGAGGGAATCCCGGGGAAATGATTATGACAAATAACCCTTATATAAGGATATCTAATTATCACGTTTTGAGGGTCAATTGTGCGGAGAAATTGGGATTAAACAATTTATCCCAATTTCCCTTTCACATTTAAAAATGTTTTGTAACCTTAGCCCTCCCCAACTCTATTTAAAGGATTTTTTCACTCTTTTGAAGTTTTGGTAGAGGAATTGGGAAGGTTTTTCCGAAAGGGTATCTCTTGGGAACCCCTCACATCTCTTGGAAGAATTAAGGCCCCGTGTAAACTTATCTTCCAAGAAGGCTCTCCTCTCCCACCTCCTCTTTGTATTTCTTTTCATTCATGCTTGTATCTTGAATTTTTATTCAATTAATATTATTTGTTACTCTGTTTTCATATTATTATTTTTCTTCTTGGGCTAGAATATAAGATTAGAGACTAGATTGGGTGTTCCTCAATCAACCCATTTCTTATGAAAAATGTCTCCATGATGAAAACTACGCCAATGGAAGAGTGATTTCTTTCGTAGTTGATCTAATACCCACTCCCTTAATTTTTATTATTTTGAATCTATAAACATACTATAATTATTAAATTTTGATAAATTAATTTTGTTCTAATTTCTAAGTTACTCGATCTACTTGCACTTCATTGTGTGGCCGTGCTTTTGTAAACCGTGTGAGTGAAACCACAATCGCAAAATCTAATCAACTTGGGATAGAATAATAGTGTTAAAGTCTCATACCCAACTCAATTAATTCTCAAATATAGGGAGGATATACTAACCTAAATTAACATTGAGCATAATTCGGCTTTTGGATCACAATCAAGGCAGGGTGCTGCGATTGGAAGTCCCAAAGTTGACCGAAGGCTCATTTTTCTACTATTTTGTGTCGTGTTAATTTTCGTAGGGTTCAGGGGTTAGAAAGGTTAGGGTATGAAAATTTAATTAATTATAATAATATGGTATAAGGATAAATGAATGATTAAGGGGGGAATTTAGTTCAAATATGTCTTCTCATATAATTATTTTTAACGAAATTATGTCTTTGATTGTACCATATCATTCGCTTATTTAGTGTATTGT
Source organism: Viscum album (assembly GCA_963277665.1). Lineage (NCBI taxonomy): Eukaryota > Viridiplantae > Streptophyta > Magnoliopsida > Santalales > Viscaceae > Viscum > Viscum album. The sequence goes on from OY728162.1 coordinate 1,151,301,225, forward strand.
CCGAAAGTCACAAAACCAAACCCCCATATTTTATTTCTTTTGTCTTCCCTTATTTAATTTTTTTATTCAATCCTATTAATGATTTTTTAATTTAGTTCCTCCTTGAGAGAACGACCTAGGTCAGCCATTGTGCTACACTTAGTTAAATCACAAATATATATTTTTGAGAGTGTGTGGAACAACTTTCATCAAATTGGCACCATTACCAGGGAGGAAAGTGTTGTATTCAACCAATTTTATGTAAGTTATATATTCTTATTTATTATTTTGTTTGTCTTCTTCTCCTCCATTTTCTTTTTAGTTCTTTCTTCCGCACAATTTTTTCATACCATCACTTAAAACCTCATTTAATGATATTGGTGTCAACTTCTTTTCATTTCTATATTTTCTATGATTTTTGAAGTGATCCCATATTATGGATCTCCTTGATCTAGATGTCGAGATTGAGTGCAACCTCAGGGTGAAAATCAGACAATCTCAGTCTATGGGAAGTGTCAAAATTTACCCAATTGGGTAATTCCTCCACTCTAAGAATTTTGAAATTGGAAACTCTTCAAAAAAATATATTAAACAAGATACAATGGCTGAAAATAACAACAATGAACCCAATAGGACTATTTGAGAGTTGGATGCACCTGATATTAATTATCATCCTATATGCATTGCACATCCAACTCTCAAATCATACTTTGAACTAAAATCTAGGTTAATTCACCTTCTTCCAAAATTTCATGGCTTATTTGGTGAGGGTACAAACAAACATTTAAAATAATCCAATGTGGTATGATTAATAATGAAACCAAGAAATGTCTCTGAAGATAAAATAAAACTTTGAGCATTCCCATTCTCATTTGATGGAACTATTAAGGATTGGATATATTATTTACAACATGAAGATGTAACATGTTGGAATGATTTGAAACATATTTTCTTGCAGATATTTTTCCCATCATCAAGGACCACTTCCCTTCGAAAGGAGATCTCAGGGATCAAGAAAGAACATGGGGAGTTGATGTATGAGTATTGGGAAAGATTCAAGAAGTTGTGTAAAATCTTCCCACATCACCAAATCAGGGAGAAACTCTTCATCCAATACTTATATGAAGGAATAACACCTATAGAGAGGAGCATGGTGGATGCTGCGGCTAGAGGAGCATTAGTCAAAAAAACACCAGCAGCTGCATGAGCATTGATCAACAAGATGGAACAAAACTCTCAGCAATTTGGTGATCGAGGTGCACCACGTGTCAGGGGAGTACATTAGGTAAGTCCATCTTCTCTAGAAAGTCATTTAATTAATATTGAGTTGGAATAATTGACCACTATGGTGAGACATATTTCTTTAGCACAGAAGACATCCCAACCCCCTCCTTCATGGACTTGTGGAATTTTAACTAAGACAAGCCACCCAACTAACTGTTTCCCCCAACTACAAGAAATAGAAGATTGTGCAGTAGTGTTTCCTAGGAGACCATATCAGCAACATCAACAAAAATATCCCCAAAATAAGTTTGATTCATTTTATCCAATATACAACCAAAGGTGTAAGGATAAATCAGACATGATGTATGGATCTAGACAATAACAAGGGCCCAATTTTTAACAAAACTTCCAGCAGCCTCCACCTTACCAGCATGGTTTCTGACAACCCCAAAGGAGATTTGAAGCCCAAGAATCAACAATACAAAAACAAGGGAATCCCCCATCCAAGGTAGTATCTAATATTGATTACCTTTTGAATAAAATTTTTCTTAATCAAGAGAATGAGCTGAGGAGTCAAGGTTTGGAGATGAGGGAGTTGAAGACACAAATGATCCATATTTACACTGCCCTCCATGAACTTGTAAGTAAGAACTCCGGAAATCATCCTTCCCAACCTACTCCATATTAAAAGGGTAATTTTAGTGCCATCACATTGATAAGTGGGAATAAAATGAATGATACATTTGTACCTACCATTCCATCGGGATTCACCTCAACTCTGGAGAAGCCCCACTCAAAACTGGCTGATGAGAAACCCAAGAAGAAAGATAAAGGTAATAAAAAGAATAATGATGTTCCTCATAAACCCCTTACTATTCTAAATAGGGTTGTGCAAACCAATAAGATGGCTGAATAGGAAATTAAAAATAAGTATTTGGACACATTTAAGCATGCAGAGATAAACATCCCCGTTATTGAGGCCATTAAGAAAATCCTATGGTATACAAAATTCTTAAAAAAACTTTTTACCAATTGAATAGGGATCAAGAAAAATGAGAGGATTAATATTGGAAGAAATGTGCCATCACTCATTACACCAACTCTAATGATTCCAACAAAGTGCAACGATCCCAAGACATTCTCCATCCCATGCACTATAGTGGAGTTACACTTTTCTGATGCTTTATTTGATTTAAGAGATTCCATAAGTGTGACTCCTCACTCTATATTCTCTTCTTTACAGGTTGGTGAGTTGAATCCAAAAAGATTGGTGGTGCAGTTGGTGAATATAGCTACAATATATCTAGTGGGAGTCCTTGAGGATGTACTTTTTCGGGTAAGAGACATGATCTTTCTAGTAGATTTCTATGTTCATAACATAGAGGATAATCAGGTATGTTCGCGTACTTCAATTATCTTATGTAGGCCTTTCCTCAAAACTACAAAAAAATCATAAATTTACATGAGGGTACACTTTCCATGGAGTTTGGAGATAAAGTTATGATATTTAATATTATGGATTCCATGAGGTACCCCTCATAGGACCATTCTGCTTTTTTTATATCCCATTTTGAACCACCAAGTAAAAACCCCATGGATTTGATTATGCTGTTCTTAGGGATATTATGAGAATTGATTCTATTTTGATGTCTAAGAGCACTTCCACACCCATTTCTAATGAACAAGACTCTCTTATATTTTATTTTTAAATGGATTCATATTCTGATTTTGATCATGTGAACTTTGATTATTACATGGCTGTTGAGTATGCTGAGGGATTTGATGAACTATTCTCTGATTTTGATGATGCCTATTCTGATGTTGATGCTCTTTGTGAACATATTTTAGTTCCTTGATTATATCCATCCATAAAGCACCTCCTATATTGTAACTCAATCCATTTCCACCTAATCTCAAATACTCATACTTGTTGAGTGGTAAAATATTACCTATTATCATTGCTAAAAATCTATATTTTGAACATGAAGAAAAACTTTTGAGTCTTTTGAGGGAGAACATCTGGGAAATTGGGTGGACCATGGGTGAAATATCAGCTATTAGTCCCTCTATTTGAATGTATAGGATTATTTTAGAGGATGAGACTAAACCATTGATGTAGCCACAAAGGAGACTCAATCCAACCCTTCTAGAAATTGTTAAAAAAGAAGTTGAGAAATTACTCGAGGCATGTATAATCGTTACCATTTCAGATTCTCAGTGGGTAAGTCCTATTTAGGTTGTGCCTAAGAAAAGTGTTGTTACAGTTGTTAAAAAGGAGAAAGATGAGTTAGTTCCAATGAGGGTACAAAACAGTTGGCATGTGTGTATTGATTATAGGAAACTGAATCAATCCACTTGCAATGAACATTTCCCCCTCCCATTTTTTGATCAAATGCTCGAGAGACTAGCTGGGAAGACACATTATTGTTTCTTGGATGGATTTTATGGATATTTTCAGGTTCCTACAGCTTTGTAGGATTATGAGAATACTACATTAACCTATTCCGTAGACACATTTGCCTACCAGAGGATGCCATTTGGACATTCTAATGCCCCAGGTACCATCCAAAGATGCATGGTGATTATTATTTTTGATTTTCTTGAGACCTGCATGGGGGTATTTATGGATGACTTTACAGTATATGGATCCTCATTTTATGATTGTCTACATAGTTTAGGATAGGTGTTGAATCGTTGTATTAAGAATAATCTAGTATTGAACTTTGAAAAATGTCATTTCATGGTAGAGTATGGCATTGTCTTAGGGAATGTAGTGTCAAAACCTGGGATATAGGTTTATTGATATAAGGTAGATATCATTTCATCCTTATCCTATCCTTCATGTGTGTGTGATGTTAGATATTTCCTAGGGAATGTTGGATTTTATCGGTGCGTCATCAAATAGTTTAGAAAGATTTCTCTTCCTATGTCACGATTACTTAAAAAAGATTCTGATTTTGTGTTTGATGATTCATACACGGTATCATTTGATGAACTAAAGAAGTTTCTAACCACTCCACCAATCATATACCCCCACAGTGGGTCATTCCTTTTGAGCTTATGTGTGACGCATCCAACTTTGCGATTGGAGATGTCTTATCATAGAGGCTGGAGGGACGTTCACATGTGATTGCTTATGCTTCAAGGACATTGGATTCATCCCAATAAAACTACACAACCATTGAAAAGGAGTTTCTTTATGCCATATTCTCTTTAAATAAATTACGTTCATATTTATTGGGCTCTAAAGTACTTGTTTTTTTTTTGACCATGCAGATCTGAGGTACCTTTTGAAGAGTCCAGACACAAAGCCAAGAATTATCCTATGGATGCTCCTTCTTCAAGAATTCAATATTGAAATAAAGGACAACAAGGGGTCCGAAAACCTGGTGGTGGACCACATGAGTAGGATTAATCACACACTAGAGCCCAACACCTTGGCCCAAGAAACACCTCAGGACACTTTCACCGATGATCATCTTTATTCCATCTCAGGTACGCATCCTTGGTATGATGATTTAGTGAACTACCTTTTGGTATCCAAAATCCATGAAGATTTAAAGAATCATCAAGTCCAAAAATTAAAAAGTGAGTCTCTGTATTATGTTTTCAATGCTCCCTAACTCTGGTGCATGTGTAGTGATCAAGTTATTAGGAGGTGTGTTCTTGATCAAGAGTTTACGTATGTTCTGCAATTCTATCATACACTTGCTTGTGGTGGACACTTTGGACCCCAATAGACAGCTAGGAATGTTTTAGACTCTGGATTATATTGGCCTAGCTTATTCCATGATGCTCATGTGTATTGTAAGTCGTGGTCATGTTGCCAACACACATGAAACATTTATAGGAGACATGATATTCCTCAACAACCCATATTATTCTGTGAGATTTATAATGTGTGGGGAATCTATTTTATGGGTCCTTTTCCTAGTACCTTTGGTTTTTTGTATATTTTGGTTACTGGTGATTATGTGAGAAAATGGGTGGAGGATAAAGCCATAAGGACTGATGATTCTCATGTTGTAGTGGACTTTGTAAAGACGCAAATTTTTTGTAGTTTTGGAGTACCAAAGGTTGTCATCAGTGACCATGGGACAAACTTCTATAATCGTAATTTGGCTTACCTCCTTCAGAAGTATGGGGTGACACACAAAACATCAACACCATGCCACCCCCAAAAAAATGGTCAGACTAAGGTTTCAGATCATGAATTGAATTTTTTTTGGAGAAAACCATGTAGCTTAATAGGAAGGATTGGAGTAATAGATTAGATGATGCATTGTGGGATTATAGGACAGCATACAAGACTCCCATTGGTATGTCCCCATTTCAGATTGTCTTTGGGAAGTCCTGTCATCTCCCCGTGGATGTTGAGAATCGGGCTTATTGGGCTATAACAAAATGCAACATGGATTTTTCCCAAGATGGAATTTGAAGGAAGCTACAAATTCAAGTGCTTGAGGATATTCGATTGTCCTCATATGATAACTCAAGGCTCTACAAAGAAAGATCAAAGGAAACTCATGACATAATGATCCAACAATGGGAGTTTCATGTTGGAGAGAATTTCCTTCTATACAGTTCATGACTGAAGCTGATGCCTGGTAAGTTGCATTCTAGATAGTTGGGTACTTATATTGTATCTAATGCTTTTTTCTTATGGTGCATTGGATATCACGTGAAGACACTGGAAGGAACTTCACAGTCAATGGGAAACTCTTGAAGAAATACTTTGAGTGACTTTCTACTGATGCAGGGGATTTCATCACACAACATGACCCCATTATCACTTGAGCATATCAGGTTGTTCCTAACCCTTTTACTTTTATATTATTTTCCTTGTTTAAAATTCAGATTTTTATGTGCACATATCATCTCATAGGTTCACATCGAGTACAATGAAATATTTAAAGTGTGGGGGAGGGGACAACATTTTGGGGTAGATATTTAGGATTTTAATTTGTGTGTTTTGTGTTTATTTTCTATTACGTTTTTGGTTAAAATTAAAAAAAAACAAAAACAAAAAAATCAAATATATATATATATATATCATGTAACATTATCTTGTAGAACATATAGAAAATGCATGCTTTCAAAATTCATTGGTAGAATGATAAGAATGAGTAAGATTTCATCATCAAGGGTTGATTTTTATAAAAATTGAAGTCATCAATGATATGAATGGTTGTGTCATTATAAAACCTTTTAGATTTTGACACCATTATTTGTGATATTTTTTCATGGTAAATTATGCAATTGATTTATCAACACAATTTTTCACTCAACCATGAATTGTGAAATTTTTCATACTCAATTGAAAGTATAGTCAAGTTAGGTAAAAAAATTCATTGGTTTATCCATACATTTTATTATATTCCGATCGGTTTTATTATTGTACCAAAATGACCTATGCGTGTGTACCTGTTATCCAAATGTTGTATGCCCTAAAAAATGGGTTGTGTCTTGGACAGGTAAAAAACCACTTTTCCTCAACCTTTGATCTTGTTATAATTATTACAATTAGTTTCATGAGGAGATAAAGCATGGGTTGAGAGTTGAGTTTGAGGTTTTTTCCAAGTGAAACTTAAAAAAACAAAAATAAAATGAGGGGAGTGATGAAATGTACAACATATGGGGATATCTAGGTTGGGAGCTTAAGGTTTTACTTTCATAAATTCTAAAGTTAGTGGGTCTTGAAATTCGATTTCAAAGGAATATAGAACAAGATTGGTGAATTAAACCAAGTAATAATAATTGTTTTACATGATTTGAATATACTGAATAAAGGGGGGATTCATGAGCTTGGAATGGTTGGCACACACACACATAGAGAATTAGTGGCATGGTAGACCCATGACTTGTTTTGCTGTTATTAGTTTTATGAATATCACTGGATTTTGTTTTGACGCAATTTATTAGACAATGAATTTAAAATTTATTGATATTGACTCTTTATGGGATTCTTACTTTGCCTACATTTCCACTGTGGATTGAGAAATATGAACATGTATATATTGTGACAATTTTCTCGAATACATGATATGAGGTTTTTCCCAGGATGTGAATGAGTAAGTGTGGGGGAGTTGATAAAACACAATTTTATTGAATATTTTATTGGTAATAAATGAAATAATTTTCTCACGTTATGATAATTATGTTAATTTATAGAATATTTTGGATAAGATCATTCTTTTGAAAATTCAATTGAAATTCTAGTTTTACCCTTTTAAAATTCGCTATAGTATTCTGGGCAGAAATATTTTTCTATAATTTATTTTGACTTAAAATTTGGTAACCATGTTCCTGACTTAATGGGATATAAATTCTATTAAGTACATCTGATCTGTATTATGCATTTCAGTGGAGTAAATGGTCCATGAAGACAAAGGATTGGACTGAACTATGAATATTGGACATCACTTCACCATTTGGGTTGTGTCTTCTTCATCCGGAATTGGATTGGGACCAAATATGATAGGAATCTTGGAGATATGATTATGAACAAATAATCCTTTTACAAGGCTAGCCAATTCGCATGTATTGGAGGTCAACTGTGCGGTACAAGTGGGAGTAAACCATTAGGCCGAATTTCCCTTTCACATTTAAAAATGTTTTGTAACCCTAGCCATCCCAAATCTATTTAAAGGATGTTTTACACTTTGGGAGGGTTGTTATAGGATTTGGTAAGGTGTGGCCAAATGGGTGGCTCTAGGGAACCCCTCACACCTCTTGAAAGAAGTAAGGCCTTGTGCAAACATCTCTTCCAAGAAGGTTCTCTTATCTCACCTTTTCTTTGTATTTATTTTCTTTCATGCTTGTATCTTGATTTTTTCTTCAATTAATCTTATTTGTTATTATATTTTAATCTACTTATTTTTCTTCTTGGGTTGTAATCTAAGAGTGGAGATGATATTGGGTGTTCCCCAGTCAACCCATTGCTTATCAAAAACGTCTCCACGACGACAACTTCGCCCATGGAAGAGTGATTTCTTTCTTTGTTGATCTAATCACCACTCCCTTAATTTATTTATCTTGAACCCATAAACATACTTTAATTCTTAAATCTTGATCAATTAATTGAGTTCTAATTTCTAAGATACTCGATTGACTTTCACTAGACCATGTGGCCGGGCTTGTGTAAACCGTATGAGTGAAACATCAATCGCAAAATATAATAAACTTGGGATAGAATAGTAGGGTTAAATCTCATAACCAACTCAATTAATTCTCAAATATATGGAGGATATACTTCCCTAATTGACCATTTATCATAAGTTGGGTTTTGGATCACAATCAAGGGAGGGTGCTGTGATTGGAAGTCCCCAAGTTGACCGAAGGCTCATTTTTTCCAATATTTTTGGTTGTGTTAATTTCCGCAGGGTTTGGGGGTTGACAAGGTTTAGAGATTAAAATTGAATGAATTATAATCATATGGGATAAGGATAAATTAATGATTAATGGGACACATTAGATCAACTATGTATTCTCATATAAGTATTTTTAAAGAAATTGTGTCTTTGATTGTTTCATCTCATTCGTTTGTGTAGTGTATTGTCCGAATGCCACAAAACCAACCCCCCATATTGTGTTTAATTTGTCTTCACTTATTTCCTTTTTTTCTTAAATCATATTAAGGGTTTTTTAATTCACTTCCTGCTTGAGAGAATGACCTAGGTCAGGCATTGTGCTGCACTTAGTTAAATCACAAATAAATATTTTTGAGAGCGTGTACGACAACATTAATCAATAATCAATTCATTTTCTACAAGAAATTGTAAACTATTAATAATTATCATAAACCTTTGGTGAATCTGGCTACAGAATCTATAGGAATAAAATAAAAGGCATGGTAATCAGTTCTTAACATATCAATTCTAGTTTCCATAACTTTGGATGTAACAAAATGAGTAATTTATAATTTACTCTAGACATTATTAACTACTTCACAAGAAGATATATTACTATAGATATTTCTTATCATAGAACACAATAAAGTATTTTTGAATTTGTAGTTAAACTAGTATTCTAACTTCTTAGCATTTTTAAAAGAAACCACTTTTTATCAGGAATCATGTACTTTCTAGTAAGCATAAAAAATTATTAACCCTAGTGTTGATCCAAAAGTTCTTCATCATCTCTCAATAATATTCAAAGTCATTACCTTAAAAAATTTATGATATACTAGGATTAAAATTTTCAAGATAACCAAAATTAATTCCTATCATATTTAAAATAAAATAAATTTTTTTCAACAAATACATGTTAGTGTAAAAAGGTTTATAACCAAATATTTATATCAAAATTTTAACAACATGCTATAATTAAAGAAAGTAAAAAACTCAAAATGTATATAATAAGTAGAAGCATTCTTTGATACCAATTATAGGATTGTAATATTAGTTTAGATGACTATACTTACAAGAGGTGGTGTAAATTGTATTTTAAAAAGCGTAGTTTAAAATATTTAAACAAATAAACACACAATCTTGTTAAAGAAAATTTATCAGACTTAGACTTAGTCATATTATCAGAGTAAAACAAATTGAAACTAGAAAACATCCAATTATATATAATTAAAAGAATCATAATAAAATGGATCCGATTTATATAAAAGTATTGTTTTTATCATAATCAGTGTAAAGTTGATAAAATAATTATAATAAAAAGCTGAGTATAAGGACTACACTTCTATTACATGAACATCAGAATATAAAACTTTTAAAAAAAGTAATAAAATATCTAAAAATGTGAGAAAAACTAACACGATATATTAAAAACATTTAAATTGTTTAACCTTAAAAATAAGGTAGTCGATAACCTTGAATAAAGGTAACAACTATTTTATACTTATAGTAAAGGATATAATTCCTTACTAGGAAATCCATTGATATGAAGATAAAAATATCTCTGTCTTCATATCCTCATAAGCCCTCGATGATGATCGACATCTTTCTTTCTATCCCCAAAAGCGCTCAATATGATAGTTCAAATTAACCATCTTCATATCCCCATAATCCCTTTATCATAACAATGATCAAACGTGAATAAGATTTCAAAAGTCTTTAAATAAAAAAACATAATAAAAATTCCTTAGATTGAAAAATCTAAATAATTACAAAAGACTAAGAATGTCCAGTTCACACTAAGTAATATTCAGAAGTCTTTAGAGAAAAAATGTATCATCTCCAAACTCTTTAATTGAATTTCTATTTATAGAAAAATTTCCAAAAGTAATATTTCTAAGTTTTTAGCAATGACCTTGTATAAATAGAGCTTGATATATCATAACAATATGGTGTAACTAAATTTCTGATGTTGTTTTTGTTTAGCACCATTACAATGTTAAAGGAATTCCTTATATTATAAAAAACCCTATATATTCTGATTATAAACTTATATTAGTTTTATGGAATTATTTATAAATTTTCATTATGATAATCCTTATGATAGTCGGTTCAATTTTATCAATATCAGAATCAATCCGATGGTTATGAATTTTGTCAGTATGATAGATAAGAGAAAATACTAACTTCTGTTCTGATTGAAGGTGAGTCTGATTAATTGGACACATACTCATTTTGATGATCTTAAGGAAGAATTTAATGTTTATATTTGTAATAAATTAGAAACTTTTTTAATGTGTGTTAAAAGATAATTTTTTTATGAAAATATAAAAAATACTTGGGATAGAAAAAGTTAATAAACATATTTTAAGAATTTTTTTTTGATTTATAAAATTAAAAAGATGGAAAAGTAAGAAGTAATACTTATGACTCAACATGATCAGATAAAAAAAATAAACCAACCTAACATAATAATATCTGGTTGACCACATGAGTAACTCAATTGACTATAAGTATACTAACCACGTAAACAAATGATCAACTATATAACCAATTGATTGACTGTATGAGAAGCTCAACTTAACAAAAACATAATTACCATATGAACAACTAATCGATTGTATTACCAATTGATCATCCACAAAGATAACAGATTAAACACATAACCAAAATTAATAAGAATTACAAAATTATCAATGTAAGAACAAAATTTCCTTGGAATCATTGTGATCCACATGAAATTGAATAAAAAACATCTTAGTAGGCCTTCTAGAAATTTAAAAAAAAATTAAAACTAATAGTAACTTCATAAAAAAATCCAATGGTAAATCAATCTCCCCTTCTGGATTTATTGAAAACATTAATCAATTCTTTGAAAACATATCATATATGGTCAGAACACATCAAGAAACATGAGAAACTTTAAATAATATCTAATCTCATATGATAAGTGTATTGAACCAAACAACTGAATAAGGCTATGTTTTTTAGAGAATTAAACCCTCAATGTCAAGAAAAATTATCAAAGTGGCATAGATAAACCCCATCAATAAAAGAATCAAATATCATTGTCAAAAAACTCTATCATTAAATAATATACGAAAATTAAAATTAAAATTCATTAAACACTCTTCTTAATATAAATAATTATCATCCCCTTTGACATAAAATTGTGTCACAATTTGTTCCCCTTTTTCAAAACAATCTAAATAATAGTGGGGGTGGTAAATTTTTATACATCTTCTTGAAAAAAGAGATGGATGAACATTTAGTTTCATAATAATATCTTGAAATGAATCTCTTTAAATTTCCTTTGTAAAAATGTCCACAATATTATCCTTAGTAAAAATATAAACAAGTTTTGTATCATGAATTACTACTCTTTCTTTTAAAAAAAGAACATGATATAAATATGTTTAGATCTTGAGTTCTGTATAGGATTTTTTAAGAGATCTATTGTGCTCATATTTTCATAAGAAATTTTTAATGTTTTATTAAAAACTATTTTCAATTAAATATACTAAACTTTCATCCATTACATCAATGTATAAGAATGTGTAGTTGTGATATGATCGACCTCAACTATAATCAAATCTACTTATTGTTTATTCTTTCTATTAAAGCTCACACAATCAACACTAAGGAAGAAAAATCCACTAGATTTACTTTTTATCTATACAATCACTTCCCAATATGCATTAGTGAAACCCTATAACTATAAATACAATATAATTTTGTACAAGAAACCACCGTCAAGTGTTCCTTTTATATATATCTAAATTCTATTGGGTACTATCATATGAGACTCTTTTAGTTCAATTTGAAATATTGAAAAAATATTCATTAAAAATATAATATTTTTCCCTGATGTGATGAGGTAAAGAATTTTGTAGATAATTACTTTGAGTTACTTTTGATTAACACTCTTTCTATTCACATATTTTCTAAATATGGTTCCAAAAAAATTTGGGAGTGGAAAACTCATTTGAATCCTTCATTCCAAATTTTTTTAGCAATTCTTTGGAAATTTTTTTATTAAGGTAGAAAAATGAAATCATTTTGTTATAGTATTTTTAATCCCAAGAAATAATTCATTTATCCTAAAAAAGACATCATAAAATTATGCTTCAATTATTTTGAAAATTATTCACATAGATAATCCTAATTATCTATATATATTATATCATCAATATAGATAAAAACAATTAGAGTTCTTGTGGTTTCCTATTTTATATAAAATTTGTTGTAAACTTTTCCTTTTATAAATTTTATATTTTTAAAACAACAATCATGTTTAGAGTACAAGTCCTTTGGTGCGTGTTTCAAGCCAAATACTTATTTATTCAATTTTAAAACAATGATTCCATTTTTATGAAGAGTAAACCTCTCTAGTTTCTTAATAAAAACTTTATATTGAAGATACTCATTAAGGAATATTGACTTCCAACCATTTGATAAAATTAAACTTTTTATGATCTACCACTTATAATAGTATCATAGTGGATTTTATCATTTCAATGATATAAAATTTTTCTTAAAAATCGATTCATTCCATTTGAGAGTATCCTTTGCAAACCGGTCATGATTGTTTCCTTGGAACATCTCCTCTCTCATTGAGTTTATTTCAAAAAAACCACTTGGTGCCTATAACTTTTTTATATTCTATCCTTATAAAAATATTTTAAATAAATTTCTTCTCAATTTTATCAATTACTTAATTCACGACATTAATCCCATCTTCATGTTCAATAACTTTTAAAAACAATTTTGGTTCAATTTCTAAAATTATAGAAGTTTGACTCTCCACTCTAAATTTTATTCTATTATGGAATAATTCCTCTTAATTACCATTTATATTCTAAATATTAAAATGTTTATTTAGACTCAGATTCATTGTTAACTAATTAGTATCAACCAAATCATTATCAAAGGTCTAATATGAATCAACAACTTAAAAATTCCTCTCATTTTATACAAATTAAATGAGTCTATTTTCTAGAATTATAATCAAAATCAGCTTCTAATAAACCATACACTATAAAAAATAAACCTCCATTTTTGTACTGGTTCTTAATAATCTGAAAATCAAAATATTCAATGAGTTTATAGACCTATTTTTCCATCACTTGTAGCCACTTCTATTAGAAAGGTTACCCATGAAAATTCCTTCATCCAATTTTTCTTCAAATTTACCCATATTAATACCCTTGATCTTTATAAAGCATGGGATTTTAAATAATTTGAATTATTTTATAGAGGTATTACTTTAGAACCATGTCTCTTAATGTTTTTTCCCTTATTCCTCATCAATTATCGATTCTAAACATGGACAGTGGGGCATACAACTTCTCTCTATAAAAATTTAGAAATATGTGCTTAGATAACATTGTCCTTCTTATTTCAAAAATACAATAATTTTTACTCAAATATTTTCATTCTATTTTAAAGTATGAGGAACACCAAATTAATGTTTAATTCTATGATTTTGTAAATAATTTTCAAATTTATTCCTAGTAAATTTACTATCATTGTATATTTTCAGCTTCAAGATGTACACTCTAAGATCTTTCGCAATTTTTCTTTTAATAATTTTAAACAAGTTAACTTCTTCAGATTTTTATTTTATGAACATGAGAGTTGCCATTTGGGTGAAATAATTTATGAATTTATTGAAATATAGTTCAAATATAGTAGAATAATTTCTCATGGGGCTAAAAAATACAAATAAATGAGTTCCAGTACTCTTGATGATTGTATCTCAACTTTTATATTTGTTAATTAATCCATCTTCCCCTTTTAACATATATCACAAACTTCTTCTCTTTCCCTTTTAAGTAGGTAAAATTATCTTACCATTTAATTCACGTATATTTTACTTAAAATACATTAGAAAAGGTGTACAAGTATCTTATGAAACAATTTTTTTATTCTTTGTCACTCAATTAGCATGAGTTAGTTGGATCACAAATTTGGAAAATGATACCACTTGTTATTTATCCTATTATGATGATCCTTAAATTTTTAATATTTTTTATGACACCTGGATTTTTATTTAATATAAATTAATTTCCTTTATCACACAATTTTATTACACTCAAGATATTGTTCTTAATCCCTTAAACATAATGGAAATCCTTTCAATTATGTTTATTTTCTTCAATCTTAGCAAATTAAATGCCCTTAATTCTTATAGAATAGTAGTTTAAAAAATTTATTGTACCCAGATAATAATATTTAATATTTTTCATGATTTTTATAAATTGAAATGCAATAAGAACGTCTATTTTTAAAGATCCATGACTTTCCTTTGTTTTCATCTTTCAAAGAAACATCAACAGTAAAAAATATTTCTCCTTGACCATCCATTAATTTTCCTTTCCACTCTTACATTATAGGGAATATTTCTAGGGAAACAGATCATACAATATTCAACTAAATGATCTTATTGATCATATCACCCACATACTTATTTCAAGTATTCAAATATGTTTTGTGTGTATGGATACAGTTTTTCCCTATAACCAGTTTTTCTCCTCTATGAATAAATCACCATATTCTCAAAAATTATTCATCTTAATTCATATATTCTTCCTAGAGAAGGAATATTTTTCTAGCATAAATAATCATAATATAAAAAATTCCCCAACATTATAAGTACCCACTAAATCTAGTATTTCTATGTTAATACGAGTTCTATCGAGAATATTGACATGATTGGACATGAATTTAAGAAAATCACTTCCATCTTGGGGATATAGTGTATCTTGATATTATATTCTCTTCCTGGTATTAAGTATAGGGTTTATAATCACCTTTATTGTCCCAAGTATAAACTAATAATTAATTTGAATCAATATGGTTAGGTAAAATAGATATACAATTTAACATATCAAATGATATTTTGACCTTTGAATTTGAGTATATATTTTTAACAGACTTTGATGATTCAGCCTTGATCTCCGTATATCTATTATAATAATCTCTTATATTATTTGTTTTTTAGCTTCTAGTAATTTTTATTGAGTCCTATAAATATCCTCATATTTCATATTGAGCCTCTCATCGAGTTCTTTCAAAATATTATCATTTTTCACAAATTTCTGCTTGAACCTTTTAATATATCCAAGATAGGAATCTTCCTTTGTAAGAAATCCATTAAAAGTATCAAATTTATTTTCATGCTAATTCTTTAAAATTATAACTTCTTTATTGTGTTTTGTGTTTTACCCTAAACATGATTCCAATTAATATTTAAAAATAATTTCTATGTAGGATACTTCATTATCTTAACCTCCCCTTATAGAACATTTTTCATACCTCACTATATATTCTTTGGAATTTTTAATTTTTTTTTCAACTTTTTCATCTGATTTTCTATAAGAAATGACTTCATCCTCTTACTCTTTACTTGAAATATTTATTTTTTTCTTCTTTGTAACTTCCTCCTATTTTCAAATAATATCAGGGATTCTTTTTTATTCTTGATCCACATCTTCCATTGAGGATTTTCATCTTTAGCATCAAACTATCCAATTTTTTCATTTGTATAATTAATATAAAAGTGTCCAATATTCCCATTGTTGAGGCATTTAATTTGGAGTTCTTATTTGTACTTTCACTTTCCTTTCCAACAGTTCCTTATGATAAGTGAAATGATTATTTTATAATAATCATATTTATAATGTAAAAACCCATGAAATGTTATAACTAATCATTTTCATGTCTTAGTAATATTAATTAACTAGATTTTATTAAGGTATAATCATTATAATAATATTAGATAATTTTTCAATTAAAAGGAAAAAGCTTTATTTATAAAAAGAATTGGATTTTTTTACATTATATAGTTTTATTTAAAAGATAAATTTAATAATGATAGGATTTTAATTTTAAAATATTAACTTTATTTTTTAACTCATCATGTCAAAATTATCTTAGGCTGAATTTTTTATAATTTTCTTGAAATATTATCTTTCAATTAATAGTGAAAAATTCAATTTTTCCTTGAAAGATATATATATATATTATTTTAAAGTATTTTAACAGTCATATTCTAATTTTTATTATTTTTAAAATTTCATTATTTTATTTTTTTATTAAACACGATCCAATTATATAATTTTTAATAAGGTTTATACATTAAATTTGTATAAAACAAATTTGTATACTTAAAAAGACATTTCTCTGAAAAAAAATATTTTTTCATGTTTTTTGGTTTTATTTTTAAATTCAACTCTTCAACTTAAAAAATTTAATTTTAAAAAAGGTATTCCATATTTTTAATTAGTAGGTACAAATTTATCAAAAAGTTCACTTTTATTTTTGTTCATTATGAAAGTAAAAGTAGTAAATAATTATCACTATAGTAAGAGTAAATCGAGTAATTAAGGTCATAAATAATTTGATAAGGAATTATAAATTTCTTTAATATAATTTTATGAGTGGTTTTCATATCATTCCATCAAAGTTTTAAAAAATGAAAACTTGGTTCCATATTTCTTTGATTTTGACTATTATAATATTTAAGTAAAAGATAAATCTGAAAACGTCTTTTTCTTGATTTTAATATCTATAATATTTCTTATATGTCTACACAAACTTAAGTTTGGTTATAAATTGTAATTTTAAAGATAAATTATTAATAATTTTAGGGATATTTTTTTAATTTTTAGTGATGAAATAATTACCTTAAATGTTTATGCAAGGACGATGCAGTGTTTATTTAATTTAATGAAAAATAAAATAAATGATTTTAAAAATAGTAAAATTAATAAAATTTCAATGAATTATTGTGTTACATAATTTTTTTATAAATATAACGTTTTAGGGAAGTTTTAATTGATTATTTTTTAATTCCTTTGCTACCTAAATGGTATTAAAGTCAAAGTAAATGAGTAGTTCTAAAATTGACATTAATGATATTTTATAATAAATAACATTTTATTAAATTATTTAAATTTAGTAAAAATAATATCTTCAAAAAATTGATTGTTTTATGGTTTAAAATATAAATTCTGGTCTATTTATGAAAAAATTATCGTTTTATAGTAACTATTTCGACCCTTAAAGAGTAAAAACATTGATATCACTATAATTATCAGAACGTTTAATAGTTGATTAAAACAAAATGACAAGGGTAAAAACATAATATAAAAATATCCTTATTTTATTATATGAGATAATTTAGACTCATACTAATATTTTATTATAATCATATCATTTTTTATCCATTTCAATAGGAAAATTAATTTTCATTAATTTATTACTTTAAGACATTCTAAGAGTGCCCCTCCCCTCTCTTGTAAGAGGGAACCTACCCCGTTTTTCTTCACATTTAAAAAACCTTTATTAGACAATAGCTACCCGAATACCTTCCTAAAATACATACCCACATCTTAGAGGCCCTTATTTGATCAAAAACCTAACCTAGGAAATATTTTGGTTTAAACATTAAGAGGTTGTCTAAAGAAGAGGTATAGTTCTAAACCAACTGTTTTCATTTTATTTCATCATATGAATACTTAAAATATTATTAAACCATGTTTCAATAATAAAACATAATTCTAAATATATTTTTATTTGATTATGTTAATTTAAAAACCCATATTTTTCTTCTATTATATCAAATGGGAAACAAAATCATCGTTCATGTGTACGACAGACTGCCTCATTACGAACCGATATAATTCATTTTCCATCAAATACTATTATGAATGGTGGAAAATATGGATTTAATGTATATATATAATATTTAATAAATATTTATAATTATTTATAATTAATATATTATCAATTCTTTTACATTTCCATCCACTGAAAAATGACAACGTCATTCGTGCGTATGTGTGGACTACCACCTCCACGAAGTGATGTGATTTGTATTCATCACCACATCACTTGAATGAGGTATATAATTATATTTAAATAAATTATATAATTATTATGATATAATGATAATTTTTTAAATATAAAATAATACTTACCTTCTTTCTATAATAATTATTGAAAAATGGAAACATTACTCATGCATACGTACGACCTACCGTCTCCATGATTGTAACATTGTTCATTTTTTATAACCATATTTCATGGTCTATTTTTAAAGTATAATTGATTTACAAAAATGATAATTGTTTCATTATTAATATTTTTTATGATGGAAAAATGACTGCTTTGACCATAGTCAACCTACCAAAGTGATTTTGGACAGATGAGATGAATATCATCAAAACATCCAATGTGAAATTAATTTATTAATTAATTTATTATAAAATAATAAAAGGAATAATAAAATTAAAAATTATATTAATAAAGTATATAATTAACATAATATTACTACTGAGTAAAATAAATAATGTTTTTGATGAGTCATACTCAAGGTGAGGGGCACTTTAATTTAGAAACCTCCTTTTAAATATTTTATTGATTTTTTCTAAAATGTTTTCTTCAATGTCCATATTTTAAAATTTATTTTATGGATGTATTTATATAGATATTAATTAATTATCATATAAATTTTATTTTTATTTTACTTTACTTCATTGTTTTAAAAAATAATCTTTTTTTATATTTTATACAGAATACTTTTACTTTCTTCATAAAAAAATGAATATTATATTTTAAAGTATGTATTGAACAAATATTTTTCTGCAATCATAAACATTATTTGATGTTTGGATTGCTTTATAAGATTCCTTTTTTTCAATAAATAAAAACCCTCTTTTCATTTTGTTCTGGGAATTTTAGTTTTGAAATTGGGGGTTTTAAAAAGGAAAGGGTGTTTTGATATCTGGAAGTGTTTTACATAGGGCATTAAAATAGGGTTTTAAATTCTTTATTATGAAAAAGTGGAATATTTAAATGTTTTATTCATGATATAGTAATTTTAAATTAATTATAATGATAGTTGAGCCAGATATAGATCATGATGATAGGTTATCCTGATATAGCTTATATGACCAGTGTTACCAAATAGTGCTCCAATGCATTGGGTAATGATTACATTATCTAGAAAATTATATTGGAAGTAAACTGTATGATTATTCCAATTTTAAGGTTTATTTTAAGGGTTTAATGATTATGACTCCCAAATATACCTACATTTATTTTTTGTACTTTCTCATGAGTTTTCAAGGAAATATTTTGATTTTAAAAGGTAAGATAATGATCTTTTTAAAGGAAGTATTATTCCATTTTTAGGTAAAAAACATGTTTTTAGGAAAGTTTTTTTCATGGGTTCTCATTCTTTTATAAGAAACCACCATGATTCTGATTTTCCCTTTATGTTTTCTAATAAAGTATTTTATGATAATATTTTGGAAGTAAAGATGATTTTATGAGTAAGTTTATGATTATTTGAGCTTAAAGATTATTATGTTAAAGGTAAACTCTATTATATGATATCATGTTTTTAAAATGACTTATAGGTTTATTTATTTCTTTTAGATGTCCCATAATTATAATTTATTTCTCACCCAATAGTTTCAATTTTTTTTCAACAGTTTTAAGGATAAATAGAAAAAAGGAGAATTCAAGTTTAAAATCATTAAGATTTACCATAAAGAGAAAATATGTTTCTTTTTAAAAGTTTAGTGTTGTAGAAAAAATTATACTAAAAGGAAATGTTTAACTTGTATTGTATGGGTTTGTTATATAAGATTTATGAATTAATTATCTAAAAATATAAACAAAAAAAGGTCATAGAAATGAAAGGATGTGAATTCTTTCCTAAAAATGAATTTATGGTTTGAATAAGGATTATTTCCTTATATAAAATCTTCTCTATTAGAGAAACATTTTCTACCAAATTATTCATCATTAATATTTAACTTCTTCGTGGATTCAAATCAAAATTTTATCTTTGGTATTATTTTGAAATACCAAAACCTTCCTCATTTAATATGCAATGAGAATGTTGTGAAGATCATCAAGAGAAGGATTATCTCTATAATTTAGATATGATATTTTAGAATCAAAATTATTAGGAATGTTTCTCATAAAATTCATAACAATATTAGAGGCATCCAAATTTTCACCAAATCCTATAATATTACTAAATATTTCATTAACCCTTGAAAAAAGTCGTTAATTTTTTCATCTTTATCTATCTTAATGTATTCATATTGGCTTCACTTATTTTTTAGATTTTCGTAATTGACTTTTACCTTCTTATTATAGATGATTTAAAGATTATCCCATATTTTCATCATAGTTGTTGTGTGGCTCAATGAACCCAAACTCTTGTATATGGTGCTAAAAATTCATTCTTTAAAAATCATATTTGATATATAAAGTGTAATGAACCTATCATTATTTCACAACATTTCCATAAGATAAAGTTTACATCTAAAAAATAATCACACAATCCTAGGAATCAAAGGTTAAGTTTCTATAAGGAAAATATACATATGAAACTTATTTAGAAAAAAATTGTGAACATTTCTCAATAATCATATAACTTTGAAACCCCTTATAAGAATCCAATGCATAATACTAATATTCATAACTAGAAGATTAGAAAAATAAGAATGGGGTGAGCTTATTTTCTTGGTAGGGTAATATAATAGGTAACCAATAATGATCACAATGAGAAATAGTTAAGTATATGGGTAAGAGAGTATAATCATGATCCATGAACACAACATTAAGAAATAATTACAAGATAAAACATGGATTATTAGACAAGAGCCATCATAACACAAGTTTGTACAAAAACAAAATAATATGAGCCAAACATAAGTATAATAATAATAATATATTAGATTAAGAATCACAACTAGTTTCCCTTTTTGGATTAAACTTCACTCACTTATTTCCTTTGGTGGATAAATCTCCACTCTCATGTTTCCCATGGTGGATTATGCTTTACTCACTTATTTCCCTTAGTGTTTTGAGTATCATATCTCATTTCACATTATCTCATGAGATATCAATCATTACCCAATTCATTAGAGGGCTATATTGATCCCAAATATCCCGTAATGAAAAACCAAACATATGTTTTCCACTTTAAATCAATCATTAATTATATCATAAATAATCGTGTAAATAAAAATGGGTTTCAAAACGTTTCTAGATGGTTTCACCAAAATGGACCTAAAGAACGTTAACAATTGATACTCAAAGTTTAATCACCCCAAAAGGGAACTTCACAAGGAAATTTAGATAGTGATTAATGAGAAATATATTCTAAGGATAGAAATACTTTATATATCAAGATGAAAATGGAAGATAAATCCTAAAATCGTTTTTTAGGAAATAGTTTTATCGTTGGATTAAAATATAATGTTTCAATCACTTCCAATACACAAATTTTAAAAGGTGAAGAGAAAACTTTTAAAAAATATTTACTTTTAAAAATAACTTTTAATATTAGAAACTTGGAAAATATATAATGATTTTAAAAAAGTGAAGTGAAAATATCTTGTGAATTTTTACTTTTGAAAAATAATCTTCAATAATAGAACCTTGAAATGAAATAATGACTATAAAAAATGTGTATTATAGGTTAAAACATTTTATTTTGAAAGGATGGAAAAATATTTTGAAATACCTTTATTGGTAACCCACATAATAAAAATAGTAACAAAAATTCCTTTTGAGAATAAGATAAAGGAAATATAAAGGTCACATTAGAGAGAAAACAATTGGGTTTTAAAATATAAAGTAAAACATTGGAGGGAAAGAAAAATATGGACAAAGAGGGGAAACCATTGTTAAAGAGGATGATAATTATTCTATAAAATGGTATAATTTTTTATGAAAAATTTCATAAACGTAAAATTTTGTTTAAAATTTAATTCTTTGAAGAGAGGAAGTTTAAGTACTATGAAATAAAATATTACGATGCAAGCAAACAAACATGGAAGAAAGATGCTCTAGAAGAATAATTCTAACTCAATGAATATAGTAGAGCTAAAAAATGCCCTTATAACCACGGTATCCCTTCAATAAAAATACATTTAAATAAACAAAATAATATGGATATTCAAAACCCATTAATTACATGAATATGGTAAAAGAAATTCATTAGTCAGTAATCACACCATATCAAAGATGACATGGTGCACAATAAAAAACGCGTGTTAAGAAATTTAATTTGACACAAAGAAACCCTTATAACTTTATAAACCATTGAGTCAAATCCCATTGAAGAATACAACTTCAAATGAAACATTAAATACCATGAATAATGATCAAATCACGATAACAAATATTAAAGGGGAAGTGGATACACCATTCCTAAAGAAAACATTGTGTATAATAAAAAATATATTTTTATTAAACAGGTATGGGAAACCCCCATTATATTTATTAAATGAAAGAAACTCCTATAATTATATTGTTAATAGGTATCTCATTACATGGACTTAATGGTACTACAAAACTAACCTAAAGACCCAGAACCAAAGGTCCAAACAATGCTTGAAGGACCACAGATGCCAGAGCAGGACCATTGAAACACGTCTGAAGGCCCTTGACCATGATGCATGCACTCAAATTTATCCTCTTCCTGGAATAAACCAAAATCTACCCATTACTCATTACAGTTCACCACATCATGTAATTGTTCCTCATCATCGAACCATCGTCATACCCCACTGTGTTGTACCTCATCGGAGGTCGTTACACCGCACACCAATGCCATTTGGGTTATACGTTCACCATCGAAGTCTAATAACACCATTAATATTTGCCCATGAAAACAAAATTAAAGGATTAAAACACCAATATTTTTATTATTGTGCCTCATCGAAGGTCATATCACCTCATTCCTTTACCTTTGTGCACCACCCCGCACTGCCTGAAGTACGATTGACCCTAAACATGCTGAAACCTCCCTGATGCCCCTAAAATGAGAATAATGAACCTCCAAACATAAATATATTAATATTAAATTTCATAAAAATATTAAAATAAATTACATTTTATGTAATTCATTTATTATCATTTACTATGAATACATTTGTTAGTTATAATATATCTTTTTACCATCAGCTATTAATAAATTTATTGGTTTCACACTTGCTTTATGATGTCGATTTCAATTCCCATTATATGGTACCAAGTTCATAAATCCTATAAAATTTAATGTAATATAATAGATAAGTTATATTTATTTATAAATTTCTAACCTTATTCCATAGGTTTTTTGATTTTTTTGCATGAAAATGGAATAAGTGTCGGCTTATTTTGGAAATTTTAGCGATTGAAGATTATATTTTCATAATAAGTTAAATACTTAATATAACCTTTTTATAACTATAAAAAAATAATTATTATATTATATATTATAATAATATTATTATTTATGTTCCTATATTCATCGTTTATAGAGTTTGTTTAGCATCGTTCTTGTAGGTGGTTAAACTGACCCAAACATAAAAATACCATGATTCGATGGGTGATTATGGTTATGAAATTATTTATTTTAAAATCATATACCTATAACATAAGTATAATTTTAATTTTATTTTTTTTAGTATTTTGAATAATATTTTAATATTTTTTTATAAAGAATAAAAATCTAGATGAAAAATGAAAAAACGTTACTTTATAGAGGCGGTAGTCCGCAAATGTGTGATTAACATTTTCATTTCCCAATGAATGAAAAGGAATGAAAATGGATTATAATTTGTCTGCTTATAATCATATTTATGATATATATGTAACATTTATTCTTAAATTTTGGCCTTATAAGAAGTGAAGATATGTGGTGTTAAAAATAAGAGACATCGCTTCATGGTGGTGGTAGTCCTCACAAACAAGTGGTCAACATTATTTTGTTTTACTAAGTGAAAGGAAAGGAATAAATAATGGTAATTACATTAATATAATAAAAAAAATTATACTAATGATACTGATGTAATTATTTTACTATAGTTAGTGTAGGTTTGTAAGAGAAATATCAATAAGAAAATGGATAAGGATTAAGTAATACTCACTTTGGGACCTTGAACTTTATCTTGGACGTCTCCTTGTAAATAAGGGATTAGAATAAATTATGTTGACTAGGAGAGAAAATTCATTAATGGGACATATATGAGAGGAAACTTTGGTAGGTTTTAAAGGAAATTTCAAGGGATATGTGTAATTGTGATTGGGCAAATGGGATACACATTAAAAACTGAAGAAAATATTACTTTTGTGAACACCCATTATTTTCCAACAATAGAATGAAACTATTAAAGGGAAAATGTTCCAAAAGTGATAAGTAAGATAGTTTATGGTGATATTAGGTTGGTAAATCAACCAAAAATAATTTACACACATGTTTTAAATATGTTAGATTCATTTACTCTTATATTTTTTCTTTCACTATTTTTTGTTTTTACTGGGGAAACTATTTTTTACCCAAGTAACATATGTTTTACTAAAAATATAAAATAATAATTTTCTACAAATTTGGGTGTATTTAACATAAATTTAATCTCAATTTAATATAATTTTATTATCTAAATAAGTAAAAATAAACTTTTATATTAAATTTTTTTACATAAAATGTTTTTTATAGAAAAATGATAGTTTAACCATTATGTGTTCTTAATATTAATTAGCATTGACTACCAAATAAAGATATGTTAAAATAAATATATATGTATTTAAGCATCATATTAGATTCATTGTTGAAAATTTATTAATTAATTTAATTAATTAAAAATACACAATTTATGTAAAGCATTCCTTTGAAAATAATAATTTTATCATTATCACAACACACTTGTAGAAAAAGTGGCTTATCCATCAAGGTTTTATCATAAATATTTTATAAATCAACATTAAAAGTGAAGTGGTGAACTTTTAAATTCGGTTATATAAAAATTAAATTAAATGTTCTTCAAGATTACCTTTAACATCAATTTTATTAAAAACTGATGTTGAATCTAACAAATAAAAATTTTAACATCGGTTTTATAAAAAACATTTTATAAAAGTGTTTAAAAATTAAAAATTCCCCTCAAACCCTCAAATGTTGGACTCGATATTTTTGAAACCCCCATTTTATTGACCATCAATGACACCCAACTAGGCTTGATTTCACTTTTAGTCAATTTTCATCATCTATTGACATTATTTCTCCTCAAACATCCATCCTCCATCCATGTTCCACAACCCTAAATATTATTCAGTCCAAGAAAACCCTAAACCACTTGATACACAATCACGCTTCAAGGATTTTTTCCTTATTTTTTTAAAACTTAATAATTTAAAATGTTTCACTTCAATCTTTTCATGTTCTCCCTATTTCCATCACCATAAAAAGAATTAAATGAAATTTAGGATATATTTACATCTAAATTGTTTAAGTTATTTTCTTTATTTTTAAAGAAAAATTAATTATCAGTTAGTTAGAAATTACATCTATCCATTCATTTGTTTTTATTTATTTTATTATCAATCATATATTTTTTATTAAAATTAGTTTAATTTTATATGTTTTTGAGATTATAAATTTCTTGTTACTATAACTTGTTTTTTTGTAACAATTTGTATTCGTAATTTTTTGTATTTATACTTTTTTTATTATAATATTTTTTTGGTTGAAATTATTATTTCTTCTTCAATTATTTTCATTTATAAATTGTTATTGTTATTGTAATTAATTTATTATTTTTTTTCATAACTTGTTTCTAATTTTTAATTTTTTGTTAAGATATAAATTATTTGGTAAAAGGTTTATTCTTGTTTAAATTATTTATTTGTTATATATACTTATATATTTTAATTTTATTTGTTTTTACAAATATTCTTAAATATATATATATATATATATATATATATATATTAAACTATTATGTTGTGGTTTTTAGGTCAATAATGGATCATAATTGGATATATTCATGATGAACTATCGATGATAATGAGAAAGGGGTTATCAGTTTATTAGAATTTTCTAAACAAAATATTTTAAATGAAAATATGATTTTCTTCATATGCATAAAATGTTTGAATATTAATAAATTAGGGTATAGATAAACCAAATAATATATAATTTTATATATTATTAGTCATGATTATACACATTAGATCGAGTACGGTGAAATAAAAAACAATTCAATATATAATGATGATCAAGATATTCCAAATTAGATAGAGGATTATAATGAAAAATTAATTCATGATGTAGGTGTTAAAAAAATTTAATAAAAAAGTGTTGAAAAACTATACATATATGCTAAAAACCACTATTATCAAGATACACTAAATTTATATTGTTATCAGAATTAATTGGACTAGTTAACATGAAAGTAAGACATGGTTGGAGTGATAAAATCTTCAATGAATTGCCTAAAATTTTAAGAGATAATTTTAGAAGGCAATGAGTTTTCAGATTCTAATTATGTGGGACAAATATTATGTCAAATGATATTAGGGTATAAAATGATACATGATTTACCTAATGACTATGTTCTATATAGGAAGAAATATAAAAGTTTATTAGAATATTATAAATGTAGTAAATCATGATATAAAATGTATAAACAATTCAACCATGATTCATTCTCAAGTGGAGGCATCAAATCACGCACTAAAGCAATATGGTATCTTCTAATAATTACTCATTTTAAACATATTAATGGAAATTAAAATGATGAAAAGAGGCTAATATGGAATACATATGAGTGCATATCTGATGGTAACCAACTCTCTCCCACCAATTCACCATAATGGAAATGATTTTATTACAACCTTCTTGATATTGTAAATGAAGTTATAAATATTAGAATGGATATTTTCATAGATGGAATGAAGCCATATAAGTGTCTTAGTAGCCAATATAGTTCATGGATTGTATTTTTGGTTGTCTAAAACTTGTCCCCATAGATATGTATGAATATGAAATATGTGATTATGAGCTTGATTATTTCTAGATTGAAACATCCTGGAAATGATATTGATGTTTCTATATCATCATTGATTGATGATTTGAAATTTCTATAGGAGAAAAGTGTTACAATATTTTATGCATATAAGAAATAGTATTTTTTTTCATGATATAACAATTATCACTATAAAATAATTTCTTACATATGGAAACTTATTTGGATACAGTGTTAAAGGGAATAAGTCTTATCTAATTTATGAAGTGGGGACATCATATCATCGATTGTAGAATTGTAGGGAAAAATTATATATAGGGAATACGATATTTTTATTAATGGTTCGACCTTATCAAATATTAAAAAACAAATTTTATGGTTTATAGTAGTATGATTCCTCCCCAAAACAATTTTATATTGAAGAATATTACAACAAGGTGAAAACATCAATGTCACATTTGGAATAAAATGATTTTAGGATTTTAAACCAAATACTTGGAAGAAATGATCCATTTTATTTGACATACTTTATTAGAAAATTTTAAATGTAAAATATAATATTGAAGATATTCATGTTGAGAAAACAATTTTTATAGTCTAATTAGAACATTGTTAGACATAAAAAGAAACACAAAATATGGACTAAAGGCAATGCTAGACTTAATAACCATGGGAATATATTTGGAATTAGCTACTACAAAGAAAGGAAACAAAACATATTTTCCTTCGTCTTGTCACACATTAATAAAGAGTGATAATATTTTTTCAATGCCTCCATGATATTAATGTACCTATTGGGTTTACTTAAAATGTAAAAAAATTGGTGATTAGAAGTTAATAGGTATGAAATATCATGACTATCATGTATGGATGTAGCTATTTCTACTAGTTCTATTGCATGAAATATTATTTATACCTTTAAAAAGTTTATAATTAGATCAGACTACTTTTTTCAATTAAATTTGAAACAAATTAATCGATCCAGATTTTTTATATTTGTTGGAGAATGAAGTTTTCCTCATACATTATCTACTAGAAATGTATTTCCCCCATATTGTTTTTGAAAGAATGGGTTATCTATTGATTCATTTGGTGTAATAGATAAGAATATTTTGTCTTGTTTATTTATGTTGGATGCATCCTTTCGAAATATATATGAAAATTTTGAAGGGATATGTTAAGAGTCTTCCTCAACCAGAGGCCTCTATTGTTCAAAAATATACATCTAAAGTGTTAATTGAGTTACTTAATAATTATTTATCTGATGTGGAACACATTAAACTCCCAATATCTAAATATTTGATAGTTTATAGAGAAGGTGAAGGGATCTATAAATTAAAGGTAAAGTTAATTCCATTTGATGAAGTGATTCATGCACATTTATATATTTTGAACAACAGTAGTGATGTTCTACCACATATATCACCACATATTATTTGATTAAAGTTAAGATATCTGAGATAAAATTAAAATTGGTACATGAATGAACATAAAAATACATTTGTTTTGTGGTTTAAGGATAAAATAAACATTGATTCATCAACACCAGAAACATTAAAATGGTCATTAGGGGGAATAAGTATTATTGTGATTATGTGGTTTGGTTTTGATATTAATGGTTATAAATTTTACACAAAAAAACATGATGAAAACTATACTAGTCAAAATAGTAGAGTATTGTTTTTAACCTAAGTGCTACTGTTTTTATGTTCTAAATATAAAAACCCAATTTCTATATTAACATCATATTTTGGTGTTATTGATTATATATGGTAGATTTATTATACTAAATTTCAGGTACCTATATTTAAGTGAAACTTGGTATAAAGTAAAAGTGGCTTAGAATATGATGAGTGTGGATTTACACTTGTTTTGAAAAAATTTAGTTTCAAGGTGGAATCATTTATCATGGTGATGCATATAAAGTAATATTTTATATTGTTAACCCATCAAATGATTATTCGTATATATTTTTTCTAGGGAAAAAATTCATTTTTGTGATGAGAATATTGATGATGTTGAAGTATTATTAGAAATTTATCCATCTATTATACTATTACCAGATGATAATAATGACTGTGATTTAGATATTTTCCATGAAAAAATAAATGATCACATATAAGGTATATGAGAAAACACTCCATTACTCTCATAATTAATCAAAAAAATTTGTTTTTTTAAACTGATATAGTTAGAAAAATTATTTTTTAAATTTTATATTTAAATATATTGATGTTTATCATTCCTTTATTTTATTTGTAATATTTTTATATTCATTAAATTAAAATATCTATTTTATTTGAATTTTTTTTACTTCATCATTTTGTTGTGACTATTTTCATTATATTCTTCATTTGAAGGTATAATCTTTTATTAAACAAAATATTTATAATTTTATTCCTATTACGAACAATTAAATTTTTACTTATAATATTTATTTGTTTCTAAAAAAATTCTTATACACAAAATTACACATTTTTATATGATAATTAGTTTTTCATTTTTTTGTTAATTTTAAAATAAAATAGTTTTAGTAGAATGTATTTTTGGTTGAAAATTCAAAAATTTGATGTTTTGTTTCATATTATGATTAATAAATTTTTTATTTATTGCAGTTTGTTTTATTTTTAATTAAATACTGGTTCACATACTTTTTTTGAGGTAGTATACATCCTTCAAAATGATAGACAGTAATGCAGGGGAACTGAGGTATGCACATTGTTTTCAATTAAATATATGTCTATAGTAATTAAATTATTTAATGAAATTAAACTTATATTTATTAAAATTATCTGAGCCCCTTATTCTTCTATAGGTGGTAAAGTACCTAAATATGGTAGGCATTTGATTACATGTTTACCAAAACGTTCACTTGCATGTGGAAAGAAAAGGGTGATAATTAAATTTTATGATAATAACCACCCAACTCATCTAAATTCCATGTAGTTTAGGACTTACCTAGCTGTATATATTAATTGTAGGATAAGTAATTTATGCACTGACTAGAGGAGCATCGACCAGTTAGTGAAAGATATGTTATGGGAGTCCTTAATAATATAATTTACAAACTTACATACTTAGTTTTTCAATGGTTAAAATATTATACATTTCATAATATTTTATTTATTAAATTATAAAATATGTTTTAATTTCAAGAGACCAAAGAAATTTTAAATAGTTTTATCCTTTTTAGCAATAAGATAGAGATATTTTAAGTTAAATTTGACTTCAATTTATATTTTTTGAGTAAAAAGGATCAAGATCCATGCCCTAATTATGGGTTTATAGATTGGGATTCATGGAAGAATTTTTTCTCTAATTGGTAGGAGGGATATTTTATGGTAAGTTTTTGTTCTTTGTAAAATTTATACTTTATACATATAAACTCATGAACTCATTAGAATATAATATTGATGCATAAATATACTAGCCATAAGAGATGAAAAGAAAAATAGGGGAATAAACAAGATCGGGGGATCAGGGATGTCTAAAATAATACAAACCAAGTGTGTTAGTTCAAAAAATTCCAACATATTCTGTGGAAAGGATACCCATTGTAGAAAAAACCATATGAGGTTTTTTTTAGTTGACCCATACTGGAAAAAATTCATCCACTTTGTTTCCTTCTTTCCAAGTATGTAACATGATTTTTTCTGTTAGAGATTCAATTTTTCACATATGAATGAAGGGGCATATGACTTACCTTGCATAGCATTTTAAATAGTAGAAGAATATATTTCAATGACCAAAAGAGAGATGTTGTGATTCAAGAAAACTTCCAGCCCATTAAGAAAGTAATGGGATTCAGCCATAATGGATTTACCATAACCATAAAAACTACTAAAAAATAGTTGAACCACACCGTCATGACCCTTGACAATGCCACCCCCTCTTATAATTCCTAACACACCTGAACCATCCATATTGATTTTAAAAACATGTTGTAGGGTCTTCCATAAAAACTATATTCAATTTTTCACATATGAATGAAGGGGCATATGACTTACCTTGCATAGCATTTTAAATAGTAGAAGAATATATTTCAATGACCAAAAGAGAGATGTTGTGATTCAAGAAAACTTCCAGCCCATTAAGAAAGTAATGGGATTCAGCCATAATGGATTTACCATAACCATAAAAACTACTAAAAAATAGTTGAACCACACCGTCATGACCCTTGACAATGCCACCCCCTCTTATAATTCCTAACACACCTGAACCATCCATATTGAGTTTAAAAACATGTTGTAGGGTCTTCCATAAAAACTATATTCCTATTTGGGATACAATTTTTTATAGATCTCACTTCTTCTGACCACTATAACCATTATAATTGTTTATTTGTCGTCCCAATTCTTTACCAAGGACCCTAGCTTCTCCGCAAGGACTCCTTGATCAAATTTTCATGGCCAAAGATGAGCTGGATCGACCTTCTGTTATCACCCTATTTCTGGCATCCCAGATTAACCAACATCCTACCATTAACAATGTGGCTCTCACTATACATTCTTACCTGTACACATCAAAGGCCTGAAAACCACTCATAAGAAATTTTAGTCAAGAATCAACCTATATGTCCCACCCTAGAATGACACCAAAACCCCCCAACCAACCACTTTAGTCCATTCGCTTTCAAATAATAGTTTATCCATCATTTCATCATTGTAATTCCTACAACACTAACATCTCGACACTAGGATTATACCCTTACTCTTAATTTCATAATCTGCAGGGAAAATATGGTTAAAATCCTAGAAAACAGAAAATTATATTTGATGGGTATATTCTTACACCAGAACAAGTATCCACCAAAACTGTTGTCACTATTGATATGGTTTATTTTATTATACTCATCGGATATGGACACCCCCATATAAGATATGGTAAAGAAATAGTTGTCACAAACATTGGGAAGGTCAATTTGATAAAAAAAACTCATGCTACTAGTGATTAAGGATGAAAATAATAAATTTGATACTTTCCCCCTCAGGTCATCCAGTTCATACCCATATTTCCCAGTGATAACCCTTCTCTAAATGGGGTGTCCCTCCATGACATCCCAAACTAGTTTAGATTAAAGTATAATCATAGTACCTCCCACAATAAGCAGGTTAATACCCCTATCATCCACTGAAATTTCCAAACTACTCCATGAGGGACAATGAAACCAGACTTATATATATGAATCCTAGATTAAAGAAGTACAAACCCTCTAAATATTCCTTAGAACACATTTAGGCGTTATAAGAACTAAAGGAACATGCATCATAATAGAGGTAAGGACACAATTCACCAAAGTAATCCTTCCCCTGAACGAAATAAATCAATTTTTCGAATTGTTAATATAGATAGTTATTTTCTTAAGAACCCCCTCATAATATATGTTTTTTAGCCTCCATGAAGAGATAAGAGATCCCAAGTATTCCATAGGAAAAGTTTTTCTATGAAATTACAAAAACTCCTCCATTATCTTCTACCATCTATCCTAGCATAATCTTGGAACATAGATGCTACTTTTATCACAATTAATTTTCTCACCAATCCATTTTCTATAAACATACAAAACATTATTAAGGCCTATGATGGATCTACTCCATACATTAATAAATACAATCATGTCATCTGTAAAGAAAATATGAGGTACACCATTATAATGACTTCTTCATTTGAAGATAATAATGTCACTATGATGAATTCTATTGTCAATGAGTCTTCTTAGAAAATACTGAATCATGATGAATTGATTAGGTGATATGGGGTCTCCCTATATAAGGCCACAGACAAATTTAATGAATCCACATCTTTTCCCGATAATCTATATTGAAATATAGAGAGAACTATAGCATTTAAAATATATGTCTCTCACCCAATTAGAAAAACCCATATAGTCCATCACCATGAGGATAAATATCCATTCTAATATGTCATACTCATTATCCATATCAATATTAATAACAATGTTGGACTTCTGAGATTTAATAATAATATCCTTAACCAGTGTCTAAGTGAGGTGTATATCCATTTGTGTGGACCTCCCTTTAGCAAACCCATAATGTTCTCCATAAACCCAATCACGCAGGTAAGTATCCTTTATTAGAAGAACAAATGATTGCTAAAACTTTTTGTGAAACAAGATCCAAGTTATGTAGCAGCTCAAAATAGGTTTCAATCGACCCTCCATCTCCTCCCACTAATCATGAAAAGTGGAAAATTTTGAGAATGAAAAAAATGAAATTTATATTACTGATCCAACAAAGGAAGTAGATGATAAGATTATAAGTAATTAATTATTACATTTTATAAATATAAATATTTAATAAATTTATCTCACTAATATTACATTTGAAAATATTACTTTTATAAGCTCTTAAAAATAATATGAAATAGATTAAATTTGTCCATGAGGTTTGGAAGGATATTATTACCACAATTTTAGGAAATACGGAACACCCTAGATGCATTAGAGGGTATAATAAGGGAATTCGATTTTCAAAAGTTTTTGGCTGCACCCCTAGTGTGACATCGATGGGGACATAATATATAGAAGAAATAGATTCTTTAAAGTATGATTTATGACACTATAATTAATCTATAGAGAATATTATTAAATCTTCTATATCAGCTATACTTGCAGAAGTGATGATACATACACATCCTACACAACCTTCCTACCCAGATCAGCCACCTTCTCATTTAGACCTGACCGTGTACCGGGATTTGCATAATATGTATCCACATGTATTTATTTTGTCATATGAAATTGTACATCGGATGGGGGATTATGTACATCATCAAATTATGCATTTGGGTTAGGTAATAGTAGCGGTACATGATTTTATTGACCCCACTTCATTAAATTCAAAATTTCTTATAATATTTTCTTATAGTTACATTTTATAGGAGTATGTTAAATTTAAGGCATCACTACAATGGGAAGGAAAATTCCAGGTTCCAACACCTTCATATATTCCTTAAGAAGTTGATTGGTTAACAACGTTACCACATGGTTTTCCTATATTATATAATTATTATACTTTTCTGATCAGTGATAATATATGTAGAAGAGATTGTAAGTTAAATAATTTTTCAAAATGACATCATGGATGTTGTAATGGGTGATGAACTCCATGTACCTATATTATAGTTGTTAATAGGTAAGAAATTTTCAATTATTAATTTATTTTCATTAAATAAAAATTTTCTATATTGAATTAATAAATTAATTTTATAATTAGTTTAGTATGATTTCACCTATTTTTATGGTTTTATTAACCTAGAATACATTTCAACTGAGGTGAAATACTTGAACCAAGAATCCAGATTTGAATATGTATATGAAAGATTAAAAAGCATGAAGATCACATATTTTTTTCCATTCCTTGACAGGTAATAAAAAATATATAATTATGAGAAACTATTCATTATACTATTATTAATGATAAATATTTTATATTTTAGTAGACATTGTATTTTATGAAAAATTTTAGAAAATTAATTTAAATCATATTGGTTATTCTCTTTATTGGGTTGTGTTCAAAGAATATTTACCAAATTTTTCAAGAAATACATTTTATTCCATAATTATAGTTCTCTAATTTTTAT
Source organism: Viscum album (assembly GCA_963277665.1). Classification (NCBI taxonomy): domain Eukaryota; kingdom Viridiplantae; phylum Streptophyta; class Magnoliopsida; order Santalales; family Viscaceae; genus Viscum; species Viscum album. The sequence goes on from OY728162.1 coordinate 1,151,336,197, forward strand.
TTTTTTTATTTTACATCAGTTTTGATAATTAATATATGAAATGACAATATTTCATGGATTGGGTTCAATAATGATTGTTATTCAATAGTGGAACAATAAAAAATTGATTATGTGAAAGTTCAAGTTGATAACTTTTATATCTCTGAATAATTGATTTTTCTTACATATATTCTATTTTTGTTTTTAAAATATTATTTCATAAACATAATTTCATCATAAACAAGGTAATGTTGAATGTGGATATTATGTTTTATGATATATTTATGATATAATTATGACCAAAACCACAAAATATTTTGAAAATGTTAGTTTTACTAGAACACTTATAATTTTAACAAATATTTTATTTTTTAAATTTCGGACACATTATTTTGTTGGTTTTTTATGATGTTTCTTCATATAAATTAAATTATTTAAAACAAATTAGAAAATTATTTTCACAAGATTTTTTATGTTTCACTAATTTGGATATTTAGTTTCATTTAGTAGTATATTTGTATTTATTTTTTAAAGTTATTATAGACGCCGAAAAATGATAAAGGGCTGAAGAAGGTTTCAAAATTACAAAGCGAAGTCATATTTGAAGCCAGGGACCCGGTCTGGGGGGCCCGGAGGAGTCATGTGAAAAAAATTCCTAAGTGCGCGAAAAAAAGATGCCCCGCGTGGAATGTTATGGGATTCCTGAGAGTTCTGTGGCGGGGTGCGAAATCTTTCATGCCCCCACCCCGCACATTTGACATTTCATGCCGCCAACCTCGTCGCGAAATTATTTCACACAGACCTATTTTTTGGTCCATCGAACACCTATAAATAGAAGGAGACCCCTTCGACTTCCGGGCTAAAGAATCGGAACCGGCTCTTGTGCACGAAATTTGCCTTCTGTGCGCACAAAGATGGCTTTCAGGTATGGTTCTTTTCTCGCCAAGTCGCCCTGCGGTCCACCTTCGCACGAGATCCCCTTGGTTTAGACAGAATTCCAATCCCTTTGGGGTCCACCCCCACTACGCGCAACCCCTTCCACTTGCGCGTAGGTCGGCCAATTGCACGCAATCCCCTTTCAATTGAACGCACCCCAGACATTGCGTGCAGCCTCTCCCAATTGGGCGCAATTAGTCCTCCTTGCGTGCAATTATTTCTAGTCGTGCGCAAATCCTCAGCTTCATTTGCGTTATAATCCTCACTAAGTTCACGCCCGCCTGGTGTTTTTCACACAGGGCTTCTTATTTTGCACGCAAGCCTTGAAGGGTGCGTGAAACTCACAGGGACCCTTCACTTTGGTGCTTCCCAGCTACCTCTTAACTTGCATGTACCTCTACACATGTGTATGATGCTCTTCTTATGGTGCCATTCGTAGGTGCCTCTCATTCCTCGGGCATCCACATCGTACACCGTTTTCTTGTATGACCTTCTAGGCTCGTATGAAGTAAATTCATAGTCCATTGGATGGTTTTTCCCATTGCGTTGCTTCACCTCATGCTTCTTTGCATAAGAACTCTAATGGATATTTCTTCTTCGCATATCCACGCTAACGTGGACCCCTCGATGGTTCACTCCATGATGCCCCCTTGCAACGGCTTTGCTTGTCCCCTCTCTGCACCAATGAGTAGGTGGTACCAGTTATGCAAGTCCTAGGGGTGCGGAGTGAACCCATATCGTCCGAGCTACAGGGAGTTAAAATGACAAGCACCGTCGTCCTCAGAACATGACATTAAACTGTTACCTCGCCCCGTTCCACGGATGCAGGGCCCCCTGCCTTGGACATTATCTATTACCACTCGTCTCCACGGGGATGGGATCACCCCTCACAGGGGAAGATATCCTCCTTATCGGAGTGGTGTTTGTCCGTGGGGAAAGGGCAGCCACCTTGGTGTAAGCCCCCAGCTTTCCCTATAAGAGGCAGCATCCCTGCTCCTCCTTTCATCTTCGATCCCCAGGGACAGCGATGAGCATGGTAGAGAAAGGTTCTTCTCCTTTATTTGGTACCAAGTCCCTCTCCCGCTGCGCTTTGTTGCCTCGGACCTCCATCCTAGAGTAAGTCCCAACCTCTTCGGGTTGCTAAGAACGTATAAGCCCATGTTTCCTCTTTGGGCTGCGATCACGCGTAAGCCCCACTCCACTTCCCACAGACGCACCTTTCGTGACACAATCATTAGGTCTCTGCTGTCTCTTGTTTCTCACACAGAGCACGACTCACGTTGTCTTAGAGCAAGCACCGACCATGAAATACACCTTGGGCCGCCTCAGAGTGTAATCCACAAACACCATCATCCCGAACTATGAGGAATTTGATCCATGTCAAGGCATGGTACATAGGAATCCTCCACGAGGTTCAAGCCCAACACCTTCGGCTGCCTCAGAGTGTAAGCCTCAACACCATCCTGAACTATGAGGAATTTGATCCATGTCAAGGCATGGTACGTAGAAAGCCTCCACAAGGTTCAATCCCACCATTTGGGCTGCCTCAGAGTGTAAGCCCCAACCCATTCCATAACTATGAGGAATTTGATCCATGTCAAGGCATGGTACGTAGGAATCCTCCACGAGGTTCAATCCCAACACCTTGGGCCGCCTCAGAGTGTATGTCCCAAACACCATCCCGAACTATGAGGAATTTGATCCATGTCAAAGCATGGTACGTAGGAAGCCTCCACGAGGTTCAAGCCCAACACCTTGGGCCGCCTCAGAGTGTAAGCCCCAAACACCTTCCCAAACTATGAGGACTTTGATCCATGTCAGGGAATGGTATGTAGGAAGCCTTCATGAGGTTCAATCCCAACACCTTGGTCTATCTCAGAGTGTAAGACCAAACTCATAATAAACTATGAGTACTTTGATCCATTTCAATGCATGGTACGTAGGAAGGATCCACGAGGTTCAAGCCCAATACCTTGGGCCGCCTCAGAGTGTAATCCCAACCCATATCAAACTATGAGGACTTTGATCCATGTCAAGGCATGGTACGTAGGAAGCCTCTACGAGGTTCAATCCCAACACCTTGGGCAGCCTCATAGTGTAATACAAAACTCATTTTTAACAATGAATACTTTGATCCATGTCAAGGCATGGTATGTAGGAAGCCTCCACGAGGTTCAATCCCAACACCAAGGGCTGCCTCAGAGTGTAATCCCCAACCCATCCCGAACTACAATGACTTTGATCCATGTGAAGGCATGGTACGTTGGAAGCCTCCACGAGGTTCAATCCCAATAACCATTGGCCCCAACCGTCTCTGTGTCGATGTGCCAAGCCCCTATCATCCTGAACTATGAGGACTTTAATCCGTGTCAAGGCATGGTACGTAGGAAGCTTCCATGAGGTTTAAGACCAACACCCATCAGTCCTGACCACCTTTAAATCGGTTCACCAACACCTTGAGCCACCTTAGATTGTAAGCCCCAACCATCATCCTGAACTACGTGGACTTTGATTCCCTACCAAGGGGATATGTAGGAAGCCTCCTCGAGTCTCAAGCCCAACTTCACTGTCACCCTTGAGATGGACATATCTCACCCCCCTTCACTTAATTTCCCATCCTGATCCTCACCCGAGCCGCCAAGTTTCGGTGGGATCATGCCACCCCACTCCCCCTTCCATCAAACATTCGAAAATCCACATGCATGATGGTCCCAGTATCAGTGTTCCCTCCAGGGGGGTCCTCCATCTGATCTTCTCTAATCAGTGTTCCGATCAGTCTGATCCATCTCTACTGGATGTTAAACTTGCGACATACCTTTTGTCAAACATGGGAAGCCGAGGAAAACCTCAGATATATGCCAATGGAATATGATTCCCTGTGTTCGATGTGGTATGCCTCAAGCTTCCACGCCCTCAAGAATCCCTATAACAAGGGATAGAAGACAAACATGCCAATCCCCCAGTGTCCAGACACGCCAGTGATGCCCAACGTGACTACTCCCCTAACTGAAGGTTGTTTCCCTGACCGAACCCCTTGGAATTTCATGAAAAAAGTAGTGTAATTAACTGGTTTCCATGAAGATATGGCATCGGGAAGAGTTTCATGAACAATGTCTTAAATCTATGAGGGAGACCTGGTCTAGGTTATGAGATCCAAGGAGGAATCCACGGAAGGAAGAACCGAAATCCCATCATCTCTTTTCAATCAAGGAGCAGACGTCCCTGAATAAGGAACGGATGCCGCCCACCTTTGGAAAGCGGGAATGCGGGGAAACAGCTATGCATACTCCACAGATGGACGTGTGCGCCCCGGTGAAAGCTTCAAAAATAGAAATGGTGAACCCGACGTGAAGATCTTCTCCTCAATATGGAGACTAGTATAATTCAAGTCATCGACAGATTATCATGTCACCAGACCCAGTCATTCGGCACCAGGTCCCACCAAGAAAATAGCGGGCCTGATGTGGAACTTGCCAGAAGTTGGTGCAGTCAGGACGTTGAGCATTCTGTTCGGTGATGTTCTCAGCGCGGATCCCTCTTACTGGCCATGGAAGACGGAATGGCGCTGGGGCATTGGTTTTCAATTTCTTTTCCTATCAGTATTAATGAGTTCATCTCCCTGCTTTCAAGAACCAAGTTGTTGCATCTGAAACTCGATCACCACCTGCCCACTGGTGCAGGGGCAGCGGCAATATCGACGCGGCTACCCCGCATGGTTCTGCATCTTCCATGATGGCCTCAATCGCCATGATTTCTGGGCTCCTGTTCCCCCTATCCCCATCAGAAATTATCTTGAGAAGAGTAATTAATGACCTTGTACACAGGTACAAGGAGGAAGGGATAATCCCCACCAAGGATATGGCCCGCCTAGATCGCAGGGCAGTTGCACATCACCGTCAACACCACCCCCAAGGGCCGCACAGGGAGCCGCTGCTCCACACCCCGACATTCAACCGTTTCGGGAGCTTGTCCCTAGAACACCTTAACAGCTCCTTGCCCTATGACGATGAGGTAGGGGATGTCTGGGTCGGCCCGATCGAAGTCCTTCTCCAAGGTCTCCTGGAGAGGGCTCCCCTTAGGTTGCGTCAACACCGCCACCTGGTTCCCCGATCCATGGAGCAGGTAGGCCACGCGCCTACACCACTGGCTCTAGTTCACCTGACCTGACGCCATCGTCGGGCGCAAGTGGAAGAGGATGTCCTCCATGGGGTGTCAACGTCAGCGACTACCATGGCACGAGCACCCGCTGACTCATATCCCCAACCCCCCGCATACATTGAGTAGGGGTAGTTATACGCCCGACCTAGATCGAGGCCCCAACCACCCCACGGGCAGGCTGGGTTGACTCTCTCAGTCGTTAGCACAGGTGATGGCCACTACAGACCAATCCACGGCAATGCCACCCAGTGTAGAGGCCCACTCCGTACTGCTGCTACAGAAGGTGAAGGTCCTCCCTGCTTCTAAACTCGGCTTGGAGGTCTGCCCCGCGCCACCTTCAACCCAGGCGAGGGTATTCCTCGTGACAACAACACTCTGTATGATGGTATCTCATGCGCTCACTACACAGGGTATGGGGTCACTCCCCCTGCCACAGACTGCAGGTATGGAGACATTGCACGTCTAATCACTCACCAACATGAAAGCCCTCCCCATGTCATCCTACCATCCGAAAAAGATCTTCCTTGCCCCAGTGATCGTAGGGGTGGAGGCCAACTTCACTTCACCAATTCCTATCATGGAGGTCCTACCCATGATTGGCTTTACCGGTATGAGGACCTTCCTCACACTGATGTAGTCAGGGGAAATGAGAATGAAGGTACTAGCCATACTCCTACCACTCATACCTCTACTTATGTCAGCACCAGCAAAGGTTTTTCCCACTCCAGCGCTTCCCACGAAGGTCCTCCCCATGTCCCTTTCGACATTTTCCCCAGTGATCCTCGCTCCGTGGCCCACCCTGGCGGGAGCTCTCTCCACCCTAGCACCAATATGGCCAAAAAACTACCTCGTGCCGAAAGTGGGCCTTGCCTCAAAGAGCCACTTAGGGGAAGGAGAGCAGGTGGTCGTCGCCGCAAGAGGAATTTTGGGGAGGGCTGGACATGAATCAGACCAGTCTGCTTATCAGACTCTAAGGATGTGTACGACTCAGCGCCGGAGCCCTCCCCTCAGTCCTCCGAGTTGAAGGCTGGGGCAGGAATGAAGTGCATCATCCTCGTACTCCCAAAATGCGAGGTCCATATGATCCATGTCTCCCTCTAAAGGTATATCCTGGAGGACAAGAACCTAGCATGTCCTCAGGTACCAACCACGCAGTTGCCACCGTCATCTCCGGAAGCACCCTCTGCCTTAGCTAGAGACTACGGAGATCTATTTTGGGGGTCAATGGTAGAAGATCCACGACATAGCTCACCCTCATATGTCACTGATGCTGTGTCAGGAGCTTTGGTCGCTGGTCCATCTTATCGTGACATAGTGTCCAGGTCGCTACAATCCTTAGAGGACAGCCCGAGAATCGGCAGCCAGTCAGCCCACTCACCATACTCTCCACCGGCCAGCCCGCCATCCTAGCGGTTTGCCTCATTTCCGATGCCAGTTCCACAGACACCCCTAGTTGAAGAGTGGGGAAATTAAGGTCTAGACCCTGAATCTGAGCCGAGAAGCTTCTGATCCATCCTTGCAGCGGACCACTTCCCTGAGAAGTTTTGGCCGGTCGCAGCACCAAATTTTCATGCATCAGAATCTCTCACCTCAGAGGAGTTTGAATGTTTCCACCAGAACCTCTGGGTGACTCACTTCCATCTGTGCCACCAGTGAGTGTCTTATCCCAGGAGCAAAGTGCACCTTGAATACTTCGGAGAACAGTGCGTCTGGTTGACCTGGTCATACTCCCTGCGGTCCAACACCCCGAGTCACCTAGTCACCACAGGGCCCTCCAACAGAAATTCTTTCATATTTTCCAATTACTCTGCAAGGTTATTAAAGAGGCGACCCCCCATGTGAAAGTTTGTGGCTGGGAGCATTACACTGCCCTCCTCTTCAGTGATATTCGCCGGCAGCCCGACTCGCTAGGCGACATTGAGGACATGCCCCTGAGAAGAGTTGCGGTCAACATGACTGATCTGTCGGGAAGGGAAAATGAGTTGGAACTTCTTGATGGGAACATACATTCTGAGGATGTTCCCCCACTATTGGACACATCGGAAAGGATTACTCGTTATCAGAGGAACCTCTGAGGTCTCCCTGCACCCACCAAGGCATTAGTACTCATCCGGAATTCTGGTAAGGGAAAAGAGAATGTCGGAACTGTCAAGCACTCCGACCCGTCCGCTTTAGTGTGGAAAACAGAGGAGGACCCCAAAAAGGTCACATTGCACCAACAATTGGCTGAGTAGAAGAAGTTGGTCGATGAACTCCTGGTTGAATGCGCTGCAGAGCGACGACCCAACTACAGTGATCCTAAGCCAGGGCAGCAGGGGTAGGAACAAATACTCCTTGGCGAGCTGCCCCCAGGAAACCCTGATCATGTCACTCCTACAGACAGGATGGAAGCCAGAGCTCACAGAAAGAGGGAACGGTATGTCTCGCCAAACGCTCCTGAATGGCACAACAATCTAAGAAACCCCACTCAGGCTCCCCCAACTGACCCAAGGGTCACTCCACCAGCCGCTGAGCCTGCCTACCACGTTGAAGAAACCAAAAATGCACTCGTGGTTAGGGATCCACGTCAAGATAGGGACCCCCATCCAGATGATCCAATGGCGGGACTCATCGCCCTCCTAGAGGCATTGGAAACGCGATAGGTGGCAATCCCACCAGATGGCAAGGCATACCCGGCATGGATGGATGATATGCCAACACCTCCGCGATTTGGAAACCCCACCTTCTCACCCTTTAATGGGACGGGGGACATGCCTCACAAACTGGCCCATTTTAACTCAAGGTGTGGTCCTATGCTAGGGATTCTAGTGCAGCAGGAGGCCACCGAGTACAAACAATGGCTTGATTAGTGATTCACGGACTTTATCGGATCCATGACCTGCTGGGAGGACCTTCACAGGCAATTCCTTTACCAGTTTAGCTCTACCACCCAGAAAACGAGCATCACAAACCTCTTTAAGTGAAAACAATGGCCTGATTAGTGATTCACGGACTTTATTGACTGATGGAAGGGGCTCACATACTCCCTTGACATGCCACTGACTCAGGACGAATTACTGAATATGTGTGTAGGGAATGTCAAGACGGAGCGGGTTCCCTCCTTAATCACTCAGAACTATCCCGGAGGGTTTCAAGACTTCTCAGATAAGGCCTAGCACCTCGAAGAAGCCCTACAAGAGGCTAGTTGGGCCTGTCTGATTCCCCCTGTAATCCCAGTGAGGATGGGATCCAGAGTCGTGCCCGGTGTAGTGGCCCAGATAGAGGCCCCCAAACAGCTGGAGTTACTACCAGTGAAGCCATCTCCACAGCCCCTCAAAGGTCGGCCACCACGGGCACAGCTTCCAGCCCATCAGCGACCGCCTAAAAATTGGCAAGCACCTCCGCATAACGCACCACCACCACCTTGGCAAGATAATCAAGTTCGGCCTCCTCGGCATGCTCCTTCGGCCCCTTGTCAGGTTCAGGCCCCTAGATCCCCCTTTCCAGACAGATGAAGTCGGACCTACTTGTTCAACAAGGCTCAGGTCCCTGGTTACTTCCGTAGCGCCTTAGAGCAGGGAATTGTATGCTTTCCTGAGTGCAGAAAACCAGAGGAGGCAAATCTCACTGATCGCCCCAACTAATGCCCTTATCACTGGATCCTGGGGCACACCCTCAAGAAATGCTATGTGTTCAAGGACTCGATCCAAGACCAGATTGAAGACAACATAGTCAGGTTGGTCCCGGCCCCGACACAATTGGCGGGTGTCTTTGTAAGTCAGATAGCAGTAGCGACATTGAAGGTGAGTGGCAGCAGGTTTCTGACCATGGATCTCATAAGTATAATGACTGGATGGATCGAAAAGTGGTCTCCCGTGCCCATGGAATTATCTGGGCACACCTGAATCATCCAAAGCCTTCAGAAGCTGCGACCACCACTTCTACATCATCATCTCATCTGGCTTCTTCTCTAAAGAGCAAGCATTTGCGGCACAAGAAAAAGAAACAGGCCTCACCAATTTCGTTGTCATCCCGCACTCTTGGTGACTTTATGCCCCCAGATATGGGGATCCATACCAAAATATTCCCTGTGATGGATGACTCTTAAATCGACAGTCAAGCATATTCTTCGGTTAACACAGTCGAGTTGTTAAACTCATATATGACTCCCGACGAGGGGGAGCCACTGGCGAACATCCCCAACGTCCCCAGCCGACGCCAACGTTGGCAGAGTCGCGACCACATGGTTCACTGGGGAACATCAGTTGGCACCTTTGGCCAGGCCGTGTATTCCACCGAGACCAGACAGTAGGCCCAGTGCAGAACACAGCTCGCTCAGCCTCTTCATCCGATGTCGAAAGGCCCACCTCCACCACCGTTTGTGCTACTGGATCAGGAAAAACCACTTCGGTCGTGCCGCGACCAGCTTCGCCCTGCTATAGAGTAGTCTCAGCCATCTGTTCCTCATCTGAAAGCTTCCCTTCAAGCTTCGAATAGTGAGCAGCAGGATATAGCCAGTACCAGTCAGCCACCGATCCGGTCGGTGGGGCCCACTATGCCTCATACCATAGAGCGGCTTCCTGCAAGCAGAAGTTCACACCTGGAATAGAAGTATGATGTTCTCAAGCACCTCGCTGGCATCCCAGCGAGGCTTTCCATCCTTTAAGCCCTTCACCTTTCTCCAAATATTCGCAAAGCACTCTCCAAGGCTTTGAGAAGTCCTCTCTAGTTTGAGACGGAGGTATCAGCTGCAGAAGCCATTCATGCTGAAACATTTGAGAATTCTGAATTCCAGGACATCATTTCGTTCTATGGAGAGGATGAAGGCTCCCCCATATAGCGGCACGTCCACCCGTTGCATGTCACAGGCCAATTGAACGACATATATATTCAACACTGTCTCATTGACATCGGCTCTGAGATCAACCTTATCCTGACACAGACACTACAGAAGCTAGGGATATCTGAGGATTATGACAACCCTGCTTTTATTACAAACTTAAACATGATTTATTACATAAAATATTCACTTGATACAACATGGAAGATCGAGAGGTCTAGTGTCTTTGGGGCTTAGGATCATTACATAATAACTTAAAACATGAAATACAACATCTTTATTGAAAACTTCCTTTACCTGACCACTAGATTACCTCGTACTTAGCATTGCATGGGATAACCTGAGGACATGCATAAGAAAAGGGTGAGCTATAAAGCCAAATAAGGGAAAAAGACATGGAATACATGAGGAGTAAAATACATGTTAGACAATAGGCATATCAATAGACCAAAAGAGAAACATGAACATAAAGGCATGATAAAGCATGATAATCATAACATGAAAATGTGGCAACAACACTTAACATGGAATTATCATGATCCAAGGCCCATTGCACATGAAGCATGAGTAAATACTCATTGCACATGAAGCATGAGTAAACCCTTATTGCACTTGAATTAGCATGAGTCAACACTCATTGTAAATGACGTATCATGATACTGTACTTTACCCAATGCATTGGAGTGCTATAAGGGTGCACCCTTCTTAAACATTTCATTTCATGCATAAGTGTGTCACATGGATCATAAAACATGGATTCATAAAACATAGTAATTTATTCCATGAAAAAGGAATGTGGAATGAAAATTTATAATAAATAAGTAAATTTTCATGAAGGTGAATACCCTTGATGGAGAAATGGGCATGATATTCACTACACAATTGCATTGGCTTAGAAAATCGGTGTAATTTCGGCAGCATAACGTCGTGATATAAGAATTCATAAAAAAATGGTTGACGAGAGAGAAAGGGGTGTCTCATCATATATACATGAAATGTAAAATAAAGGGGGTCATATAGATATATGTCCCAACAATTGTAATGGAATTTAGATTCATGATACAAAAGTATTTCTTGAATATAAATGAGGAGAGAGAAGTTCCTTTCGAAATTTCAGCATAGTAATGGGTGTACATGGGAGGAATTTAATGAGAGAGAAAGGGGTATCCCATCATTCAAAAAATAATAGGGAAGTATGGGGAGGTGTGAAACCATACCCTAGCATTTATAATTGAAATTAAAAGGGCATAACAATATTAAGAAAATTGGATAGAAAGTGAAAGGAAGAAAAACCCTTACTTGGAAGTGTGCTTCCAAAGCTTGAGAGAGGCTTGAGAGAGGATTATTGGGAGCTTGGGGCACCTTGGGAGGATTATAGAGAGAGTAGGGCAGAGTTTGGAAGAACTCCAAAGGCTTTGAGTGAGGATAAAGTGGGAGCTTGGTTGGGTTTATATAGGAAAGGTGAGGGAATTCTTTATTATTTAGGTTTGGGACCACTTACGTTAAATTAATCCAAAACCCAAACCATCCCATGGTTTTTTCCCATGGTTTTTGGAAAAGGGAAGAGGAAAAAAATATTTTATAAGGACAAAGTCCAAACTTCTTAAAATAATGGGGTTGCTTATGTGGAGGTGAGTCACACTCACATGGAAAAGAATTTAAAAGGACAAGATGTTTAATATGTCTTCAGGGGTCCATTAATGCTTTGTAAAATAAGTCAAAAAACCCCAAAATTATATTATTTTAATGGTAAAACATATATTGGCCGAACATAAAGCTTATAGTATTTTATTAAATCACTATTGGGTCATTATGATGTCATAAAACACATTATATATTTAAACGGTATTTAATTTTTACCCAAAAATTTGACTGTCTCAGAAAATTATGAAAAATTAACCGTTGGATAATTTCGATGTCCTGATTCCAGAAATAACATTTATTTTATCTAAATAATTTTCTTAATATGTTAATTTTCACTTTTAAAATAAAAACCGACATTTATCGAAAATTCACGGGTTTTGACAAAAATAGCTTTCAAACTTTAATAAAAATTACAATTGCATTCATAAAATTATAAGATCATTTATATTTAATGAAAAATAATTTAATAATAATAATAATATTTTATTAAAATATTATTTAATCCAAAAATCCCTTAATTTATTAAAATAGAATTCTTAATTAAATAATAACTAAAAACACTATTTTTACTTTAAAAACTATTTGCAATGTATCAATGATGACAAGAAAGTATATTCATTATTATATACACAAATAATGTATATGTACATAGTACTAGAGACTTGTTACATAACCCCTTAAAATAGCCGCATAAGACCTAAGGGTAAGGTGTGCGATGGTGACAGACTCTTGGGGTGGCTCAGATAACATCACTCGAGTGGTAATCTCTATCAACTTCCACTTTTCCTGTAGACGGTCTCGTTCAAGCTTGACATGATGAAGCTCAACTTGGTCTTGGTCAAGAGAGAAGACCATGGAAGCCACCTATTTTCCTAGCTCTAATAAATGGGCTTCATATGGAGCAATTCTACTGGATGAGGTCATCGCTTCCTTTGTCTGAGTAAATTGGATTTGTTAAAGCCCAATATTTATACTAATCATGTGATCACTGTTCAACGGATATAAAAGAAACGGTCGCAATTCATAACATAAAACCAAATAAGTTGACATTTTATATAAACATTTTACATAAAAAGGCATTTAATTAGATCAAGAGGGATTTCCATTAATGAAACTTTGGGTCGTTACAATATTCCCCCTTAAGAAATTTCGCCCTTGAAATTTCCTTTTCCCACACTAAAATAGATGTGGGTAACTCAGCTTCATCATTTCCTCTGATTCCCAAGTCGCTTCTTTGAACTTGTGGTTTCGCCACAACACCTTGACGAGTGGCATTATCTTATTTCGTAGTACTTTTTCTCTACGATCTAAGATCTTCACCAGTTGCTCCTCATAAGAAAGATCATCCTACAACTATACCACCTCAGAAGAGAGTACATGTGAAGGGTTAGGTATGTACTTCTTTAAGAGGGATACATGAAATATATCATGTACTTTGGCCATGGTAGGTGGAAGTGCTAGTCGATAGGCCACAGCCCTGACATGATCAAGAATCTCGAAGGGGCCGATGTACCTTGTACTTAACTTCCCTTTCTTTCCAAACCTCATGACCTTCTTCCATGGAGATATGCATAGAAAAACCATGTCTCCAAATTTAAACTCAAGGTCTTGTCGATGGTTATCTTCATAACTCTTCTGTCGACTCGGGGCTGCCTTGATATTCTGCTGAATGGTTTTCACCTTCTCCCTTTCTTCGACCATTTCGGGTCTAAGCGGCTTAGGTTCACTGACCTGATCCCAACATGCTGGTGTTCTGCACCTTTTCCCATATAGGCCTTCATATGGTGCCATTTGGATTCTTGAGTGGAAACTGTTATTATAAGCTAACTCAAACAGAGGAATATGTTGATCCCATCCTCCTTTAAAGTCTATTGATCATGTTATCAACATATCCTCAAGTGTTTGGATAGTCCGCTCGGATTGGCCATCAATTTGAGGATGATAGGTCGTACTGAAGTTCAGTTCAGTATTCAGGGCATGTTGAAGACTCTTCCAAAACATAGAGGTGAATATTGGATCTCAGTCAGACACAATAGATAGTGGAACTCCATGCAACCTTACCACTTCCCTGATATATATCTGTGCTAGTTGATCCAATGATAAATCCTCCCGAATAGCAATGAAGTGTGCAGTCTTTGTAAGACGATCCACAACAACCCAGATTGCATTGTTTCCTTTGGATGTCCTAGGAAGTCTGGTGACAAAGTCCATGGTGATGTTCTCCCATTTCCATTCTGGTATGGGAAATGGTTGCATCATCCCCTTAGACTTAGGCCTCTCTGCCTTCACTTGCTGGAACACCAGGCACTTTGATGTATATTCAACGATCTCCTTCCACATATTATCCCACCAAAAGTTTTCTCAGAGATCTCGATACATATTTGTGCTCCCTGGTTGAATAGAGAAATTTGAACTATGTGCATCATCGAAATATTCCTTCTTCAACTCTGGACTTGATGGAACACATAGTCTTTTCCCAAATCACACAATTCCTTCTTCATTGACATTAAACTCTGAGGATTTCCCTTTTTCGATAGGTTCAACTTTTTCTTGAATTCCCACATCATCCTTTTGATCATCGTTTAACCTTTCCAAAAGTGATGGTTGAGCAATTATTTGTGAAAGGATTGATGATGTTCTCTTCTTTATGATTCCCATGTACATCTTCATCAAGACTAAGAAGATTGGATCCTTCTCAATTCCCATCATTGATGGAATCAACGGGTCCTTTCTACTTAGGGCATCTGCCACCTTGTTCGCTTTCCCAGGGTGGTAATGTATTGAACAGTCCTAATCCTTGATGAGCTCTATCCATCTTCTCTGGTTCATATTAAGCTCTTTCTGTGTGAATATATATTTAAGACTCTTGTGGTCAGTATATATCTCACATTTCTCCCCATAGAGATAATGCCGCCAGATTTTCAAGGCAAAGATCACCGCTGCCAAATCCAGATCATGCGTCGGATAGTTTCACTCATGGATTTTCAACTACCCTGAGGCATAGGATATCACTTTATCATTCTACATTAGCACACACCCTAAACCCTTCTTCGAAGCATCACTGAATACAACAAAAAGTTCCCCACTTGTGGGTAAAGTGAGAACGAGCGCAGTGATAAGCCTCCTTTTCAACTCCTTGAATCTTTCTTTGCATTCATCACTCCAAGAAAACTTTACTCCCTTTCCAGTTAGCTTGGTATGAGGTTTGGAAAATCGTGAGAAATTTCTCACAAATCGTCGATAATATCTAGCTAACCCCAAGATGCTACGGATATCCGTTACTGATGTCAGCCTCGGTCATCCCTCAATTGCATCTGTTTTGGAGGGATCTACAGATATCCCATTGCTTGTGATGATATGGCCCAATAATGAAACTTCCTTCGACCAGAACCCACACTTTCTGTACTTTTCATAGAGCTTCTCCTTGCGCAAAGTCTCCAGTATAGTTCTTAAATGCTCCTCATGATCCTACTTGGTTTTGGAGTATATTAGAATATCATCTATAAAGACTACCAAAAATTTGTCTACGTAATCTCTAAAGACTCTATTCATCAAGTCCATGAATATTTCTGAAGCATTGGTGAGTCCGAAAGGCATTACTATGAATTCATAGTGCCCATATCTTGTACGAAAAGCAGTGTTGGGGACATCTTCCTTCTTCACCCTTACTTGATAATATCTCGACCGTAAATCTACCTTGGAGAAGTATTGTGCTCCACACAGCTGATCAAACAAGTCATCGATCTGTGGCATAGGATACTTGTTCTTTATCGTGATTTTGTTAAGTTCACGATAATCGATGCAAAGCCACATTCACCCATCCTTCTTCTTGATGAAGAGGACTGGTGCACCCCATGGTGAAGCACTTGGGCGTATAAAACCTTTATCCAGATTCTCCGGTAGTTGTTTCTTCAGCTCTATAAGATCAACGAAAGCCATTCTATATGAAGTGTTGGATATTGGTAGTGCCCCAGGTATAAGTTCAATTGAGAATTCAACGTCTCTTCTAGGAGGAAGACCAGGAAGTTCCTCGGGAAACACTTCAGCGAATTCCCTCACAATAGGCATTTCTTCCAGGATGGTTTCTTCCTTAGACTCAATCATCTTATCCAAATATGCGAGCTCATATGGCATTAATATCCATGCTTGAGATGATAGAGCTAAAGGAGGTCCATCTTCCTCCTTACACTTGTAAAGAATCGGGGTTCGATTCTCCATATGGAGTGTGATTTCCCTCTCCCGACAATTTATGTTGGCTCTATATAAGGAAAGCCAATCCATGCCAAGAATTGCATCAAATTCCACTAGAGGGAGTATGAAGAGGTTCACTGGGAAATTTAATCCACAGATTATGACAGGGGAGGAGTTATATTCATGGGATGCAATGATTTCCCCATTTTCTATACTCACCGACATCTTCACTTCCATGATTTGTGGTGGTGATGGGATTGTTCTACTAAACTTTCGAGATATAAAAGAATGTGTAGAACCTGAATCAAAAAGTACATTCTCTATTCATGAATTAATAACTAGTGTACCTGTCACCACTTTGTTGTCGGGGTTCACTTCAGTAGAAGTGATGGCAAAAGCTCTTCCTTGCTGCCTTGGAGGTTTTTGGTTGCCTCCGAAAACACTTGGATTAGGGAACTAATTGACAAGATTCCCCGGTTCTTTGCACTTGTAGCAATGAAAAATGTTTTGAGGTTAGAATGGAGCGTTCCTCTCCTCTGTCACAGCCGCTGGTCTTTCTTGCCGACAGTTAACAGCTAGGTGCCCTTCTCCTCCACACCTAAAGCATTTCCTCGTCCCCTTGAGGCAATTTTTAGGGTGCTTCTTCCTGCACTTTTGGCAAGTGGGGTGCTGGATCTTCTTAGCACCATTGGATTTATACATCGGACTGCCAGCATTGAATTCCACCTTACACTTCTTGTCCCCATGATACCCCTGTGATTCCCCGATCTCCATTTCGACCTTGAGGGCACATCGGACAATTTCCTCATAGCTGTCAAAGTCACGGATCACTAATGCTTTCCGTAGTCTAGGATTTATCCCACCAAAGAAGCGGTCAACTTTGCATTTGGGGGTAACGACAAAGCCAGAAGTTTATCGTGCAAGCCTTGTGAAGTTTTCCTCGAACGCTCCAACATATTCTTCGTCTTTTTTCTTTACGGAAAGGAAGTCCCTTTCTATCTTAAGCCGAAGGGTGCGCGGAAAATATTTATCAAAAAACATCTTATGGAAATCCTTCCATTCCAACGCCTCGATCTCCTCCTCAGGCTTTGTATTTTTTATCAACGTCCAACATTGATCATCTTCACCCTCGATACGATAAGACTCCATGAGAACCTTCTCTTGTTCAAAACATTAAAGGATGGAGAATATCTTTTCAATGGAGTTGATCCATTGTTCAGCAATCATGGGATCAGATGATCCACTAAAATTAGGAGGCATTTGTCTCATGAATCTCTCGATAGAAACTTGTTCCTTCTTAGGGGAGTTTTTACGTTCCTCTTGACCTGTGTTTCTGTTCAATGCTTGAGTTATCTAAGAGAGAAGCGTGACAAAGTTCGCGATTCCTGCTCCCATTGGATTGGGCATCTCATTAGTACAGTCATCACACTGATCTTCACATCAGTTGTTAGCCCGGGTACTCCTATTACCAGCCATTGGCTGGAATAAAAGGAATGTTAGGGGTAACACATAAAGGGTAATCCAAAATCAAAAGTTGATGACTTATAAATAAATTTAATTTCCTTAACTTATGAATCTACAGGCTTCAATCTAGGCTTTTCATAATCATCTTTCTAACATATATTCTTAGGGGCATTTTTTTATTCCCTTAATAAGGGTTCATACTAAGCTTGTGAATTTACCAAAGAATATCCACCGGGAGTGTCATAACCAAGAGTGCATCAAGGCCCATTGTCGTGCACCAGTTCCCATTCAATTCTAGCTCAAAGCACTGTTTTTGGGTTTTACCCCTAGGATACATCTATGCCAGAGCCGCCTCTACCTACTTGTATCTAGATAGGGATGTATTTTCTTGATAACACACTTACTCAATACTCACCAAAACTTAGGGACATTTTTATTGAACTTATTATTGTCTTTAAAACTTTACTAGGGTTTTCTAATCCTAATCCCAAAAATAACTAAACCTATCCTCTGATACCAACTATGAAAAACCTACTTTTATTACAAACTTAAACATGATTTATTACATTAACTATTCACTTGATACAACATGGAAGATCAAGAGGTATAGTGTCTTTGGGGCTTAGGATCATTACATAACAACTTAAAACATGAAAAACAACATCTTTATTGAAAACATCCTTTACATGACCACTACATTCCCTCGTACTTAGCATTGAATGGGACAACCTGAGGACATCCATAAGAAAAGGGTGAGATATAAAGCCCAGTAAGGGAAAAAGACATGGAATAAATGAGGAGTACAATACATGTTACACAATATGCCTATCAATATATCACAAGAGAAACATGAACATAAAGTCATGATAAAGGATGATAATCATAACATGGAAATGTGGCAACAACACTTAACATGGAATTTGCATGAGCCAAGGCCCATTGCACATGAAGCATGAGTAAATACTCATTGCACATGAAGCATGAGTAAACCCTCGTTGCACTTGAATTATCATGAGTCAACAATCAGTGCACATGACGTATCATGATACTATACTTTACCCAATGAATTAGAGCGCTATAAGGGCGCACCCTTCTTAAACATTTCATTTCATGCATAAGTGTGCCACATCGATCATAAAACATGGATTCATAAAACATAATCTTTTATTCCACGACAAAGGAATGTGTAATGAAACTTTATAATCAATATGTAAATGTTCATGAAGGTTAATATCCTTGATGGAGAAATGGGCATGGTATTCACTACACAATGGCATTGGCTTAGAAAATCGGTGTAATTTCGGCAGCGTAACGACGTGATATAAGAATTCATAAAAAAAGTTTGATGAGAGAGAAAGGGGTGTCTCATCATATCTAAATGAAATGGAAAGTAAGGGGGTAATATAGATACATGTCCCAACAATTTTAATGTAATTTAGATTCATGATACAAAGGTATTGCTTGAATGTAAATGAGGAGAGAGAAGTTCCTTTCATAATTTCAGCATAGTAACGGGTGTACATGGGAGGCATTTAATGAGAGAGAAATGGGTCTCCTGTCATTAAAACAATAATAGGGAAGTATGGGGAGGTTTGAAACCATACCCCTTTAATTATAATTGAAATTAAAGGGCATAACAATATTAAGAAAATTGGACAAAAATTGAAAGGAAGAAAAACCCTTACTTCGAAGTGTGCTTCCAAAGGCTTGAGAGAGGCTTGAGAGAGGATTCTTGGGAACTTTGGGCACCTTTGGAGGATTCTAGAGAGATTAGGGCAGTGGTTGGACGAACTCCAAAGGCTTTTAGTGAGGATGAAGTGGGAGCTTGGGTGGGTTTATATAGGAAATGTGAGGGAATTCTTTATTATTTAGGTTTGGGACCCCTTACGTTAAATTAATCCAAACCACAAACCACCCCATGATTTTTACCAATGGTTTTTGGAAAAGGGAAGAGGAAAACAATATTTTATATGGCAAAAGTCCGAACTTCTTAAAATAATGGGGTTGCTTATGTTCAGGTGAGTCACACTCCCATGGAAAATAATTTAAAAAGACAAGACGTTTAATAAGTTTTGAGGGATCCATTAATTCTTTTTAAAATAAGTCAAACAAACCCAAAATAACATTATTTTAATGGTAAAACATATATTGGCCGAACATAAAGCTTATAGTATTTTATTACATTACTATTGGGTCATTATGATGTCATAAAACACATTATATATATAAACGGTATTTAATTTTTACCCAAAACTTTAACTGTCTCAGAAAATTATGAAAAATTCACTGTTGGATAATTTTGACATCATGATTCCAGAAATAACATTTATTTTACCTAAATAATATTCTAAATATGTCAATTTTCACTTTTAAAATAAAAACCGATATTTATTGAAAATTCACGGGTTTTGATAAAAATGGCTTTCAAACTTTAATAAAAATTACAATTGCATTCATAAAATTATAAGATAATTTATATTTAATAAAAACTAATTTAATAATAATAATAATATTTTATTAAAATATTATTTAATCAAAAAATCCCTTAATTTAATAAAATAGAATTCTTAATTAAATAATAACTAAAAACATTATTTGTAATTTAAAAACTATTTGCAATGTATCAATGTTGACAAGAAAGTATATTCATTATTATATACAAAAATAATGTATATGTACATAGTACTAGGGACTTGTTACATAAACCCTTAAAACAGCCACATAAGACCTAAGGGTAAGGTGTGCGATGGTGACAGACTCTTGGGGTGGCTCAGATAACATCACTCGAGTGGTAATCTCTATCAACTTCCACTTTTCCCGTAGATGGTCTCTTTCAAGCTTGACATGATGAAGCTCAACTTGGGCTTGGCCAAGAGAGAATCCCAAGGACACCACCTCATTTCCGAGCTCTAATAAATGGGCTTCGTATGGAGCAATTCTACTGGATAAGACTATCACTTCCTTTGTCTGAGTAAATTGGATTTGTTAAAGCTCTATATTTATACTAATCATGTGATCATTGTTCAACGGCTATAAAATCAACGGTCACAATTCTTAACATAAAACCAAAGAAGTTGACATTTTATATAAACATTTTACCAAAAGAGACATTTAAATAGATCAAGAGGGATTTCCATTAGTGAAACTTTGGTTTATTACAAGGATTACCTGAATCCCTCCGATTTAAGACTCCAGGGATACGATAGGACAGAGCAGACCCCAGTCGGAAAGATCCAATTGAAGACCTAGTTCAGTGGCCTAGTTTCCAGCACCGAGTTTATGGTTGTATCCCAAGACACTGCATACAATGCATTGATGGGCAGGCCATGGCTCCACTGGCACGCGACAGTCCCCTCATCATATCACCAATGCCTCAGGTACTCCCTTAATGGTCGAGTGGGAGTACTCCAAGGTGATGCATCTCCTTTCACCTCTTTTGAAGCCCGCTACTTGGAAACTGACTATTACAATAGCAAGGATAAATATGTCCAGGCAAGTGAAGTTGAGCCTGTCACTATTACGACCGACCCTTGGGCAGGCCTGAATGACATATATGTCTTCCCGATCTACCAGTTGGAGGCCACAACCCCCCGATATGGGGAAATGTTTTGTCATTGACGGGATAAGGTGGAACCATGCTCCAAAATCTAGGTGGCAACGAAAGATCACTTTGTATTCTTATATGAATCAGGCCTCAGTGATCCTAGAGCCTCCCACTCCCATCAGGTATCGGGGCATCTGGCTCATGGCAATGGCAGTACATCATAATTTTCTGTTTCACCGAGCTTGAATAAGCTGGCTCCGGCCAACGAGCCACCACTACTTTGATATTATCAAGCATAAAACCTTGGGCTAGAGACCAGATGGGATCGGGTCGACAGCCTTCATTGTTATAGTCTCTGCAGCACCAGAGTTCCCTGATGCAATAACCACTGCCGCTCAAGCTGGTACCAGCCTATCATCAGGGTCTGGTAACTTAGAAGAAACTTCCCCATGGAATATCCCTCCATAAGTGGAGAAGAGGATATAGAGGAAGCTCCCCACGCCTTTGAAGAGCATGTCTCCACCACAGTTGATGAACTGGTATAGGTGAACCTTGGCAGCGAGGCAGATCTATGACCCACATTGATCAGTGTCGCTATGTCCCTCGAGGAGCAGCAACAGTATGTAGATTTCCTGAAACAGAACCATGATGTGTTCTCATGGAGTTATGATGAGATGCCAAGAGTAGATCCTTAGGTAGCTATCCACCACCTCAGTCTTCTGACAAACCATCACCGGTTCAAGCATCCTCCCATGAAGATCCTTCTCACGGTGCCATGGTCAAGGCCGAAGTTGACAAGCTCATTAGAGCCAGCTTCATCAAGGAGGTCTAGTTCCCCAATTTTCTAGCCAACATTGTGCGAGTCAGGAAGAATAATGGACAGATCAGAGTCTGTATTGACTTTCGTGATCTCAACTGCCATTGTTCGAAGGATAATTTTCTCCTTCCTGTGATGGAGCTCTTGATTGACGCCATAACTGAGTTCCAAGCCCTCTCCTTCGTGAATGTTTACTCTGGATATAACCATATCTAAATGGCCCCCGAGGATGAGGAGTCTACAGTTTTTAGGGCGCCCCAAGGTACTTTTTGTTACCAGGTCATGCCCTTAGGCCTGAAGAATACAGGTGTCACCTATTAGCGGGCCATGCACTATATATTCAAGCCAATCCTCGGGACATTAGTGGAGTGATATGTGGATGATCTGGTGGTAAAATCCCGCCAATGACAGGACCATCTCAAGGATCTTGAGAAATTGTTTGGCTTCCTCCATTCCTGCCACCTAAAGATGAACCCATTAAAGTGTGATTTTGGGGTCACCTCTGGAAAGTTACTTGGATTTGTTGTCAGGTACCAGGGAATCGAGATAGACCCAGAAAAGATCATGGCCATCAGCCAGATGCCTCCCCCGAGTAATATTCGGGAGTTTCAAGGTTTCCCAGGCCACTTGGCCTACATACGCTGATTCATTACATATTTGGAAAACAAGTGTAAGCCCCTCTCTCGGCTCATGAAGAAGGGCATCACTTATGAGTGGGATGAGGAGTGCCAGAACGCCTTTGTGGAAATCAAGAAGTATCTGCTCCAGCCTCCGGTCTTGATGCCACCCATCTCCTAGAAGCTGCTGGTCCTCTATGTCACCACCCTATAATAGTCCCTCAGTGCCCTTCTCACCCAGAAGAACAATGAGGGGATAGAGAATAGCCTCTACTACCTCAACCGCATGCTCCTCAATACGGAGACCAAATACTCTCCCATCGTGAAAAGCTGCCTTGCGCTCGTGTTTGTCGTACAGAAATTACGACATTACCTGCAACACCATGAGGTACAACTGGTGTCCCGAGTAGACCCAATAAATTATATCCTAGGTAATCCCGTGTTGACTGGTCGACTAGCGCAGTGGGCAGCAATCCTCCAGCAGTTTGAAATCAGGTTCGTGCCTCAGAAGGATATCAAGGGATAGGCATTGGCCAATTTCCTTGTTGCCCATCCAACCCCCGATAACTGGTCCTTGGACCTGGATTTTCCCGAGGAGGCCATCCTCTCAGTCGATCAAGACATCCCATGTTGGCAGATGCACTTTGATGGTTCCTCCCGGAGCCCCACCGGTAGGAGGCTCAATGATCCTCGACTCAATAGAGTAGGCCTAGGTATCGTTTTTATTACCCCAGTGCAGGCCATTCTATCATACTCATTCCTATTGTTAGAAGGCTTCCCCAACAATGAGGCGGAGTATCAGACCCTCATTATTGGCCTCGAGCTGGCCCTCGAGATCAACGTGCCCTATTTGCATGTGAAAGGCGACTCTGAGCTAGTCATTAAGCAGATCAATGGGGGATATGTTTTCAGGAAGCTAGTGCTCATACCATTGTTGTAATGCACTCTCCATCTAATGGCCCAGTTCCCTTCTCGACCAGAGGTTACCAATGTCCCTCGGTCACAAAATGGTCGAGCGGATGATTTGGCTAGCTTAGCCGCATCACTTACAGAGCTTGAACAGGATGATCTAATTATCGATGTGGCATATTGGCAAGTCATAGATCCTGTTACCTTGGATTGCGGTGACGGACCACAGGTATGCCATCTCACCGTCAACGCCTCTACGTCAGGAACCCCGGGTCGTCTGGATGTAGTGATCGAAATGGTTGATGGTTGGAGGACACCCTTGGTTGAATACCTCCAACACAGCAATCTCCCATTATAACCGGATGAGCGTGAGCGAATCCGACGCCACGTGCAACATTTTACCCTCCAGAGTGGTCTCAGCCTTGAGAAAATCCTCTACAAGTGAGTGTTTGATGGTGTTATCCTCCATTGAATTCAGGGGGTTGATATTCTATAGGTTATGCAAGAGTTGCATGCCGGTTCATGTGGTTCCCATCAGGCTGGGCCAAAACTGTCTCACTAAATCCAAAGATTATGGTATTTTTATCCCTCCATGATCCACGAATGCATTGAGTTTACCAAGATGTGTCATGCGTGCCAAGTTCATTCTAACTTTGTGCATCGGCTACTGGAGCCTCTCCACACTACCAAGTACTCTTGGCCCTTTGCAGTCTGGGGATTAGATGTCGTAGGACCATATCCATCGGCCACTGCTCATCAATGGCAGTTCATTATGACCGCTACAGATTTCTTTTCCAAGTGGTCAGAGGAAATTTTGCTCAAGGAAGTCAAGGCCCGTTCTATCATTGACTTCTTGATTTCCAATATATTCCATCGGTTTAGAGTTACTCACACTATCCTAACCGATAACGGCACTAACTTCCAAGCAGTCTAGCTAAAAAAGTTGTACACCAAGTACAACATTTGCTCTAACTATACCTCCCACTACCATGTGTAGGAAAATGGGAAGATTGAGGCATTCAACAAAACCCTATCTAACATCCTAGAGAAAATGGTTGGTCAGAACAAGAAGAGTTGGCCAGATAAGCCCCATAACGCCCTCTGGGCTTATCGGACGACAACTCGTAATTCCACCCAGGTGACCCCATATTCCCTGGTGTACAGAACTGAGGCCGTCTTGCCCATCAAGATTAAGTTCCCCTCATTACGCACAGCAGTCTATGACCAGAAAGTGCCGGATAGAGTAGCTATAATCCATCAAGCTGAATTGGAGGCACTTGATGATAATAGGCTTCGTGCCCTGCACAATCTAGAAAGTCATTAGAGAAGGATGGCTTGATCCTTCAACAAGAAGGTTCGTCTCTTCTCTTTCCTACAAGGTGACTTGGTGCTGGCTCTGAGAACACCAATGATACCTGGTAGGAAACCACCCAAGTTGGAGCCCAAATGGGAAGGACCTTTCATTTTTCATAAGGTTTACCCTAATGGATCATACTCCATGGTGAGCATGGATGGTGAGCGTATAACCCCTCCGACCAATTCCAATTTCCTCAAGCAATACTTTGCCTGAGCCTAATGTCCCTACACGACCTTAAACTATATGGTCTCGCATGACCCTAAAATGCATGTCAGTCCTGCATGACATTAAACTGCACCTTCAAGAACTACATGTGGCTTGATTCCCATCCTCATGGGATACTTAGGATCTCCAAAACATTTAGGTTTCGGTTCTAGCACCATCTCTTAGAGATATCCAAGTCACCAAGGCCCCATGACCTATTCCCTTCCATGAAGGGGATATATAGGTGTGGTATAGGGTTATTCCCTCCTTTGCATTGGGTTTTTGGCAACTATGTGATGCCCCCATAAGAGTTCACCATATCTTTGTTCTATACTCATCTGTGAAATTTGATCCCAACGACCCTTTGTAGTGGTTCGCCGATGTGTCCAAGAGTACTCTTGTCTAGGACCTCGAGTGTCAGATTCAACTTGGGCGAGTTCCATTCACTTTTCAGGCTTTGTGTTCCTCTCCATTTGGGCTTCCATTATCTTTCTAACCCAAAGGGACCCCCAACATGGCATGGATGCTAGGATTAAGGGCTCTCCTACCATTACGGTCCAACACCCTCAAGGGTTTCCGAAAAAAAATCGATACAAGTCCCGCGTTGCGAATATGGTCAGTGGTAGATGCTCATTTTTTTGTCCCCCATTTTAGTATAACGCGACATGGATGCTATGTTGCGAACATGGTCATAAGTAATCCTCTGTCTCCATGCCAGTCACTTCGGGCCCTAAATGTTTGTTAGATGATTCACATTATGTTCCACCCCATCATGTCGAGGTAGAATTTCGACACTCTTGGCACTATCCCTTAGTGAACCTCCGCACGTCAGGGGGACAAAGCTGCAATACAGCATTCTTCGGAGCTCCCACAGTCTGAGATCTAAGACCATAAAATAAGATCTTCTCTAATCACTATATGCGGCTTGATTCTCATCCTCATGGGATACGTAGGATCACATGGACATCGCGTTTCTGGGTCCAGCCCAGCTGGGAGATAGCTTCTCCTACCCCTTATCCTCTGACCCTTACTAGCCTCTTGGCCCGAGAATCCTTTCCCGGAGTTGCGCACATGGTGATGTGGACCTCGTCCTCATTCACGGGTTGTATGAGTTACATCGCCACGAGTCTCCCGGATTTCCTACTATTATGGTCTGAGTTCTAAGACCTTAAACTAAGACCCTTTCCATAACAACGTATAGCTTGATTCCCATCCTTATGGGATACGTCAGAATACCCAGACATTTCGTCTCGGGTCCAGCCTTGGGAATCACAAATCCCATCCTTTCCCATTGTCGGCCCCTTGGCCGGACCCCTCGGGGAGTTGTGTAACTGCAGAATTTGCCCTGAACAAGTTCGGGATGCCCTATAATGACATTGGAAAGAGATAGCTCCCTCACTAGAGAGGACCTTTCTAAAAGTATGAATGATCCATGATCAGATTAATGTGCTCTCCTAATGTGCTTCCACCACGATGGAATAATTTCAAGAGTGTTGGATTCTGTTCGAACAAAAAACCACTTCACCTTCCACGCTTTGTGTGCCCTTTATTCGGATCCTCAAAATCATTCTCATCTGAAGGGACCCCCTAACAGTATGGATGCTTGGATCATGGCCCGCCTACTGTCCAGGGCCAACATTCTAGAAGACTGATGGACGATATTTTGAGTTAGGTCCCGTGTTTCAAACATTGTTAGTGGCCGACCCTCATTTGTTTTCCCCATTTCAGGCTAACTCAATAGGGATGTTGTGTTTCAAACACGGTCAAAAGTTTTCCTTTATCACCACGCCCCTTTTACAGTGTTCCGAATTTGGTGTAACGTGATTCACATTTTTCATTCTCTTATGTTTGGACTGACTCTAATGCCCCTAGCATTGCCCCGCTCATGCGCTAGAGCACGTTGATAAGACAATACATCAATCGGTCTAAGGTCCTCTTCCTTTGATCGGGCCTCCCTCTTCTCCTTGGAAATCCGGATTCAAATATCGAATGCCCGATGCTTGTTTGACGGTCCTGTGATCAAATGAAGTAATAGTACAAGCATCCCTTGTTTATCACATCGGGTATAACCCACGTGATCTTAGGAATGAATTTCTATTTATTTTGGGATTATAGATGAGCGCGTTAAACCAAAGGGAAAAGTAAATAAATTTGTTTATACATACAGTTAAAAATAAGAAGCAACAAGACAAAATAGGTTTATGGATTCGACCAAAACAGGGCCCTAAGGGTCGACTTCCTGGATGGATCATTCCAACACCACTACCTTTTGGCTGGTGGCCTCCAGGACTGTTTCCTACCCCCTGAGGACTCAATCTTCATCAGCGGCAACGAAGCGTAGTTCGCTGACCCTAGCCAGTGCCCGTGCCTGTTCGGTCTGAAGTTTAGTCATCTGGTGACTCGCTTCCACTAGTTGTTCTTGGGCTTCTACCCGCTGGTCCCTCAACTGCTCCACGAGCTCAGAATAATTTTCAATGAATATCTCCTTTTCTTTCGCCTGTTATTTGAGGCATCGAACCTCCTACTCCGCCTTCACAAATGCTTGGGTACTATACGACTCCTCCCGACACTGGGTGACGTCGGAGCACCGGCTGCTCTCGTGCATCTTCTCAGCCATGTAGTCACAGACCGTCGAGTGAAGGCGTTGATCATCTTCTCCTCCAGCACACAAGAAACGCTGCCAGGTGTGGAGTGATACCATCCACTTCATCCATTCCATATGAGGCTGACTGAGAAAACTCCTGACGCACTTCCACCCTTTATGTCGCGTCATTTGGATCTCCTCGGCCGCTTCTGAGACTGAATCATCAATTTCCTCGAGATCAGTGGGCCGATAGACCGTAAAAACGACCAACAGGCTGGTGATAGAGTCTTCTTCGGATATTCCTCCCAGGGGGTTGGGCTCTTCAGCATCTGAGCGACCATCCTCTCTCGCCTCGACTTCGGTGGCACCTTCGTCAACTGCCAGCCCTGCCCTGAGAGCAGCGCCACTGGTGTCCACTGCTCTCTGCTCACCAATTATCAGGGCCGACTCGGTTTGGGAAGCCTGTCCTAGATAGGGCAGTACGTTTACCATTAACTCAATTGCGGATGGTCCAGACTCAATAGCCTGATGAGCCTCCAATGTTGTGATCACTGTATAGACAAGGAGCACCCTAATCAATTGACTCCTCTGACGGTAAGTACCGATATCGAAGAAAGGAACTTATAGGACCCCAAGGCACCAGCCTCTGATGTTCTGGCTGCTACAGGAGCTGTCATAGTGGGGTATCCCTTGGTGATCGTCAGTTAAATAATGGGCATTGGTGCCCCACCTTGTTCATTTGGTGCTCCCCCCCCTCCTTCAACTGGAGACTCTTGATCAACACCAATATGATCCTGAGTAAGATAAGGAGGGTGGATTAAGGATTACAAAGTAAATCATATAAAAGGAGGAGGATAGATAAGGGTTAAAGCATACATCGAGTAGCTCAGTCACATATACATCTGAGCCGACGATCTCGCCACTCTCTTGAAGACTCCCTTGGTGAGACACCCCTAGAGACCCTTCAACTTCAGGCTCCTCTTCTCCTTAACCATCCCCTTCTGCCTCCTCTTCTTCTGTCTCAACTCCCTCCAACTCATCATTGATGTCATCATCCTCCGACAACATCTTTTCAGGATCATGCTCTTAGCCGATAATCACTTTCACCAAGAAAGATGGCTCCAAACGCCGGCCTCTTTGCCAAGCGTACATGTCCATGACCATCAAATACACATGCCGTTGATGAAAGTTCACTCTGTCGACAACCTGAACAAGCCCTATTTTTGGCAGCTGGATCTCATCTCGCACTATCTTCTGCCAGAGGGCTTCAGTACTCACCGACTGCAATAGGGTTAGCAAAGCAGACCATAAAGCCGGGAAGATTTCATCATGAGAAGGTTAAAGAATATATCTTATTTGATTATGGGTAGTTCTTTGGTCACTATGTGGGACCCTCTACCCCTAAGCGATGAGAGCATGGCTACTCCATGTAACGTGTAACACCCCAAGATTTCATAGTGTGTTATTTTTTCAAAATAATACAATAACTTGCACTACACGCAACACTGAGTTCAAGCGCACCATGACTTACCAAACAAGCCGTTCAAAAGAGGTTATGAATAGTATTAACTAAATTTTAATGTTTATATAATCCTTATAATTTTAGAATCCATATTATGAGTTTCTTAGACATAATGTAAGAACAAATTCATTTTCAGTATTGCACTTTTACCAACTTGTAATAGTGAACCCTTTTTAAATAAAATATTTTAAACTTTTTGACTAAATGGGGACATAAAAAATTTAAATTGAAACATCCCAAGCTTCCATGGTACGCTTTCCTTTTAATAATACAGTAGCGTGTGTTGTACGCAACTTCGAGTTCTAACACACACCACAACCAATCAAACTAGTTGTTATGAATAGTAATACCTACTTTTTGAAATTATATATATTTTATATTTAAAAATGGACTTAATTTTTGGATTTGGAGTATCGAATCTATCCTAAGGTTAAATTTTGGTACTTTTCGGATAACTTTCATATTTTGATGAATAGTGAAATTTACTAAATTTTAATTAAAAACAACTTTTTTAATCAAAATAATTAATAGTGATAAATTATTAATTTGAGTGGTTTTAAAGTATATATAGAATATATTTTTACCATTCAATACAATGTTGGTCATTGTACATAATTTTACAATTAAACCAGACATAAACAAGTGTCAATCTTTTGATAGTTATTATCTCTTAAAAACACGCTTTTTGTTTTAACAATGGGAATTAATTTTAAATTAATTTCTGCCACTTCGGTGTTTTGAATTTAGAAAAATGGATTCAATATTTAGAATCAGGATGTTCAAATTGTGTAAATAGGTAACTTTTATTTTTAGACATTTTGAATAATTACTGTGGTAAATATTTTATTTACCATGGTTAAGGGAAAATCCGGTAAATAAGGGTTAAAAAATAATATTATAATAATACTAAATTACCCTAAAACATGTCCTAACCATATTTCTGGATATAGGTCCGACCATGGGCATCTTTGGGTCGATTTTGGGACCCCATGGTGCCACTTGTAGGTGATAGGGACACTTAATTTTAATTAAGTTAAAATAAGTACAAAAATGACATAAGCATATATCTTTTAGAAAAACAATTTTTACATAGGGTTATATATGTTGGATTTTCGACTATAAATATTCATTAGAAAGATAAAAAGTTTCCTACATAATGATATTTTATTTATAATTTTTAGACTTTAAATAATTTAATTTATTTATGACACAATTATGATGCAGTAATTACCATAATAGTGACAAATTAAAATAATTAATATTATAAATACCCAAATAAATATAATTTGAGACTTTTAATGAATTACACTAATTTTATAGGAAATTATGACATATTAGGATTGATTTAATGGACTTTTTTTGAAGTAATCATTCTGTTATAAGTTTCAAAAAAATCAATTATTGAATAGTGTCAAAATTGACATAAAAGAGTTTTTAAAACAAATACTATATTATTAATTGATATTAAATTTCTAAAAATCTAGGGTTCGGGCAAGAGACTTATATCATGATAGGTGTATCATTAATGGACAACTTGGGGTCTCTTGGATGTATATAGTATGTTTATTAACGATATAATATAAAAATACAAAGTGACATGGTAAATGTCAAACTAATTAACTAAGAGTTAAAACTAAAAGATAAGGTTAATATAGTAACCCAAACCTGTCTAAATTCTATTGGTTGAATGGTTTTCGACCTATACCCACCCTAACCTTTGAATAATCAACTTTGGAGCCATTAGAAACTGAATATGAATTTATTATAAATTAATATTTCTAGCTTTTCCAAAGGTGCCCCTCACCCCTCTTATAAAAGGGCACTCCTCCTTCTCATTTCTTCACACCTTCAAAGCCTTTTGGTTCGGCCAAACTCTGACCAAATACTCTCCAAACTTCCCTCAATACAACCTAGAGGCATTAGTTTGATCAGAAAGCCAACCTAAGGAGCCCTTTTGATCAAATCAAAAGGAAGAACCCGAAGAAGAGGTAATGTTCTCACCACCCCTTTTCAAGTTCCTTTATTCTTCCACTTCTTAATTAATTGTTATTAACATTCTAAAATAATAACTCCACTATCTTATATATACTGTGATTTTATTATAAATATGGTACAACCATATTCAGTATTCTATCCACCCTTTGAATAACATGTTACCATACGTGCGTACGTACGGCTTACCGTCTCCACGTCGTGGTGTAATTGTTATTCAATATATTATTATTTGGATGGGTATAATAATGATGTGTAAATCATGTAAATAATAAATATAACATGTTAATTATTATGTATATATGATATAACATCCATTTATATATTATTTTAATATCAAAAGAATGATATTGTCGCTCGTGCGTACGTACGGACTACCGTCTCCACGAACGCGATGAGATTCATTCTCCATCGTATCCATTCAAGTATAATTATCATTTGATGATTTAAAAATGATTTTTAAGGACTTGATATCATTCTAGATATGAATAATATACAACCTATCCATTACAAACATGGCATACGTAACAAAACATATAAAAAAACGAGTAAGTTAACACCCGAAACAACGATAATACTAAGATATTATTAACAAATCAATATTAAAAGATCATATATGATATCATATTAATGTATATGATTATTGTATAATTTAATAAAAATTATTTCACCATTATACAGGAGGTTAACCTACCCCAACCAAGGAAAAGTACAAGGTAAGGGTTATTTCACACTCTCTTCATTATCCGAGGTTGTTTATACGTAATTATCTACTGGGATTTCTTTATCATCCACATCTATGTTTCTTTGAAATGTTTTTCAAAAAGATTTTACTATATAAAATAATATGGGTTAAAGTCATTTATACCCTTGTTTGAATTTTTATAAGAGGTTTATAAAGGAATTTTTCCGTCATTTTCCAAACAAGGGGCTTTTAACCTTTTCGACATAATTAAGGTAAGAATATTTTTTTAACTTATACGGCGGGTGCGGTTATTTTCCACCGTAATTAAATCGTCGAAGCTTCCCTTACAAGATTATAAGAAGTTTTTCAAAGAAAATGTTTTATTTTATAAATATATGACTCTTAAATTATTTCAAAAATAGAAAGATATATTTCTCTAAAAAGAGTTTTGATTTCATCTATGTCAACATCCTTTGATGGATTTTACGCTTATTTGAAGTTGATTTATTATGATACAAAACTTATATATTGTATTGAAGGTTTTGTGATATGTTTGACTGTAGATGTGCTATTTTTATACCATTCGTAGTTTATAGTGAAAGTATTGACATTTCATTTGCTATTTTTAATACGAATGTTTATGTTATCTTTAAACCTTTTCATACGGGAATGCATTGGACTTAATATGTGACGGGTGGAGCCCGCTATAGCTCCTCGATGCATCGGTAGGTCTCATGAGACAAACTAGTGTCTTGGAACAAGGCCTTGACAAAATCTTATTTGTAGTCTTGGCAGGAGGCCTTGGCTATGTGGTTATGATAGTCTGGCATTATGCATTCCATCATTATGAAAGTGGTTATTGATATTTCATGTGATTATTCGATTAGTAAAATATCCATGTGAATAAGTAAATGGAATTATTTCATTTTATTTTTTCCATACTATGTTTAAGTTCAAGTTTAGAAGGATTTTGTTTTAGTTATACATTGCCTTAAATGTTTATTCTTGTTTATGAAAGTTTCCGCTATATTGTTATCCTTACTGGGAATTTGAGCTCACCCCTTTTCTATGTTTTATTTTTCCCAGGGTATGAAGAAGTAAATTATGAATGACCTGCAGGGATAGTATGTGGGGATATGAGTGTGGAATATGAAGAAAGGATGTTGTTGTAGTTTTCATTTTTATGATGTAATGTAAGACTTATGAATATATCTAGTATTTCCAAGGCTACTAAACCAATCGGTCTTTCGAGATTTGATCCTTCTTGCGATCATGCCAATGTTATGTAATAATGCACCGAATCTAGGTAACTGGGGTCGGGGCGTTACAGTTGGTATCAGAGGAAGTTTAGTACAAACCTTGGAAGCTAGATTTAGATATACTCTGATTAGAGTACGTATACCTAAGATGAACTTTGAGGATTAGTATAGAAGAACTTCCTAGAATTTTGGTATTATAGAGATTTTGTGAGTTTTCTGAGCAATACATCCCTGTCTGGATACGAGCAGGTAGAGGCGGCTATCGCACAGATGTACCTAGGGGTAAAACACGAAAACACCTCTTTGAGCTAGACTCGAACGGTAACTGGTGCACGACAACGAGCCTTGCTGCACTCTTGGTTACGACACTCCCGGGGGATATGCTTAGGATAATTCTCATTTTCTTTACAAACCATTATGAAGGGTTTATGAGTATTTACTTCCTCAAAGGAGAAATTTTTATGATTATGGATTATATCCATAAACTATTTAATTTATGTTATGTGTATTACAAGTTTGGGATTAGGTATTGTTATTCATAAACTAATCTAGTGTATTACATTGTTTAGAAATGGCGCCCAGCAGAAGGAATGAGAACTCTAGAAATGCACATGATCCAAAGAGAAAGAAGGATCATATCTTTCATGGTATTAAGCCGGAATATATAAGAGAAATAGTCTCCCATGTATTATCATCATATGAAGAAATAATATCATGTGTTGATAAGATAAGTAAGGATTTTAATGAGTCCTATGGCTTTGAAGGGAAGAAAGAGAAGAAAAAGATGGAAGATAGAAACATGGATAAAGGGAAGAGGGAAAAGAAGAATTTTCCCATATGTGATAACTGTGGGAAGAAACACCCTGGAACATGTCTGAAAGGAATGGGAGTTTGTTATAAGTGTGGAGGAAAAGGGCACAAATTATGTGACTATAAGGGTAAGAAAATGGTTTCAAATGTACAATGCTTCATTTGAAAGGAGTTTGGACACTACGCGAACCTATGTCCCAGTCAACAGACTATGCCGCAAATGATGCTATTGGATAATAATCAAGTTATGATACTACCACATATGAAGAGGAATGATTAGAGTTCTTGTGTTGCTTATGTCATTTGAGTGTTGTATCAACAATTTACTTGTTATAATAATTATGGTGTATATAAGGATTGTACTGCAGTATTATTTCATTAAGGACTTGAGATTGTGTGGAACAAAGAAAAGTGACTCAATAGCAGGATAAATTTTTGGAAAATATATGGTTGAGAGAATGATAAACCATAATATAGTTCTGATACTGAGGTAGTGATTTCGGAATAATACATGATTGATTTGGATAAATTATATTTTATATTATTGGCTACCTTGAAACTGATTAATGATTTGTATATTCCATCATTGTTGGGGTTTCAAACATTTTTGGATTGAAGGAGTATATCTATTATTCTTTAAGGAATAAGGGATCATGAATGTAATCAATAAGGTTTTATGGTAATTCAGGATGTTGCAGTGTTTTAAAAGAATACATGATGAAGGTGTTCACATGTTATTACGAGGAAAAAAGTATCTTTATTGTGTTTACCTTCCTTATAAATTTTGGACTGAAGTATTTTGGATAGTTCTAGTTTGGATTATTTTGGATTGCCATAAAAGGACAACCCGGAGGTCGGGCGGTAACCCGTCGCATCCGGCAAGGCCATGAGACTTGAACCCACAACCGAAGGGCGACAAGGGTGTATCACCTACCACTGACCCACATGATGTCAGGGATTAAATAATGTAGTTTTTTTAAGATCTGGTAGATGAATTATAAATTTGTTTTTTTTGAACCCTATACGAATAGGATAAATAGAATATTTTTTTTACGTTCTATTATCTTTTAGAGTGAAAGATGAGTTTGTGGTAGAAATTAGTTAAAGGATGGAACTCTACTTGTCAGGAATATATTTTTCTTCTTCTCTTATTCTTTGAAGAAATTATGTCTTATACTTTATTTAAGGAATCCTAAAACCAAAAATGTGTTATCCTAATGCCCTATGTTTTGTTGAACCGATGGTATTTCAAATCATCATAGATTGATGAATTTAAGGACCTCAATTTTACACTTGTTTGTGATTGATGACCTCAATCACTACCAATTAATATTTACATTTTTCCTCCAATTATATGTCTCTAATTTCCACCAATGTTCTCCTAATCGAGATCTTAATTTGGTGGTGACCCTTTCATTTCTCTTTTCCTCATATTAAGACTAAATTTTAGTAACCCAATTTTCGATGTGGGTTTTCCCACAAAGATATTTTCTATTTTCAACCTTTTATTTTCGAAGAACAATTTCAAATTGCGAGGACGCAATTAATTGAAGGAGAGGAGAATGTAACACCCCAACATTTCATAGTGTGTTATTTCTTCAAAATAATATAATAACTTGCACTACACGCAACACTGAGTTCAAGCACACCATGACTAGCCAAACAAGCCGTTCAAAAGAGGTTATGAATAGTATTAACTAAATTTTAAACTTTTTATAATCCTTATAATTTTAGAATCCATATTATGATTTTCTTAGACATAATGTAAGAACAAATTCATTTTCAGTATTGCACTTTTACCAACTTTTAATAGTGAACCCTTTTTAAATACAATATTTTAAACTTTTTGACTAAATGGGGACATAAAAATTTTAAAATAAAACATCTCAAGCTTCCACGGTACACTTTCCTTTGAATAATAAAGTAGCGTGTGTTGTACGCAACTTCGAGTTCTAACACACACCACAACCAATCAAACTAGCCGTTATGAATAGTAATAAATACTTTTTGAAATTATATATATTTAATATTTCAAAATGGACTACATTTTTGGATTCAGAGTATCGAATTTATCCTAAGGTGAAATTTTGGTACTTTTCAGATAACTTTCATATTTTGATGAATAGTGAAAATTACTAAATTTTAATTAAAAACTACTTTTTTAATCAAAATAATTAATAGTGATAGATTATTAATTTGAGTGGTTTTAAAGTATATTTAGAATATATTTTTACCATTTAATACAATTTTGGTCATTTTACAGAATTTTACAATTAAACCGGACATAAACAAGTGTCAATCTTTTGATAGTTATTATCTCTTAAAAACACGCTTTTTGTTTTAACAACGGGAATTAATTTTAAATTAATTTCTGCCACTTCTGTGTTTTGAATTTGGAAAAATGGATTCCATATTTAGAATCAAGATGTTCAAATTGTATAAATAGGTAACTTTTATTTTTAGACATTTTGAATAATTACTGCGGTAAATATTTTATTTACCATGGTTAAGGGTAAATCTGGTAAATAAGGGTTAAAAAAATAATATAATAATAATACTAAATTACCCTAAAACGTGTCCTAACCTTATTAGTTGATACATTTCCGAACATGGTCATCTTTGGGTCTATTTTGGGACCCCATGGTGCCACTTGTAGGTGATAGGGACACTTAATTTTAATTAAGTTAAAATAAGTACAAAAATGACAAAAGCATATATCTTTTAGAAAAACAATTTTTACATAGGGTTATATATGTTGTATTTTAGACTATAAATATTCATTAGAAATCTAAAAAGATTTCCTACATAATGATATTTTATTTATAATATTTAGACTTTAAATAATTTAATTTATTTATGACACAATTATGATGCAGTAATTACCATAATAGTGAAAAACTAAAATAATTGATATTATAAATACCCAAATAAATATAATTTGAGACTTTTAATGAATTACACTAATTTTATAGGATAATATGACATATTAGGATTGATGTAATTGACTTTTTTCGAAGTAATCATTCTGTTATAAGTTTCAAAAAAATCAACTATTGAATAGTGTCAAAATTGACATAAAAGAGTTTTTAAAACAAATACTATATTATTAATTGATATTAAATTCCTAAAAATCTAAGTTTCGGAAAAGAGACTTATATCGTGATAGTTGTATCATTAATGTACCGCTTGGGGGTCTCTTGGATGTATATAGTATGTTTATTAACTATATAATATAAAAATACAGAGTGACATGGTAAATGTGAAACTAATTAACTAAGAGTTAAAACTAAAGGATAATGTTAATATAGTAACCCAAACCTATCTAAATTCTATTTGTTGAATGTTTTTAGACCTATCACAACCCTAAAATTTGAATAATAAACATTGTATCCATTAGAAACCGAATATGAATTTATTATAAATTAATATTTCTAGCTTTTCCAAAGGTGCCCCTCACCCCTCTTATAAAAGGGAACTCCTCCTTATCATTTCTTAACACCTTAAAAGCCTTTTGGTTCGGCCAAACTCTGCCCAAATACTCTCTCAACGTCTCTCAATACAACCTAGAGGCCTTAGTTTGATCAAAAATCCAACCTAAGGAGCCCTTTTGATCAAATAAAAAGGAAGAGCCCGAAGAAGAGGTAATGTTTTCACCACCCCTTTTCAAGTTCCTTTCTTCTTACACTTCTTCATTCATTGTTATTACCATTATAAAATAATAACTCCAGTATCTTATATATACTGTAATGTTATTATAAATATGGTACAACCATATTCAGTATTCTATCCACCCTTTGAATAACATGTCACCATACGTGCATATGTACGGCTTACCGTCTCCACGTCGTGGTGTAATTGTTATTCAATATATTATTATTTGTATGGGTATAATAATGATGTGTAACTCATGTAAATAATAAATATAACATATTAATTATTCTGTATATATGATATACCATCCATTTACATATTTTAATATCAAAAGAATGATATTGTCGCTCGTGTGTACGTACGGATTACCGTCTCCACGAACGCGATGAGATTCATTCTCCATCGTATCCATTCAAGTATAATAATCATTTGATGATTTAAAAATGATGTTTAAGGACTTGATATAATTATGGATATGAATAATATACAACCTATCCATTACAAACATGGCTTACATAACAAAACATATAAAAGAAAATGAGTAAGTTAACACCCGAAACAACGATAATACTAAGATATTATTAACAAATCAATGTTAAAAGATCATATATGATATCATATTAATGTATACGATTCTTGTATAATTTAATAACAATTATTTCACCATTATACAGGAGTTTAACTTACCCTAACCATGGAAAAGTACAAGGTAAGGGTTATTTTGCAATCTCTTCATTATCCGAGGTTGATTATACGTAATTATCTACTGGGATTTCTTTATAATCCACATCCATGTTTCTTCGAAATGTATTTCAAAAAGATTTTACTATTCAAAATAATATGGGTTAAAGTCATTTATACCCTTGTTTGAATTTTTATAAGAGGTTTATAAAGGAATCTTTCTGTCGTTTTCCAAACAAGGTGCTTTTAACCTTTTCGACAGAATTAAGGTAAGAATGTTTTTTTAACTTATACGGTGGGTGCGGTTATTTTCCGCCGTTATAAAATTGTCGAAGCTTCCCTTACAAGCTTATAAGAATATTTTCAAAGAAAATGTTTTATTTTATAAATATATGACTCTTAAATTATTTCAAAAATAGAAAGAGATATTTCTCTAAAAAGATTTTTGATTTCATCTATGTCAACATCCTTTGATGGATTTTACACTTATTTGAAGTTGATTTATTATGATACAAAACTTCTATATTGTATTGAAGGTTTTTTGATATGTTTGACTGTGGATGTGCTATTTTTATACCATTCATAGTTTATGGTGAAAGTATTGACATTTCGTATGCTTGTTTTAATACGAATGTTTATGTTATGTTTAAAACTTTTCATATGGGAATACATTGGACTTAATATGTGATGGGTGGAGCCCGCTATAGCTCCTCGATGCATCGGTAGGTCTCATTAGACAAACTAGTGTCTTGGCACAAGGCCTTGACAAAATCGTATTTTTAGTCTTGGCACGAGGCCTTGGCTATGTGGTTATGATAGTCTGGCATTATGCATTCCATCATTATGAAAGTGGTTATTGATATTGCATGTGATTATTCGATTAGTAGAATATCCATGTGAATAAGTAAATAGAATTATTTCATTTTATATTTTCCATACTATGTTTATGTTCAAGTTTAAAAGGCTTTTGTTTTAGTTATACATTGCCTTAAATGTTTATTCTTATTTATGAAAGTTTCTGCTATATTGTTATCCTTACCAGGCAATTGAGCTCACCCAATTTCTATGTTTTATTTTTCCCAGGGTATGAAGAAGTAAATTATGAATGACCTACAGGGATAGTATGTGGGGATATGAGTGTGGAATATGAAGAAAACATGTTGTTGTAGTTTTCATTTTTATGATGTAATGTAAGACTTATGAATATATCTAGTATTTACAAGGCTATTAAACCAATCGGTCTTTCGAGATTTGATCCTTCTTGTGATCATGCCAATGTTATATAATAAGGCACCGAATCTAGGTAACTGGGGTCGGGGCGTTACACAACATCCCCACTATGGAAGTCCCAGCCTGTGTGGGCCCCGTTGTCCGATGTGCTTCTGGACTTCCCCCTCTAACGACACTCTGTCTACTCTCTCGCTGCCCGGGTTCCACACTGGTGACCTTGAGTTGCCGAAATCGCTTCTGAAAAACCCCCTCAGGGTACGCTATGGCCCAATGTTCGGCATACTTGGTTGAGAGGCCAGTCTCAACTCTAGTGGGAGGAAAGGTGATGACGTCACCGGAGCCATAGGTCGTGGACATCAGCCACATTTGGCGAAGAATGCATGGATATCTTTCTTTTTGGTCATTTGTGTATATTTTTTTCAGTATCTGTTAAAGGTGCCCAAGCTGCCTGGAGAACCTAGACGACACATAAGGCTCATAAAAGATCTTCCCATCAATCCGGGACACAAGAACCATGCCTCTGATGCTCTGGAAGTACTCCCTCTGCTCCAGTGATCCCTTACCATTGTCTATCATCTGGACAGTTGGGGTGGGGAATGGGCTCAAAGCGAAGTTGACATGATTACCAATTAGGATCCTTACTCCCTCATAATTGAGCGTCAGCGGCATGACCCCGAAAATGTTCAACAGGGAAGGTCGCAGGCCATTACCTGGGGGACGGATGGAATTCGGGATGGTATATCTGCTGCAATGAGCCGCAACCCATCCATAAAAAATCTGGAAGGGGCCACAAATCCACCTCGGTGATCCTCCTCTTAAGATGCGTCACAAGATGGCATACAGATGAGCCAACACGGGGACCCCCATATTGAATATTTTGTTGAAATCCATGATTCCAGCCATCACCAGGGTCGCGGGATGGACTCTCATCCTTGCGTCCCTCACCAGCAAGAGCCACCCGCTCAGGAATGTGGCGAGGAATCCGGCATACCGAACAATAGGGTCCCAGATCTCATGTATGTTGTAGCCCTATGACTAGTTGTTCCCTGCCTCCAGGATCCTCCAATATGATCCTCTCTTTCTCCTCTGTGTCACAGTTGGACACCGTCTCCCTCGCCCTTGCATCTTTACTACTGGGTCCCTTTCCAATAACAGGCTAAACTAGTCCTTGTAAGCGATGTCCTTCAGGAAATCCTTGACCCCCAGTCTCTCCTTATCTAGCTTTAGTAAGTTCCATGTCAGCATGGGGGTTCTTGATCTATCTCCCCATGAGCTCATTGGCGGAAGGAATTCATCATATTGGTGGCCCTCCAAAGGGATACCACTGATGCAGTGAATGTCCCAAAGACTGATACCAACTTCTCCATGATGAAGATGCAAGGTATTGGTATCAAGGGACCACTGAGTGAACAGCTCTAGCCCAAGCTCGTGCTGGTGGTAGAAGTGAAATTGCAACGTCCACAGCACTTAGAACAATACAATGTGTCGCAGCTCTACCCCAAATTGGTCACATGTATGGAGAACCCAGTACACCCATGCCCATTCACTAGTGAAGTTGACTCCAGACCACAGGTCCTAGTCCTGCAGCTAGCCTTTAGCCTCATCAGTGATGCTCTAACAGAAGGTGCCTGTGTAGAGGTCCAGGGAACTCTCTGTGATAGGATCACTCCCTGAAATGGTCCTAGTCCTGGGATTCAGGATGTAAACGTCCATATTCCTGATTTCTCTGGCAGGATGACCATTTTTGGTGATGTTGTATCGAGGGAGATCATCATCACAGGTCACCCATGACTGCGGTGTATCAACTTCAAAACCTAGAAAAGGGACCTCCTCCAAGATACCGAAGTCCCATAGTGGAAGATTGTTGGACATGGAATAATCCTTTTTTGCTGGGGTTAGCATATTGAAAAGGTAAT
Source organism: Viscum album (assembly GCA_963277665.1). Taxonomy (NCBI): domain Eukaryota; kingdom Viridiplantae; phylum Streptophyta; class Magnoliopsida; order Santalales; family Viscaceae; genus Viscum; species Viscum album. The sequence goes on from OY728162.1 coordinate 1,151,377,166, forward strand.
GGTTATTGGAGGCAATCCTATTTGTGCAATAAACCTCAGGGTTAGCGACCATTTCAGCTCTCCGAGCAGTGGCTTCCCCCTCATCATCCTGATTTGCAGCCATCTTCTTCTGACAATTATTTGGGTAGCTGGTGCGAAATATGAGTGGGTGGCACGAAAAATCAGCGGTCCTTGTGAAATATCATGTTGTGGCGTGAAAAATCTCAGGTTTGCGAGTAAAACGACATATGATCTCAGTGGGATTGTGTTCAACTGGAGTGGTTTTTCGCGCAGGGTCGGAAAACATTTCACGCACGAGAGCTTGAAGCCTGTCGCGCGAGGAAATTCGTACGGACCATGGGACCCGCGGCGGCTTTTAGAAGCAAATCCTAGATTAAGCGTGCGTGCGAAAAGTGGATTCTGCACCCCCTAGGATTTTGCGCGCCGCTTCAGGTTTTTTGCACGCATGGACCCCACAGAGTCCTGCACTTCAGCGTTCCCTCGAAATCTGACCGTTGCAGCCCCTCGTCGATCCAATTCCGATGGGGGGCATTTGTAGATGAAAAAAAAATGCTCAAGGGCCGAAGAAGGTTTCAAAACGACAAAGCGAAGTCTTATTCGGAGCCAGGGACCCTTTCCGGGGGGTCCGAAGGAGTCGCACGATAAAAATTCCTAAGTGCGCGAAAAAAAGATTCCCCACACGGAAAGTTCTAGGATTCGCGAGAGTTCTGCGGTGGGGCGCGAAATATTTCGCGGCCCCCGCCCCATGCGGTTGAAATTTTGCGCCACCAACCTCGTCGCGCAATTATTTCACACAGACCTATTTTCTGCGCCACCGAAGGCCTATAAATAGAAGGCATCCCCTTTGACTTCCGGGATAAAGAATCTGAACTGGCTCTCGTGCATAAAATTCCCCTTCCGTGAAAACAAAGATGGATTTCAGGTACGGTTCTTTTCGCGGCAAGTCACCCCGGGGTCCGCCTTCGCGCAGGATCTCCTTGGTTTAGACTGAATTCCAATCCCTTCAGGGTCCACCCCCCTACGTGAAACCCCTTCCACTTATGCGCAGGCCGGCCAATTGTACGCAATCCCCTTTCAATTGCACGCACCCCAGACATTGTGCGCAGCCTCTCCCAATTGTACGCAATTAGTCTTCCTTGCGTGTAATCCTTTCAAGTCGCACATAAAGCCTCGACTCCATTTGCATGATAATCCTCACTTATTTCATGCTTGCCCAGTGTTTTTCATGCAGGGATGCTTATTTCGCATGCAAGCCTCGAAGGTTGCATGCAAATCACCGGGACACTTCACTCTGGTGCTTCCCATCTACCTCTTCACTTGTGTGTACCTTTATGCATGTGTTTAATTCTCTTCTTATGGTGTCATTCATAGGTGCCTTTCGTGCCTTGGGCATCCACATCATACACTGTTTTCTCCTACGACCTTCTAGCCTCATACGAAGTAACTTCAAAGTCCATTGGACAGTTTTTCCCGTTGTGTTGCTTCACCTCATACTTTTTTGCATGGGCACGCTAACGGCTATTGCTTCTTCACATAGTCATGCTAATGTGTACCCCTCGATGGTTCGCTCCATGACACCCCCTTGAAACAGCTTTGCATGTCCCCTCTCTATACCAAAGAGAAGAGGGTACCAGTTATATATGTAAGTCCTAAGGGTGCGGAGTGAACCCACCTCGTCCGAGCTACAAGACGTTAAACTGAAAAGCACTGTCCTCCTCAACACATGACGTTAAACTGCAACCTCTCCCCATGCCACACACACAGGGCCCCCACCTTGGACATTCTCCACGCCCACTTGTCTCTATAAGGATGGGATCACCCCTCACAGGGGATGATATCCACCTTATTGGAGTGGCGTTTGTCCATGAGGAAAGGGCATCCACCTTGGTGTAAGCCCCCAGCTTTCTCTATAGGAGGAAACCTCCTTGCTCCTCCTTTAATCTTCGGTCCCCAGGGCCAGCAAAGAGAATGGTAGGGAAAGGTGCTTCTCTTGTCTTTGGTACCAAGTCCCTATCCCATTGTGCTTTGTCTACTCGGGCCTCCCTCCAGGAGTAAGTATCGACCTCTTCGGGTTGCTAACCATGCATAAGCCTCTGTTTCCTCTTTCAGCTGCGATCATGTCTAAGCCCCACTCCACTTCCCACAGACGAACCTTTCGCAACATGATTGTCAGGTCTCTGTTGTCTCTTGTTTCTCACACCGAGCAGGACTCACGTGGGCTTAGAGAAATCCCCGACCATGACATACACCTTGGGCCTCCTCAGAGTGTAATCCCCAAACACCATCATCCTGAACTATGAGGACTTTGATCCATGTCAAGGCATGGTACATTGGAATCCTCCATGAGGTTCAATCCCAACACCTTGGTCTGCCTCAGAGTGTAAGCCGCAACACCATTCTTAACTATGAGGACTTTGATCCATGTCAAGGCATGGTACGTAGGAAGCCTCCACGAGGTTCAAGACCACCACTTGGGACATCTTAGAGTGTAAGCCCCAACCCATTCCCGAACTACGAGGACTTTTATCCATGTTAAGGCATGGTACGTAGGAATCCTCCACGAGGTTAGAGCCCAACACCTTGGGCCACCTCAGAGTGTAATCCCCAAACACCATCCCGAACTACGAGGACTTTGATCTATGTCAAGGAATGGTATGTAGGAAGCCTCCACGAGGTTCAATCCCAACACCTTGGGCCACCTCAGAGTGTAAGACCCAAACACCTTATTGAAATATGAAGACTTTGATCCATGTCAAGGCATGGTACGTAGGAAGCCTCCACAAGGTTCAATCCCAACTCCTTGGTCTGCCTCAGAGTGTAAGCCCCAACTCATCCCGAACTACGAGGACTTTGATCCATTTCAAGGCATGGTACTGAAACGCATGGCCGATTGTCGCCTATCGACCGGTCAAGGTTCTGGTGCTCTGCTAATGTGTATAGCAGCACTTGGGTTGAATCCTCGGTGATGATACTTTGTAATAGTCGTTTGTTTTTAGTTAATTATATTCTGATTGGGGGGTTTGTTTGAAGAGATTATGAAATAATTTATGGATGATGTTTGATTTAACAAATTGATAAAGATTGGGTTGAGTTCATCATTAGGTAGTTAATTTTGTGATATCCTTTATCTTTTCTTTATATTGCATTAAATTAACACCCATGTCACAAGATGATTTTGATCGGAATTCCCAAGTGTTAAAGCTTTAATCCAAGCCGTAACTTAACTTAGGTTTCTAATAATTACCATTACTTGTTTATGGTAGTGTATTTTTGGTTCCAATAATCCATGGAAACCACTTGTTAAACAAAACATATCATTAATCCATGACATATTAAGTTTAACATACACAATATTAATTTAAAGAATACTCATCGAGTAAAAACTCTCAATAACATAACATCCCCAAATTATAACTGACCCCAATGGTAGATTTACTCAGCCATTAGAATTGTTTATAATCTGGGTTTAATGTTTATAGTGATGATTTAAAAAGATTATAAAAAGAAAGGGACAATAAAAGAGTAATGTGCCGAACACACACACGAAAGATTTTGAGAATCAAAAATGGAATTTCGATTGAATGAGTAAGAAAAATAAGGGACTGTAATTTAAAATTATTCAAACTATTTTAAGACCATTAATATTATACTACAGAAGGTGGAGAATAATAAGAGGTATTGAAGAAGAAACAAGCACTAAAATTTGATTGAAATGAAAACAATGTTACACAATTACAATTGAAAGAAAACATAAACAAACATGAAAGAGAAGTGGAGGAGAGGTCTCTCTTGTTGAAACAAGATCAAATCATATCCTCCTAGAACATTCTAAAGGATCTAGTAATGCCAAACCTCATCCTTAAGTGCTGAAGTGCCAACCCTTTTGAAAGGAGTGGAGGGGATGTATTTATAGCCCAAGGTGGTGGACTGTTTACATTCCAGAAATACCACTCCACTTGGCTCGCCAATATGGACATCCAGACCGCCGAATCCTGAGAAATATCCTTCTTAAAAGTTGTAGATAAAAATGTCTTCTGTCTTATATGAAAATGTGGCGGCCATTGGACTTATTGATCCAATGTTATGGCGGTTTTAGTAAACAATTCTGATTTGTCCATTTCAATACAGACTTTTTTGAAGTCCATAATGTGAATGGGTTTTGTAATAGGAATATGCCCTCAAATAAAAATAACTTCTTCAACAAAGTTGGCCACCCGAATCTCCTCTTTCACACTGAAAAGTCGCAGCTCTAATGGATGTCTAAATCAGGACAAAGTACAATATTAGTGTGATGTTTTTAATTCCTGGACAGAATGGTGGGATGAAATTCAATGCATCAGTTGGGCCCCTTGTATTTGTGATTGGGTTATGAAATTTTTATCATGGACTCCTCGAAATGTCCTCCTAACCGGGGAGGAGAATTAAGATATTTGGACTTCTGTATTGAGACTAGTAATTCAACTTTCATATATGGTCCAGTTTCTTCACAGTTTCCTTAGGCCTTCTTATGTGGTCCATATGACCCTCTAAATGGACGAATTTTCCAAAGGTTACTTCTAAAGAAATGTTGGAATTGGAATTTTTGAACCCTAAAAAACAAGAATCATGAAATTTGGATATTTAGGGTGATAGTTATTGTTAAAACATTAAACAGACTTGAATCTGTTTAAATTCAAATAGTGCTCATAAATTATATTTAATATTTAAACATTAATATTTCACAAAAATTATGCAAATTTCATATAAAATAAGTAAAGGGAGTATGTAAAAAGATATGAAAATATTAATAACATCAACTCCCCCACACTTAGTCTTGTGAATGTCCTCATGGGAAATAAATATAAAAATAAGACTAACTCATTTTCACTCACCAACAAATATTAAAATTTTGTTTTCCCAAATCAGGGGAGGTTTAGACTATTTCACTCATCCATATTGAATTCCGCCACAAATTGTTACAGAAATAATGTTCCAAAAACAATTCATTTTTTCATGCTCAACTTTAGTCATAGAAAATGGTGCCACTCAAAACTTACTCCTCTCAAGATGATAAAATTCATTTTTGGAGGTTCACTCTTTCACCAACCAAAAGTGAAAAATCTAAGAGTTTGTAAGAGCTCTCAACTTCTATTCCCCATCCTAAAGTGCTAAAAAATCAAGAGGCATTTTTAGGGGTTTTTCTGTAGCTATGGGACGGTAGAAATATTGTATTCAAAAGAGTGGAAAGAGGGGTAAAATACCAACATGGGAAAAGAAATGCACAAATTTTATGAAATAAAACATGGAAGGACATGGAAAAAAATATTTACCAGGGAATGATTTTTTGAATCAAGACACAAAAGAGGGAAAACATGTGATGGGAATGTGAAGATAGAATATTTAAAAAACACAACAACTTCTCCCAATGACATAAGAATATAAATGGAATGTGTTCTTTTTTTTGTATTTTTTTCGAAAGTTGAACTTGAAATAGATCTCAAACTCATCTCCCAACCCATGTTTGATCTCCTCATGATACTAATTGTAATAGTTATTACAAGATCAAATGTTGAGTAAGAGTGATTTTTTACCCATCCAAGACACAACCCATTCTTATATTCATTTTTTTTGAATTTGTTTTTTCTGATTTTGATTTTTTTTGATTTTTTTGAACACTTTTCAATATAATTTGTACAATACATTCCCAAATCCCGCTGAATGACAACCCCCCCCCCACAATAAAATGTATGCTTGCCTTCAAGCATATGATAACACACCGGAAAGTAAGGAAATGATACCCAAAAATGAAATCCATTCCCCCCACACTTAAATTTCAAAAACTTATGCAATGAAAATCCATGTTGATATTGGGTGGGATAAGGTATTGGGATTGTAATGTGGCTATCAAATAAAAGGATTTCATAGGCTTGAAGGGGCTTTCAAAATAAGGATTAATGTAAGGGTATTGAGAGGCTATTTGGCTATTGTGATTCTCATGTGGTTCAAAACAATGCCTCTATCATATTAATGCACACTAAAGTAGGAAATTTAGCTCGAAGTTCCACAAACTCAAGACTCACAAATGGTGGTTAAAAACACACATTTTGAAAAGATGGCCATAGGTGGCCTTGGCATGAAAGCAAATGTTGTTCCTCACGGTTTGGGAAAACCATTTTCCAAATCAAAAATAGAGCATTCAAAATTTTTTGGTTTTGACACAAGATTCTTTATCCAATTTTATGATGAAAACACAAAATTTTTGAGATGAAACATATCTATTGACTCCCCAAAATGGTTGGACAACATTTAAAAATTAAATGGTGATTAATTATGAGTCTTTTTCTTGTTTTTTTGTTTTTTTATGTTTTTTTAGTTTTTTATAAAGACAAACACATACAAAAGAGAAAGAGTAAAAGGGAAAAAAATGTGATGAGGAAAGTGGTAAGAAAAACAAAATGAGAATGAGGGAGGAAGAAGAAAGAGAGGGATATGGAGAGAGGGAGAAGAAGAGTCAAAGGGAAAAAGGTTCCCCCTGGTTTAGATTTGGTGGGTTGACATCTCCATCCAGTGGTGGGTCTACTATGGATCCAATGGAGGTTGATGTTGTTCCAGGATTGCATGTCCTCTCATAGTGATGTTTCAACCGATGTCCATTTATAGTAAATGTCCTTTTGGAGGAGGGGTCTTGGACTTGCACTACACAAAATGGGTAAACATTAGTGATAATAAAAGGACCTTCCCAACGAGAATTAATCTTACCTTGGTGAAGCCGAAATCGAGAATTGAAGAGCATTACCTTTTCACCTTCATGAAATACCTTTCTCAGGATGTGTTTGTCATGGAGTACCTTATCCTTCTCTTTGTACAGATTGGAATTCTCATAGGATTCAAGTCGAAGCTCCTCCAGTTCAGCCAATTGCAACAATCTTTCTTCACCAGATTTTTGAAAATCAAAAATTACAGGTTTGCACAGCCCAAGAAGAATTATGTTGGATTTCAACCGGTAGAAGACATGCTTTACCAAAAACTAGCCTAAAAGGAGACATCCCAATGGGTTCTTTATAGGAAGTTCGATAATCCCAAAGTGCTTCACCAAGTCATTCAGGCCAGTCTTTTCTGGTGGGTTTTACAATTCTCTCAAGCACTCTTTTCACTCCTCTATTAGAAAGTTCTACCATGCCATTTTTTTGGGGGTGATATGAAGTTGAAGTTTTATGTATAACCCCATTATTTTTCAAAATAGATTTCATGGTTCTATTACAGAAATGGGTTCCTAAGTCACTGATCAAGGCACGAGGCGTGCCAAATCTTTAGAAGATGTGGGTTTTGAGGAACTCGGTAACAGTCTGAGCATCATCCTTCCTAGTGGGTTTGGCCTCAACCCACCTTGAAATATAATCGACCGCAAGAAGAATGTATGAGAATCCATTGGAAGGGGGAAATGGTCCCATGAAATCGATACCCCAAACATCGAAGATCTCATATAAAATTAAAGGCTTTTAGGGAATTTCATTTCTATTTGAAATTGTGCTGAACTTTTGGCAAGTCGGACATGATTGACAGAACTCATGTGAGTCCTTGAAGAGTGAATTCCAGAAGAATCTAGAGTATAGAACCTTTCTGTAGGTCCTTTGTGGTCCAAAGTGGCCACCTCCAGGAAGTGAGTGACAGAATTCTAAGATGGAAGAATGCTCATTTTCTTCAAAACATCTCCTAATTACCATGTCTGCCCCAGTTTTCCAAATCTTATTTTCTTCCCAAAAATAGTATTTTGAATCACTTTCCAACTTCATTTTTTGTTGTTTTGAAAACTTTTCTAGAAAAACACCAAAAACCAAATAATTTACAATTGGGGCATACCATGGTAACTTTGGAGTGAGAGACGAAAGGTTCTCAATGGGGAATTCAGGATCAATAATTTCTTAATGAGAAGAATTAGAAATTCTACTCAAGTGATCAGCCACATGGTTTTCTTTTCTAAGTCTATCTTTGATTTCAAGGTCAAACACTTGGAGCATTAGGATCCATCTTATTAGCCTCGGTTTGGAATCACTTTTCTTAAGTAAGAACTTAATAGCAGAATGGTCTGTGAAGATGATGATTTTGGCACCTAAGAGATAGGACCGGAATTTATCTAAGTCAAAAACCACTTCTAGAAGTTCCTTTTCAGTCACAGTGTAGTGATATTGAGTTTCATCCAATGTTTTTGAGGCATAATAGATGACATGAGGTATTTTTTCTCTTATTTGACCAAGAACAACCCCAACGGCTCTATCAGAAGCATCACACATTAACTCAAGGGCTAAGGACCAATCTGGGGGTTGGATTATTGGGGCAGATGTAAGAGAAGTTTTGAGTTCAATGAAGTCTCTCTTGCAAGCCTCATCAAAATGGAATGTGACATCATTTTGGAGTAGGCGAGTGAGTGGGAGGGAAATCCTACTAAAGTTATGAATGAATCTCTGATAGAAACTGGCATGACCGAGAAATGAATGGATGTCTCAAATAGAAGTGGGTGGAGGAAGTGATTGGATCACTTAAACATTGGAAGGATCGACTTCAATACCATATTTTGAAACTATGTGCCCTAGAAAAATCCCATTTGCAACCATGAAGTTACATTTTTCAAAATTTAACACAAGGTTGCACTTGACACACTTTTGGAGGAAAAGAGAGAGTGAATTCAAATAAGATTCAAATGACTCACCATAAATGGTGATGTAATCCATGAATACTTCCATGTAGTGTTCAATGAATTCAGAAAAGATACTCATCATACACCTATGGAATGATGCAGGAGCATTGAAAAGTCCAAAATGCATTCTTCTATATGCATATGTTCCAAAGGGGCATGTGAAAGTAGTCTTTTCTTGGTCCTGAGGTGAGATTGGGATTTGAAAATAGTAGGTGTATCCATCAAGAAAGCAATAGTGTGACTTTCCGGCTTATCTTTCTAGAATTTGATCAAGGAATGGAAGAGGGTAGTGATCTTTTCGTGTTTCAGCATTCAATTTTCGATAATCGATGCATACACGCCTTTTGTTCTTCACTCGAGTTGTGACTACCTCCCCATGTTCATTTGTGAAAACAGTTATCCCACCCTTCTTTGGTACAACATGAGTTGGACTAACCCATTCACTATCATAAATTGGGTAGATAATACCAGCTTGAAGAAGCTTGGTGATCTCTTCCCTAACTACCTCAAGTATGAGTGGATTGAGTCTTCTTTGTGGTTGTATAATTGGTTTGGATGTCTCCTCCAGATGGATGTGATGCATGCAAAGGGCAGGGCTGATTCCTGGTATGTCATCTAGAGCCCAACCTAAGGCCTTTTTGTTTTCCTCTAACCCTTGAACATGTTTGGACTCCTCGGTTTCAGTAAGTGTGGCAGAGATAATGACAAGATATGAGTGATCATGGAAGAGGAATACATATTTCAGGTGTGCAGTAAGGGGTTTCAGATTAGTCTCATCATTCATTATTGGTTTAGGAAACTCAGAAATGGAGGATGGGACTTCAGTTTCTTCATATTCATTTTTCCCAATACTATCCAAGGTGGAGCAGTTTTGATCAGAGTTGAGATGGGATTCAATAGATTTTTCAAGATCCTCTAAATTGATGGAGTCTATGAATGAAAGGTCCACATCAACTTCACCATTTATGACTTGGTTAATCTTAGTGCAGATTTCACAACATCCTATCTCTTTAGAACATGATGAACATGATGTAATGGGGTTCAATTGACTCTTAGAAGTGTCCTCAGAAGCATGGATTGAGAATGCAGAGTGATCCTCATATGGGTATCTCATGGATTGAAAAATGTTGAACTTGACCAGGTGGTCACCGAATTCCATGGATAGGACGCTTGAATGGACATCAATCTTGGTTCTCGCAGTCATGAGGAATGGTATTCCTAGAATTAGGGGAGATCGAGAAGAGTTCATCTCACCTTCCATGTCAAGGATGTAGAAATCAGCAGGGAAGATAATATCATTGACTCGGACAAGGACATCCTCAATTATTCCCTTAGGACTGGATGTGCTTCGATTGGCTAACTGAATAACAACACCCGTTGGGTTCAAGGGACCTAGACCAAGGTTGGAGAAGATGGATTTGGGAATGACATTAATTGAGGCTCCTAGGTCTATGAGTGCATCATCAAATTTCAAACATCCAATTTGGCATGGAACCATAAAGGTTCCTGGATCTTTACACTTTATGGGAATATACTACTGGGTGGAAACATTTTTGAAGGTCCTAAGTTGCCTCTTGTGGGTACACAACTCCTTGAGAAACTTGGAATACTTATAAATTTGTTTTATAGCATCTAAGAGGGGAATGTTGACTTTAACACGTCTAAACATGTAGATCATTTCAGGATCAGGTTCAAAGGACTTCCTTGGTTTAGAAACAGCTTGAGGAAAAGGAATTGGATTCCTAAGTAGAATGGAAGGAGGTGAGGGAATGGATTCAGGTTCCTTTTCAAGTTTCTTTTTATTTTCTTTTTCTAGGTCAACATTCAAAGGAGGTTTTGAGGATTTATCTTGAGGCATAGCATGTTTCTTTCTTGATCTAAGTGAAATTGCACTTACATTACCCTTGGGGTTGGTTAATGGTTGAGCTGGGATTTGGGAAGAATTTGATTGTTGTTGCTGGATTAGGTGGGATGCAAGTTGACCTATTTGAGTTTTAATGTTTTTAAGGCTAGAACGGGTGAAGGAGGCAAGATATTCCACTACATTTTCCCATGGTTTCTTGGAAGAAGAGGCTTGTCCCGGATTGGGATTGCCTTGATTTTGGTTCTTGGGAAATTGATTGTATTGGTTTTGGAATTGGGAAGGCTCACTAGGATAATGGAATCCAGGAGGAGGATTGTTCCTTTGAGGTTGAGGAACAAAAGGATAAGGTTGATGGAAGTTACCACCACCTTGACCATATTGGAATTGGTTTGGGTTTTTAGGAGGGAATTGAGGGGGATGGGAGACGAGATTATCATACCTCAGGCCTTGGTTATAGGAAGAAGAGAAGGGCTCAGAGTGAGGTTGGTTGAAGTTTCTAACAAACTGACCTGATAGATGAGGATTGGTATTCCGCTGAGCATATTCTGCATTGAGCTCCATTGGTCTAGATGAATCGGATTGATCCTATTGAAGTTGTAGACATGTTTCAGTTGGATGAGATGGAGAGTTTCAGATTCCACAGTTTTAGATAGGTCCAAGAAACATTGATTGTGGAGAAGACGAGGTTAGGGATTTGGTGGCCACATCTAGTTGTCGTACAAGACCTGTAAGTTCACTCATCCACTCGGTCATCATATTCGGCTCAATTTATTGATTATCTTGGGCTTGTATGACTTGATCATGTTCTATAGTATGGAATTGTTGTGTGTTTTCAGCCATATTACTTATGAGATCTCTTGCAACTGCAGGAGTTTTATCAACAAGAGCACCACCACTTGTGGCATCAATGAGAGTTCTCTCCATAGCCAATAACCCCTCGTAGAAGTATTGGATCAAGAGTTGGTCAGGGATTTGGTGGTGTGGGCATGTTGCAACAAGATTTTTGAATCTCTCCTAGTACTCATGGAGTGATGCACTTAGGAACTGATGGATACCACTTATTTCCTTTCGGATAAAAGCAGTACGAGAAGCAGGAAAGAATTTCTATAAGAATATTCGCTTCATGTCATTCCATGTTGTTATGGAACCAGGAGGTAGGTAGTAAAGCCATGACTTAGCAGTGTCATCTAGGGAGAAAGTGAATGCTCGAAGTTTGATTTGTTCTTCAGAAACCCCTTGAGGCTTCATGGTAGAGCACACCACTTGGAACTCTTTAAGGTGGAGATGTGGATCCTCACCGGCTAGCCCGTGAAAATGAGGAAGAAGATGAATCAAACCCGATTTCAGTTCAAAGTCAGCTTCTATGTTTGGATATTTAATACCCAGAGGTTGGTAATTCATATCATGGGTAGCGAGTTCTTTAAGGGTTTTTTCACTAGGATTGGCCATTTCAAATTAAACTAGTTGGATGAGGACTGGTTCTTGAATGAGTTGATTATCTGTTATGTTCCTCCTAAGTCGGCGAAGTGTTCGCTCAATTTTAGGGTCAAAAAAATCTGAGGGATTGTTAGGAAGGATACGGGGAATTCAGAGAGATTTTGGAAGAAATAGAAAGACAGGGTTTTCTTTGTATTTTTTTCAGTTTATGATTTTTATGAGAAGACGGGTTTTTCTTTGTGTTTTTTTTCAATTTCTTTTAAAAATTTTGTTTTTTTGGATTTTTTATTACAATAACCAGAAACTAACAAATAATTATAGCACCATCCCTAGAAATCACGCCATTGAAATGCATGGCCGATTGTCGCCTATCGACTGGTCAAGGTTCTGGTGCTCTGCTAATGTGTATAGCAGCACTCGGGTCGAATCCTCGGCGATGATACTTTGTAATTGTTATTGTTTTTAGTTAATTGTATTCTGATTGGGGGGTTTGTTTGCAGATATTATGAAATAATTTATGGATGATGTTTGATTTAACAAATTGATAAATATTGGGGTGAGTTCATCATTAGGTAATTAAGCTTGTGATATCCTTGATCTTTGCTTTATATTGCATTAAATTAACACCCATGTCACAAGATGATTTTGATCGGAATTCCCAAGTGTTAAAGCTTTAATCCAAGACGTAAATTAACTTAGGTTTCTAATCATTACCATTACTAGTTTATGGTAGTGTATTTTTGGTTCCAATAATCCATGGAAACCACTTTTTAAACACAACACATCATTAATCCATGACATATTAAATTTAACATACACAATATTAATTTAAAGAATACTTATCGAGTAAAAACTATCAATCACTTAACATCCCCAAATTACAACTCACCCAAATGGTAGATTTACTTAGCCATTAGGATTGTTTATAATCTGGGATTAATGTTTATGGTGACGATTTAAAAAGATTATAAAAAGAAAGGGACAAGAAAATATTAGTGTGCCGAACACACACACGAAATATTTTGAGATTCAAAAATGGAATTTCGATTGAATGAGGAAGAAAAATAAGGGACTGTAATTTAAAATGATTCAAACTATTTTAAGACCATTAATATTATACTAAAGAAGGTGGAGAATAATAATAGGTATTGAAGATGAAACAAGCACTAAAATTTGATTGAAATGAAAACAATGTTACACAATTACAATTGAAAGCAAACATAAACAAACATGAAAGAGAATTGGAGGAGAGGTCTCTCTTGTTGAAACAAGATCAAAGAATATCCTCCTAGAACATTTTCAAGGATCTCGTAATGCCAAACCTCCTCCCTAAGTGCTGAAGTTCCAACCCTTTTGAAAGGAGAGGAGGGGATGTATTTATAGCCCAAGGTGGTGGACTGTTTACATTCCAAAAATACCCCTCCACTTGGCTGCCAATATGGACATCCAGACAGCAGAATCTTGAGAAATCTTCTTCTTCAAAGTTGTATATAAAAATTTCTTCTATCTACTGTGAAAATTTTGAGTCCATTGGATTTATTAAGAAAACGTTATGGTGGTTTTTCTAAACAATTCTGATCTGTCCATTTCAATACAGGCTTTTTTGAAGTCCATAATATGAATGGGTTTTTGAATAGGAATATGCCCTAAAATAAAAATTATATATTCAAGAAAGTTTTCCATCCGAATATACTCTTTCAAAATGAAAAATATCAGCTCGAATGGATCTCTACATCAGGATAAATTGCAATATTAGTGTTGTTTTTTTAATTCCCGTCCAGAATGGTGGGCAGAAATTCAATGAATTAGTTCGGCCCCTTTTATTTGTGATTGGGTTCTGAAATTTTTATCATGGACTCCTTGAAATGTCCTCCGAACTGGGGAGGATAATTAAGGTATTTGGACTTCTGGATTGAGTGTAGTAATTCAACCTTCATATATGGTCCAGTTTCTTCACAGTTTCCTTGGGCCTTCTTGTGTGGTCCATATGACCCTCTAAATGGACGAATTTACCAAAGGTGACTTCTAATTAAATGTTGTAATTGGAATTGTTAACCCTAAAAAACAAGAATCATGAAATTTGGATAATTAGGGTGATAGTTATTGTTAAAACATTAAACAGACTTGAATCTGTTTAAATTCAAATAGTGCTCAAAAATTATATTTAATATTTAAACATTAATATTTCACAAAAATTATGCACATTTCATATAAAATAAGTAAAGGGATTATGTAAAAATATATGAAAATATTAATAACATCAGGTACGTAGGAAGCCTCTACGAGGTTCAATCCCAACACCTTGGGCCACCTCAGATTGTAAACCCCAACCCATCCCGAACTACAAGGACTTTGATCCATGTCATGGCATGGTATATAAGAAGCCTCCACGAGGTTCAATCCCAACACCTTGGGCCGCCTCAGAGTGTAAGCCCCAACTTATCCCGAACAATGAGGACATTGATCCATGTCAAGGCATGGTATTTAGGAAACCACCACGAGGTTCAAGCCCAACACCTTGGGCCGCCTTAAAGTGTAAGCCCCAACTCATCCTGAACTAAGAAGAATTTGATCCATGTCAAGGCATGGTATGTAGGAAGCCTTCACGATGTTCACGCCCAACAACCATTGGCCCCAACAATCTCTATGTCGGTGTGCCAAGACCCTATCATCCTGAACTATGAGGACTTTGATCTATGTCAAGTCATGGTACGTAGGAAGCCTACATGAGGTTCAATCCCAAAACCCATTAGTCCCGACCACCTTCGAGTCGGTTCACCAACACCTTGGGCCACCTAAGAGTGTAAGCCCCAACAATCATCCTGAAATATATCAACTTTGATTCCCTACCACAGGGATACGTAAGAATCCTCTTCGAGGCTCTATCCCAACTTCACCATCACCCTTGCGATGGCCATATCTCCTCCCCCCCTTCACTTCATTACCCATCCTGATCCTCACCCGAGCAGCCACATTCCGGTGGGATCATGCCACCCCACTCCCCATTTCATCAAACATTCAGGAGGTCACACGCATGATGGCCCTAGTATCGGTGTTCCCTCCAGGGGGTTCCTCCATCTGATCCTCTCTAATCAGTGTTCCGATCAGTCCGATCCATCTTCGCTGGACGTTAAACTTGTGACATACCCTGTGTCAAACATGGGAAGCTGATGAAAATGTCAGATACATGCCAATGGAATATGATTCCCCACATTCGATGTTGGATGCATCGGGCTTCCGTGCCCTCGAGATGCCCTATAACAAGGGATAGAAGACAGACATGCCAATCCCCCAGCGTCCAGACACACCAGTGATTCCCAACGTGACTACTCCCCTAACCGAAGGTTGCTGCCCTGACCTGATCCCTTGGAATGTCCTAACATAAGAAGTGTAATTAACTGGTATCCATGAAGATATGGCGCCGGGAAGAGTTTCACGAACAATGTCTTAAATCTATGAGGGAGACCCAAACTAGGTGATGACCTCCGAGGAGGAATCCACGGAAGGAAGAACTGACATCCCATCATCCTGTTTCGATCAAGGAGAAGACTACCCTGAATAAAGAGAAGATGTCGCCTACCTTTGGAAAGTGGGAATGTGGGGAAACAGCTGCGCGTCCTCCACAGACAGATGCACGCGACCCGGCAAAAATGTCAGAAACAGTTCTCAATGTATCTTGTTACCCTTGTTCTATTTATACTATTTTTTTTCAATTTTTGGTTTTTCATTTTGAGTTTATAGGTGTCGGGTTATGTATTTTTTAAATAATTTTTTAAAAAAAATTGAACTTTCAATGGAATTTTTATCAAAAAACCATGTGGAAAGCCCTCTTGTCATTCTTTCAACATCAGGTTTTTCTAAAACCCGATGTGGAAAACCATGCTGGAAAGATTTTTATGTTCATTTATACTAAAATCTAACATTTAAATCCCTCTATTATTTACCTTTTTAAAGGGTTTTCAACTTTATTTTATAATAACAAAAGTGTAAAGTTCTACTTTCAACGTCACCTATATTAATGTCAGATATAAACCAATGTTGACAGGTAAAAAAGCAATGTGAAATGTGCTTTTTATACTAGTGGTAATTAACATTAAATCTAGTAATATTATTTTTATGCCTAAAAATGAAGTTTAGCATATTAAAAAAAAGAACATGTTGATATAAAATATGATATCTAGATTTTAGATTTAATTTCTATAAGTGATGAAAACTAATTCTTAATATAAGTGAATAAAAATAGTTTTTAGTGTAAAATATTACTTATGTTTACAAAACTTTAGACATGAGTTTTATAAATTTAATATATCATTTTTAAATGAATAATATTACTCCATATATATATATATATATATATATTGTTCTAATGAAATTTTTTATAAGTTTTTATGTAATATTTGTTTCCTGATAAAGTTATACAAAATAGAGTATTAGTAAAAAATAATATTTTTTTACTCACCTAAAAATAAATTATTTTAGAAAAATACAAAAAATTCTTATTAGGATAATTTTGATATGATGAATTAAATAATGTAATTTATTTTAAAAAATTAAAATTCTAAAATTTATAAATTTAAATTTTAAATGAAAAAAAATATATAAATAATTTTTTTATTGAAAATGCCCTTTTAAAACATTTTGTGTTCTTAATACTATTTTATATTATTTTCTAATTGATTAAAACTTTATTACTAAAGGTTTTATTATTGTGCAATTTTATTAATAATATTCATATAATATGTGTGACCCATTTTTGTTTGATTTTGGGTTAGGAGTAGGCTATCAGATATAAAATTAATTTAGAAAAAAAAATATTCTAAAATCTCAGGGTTTTACATTATATCCCCTTAAATAAACTACATCTATGAAATTTTAATTATCAATTATGAATTCAGATAGATATGGTCATTATTAACCTATTTGTTAATAGAAATATAAC
Source organism: Viscum album (assembly GCA_963277665.1). NCBI lineage: Eukaryota > Viridiplantae > Streptophyta > Magnoliopsida > Santalales > Viscaceae > Viscum > Viscum album. The sequence continues at coordinate 1,151,394,080 of OY728162.1, forward strand.
TTATACTAAGAAATATTTCTAATTATCTAAGGCTTGATCAATATACATATCTGTTTCATCATTAATTACTCATATACCCATGTATGATTATACCCTAATATTGTATTCCAAGATAAATTGAATTCAAAATATATAAAACCATAGTGAAGTCATATATTCTTCCAAAACTTTACTATATGTTTAACCCTAAAATAGTGTCAACTTTTAGGTCATAAAATCACATACCATCGAATATGTATCATAATCCCAAAAGATAGGAAACTTAACCAAAAATATCATGAACCACTTTTTCATCAAATCAACTATTAATCCCAAGGTTTCCAATATTATCTAACTTACTTTTTCTAAATCAATAAATAATTTATTATCCTAATATCAATCATATATTAAACTTATGAGTTATCAATCACTCAATCATGAGTTCTTCAATAGTTATCCCTAAAAATATAACATTTTCATAAAATTAGTCTTCAAGGTTTTTGATACCGTTTAATATATGTTTCCAAACCATTAAATCAAAAATACTAAAGAAAAATCCTTAAATGTTTCACATAATCCTCATAAATGTAAGAATGTAAAATAATATCATTGATAAATATAACGAATTAATTAAAATGGATAAGAGTATCAATATTTAATATCAATTAATATATCAACCTCACTACATTAGGTAAGATTAAAATACTTACATTTTCCATAATAATAGGCATATAGTAATATTCTTAACCATTTAAGTATGATCTCTTATTTGGTTATTAGACATAGTGGTTTATATATAAATACATTTCTTAAATTCATTTTCATGAACCTATATCAATAAAATACTAAAACCAAAATTTTTGTGATAATAATCGAAATATGAATATGAAAATATCAATCTGAATACATATTTCCATATGATGCCTTCTTTTTTAACATATTATACTTATAGTCCAACTTATGACTCCCGTTTTTCAATAATTGGTTATTCACAGTCATATTTATATTAGGTTATCTAACATAATTAGTTAATATCATACCTAAATCATTTATAATGGATAATTAAAGAGAATTTTAATTAACCACAACATATCCTCTATTATTATCAAACTAGGTGTGCAATTAGTTCTCTTTTTAATCCACCATATTATTATAATAACCAATAATATAACACCATATAACATAAACAACCCATAATTATATTATTTATCAAAATGGAAACACTTTATTACATTTAAAAAATATTTTTAGTTTAATGTTTTAGAAAATTAGGTAAGGTATTGTATAAAAAAATGAACATTTCAATACAATATACATGTTTTTACAAAACAAGTTCTTTATAAAGACACACCTTCTTAGTTCAAGTAAAAATTATTTTATTTATATATTGAAATAAAATTATTTCTTAATAATCTTTTGGTACTATAAAAAATATTAAAAAACTTTTATTGAGTAAAAAAAAATTAGTAAGGGATATAAAAATATAGGAAAACCATTAGTCTTTTTTAAAATTCATGAAAACCCATAAAAAGTTTGTCTTTTTTGTAATAAGCTTTGAGATTATATAATAATTTACTTAACCAAGAAATATAATTCATTTCCAAAATATTTAATAAAACATATAATAATAAATTACAAACGAAAAATCACAATCATGAGGATTTCTTGTAAAATATGAGTACTCATGAAAAAAAATTCTTGGAAAAAATATTTTTACTCTTAAAAGGGTAAAACATTCCTTTAAAAAAATATTACTATTTTACCTTTGAAAAAAGAGACTTACAAGAAAAAATCATTTTAAATTAGATTAAATTAATATATGTACCTCTAGAAATCAACTTTATATTACTCTTATAATCACTCATATAAGTAATCTTTTAACTGGAATGACCAATTAGGTTAATTCCAACATAATTCCTTAGATAACATAATCATTAACCATTGAATTGGAGAGCAATATCATGCTCATTTGTCATCATAACCAATTCAAAAGGACTATAACATACATAAAACACATATAATCATATATTTTCATCATATAATATCATAAATTATTCCTTTTAACACAAATATAGAAAACCTTTTAGGTGTCATGTAAAAAGAGGGATAAAAATCCATATTATTTTAAAACTCTTTAAAAAAATTCCAAAAGAATGTGGAATAACATATTATTTTGAAAAAACATGAAAAAAATTAATTTTAGTACTCTAAAATAATAATTGTTAAGATGATGGTAAACTCTTCTCATGTCGTATAAATTTTAAAAAAGTTTCATTTTATACTATTATAAAAAGGTTTAAAAAATAACCCCTTTGGAAAAAATTTAAAATTATAATTTTGAAAAATTAGTAAAGAAAGAAAAAAATGTTATAAAATGAATTTAAACATACATTTAAGTGTATTAATAACATACATGAAACATTTTAAGGAACACAAATTTAGATGAAAAATAGAAGAAAAAATTTAAAACTTTCAAAATAATGTTATAAATAAAAATCACTTACCTCAAGTTCAACTCACCATGTGCATAATTTAACTCGTGTATGATACAAATATTTTAATTTTATAAATTATTAATAAAATTTCATGGTTTATTAATTTTTTTATTATAAATTTATTTCATTTATTACTATTCATTATATAGTCATTAAATCAGTTAAGTTTATATTGGACATTTTGGGGTTGTTTGATTCATAATTGCTAAACAACTTCAGTGGGTTGAACATGATAAAATGGGCCATTGATACATCATATAAAAAATATTAATCATGAAATAATTATTATTTTTATAAATTAATTATACTTTTAAAACAAACCATGAATTATTATTATGAAAAATGAATTATATTACAATCACGAAGATGGTTGGTCATAAGAACTCACGAGTAACATTTCTACTTTTCAATGAAAATGTGTGAAAGAATATAATTATTATTTTATCCTTATAGAATGATTATTTTATAATAAATATCATATTATCTTTTTAAATACACTTATATATACCAGTAATGTGATGCAGTGATGATATATTAATCACATCACTTCATGGAGGTGATAATCCACACATAAGCATAAACGAAATTATCATTTTCAATGGATAGAATGGTAAGAAAATAGATGATATATTATACTTTCATAATTGTAATTTTTTAATTTATATCATATCAATACATTAAATCTATCAATATATTTATCCATTGTATGTTATGATAGAAATTGTATTACATTGGTTTGCGAGGTGGTAATCCTTTGTACACACAAATAATGGTTTCATTTCCAATTTGATAGAATAAACAATGGTATTAAGGTTTTGAAATTAATAATAATAAAATAGAAATATATTTTATATAATTATGTTATTGTATCATAATGGTTAGAATATTTTTGAAGGATGTAGTATAATAAATAAAACTAAAATATTCGGTTAAAATCTATACCTCTTATTCTAAAAACCTCCTTTGATTTATTCATTAATACCTCCATGGTTGGTATTTTAACCAACATAAGACATATAGGGCGTGGTTATAGAATATAGTAAGGTGTTTTTTTAGTTATTATATGAAAAAATATAACTAACCATACTTTATATACATGGTTATTACTTCAAAATTGAAGCATACTTATTACAACTTATAACAAAACCATGAAAGGACCGTAGAGGTATAGTGTCTTTAGAAACTGGGAAACATAAACAACTGGTTTATAAATCATCTACGTTGTCTCCCATTTATTTCATCATATCTAGAGTCCCTTTTGGAATATTCTACTTAATACCATTCTTCTAGACCTAGGGAAAAGAAAACATACAAAAGGGTGAGCTCAAATGCTCAGAAAGGGTAAACAAAATAAATATCAATTATATCATATTCATAAGAACATAACATTTTGAATATCTTAACCTACAAAAGAGATCATAATATCATAACATGGGATAAATCATAGTGGTGAAATTTAATCCCAAATAATCATAACTTAAAAAATGAAACTTTGTGGAATACACACATAATCATAGAAAATCATTTCATATTAGTCAAGACTCATTTCCAAGACTATCGTAGCGGAAAAAGTCTATTACTTAATCGAGTTCACTCCTCATTCCAGTCCCGTATCACTAAACATGATTAACCTGTCGTTCTAGCCATGTATATCTCATTAGATATAAATCTTTACCCAATGCATTGGATGGAGATATAGGTCCCACCCATATCATAATGAAACCATTCTTATGTGTGCCACAAAATCATAAATCATACATCATAAAATAACCCATGTAATAAAAATGGGATTCTTAAACATCATGCCATTATAACATAATCCATATAAGATAAAAGTACATCATAAAATTAATTCCATCATAACATAATCAAATCAATTTAAAAATTGGGATAGAAACAGAACCCTATATTATCATAGATGGAAAATAATTTTGATAATATACTTGAACTCCATTCTTGAGGAAAATATCCTTTCTACTTCAAAAACATTTTTCCTTTCTTAACATGTCATGCAATTTTAATCTAAAATAATTTTATTAAAAATAAACTTGATTTTTTTTAAAATAATATCCATGGAAATAATGTTCTATAAAATCAAAAAAAAAATCCATTCATGCCTTATAAGTTAAAAAACATTCTTCTCGTACTTTGGCCGGAAAAGTAAAAAAGTACCTCGTTCTAAAAACAAAAAAAGATTCCTTTAATATATTTTACTAAAAACTCACCAATGGGTAAAATTGGATTTAAAAAATTTTAGGAGGATAGAAATAATATTTCATATTGACAAAACATGGATGTGGATGATAAATATTCCCCAGTAAATACCAAAGTTTAAACAATCTCGGATAAAAACTGAGATTGCGAGATTTTCCCTTACCTTAGGTCTGATATGATTTATACATATCCGAACCTCTTGTATAATGAGTTAAATAATGTCATTGACTTATTCCATAATCATACACATTGTTATGATATCATATATGGTCATATTATTAGATTCTTATTAGTAATATTTTATTGCTACTTGTTATTTGGGTGTTTATTACTTTATGTTCTTATGTGTGTTTTGTCGAATAAATTATTATTCATCTTTTTTAGGTTATAGATACCTCATTTCCAGAATGGTATTAGTGTAATATATATCATATTTACTCATTCAATTCATTTATATAATCATTATTTAATGAAGATCATGTAGAACGAGTCGCATCACATCGTGGAGACGGTAGGCCGTACGTACGCACGAGCGATGATATCATTCCCATGATCGTGGAATTGTATTGAAGTGTATGTAAACTATTTCAGAATAAATATATTTTTACAATAATCATATATAGTTATTATTTACACCATTATATCCATCCAAGTAAGGTGGTGGTGGAAAACAGATTACACCGCGATGTGGAGACGGTATTTCGTACGTACGCACGCGCGGTGATTTCATTTTCCGTAGGATGGATAGAAGGTGAAATAGGGTTGTTTAATATTTATAATAACATATCATTATATGAGTGATACTGATGTTATTAATTCATAATTAAATAACTAAATAAGAATAAGTAGAAGAATAAATAAATTTGAAAGAATTGGTAACGAATATTACCTCTTCTTCGACACGTCTCTTTGATACCTCCTCTTAGGGCACTAAGATTGGTCTTTTAAGAAGACCAGGACCTCTAGGATGTTTCTAGGGAAGTGTAGAAGAGAAATTTTCAGGGTTTGGCCGAGCTTGAAGGCTCAAAGTGGTGTGAGGAGTAGAGGGAGGAGGTTCCCTTTTATAAGGGAGGAGAGGGGCACCTTTGGAATTATAAGAAATATTAATTTATAATAAATTATAAACCCACTTAAAAACCTACAAAAATGACTCAAATACGAATATTAGATGAGATAGGGTTGTAAGCTCATCAGACAATAAAATTTAGACAAGTTGGGAATTTATTTTAAACATTATCAACACGATTTATCCTTATATAATCTATTTAATTTTATTTGTGGTAATAATATTCTTAATTTTAAAATAATTATAAATAATTACTTATATGTTGTTAATTATCCATAATTGTATACTTTATTACATTTTAGACCATATAAATTTTAATTTATAATTTTTAAATATTTTTGTGATTTTTAAACAATTTTATAATATGTAATTTTTATAAAATAACAATAGTGTCAATTTTATCTCTATTCATTTATTTGAATTTAAATAAAATATACAGAGAAGATATGTTAGAACTAAAAGCTTTTATAGATTTATAACATGTCATATGTATCTATAAAATTAGTGTAGCACATTAAATAGTTCATATAATATTTATTTTAATACTTTTATAATCATTTATTTGATAATTCAATCAATAAAATAATTTCAACATCACAATTGATTCATAATTAATGATAATTATTTAATCCATAAAAATTATAAATAAATTCATATAATGTAGATAATTTTATTATATTTCTGAAGACTATTCATGTTAGAAGTTTCATTATGTTTATCACTAAATTAAAATTATTACACTTATAAGATTTAGGAGAGTGACATGTTGTCACTTTCTTTGGTTTTAATAATAATTATATTATTTCATGGTCAAAAGTCCATGAAATGAATCTAGTCCGACCGTTAGGTGATATGGGTCGAATTTTATTCATCCAATAGTATTTTGGCAAGTTTCAGGGTAATTTTATAATCTTATTTTTAACCTTACTTACCCGATTTACCTTTAACTGTAGTAAATAAAAATTACCGTAGTTCCTATTCATAATATAAAAAAATAAAAGTAACCTATTAACAAAATTTGTACCCAATTAATTACAATATGGAATCCATTTTTCAAAATTCAAAACACAGAAGGTGCAGTAATTAATTTAAAATTAATCCTATTAAGAAAACAGGTTTTAAAAGTTAAAACATTGCCAAAGATTGAAATGTTTTTACCTATGAATTCAATGTACAATTAATGGTACTGGCATAAATTATATTAAATGGTACAAATATATTCTATTTATACTTTAAAACCATTCAATATTATAATTTAACCATATAAATTATTGCGATGAAAAAAAGTTGTTTTTAATTAAAATATAGCGTGTTTTTACTATTCATTAAAATATGAAAGTTATCAGAGTAATATGAAAAATCTATCCAAAGTAAATTTTTATATCCTGATTCCAATAAGAATTTTATTTGTCAAATTGAACTTAAAAACATGTCAAAAACTAAATTTAATGTTGGTGTGCCATCAAAAGGTGGCAAAACTGCATTTTTCTGAAAAATACTTATTTTACCCGAAACATTTATTTTGTTCACATACCATGTTTTATAAAATGTGTAAGATGAATAATAATGTTATAAAATTCAAAATGTAGTTAATACTATTCATAATGGCTAGTCCATAATAATATTATAACTATATATCGTTGTTTAGTGAAACTCGATATTGCGTACAACACACGCTATCGAGGAAGGTTGCTCTTGCGTATAACGCAAGCCAAACTAGTGTTGTGTGTAGTGAAATATTCTTTTGATGTTGCGTATAATATAAGACATAAAAATTACAATTCTCATAAAATATCAGGGTGTTACATTCTACACCCCTTAAAAAGAATTTCTCCCTTGAAATTCGTCACTTCATAACAAACAGATGAGGATACCTCTCCCTCATCATATCCTCAAGCTCCCATGTAGCTTCTTCTAATTAGTGGTTCCTCCATAAAATTTTCACCAAGCGAGTGGTCTTGTTCTGTAGAAATTTTTCACTATGATCCAGAATCTCTATCGGATGTTCTTCATAAAAATGATCTTGCTCCAGCGGTATAACATCTGGGTTAACTACATGGGAAGGATCGGGTATGTACTTTCTCGGGAGAGATACATGGAACACATCATGAACTTGAGAGAGATTCGGTGGAAGCGCAAATCGGTAAGCTACCTTCCCAACATGATCCAATATTTCAAAAGGACAGATATACCTAGGGATCAACTTTCCTTTCTTTCCAAATCTCATTACCCTCTTCCAAGGAGATATTCGTAAGAACACTTTATCACGCACTTCAAACTCTAGGTCTTTTCTTCCGTTATCGGCATAACTTTTTTGTCGACTCTGAGCGGCTCTTATGTGTTGTTTAATAGATCAGACCTTTTTTCCATCTCTTCAACAAGATCAGGTCCTAATAGCTTTCTTTCCCTGACTTCATTCCAGCAAGTTGGAGTTCGTCATTTCTTTTCATATAGAGCTTCATAAGGAGCTATCTGAATACTGGAGTGAAAGCTGTTATTATAAGAAAATTCCACCAAAGGTAGGTGTTGATCCCAATCACCTTTTAAATCCATAGAGCAAGCTCTTAACATATCTTCTAGAGTTTGAATTGTTCTCTCAGACTGACCGTCTGTCTGAGGATGATAAGCAGTGCTGAAACTCAACTCTGTATCTAGAGTATGCTGAAGACTTTGCTAGAACATCGAGGTAAACCTCAGATCCCAAACAGATATAATGGAAAGTGGTAATCCATGCAACCCTAACACTTTCTTTACATATATCTTGGCAAGCTGATCCAGAGAGAAATCTTCTCTAAAAGCAATGATGTGTGCTGACTTCGTAAGACGGTCAACTATGACCCAGAGAGCATTATTGCCTTTAGATGTTTTAGAAAGTCCAGTGACAAAGTCCATGGTGATGTTTTCCCATTTCTATTATGGTATGGGTAATGGTTGTAAAATCCCCTTCGACTTATGTCTCTTAGCTTTAACTTGCTGACAAACCAAGCATCGAGAGACATATTCACCAACATCTCTTTTCAAGCCATCCCACCAGAAGTACTCCTTCAGGTCCCTATACATCTTCGTGCTTCCGAGATGAATAGAGAATGAAGAACTATGAGCCTCATCCAGTAGCTCCTTCTTTAATTCTGGGATGGGAGGAACACAAACCCGATTCCTGAACCTTATTATCCCATCACAATCAAGGTTGAATTCAGGAACATTTCTCACCTTCTTTTGTAACTATACATCTTCTTTTTGTGCCTCTTTAATATTCACATGTAGAGATGGTTGAACATTCATTTGAGAAAGATAAGATTTTTCCCCTTCCATTATAATTCCAAGATCCATCCTTTGTAAATCCATAAATAATGGATCTTTTTTGATCCTCATCATGAATAAGCTACCATGGTCTTGTCGAATTAATGCGTCTACCACCTTGTTTGCTTTCCCAGGGTGATAATGAATTGAGCAGTCGTAATCCTTAATCAGTTCCAACCATCTTCTTTGGCGCATATTCAGCTCCTTTTGTGTGAAAATATATTTTAAACTTTTATGATTAGTATAAATATCACACCTTTCACCATAAAGATAATGCCTTCAAATCTTTAATGACAAGATTACCACAACTAACTAAAAATAATGAGTTGGGCAATTTTGCTCATGGATTTTCAACTGTCGTGAGGCATAAGCTATCACCATATCGTTTTTCATGAGAACACACCCCAATCCCTTCTTAGATGCATCACTATAGATCACAAAACTTTCTCAACTACAAGGCAGTGTGAGCACAGGTGCACTGGATAACCTTCTTTTCAACTCCTTGAAATTCTCTTCACACTCCTTCATCCACACGAACTTAACTCCTTTTTGAGTCAACCTGGTGAGTGGATTAGATAATCGTGAAAATTCTTTCACAAAACGTCAATAATATCCAGCAAACCAAGAAAACTTCGGATCTTAGTTACTGTTGTTGGTCTCGACCATCTTTCGATAACCTCTGTTTTTGCTGGATCCACAGATATCCCCTCTTTTGAGATTATGTGACCCAAAAATGCAACTTTTTTAAGCCAAAATTTAAACTTGGTAAATTTAGCATAAAGCTTCTCCTTTCTCAGTGTCTTCAATACAATTCTCAAGTGATCTTCGTGTTCTTCTTTTCTCTTTGAATAGACAAGAATATCATCTATAAAGACTACCAAAAACAGATCAAGATAGTCTCTAAAGACTCTATTCATTAGATCCATGAAGATAACAGGGGAATTAGTAAGACCAAATGGAATCACTATAAATTCATAGTGTCCATACCTTGTATGGAAATCCGTCTTTGGTATATCCTCCCTTCTGAACCATAATTGATGATACCCTGAATGAAGATAAATCTTGGAAAAGTATTGAGCTCCACGTAGTTGGTCAAATAATTCATCAATGTGTGGGAGAGGATATTTGTTCTTGATAGTGATCTTGTTAAATTCTTGATAATAAATTCAGAGTATTGTTGATCCATCTTTATTCTTAACAAACAGAATAGGTGCTCCCCAAGGTGACGCAGTAGGGCGTATGAATCCCTTATCAAGATTACCTTGGAGTTTCTTCTTCAATTCCTATAACTCAATTGGGGCCACTCTATAAGGTGTCTTTGAAATGGGAATAACACCCGGTATGAGTTCTATTGAAAACTCAACTTCACGATTTGGTGGAAGACCTATCAATTCCTCCGGAAAGACATCATCAAACTCACGTACAATGGGTGTATTCTTAATTGTGAGTTTCTCTCCAATCATTTGAGATAAATAACCTTCATTTATTGGAATCAAGACCCATAAGATGGATGAAATTTCCACTGGAATGTTATATTCATCCTTGCATCAATAGATGATAGTAGATTGATCAGGAATATTAAATGTGATTTCCCTTATTTGGAAATTGATATGAGCTCTGTATAATGAAATCCAATCCATGCCAAGAATTTCATCAAATTCCACAATAGGAAGGATCACAAGATTTGCAGGAAGCACTTTCCCACAAACGCCAATCAGAGAAGAATTGAAAACTTTTGATGCGACTATTGTGCCATTAAGAGTTGTCACAGCTAACTCAACATCTAATTGTTGATGTAGTATGACGATACCCTTAGATAATTCTTCAGAAATAAAAGAGTGGGTGGATCCAGAATCAAATAAAACATTTTTTACTTTAGAGTGTATAGTAAGTGTACCTTTCACCACTTTGTTATCGTACTCCACATCGCTGATAGAAATTGCATGTGACTTTTTTTTGTCTTTGGCCTTAAGAGTTTGTTGACGTCGATCATCATCAATAACCCTTGGATTTGGGAATTGATTGGCATAATTCCCCATATCCTTGAACTTGAAACATTGAAGTTTAGGAGTTGCATTCTGTGTATCCCTTTCTTTGTTCGCATCATTAGACATCTTCTGCCCATTATTTCGACATTCAACCACCTGATGACCATATTTTCCACACTTAAAACATTTTATTGTCCCTTTAAGACAATTCCCTCCATGTTTCTTTCCACAATTTGAGCATAAATGAAAACACATCTTCTTTTCAGTGTGGTCTTTAGATTATCCTTTTAATTCCATTTTCCTCTTCTTATCAAACCCATATGACTGATGGCTTACTCAAATCTCCATATCAACCTTGAGAGTGCATTGAAAAATTTCCTCATAGCTATTGAAGTACCTTATGGATAACTCCCTTTGAAGACTTGGTTTTAAGCCACTAAAGAATCGATCAATTTTACTCTAAGGTTGGATAATAATTCCAGAAGTGTACCTTGAAAGTCTTGTAAAATTTTCTTCGTAGGTACCAACAGATTCATCATCTTTTTTGCTTCAGTTCAAGAAACTCATTCTCCATATTTGTTCGAAGAATATGATAGAAGTAATTGTTGAAAAATAAATTCTTAAAAACATCCCATTCCATGGACTCAATTTCATCCCTTTTCCTTGTATTCTTGATAAGATTCCACCACTGATCAGCATCACCTTCAAAACGATACACTGCTAAGATGACTTTATCATGTTCAGAACATTGTAGAACTGAAAATATATTTTTAGTGGTGATGATCCATTGTTCAGCCACTAATGGATCAGAAGACCTGTTGAATGAAGGTGGGTGCTCCCTCATAAAGGATTCAACAGAATGTTGCTCCTTCCTTTGCTCGTTTGGAAGTCCTGCACGGTTCATAGCTTGAGAAAGTTGTGTGAGCATGGCTAAAAGATTTTTTATTCCATCTCCCATAACATTTGGTTGCTCAGGGGTACAATCATTGCATTTCCCATCGCATTCAGCATTAACACGGTTCCTTTGGGTTCCAACCATTAACTAAAACCAATAAGCATAGTGTGAGAAACACTAATCATAATAGGAAAACCACATAATCGAGAATAAAATTTTACACTTAGGGTCTTATCTTAGGTTATTCATGGACATTTTTAAAACACTAATATTGTGTTCTATGTTTAGACATATCATTAGGGTTCTTACTAGGGATTTCACATCCTAGTTTCCAAAGGATGACTATACCTTTCCTATGATACCAACTATAACGACCCATACTTTAAATACATGGTTATTAATTCAAAATTGAAGCATACTAATTACAAAATATAACAAAACCATGAAAGGACCATATAGGTATAGTGTCTTCAGAAACTGGGAAACATAAACAAATGGTTCATAAATCATCTACGTTGTCCCCCATTTATTTCATCATATCTAGAGTCCCTTTTGGAATATTCTACTTAATACCCTTCTTCTAGACCTGTGGAAAAGAAAAAAATACAAAAGGGTGATCTCAAATGCTCAGTAAGGGTAAACAAAAGAAATATCAATTATATCATATTCATAAGAATATAACATTTTGAATATCTTAACCTGCAAAATAGATCATAATATCATAACATGGGAGAAATCATAGTGGTGAAATGTAATCCAAAATAATCATAACTTAAAACATGAAACTTTCTGGAATACTCACATAATCGTAGAAAATCATTTCATATTATTCAAGACTCATTTCTAAGACTATCGTAGCTGACAAAGTCCATTACTGAACCGAGTTCACTTCTCGTTCCAGTCCTGTATCACTGAACCGGATTAACCTGCCATTCTAGACATGTATATCTCATGAGATATAAATCTTTACCCAATGCATTGGAGGAAGATATAGGTCACACCCATCTCATAATGAAACTATTCTTATGTGTGCCACAAAATAATAAATCATACATCATAACATAACCCATGTAATAAAAATGGGATTCTTAAACATCATGCCATCATAACATAATCCATATAAGATAAAACTACATCATAAAATTAATTACATCATAACATAATCAAATCAATGTAAAAATAGGGATAGAAACAGAACCCTATATTATCTTATATGGAAAATAATTTTGATAAAACACTTGAACTCCATTATTGAGGAAAATATCCTTTCTACTTCAAAAACAATTTTCCTTTCTTAACATGTCATAAAATTTTAATCTAAAAGAAGTTGATTAAAAATAAACTTTAAAAGTTGTAAAATAAGATTCATGGAAATAATTTTCTATGAAATAAAAAAAATCCATTCATGTCGTATAAGTTAAAAAAACATTCTTCTCGTACTTTGGTCGGAAAAGTAAAAAAGTACCTCGTTCTAAAAATGACGAAATATTCCTTTCATATCTTTTAATAAAAACTCACAAATGGGTAAAATTGGATTTAAAAAATTGTAGGAGGATAGAAATAAATTTACATATTGAAGAAACATAGATTTGGATCATAAATATGCCCTAGTAAATACCGAAGTATAAACAATCTCAGATAAAAACAGAGATTGCGATATTTTCCCTTACCATAGGTCTGATATGCTTTGTACATGTCTGAACCTCCTGTATAATGAGTTAAATAATTTCATTGACTTATTACAGAATCATAATTATTGTTATGATATCATATATTGTCATATTCTTAGCTTCTTATAGGTAATATTTTATTGCTACTTGTTATTCGGGTGTTTATTGCTTTATGTTCTTATGTGTGTTTTGTCGAATAAATTATTATTGTTTTTTTAGGTTATAGATACCTCATATAAATAATGGTATTAGTGTAATATATATCATATTTACCCATTAAATTAATTTATATAATCATTATTTAATGAAGATCATGTAGAACGAGTCACATCACATCGTGGAGACGGTAGGCCGTACGTACGCACGAGCGATGATATCGTTTCCATGATCGTGGAATTTTATTGAAGTGTATGTATACTATTTCAGAATCAATATCATTTTACAATAATCATATATAGTTATTATTTACACAATTATACCCATCCAAGTAAGGTGGTGGTGGAAAACAGATTACACCACGGCGTGGAGACGGTATTCCGTACGTACGCACGCGTGATGATTTCATTTTCCGTAGGATGGATTGAAGGTGAAATAGGTTTGTTTCATATTTATAATAACATATCAGTATATGAGTGATACTGATGTTATTACTTCATAATAAAATTACTAAATAAGAAGAAGTAGAAGAAGAAATAAATTTGAATGAATTGGTAACAGATATTACCTCTTCTTCGACACGCCTCTTTGAAACCTCCTCTTAGGGCACTAAGATTGGTATTTGAAGAAGACCAGGACCTCTAGGATGTTTCTAGGGAAGTGTAGAAGATAAATTGGCAGGGTTTGGCCGAGATTTAAGGCTCAAAGTGGTGTGAAGAGGAGAGGGAGGAGGTGCCCTTTTATAAGGGAGGAGAGGGGCGCCTTTGGAATTATAAGAAATATTAATTTATAATAAATTCCAGCCGCACTTAAAAACCTCAAAAAATGACTCAAATCCGAATCTTAGATGATATAGGGTTGTAATCGCATCAGAAAATAAAATTTAGAAACGTTGGAAATTTACTTTAAACATTATCAACATAATTTATCCTTATATAATCTATTTAATTTTATTTGTGGTAATAATATTCTTAATTTTAAAATCATTATAAATAATTACTTATATGTTCTGAATTTTCCATAATTGTATACTTTATTACATTTTAGACCATATAAATTTTAATTTATAATTTTTAAATATTTTTGTGATTTTTAAACAATTTTATAATATGTAAGTTTTATAAAATAACAATAGTGTCAATTTTGACACTATTCATTTATTTGAATTTAAATAAAATATACGCAAAAGATATATTCGAACTAAAAGATTTTATAGATTCATAACATGTCATATTTATCTATAAAATTAATGGAGCACATTAAATAGTTCATATAATATTTATTTTAATACTTTTAAAATCATTTATTTGATAATTCAATCAATAAAATAATATCAACATCACAATTGTGTCATAATTAATGATAATTATTTAATACCTAAAAATTATAAATAAATTCATATGATGTAGATAATTTTATTATCTTTCTGAAGACTATTCATTTTATAAGTTTCATGATGTTTATCACTAAATTAAAATTATTACACTTATAAGATTTAAGAAAGTGACATGTTGTCACTTTCTTTGGTTTTGATAATAATTATATTATTTCATAGTTAAAAGTCCATGAAATGAATCTAGTCCTACCCTTATGTGATATGGGTCGACTTTTATTCATCAAATTGGATTTTGTAAAGTGTTAGGGTAATTTTATAGTCTTATTTTTACCCTTACTTACCTGATTTACCTTTAACTGTAGTAAATAAAAATTACCATAGTTAATATTCATAATATACACAAAATTAAAGTAACCTATTAAAATAATTTGGACCCACTTAATTAAAATATGGAATCCATTTTTCAGAATTCAAAACACAGAAGTTGCAGTAATTAATTTAAAATTAATCTTGTTATTAAGAAGACGGGTTTTAAAAGTTAAAATATTGCCAAAGATTGAAATGTTTTTATCTATGAATTCAATGTAAAATTAATGGTAGTGACATAAATTATATTAAATGGTAAAAATATATTCTATTTATACTTTAAAACCATTCAATATTATAATTTAACCATATAAATTATTACGATGAAAAAAAGTTGTTTTTAATTAAAATATAGCGGGTTTTTACTATTCATTAAAATATGAAAGTTATCAGAATAATATGAAAAATTTATCCAAAGTAAATTTTTATATCCTGATTCCAAATAACAATTTTATTTTGTCAAATTGAACTTATAAACATGTCAAAAAGTATATTTAAAGTTGGTGTGCCATCAAAAGGCGGCAAAATTGCATTTTTTTGAAAAATACTTATTTTACCCAAAATATTTATTTTGTTCACATAACATGTCTTATAAAATGTGTAAGATGAATAATAATGTTATAAAATTCTAAATGTATTTAATACTATTCATAATGGCTAATCCATAATAATATTATAACAATATATCATTGTTTAGTGAAAATCGATATTGCGTACAACACACGCTATCGAGGAAGGTTGCTCTTGCGTATAACGCAAGCCAAGCTAGTGTTGTGTGTAGTGAAATATTCTTTTGATGTTTCATATAACATAAGACCTAAAAAATATACTTCTCATAAAATATCAGGGTGTTACATTCTACCCCCCTTAAAATGAATTTCACCATCGAAATTCATCACATCGTAACAAACAGATAAGGATACCTCTCCCTCATCATATCCTCATGCTCCCATGTAGCTTCTTCTAATTGGTGGTTCCTCCAAAAAAGTTTCACCGAGCGAGTGGTCTTGTTCCATAGAACTTTTTCACTACAATCCAGAATCTCTATCAGCTGTTCTTCATGGGAAAGATCTTGCTCCAGCGGTACAACTTCTGAGCTGAGTACATGTGAAGGATCAGGTATGTACTTTCTCGGGAGAGATACATAGAACACATCGTGAACTTGAGAGAGATTCGGTGGAAGCGCCAATCGGTAAGTGACCTTCCCAACACGATCTAATACTTTAAAAGGACCAATATACCTAGGGCTAAACTTTCCCTTCTTTACAAATCTCTTTACCCTATTCCAAGGAGATATTCATAAGAACACTTTATCACCCACTTCGAACTCTAGGTATTTTGTTCGGTTGTTGGCATATCTTTTTTGTCTACTCTGAGCTACTCTTATATGTTGTTGAATAGATCGGACCTTTTCTGTCATCTCTTCAACAAGATCAGGTCCTAATAGCTTTCTTTCCCCCACTTCATCCCAGCAAGTTGGAGTTCAACATTTCTTTCCATAGAGAGCTTCATAAGGAGCCATCTGAATACTGGAGTGAAAGCTATTATTATAAGAAAATTCCACCAAAGGTAGGTGTTGATCCCAAACACCTTTGAAATCCACAGAGCAAGCTTTTAACATATCTTCTAGAGTTTGAATTGTTCTCTCAGACTGACTGTCAGTCTGAGGATGATAAGCAGTGATGAAACTCAACTCTGTATCTAGAGTATGCTGAAGACTTCGCCAGAACATCAAGGTGAACCTCGGATCCCGATTAGATATAATGGAAAGTGGTACTCCATTCAATCTTACCACTTCCTTTACATATATCCTGGCAAGCTGATCCAGAGAGAAATCTTCTCTAATAGCAATGAAGTGTGCCGACTTCGTAAGACGATCAACTATGACCCAGATAGCATTATTGCCTTTATATGTTTTAGATCGTCCAGTGACAATGTCCATGGTGATGTTTTCCCATTTCCATTCTGGTATGGGTAATTGTTGTAACATCCCCTTAGTCTTTTGTCTCTCATCTTTAACTTGATGACAAACCAAGCATCGATCTCTTTTCAAGCCATCCCACCAGAAGTACTCTTTTAGGTCTCTATACATCTTCGTGCTTCTAGGATGAGTAGATAATGAAGAACTATAAGCCTCATCCAGTAGCTCCTTCTTTAATTCTAGGATGGGAGGAACACAAACCCGATTCCTGAACCTTATTATCCCATCAAAATCAAGGTTGAATTTAGGAACATTTCTCACCTTCTTTTGTAACTCTACATCTTTTTGTACCTCTTAAATCTTCACATGTAGAGATGGTTGAACATTCATTTGAAAAAGATAAGATTTTTCCCCTTCCATTATAATTATAAGATCCATCCTTTGTAAATACATAAATATTGGATCTTTTGTGATCCTCATCATGGATAAGCTAGCATGGTCTTGTCGACTTAATGCGTCTTCCACCTTGTTTGCTTTCCCAAGGTGATAATGAATTGAGCAGTCGTAATCCTTAATCAGTTCCAACCATCTTCTTTGGCGCATATTCAGCTCCTTTTATGTAAAAATATACATTAAACTTTTATGATCAGTATAAATATCACACCTTTCACCATAAAGATAATGCCTTCAAATCATTAATGCAATGATTACCATGGCTAACTCCAAATCATGAGTTGGGTAATTTTTCTCATGGATTTTCAACTGTCGTGAGGCATAATCTATCACAATATCGTTTTTCATGAGAACACACCCCAATCCCTTCTTGGATGCATCACTGTAGATCACAAACCTTTCTCCACTACAAGGTAGCGTGAGCACAGGTGCATTGGATAACCTTCTTTACAACTCCTTGAAATTATCTTCACACTCCTCCGTCCACACGAACTTAAATCCTTTTTGAGTCAACCTGGTGAGTGGATTAGATAATCGTGAAAAATTATTCACAAAACATCGACAATATCCAGCCAAACTAAGAAAACTTTGGCTCTCAGTTACTGTTGTTGGTCTCGACCATCTTTCAATAACCTCTGTTTTTGCTAGATCCACAGATATTCCCTATTTTGAGATTATGTGACCCAAAAATGCAACTTTTTTAAGCCAAAATCCACACTTGGTAAATTTAGCAAAAAGCTTCTCCTTTCTGAGGGTCTTCAATAAAATTCTCAAGTGGTCTTCATGTTCTTCCTTTCTCTTTGAATAGACAAGAATATCGTCTATAAAGACTACCACAAACTGATCAAGATAGTCTCTAAAGACTCTATTCATTAGGTCCATGAAGATAGCCGGGGCATTAGTAAGACCAAATGGAATCACTATAAATTCATAGTGTCCATACCTTGTATGGAAAGCCATCTTTGGTATATCCTCCCTTCTGACCGTTAATTGATGATACCCTGAATGAAGATCAATCTTGTAAAAGTATTGAGCTCCACGTAGTTGGTCAAATAATTCATCAATGCATGGGAGAGGATATTTGTTCTTGATATTGATCTTGTTAAGTTCTCGATAATCAATGAAGAGTCTCATTGATCCATCTTTCTTCTTAACAAACAGAACATGTGCTCCCCAAGGTGACGCACTAGGGCGTATGAATCCCTTATCAAGATTCTCTTGGAGTTTCTTCTTCAATTCCTGCAACTCAATTGGGGCCAATCTATAATGTGTCTTTGAAATGGGAATAGCACCCGATATTAGTTCTATTTAAAACTCAACTTCACAATTTGGTGGAAGACATGGCAATTCCTCTGGAAAGACATCATCAAACTCCCTTACAATGGGTGTATTCTTAATCATGAGTTTCTCTCCAACCATTTGAGATAAATAACCTTCATTTATTGGAATCAAGACCCATAAGATGGATGAAATTTCCACTGGAAGGTTATATTCATCCTTGCATCGATAGATGATAGTAGATTGATCATGAATATTAAATGTGATTTCCATTGTTTGTCAATTGATATGAGCTCTATATAAAGAAAGTCAATCCATGCAAGGAATTACATCAAATTCCACTATAGGAAGGATCACAAAATTTGCAGGAATCAATTTCCCACAAACTTCAATCGGAGAAGAATTGTAAACTTCTGATGGAACTTTTGTGCTCAAAATATAATTTTTGATGTAGTACGGCGATACCCTTAGAAATTTCTTTAAAAATAAAAGAGTGGTGGATCCAGAATCAAATAAAAAATTTGCTACTTTAGAGTGGATGGTAAGTGTACCTTTCATCACTTCGTTATCATACTCCACATCGCCGATAGAAATTGCATGTGACTTTCCTTTGTCTTTGGACTTAAGATTTTTTTGACATAGATCATCATCAACAACCCTTGGATTGGGGAATTGATTGGTATAATGCCTTATCTCCTTCCACTTGAAACATTGAAGTGTAGGAGGTGCATTATGTGTATCCCTTTCTTTGTTCGCATCATTAGACATCTTCTTCCCATTATTTCGACATTCAACTGCCCGATGACCTTATTTTACACACTTAAAACATTTTCTTGGATCTTTAAGACAATTCCCTCCATGTTTATTTCCAAAATTTGAGCATAAAGGAAAACTCATCTTCTTTTCAGTGTGGTCTTTAGATTTTCTTTTGAATTCCATTTTACTCTTCTTATCAAACCCATATGACTGATGGATTACTCCAATCTCCATATCAACCTTGAGAGCACATCGAAAAATTTCCTCGTAGCTATTGAAGCCCCTTATGGCTAACTCCCTTCGAAGACTTGGTTTTAAGCCACTAAAGAATCGATCGATTTTACTCTCTGGTTGGATAATAATTCCAGAAGCATACCTTGCAAGTCGTGTAAAATTTTCTTCATAGGTACCAACAGATTCATCATCCTTTTGCTTCAGTTCAAGAAACTCCTTCTCCATCTTTTTTCGAAGAATACGAGGGAAGTACTTATTGAAAAATAAGTTCTTGAACTCGTCCCATTCCATGGACTCAATTTCATCCCTTTGCCTCGTATTCTTGATAAGATTCCACCACTGATCAGCATCACCTTCCAAACGATACACTGCTAAGATAACTTTTTCACGTTCAGAACATTATAAAACTGAAAATATCTTTTTAGTGGTACGGATCCATTGTTCAGCAACTAATGGATCAGAAGACCCGCTGAATGAAGGTGGGCACTGCCTCATGAAGGATTCAACAGAATGTTGCTCCTTCCTTTGCTCATTTGGAAGTCCTGCATGGTTTATAGCTTGATAAAGTTGTGTGAGCATGGATACAAGATTTTTAATTCCATCTCCCATAACGTTTGGTTGCTCAGGGGGACAATCATTGCATTTCCCATTGCATTCAGCATTAACACAATTCCTTCGGGTTCTAGCCATTGACTAAAACCAATAAGCATAGTGTGAGAAACACTAATCATAATAAGAAAAACACATAATCAAGAATAAAATTTTACACTTAATTTATTATCTTAGGTTATTCATGGCCATTTCTAAAACACTAATATTGTGTTTTATGCTTAGACATATCCTTAGGGTTCTTACTAGGGCTTTCACATCCTAGTTTCCAAAGGTTGACTATACATTTCCTCTGATACCAACTATAACGACCCATATTTTACATACATGGTTATTAATTCAAAATTGATGCATACTTATTACAAAATATAAGAAAACCATGAAAGGACCGTATAGGTATAGTTTCTTTAGAAACTGGGAAACATAAACAACTGGTTCATATATCATCTATGTTGTCTCTCATTTATTTCATCATATCTAGAGTCCCTTTTGGAATATTCTACTTAATACCCTTCTTCTAGACCTGGGAAAAAGAAAACATACAAAAGGGTGATCTCAATTGCTCAGTAAGGGTAAACAAAAGAAATATTAATTATATCATATTCATAAGAACATAACATTTTGAATATCTTAACCTCTAAAAGAGATCATAATATCATTACATGGGATAAATCATAGTGGTGAAATGTAATCCAAAATAATCATAACGTAAAACATGAAACTTTGTGTCATACACACATAATCATATAAAATCATTTCATATTAGTCAAGACTCATTTCCAAGACTATTGTAGCAGACAAAGTCCATTACTGAACCGAGTTCTCTCCTCGTTCCAGTCCTGTATCACTGAACTGGATTAACCTGCCGTTCCATCCATGTATATCTCTTAAGATATAAATCTTTACCCAATGCATTGGAGTGAGATATAAGTCCCTCCCATATCATAATGAAACCATTCTTATGTTTTCCACAAAATCATAAATCATACATCAAAACATAACCCATGTAATAAAAATGGGACCCTTAAACATCATGCCATCATAACATAATCCATATAAGATAAAAGTACATCATAAAATTAATTCCATCATAACATAATAAAATCAATGTAAAAATAGGGATTGAAATAGAACCCTATATTATCTTAGATGGAAAATAATTTTTATAAAACACTTGAACTCCATTCTTGAGGAAAATATCCTTTCTACTTCAAAAACATTTTTCCTTTCTTAACATGTCATACAATTCTAATCTAAAAGAATTTGATTAAAAATAAACTTGAAAACTTGTAAAAGAAGCTTCATGGAAATAATGTTCTATGAAATCAAAAAAAATCCATTCATGTCGTATAAGTTAAAAAAACATTCTTCTCATACTTTGGCCGGATAAGTCAAAAAGTACCTCGTTCTAAAAACGACAAAAGATTCCTTTAATATCTTTTACTAAAAACTCAAAAATGGGTAAAATTGGATTTAAAAAATTGTAAGAGGATAGAAATAATATTATATATTGACGAAACATGGATGTGTATGCTGAATATTACCCAGTAAATACCGAAGTATAAACAATCTTGGATAAAAACTGAGATTGCGAGATTTTCCCTTACCTTAGGTCCGATATGCTTTGTACCTATCCGAACCTCCTATATATTGAGTTAAATAATGTCATTGAATTATTCCAGAATCATACTCATTGTTATGATATCATATATGGTCATTTTATTAGCTTCTTATTAGTAATATTTTATTGCTACTTGTTATTCGGGTGTTTATTGCTTTATGTTCTTATGTGTGTTTTGTCGAATAAATTATTATTCTTATTTTTAGGTTATAAATACCTCAATTACAGAATGGTATTAGTGTAATATATATCATATTTATTCATTCAATTCATTTATATAATCATTATTTAATGATGATCATGTAGAATGAGTCACATCACATCGTCGAGCCGGTAGGCCGTACGTACGCACGAGCGATGATATTGTTCCCATGATCGTGGAATTTTATTGAAGTGTGTGAATATTATTTCAGAATCAATATAATTTTACAATAATCATATATATTTATTATTTACACCATTATACCCATCCAAGTAAGGTGGTGGTGGAAAACAGATTACACCACGGCGTAGAGACGGTATTCCATACGTACGCACGTGCGGTGATTTCATTTTCCGTAGGATGGATAGAAGGTGAAATAGGGTTGTTTCATATTTATAATAACATATCAGTATATGATTGATACTGATTTTATTACTTCATAATGAAACAACCAAAGAAGAAGAAGTAGAAGAATAAATAAATTTGAATGAATTGGTAACAGATATTACCTCTTCTTCGACACGCCTCTTTGAAACCTCCTCTTAGGGCACTAATATTGGTCTTTGAAGAAGACCAGGACCTCTAGGATGTTTCTAGGGAATTGTAGAAGAGAAATTATCAGGTTTTGGATGATCTTGAAGGCTCATGGTGGTGTGAGGTGGAGAGGGAGTAGGTTCCCTTTTATAAGGGAGGAGAGGGGCACCTTTGGAATTATAAGAAATATTAATTTATAATAAATTCAAAACCCACTTAAAAACCTCCAAAAATGACTCAAATCTGAAGCTTATATGATATATGGTTGTAATCTCATCATTCAATAAAATTTAGACAATTTTTTAATTTATTTTAAACATTATCAATATGATTTATCCTTATATAATCTATTTAATTTTATTTGTGGTAATAATATTCTTAATTTTCAAATCATTATAAATAATTACTCATATGTTGTGAATTTTCCATAATTGTATACTTTATTACATTTTAGACCATGTAAATTTTAATTTATAATTTTTAAATATTTTTGTGATTTTTGAACAATTTTATAATATGTAAGTTTCATAAAATAACAATACTGTCAATTTTGACGCTATTCATTTATTTGAATTTAAATAAAATATACAGAGAATATATGTTCGAACTAAAAGATTTGATAGATTCATAACATGTCATATTTATCTATAAAATTAGTGTAGAATATTAAATAGTTCATATAATATTTATTTTAATACTTTTAAAATCATTTATTTGATAATTCAACCAATAAAATAATTACAACATCACAATTGTGTCATAATTAATGATAGATATTTAATCCCTAAAAAATATAAATAAATTCATATGATGTATATAATTTTATTAGATTTATGAAGACTATTAATGTTTGATGTTTCATTATATTTATCACTAAATTAAAATTATTACACTTATAAGATTTAAGAGAGTGACATGTTTTCACTTTCTTTGGTTTTAATAATAATTATATTATTTCATGGTCAAAAGTCCGTGAAATGAATCTATTATGACCCTTAGGTGATATGGGTCTAATTTTATTCATACAATAGGATTTTGGTAAGTGTTAGGGTAATTTTATAATCATATATTTACCCTTACTTACCCGATTTACCTTTAACTATGGTAAATAAAAATTACCGTAGTTACTATTCATAATATAAAAAAATACAAGTAAACTATTAACATAATTTGGACCCACTGAATTCAAATATGGAATCCATTTTTCAGAATTCAAAACACAAAAGTTTCAGTAATTAATTTAAAATTAGTCTCGTTGTTAAGAAAACGGGTTTTTAAAGTTAAAACATTGCCAAAGACTGAAATGTTTTTTCCTATGAATTCAATGTAAAATTAATGGTAATGACATACATTATATTAAATTGTAAAAATATATTCTGTTTATACTTTAAAACCATTCAATATTATAATTTAACCATATAAATTATTGTGATGAAATAAAGTTGTTTTTAATTAAAATATAGCGTGTTTTTACTATTCATTAAAATATGAAAGTTATCAGAATAATATGAAAAATTTATCCAAAGTAATTTTTTATATCCTGATTCCAAAGAAGAATTTTATTTTGTCAAATTGAACTTATAAACATTTCAAAAACTAGATTTAAAGTTGGTGTGCCATCAAAAGGCGGCAAAACTGCATTTTTTTGAAAAATACTTATTTTACCCGAAAAATTTATTTTGTTCACATACCATGTTTTATAAAATGTGTAAGATGAATAATAATGTTATAAAATTTAAAATGCAGTTAATACTATTCATAATGGCTAGTCCATAATAATATTATAACAATATATTGTTGTTTAGTGAAACTCGATATTGCATACAACACACACTATCAAGGAAGGTTGCTCTTGCGTATAACGCAAGAAAAGATAGTGTTGTGTGTAGTGAAAGATTCTTTTGATGTTGCGTATAACATAATACATAAAAAATATACTTCTCATAAAATATTAGGGTGTTACAAAAAATGTCTCATGATTTGTGGAGAGGAGAGGATATGAGGTGTTCTTTTATAGGTGAGCGAATGGTCATACTTGATATTTTTTTTGAAAGATTTAAATATTATTTAATAAATTTCATATAAAAGTGTCCCATAAATAAATAAATTTCGGGACTAAGTTGAAAAAGGTAATAATAAATTTATCCAATAATAATTAGGATGATTTTTGGTATCCTTATCAATTCGTTTTAACATAGGTTAAACCAATACACCCCTTTACTAGGGTGAAATGTTTTTTTACTGAAGGTAACATATATAGTGGTAAAAAAAATTGTTCTGATTAATAAATTTGTACAAGATAATTAATAACATTAAATACATTTTTAAAATTTAAATATATATAATTAGAAGAAATTAAATTAAGTTAGAAATGAGAAACCTAACAAAAAACTATTTTTAAAAATGGGATTTTCATCTTAAAAATAAACTTATATGAAAAAACATATAATTATTATTCCCATATAATTAATTAGATTATATATTTTTAAATTATAATCGTGTTAAATTAAGATAAAATCCAAAAAAAATACTTTTAAAATGACTTATTTAATGAAAAGAAATGATAGTTTTACAAAACTCTGTATGTTTGACTATTCACTTAAAGATAAATATTTTTTTGGAAAATATCAATAATTTATCCTAAGAATATTATGACATGTTTATTTCAAAAATAATTTCTATTTTTTAAAATAAAGTTTATAATATTATCTATCATTAATTATAACATCTATACACACAATACAATAAAACCCATTTTTGAAGAAAATGTATTTTTAAAGCACAAAATGACTTTATAATCATTCTTTCAAAATAAGAGTAATTAAGTGAATGTTAATTCCTTAAATTAGATAAATATTATACTTATTTAATTATTTTAATTTATAAATAGTGATAAATTTAATCTATTAAGATAAAAATACATTATGCACATGAAAATAGTTTTATGAAAATCACGACTTTTTCCTTAAAAAGATTTTATATTAATTTCAAACCAATTGATAATAAATACATGTTTGATTATTAATTAAATTAAGTAAAAACCATATATATATATATATATATCATAATGTAATCACTCCTACTGATAGGTCATAAGAATATATTTATACCCACCAAACCAATGGCAAGGTCACAACCGTCAAATTTAAATAATAATATTTTTGTATTATATCGTGATTCATTTAAGATTAGTATTGAATATAATAAACACTATTAAGTATATTATTTAAATAAAATAAATTATAAAATATTTAGGTGTTACATTCTACCTCTAAAAAAATCATCCTCACAATTTTATCTCGTTCCAGATATAAAATTGATTAAATTGTTTTTAAATTAAATTTTGGAGAGTGAAACAAAAACATATGATCATGAAAGGAAACCCCTTTTAAATATTTAAAAATAAATTTTATGAAATCCCACATCATAAAATGGATAATAAAAAAATTGAAAAGAGGAAAATTGAGATATAAAGGTCACCTAGAATAACACATAATTAGGTTCCTAAATAAGGAGAGCATTAGAGGGAGGTGAATACATGGACTTGGAAAGAACAGCTATTTAATAAATAACATTATAATTTTATTAGAATATAAGTGACCATATATTCATAAAAAGAGATCTTAAAAGGATAAAATTTTCATTTTCAAGATTCTTTTCTAGCATTTAGTGATTCATTTACCAATCAGATAAAGAACACAAGAATATATAGTTGATTTATTTCTATTCTATAATCACTAATTCAACCTTTGGTTTTACTTTGCGAAGTTTTCTCTCTAACATTTCATATATTACTCTAATCAATGAATATTTAAGATGAATTTTCATTCCTAATACTCTAAAATTAATATTCAGTGGATCATAATATCCACAAAAGGATAACAAGATATTCCTTATATCTAGATACATTAACCAAAACCAAAATGGTTTTCACAAGTTAAAGTAATGTCCAATATGAATAAATACCACATTAATATATAATTATTCAATAATTAACATCCATAGTTCAACATAATTCTTCCCATAAATAACTAACCTTAAAAATCATGAAAATATTCTTGATGAAAATTAAAACCCAATGATTAGAATGATTTGATCACATATTATTCTAAGATAAACTTAAAATTTATCTCTAAATAACATTAATCAGTATTAATGTCAAAAAACTGTATATTCCCTAATCATATAATCTCCAAAATATGCTAATATTTTCTATAAATAACCTGAATCACCATAACACCACAATTAAATCATATATACTTCCAAATAATAATTTAATATTTATTCCTCAAATAAAATCCCATCTTAGCCAAATTTATTTCCATTTACCTTAGTCATATAATGTTCCTAATATGTAATAACACATTTATCCTAATTAACAATATTTAAAAAAACAACATATATCATCTTAACCAAAATGGTTATCAATACCTTTAAAAAATATTAAAGCATTATTGGTTAAATAACCATTTTACTAAAACATATACAAAACCTATGGGTTATATTTTCATAAATTTCTCCAACAACATCATTAATCATATTAAGCTTCCATCACATAAAACATAGAATGGGGATTTATTCCTTTAAAATTATGATCAAACTTGTACTTGTTGACCCATGATAGTATCTGAAACTCATAATATATCCTCACATTAATAATTCTAAACTATAAAGTTATCTAAACCTTTATTTTGATACCAAGTATAACACCTAATAAATTAAAAAACCATAATTACAAGACTTATAACAAGGTTAACACATTATTACATTTTAAGGTTCCTTTCTATTTAGAGATTTAGAGACTTAGGTAATACATTATATATGAAAGTTTATATTTCCATATATTATCCTTTATTTTCAAAAAAAAAGTTCTTTATAAAGACAAACTTTCTTCATTCAAGTATAGTTTCATTTATTCAAAGATATAATTAAAATTATTTCCTACTCATCATTTTTCTTTGTGGAATAAAATTAAAAACTTGGGATGATAAAAAAAAAGTACTATAAGGGATATAAAAATAAAGGAAACCTATTAATCAATTTGAAATTTACGAAAACCCATAAAAAAAATTCTATTTTCATAATTAAATTTGAACTTAAATAATCATTTACTTACCAAAGAAATAATCTTATTTTCCTAAATATTTAATAAAAAATATCATAATGAATTATAAGGAAAAATCATAATCATGGGGGATAATTTTAAAATATGAGTACTCAGGAAAATGTTTTCTTGAAAAACATATTTTTCACACTTAAAAAGGGCATAAAATTTACTTTTAAAAAAATCAAATTATCTTAGCTTATGAAATCAATAGTCTTACATGAAAAAATAATTTTAAACCATAGAAAAGTAACTTAGGTACATGTGGAAGTAATATTTATATAACTCTTACATACAACATTATAATGAGAATAACCTACTTAGCTAATTCTAACACAATTACCTAGAGAATGTAATCATTACCCAATGCATTGGAGAGCTATATTGGTATAAACTTTCATAAAGAAGGATATAAAAGAACTAAAAAATACATAAAACATTATATATCATAAATTATATTGTTTAACACATATGTAGAAACACTTTTTGGAATCATGTAAAAATAGGGATAAAAATATTTTTTCTTTGAAAATGCTTTAGATAAAATTCCTAAATAATTGGAAATAAAATATTTTTTAAAAATACTTAAACAAATTAGTGTAATATTATTAAATAATAAGGTTTATGATGATAGGAAATTACTCTCTTTCTTTGATATGTTAAAATAATAATCCATTTTACACTTTTGTAAAAAAATTAAAAATAACCATTTTAAACAAATTTAAAAGTATTCTTCTATAGACTTCATAAATAAAATAAATGATGGTTTAAAATGTATTTGATCATAAATTTCAGTATATTAATAACATAAACATTTTAGGTAACACAAATTTGGAGGAAAAATATAAAAAAACTTTTAAAATTTTGAAATAAGGATTTAAAGAAAAATACATTACCTCGAGTCTATGTAATGCCCCGACCCAAGAAGCCCAGAGCTGGTGTATTATTTATTACATCGGCATGGTTAAAAGGAATTATATCCCAAAGTACTGAATATTTTAGTAATTTTTTAAATTTATATTATATATATGGAACCCATAATATATTGGGAAATATTATATGCAAACATGACACATAATAAAATGAAATAAACAACATCCTTGATATCATATTCAAAGAATTATTCTTCATAACCAAGGGAAAAGAAACATAATACAGGTGAGATCAAATGATCATTAAGGGTAATTAGAGAGTAACTAATAATGAATTGTTGAGAATAATCAACATGGAAAGGTAAATAATTGATAACAAGTTTGATTCAAATAACTAGATAAGGCAATATCAATATGGTAAATTAATAATTGGAAACACATTCCATTTAATCAATGAACTTAAAATAAAATGTATCCATAGATATGTCCATGAAAAATATCATGGATGAATAATCAATTAAAATAAATAAGTTTAATGATTAGTTATTGGATTTCATGCTTCCTAAGAACATGGAACCATTACCGTTAAGACCTTTCACAAGAAGATTTAGTATATCGGGTGTAAACCCATCTAATTTGGCCTACTATTTTGTCTCACGAGACTACCAATGCATCAAGGGGCTATCTATAACCAGGTCTCATCCATGCCATACCTATCTAAATAATTCCTCATATATCGATTTAACTCATGAAAAATGTGGCTTATCAAATATTTGTATTGAATAAAATATATGGATTGATCAATAATTCCATAGTTAATCAAATAACTGGAAAAGTGAACATCGTATGCAAAATAGTATATGATCAGGGAAATAATAATATCCATAGAATTAGTATATAAATTTTCAAGATATATTTAATTAATAAAAAATGGTCAAAATGAATTTATTTTTTTAATATAAAGATAAAAATAAAAAAAGAAAGTAAGACTTAAAAGGTAATCATTAAACACATTCTTGAAGAAAATAATATTTAAACATTCCAAAGTGTCCCATACCACTTTTAAACATTTGAAATCATAATAAAATTAAGGTAAAATCATTAAATTGAACTTAAAATATCAAGACAATAAATAAATTCATGATAGAACATGTCAAATGGCAGTATATATATCATATAAAATTTAATTGGTACATAATAATAAATAAGTCATAATGGAATGTAACTTGAGACAAAATCCCTTACCTTGTATTTCCTTTTGTGTGAACAGGATTTAACCTCTTGTATAATGGTTTTAAGAGTCTTAATAGATTATTATAGAACCATATTCATGTTTATAATATCATATGCTATCATCTTATAATATCTTATTACCTGTTTGATAACAATCTTTTGTCATTTTCACTATTTCAGGTGTTAATTGCCTAGTTTGTTGAGTATGTTTTAACTTATTACTTGATTTTATTATTAATTATATAATGGTTTCATCATATAAAGAATTTAAACCATAATTTAAATATCATATATATTCATTATGTATGTATTTTGAATAATTCATAATGTTTGGATATATGAAATGAAATGTACAGTTCATGGAGACGGTAGGTCGTACGTACGCATGGATGCTATTTTTATTCATTTTTCATATTAAAAGGGTAAAATTACATGATACATATGTATATTATAATTAAAATATAATATTAATGTCTTATATGTCATATAGGTTTATTAAAACCATCCTTTATACATTCTATGTACAGTGTGAACAAATCACATCGCTTTGAGTGGGTTGTAGTCCACACTTCCACAAATGATATTATTGTATTATCACAAGATAAAAATAATAATGGTATGTTATATATAAAAAATTATATAAGAATAAAGACATTATAAATATCATATATATCATATATAAATATATTTTCCATCATAATTCCCACCATGAGTAGTAGTAAATGAAGAACGAATAACTTCGTTTCGTAAGGCAATAGTTCATCGTACACATAAATGGTAAGTTAGTTACCGATTAGATAGAAGTGTGTGTAAGTGTAGGTATAACCCTTAACATAACAACATATTAGTATATTTAGGATAATTTTTTTATATAATCATGGAATAATAATAATTGAAAGAGTGGAAAAAGAAATAAAACTAGGGAGATTGAGGAATGATTTTACCTGTTAATAGGGTAACTCCTTTTAGTTTGCACCAAAGGGATTCCTTGAAAGGATTTACGACCAAGTTAACGCTTATAGGTTGATTCAAGTTATGTTTAAGATCTATTTTTTATAATATCTATCGATCCAAAGTGGCTTTAGAGGTGCGAGGAAGTGAGAGAAGAGGAGTCCTTTTATAGTGGAGGAGGAGTGACACTCTTGTAAATTTTGGAAAAGGAAATTCCACCCATATGTTTCCAATTTAAAGAGGCTAAAATAATAGAAATAAGTCTATAAAAGGTATTATAGGGTCTAAATATGGTCATACAATGGATTTTGGGCAATTTTCTAGGTCATTTTGGCCTTAAGTTTAAGGTTTAGTCCCTTGTTAATCTTAATTTCACCTTAATTATTGAAATTAATTTTAATTAATT
This sequence comes from Viscum album, assembly GCA_963277665.1. NCBI lineage: Eukaryota > Viridiplantae > Streptophyta > Magnoliopsida > Santalales > Viscaceae > Viscum > Viscum album. The sequence goes on from OY728162.1 coordinate 1,151,425,719, forward strand.
TCACTAATATCTTTGCTCAAAAACTATGTTGAAAATATTAAAAATTATAAATTAAACTAATTCCTAATATTGAATAGATTTTTCCAATTTCCAATCACAAAGGTGGAGGAAATGTATTTAAATTTAATCCCACAGACAGGATGACAATGCGAGTTTTAAAGTAAAACCATTCAAAAGATTATTATGTATTTATATTTAATTTTATAGTGAAATTGATTCCAATGACATAAATAGGATAAAATTATACAAATTTAAACTCATTAATCTTTAAAATTAATTAAAATTATAATTTAACCTTATAAATAAATTATATGAAAATGTAGTTTCAAATTAAAAATCAGTATTTTTCATTATTCATCAAAAAATGAACCTTACATAAAAATACCAAAAATTCACCATAATGTAATTATTATTTTTTATTTAAAAATTTAATTTTATTTTTACATATTAAATTTATAAAACTTTCAAAATTTGGATTTAAAATAGGTTCACCATTAAAAGATGGTAAGAGTGCCTTAATAAAAATATAGTATTTTTATGCATAAAATTGGGTTTTTTATATTATGCCCATAAATATATTGGATGAGTGTAAAAATATATTTTTTGGATATATAATATTTAAATTTACTATATAAACACTCTGTAAGTGTAATAATTTTATTAACTGTGATAAATGTGACTATATAATGTTTTGTTTAAATCTGGTATTCTGTATATTGAAAATCTATAAAAAAATTAAATTTATTATAAAAGGAAAACATGGTAAAGTATGGGGGTGATACATTATTTCCTTATAAAAAAATTTTACCCTTGAAATTTTAGGGTTATTACCTTCAAAAACATGCAGGAAGTTCTTCTTTAAATAATCCTATGATTCCCATGTGGCTACTTCCATTTTGTAATTTCTCCAGAGTACCTTTACCAGACGAGTCATCCAATACCTCAATATTTTTTCTCTAGTATCAATAATTTGGATGGGTTATTTATAATATTAATTTTTAGAATCCAACTCTATATCATCATAGACGAGAACATGCTTTGGATCAGGCATGTACTTCCATAGCGTAGATATATGGAACACATCATGTAGCTTTGAGATATTTGGAGGCATTGTTAAAAGATATGAAACAACTCTAACCCTTCAAGAATCTGTAAGGGTCTGATGCATCTGGTACTTAGATTCCCTTTCTTCCCGAACCTTATAACACCCTTCCATAAATATACTTTCATGAAAACATTTTCTCCCACAAGAATATATAAATCTTTCCTTCGATTATCATCCTAACTCTTTTGCCAAATTATATCTAATTTAATGTGGGCCTGAATATCCTTTACCTTTGTTGTTATTTCTTCAACATGTTTTTGGCCTATGAGTTCCTTTCACCAAATGCATCCAAAAAAGTTGGATTATGACATCTCTTTCCATATAATGCATCATACGACACCATTTGAATTCTTATATGGAAACTATTATTATAGGAAAACTCTACAAGTACTAGTTACTGATCCCACATACCTTGAACTTCGAGTGAGGATGACCACAAATGTATTCCATTTTTTGAATTTCTCTTTCATATTGGCCATCAATTTTAGGATGGTATTCAATGCTCAAATGAAGCTCAGCGTCGAGAGCTTTCTAAATACTTCTCTAGAATTTTAACGTAAAGAGGGGATCTCAATCAGAAATAATTGATATAGGTTCAAAATTAGGTCTTACAATTTCATTAATATAGATATTTTTTTGGCTCTAAAGAGGAAAATATTCTCTTATAGTAAGGAAATGTGCAAACTTGGTTATGAGATCGATGATAACCCATGTTTCATTATTCTTTCTAGGAGTCTTTGGTAATCATAAATTCTTCTCTTTATGTTATCCCATAAAAAATGTTCCTTCAAGTTTCTATACATATTTATACTACCTCAATGTATAGATAAATTTGATCTATGAGCATCATTTATAAATTTCCTTTTTAGCTCAGGTATAGATGGAACACACAACCTCTTTCCGAATTTTCAGACACCAACTTCACAAAACAATTCTACTAATTTTCCATCATTCACAACTTTGATATTCTTATAAAAGTACTCATATTTAGAATTATAATTATTTATCCACCGTAATAAATATGCCTTTAAAATGATTTGAAAAATAATTGATGTCTCCCCTTCTTTAGAAATTCCCATATCTATCTTTTCTAGATCCATGAACATAAGATCCTTATCAATACTTATTTGGGTTAGAACTCCATGATCCTTTCTACTCATTGAATATTATACCTTATTTTCTTTACATGGGTGGAAGTATATTTAGAAATTATAATCCTTGAGTAACTCAAGACATTGCTTTTGTCTCATATTGATCTCTTTCTATGAGAATATGTATTTTAGGATTTTATGATCCGTGTATATCTTATATATTTCTATATAGAGATAATGTATCTGTATTTTCAAAGTGAAGATCACAATCTCTAACTCAAGATCATGAGTTGGATATTTCTATTCACAATTCTTTAATTTCTTTGATGCATAATCCACAACTTTATCATTTTACATTAGGACACAAAACATTCCCTTCCTCGATGCATCACTATATATTAAAAAACCACCACTCGTATATGGTGGATTCAATATCATACCATTGACTAATATTATCATTATTTCATCAAATAATTCTTCACATTATGTTTTCTAGACAAACCTAACCCCTTTATGTGTAAGCTTGGTTAAAGGGTTATCTAATCAGATAAAATTATGTATGAATATCTGATAGTAACCAGCCAAACTAATGAAATTATGTACCTCAGTTATGTTTTTTGGTGTAGTCAATTATCTAATATATTTTATCTTTTAAGGATCAGATTATATTCTATCCTTGGAGACAATATGGTCAAGAAAAGAAACTTCTTGAAGCTATAAATTTCACTTAATAAATTTCTTATAGAACTATTCCCTTATAAGATTCTTAAGGATGATCTATAAGTGATTATCATGGTCCTCATAACTTTTATAATACACCATAATATCATTAAATAATACCATAAAAATATTTCAAGATATTCCTTGAATAATCTATTTTATAACTCCATAAAAACATTGGGTGAATTAGTCAATACAAATGGAATTACAGTAAACTCTTAATGTCCATACTTTGTCTGAAAAGCAGTCTTTGAAATGTCTTCCTTATTCACTCACAATTGGTGATTCCTAGAATGAATATCAATCATTGGAAAATATTGGGCTCCATTAATTTAATCAAACAAGTCATCAATTTGTGGTATATGGTATTTTTTTCTTTATTGTAACATCATTGATTTCTGTATAATCAATGTGCAGCCTCATAGATCTATCTTTTTCATTAACAAAGAGAATACGGGCTCCCCATGTACTATACTTGGGAGAATTAATCCCCTATTACCCAAATCCTATAGTTGTTTATTCAACTCCACCAATTTTATAGTGTCCATTCTATAGGGAGTCTTTGATATTGACCTTTCATCAGGGATTAAATTAGTAGAAAATTCAACATCATGTTATGGGGGATGTCTAGGAAATTTATTAGGAAATACATCAATGTATTCCTATAAAATAGGTACAACATCAATTTGATGATTACCTCCTTCATCATTAGGTTTTTTTCTATTCTTATTCAATGATTTATTTCAGTAGAGACACCTCGGGTTGGTCTAGATAAGAATTAAGTGATGGAGATTATGCTCTAAAGATGAGGGATTCTACATCTTCCTCACAAATCATAATTTTCTTCTTCTTGAAATAAATTTATGCATCATATTTTTAGATCCATTCAATACCAAGGATTATATCAAAGTAAAAAATTGGAATGATAATGATTCAAGTAAGTAAATCACATTTATGTGTCAGAATTGGAATTTTATGACTTTTATTTATTGCAATGATACTTCCCTTAGGAGTTTTTGACTAACAACACTCTTATTTAATCAAAATATAAGTGTCTAATTTTATATGAAATTTGAGTAGATATAAAAGAGTGTGATGATCCCAAATTGAATAAGGAATTAGACAAATTGGAAATAGGATTAATGTACCTTCCACCATCTTATTTGGCACTCTAACCTCTATTGTAGTGATCATATAAGATTTTTCATCTCCCCTTCGACTCTTTTGTTATAAATTCCCTTGATTCTTGGGGAATTAATTTTCATAATCCCCATATACTTACAGTTGTAACACTAAATATTTGTGTTTTCCTTCTTCCCCTGGCATTCTTTATCATGTTGAAACCCTTATCTGCACTTAAAGAAAACTCATTTTCCCTTCAAGCATTTCCCAAGGTGACTTTTTCCATAGTTTTCACAAGATGGAAATCACTCAAACTTCTTATTATTATTGATGAATTAATTTTTTTTCTTGGTTCTTAAAATACCTATTCTTCTCTTGGTTTCCATTGAATACGTAGGATCTTGATATATCCTTCTCTGTCTTGATAGCATATAAAACTATATCTTTATATGATGAAAAATAATTATAAACCATATCCCTTTGGATATTTTGATTAAGACCTTCAAATAAGTTTCCAATATTGCACTCTATGTTGTGTATGTAATCAATAACATACCTATCTAACCATGTAAAGATATCTTCATAGAATGGAACACTTTATTCTTCCTTTTACGTTAATCTAATAAACTTTCTCTTCATCTTAATGTGTTGATCACAAGGGAAGTATTTATCAAAGAATGTCTCCTTAAAGGTTTTTTATTCCATGAGTTCTATTTCTTCTTCCTCCTTATAATTTTGGATCTAGGTCCACCATTTATTAGAATTAACTTTGAGATAATAGAATTCAAGTGTAAACATTTCCATTTTATTTCATCCTAAGTGCATAAATATTTTTTTAAGAGAATTAATCCATTGCTCAACTATAATTCAATTTGTAGTCCCACAAAATTTTGGGGGCTTCTATCGCATAATGAAATCTATCATAGGATATTCTCTCTATGTAAAAGGTTGATCCATTTGTGAAAGGTTATTTTTCATAACCTAATTAAGTTTTCCCTAAATTTCTATAATTTTCTCAGTTCAAATACAAACTGTATTGGTTTCTTCATTAGGTAAATCCCTGCATTTTCCATGAGTATTGATACCATTCGTATTTCTGGGTTCCATTTATAAATAATGGAATATATTGGTTTATCACATAAAATCATAATGCATAATTACAAATATGTTATATCACATAATATTAATTAATGAATCATAAATCCTAGATTCATAAACGTTGGTCTCATTAGGGACATATTTACTTTTAAATCATTTATAATGGTCTGTAAAGAAAATGTAAAATATCCTATTTGTATCCCCCAGGAGTGTCAAAGAAGGTGCATAGTGAGGCCCATTTTCATGTACTATGATATGTCGAGCCAAGCTCGACACACCTTATTAGAGTTGTTTCTTATAGTTATATCTTTTTCATAACTGAATCCACTTTTAGCATCTAGATATGCATATATTAATAGTAATTACCACATAATATCTACCTTACCAAAATTCTAAGATGTTATTATATACTTATCATCAAAGTCTATCTTATGGTTATGTTCCCTAATCTATGTTTTCTAAATCTAGTTTCCAAGGTTGCTGTTAAACTCCCTTTGATACCAATTGTTACACCCTGACTCGTGAAGCCCGAATCCAGTGCATTATTTTATTACATTAACATGATTAAAAGGAATCAAATCCCAAAGTACCGATCAATTTAGTAGTTTTTTAAATCCATATTATATACATGATACCCATAATACATTGGGAAATAAAAAATAAAAACATGGTATATAATAAAATGAAGTAAACTACATCCTTGAAAGCTTATTCAAATATTTATTCTTCATAACCTGGGTAAAAGAAACATAAGAAGGATGAGCACAAATTCTAAGTTAGGATAAGTAAAGAGAAATAAATAATGGACTTTTTGAGAATAATAAACACGGTATGGTAAATAAATGATAAAAAATTCATTCAAATAACTATATAAGAAAATATCAATATTACAAGGTAATAACTGGAAACACATTCCATTTAATCAAGGAACTGAAAATGAAGAGTATCAATAGATATGTTGATGAAAAATCTAATAGATGAATAATAACTAAAACTAAATAGGGGAAATGTTTAATTATTGGAAGCCATATTTCCTAGGTACATGGAACCATTACCATCAATACCTTTCACAATACAATTTAGAATATCAGGTAGAAACCCATCTAATTTGGAAAACTATTCCATCTCATGAAACTACCGATACATTGAGGAGATATCTATAACTGATCCCCACCCATGTCAAACATATCAAAAAAATTACTCATATATAGATTTAACTCATGAAAAATGTGCCTTATCAAATATCTGTATTGAATAAAGGATACAAATTTATCAATAATTCCCCAATTAATCAAATAACTATCAAAGTGAACATTGTATGTAAAATTATATATGGTTTAGGCAATAATAATATCCATTAAATGAGAATATGGATACTAAAGATAAATTTAATGAATAAAAATGATCAAAATCAAGTGACTGTTTCAAGATAATGTTAAAAATTACAAAAATAAAGTGATATTTCAAAGGTAATCATTAAACACGTTTTTGAGGGAAATAATCTCAAAACATTCCAAAGTGTCCCACACCACTTTGAAACATTTGAAATTATAATCTCCTTGATGGAATAACATTAAATGAAAATTAAAATATCATGAAAATAAGTAGATTCATGATATAACATATAAAAAGGCAATATATACCATATAAAAGTTAATTGGTACATAATAATAAGTAAGTCTCAATGGAATGTAAATTGAGACAAAATATCTTACCTTGCATTTCATTTTGTGTGAACGGCATTTAACCTCCTATATATTGGTTTTAAGAGTGTTACTAACTTATTAAAGAACCATATTCATGTTTATAACATCATATATTATCTTCTTATAATATATTATTGCCCATTATATAACAATCTATCATTATTTTCACTATTCAGGGTGTTAATTTCCTAATTTGATGAGTATGTTTTAACTTGTAACTTGTTGTTCTTATTAATTAGATCATGGTTTCATCATCTATAGAATATAAACCATGATTTAAATATTATATATATTCATTATATTTTTATTTATAATAATCCATGAAGTTGTTAGATAGGAAATGAAATGCACCGTTTATGGAGATGGTAGGTCGTACGTATGCATGAACACTGCTTTCGTTATTTTGTCATATTAAAAGGTTATAATTACATGATAAATATTTATATTATAATTAAATGATAACATTAACGTTTTATATGTATCATAGGTTTATTAACATCATCCTAAATATGTTATATGTATAATTTTAATGAATCACATATCTTTGAGGGGGCGATAGTCCACACTTCCACAAATGATGTCACATATTCTCACAAGATGGAAAACATAAAGGTATGTTATATATAAAAATAAAAAAATCATAAAAAATTATAAATATCATATAGATAATATATAAATATATTTTCCATCATAATTATCACAATGATATGTGGTAAAGGAAGAACAAATAACTTTGTTTTGTGAGGTGGTAGTTCACCATACACAAAAATGGTAAGTTCGTTACCCATTAGATGGAAGTGTGTATAAGTGTAGGTCAAAATATTAACATAAAAACTTCAAAGTATATTTATTATACCATTTTTCATATAATTATTTAATAAGAATAATTTAAAGCATAGAAAAAGAAATAAAACTAAAGATCTTGAGGAAGGATGTTACCTCTTACTTAGGTAACTCCATTTAGTTTGCACCAAAGGAATTACTTGGATGAATTTATGTCCAAGGTGAGGCTTATAGGTTTAGTGGATGTATTTTGAGAATTTAATTGGGTAGATATTGGTTGATTCAAACTTTATTTATAGGTGTGAGGAAGTGGGAGGTGATGAAGCCTTTTATAATGGAGGAATGGCACTCTTGTAAAAATGGAAAATGGAATTCTACCCACATTTTTTCATTTAATGTGGATACAATAATGAACCAAAGAAAAAAAAAGGTAGGATGAGGTATAAACATATCCATAAAATGGATTTGGGAAATTTTCTAGGTCATTTTTGCTCTGATGTTTAAGGTTTAGTCCATTGATAAGCTTAATTTCACCTTAATCGTTGTAATTAGTTTTAATTACATTCAGTAATATTTTTTGGTAAAAAACTAATTTAAACTTATTAGATAATATATATTATTATGATTATAAATATTAAATATATTTTTTTCCAAATTCCAATCATATAATTGGCATATATTAATTTAAATTGAATCCCATAGATGAGATGAAAAAATGGGTTTTTAAAGTAAAAATGTTCAAAAGTTTTCTATGTTTTTATATTAAATTTCAAAATGAAATTGATTATAATGACCTAAATTGGATTAATTTATAGAAATTTAATCCAATTAAACTTTAAAAACAATTAAAATTACAGTCTTACCTTATAAATAAATTAGATAAAAGAGTAGTTTTGAAATAAAATTTAGTATTTTTCACTATTCATCAAAAAATGAAACTTCACAGAAAAACACCAAAAAATCACCCTAACCTAATTTTTATGTTCCACTTTAAAATATTAAGTTTATTTTGGCATATTAAATTTATAAAATTTTTAAAAACTGGATTTAAAATATGTTCTCTATTAAAAGGCCGTAAAAGTGCCTTAATAAAAATATAGTATTTTTATTTATAAAATTGGGTTAGTTTTGATATTTTTCCTATCAATATATTGGATCAGTTTCAAAATATTTGGTTGGATATATAATATATAAATTTACTATATAAACACTCTATAAGTGTTATAATTTAATTGACTGTGAAAAATGTGACTAAATAACGTTTTATTTAGATCGGATGTTGTGTGTATTGCAAAGCTATCAACAAAAATAAATTTATTCTGAAAGGAAAACATGGTAAAGTCTTAGGGTGCTACATTATGACTCCTCACATACATACATTAACTCTTATAAAATATAATTATATTAATTTTATACTTTATTAAGTATATTTTCTGATTTATTCTATAATTAATATACCTTTTATTTTATTTATTACCATGCCCTATATACTAATAAAATTAGTTAAGTTCATATCATATGTTTTAGGGATTTTCATTTCATAATCTCAAAAAACAATTGGTGGATTGACCATGGTCAAATGGGTAATTTATCCATAATTTTCAGAATATTAATCATTAAAAAATTATAATTTTTATACATTATTTATACTTTTAAAAACAACCATCAAATAAAGTTATGAAAAATAAATTATATTATAATCATGAAGATGGAAGGTCATACGTACGCGTGAGTTACATTTCCATTTTTCAACAAACATTAGGGAAAGAAGGTAAGTATTATTTTATATTTAAGAAATTATTAACATATAATATATATATATATATATATATAATATTATATCTTTAAATATACTTATATATATCATACATGTTATGTGGTGATGAAAAATGAATCAAATTGCTTTGTGTTGATTGTAATCCACACATACGTACGACCGATGTTATCATTTTTCAACGGATGGAATGATAAAAGATACGATATATTATATTTTAAGAATTATAATTATTTAATTAATATCATATAAATAAATTAAATAAATCATTATAATCTTACATATGAGGCTATGATGGAAAACAAATTAGATCATTTTGTGAGGAGGTAGTATGTGGTACACATGAACAATGGTTTCATTTCCCATTTGATGAATGAAATAGAGGGATTTAGGTTAAGAAATTAATCTGAATAATATATCATTATATGTTATATACTTATTTTATTTGTTAAAATGAGTATAAGAGTTTCAAATTAGGTAGAATAATAAATAAAACTAAAACATTCTGTTAAAAGCTACACCTCTTCTTCGAATAACCTCCTTTTATTTATACCTTAATCCATCTAAGGTTAGCATTATTCCCAAAATAATACCTCTAGGAAGTAGGGATTGATTTTTGGAATTTATTTGGGAATTTATTTTCTAAAACAAATGGGTCTTTTAAGTGTGGAGAGGAAAGGATAAGGGTGTCCTTTTATAGGTGAGGGAAAAGACAAACTTGGTTTTAAAAAAATATTTAAATGTTATTAAGAAATTTTCAGGGAAAAGTGTCCCATAAAAAACAAATTTTTATAATTACGAGATAAGGGCACAAATAAATCCATCAAATAATAATTAAGGTGAATTTTTGTAGCTTTATCACTTATTTTTAACCAAGGTTATCCTGATTTACCATTTTACCATGGGGACACATTATTTACCAAATTTAACATTCATTATGGTCAAAAATAAAATTGGATTCATTATCTAATTATTAAATGATAATTAAATATATAGAATACATTTATCAAAATTAAAACTCTTGAACTAGTATAAATTAAATTATGTTAAAAATGAAAAATGTAACGAAAAATAGTTTTATAAAAATGTGTTTTTAAACTTAAAAATAAACTTATACAAAAATCAAGTATAATTATGATTACTATGTTATTAATTAGATTATATATAATTAAATTATAATTATTTTACTTTAATATAAAATTTAAAACATAATTATATTTTAAAAATACTTAATTTAAAGAAAAGAATTGATAGTATTACAAAAAATAGCATTTTCACTATTCACTTAAAAATTGATCTCTTTAGAAAAATCCCAAAAATTCATCCCAATACTATTATATAAGGTTGATCTAATTTTTTTCATTTTTTATAATATAATTTCTATAATTTGAAGTAATTAATTATAATATTCACATGCAAAATGAAAAAAAACCCATTTTTTAAGAAAATGTATTTTTGAAGCATAAAATGAATTTATTATCATTATTGCACAATAGATATAATTAAATTAATGTTATTTTATTAAATTGTATAAATTATGAACTTATTATATATTAATATTTATCAATACTGATTAATTTAATTTATTAAGAAAAAAATATAGTGCACAGATAAAAAAAAGTTTTATGAAAATATTTGTTTTACCTTCTAAATACATTTTTTTTTAATTTCCAACTAGTTGATAATCAATGAATGATTGATTATTAATTTTATTAAGGAAAAAAATCTATATATATTTCCTAATATGGTTACTCCTATTCATACCCTCCAAACTAATGAAAGGCCATAATGGTCACATTTAAATAATAATATTTCTATAGTACATCATGATTCCTTTAAGCTGATAATTGCATGTACAATATGTTATCAAATATATTATTTAAAGGAAATAAATTCTAAAATATATGGTTATTAAAAATATTCCCCTTTCACGATCACTACCCCTAGGTACCTCATTTCTAGAGCCTACAGCCACTTGTAATATCCATACAGGGATGTTATTTCGAGGAAAAGCACATCATGTCTCCTTTACCAAAATTTTAGGATGTCATCTTATACATAGAATTATCCATTATACTTGTGCCTCAATTTTTAGTAATTTTATCTGATATTAATCCCCAATAATAACTAAACTAATCCTCAAAAACAACTAAAACTTTATTTGATACCCACTGAATCACTCCAGACCCTCACTCTTATATTTGGTGCTAAAAACATTATTTAAACACCAGATTTGATACAAAGTGAGATGAACCTATCATTATTTTTCAACATTTCCATAATCTAAACTATAAACCTAACAAATAGTAACACAATACCAAGAATTAAATGTTTTGTGTCTTTGAGGACCAGTTACATAGGCAACTTATTTAAGAAAACACGTGAACATTTCCCCATACTAGTAAAAATCTAAACCCCCTTCTATACATCTCATGCATAACAGTCATTTTTATAAAAATTGGATTAGAAACATAAGAAACTGGTGAGCTTGGATACTTTGTATAGTAAACATTATATGTGACCAATAATTATCATAAGTGAGCAAAATATAACCATGTTTTTATGATAGTATAATCACTATCCATGAACATAACATTATGAAAGCATACCCAGATAAAACACAGTGCATCAAACATGAGTAATCATATCATGAGTATATTGAGAAGCCTGAAAATATGGCACAAACATAATAATATTAATCATAACATAGTGTATAAAGAATCAAAACATACTTACAATAGTATAATAGGCTTTACTCACTCATTTACCTTAGTGGATTATGCTTCACTCACCCATTTTCATTGGTTAACTTGGATTCACTCATCTATTTCCCATGGTGGATTAAGAATCACAACTCATTTCCCATTATCTCATGATAAAGATTTACCTAAATCATTTGAGGTTTATAAGTGTTGCTTTGAAGGTCCCTGTCTACTTCAATGGCCGGCCCGTGGTTCCAATATCCGTTTAGGAATTCAATGAAGCATTTTCAATGTTTTCCACGGCCTTAGTTGTGAGATTTATGCGACGACGACCTTTGGTGGAGGTCTTTTCCAAGCACGTTAATGAGGAATGGGGATTAACTAAGTGAGTGTCTATTGGGCTTTTGGGGCCACGAAAAATTCTCCTCTTCTTCGCTGATGAGGATGATATGATTAGAGCCTGGTCAAGTACTAGTAGATCTGTTCATGGTTTTTACTTTCATCTTCTCTATTGGTATTTTGATCTTCATATGAATCGAGACTCTCCAACCACGGCGATTTGGCTTCAACTTCCTGGGTTTCCACTGCCTTTCCAGAACATTGGACTTCTACGGTCAATCGGGAACTCCATTGGATGTTTTCTATGTTGTGATCATCGAACAACTTCACTCTCACACCCAATGGCCGTGCGGATCTGTGTTGAAATGGATTTATCACATCCACCACTGGAGCTGGTGTAGATTGTGATTGAAGGTGAGTACAAGTATGGTCAATGCATACTATATGATTCATGGGTCAAGTTTTGTTCCTTCTGTTAGAGGCAGGGACACTGGGTATCCGATTGTTGCAAGTGTGGTAAAAATGGGGGTCGTGCTGGACTTCCAGCACCAACTGAGGTGCCTATAGTGAAGGTGGTGAGGGGTGAGGCATGTTTTGTTCCAGATGGGAATGATCAAAGAGAAGAAGGTATTGAGACCCCTCAAGATTTTCCTGGAGAAGTGATACATAATCATGCTAGATGTATTGAAGTTGATCTGGGGGGAGTGAGTCGTTATGTGTGGAGAAAGAGGTTCCTACTGCATTAGGGTCGTCTGTTTCAGAAGTGTTTGAGAGACTGAAGCAGGACCTTGGTATTATGGCTTTACCTGGTGAGGCATGAGCAGTTGAGGAGATGTGCAAGAGTGTCGAAGGCAGGAAGACTCACCCTGCCAATGATGACACACACTCTAAAGGTATGGACTGGGAGAATCAAAACATGCCTTTTCAGTATATGGGTCGTGTTCTAGTGCAGAATGGAAATACAGAAGCAATGGGGAAGGATACCAATAAATGTGCAGATCATGATGTACCTGATGGTCCAGATATCTGCTTGAAGAACAGCTTTGATGCTCTGGAAAATGCAGAACAGATTCAAGTGGAAATGGAAGTGGACACATATCATTCTGGCAATGACTCCCTTTCACTTATGGTCTATGATGGCTCTACAAGGGTCAATAAGGTGGAGGAACCTATTGAAATCCAGAATTTTGTAATGAATATAGGTGCTAAGATAGAGCAGATCTCCTGTGGCATAAACGGTAATCTGCAGGATATCAATCGACCGTTGGGTATGAAGTCTGACTGTCAAGTTTATTATGTTGTTCACCCTCCTATAAATGGGGGGATACCTTGGGAAGTGACAAGGAGAATGTGACTCCTAGTTATAGTTCCATTTTTCTTGGCACATGCAAGAGGATATCTGATAAATAAATGAGCCGGTCTAACCCAAGTAGAAGAAGATCAAGAAACTATTACTCTGATTTTCCGAAACCAATGACAACCAGGTCTGAATTCAGGATGCGTAGGGAGGTGGTTACTAAAGTGCATGATGAAAAACGTCCACCTAAGGCGAAGTTATCTAAGGAGATGTTGCAGCGTAAAAAACAATGCCTGGAATTATTTAGGAAAGCTGGGTCATCTGAATGGGAGTCAGCTGAACTGGATGATGAGCTGTCAGATTATCGAGTTGGGAATGGCTTTGGCTTTGAGATGATGTAAGATTTTATGTTCTGTTTGTGATGATGTACTGCTTTTTTTCTTGTACTACTTTTTTTTCTATTAATAATTTTGGGGATCAGGTTCTTCCTGTTCTGATCCTTTCCTGGTATATTTAAATTTATAAGGTTATTAATGAGAAATATCTCATAAGGATATAAATACTTTAGAGATAAATGGGAAAATAGAAGTAAAATCCTACAAGATTTTATAGAAAACAATTTTGTCTTTGGCATAAAATATGGAGTTTTGGTCACTTTGGAAACAAATTTTTGATAATGTGAATTGAAAACTTTTAAAAAAACATTAATTTTAAAATAAAATTTCAATATTTCCCCATGGGAACAACCTAGTGGTTTTACCCTGTGGTGTTCTTTTGGGAGGTCTTGGTTTCGAGCCTCCCCATACCCAAATAGGTAGGATTTTTCGTTTGTTTCCCCTCCCCTAACTGATGTAAAAAAATAAACTTTCAATAGTGGATCCTTGAAAAATAAATAATTTTTTAAAAAAATTGAAGTGAAAATATGTTAAAAACTTTTTCTTTTGAAAAATAATGTTCAATAATAGATCCTTGAAATTACATAAATAATATCAAAAGAAACATGGAGTGTAAGATAAAAAATTTTATTTTAAAAGTAAGGAAAATTATTTTGAAATACCTTTATTGAAAAACCACATCATAGAAAGAGTAAAAAAATTCCTTTTAAAAATAGTAGAAAGGAAATATGAATGTCTCATGAGATAACACATAATTAGGTTTCCAAATATAAATTATAACATTATAGGTAAAGTAAAATATGGATAGTGAGGGGAAACTATCGCTAAAGAGGGAAATAATTATTCTAAAAATGATATATTTTTTAAGAATAAATTAATAAAGGTAAAATATTTGAATTAGAAATTCATTATCCTCATATAGGAAGAGAATGTACCATGAACCAAAATCTTAGTTTGGAATAAACAAACCTTGAAGAAATAAGTTCATGATGAAACATTCTAAATCAATGAAGCAAGTTGTGTTAACAATGACCCTTAAATACTTAGTATCCCTTTAATCTAAATACATTTAAAGAAAGAAAAAAATATGGATCTTAAAATACCATGAATTACATGAATATGTTAAAAATAAATTTATTATTTTTTAATCACACCATATCAAATATTTCATGGTGCACTATAAGAAATATGTATCAGGAAATTAAATTTGAGGAAAATAACCTCCTTACTACCTTAGAAACAATAAAATATAATCCTATTGGAGGATATGGTTTAAAATTAAAGATTAAATACCATTAATATTGACAGGATCATGATAAGAAATATTAAAGGGGTAGTGGATACGACATTCCTATAAAAAACATTATGTATAATTAGAAATATGTCTCAAGAAATTAAATTTGAGAAACAAAACACTTACCTTGTTTCCCTTATTAGTCAAATATGCTCTAAGATCCTATATAAAAAACATAAATATCATAACATTATATTTTATAACCATATTAATATACATTAAATTTTATATTATTAATTTATGATAATTTATTGTGAATATGTTAGTTAGTTATAGATATTTTTTTACCATCAGAACTTATTAAATTTATTAGTTTCACACATGCTTTATAATGTAGATTTCTATACCCATTATATGATAGAAAGTGCATAAATCTTAGAAAAAATATGTTATTGGAATATTTAACTTATATTTATTCACAAATATCTTACCTTATTCTATTAGTGAGTTGGTTTTCTATGTGAAAATGGAATTAGTGTCGGCATATTTTATTATTTTTAATGGTAGAAAATTTTATTTTAATAATAATTTATATCATCAATATAAACTTTAAATATCCTTAAAGCAATCATTATCACTACTAGAAAACTGGTCCTTAATAGTGCTGTAAATGGAATTTATCAGTGCTAGAAAAGTGTCGATTGCATAAATGATGTTAAAATAGCTAGTATTTTATCAGCACTTCTATGTGCACTGGTAAAGTAGACCTTTATTAGTTCTTTTAAAAGAACAGATAAATGTGGAATTTGTCATCAGATTTGAAATTGCTAATAAAGGGAAATTCTACAGTGTGATGTAACAGCACACCGCAACACCAAGAACACACTAGATATCAACACAAAAAAATCCCAAAACCAGATTTAAAAGAAATGAAATTTACAACACAAATACAAGAAAAAGACCCTAAATTATAGACATTTTAAACATTGGTTTATACAACTACATAAATAAAATTGTTTACATACATTCAAAAACATCAATGTTCCTTTATCTTTTAATAATGACCCAACTCATGCTATTGATGAAAAAACCACCCATTCTCGAGCAAAATAATGAACCTTTGTAAGAAAAGAATTCTTATAGTAGTAATAATATAATGAAATAAATTAATAGAAAGTGTAGATTTTTCTAAAATTGATGTCGATTTTAAATAAAAAAACACACTTTGAACCATATCGGTCACACCGTACATTGGATTGAGGTGTAACTGATTCCAAAATGTCTCAAATGACTTGTGGATCATTTACTTAATGTATCAAAAAAATCTTAATGTATTTAGTTAGTTTTGAGTATGTGAGTTTCCATTTTTACAAAAATATAATTTGAAATTGGAAACACACACTTTTGACTCATTTCAATCACATATTCTATCATTTCAACATAAAATAGATTACTACAAGTCAAAAAATGACTTATAAATCTTTTCCCTAAATTATTCAGAAAATCTGAGTGTGTTTGATCTGTTTTAAATGAGTGACACTTTTTGAACTAAAATATTAATTTTAATGTGATAGTGAACACTTTTGACTCATACCGGGCACATCTTGTATTGAATTTAGGTGCGTATGATTCTTAAATGTCACAAGTGACTTATGGATCACTGTCGTAAAGTATCAAGACAATAATAGTTTGTTTTCTTGATTTTGAAAAGGAAAGTTGTCCATTTTATAAAAATTGATGACAATTTTAAATAAAAAGACACACTTTGAGTCATACTAGTCACACCATGCACCAGATTGAGGTGTGGTTGATCCCTATTGGACTCCTCATGTTTTAATGCTCGCAAATAATGCTAATCATGTTTGAATATTGTAAACTATGTTTGATATTTTTATCTTATGTTTTATTATACTAATTCTTAATTCTAATCCATTCTGTGAGTATTAATTATTAAGATAGTTTATAGATATTTGGCTATGTATTATAAACCTTAAGTCTACCACTGGTTCTAGATGTTGGTAAAGTACCTAAAACTATAAACCTGACACCGTAACCCTGACACCGTAATCTAGACACCGTGACTCTGACACCGTAACTAGTTCCAGATTTCATAAAGCCAGTGACATTGGTTCCTTACTACATCTCTAAGACATCATAATAAGACACTATTCAGAGTTTTGATAAAGGACTACACATTTTTACCTAATACATGATAAACCTAACACCGCATTTATTATAACACCCCAAGCTTCTACGGTACGCTTCTCTTTGAATAATGTGATAGCGTGTGTTGTACGCAACACCGAGTTCTAACACACCATAACTAATCAAACTAACCGTTATGAATAGTAATACCTACTTTTTGAAATTATATATATTTTATATTTGAAAATGGACTTCATTTTTGGATTCGGAATATCGAATTTAGCCTAAGGTGAAATTTTGGTACATTTCGGATAACTTTCATATTTTGATGAATAGTGAAAATTACTAAGTTTTAATTAAAAACAACTTTTTTAATCAAAATAATTAATAGTGATAAATTATGAATTTGAGTGGTTTTAAAGTATATTTAGAATATATTTTTACCATTTAATATAATGTTGGTCATTGGACATAATTTTACAATTAAACCGAACATAAACGAGTGTCAATCTTTTGATAGTTATTATCTCTTAAAAACACGCTTTTTGTTTTGACAGCGGGAATTAATTTTAAATTAATTTCTGCCACTTCTGTGTTTTGAATTTAGGAAAATGGATTCCATATTTAGAATCAGGATGTTCAAATTGTGTAAATAGGTAACTTTTATTTTTAGACATTTTAAATAATTACTGCGGTAAATATTTTATTTACCATGGTTAAGGGTAAATCCGGTAAATAAGGGTTAAAAAATAATATTATAATAATACTAAATTACCCTAAAACGTTTCTTAACCCTATTGGTTGATACATGGTCGACCATGGAAATCTTTGGGTCTATTTTGGGACCCCATGGATCCACTTGTAAGTGATAATGACACTTTATTTTAATTAAGTTAAAATGAATACAAAAATGACACAAGCATATATCTTTTAGCAAAACAATTGTTACATAGGGTTATATATGTTGGATTTTAGATTATAAATATTCATTATAAAGATAAAAAGATTTCCTACATAATTATAGTTTATTTATAATTTTTTATACATTAAATAATTTATTTTATTTATGACACAATGATGATGCAGTAATTACTATAATAGTGAAAAATTAAAATAATTAATATTATAAATACCCAAATAAATATAATATGAAACTTTTAATAAATTAAACTAATTTTCTAGGATAATATGATATATTAGGATTGATTTAATTGACTTTGTTCGAAGTAATCAATCTGTTATGAGTTTCACAAAAATCAACTATTGAATAGTGTCAAAATTGACATAAAAGAGTTCTTAAAACAAATATTATATTATTAATTGATATTAAATTCCTAAAAATCTAAGGTTCGGCCAAGAGACTTATATCATGATAGGTTCATCATTAATGTACCACTTGGGGGTCGCTTGGATGTATATAGTAAGTTTATTAACCATATTATATAAAAATACAAAGAGACATTGTAAAAGTGAAACTAATTAACTTAGAGTTAATACTTAAAGATAAGGTTAATATAAGTACCCAAACCTGTCTAAATTCTATTGGTTGAGTGGTTTTTGACCTATCCCCACCTTAACCTTTGAATAATCAACTTTTGAGCCATTAGAAACCGAATATGAATTTATTATAAATTAATATTTCTATCTTTTCCAAGGGTGCCCCTCACCCCTCTTATAAAAGGGCACTCCTCCTTCTCATTTCTTAACACCTTCAAAGCCTTTTTGTTCGGCCAAACTCTTCCAAAATACTCTCCCAACATCCCTCACTACAACCTAGAGGCCTTAGTTTGATCAGAAAGCCAACCTAAGGAGCCCTTTTGATCAAATCAAAAGAAAGAACCCGAAGAAGAGGTAATGATTTCACCACCCTTTTCTAAGTTCATTTCTTCTTCCACTTCTTATTCCTTTGTTCTTACCATTCTAAAATAATAACTCCAGTATCTCACATATACTGTGATGTTATTATAAGTATGGTACAACCATATTCAGTATTCTATCCACCCTTTGAATAACATGTCACCATACGTGCGTACGTACGGCTTACCGTCTCCACGTCGTGGTGTAATTGTTATTCAATATAATATTATTTGGATGGGTATAATAATGATGTGTAACTCATGTAAATAATAAATATAACATGTTAATGATTCTGTATATATGATATACCATTCATTTATATATTATTTTAATATCAAAAGAATGATATTGTCGCTCGTGCGTACGTACGGACTACCGTCTCCACGAACGTGATGAGATTCATTCTCCATCGTAACCATTCAAGTATAATTATCATTTGATGATTTAAAATTAATTTTTAAGGACTAGATATCATTCTGGATATGAATAAGATACAACAACCATGGCTTATGTAACAAAACATATAAAATAAAATGAGTAAGTTAACTCCCGAAACGACGATAATTCTAAGATATTATTAACAAATCAATGTTAAAAGATCATATATGATATCATATTATTATATATGATTCTTGTATAATTTAACAACAACTATTTCACCATTATACAGGAGGTTAACCTACCCCAACCAAGGAAAAGTACAAGGTAATGGTTTACTTTACAACCTCTTCATTATCCAAGGTTGTTTATACGTAATAATCTACTGGGATCTCTTTATCATCCACATCCATGTTTCTTAAAAATGCATTTCAAAACATTTTTACTATTTACTAGAATATGAGTTAAAGTCATTTATACCCTTTTTGACTTTTATAAGTGGTTTATAAAAGAATCTTTTGGTCGTTTTCAAAACAAGGTCCTTTTTAACCTTTTCGACAGAATTAAGGTAAGAATGTTTTTTTAACTTATACGGCGGGTGCGGCTATTTTCCGCCGTTATAAAATCTTCAAAGCTTCCCTTACAAGCTTATAAGAATATTTTCAAAGAAAATGTTTTATTTTATATGGATCTTAAATTATTTCAAAATAAAAGGAGATATTTCTTTAAAAAGAATTTTGATTTCATCTATGTCAACATCCTTTGATGGATTTTAAGATTTTTTGAAGTTGATTTATTATGATACAAAACTTCTATATTGTATTGAAGGTTTTGTGATATGTTTGACTGTGGATGTGCTATTTTTATACCATTCATAGTTTATGGTGAAATTATTGACATTTCATATGCTAGTTTTAATATGAATGTTTATGTTATGTTTAAACCTTTTCATATGGGAATGCATTGGACTTAATATGTGACGGGTGGAGCCCGCTATAGCTCCTCGATGCATCGGTAGGTCTCATGAGACAAACTAGTGTCTTGGCACAAGGCCTTGACAAAATCTTATTTGTAGTCTTGGCACGAGGCCTTGGCTATGTGGTTATGATACTCTGGAATTATGCATTCCAACATTATGAAAGTGGTTATTGATTTTTTGCATGTGATTATTCGATTAGTAGAATATCCATGTGAATAAGTAAATGGCATTATTTCATTTTATTTATGCCATACCATGTTGAAAGTTCATATTTAAAAGGCTTTTGTTTTAGTTATACATTTCCTTAAATGTTTATTCTTATTTATGAAAGTTTCCGCTATATTGTTATCCTTACTGGGCATTTGAGCTCACCCCTTTTCTATGTTTTATTTTTCCCAGGATGTGAAGAAGTAAGTTATGAATGACCTGCAGGGATTTTATGAGGGGTTAATAGTGTGGATTGTGGAAACATTATGTTGTTGTAGTAGTTTTTCATTTTATGATGTAATGTAAAACTTATGAATATATCTAGTGTTTCCAAGGCTACTAAACCAATCGGTCTTTCGAGATTTGATCTTTCTTGTGATCATGCCAATGTTATGTAATAATGCACCGACTCTGGGTAACTGGGGTCGGGGCGTTACAGTTGGTATCAAAGGAAGTTTAGTACAAACCTTGGAAGCTAGATTTAGATAAACTCTGATTAGAGCACGTAGACCTAAGATGAACTTTGAGGATTAGTATAGAAGAACTTCCTAGAATTTTGGTATTGTAGAGATTTTGTGAGTTTTCCAAGCAATACATCCCTGTCTGGATACGAGCAGGTAGAGGCGGCTCTGGCACAGATGTACCTAGGGGTAAAAGCCGAAAACACCGCTTTGAGCTAGACTCGAACGGGAACTGGTGCACGACAACGGGCCTTGCTGCACTCTTGGTTACGACACTCCCGGTGGATATGCTTAGGATAACTCTCATTTTCTTTACAAATCATTTTGAAGGGATTATGAGTATATACTTCCTCAAAGAAAACATTCTTATGATTATGGATTATATCCATAAATAGTTCAATTTATGTTAAGTGTTTTATAAGTATGGGATTATGTATTTTGATTCATAAACTGATCTAGTTTATGCCATTGTTTAGAAATGGCGCCTAGTGGAAGAAATGGAAACCGTATCAATGCACGCACTCCATGTAGGGATTTCCCTCCTGCTCAAGATAATTATAGTGGGGCTGGTGATGCAACTGGTGCTGATCAGCTAATCACCATACTGGGACAACTTACTCAGGTTATGAATAATAACCTTACCCGTATGGAGCACCCTGATCCGCAATGTGGAGGATCAATGTTAGATCGATTCATGAGGCAACAACCACCAACGTTCAATGGGAATACAAATCCCTTAGTAGCTGAGCAATGGATATTTTCCCTAGAGAAAATATTTCAGGCTTTGGGGAGCAGTGAAAGGGAAAACGTTATCATGGCAGTTTACCGCCTCACTGGAGATGCTGATCAATGGTGGTCATTGATTCAAAATATGAAGGAAGATGATGAAGTATCAAATATGGAATGGAGGGAGTTCAAAGATCTGTTTTTAGAAAAATACTTCCCTCGCGACCATCGAGCAGATATGGAAAGGCAATTTCTGAGTCTGAGACAAAAGGAGGATGAGAATGTCACAAAGTATGAGGCTAACTTTACAAGGTTAGCGAGGTACGCTGGTGATTATATTCGTAACCCAAGAAGTAAGATTGATCGTTTCTTTGATGGGTTAAAACCATTTCTCCGTCGAGCGTTAGTCTCACAATCCTTTTCATCGTACGAAGACATTGTCTCATGTGCTATCAAGACCGAAAAGGAATTCTCTAAGTCTTATGACTTTAAAGCAAAGCAAGAGAAGAAGAGACCTGCTGATCAATCTGGGAATTGAAATAAGGGGAAGAAGGGAAAGGTTGAATCTCCATCTTGTGGTAAATGCAGGAAGAAACATCCTGGTACTTGCTTGAAGGGAATGGGAGTCTGTTACAAGTGTGGTGAAAAAGGCCACCAAGCTCATGATTGCAAGGGGAAGAAGGAAGCTACCAACGTTCAGTGCTATAATTACAGGGAGATGGGGCATTATGCAAATGCATGTCCTAAGCGTCAGGAGAACTTACCTCAGAAAAGGCCAAGGGATCAAGGCCAGGCTTATGCTATCACTACTGCTGAGGTAGAAGCTCCGAAAGACGTGGTGGCAGGTAATTTAATGGTTTCCTCAAATTTAGCAAATGCATTATTTGATTCTGTATCATCGCATTGTTTCATATCTTCCCAGTTTGCTAAGAAAATTAGATATTTCCAATTTGATTTAATAAGGGAGTTGTCAGTTAAAACTCCTAAGGGAAGTATCATTGCAACAAAGTTTTGTGAATCAGTCCCCATTAGAGCACATAAATTTTCTTTATCTGCTGATTTCATCGTCATACCTATGATTGAGTTTGATATAATCCTCGGTATGGACTGGCTTTCGGACTATGATGCGAAGATTTATTGTAAGAAGAAAGAGGTTACGATTCTTGATGATAATGATAAGGAGCACCTTATTTTTAGAGCAGAATCGTCACCACCTAATTCTTATTTAGATCCACCCCCAGTAGCTCAACTTAATTCAATTATTGGGGAGGAAGAGAATGAAATAACTGTCGGTGAGGAAAGGAATGTTCAAATAGAGGATGTACCTGTTGTGAAAGAATTTGTAGATGTATTTCCGGAAGATTTACCTGGACATCCTCCAGAACGAGAAGTTGAGTTTTCTATTGATTTGATTCCTGGATCAAGGCCTATATCGAAGACCCCTTATAGAATGGCCACTGTAGAGTTAGTCGAACTAAAGAAACAACTAGAGGAATTGAGTAATAAGGGATTTATTCGCCCTAGTGTTTCTCCATGGGGAGCCCCTGTTCTTTTTGTTAAAAAGAAAGATGGATCTATGAGGTTATGTATCGACTACAGGGAGATCAATGCTATAACGATAAAGAACAAGTATCCCCTACCTCGTATTGATGATTTATTTGACCAACTGCAAGGAGCTCAATACTTTTCAAAGATTGACCTTCGATCTGGATACCATCAGTTGTGTGTAAAGAAGGAAGACATTCCGAAAACAGCATTTCGAACCAGGTACGGGCATTACGAGTTTACTGTAATGCCGTTTGGATTGACTAATGCACCCTCTGTATTCATGGATCTAATGAATAGAGTTTTCAAGGAGTATCTCGATGAATTTGTGGTGGTATTTATTGATGATATCTTGGTATACTCAAAAACCTACGAAGATCATGAAAATCACTTGCGCATTATCTTGAAGACTCTGAGGAGGCATGAATTATATGGGAAGTTTAGCAAGTGTGAATTCTGGCTTCAGGAGATTTCTTTTCTTGGCTATATTGTCTCTAAAGATGGAATCTCTGTTGATCCTTCTAAGACCAAGGCAATCCAAGAATGTCCAGCACCTACGAGTATAACTGAGGTACGTAGTTTTATTGGTTTGGCAGGTTATTATCGACGTTTCGTCCAGAATTTTGCCCGATTGGCTAACCCATTAACGAAGCTCACAAGTAAAGGGGTTAAATTTGTTTGGACAAAAGAGTGTGAAGAATGTTTCGAAGAACTGAAGAGAAGATTAGTCAATGCTCCTATATTGACTCTACCATCGGGGAATGATGGGTTCGTTATTTATAGTGATGCATCGAAGAAAGGACTTGGTTGTGTCCTTATGCAGAATGATAGAGTTATTGCCTATGCATCACGACAGTTGAAAATTCATGAACAAAACTATCCTACTCATGATCTCGAGTTAGCAGCAGTGATCTTTTCTTTGAAGATATGGAGGCACTACCTCTATGGTGAAAAATGTGAGATTTATACTGATCACAATAGTTTGAAGTATATTTTCTCACAAAAAGAACTCAACATGAGGCAAAGGAGATGGCTTGAATTACTCAAGGATTATGATTGTACGATACACTACCACCTAGGGAAGGCAAACAAGGTGGAAAATGCTTTGAGTAGAAAAGACCATGGAGTTTTGAACAATATGAGAATTGAAAGGGATCCAATTTTCATGGATCTAGTGAAGATGGACATGGGAATAACCAGGGAAGGTGAAACATCAATGCTTTTTCAAATGGTTTCCAAACCATCTTTACTAGAAAGGATTAAGAGTTCTCAGACCGATGATGAAGAATTCCAAAAGAAGATTAAAGCTGTGAATGATGGGAGATTGAGAGACTTTGTGTATGAAGATGGAATTTTGAAATTCGGGAAGAGACTTTCTGTTCCCAATATACCTGATCTAAAAAGGGAATTGCTGGATGATGCTCATAGTTCCAATTTCTCTATACACCCTGGGAGCACCAAAATGTATAGAGATTTGAAGGAACATTTTTGGTGGGACAACATGAAGAGGGAGATTGCTGATTTTGTGTCAAGATGTATGGTTTGTCAACAAGTGAAAGCTGGAAGGCAACAACCTGGAGGAGTCATGCAACCTCTTCCTATACCGGAGTGGAAATGGGACAATGTTACGATGGACTTTGTCATGGGGCTACCAAAGACTCCTAGAAGGAACGATGCAATATGGGTTATTGTTGATCGTCTTACCAAGACAGCACATTTTCTTGCTATAAGAGAAGATCTACCCCTGGAACGTCTAGCAAGACTATATATTAATGAAGTTGTGAGACTTCATGGAGTACCCCTATCGATTGTTTCTGATCGTGATCCCTGTTTTACTTCAAGATTCTGGAAAAGTCTTCAGAAATCCCTGGATACTGAACTTCATTTGAGCACGGCTTACCACCCTCAGACAGACGGACAATCAGAACGGACTATTCAAACCTTAGAAGACATGTTGAGATCTTGCTCACTTGACTTTCAGGGTATGTGGGATCAATATTTACCTTTGGTAGAATTTTCCTATAACAATAGCTTCCATTCGAGTATTCAGATGGCACCATATGAAGCGTTATACGGAAAGAGATGTCGTACACCAACCTGTTGGGATGACATTGGTGAAAGAAAACTTGTAGGCCCAGAACTGGTGGAGGAAACGGTGGAAAAGGTGAAAGTAATCCAAAATCACATCAAAGCAGCTCAAAGTAGGCAGAAGAGCTATGCCGATAATCGAAGGAAGGATTTGGAATTTCAAGTCGGTGATCATGTTTTTTCTGAAGGTATCTCCATGGAAGGGAGTCATACGTTTTGGTAAGAAAGGTAAATTGAGTCCCAGGTACATCGGACCTTTCGAAATTCTAGAACGAATTGGGGTTGTAGCTTACCGATTGGCAATGCTGCCAAGTCTCTCCAAAGTTCACGATGTGTTCCACGTATCTCTATTAAGGAAATACATGCCTGATCCGACGCATGTACTCACCTATGAGGAATTAGAACTGGAACCCGATCTGTCTTATTGCGAAGTGCCCGTCAAGATTCTTGATACGAGAGAACAAGTGCTGAGAAACCGGACGACGCGTCTGGTAAAAGTTTTGTGGAGAAACCATAATATGGAAGAGGCAACGTGGGAACCCGAGGAACTTATGATGAAGAACCACCCGAGTCTTTTTATGCAGTAATACCCTAGAAATTGCGAGGACGCAATTATTTGAAGGAGGGGAGAATGTTACACCCCAAGCTTCTACGGTACGCTTCTCTTTGAATAATGTGATAGCGTGTGTTGTACGCAACACCGAGTTCTAACACACCATAACTAATCAAACTAGCCATTATGAATAGTAATACCTACTTTTTGAAATTATATATATTTTATATTTGAAAATGGACTTCATTTTTGGATTCGTAATATCAAATTTATCCTAAGGTGAAATTTTGGTACATTTCGGATAACTTTCATATTTTGATGAATAGTGAAAATTACTAAGTTTTAATTAAAAACAACTTTTTTAATCAAAATAATTAATAGTGATAAATTATGAATTTGAGTGGTTTTAAAGTATATTTAGAATATATTTTTACCATTTAATATAATGTTGGTCATTGGACATAATTTTACAATTAAACCGAACATAAACGAGTGTCAATCTTTTGATAGTTATTATCTCTTAAAAACACGCTTTTTGTTTTGACAGCGGGAATTAATTTTAAATTAATTTCTGCCACTTCTGTGTTTTGAATTTAGGAAAATGGATTCCATATTTAGAATCAGGATGTTCAAATTGTGTAAATAGGTAACTTTTATTTTTAGACATTTTGAATAATTACTGCGGTAAATATTTTATTTACCATGGTTAAGGGTAAATCCGGTAAATAAGGGTTAAAAAATAATATTATAATAATACTAAATTACCCTAAAACGTGTCTTAACCCTATTGGTTGATACATGGTCGACCATGGGAATCTTTGGGTCTATTTTGGGACCCCATGGATCCACTTGTAATTGATAATGACACTTTATTTTAATTAAGTTAAAATAAATACAAAAATGACACAAGCATATATCGTTTAGAAAAACAATTGTTACATAGGGTTATATATGTTGGATTTTAGATTATAAATATTCATTAGAAAGATAAAAATATTTCCTACATAATGATATTTTATTTATAATTTTTAGACATTAAATAATTTATTTTATTCATGACACAATGATGATGCAGTAATTACTATAATAGTGAAAAATTAAAATAATTGATATTATAAATACCCAAATAAATATAATATGAAACTTTTAATGAATTAAATTAATTTTCTAGGATAATATGATATATTAGGATTGATTTAATTAACTTTTTTCGAAGGAATAAATCTGTTATGAGTTTCACAAAAATCAACTATTGAATAGTGTCAAAATTGACATAAAAGAGTTCTTAAAACAAATATTATATTATTAATTGATATTAAATTACTAAAAATCTAAGGTTCGGCAAAGAGACTTATATCATGATAGGTGCATCATTAATGTACCACTTGGGGGTCGCTTGGATGTATATAGTAAGTTTATTAACCATATTATATAAAAATACAAAGAGACATTGTAAAAGTGAAACTAATTAACTTAGAGTTAATACTTAAAGATAAGGTTAATATAAGTACCCAAACCTGTCTAAATTCTATTGGTTGAGTGGTTTTCGACCTATACCCACCTTAACCTTTTAATAATCAACTTTGGAGCCATTAGAAACCGAATATGAATTTATTATAAATTAATATTTCTAGCTTTTCCAAGGGTGCCCCTCACCCCTCTTATAAAAGGGCACTCCTCCTTCTCATTTCTTCACACCTTAAAAGCCTTTTGGTTCGGCCAAACTCTGCCCAAATACTCTCCCAACATCCCTCACTACAACCTAGAGGCCTTAGTTTGATCAGAAATCCAACCTAAGGAGCCCTTTTGATCAAATCAAAAGGAAGAACCCGAAGAAGAGGTAATGATTTCACCACCCTTTTCTAAGTTCATTTGTTCTTCCACTTCTTCTTCCTTTGTTCTTACCATTCTAAAATAATAACTCCAGTATCTCACATATACTGTGATGTTATTATAAGTATGGTACAACCATATTCAGTATTCTATCCACCCTTTGAATAACATGTCACCATACGTGCGTACGTACGGCTTACCGTCTCCACATCGTGGTGTAATTGTTATTCAATATAATATTATTTGGATGGGTATAATAATGATGTGTAACTCATGTAAATAATAAATATAACATGTTAATGATTCTGTATATATGATATACCATTCATTTATATATTATTTTAATATCAAAAAAATGATATTGTCACTCGTGCGTACGTACGGACTACCGTCTCCACGAACGCGATGAGATTCATTCTCCATCGTAACCATTCAAGTATAATTATCATTTGATGATTTAAAATTGATTTTTAAGGACTAGATATCATTCTGGATATGAATAAGATACAACAACCATGGCTTATGTAACAAAACATATAAAATAAAATGAGTAAGTTAACTCCCGAAACGACGATAATTCTAAGATATTATTAACAAATCAATGTTAAAAGATCATATATGATATAATATTATTATATATTATTATTGTATAATTTAATAACAACTATTTCACCATTATACAGGAGGTTAACCTACCCCAACCAAGGAAAAGTACAAGGTAAGGGTTTACTTTACAACCTCTTCATTATCCAAGGTTGTTTATACGTAATAATCTACTGGGATCTCTTTATCATCCACATCCATGTTTCTTAAAAATGCATTTCAAAACATTTTTACTATTTACTAGAATATGAGTTAAAGTCATTTATACCCTTTTTGACTTTTATAAGTGATTTATAAAGGAATCTTTCGGTCGTTTTCAAAACAAGGTCCTTTTTAACCTTTTCGACAGAATTAAGGTAAGAATGTTTTTTTAACTTATACGGCGGGTGCGGCTATTTTCCGCCGTTATAAAATCTTCAAAGCTTCCCTTACAATCTTATAAGAATATTTTAAAAGAAAATGTTTTATTTTATATGGATCTTAAATTATTTCAAAATAAAAGGATATATTTATTTAAAAAGAATTTTGATTTCATCTATGTCAACATCCTTTGATGGATTTTAAGATTATTTGAAGTTGATTTATTATGATACAAAACTTCTATATTGTATTGAAGGTTTTGTGATATGTTTGACTGTGGATGTGCTATTTTTATACCATTCATAGTTTATGGTGAAAGTATTGACATTTCATATGCTAGTTTTAATATGAATGTTTATGTTATGTTTAAACCTTTTCATATGGGAATGCATTGGACTTAATATGTGACGGGTGGAGCCCGCTATATCTCCTCGATGCATCGGTAGGTCTCATGAGACAAACTAGTGTCTTGGCACAAGGCCTTGACAAAATCTTATTTGTAGTCTTGGCACGAGGCCTTGGCTATGTGGTTATGATAGTCTGACATTATGCATTCCAACATTATGAAAGTGGTTATTGATTTTTTGCATGTGATTATTCGATTAGTAGAATATCCATGTGAATAAGTAAATGGCATTATTTCATTTTATTTATGTCATACCATGTTGAAAGTTCATATTTAAAAGGCTTTTGTTTTAGTTATACATTGCCTTAAATGTTTATTCTTATTTATGAAAGTTTCCGCTATATTGTTATCCTTACTGGGCATTTGAGCTCACCCCTTTTCTATGTTTTATTTTTCCCAGGATGTGAAGAATTAAGTTATGAATGACCTGCAGGGATTTTATGAGGGGTTAATAGTGTGGATTGTGGAAACATTATGTTGTTGTAGTAGTTTTTCATTTTATGATGTAATGTAAAACTTATGAATATATCTAGTGTTTCCAAGGCTACTAAACCAATCGGTCTTTCGAGATTTGATCTTTCTTGTGATCATGCCAATGTTATGTAATAATGCACCGACTCTGGGTAACTGGGGTCGGGGCGTTACATTTATGCCACTGATTTGAGATATTAATGCAACTATGGAACCGTGACTGTCTCACCATGATAGTGGCACCATGACTATCTCAACGTGACAGTGGTACCATGACTGTGTCATTGTGACAGTGGCACTATGACTGTCTCACCACCAAAGGCAAAGAAGAAGACACTGTTTCAAGTGACACTATTTCAAGACAAATTGTGACACCATTCCTTAATAACTTTTCTACCTTTTTCAATTTAATTTAAAAGTTATTTGTAATGGTCATATTTGAGTCATTTATTGACACTAACATAATTAATGTTTCTTTATAGACTTGTCAGCAGACAGTACGAGGTATGAGGTGTAGAGATAGTGCATCCTGTCAGCTCCAACACGTGCACCTAAAATAAAAAATAAAAAAATGGATCTGGAGCATTAGTGTTCGTGAAATGAGCTACTTTAAAGATATAATAACATCCATGCACTGAATAATACACTAAGAACTCTTGGTTCCTCTTGGTTTAACTAATCTAGATCCAAGCCTCAAACATTCTCACAGTAGAAACCTTAAAACGAAAAAGATCTACAAAGAACATCTCATAAAACTGGAAACTAGAGCACGAGACTCCCGATACTCTATTACAAAAGAGGACTTGAAAATCACATTTGATATATCCTATAATTCCAGAGCTGTATAGAACAACAATAAAATAATTTCTAATCCTTTATCATTATCTTTTCTCTATTGTGTACTATTTTATTACTTTTCGAGAAGTGTTTGTATCTTTATTAAAACACACACTATCTCCTGGATTAAATTGGTGGATATAAGATATCCTCAATAAAATATCTTTTTACACATTTTCCCACCCACATAGAACAATGGAAGAGGTTTCGTGTGACCTGGTAATCTGTTTTCCCACATAGAATAGTGGAAGAGGTCTTGTGACCTAGAAAGTCCTATATACTATTGTTAACCATGATATAGGGTATGGATCAAAGATTATATATATTTTTCTTGGTGTAAGGTGATCACTAAGTGGAGTGGATTATGTCTCATCTTGAGACTAAACCACTTGTTTTATCTTCTATGTGTTTTAATTTATTCTCTCTCTATTTCAATTCATTTTTCAAAAAACTAAATTTTACATGGATAGTTGGTCTTGGATAGTAGTTATAACAGTTTTTCCTTATTAGAGTAGTTTAAAAGGTTGTATCAATATCCCATAATATTATAACTGATAATTAATCAATCATCTAAGAAGCTATTTGAACTATAAAACTATTATAATTTTATTACCTTGATTAACTGTACTGTTTTATTTTAAATTGGGGAATCATTTTAGATAAATATTTTAATATAAATTTTTATAGTAATTCAACTCACCCCCTCTTGAGTTTCATACTCTGAACAACATTTAGTATCATAGGAGGTTTTAAAATCCCTATTTTCAAAATGTTAAATATGTTTTTAAATATTTTTCAACTATGATTTTAATTGAGTTTTAAAGATCTCAAATTTTTTGTTAGTTATAAATATTTAGTTCTTTAACAATTATACACTTTGTTATTTATAATGGATAATATATTGGAAGGTGTTACTACCAATAGACCTTCATTCTTTAATGGAACAAATTATGAACAATGGAAGATTAAGATGAATATGCACTTAGAGAGTATGGGTTTTGAGATTTGGTCTACAATTATAGACGAATATAAAATTTCTAATATTGATAGGCATAATTGGGATGAACCAACTAAGGATGCTTATAATAATAATTTTAAATCCATGAATCCCTTATACATCTCTTTAGGATATGAATATTTTAACAGAATTTCTACATGTAAAACAACTCGTGAAATTTGGGATACCTATCTATTTCACATGAAGAAACCTTTAGTGTTAAATAAATAAGACTTAACACATATACTATTAAATTTTATAACTTTAAAATTAAGCTTTATGGGATTATTTATGATATATATATATTAGGTTTACTGAAATTGTGAATACTATTATTTCACTGGGAAGAGATGTTACAGCCATCCATAGAGAAAATTATGAGAATACTCAGATTTTTACCATATAGATGGAGAGGGAATTCTATCTCAATTATATAATCTTGTGATATTAGTAGGTTTATAGTCAAGGAGATGATATGAAAGTTGATGATGTATAAGGAATAATTAAAATTCAATAAGGAAGGGGAAGTTAAACTGAAGATAAAGTTAGTGGCTTTCAAAACCACCACTTCTAAGAATAAGGAAAAGGAAAGGATACAACCTCATTATAATTATACAAGTAATGAATATTCATCATCATACACTGATGAGGAAGTGACTCAATTAGCTAGATGATTTAAGAAGTTTTATAAAAGAAAGAACTTTTTCAGAATTCCCAACTTCAAAAAAATATATGATCACAAGGGAAACTGGAAGAAGAATCAACAAATAAGTGAAAAATATGTTGACATATTCTAGAATGAGTATAAGAGAAAAGGACATGTGAAAGTAGGTTGTACTAAGCTAAAATATAAGAATAAATATGAGGATAAAGATATAAAATATAAAAATTCCATGAAGGAAAAATGGAGTGATTCTGAGAATAGTTCAAGTTACTTAGAGTTTTCACATGATGAAAAGGATGACAAGGCCAATATGTGTTTTATTAAAAACACATATGTGGTAAAACTAAATTATCCTATACAGAATTATTATTATTCTAGAGATAAAAGTGATTCTGAAAATACGACCAGTGAAGAATTATTTGAATATTGTAATATTCTTGAAGAGACTTTTAATAAAGTAAAACATAAATATGAATCTTTAAAGAAACAACATGCCTTTACTAATACTATCAAATCTGAACTTACTGTAGAAAAATAGAAAAATGTTCAATTACTCAAGGAGAACAATGAACTTAAATTATATAATGGTGAATTATAAAAGGACCTAAAAATATTTACCAATGAAAATAATACTCTTACATATATTCTTGGTAATGAAATTTCTCTTAGATACACTAATGGTATAGGATACCAAAATGGGAAAAGAAATTTCACCAAAAACAAGTTCGTAACTAAATCTAGAAAATCTATTTTTCTACCAAAAAATGAAAATCTTGCTGTTAGTTCCAGTTCTGGAAAATATTTTACTACCTCTATATTTTTTCGACCAAATAGATTCTATTTTTAAAATATGTTATATAATGCTGATAGGAAACCCATTAAGTATATGTAAGTTCCTAAAGCACTGATTAATAATGTTACTGGACCCAAACAAATTTGGGTACCAAAATCTATTTTTGATTGATTATTATGTAGGAAATCTATTTGAAGAGATCATGTAAAGGCTTATGGTACATGGATAGTGGATGTTCAAGACACATGATATGAGATTACTCATGAAACAATAATTTAATAATGATTGATGGTGTGAATGTTACCCTTGGTGATAATGATAAAGGAAAAATAATTTTCTTTGGTCAGATCGGTAACTCTAACTCAATTTTAATTTCTAAAGTGATTTTTATTGATGGATTGAAATATATTAATCTTAGTATTTCACAACTATGTGATGATGGATTTCATTTTAAATTTTAAAATGATGCTTTTAATGTTTTTAACTCTAAAAATGAACTAATATTCTCTACCTTTAGAAATGAAAATGTTTATGCTGTTAACTTTGATTCTTTAGTTTCTCAAAATGTTTCATGCTTAAGTGTTTTTCACAAAGAGTTTTTTATTTGTCATAGAAGACTAGGACACCACAATATAAACTCCCTTAGAAATATTACTAGAAAAATTTTAGTCAAGTACTTACCCAAAATTGAGTTTCCAAATGATAAAGTATGTAATCTTTGTCAAAAGGGTTAACAACACAAGATCTCTTTCAAACCAAAGAAAGAAGTTTCAACTTCTCAACTGCTCAAGTTGGTTCACATGGATTTTTTTGGACCATCTATAGTTTCTAATTAAAATGGGATGCACTATATTTATGTTCTTGTAGATGGTTATTCTAGGTATACTTGGACCTTCTTCTTGGATCACAAAAGTGAAGCCTTCTCTCATTTACCCAAGTATACTAGGACTGTAGAAAATTTTAGTGGACTTAGGATAAAATCTATAAGAAGTGACCATGGTCGTGAATTTGAGAATCAAGAGTTTGAATTATTTTTCTCACAAAATGGATATAGTCATAACTTCTCTACCCCCAAGACACCTCAACAAGATGGAGTTATAGAAAGAAGAAATATAACCTTTCAAGAAATTACAATAACCATGCTTAGTGAGTATGACCTACCAATTTATTTTTGGGCTGAAGCTGTAAATACAACATGCTATATTATTAATAGAGTGTTAATTAGACCTATTATTAAAAGATCTCCTTATGAGTTATGGAACAATAGAAACCCCAAAGTTAATTACTTCAAAATTTTGGGTTGCAAAGTATATATTCATAACACTAAGGATAATCTTGATAATTTTGCATCCAAAAATGATGAAGGAATTTTTATAGGATATTAAATCTCTAGTAAATCCTATAGAGTCTTTAATAAAATAACCAAATGTGTGGAAGAATCTATACATTTCAAATTTGATTAAATAGATCCACATGAACCTAATACACCCCTAGAGAATCTTGAGGATGATATGTCAAATCTGAACATCAATGATAAATATTTTGACCAACTTATAAAGGAATCTGTTAAAACATCCAGTTCTGGAAATTCTCCAGATTCAAGCCATAATGAACTTGAACCTATTGAAGAACCTGAAATTTCTATCCCTTCTTTTTCTATACCTGTTAGAACCCTTAAGAACCATCCTTTGGATGTTATAGTTATAGATTTAGATAAAGTAACACATACTAGAGCTTCTCTTAGAAATCAGGTTGAACATCAATATTTTATATCAGAACATGAGCTTAAAAAACATCAATGATACTATCAATGATGAATTTTGGGTGATGGATATGTATTAGGAGATAAATCAATTTTAAAGGAATAAAGTTTGGAAACTTATGGATATACCTAAAGACACCTTTTCCATATGAACTAAATGGGTGTTCAGAAACAAAGTAGATGAAGTTGGTAAGATAGTTAGAAACAAATCTAGATTTGTTACACAAGTTTATAGTCAAGAAGAAGGAATTGACTATGAAGAAACCTTTTCACCATCATCTATAATTGAATCCATTATAATCTTTCTTGCATATGCAGCAAATCTAAATTTTAAACTATATCAAATGGATGTCAAGAGTACATTACTAAATGGTTATATAGTTGAGGATGTTTTTGTTGAACAACCCCCTGGTTTTACAAACCCTCACTTTACAAATTATGTTTTTAAATTAACAAAAGATTTATATGGAATAAAGTGAGCTCCAAGATCTTGGTATGATAGATTAATTAGTTTTATTATTTCAAAATGTTTTACAAAAGGTATAGATGATCCTAATATTTTTATAAAATGAATTTATAAAGATTTTTTAGTTTTTCAAGTCTATGTAGATGACATTATTTTTGGATCTTCAAGAAATTATTTTTATACTAAGTTTTCAAAAATAATGAAAATTGAATATGAAATGATTTTGATGGGTGAACTAAAATTATTTCTTGGATTTAAAATCTTTAAAAATAAAGAAGGTATTATTTTAAATCAAAGAAATATACTAAAATATTTTAAAACTTTTTGAATTGGATATCACTAAGAGTAGTGATACTCCAATGATCATTACCTGTAAGTCAGATCTTGATGAAAATGGTGAATCTATTGATCAAACCACTCATAGATGAATTATTGGAAGTTTACTCTACTTAACTACAAGTCAGCCTGATATTATGTTTAGTGTTTGAATGTGATCATATTCTCAAGAAAATATCAAAGAGTCACATCTCTATGTTGTTAAAAAGATTTTCAAATACCTCAAACATACAACCAATTTAGGACTATTCTATCCTAGAGGACAATCATTTCATTTAGTTATCTTTTCAGATGATGATTTTTGTGGTTGTAAGTTAGATAGAAAAAGCACCTATGGAACATGTCACCTTTTAGGCAAGTCTCTAGTATCATGATGTAGTATGAAATAAAATTGTGTTGCATTATCTACTACCGAAGATGAAAGCATAGATGGTGGTTGTTTTTTTGCACAAATTTTGTGGATGAAACACACATTACTAGACTATGGATATCAATTTAGATATGTACCTATAAATTGTGACCATAAAAGTTATATTAACATTTCAAAGAATTAGCTTTCACATTATAGAAAAAAAATATTTATGTAAGGAATCACTTTTTGAGGGATCATTATCCAAAAGGTGATATCACTTTAGAATTAATTGTCTTAGAACATCATCTTGTTGATATATTCACTAAACCACTAAATTATAAAAGAATAAATTACATCATGCATGAGTTTGGAATGATAAGACTCAAGTCTACAGTTTACTATTTTAGAGTTTACAATTTCATGATTCAAGGTTTCACATGTTAATATATTATAGTTACTATCTCAGACTTATGGTCTCATAGTTATCGTCTCTCGGTTACAGTCTCATGATTGTTGTATTAATAATATGGTCAAACTGTTTGGAGTCACACCGTAATGATGAAACCGTGATGACCCATTCTGGTCTCACCGCAATGACTTAGATTTCTATTTTTAAAATTTTCTTTTCCATATTGTTGTATCAATTAATTTATTATTTTTATACCATGCTTTTATGTTTTCGATGCTTGAAATCCCTAAGTGATAAAAATCCAATATTTTTCACTACACTCTTCACTCAAACTCTCTTCTCTTGAAACCAAAACCCTTCTCTCTCAAAATGTTAGCCCTCTTTCAACCATTCACCTTTCTCGAACCCACATTGGATGCCTAGAATAAAGCACTCATCTTCATTAACTCTTGAGAAGTGCATATCTCAGAAGAGAGTGTAAAAGGCTATGAAAGTAATGCTAGAGGGACAGCTAAATCCATGCCTTGCTAATAGAATAGTAGTACCAGAGAATGAAGTCTACCTGAAGCGGTTGCTGAAAAGTAAGTCACTTGTTTTGATTGTACGGAAATAAAATGGATGGCTGGACTGGTTCACAAAAAAGAAAATACTGATTTATCCAAAGCATGTTTCTCAGTTTTATAAGTATGTTCAGTTTCCATTCAATGCCGAAGATTACTTTGTAGAAAGAAGATGGATTAATGGTCAATGGTGTAATTTTTCTTCGATGCTATGGGATGGATGCATAGGGATACCTCATGAAAGAATATTTGAGGATTACTAAAGAGGGCCTCCTCTGATTAGTGATGTGTTTAACTTAGAAGAGTCCCTTGTAAGTCTGACTGGAAATCAAAAATAAAATAATGGAAATTGTAGATGAGGTAGATGGTGAGACAAGGCTGTTATTTAAGTTTATCCAAAATTTTATTTTTCCAAGGAAGGGGTAATTTTCTATACATAATTATAAAGATTAATTTATGATACATCTTATAAAGAATGGGCATAAGATCAATCTGTGTAAGTATATTATAATTCACATGTGTTAAATGATCAAGACAACTTCCAAATATACCTCTCTATTTTATTCAAGATTTATTTCTGCAATGTTGTTTTTCAGAGGAGTTGTTTTCTCAAATGAAGAAGTCATTGAAGATTATGATTTTTGCATCTCAAAGGATACAATTAGAAGAATAAAAATTAGCTGGAATCCTTTCAAAACGTTTTGGGTGGAAGACAATGAAATATTTTATGAAAGTTTAATCCAGTTGAGAATACTTCTAGACCTAAGAACAAATATGACCCTGGTTTGGAACCAGATGAAGTTGTTGATTATTCAGATGAAGAAATATAAGATGCAGTAGATGAACCTAAGGAATGAAGTGTCTTAGACAAGGAATATAGTGGCATGCCGATTACACAAGAGATGGTTTCTATAAATATTATTGCTGAAAAAGGACATTCTCCTGGTATAGAAGAACAAGTTGTTCGTGAGGAACATTTAGAAGAGCCTGCTGTTGAAAACGAGCTGGCTATTGAGGAATAATTTTTTTTCGA
Organism: Viscum album; assembly: GCA_963277665.1. NCBI lineage: Eukaryota > Viridiplantae > Streptophyta > Magnoliopsida > Santalales > Viscaceae > Viscum > Viscum album. The sequence continues at coordinate 1,151,463,906 of OY728162.1, forward strand.
GGAAGGACTTGCTGTTATGGAAGAGTCAGAAGAGAAAGTTGAACCTGAAATAATCCTATCTACTGAGGAGAGAATGGAACAAGATTTTTTGCTAGCTAGAAAAGAAATGAGTAATCCTGAAAAAGATAAAATTTTTGAAATGGGTTAAGATATTTAATCTCTTAGTCCCAGAAGATATGAACCTATTAAGAGGGAGAATCACCCCATTTTAGAAAGTGTTCAAGTTCCCAATCCTATTGACCAAATCTTTTTGGATACCTTGTATAAGTTTCCTAGCTATTTTGATGTAGAAAACACCCAAGAGGCCTCGATAAAAGGCATAGATCTTTCCACCATGTTTCAATTGAAACCAATTTTGGATATAGAAGTAACCTATGCTAAGGATCCTGAACCTGTTGCAATTCCTATTCCTAAACATACTCAATAATCTTCTGATTTTTTGAGTCACAGTAATCTGAAAGATTTTATAAACACCTTGTTAGCTGGATTTGAAAATATCATGAAGTCACAACCTACCCAAGTAACTAATCCCAGTGAAAGAGATATTTCCTTTATATTATAAAAAAATCATATTAAAGATTCAACTAAATATTCATCATTAAATACAAGAAGTTAAGATTGACAATAAAGAGATGAGTGATGAGATTGAGTCTCTAAGATCTATAGTTGATGATATAAATAAAGTGTTGAAAACTGGACAAGATCTTGTTTCTCATCCTGTTGAGGATTTAGATAATTATATCCCACATAAATTTGTATCTATGATTCAACCAAATTTCACTTCAATATATGAAAAATTGGTTTAGATAAACATAAAGATTGTCAATGAGACGTGTGAGATTGTTTTTTGACTTAACAAGATGACTGATGAGTATAAGGGATGTTTACAGAAAGATCTAAATCAACTTAAGTCTCTCACTTCTTCCATTACAGCTTCCAATGCCACTAGAAATCCATCTCAACCTATGGACTATGAACTGATCAGAACAATTTTTAAAGAAGATCTTCAGTCAGTATTCAGTATTTTGATAAGCAAGGATTATCTGTTGTCATAAAGAATAGTGACTGAGTTCTTGATTTAGTGAGGATACATTCAAAGATTTACAATTATGCTCAAGAAGAAATCTCTAATAATGTGGACTTCTACTTTAAGAAAATTTATTCTAAGCCTGATCTAACCAATCCCTTCAAGTACATTGTAGATAATTTGAAAATTCATCATGTCACTCAAGACTTCAAGACGCAAGTTCAAAAGATGAAATATTTAACTCCTTGTTTGGACATGTTCCTAGAGAACAATGATTATTTTGATAAGTCTATGCAGTATGGAGGTGAGATCATCACTAATTTCGTTAAATTGTTGAAGCCCTATCTCCATGTGAAAAGTACTTCCATTCTGGCGCCTGCAGCTACCCCTTTGTGTCCTATTTCAATCCCATCCTCATCTACTACTTCTTCTCCTACTACCATGTCTGTATCTCAGGCTCTAAGCTAGATTGGACCTATTATTATTGACCATACCTTACCTCAGTCTTCAACCAAACAAACTCTAGCACCTTATGTTTTTGAAGGAGTGCCTCTTCCTTCTCTCTCTATTGGACATATCCCTTATCGAACCTCTACTTAAACTATTGTGGCCCCTCCTGATGTTTCTTATAATGGAAAAGAGATGACTGCTAGTGCTAAATAGACATGGAGGATGTCTTTTGATAGGGATGTATTTTATTTTTCCTTCAAGTTGTAATGACCTTTATCTGTCCATCCCCTATAATGTGCACTATTTTTTTTTTATTTCTTTCCTTACTTTAGTTTTTGTTATTCTTATTCTAGTTTTAATAATCCCAAAAGGGGGATAAATAATAAATTTTTTTACTAAAATATATCGCTAATAAATGTAATGATTGTTTATCATCAAAAAGGGGGAGATTGTTGGACTCTTCATGTTTTAATGCTCCCAAATCTAGATAATCATATTTGAATCTGGTAAACAATGTTTGATATTGTTCTATTAGGTTTTATTATACTAATTATTAATTATAATCAATTCTTTGAGTATTACTTCTTAATATAGTTTATAGATATTTGGATAAGTTTGAGAAACCACAAGTCTGCCATCGGTTCTGGATTTTGATAAAGTCCATGACACCGTAAACCTAACACCATAACCCTAACACCATAATCTAGACATCATGACTCTGACACCATAACCAGTTCCAGATTTCATAAAGCCTATGACACTGGTTCCTTGCTACCATCTCCAATACATCATAATAAGACACCATTAAGAGTTTTGACAAAGGACTAGACACTATTACCTGAGACACCGTAAACCTGACACCACATATATGACAACTGTTCCATATCTCAATGCAACCGTGGCACCGTGACTGTCTCACTGTGAAAGTGGCACTATGACTATCTCACTGCTCAAAGTCAAAGGATAAGACACTTTTCTAAGTGACACCATTTCAAGACAAACCGTGACACCATTCCTTAATCACTTTTCTATCTTTTTCAATTTAATTTAAAAGTTATTTATAACAATTTTATTTGAGTCATTTAATGACACTAACATAATTAATGTTTCATTATAGACATTTCATCAGATATTATTAGGTACGAGGTGTGGAGATAGTGCATTTAGTTGGCTCCAACAGATGCACCTAAAATAAAAATAAAATCTTGGCTCCGGAGCATTAGTGTTCGTGAAGTGAACTGCATGAAAGATAGAATACCATCCATGCATTGAAGAACACATGAAGAACTCTCAATTTTTGGTGGATGAACTACTGTAGAATAGAGCCTCAAACATTCTCATAGTAGAAACCCTAAGAATAATGAGAGATAGAAAGCACATCTCATCGAACTGAAAACCAGAGTACTAGACTCACGATACTCTCTTTCCACAAGGGGACTTGAAAATCACATCTTCTACATCCTACAATTCTAGAGTTTCATAGGACAACACTTAGATAATTTCTAATCCTTTCTCGTTATCTTTTCTCGGTTGGGTACTGTTTTATTACTTTTCAAGTAGTGTGTGAATCTGTATTAAAACAAATGGTGTCTCCTATATTAAACTGGAGGATACAAGATATCTGCACTCAAATATCTTTTTACACATTGTTTCACCCACGTAGAACAGTATAAGAGGTCTTGTGTGACTTGTTTGTTAGTTTTCCCACATAGAACAGTGGAAGAGGTCTTGTGACATGGACAATCATGTGTACTATTGTTAACCCTAATCTAGGGTGTGTATCAAAGCTTATATATATATTTCTTGGTGGTAGGTGATCACTAAGTGGAGTGGATTAGGTCTCGTTTTGAGACTAAATGACTTGTTTTATTCATTGTGTGTTTCAATTTAGTCATTCTCTATTTTAATTCATTTTTTAGAAAATATATATTTTATTTTCATAGTAGGTCTTGGATAGTAGTTATAACTATTTTTCCTTATTATAGTAGTTTCAAAAGTTGTATCAATATCACATATTCTTATTACTAATAACTAATCAATCTTCTGAGAATCTATTTGAATATTCAAACTATTATAATTTTATTACCTTGTTTAATTGTATTTTTTTAATTTAAATTGGGGAATCTTTTTAGATTAACCTTTTAACAGAAATTTTTATAGGAACTCAATTCACCCCCCTCTTGAGTGTCCTGCTCCGACCAACATTTCCTACACATCTCCAATGACTTATGGATAATGTTTCTAAAGTATCAAAATAATATGAATGTTTTTTTTCAGTTTTGAGTATGTCACTTTTCTTTTTTACTAAAATTTCATTCTAAAACTCAAACATGCACTTTGAATCATACCAATAACATTGTGTATCAGATTGAGGTGCGGTTGATTTCTAAAATCAAAAATGACTTATCGATCATTTTAATATAGTATTTAAACAATTTGAATGTGTTTTCTCAGTTTTGAATAGGTTAGTTGACCTTTTTATTAAAATTGATGTCAATTTTAAATAAAAACATGTACTTAGAGTCATGTCAGTCACACTATGCATAGGATTGAGGTGTGGATGATTCATGGTCATCTCAAAATAGTTATGGATCATTTTTATAAATTATCAAAATAATCTGAATGTATCTGTTTGGTTTTGAGAAGGTCAATTTTTTCACTAAAATTAATGTCAATTTTAAATAGAGATGCACTTAGAGTCATACCGATCACACCGTGAATCGGATTCAGGTGTGCCTAATTATGACATGTTTTAAATCACTTGTGGATAGTCTTCATAAAGTTTCAAAACAATATGAATGTTTTTTCTTGATTTTGAGTACATAACTTGTCTTTTTTTTCTTCTAAAATGTCATTTTAAACTTAAAACATGCACTTTGACTCATACGGATCACATCGTGTATCGGTTTGATGTGAGACTGATTCCTACATTTCACAAATGATTTTGGAATCAATTCCTTAAATTATCCAGAAAATCAGAGGGTGTTTTCTTGATTTTCAGTGAGTGAAACATTTTAAAGTCAAATGTCACTTTTAAATAGATAATGGACACATTGATTCAATTTTATATTTTACTAAAATTAATTTCAATTTAAAATAAAAAGTACTTTGAGTTATAATGGCCACATCGTGTGTTGGATTGAGGTGCGGTTGGTTCCTACACATCCTAAAGTCTCAAAACAATCATAACTACCAATGTTACCATGATTTCCATTGAATTTCTTTGTCAAACTGCCAATACTGCATGAGTAGCTTCGAACAAACCACATAAACTTCAAAAAATGAATCCAATTGCTTAAGAAAACAATTATTATGTGAGTAATAATAAAAAGAAATAAATTAAATATAAATATGAAAAAACACATTAATTCTTTAGATAAGGATTTTACTGTGAAAACATAAAGATTTCCTCTCTAATTAAGAAGAAGAAGAATCATTTCTCTTCCTGCAAAGATAATAGAGAGAAATTGAAAGAAATTGATAACTGAAACATTGTAGGGTGAAATGGTTTTGATGGAGAAGAAGAATTAAAGTTGGAAGAGCACCCCAACTCGAACAAAATACTGCACCTATATAAGAAAAAAAATTATTATGTGAGTGATAATTAAAATAAATAAATTAAACATAAATGTGAAATGATAAATTACTTCTATGGACCATGCTTTTACTGTGAAAACATCAATATTACATCTTTAATTAAGTAGAGGTAGCATCATTTTTATTCCTGTAAAGTTAGTGGAGAGAACTTACAAGAAATTGATAAATTCAACACTATAGGGGTGAAAAGGTTTTGCGGGAAAAGAATCATGAAAGTTGGACAAAACACCCCAACTCAAGAAAAATAATCCACCTATATAAGAAAAAGAATTATTATGTGAGTAATAATAAAAATAACTAAATTAACAATAAATATGAAACAATAAATTTATTTTATAGATAATAATTTTACTATACAAACATCACAATTATATATGTGATTGATAAGAGGTTGAGTCATTTCTCTTCCTACAAAGGCAGTGGAGAGAAATTTAAAGAAAGTGATAAATGAAAGATTGAAGTGGTGAAAAGTGTTTGAGGTAGAAGAACTATGAAATTTGGACAGAGCACCCCAACTCGAACAAAGGAATCCACCTATATATGAAAACAATTATTATGTAAGTAATACAAAAAACAAATAAATAAAAAATAAATATGAAATAATACATTAATTTTATGGATAGTTATTTTAAAATGAAAACATTAAGATTACCTTTGTGATTGAGCAGATATAGCATCATTTTTCATCCAGAAAAAGCATTAGAGAGAACTTGAAATAAAGTGATAAATGCAACACTTTAGGGGTGAAAAGTTTTTGAGGGAGAAGAAGCATGAAAGTTGGACAGAGCACCCCAACTCAAACAAAAGAATTCACCTATATAAGAAAACAATTATTATGTGATTAATACTAAAAATAAATAAATTAAACATAAATATGATACAATAGATTAATTCTATGGACATTGATTTTACTGTGAAAACATCAATATTACCAATTTGATTGATTAGAGACAACATCATTTCTCTTTTTGCAAAGGCATGACACATGGATATAAATATTCTAAAATAAATGAACTCTGCAAAGAATAATGAAGATTAAATCAATTTTTTATTATAAAAATTTTCAGTAAAATAGAGAAATTATATCATAAAATTACCTTTACTTCTTTCCAAAGGGTTTCCTTGTTCCAGAAATAATAAAATAACAAAACTAAGGATTCTATGTGGACTTAATTGTGGTTTAGAAGACTATATGGATGTCATGAAATCACGATACAATTAATTATATTGATGTATATTATTCTCCATTTATCAATGTATCCAAAACAAGGATTGGTTGTGTATCACTCAAAAAGTTAATAAAAAAACTAAGTATTCTCTGTGTACTTCACTGTTGTTGGTTAACTACCGATTAGTATAGAATCTGACACGAACTTCATGTCCGACATCCCCATGATGCTCTCATCCCACACATGCTCTCCACCATATCTATGTTCAAGAATATAATTATTTTTTCTCTCTCTATTTGTGCGATGAGAGCATCATAGGGATTTCATGCTATAAGTTCTGGTCAGATGTTATTCTAAGCGGTAGTTAACCAACTGTAGTGAAGTGCATAGAGAATCATTAGTTTTTTATTAGATTTTTGAGTGATGCACAACCAATCCTTGTTTATGATACATTGATTAATGGATCCAAATAGACATCAATATTGTTCAAACTCTTCTAAACTAATTTTTCTTGAATAACAACAACGTAAACATAGGTAGAGAATTTTAGAAGGGTTGTCTGCATGCTCTCTTGCAAACTTCATGAACTATTTAACTCCAGCTTCATTTTTTTCAAAAGATTAGCATGTATCTATTTTCTATTTATATCCATAATATTTGTTTCATAAAAATATTAATTTTATACAACATATAAATAAATACACACAATATATTCATTATCAAAAGTGAAAGTTATAGAAAATTATAATAAGGGGAACTCAACATTAGATTGTTTCAAAGAATTTAAGTATGTTGAAGAAAATGGGTAATTAAATTTAAGAAAAGAGTTACTCCTCATCAAATCTTTTTTAAATACTTTATACAAATGAAAATATAATATAGTAAATTAAAGAGTAATAAGAAACTAAAATATGATAAAAAAGAATAATAAACTATCATTCAATAAACTCGTAGATATTAAAATGTATTGGAATAAGTGATGTAGAAACCTAAGGAATTGTTACATTTAAAATTAATGGTATATCAATATTTGAAAACATATCAAGACTCTTGGGATGTCATATCACCACACCGACCCATCCCAAGAAATTCAAGGTACTCCAACTGGATGTAAAATTAGCATTTACTAATGGATTACACGAATAGGAATTACATAAAACAAATATATAGTTTTCCCATTATTTAATATGGGAATAATGTTTAAAAATTGACAAATTTGATGCATGAATTGAAATAAGAACTATGATATTAGTGTTAAAGATTAGATTAATTATTAAAGAAACTTTAATTTAAAAAATGATTAATTGATCATAATTATTACATAGAAAATAATTTTATGGATAGATTGAAAGTATTTATCAATGTGGATGAAATAATATTTAGAGGTTCAAGAGATAAATGATGATAATAATTTTCTACATTAACAATGACCAATGTTTAAATGGTAAAGATCAGTGAGTTCACATTTTCCTTAGTTGATAGGCAACTCATGGAATTCATAGTATATTTATTTACCAATCCATGTATTTAAGGGAAGTGTTTTATAAGAAACTCATATAATTCATGTAACTGATGGGATATTTATAATCTTGGGAAATAAATTTGGGAAATGTAACAAAATAAAACAACCAACGATACTCCATGTGACTCTATGTGTCACCACTGAGTCTAGAAACAATAAACTCTCCATGAGAGATCAAGAGTGTTTTGAGAGACGAAGCTCAGCCCCAGTAGTGATTACCTAATGGTGATGGTCGCAGATCCGTCCCCCTCCTCCTCGACCAGGGGAGGGGGGAATTCCATCCCCTCATCCTTATTGGCTCGACCCTTCAGCCCTTTTACGAACTCAGATTTCCTTCCCCCCTTTCTGTCAATCTTGCTCTGCCCTAAGGTTCCCGATCTTCTTAACGGCTCGCCCCAGCTTTCAATCTCAACAAAAGAGTTCAACGAGGCCTCAGATCTTCACAGGTTGATTCTCATTGCCCATTTTAGTGGTCATCGTCCCTCTATCGATGCCTTTGATTAGTTTGTATTTGAATCATGGGATCTCCAAGAACGCGCGGTGGTGGGTCTCCTCGATCGGAGTCACCTTATGATTCAATTTGCCTCGGAGGATGATTTGACTTCCGCCTGGTCCAGAGCCCCGCGAGCTTTCAACGGATGGGGCTTCGTTCTTCTTCATTGGTCTTTAGGGTTCAACATGAATCACCTCAAGCCTTCGTTTGTGGTTTGGGTAAACATTCCCGACATTCCTCTACCTTTCCAAAACCCTTCAATTATCCGAATGTTAGGCAATATGGTTGGTAGATACCTGTGTTCTGATAGCCATACGTCTGCGGTCAGTCACCCAATCTCCCCCTGCATATGCGTCGAAGCAGATGTTTCAATGTCTCCCACGAAATGACTATAGATTTTAGTCGGAGATGAGTTTCACTGGAGACAACATGTGGTCTTTGAAACATGGATCTCGTTCTACCGAGGGTGTCACAGATTTTGTCATTTGGTCTCAATCTGTCTTCATGGGCACAGGGTGTTGTACGTCGATACCAGTGCATCAGAGGGGCTTGTGGTGAAGTATGATCCTATTGTGAATTAGAATGTATGAGTTTTTGATGGTATGGATAAGAAAATGGAGGGTATGGGGTTTCTCCAGAGGGGGGGGGATTGCATCAGTCCAGGTGTGGAGGCCAATTCACGGGAGGTTCCCCAGTAATGGCCTCCCCTAGTTCCTCTAGTGGTATTGAAGGTTGTGGAATGCAAGGAGGCTAGGCCGTGGGTGATGGCTCCTTTACAGTGTAAATAAATAAGGTCGATTGGGAACCCACAGGTGGTTTCTATGTTCAATCGTCTGAAACAAGGCATAGGAATTCCATTGTAGGATCTGGGTGCCAATGTGGAGCAGCTTCTAAGACATCATGCATGCATCGATCTTGAGAAGATGACTCAGTCAGTGCTCTTGTGGAGAAGAAGAAGATCACTCAAGGGGCCCCAGGTAGTGTTTCTAAAGGGGTTGACAATGGTGTAGAGGCCAAGTTTCTGGGAAAATCATTATAGAAGCTCTCTTTGGTATGTGATGAAGAGTTTTAGATTGACCAAAGAAGGCTGGATGAGGGGATGGAGGCTGAGCATCCTGGATCAAAGCAAGAGGAACCCCTACTATTTGATGCAGTGGAATCTGGAAAAAGGAGGTCAGGTGAGGGGGTGTCTTGTGTCCCCAAGACACTGGAGAGGCTTCTCAGTGCCTGGCTCTGGAGGAACACCCAATAGCATTCTAATTCATGGGTCAAGGGTTCGACCAGACAGGAGCTGCAGAAGAACCAATGCAGGTCATGCTGGCTAGAATTTCCTATGACGAGAAGCTTCAATCTGAGGATTCGACTCTATATTCTCAAAACTGGCTTGTAGTTTTAGGGGAAGAGTTTTTCCAGGTTAATGAGGATGCCAGAGCGATAGATAATGAAAAGGACCCCTAGGTGGATATGTAAGCATCTCAAGAGGAAATGGACGAGACCTCAGATTTAGCTGAGCCCAAGGAATGAGTCATAGAGGAGGAATATATTAGATCCTCCTCGTGGAAGGGAAAGAACATAATTATGGATTCAGAATGCTTCATAATGGACAACCGGAGGGCGCAACATAGGAAGGACTACTCCAATATTCCTAGTCCTACAGTTACTAGATCAACATCCAATGGTAAAATTCCACCGAAGGGTCCTACAGTTGGCGACTCCATCCCCCTGAAAAAACACAAAGGTTATGACCAGCATGAGGTGGCTGAAATCTCCAAGGACCTAGTGGAAGCAGGATACAAGGATGTCGCTCCCGTCATTCCTTCAGGTGATAAGGGGCTGCTTGGTCCTAGGCAGAAGCATGATGTAGGCTTCAATGAAGTCCCTCATCGACAAGTTACTTTGGTTCTAGAACACATGGAACATTTAATGCATTTAGATGAAATAACAGAGAATGATCTGGATATTAAGGCGTTAAAGAAGATGAGATCGCTTTAGGTGAACACTACTAAAGAGAAAAGGGAATGGATAGATAAGCAGGTTTGTATCTTTCTTAGAGGACTCAACATGGGGAAGATCAACAAGGAGGAATATAGACAATCATGGGACAAATTGACTCATCTTTATGAAGGCACCTTAAAGGGCTACCATGACCTCCAGGTTCATTCTATCCCTTGGATTTTGTTTAGAGAGATTAGTTCCAACCAACTTAAACTTTTTTTCAACAAATCTAGCATGTCCTTTGGTGTTGAAACTGGAAAGATGTAAGGGTTATCATTTCTCCCTTAAAAGTGTTTACAATAAAAAATTTAATGTTGATAATGATGAGAGATGAAGAGTTGAATCAAAATTGGAAACTAAGAAAATCAGAAGGTGTGCCTCGCTAGTATAAAATCACTAAAACACAAATAATGACACCATCAAAGAAGAAATCAAAAACAAAACCAAAAATACACAAAGAAAATTGGAAGGACTACCTTGTTAGGTAGAAGAAAATCTGAGACCCTCTTGAGAAACCCTAAAAGAAATCAGACACTGGATGTTAGATGAGATGTTTGAGCAACTATATGCAGTCAAGTGGTGTGATCTGCGCTTTGATTCACCAAGGAGGAGTGTCAGTAGTGGGTGGATTCCATGGAAATATTTTGATATTGCGAAGGGTTCACAAATTATTAGGGTTTTTTATTTGGACCAGGACACTTTTATCAGCGCTAAACTTATAGCATTGAAAAATGTTCATTTTATCAGCATTTTTGTTAGCACTGATAAAGCCTCATCTTTTTTAGTGTGAAAAAAGCTTTGATAAAGATGCTTTTAACAGCACTTATTACTTAAGCGTGGTTAAAGGATTTATAATTGTCATTATAAATAAAAATAAATATAAATATAAATATATTGAATGTATTCCTTGTTAAATATATTGATTATAAATTTACAATTATTTATTTATAATTATAGAGTTATTTTTGAAAAATAATATTTATATCATTATATATATTTATATAATTATACATATATATATTTAATAAATATATATAAATATAAATATAGTAAACATATTAATTATTTAATTAAATTTATTATAAATTTAATAATTATTTAAATATATATATATAATTATTTATTTATAATTTTATAAACACTTTAAATAAATTATTTATTTTTAATTATAAATATATAGTTTTATAAATATATTAAATGTACATTTATAAATATTTTATTTGTAAATACTTTTTTACACATATTTTTTTGACATTATTAATGAATATCTATTTTTAAGTGCATGCACATATGTTAAAAATGAGTGAAATTGAATAAATTAAGAATAAGTACACTTTAACAATATTGTAAAAATAGATAAGTTTTATGTGTTTGAATTGCATATACAAATGCATTAATTACGTATATGTGAAATAAATATAACACAGATTTTATCTATGTTAAATTGAAAAATCAAACGACGTTAAATTATATGTTAAGTACTATGAAATTAGTCAATATTTTTAATTCATGTTACTTTTTAATTATAAACCATTATTCAATAAATATATGAATATTTAATTTAAAGTGTATAAATATTTTTCTAACATATATATCATATTTATATTCATTAATATATGTCTATATATTTAATATATACAATTTAATAACATTAATTATCATAATTATATAATTAATAAAATAATTAATATTTAATAATGTATAATCAATTTATTCATTATTATCAATAATTATTTAATTAATAAAAATATTAATATTTTTTTTAATAAACTCATTTTTTTTATTTTTATTTTATTTAATTATTTCATTTTATTTATTCAGACCTTCATCAAATCTAAAAATAAAGCACTCATAAACAATACGCTTAATCTATGCTAAAAAGAACTGATAAAGATTACCCTTTATCAGTGCTAAAAATAAAGAATTAATAAAGGAAACTCTTTATCAACACTAAAAATAAAGTGATTATAAAGGTTTCCTTTATCATCACTAAAAAAAGCACTGATAAAAGGTCAAATTTATCTGCAGTGATAAATATGCCATTTATTAGCGTTTTTTCTTACAATGATAAATACCAGTGTTTTTAAAGGCCAGTTTTATAGTAGTGTATTTGATTATTTACACATAATATTCCATAATTTGATGGGTGATTATGGTTAAGAAATTTTTAATTTTGAAATACTATAGTTATAACTAAATTATAATAATATTATTTAGATTTTTTAAGGTTTTAAATGATTTTTTAATATTTTTTGATAAATAATTAAAATCTATATGAATAACAGAAAAACTTCACTTTGTAGAGGTGGTAGTTAGCACAATGCACGATTAACATTTTTATTTCCCAATAAATGAGAGGGAAAGATGGTGGAATCAAATTTGTCTATTTATGGTCATAAAAATATTATATATATCACATCTATTCTTAAATTTTAACTTTATAACCAGTGAATAGATGAAGTGGTGAAAAATGGAGGACATCACTTTATAGATGTGGTAGTCCGCACAAACACACGAACAACATTATTTTGTTTTTCCATGTGGATGGAAAGGAATAAATAATGGTTGTTCCATTAATATAATAAAATTTAAGTATACTAATGATACTGAGTTTATTATATTACTTTGGTTAGGGTAGGAAGATAATTATTAATAATAATCGGATACGAATTAATTAACACTCGCTTTAGGACCTTAAACTTTCTCTTGAAAGTCTCCTTGGAAATGAGGGGATCATGATAACTTATGGTGGCCAGGAGATGAATTTTGTGTAAATAAATTCTATGAGAGGAAAATTGGTTATGGTTTCAAGGGAATTTTGAAGGGTATGCATAACATTTAGAGGGTGGAAGTCAACTCTTTTAATAAGTGATGAAAGAGACAATTTTAGGGAACACTCATTATTTTTCAATAATGGAATGACACTATTTAAGGATAAATTGTTCCAAAAGTGTTAAATAATGGAGTGTGGGGTGATATTGGGTTTATAAATCCTCTAAAAATAATTTCCATACTTTTTTTAAGAAAAATTGAAGTCATATACTCTTATATTTTTTATTTTTTTATTTTTTTATTTTTATTGTGGTATCTAGTTTTTACCAAAGTAACATATGTTTTACTAAAAATATAAAATAAAACTGTCAAAAAAGTTAGGAATCATAAACATAAATTTAATATAAATTTATTATAATTCAATTTACAAATAAGATAATGTTATCTTTTAAATAAAAACATTTTATATATCAAAAAAGTGTTTTGTAGAAAACTAAAATTTTAAGAATTAGCTATTCTAAAAATTATTTAGAATTTTTTATATATTAAATGTGTGTTAATATAATTATATATGTTTCTAAAAAAACATATTATAGTCATTTTTTAAAATTTATTAATTTATTTAATTAAATAAACACTAAAAATGTTAGTAAATAATTTTTTTTTAAATTATAGTTTTAATATTATCGCAGTAATTAACTTTAATCTTAATAATATTATTTGGATGTCTCAAAATGAAATTGACCTTATTAAATAGTAAAAAAAATTGATCAAAAATATGAAATCCATTTTTTATATTTAATTCCTATAAGTGGTGGAAATGAATTTTTAATATAAGTGAATAAAATAATTTTTAGGGTAAAATATAACATAATTTTCCAAAACGTCATACATGAGTTTTCTAAATTCCACATATTATTTTTAAATGAATTATTTTAATCATTAAATATAAATATATTTTTTTATGTAATATTTACTTCATGATAAAATTATAAAGATTATAATATTAATAAAATCAATATTTTATATTATTCATCTAAAAATTTATTATTTCAAAAAATTGTAATGAAACATTGAGACACTAGTCCTTCAAGTAATGTAAGGGTTATCTCTAAATTCTTTTGAAATGAGGGATTCTTTTCCATAAAAAAGGGGTTTTCCCCTAACTATTTAAAAAACCATATTATTTTAGAAAATTACCAAAAATTAATCTTCTTCTAATTTTGATATGATGGATTAAAAAATGAAATTAATTTTAGAAAATTAAAATTATGAAATTTATAAATTTAGTTTTTAGATGAAAATAAAATATATAAATGGAAACATATTTTATTAAAAAATCCATTTTAAAACATTAAGTATTTTTAATCCTATTTTGTATGAAGATTTAATTGATGAATATAATTTTATATTTTAGTGGTTTTATTATTATTAAATTTTCTTAAAAATCTTCATCTAATATGATGTAGTTCATTTTTGTTCGATTTTGTGTGTGGAAAAATCTATTAAGCATAGTATTAGAAAAAACATATTCCAAAATACAGGTGTTTTACATTACAGGAACATCACCTTAGTATACGCTTCATTAGATAAATACATTAGAATCACATTTCTGACCTTCCCATTATTCTCCATGTTTATTTTATCCTTTAAATTCATTTCATATATTCTATCAATCAGTGGGAAACCATTCGTAACTACATCAACAACTTCTTAGCCAAGTGGATAAAGAAAGGGAAGAATTCTATTCTTCCATCCATTGTAATTATTTCCATCTAATTTTGGGACACCCTTAATATTAGGTAAATTAATATTATCCATTTTAATAAAAAATGGATTAGATAGAGGGAACTGAGGCTTTGATACCACTTTAAGTACCCCATGAATCGATTCACCATTTAGAAGGGGGGTGAATTAGTGGTAGTTATCTTATAAAATTTATTTTGATTAGAAATAAAACCATGTTTCTAGTTATAATGTAGTTCCCTAAAGTTTCCCACTCATGTTTAACATTATGAATCATATAAACAAAATAAATCATGATACGTTTTTACATTGTTTAGACCTAGTGTGGGTTCATACTCTTTTCCATGTTCGACTCCTATCAATCCCCAAAAGATCCACTAAAAATATGATCAAATAGAAGTGTATAGGCCATGAATCATCTTATATCCTTGATTATAAACATCCCCCAATAAATTACATAGAATACTACTGGTAATAAAATTCCTAGAAATTAATGAGAAATACATCTTGCTGGATCAGTTAATGATCTTCTTCATGAGCCATCAATTTAGATAGAATCGTCTGATCACTCAGTGAAGAATTAGATGATGATATTATCTTCAAAACTCAGACTTAGATTTGATTATATGAAAATATTTAGTTCACTAAAACAATTAAATATTTAAAATTTCAGTTTCTATTATCTCAGTTTTACAATACTGTCTTTTTCAATAGTATTCATGTGCACCATTTCAGTCATTAATGGCCAGTAATATTTATCTTTTTCAAATAAACCCTAAATTAAAATAATTCAAAATTAATTGAATCCAGATCAAAAATATCAAAAATTTATTCTATAGAATAATAAGATGTGATTTTATATGATTTTATCACTCATTTAGACTCAATAATAGGCCTCTAAGATCTCAAAATACTCTTTTATGTTAACTACATTTATATAGCTAAATTAATTTTCTATTCTTATTCTTTCTCAACGAATTAAAAAAAATAATTCCAACAAAGTATTCTCTAGTATTGATAAATATTAAAAATAATTAAAAAAGAGTGAATTTTTTAATTCAAATAATACCCATGCCTTCTTTTCCAACACAAACCTGAGCTCATTCTTCTTTAATATGCTCTCACAACAAAGCAACCTATAAAAATTAAATTTCATCTTAAGTACTAAACCATTAGTAAAACAACCAGATTTATTTTTTATATAGATAAAATTAATTATTTTTACTATAAAATAGAAAATAATAATCACATAATCATTATAGATTTCATATTTTGATATTATTCACAAATAGATAAATCTTTGATCTTGAAAAAACTTTTCAAATATACCATCTCCAAACATTAAAAATATATGATAATTAACAACCAAAATTGAAATATCACATGAAATAGCTTGAATCACATTTTATATTTGATGTTTTAATCTTTTAAAACCAACTTAAGAAATGTCAGATTTATTTTTATCCAAATAATAGAAATGATGAAACTTATATTTTCACCCAATAGAATCACTGTAAATTATTTATGTATGTGACCAAATGATATTCATATTGACCATGTAAAGCTACTACACTACATGTATCATTTGTAATATAGTTTATTTACTAAATGACTAAATCAAATGACCGTTTATAAGAATAATTGATCAAATGCATGAGATGCTCAGCTGACCTTACACGCACATACCACATGAACAAAGGATCAACAATATGATTAACTCATCGACCACATGAGATACTCAACTATCATTAAGCATGTTGACCACATTAATAACTAATTTATCATATTACCAATAGATTGATCATATGAATAATTGATAGGATATATGACCAAACTCAAGTAAAATTATATAATTTTGAAATTAAATCTATATTTGCTTCAAAATAATTATTATCTACCTAAAATTATCTCAAAAACCTCTTAGTATGTACTAAATCAAGTAGAAAAAAATTAAAAAAAATTGAAACTTCATCAAAAAAAATCTAAGGGTACTTTAGAGTGGCCAAGACCCACCAATATAAATGAAATATATATTTTCCTTATCTTAACAAGTTACTTTTGTATGTTTTATTGAAAATTTACTTAATTAGATAATATATTAACCAAGTTAACATGTAAGAGGGTTAAATTCACATGGTAAAAGTAATTTGAATATATATTTGAGGAATTGAAGAGAAAATTAGTAAATACAATAGTAGGGAATCTTTTATCTTGTAAAGAAATGTTCATTATTTATAGTGAAGAATCAAGGAAGGGTCTTGGTGGTGTTCCAATAAAAATGATAAGTTGGAGACTTATATATCTCAAAATTTGAAATCCCATGAGATTAATTGTCTAAATAATCATTTACTGTTAATCTAAATGATTTTTTTAGTAAATATATGAATAAAATATCTATATAGAGAGAGACGTGATATATACACCGACCACAATAGTTTGAAATACAGATTTACATAGAAATATGTTAATTTGAAGAAAATTATATGGATGTAACTACTCATGTATTATTATTATACTATAAATTATCATTATAGGCAAAACGGAAGGTGGAAAATGCATTGAGTAGAAAATGGAATAGTACCTTATCTATGATATGGGTGGAGAATGGTCTGATTCTCTAGGATTTAGTAAGAATGGAATTGGGTATTATAACGAATGAGGAAATCATTATTATTTCATGTAATTACTAAAACCAGTTTATTGGAGTGGATTAATAAATCTCAACATGATGATAAAGACTTATAAAATAATTTGGAATATGTGAGGAATGGGAAATTACTGGAGTTGAATTTTTGGGTGGATGAAGTTTTAAGGTTTTGTGAGATGTTTTATGTTCCATAAATGGTAGATGTGAAGATATATCTATTGGATGAGGCTCATAGATAAAAATTTTCTATACATATTAACATCATTAAGATGTATAGAGATATCAAGGAGAATTTATGGTGGAAAAATATAAAGATATGTATTGCATATTATACTATAATATTCTAGGTATTTCAAAAAGTGGAAGCTGAATGAAAAAATTTCAAAGGGGTTATGCATCCATTACCTATAGAAAAGTA
The DNA here is from genome assembly GCA_963277665.1 of Viscum album. Classification (NCBI taxonomy): domain Eukaryota; kingdom Viridiplantae; phylum Streptophyta; class Magnoliopsida; order Santalales; family Viscaceae; genus Viscum; species Viscum album. The sequence continues at coordinate 1,151,481,742 of OY728162.1, forward strand.
GAATTGGTATAAAAATAATATATATTTCATCACTAGGATAAATAACACATATAAAAGGAATAATTAAATACACGTCATTTTATATCATCTTAAAATTCTATATCACATCCTTGATATTGAAGAATATTTCCCTTTAGATCATCTTTCTAGGTCGTATACAAATAAAGCAGTGAGACTTCATGACACACCCTTATATGTAGTCAATCATTTTGAACAATTGTGCAGATCAAAAATTTGATAGAAAATCCCAAATATATTAAATACAGTACATAATCTTTGTAAAACCTATCACCATTAAAAATTTGATGGTATGAATGGAATATGAAAACATTAGAGAGCATGCTAGGATCACTATACCTTGACTACTAAGGAAGTTGGGACCAATATTTACCTATAGTGGAGTTTTCATATAATAACAGCGACCACTCCAGTTTAAAGATGACACCATATGAATACTTTTATGGAAAGAGATTTAAAACTCCAATATATTGGGATAAATCTAGATAAAGGAAGTTATTGGGTCCAAAGCTTGTGGAAGAAACATTAGAAAAGATAAATTCAATTCAGAATAATATGAAGGTATATCAAAGTATACGAAAACGTTTTGCTGACAACCAAAGGATAGACATTTAATTCCATATATAGGACTATGTATTCCTAAATATATCTCCACAGAAAGGGTTCATGAGTTTTTGAAAGAAAATAAATCTATTTTCTATGTAAATTGGGTTGTTTAAATTATTATAGCAGATATGATCTATGAAATAGCAATTATCATTTCCACTAAACCTATCTCAAGTGAATGAATTATTATATATATCACTTCTTTGGAAGTATATTCTAAACAACTCACATTTTATTAAGGTTGATCAGGTTTAGTTGGAACCTAATTTATCATAAAATGAAGAGTCAATTCATATTCTTTATATGAGAGTGAAATCACTATGAAATTGAACAACTTTGTGGGTGATGGTTCTTTAGAGGAATCTCCATCTAGAATAAGAAACATGGGAACCTGATGATGAAATGGGAATTAATTATCCACATTTATTCATGGGATTAATTAAAATTTTGAGGAATACGTTTTTTAATTGGGTATAATGTAATACCTAAGAAATTCTAGTAATAAATAAGATATTTTTATTACAAAAAATGTACTACAGATCAAAGGTTCAACTTTATTAATACCTCCATGAATAACAAATGAAAGTAGAGTCTGATTTAGCGGTGGCACAGTGGTGAAGGAGAGGAGCATAACCACTTCATTATTTGGGAGGTTTAGGTTTCGAATATTAAGAGTCCTCTTTTAGGGTGAACCTCTCCCTCAAAATCCACTCGCCTTAGCATGTCACCCAGTTTCTAGGTGGGTGGAAAAAATGAGGCACAACTCATCTGTGTTGATAGATTTCAATGTCGAACCATTGTTGCTCGGGTCATCACCCTCCATGAATTTATTCCATCTCAGCTGGAAATGGATCCTTCCCTGTTGGGGATCTCTCTAGAGTGATACATTCATGAGAAGTGGGGTTTCCTAGGGTGGAGGGTTCAAAAATCCCACACCTGGTGATTCCCTTTTTTAAGAGAAAAAATGTTAAAGTAGAGAAAAAATAAATAATGATAGTATAATATAGATGTATAATGGATCATATTGTCCAATAAACATAAAACTATAAAATTAATAGGACAAAATAAGACTATTAAATTCCATCGAATGAAAATATTACAAAAAATAATAATTGAGTAGTATAATTTAGTGGATTGGTTTGAATATATTTATAAGTAAATATATCCATTTAATGACCAGTTGGTATCATGACCATTTATCATTATAACTGTTGGGCATTATGAGCATTGGGTATTATAACAGTTGGTAATATAGCTATTATAAAGTGATTGTTATAATTGGTGTATATTAAGGTAATAAGAAGATCAAATTGATGTGTAAAGGATAATCCATGAGCTCAAACGGTTGGAAAACCCCAAACAAATCTCATTTATTAGAGCTTGGGAAGGAGGTAGCATCACCGGGATTCACCCTTGACCAAGCCCAAGCAGAACTTCAACAATTAATGTTCGAGCCGAATCATCTAATGGAGAATATCAAGTTAGTGGAAATCACTACCATATCAATGTTTTCCAAAATAAAAAACATTTCACACCTTACCATTAGGTATTATACCGATATGATAAGGGTTTATATATCTAGGGGTTAAGTAGTATTAAAGTTTAAATTCTAATAGAAATGAAATAGTGTTACTCCAATACCAAATTTTTATCAGACGTATCATCCTTATATAAAAGTATAAATTTTCATAATTAGAGGATTTATTTTATAATATGGATTTCATATTTGGAATTAAGATGTTGAAATTTTCTAATCGGTAAAAATTGGTTATTTTTGTTAAAATACTAAAATACAATAAACTTTTGTGAATTAAGATAAATATGACATGATAAATATATAATCATGAATAAAATCAACTATGGTAGTTAAATTTTCCTAATTTTGGAACTAAAAATTTTATAGGGGCATTTATGGAGGTAATGGGGAACTATGGGGGGGTAGTGGGGAACTTAAGATATTGGAAAAATAAAATATTCGTTACTTTGTTCCAGGAAATTCTACTCACCACAACTATAAATACCAACTCATTCATCTCATTTATCCCAAAAAACATTCAAATTTTCTTATTTATATATCCATTAAGTATTATCCCCTATATATATCACATCAATCTTGAATAATTTGGTTGGTTCTAAGGGTTATATTTAGGCAAAGAAGCTCATGAGAGGTAATAGTTCCTATTTCACCATCTTCATTTCCTATTTGGATTCCTTTTTTTTAATATCATTATAATTACCACTTAATAAGCTTCAATGTTTATGTATCCATGTTATTATCACCCTATTGATCTATTCTAATTTTTAGAATACCCAAATTCCTCTCATGGTTACCCTTTCATAAGTCGTTACCATACCAAAGAAAGGGTCCTTTGTTCACCATATTTTGAATTATTGTATATATCTCCATCATTGTTCCTTTTTAAATTTCAAATTTATTATTCCAATATAGCTATTCAATTTTTTTAAGTAGTGTTATTAAGATATCTTAACCATGAATGTACCTATTTCACTCTCATTATGCTTAATTTATAAGATGTCACTGTGCTTAAATATATTAATAACCATAAACTAGATTATCCAAGTCCCTATTCATGCCATGTATTTGTGGTATTATAGATTTATTATATCTAAGAGGTATTAATTGTATAAGTATGGAAGCCAATGATATATCTAGTGAATCCTCTATGGGTCCTAAGTAGATTAAACTTAATTTTGGCACAATTTCACCTTTTCCATCAATTTATGATGTCATGGAGATCTTTATTCAAGGAAATTTTATATCAGTAATGAATATCAAATATGTGTGATTACATAATCCTATTTTTAGAGAGAATTTATCCATAATTTTCTTGGTTTCATAAAATTTAAAATACATATATTTGATTGACTAAACACAATGACCATCATAATCTTTATGTACCTTATAACTATAATTCAGTATTCTTCACCAAATAAGGGTACTTATTTTAACATTATGAGTCCATAACTATATTTAATAAGTTTTAAGGTAAATAACTTATACATATTTATTATTTCATTGACTAGGGAATGCTAGTGATATTCAGATATATTCCTTTGTTTCATATGGGAAAATCTTGTAAGACAAGTTTCATTGAGATATTATGCTAACCATTTCTAAGTGTGTTATTCTTAAACATAATTCCATATATTTCCAATTAAATTTTAGTATATGATAGAATGAATTATAATTTTATGTGATGGGTGGGGCCTAAAATTATATATCCCCTCAAAACACTGGTAGGTCTCATGAGACAACTATGATAGTGTAATAAGAGCATCATTACCCCTTATGTAAGATGCATTCTCATAAGGCCTAAAGGGTATATTTATAATGTTTGACATTATAAATCACCACCATTATCATCATTATGTGATCATTTAACTATATCCATTTGATTATTTATCACCATTTTCAACTATGTATTATGTTATATTTCATTGATATGACATCATTTTTTATCTATCCCTGCCATAAAGCATATTCCATTATTGTGAAATGTTAGCATCCTCTATACCATATCCCTTAATGAGAATTTGATCTCACCATTTAATTTTATTTCTAATTTCCCCAGATAATTAAGTGGAGTACTATGCATAATTATCTATATGGATAACATTAAGGAATAATTATTTATACTCAAATGATGTAATATGTCATGTTACAATGTGATGTTTATATATGTAGTAACTTAAAAAGTAAAATTTTTTAATATTGGTAATGTAATCACATGTAATTTTATTACCATGTAATAAATAACCCACCAGCTCTAAGGGACTATTATTGGGAGTGTTTCCATTTTCATATCCATATCCTTTAAAGAAACATCATTAGTAGAAAAATGGTCTTTAACATCGGCATTTTAACATCGGTTCTTATAGACCAACGTTAAAAGTATTCCATGAAGAATTTTGGCATTGGTTTTTTATCCAAATAACTCTGAATCATATTGAACATTGATTTTTTGCATCGTTTTTATCTAAAACTGGTGCCAAAAGTTCGACATATATATCTTTTGGCTTTGCTTTTCATAAAAAAAATTCCAAAAGATAAAAAAAATATTTTGGTGTCATGTTTTTCCAAGATTTGATTTCAAATATACTTACCAAGATTTATTATTTTTTCTAATTTTATAATTGAATAGTCTTGCAGCTAAAACAGACTTACAGATCAAAATTTATGGATATTGGAAGCTGAACTTCTCTAAGATAATTCTTAGAGAATTCCAACTATCAAAGGTAATAAATGTTAATATATAAATATATTTGATCTAAATTACCACTCAAATAGAATATTATAAGACAATATACAACTTTTAAATCCTTGTTGACATCATTTGTTTGGGAAAAAAGGGACACCAAAATCTATTTTTCTAAACTTTTGGAGTCAATTTTCATAAAAACTGGCACCAAAAGTTAACAAAACTAGTTTTTGGTGTCAGTTTTTTCTAATTACTGATTCCAAATATGATTACCAAGTTTTATTATTTTTCCTATTATTAAAATTGACTGGTCTTGGAGCTAAAACATACATATGGATCAAAAGTTATGGATGTCGGAAGTTGAAATTCTCTAAGAAAAAACATAGAGAAGTCCAACTTTCAAAGTTCATAACTCTTGATATATAACTCTATTTGATCTAAATGACCAATAAAATATAATATTAGAAGACAATATAAAACCTAAATATCATTTTTAATGTCATTTTTGCAACACCCCAAGCTTCCACGGTACGTTTCACTTTGAATAACGCAATAGCTTGTCTTGTACGCAACTTCGAGATTCTACCACACCACGACCAATCAAAGTAGTTGTTATGATTAGTAATACCCGCTTTTTGAAATTTTGTAAATTTTATCTCTCAAAATGGACTTCATTTTTGGATTTGGAATATTGAAATTATCCTAGGGTAAAATTTTGGTACTTTTCGGATAACTTTTATATTTTGATGAATAGTGAATATTACTAAATTTTAATTAAAAACAACTTTTTTAATAAAAATAATTAATAGTGATAAATTATTAATTTGAGTGGTTTTAAATTATATTTAGAATATATTTTTATCATTTAATACAATGTTGGTCATTGGACATAATTTCACATTTAAACCGGACATAAACAAGTGTCAATCTTTTGATAGTCATTATCTCTTAAAAACACGCTTTTTGTTTTAACAAAGGGAATTAATTTTAAATTAATTTCTGCCACTTCTGTGTTTTGAATTTAGAAAAATGATTTACATATTTAAAATTATTAGATTCAAATTGTGTAAATAGCTCAATTTTATTTTTAGACATTTTAAATGATTACTTCGGTAAATATTTTATTTACCATGGTTAAAGGGTAAATCCAGTAAATAAGGGTAAAAAAATAATATTATAATAATATTAATTTACTGTAAAACGTGTCTTAACCCTATTGTTTGATACATGTCCGACCATGTGCTTCTTTGGGTCAATTTTGGGACCCCATGGAGCCACTTGTAGGTGATAAGGACACTTTATATTAATTAAGTTAAAGTAAATACAAAAATGACATAAGCATATATCTTTTAGAAAAACAATTTTTACATAAGGTTATATATATTCTATTTTCGACTATTAATATTCATTAGAAAGATAAAAGGAGTTTCTACATAATGGTATTTTATTTATAATTTTTATAAATTTAATATTTAAATTTATTTATGACACAATAATGATGCAGTATTTTCCTTATTAATTAAATAATCAAATAATTGGTATTATAAAAGTTAAAATAAATATAATTTGAAAGTTTTGATGACATACACATATTTTATGGGTTAATATGACATGTTAGTATTGCTTAAATTAATTGTTTTCGAATTAATAAAGTTTTTAAGACTTTAACAAAAATAAATTATTAAATATTGTCAAAATTGACACAAATGAGTTTTTAAAACAAGTATTATATTATTAATTGATATGATACTCCTAAAAATCTAATTTTTGGCCAAAGGACTTATATCATGATATTTGTATCATTAATGGACCACTTGGGGGTCTCTTGGATGTATATAGTAAACTTATTAACTATATAATATAAAAATACAAAGTGACATGGTAAATGTCAATCTAATTAACTAAGAGTTAAAACTAAAAGATAAGGTTAATATAATGACCCAAACCTGTCTAAAATCTATTGGTTGAAATGATTTCGACCCATACACACCTTATACTTTTAATAATCCACTTTTTATCTATTAGAAATCGAATATGAATTTATTATAAAATAATACTTTAAGTTTTTCTAAAGAGTCCCCCCTCCCCCTTATAAAAGGACATCACTTCTAACCAATTCATCACACCTTAAAAGCATTTTTTTCGGCCAAACCCTGCCCAAATACTCTCTCAACTTCCATAAATTTAACCTAGAGGTTTTAGTTTGATCATAAATCCAACCTAAGGACCCCTTTTAATGAAATCAAAAAGAAGAACCCGAAGAAGAGGTAATGTTTTCACCACCCTCTTTCAAGTTCCTTTATTCTTCAACTTCTTCTTTATTTGTTATTTACATTCTAAAATAATAACTCCAGTATCTCCTATATACTTTGATGTTATTATAAATATGGTACAACCATATTTAGTATTCTATTCATCCTTTGAATGACATGTCACCATACATACGTACGTACGACTTACCGTCTCCACATCGTGGTGTAATTGTTATTGAAAAACATTATTATTTGGATGGGTATGATAATGATATGTAATTGATGTAAATAATAAATATAACATGATAATTATTCTTTATATATGATATACCATCCAATTATGTGTTATTTTAATATCAAAAAAATGATATTGTCGCTCGTGCGTACGTACGGACTGCCGTCTCCACGAACGCGATGAGAATCATTCCCCATCGTATCCATGAAAATATAATTATAATTTGATGATTAAAAATAATGTTTAAGGACTTGATATAATTCTGGATATGAATAAGATACAACCTATCCATAATAAACATGGCTTATGTAACAAAATATATAAAAGAAAATGAGTAAGTTAACACCCGAAACGATGATAATACTAAGATATTAATAATAAATCAATGTTAAAAGATCATATATGATATCATATTAATGTATATGATTCTTGTATAATTTAATAAAAATTATTTCACCATTATAAATGAGTTTAACCTTCCCTCAACCAATGAAAATTACAAGGTAAGAGTTTATTTCACAGTCTCTTCATTATCTGAGGTTGTTTATACGTGATTATCTACTAGGATTTCTTTATCATCCACATCCATGTTTCTTAAAAATGTATCTCAAAACATTCTTACTATTTAATAGACTATGGGTTAAATTCATTTATACCCTTGCTATAATTTTTATAAAATGTTTTGAAAGGAATCTTTCCGCCATTTTCCAAACAAGGTCCTTTTTAAACTTTTCAACAAAATTAAGGTAAGAATGTCTCTTTTTAACTTATACGGTGGGTGCAGCTATTTTATACTGTTATAAAATCATCAAAGCATCCCTTATAAGCTTATAAGAATATTTTCAAAGTTAATGTTTTCTTTTATAATTATGTGACTTTTAAATGATTTCAAAAAAAAGAGATATTTCTCTAAAAATAGTTTCGATTTCATCTATGTCAACATCCTTTGATGGATTTTAAGATTATTTGAAGTTGATTTGTTATAATAAAAAAATTCAATATCATATTGAAGGTTTTTTTATATGTTTTACTATGGATGTGTTATTTTTATACCATTAATGGTTTATAAAGAAAGTATTGACATTTTGTATGCTAGTTTTAATACGAATATTTATGCTATGTTTAAACCTGTTCATATGAGGAATGAACTGGACTTAATAAGTGACATGTGGAGCCCGCTATAGCTCCTCTATGCATAGGTAGGTCTCATGAGACAAACTAGTGTCTTGGCACGAGGCCTTGAAAAAATCTTATTTGTAGTCTTGTAACGAGGCCTTGGCTACGTGGTTATGATAGTCTGGCATTATGCATTCCATCATTATGAAAGTGGTTATTGATATTTCATGTGATTATTTGATTATTAGAATATCCATGTGAATAATTCAATGTCATTATTTCATTTTATTTCTGAAATATTATTCTGAAGTTCAAGTTTAAAAGGATTTTGTTTTAGTTATACATTTCCTTAAATGTTTATGCTTATTTATGAAATTTTCCGCTATATTGTTATCCTTACTGGGCATCTGAGCTCACAAATTTCTATGTTTTATTTTTCCCAGGAAGTGAAGAAGTATTTTATGAATGACCTTCATGGATAGTATAAGGTTATATGAGTGTGGAGACAATATGTTGTTGTAGTTTTCAATTTATGATGTAATGTAGGACTTATGAATGTATCTAGTGTTTCCAAGGCTGCTAAACTAATCGGACTTTAGAGACTTGATCTTTTATGATCATGCCAATGTTATGTAATAATGCACCAACTCTGGGTAACTGGGTTCGGGGCGTTACATTTGGTATCAGAGGAAGTTTAGTACAAACCTTGGAAGATATATTTAGATAAACTCTGATTAGAGCACGTAGACCTAAGATAGACTTTGAGGATTAGTATGGAAGAACTTCCTAGAATTTTGGTATTGTAGAGATTTTGTGAGTTTTATGAGTAATACATCCCTGTCTGGATATGAGTAGGTAGAGGTGGCTCTGGCACAGATGTACCTAGGGGTAAAACCCAAAAACACCACTTTGAGCTAGACACTAACGGGAACTGGTGCACGACAACAGCCTTGCTGCACTCATGGTTACGACACTCTTGGAGGATATTCTTAGGATAATTATAATTTTCTTTACAAATCATTATGAAGGTTTTATGAGTATATCCTCAAAGAAAACATTTTTTTATGATTATGGATTATACCCATAAAATTTTTCAATTTATGTTAGGTGTTTTACAAGTTTGGAATTATGTATTTCGATTCATAAACTAATCTAGTGCATTCCATTATTTAGAAATGGCGCCTAGTGGAAGGAATGGAAACTGCATCAATGCACTCAATCCATGTAGGTATTTCCCTCTTGCTCAAGATAATTATAGTGGAGTAGGTGATGCAACTGGTGCTGATCAGCTAATCACCATACGGGGACAACTCACTCAGGTTATGAATAATAACCTTACCCGTATAGAGCACACTGATCCGCAGTGTGGAGGATCAATGTTAGATCGCTTCATGAGGAAACATCCACCAACATTAAATGGGAGTAAAAATCCATTGGTAGCTGATCAATGGAGAAATTCCTTAGAAAAAATATTCCATGCCTTGGAGAGTAGTGAAAGGGAAAAAGTTATCATGGCAGTTTACCGCCTCACGGGAGATGCTAACCAATGGTGTTCATTGATTGAAAACACAAAGGATGATGAAGAAGTATCAAGTATGGAATGGAGGGAGTTTAAAGATATTTTCTTAGAAAAATACTTTCCTCATGACCATCGAGCAGATATGGAAAGGCAATTTCTCAGTCTGAGGAAAAAGGAGGATGAGAATGTCGCAAAGTATAAAGCTAACTTTACAAGGTTAGTGAGGCATGCATCAGATTATATACGTAACCTGAGGAGTAAGATTGATTGTTTCTTTTATGGGTTAAAACCATTTCTCTGTAGAGCATTAGTCTCACAATAATTCTTTTCATACAGAGACATTGTCTCATGTGCTATAAAGACAGAAAAGGAATTCTCTAAATCTTATAACAATAAAGTAAAGAAAGAGAAGAAGAGAATGGTGGAATAAGATATACATAATGGGAAAAAGGGAAAGAAGGATTTTTATGTGATAATTTTGGGAAGAAACACCCCGGTACTTGCCTAAAAGGAATGGGAGTTTGTTACAAATGTGGAAAAAAAGGTCAACAGACTCATGATTGCAAGGGAAAGAAATATGTTGTCAATGTTGAATACTACAATTGTAGAGAAATGGGGCATTATGCGAATGAATGACCTAAGAGCCAAGGAAACGTACCTCAGAAAAGGCCAAGGGATCAAGGACAATCTTATGTTGTTACTAAAGTTGAAGTGGAATAATTAATGTATTTGTGTTTTTGGACTCAGGGATTATATTCTGGTTATAAGAATAATGTGATATATATAATAATTGTACTGAAGTACTTGTTGTTTTAATTAAGGATTTAATATGACAAAGGTAATCATATTTTCAGTATGTGACAATAAGATAAACTTTACTTTGTCTATGGAATATGATATGACAATTGATTTTAGAATTTAGATACCTTTTACAGAGAGTCTGGATAGAGGTACATTGGATAACTATAATGTTTGGAGTGGATTTAGTTGAACTTTGGATAGTATTGTTTAAGGTTAAAACAATTCTTATGATCAATTTTTGGAATATTATGATACTATAGTTTTAGGAAAAGGACAACCTACAGGTCGGGCGATAACCCGTCGTGTTGGACAAAGCTGCAGGAATCGAACCTACAACCATAGTGTGACATGTCTTTATTACCTACCACTAGCCTGTAAGAAGAACCTGGTCATTACAAAGTATTTTTCTTCATTTTAATGGTTTATTTTAATATTTTGATCCATATACGATTAGGATAAATATAATATTTTTGAGTTCTATTATCTTTTGGAGTGAAAGATGAGTTTGTGGTAGAAATTAGTTGAAGGATGAAACTATACTTTTCAAGTATATATATATATATATATATATATATATATATATATATCTTATTCTATGAATAAAATAATTCATAAACATTAGGTAATGGATCTTAAAACCAAAAATGTGTTATCCTAATACCTTATGTTTTGTTGAACCAATGATATTTTAAATCATCATAGATTGATGGCTTTGAGGCCCTCAATTATACAATTGTTTGTGACCGATGACCTCAATCACTCCCTATAAATATTTACATTTTTCCTCAAATTATGTGTCTCTAGTTTCCACCAATGTTCTCCAAATAGAGATCATAATTTGGTGGTGACCCTTTCATTTCTCTTTTCCTCTTATTAAGACTAAATTTTATTAACCCAATTTCTGATGTGGGTTTTCCCACAAAGATATTTTCTATTTTCAACCTTTTATTTTTGAAGAAAAATTTCAAATTTCGAGGATAAAATTTATTGAAGGATAGGAGAATATAACACCCCAAGCTTCCACGGTATGTTTCCCTTTGAATAATGCAATATCTTGCATTGTACGCAACTTCGAGATTCTAACACATCGCGACCAATCAAAGTATCCGTTATGAATAGTAATACCCACTTTTTGAAATTTTATAAATTTTATCTCTAAAAATGGACTTCATTTTTGGATTTGGAATATTTAAATTAGCCTAGGGTAAAATTTTGGTACTTTTCAGATAACTTTTATATTTTGATGAATAGTGAAAATTACTAAATTTTAATTAAAAACAACTTTTTTAATAAAAAAATAATAATGATAAATTATTAATTTGAGTGGTTTTAAAGTATATTTATAATATATTTTTACCATTTAATACAATTTTGATCATTTTACATAATTTCACATTTAAACCGGACATAAACAAGTGTCAATATTTTGATAGTTATTATCTCTTAAAAACACGCTTTTTGTTTTAACAACGGGAATTAATTTTAAATTAATTTTTGCCACTTCTATGTTTTGAATTTAGAAAATTGGTTTCCATATTTGGAATCAGGAGGTCCAAATTTTTTAAATAGCTAACTTTTATTTTTAGACATTTTGAATAATTACTTCGGTAAATATTTTATTTACCATGGTTAAAGGGTAAATCCAGTAAATAAGGGTAAAAAAATAATATTATAATAATATTAATTTACCCTAAAACGTGTCCTAACCCTATTGGTTGATACATGTCCGACCATGGGCATCTTTGGGTCTATTTTGTGACCCCATGGAGCCACTTGTAGGTGTTAAGGACACTTTATATTAATTAAGTTAAAGTAAATACAAAAATGACATAAGCATATATCTTTTAGAAAAACAATTTTTACATAAGGTTATATATGTTATATTTTATACTATAAATATTAATTAGAAATATAAAAAGATTTACTACATAATGGTATTTTATTTATAATTTTTATACATTTAATAATTAAATTTATTTATGACACAATAATGATGCAGTATTTTTCTTATTAATGAAAGAATCAAATAATTGATATTATAAAAGTTAAAATAAATATAATTTGAAAGTTTTGATGACATAAACATATTTTATTGTTTAATATTACATGTTAGTATTTCTTAAATTAATTTTTTTCGAATTAATAAAGTTGTTAATACTTTAACAAAAATCAATTATTAAATATTGTCAAAATTGACATAAATGAGTTTTTAAAACAAGTATTATATTATTAATTGATATGTTGTTCCTAAAAATCTATGGTTTGGCCAAATTACTTATATCATAATGGGTTTATCATTAATGGACCACTTGAGGTCTCTTGGATGCATATAGTATTTTTATTAACTATGTAATATAAAAATACAAAGTGACATGGTAAATGTCAATCTAATTAACTAGGAGTTAAAACTAAAAGATAAGGTTAATATAATGACCCAAACCTATCTAAAATCTTTTGGTTGAAAGTATTTCGACCCATCCCCACCTTAGACTTTGAATAATCCACTTTGGATCCACTATAAACCGAATATAAATTTATTATAAAATAATACTTTAAGTTTTCCTAAAGAGCCCCTCCTCCCCCTTATAAAAGGACACCACTTCTAACCAATTAATCACACCCTCAAAGCCTTTTGGTTTGACCAAAACCTACCCAAATAATCTCTAAATTTTCCTAAAGTCAATCTAGAGTCCTTATTTTGATCAGAAAGCCAAGCTAAGGATCCCTTTTGATCATATCAAAAGGAAGAACCCGAAGAAGAGGTAATGTTGTCACCATCCTATTTCAAGTTCCATTCTTCTTCAAATTCTTCTTTCTTAACTACTAAAAATATGGATTTTATCAGTGATAAAAATGTTCATTAACAGCACTAGAAAAATCCCTATTAATACTGGAAAAGATAAAAGGGGGCCCCCTTTATCAGCGCTCCAAAAAGCGCTGATAAAGACCCCTTTTATCAGCTCTAAAAAAAGCACTGATAAAAGGGGTCTTTTATCAGCGCTAAAACGAAGCGCTGATAAAAGGTTCTTTTATCAGAGCTTTCTTTTTAGTGATGATAAAAGTCCCCTTTTATCAGCGCTTTTTTAGCACTGATAAAAATAAAAAAAATAAAAAAATATTGCCAATCTCGGGGGGGGGCTTTTTACAGCGCTTGAGCCCCCCTTTATCAGCGTTTTCCCGCACATCCAGTGCCCGCCCGCACCACCTACACCCTTTATTAGTGTTATCCCTTTAAATCACCCTTGCACGCGTGCCCTTGCCTCCACCCAGATTTGATCTCGAGACCTCCCCCATGCGCACCTAAAGCCTTTGCCACTGCCCTATATTGATTTGTTCTCTTATTCATGATATATCTATTTATTTATATATATATTTCATTATATTTATTCGTACAGTAATCTATATTTATATTAATATATATATAGTTATATTAATATATATATAGTTATATTAATATATAGTAGTTATATAAATATTCATATATTGTTATTTTAAATAAAATGGATATTAGTTATTATTTAGATAAAGCTAGTATATTTTATATGTAAATATGTTTAATAATTTATTTAAAAAATTTAATTTTTAGGTGTGAATATATAAAAAATATGTACATATAGTTATATATTTGATTATAAATAGCTGTGCATTATAACAAACAATAAAATTTCAAAGACATAATATCAATATGAATGTAATACCTTGGAAAAAATTCAGTCCCCACCAAAAAAATCCAATAATACCCCCTTAAACAAGGATGAAAATCCACAAAATGTTAAAAAAAATATGGGTATCCCGACTAAAAACTCAGTTTTGGAGGACTTTTGGGCCTCTTTTGGCCTCAAAAAATTCTTTACCGGGATTTTCCCGGTCACAACGACATAGAGCTCATCACAGGATTCGATTTGATATGTGGTAGAGCTCAAACGAACACCCGGATCAAAAGTTATGGCCGTTTGAAGTTTGAGTTGCGCTTACAACACATTTTGGATCTTTTTTAATTTTTTTTATTTTTTTAGTCTTAAAATTGTTATTAAATGACTATTACTCCATAATAATTAGAAAATTATTAATTAAAAATATTTTTTTAATTTTTTAAGAATCCATTTTCACTAAATATCTTATATATTAAGTATATTAAGTATAAATGTACATTTATACTTACCTAAAATATATTTAAAAATTATATATTATATTTATATCAATATAACTATATATCTATATTTATATATTAATATATTTTTTAATTTTTTTTGAAGTCGACCCTTTATCAGCGCTACTAAACAAGCACTGATAAAGGGGTACTTTTATCAGTGCTTTTTTTAGCACTGATAAAGACACCCTTTATCAGCGCTTTTTTGAGCACTGATAAAGCCCCCCCCCCCTTTATCAGCGCTTTTTTGTTAGCGCCGATAAAGGGGTGGCGCTGGCCTTGCCCAGTTTTTTGATATTGCTTTGTTATTTCCATTATAAAATAATAACTCCAGTATCTCCTATATACTTTGATGTTATTATAAATATGTTACAACCATATTCAGTATTCTATTCTCCTTTGAATGACATGTCATCATACATGCGTACGTACGGCTTACCGTCTCCACGTCGTGGTGTAATTGTTATTCAAAAACATTATTATTTGGATGGGTATGATAATGATATGTAATTTATGTAAATAATAAATATAACATGATAATGGTTTTTTATATATGATATACCATCCAATTATATATTATTTTAATATCAAGAGAATGATATTGTCGCTCGTGCGTACGTACGGACTGTCGTCTCCACGAACGCGATGAGATTCATTCCCCATCTTATCCATGCAATTATAATTCTCATTTGATGATTAAAAATAATGTTTAAGGACTTGATATCATTCTGGATATGAATAAGATACAACCTATCCATAACAAACATGGCTTATGTAATAAAATATATAAAATAAAACGAGTAAGTTAACACCCGAAACGATGATAATACTAAGATATTATTAAAAAAACAATGTTAAAAGATCATATATGATATCATATTAATGTATATGATTCTTGTATAATTTAATAAGAATTATTTCACTAATATATAGGAGTTTAAGCTACCCTCAACCAAGCAAAAGTACAAGGTAAGGGTTTATTTCACAATCTCTTCATTATCCGAGGTTATTTATACGTGATTATCTACTGGGACTTCTTTATCATCCGCATCCATGTTTCTTAAAACTGTATTTCAAAACATTCTTACTATTTACTAGACTATGGGTTAAAGTCATTTATACCCTTGTTTGATTTTTTATAAAATGGTTTGAAAGGAATCTTTCCATCATTTTCCAAACAAGGTCCTTTTTAACCTTTTCAAAAAAAAATAAGGTAAGAATGTCTCTTTTTAACTTATACGGCGGGTGCGGCTATTTTCCACTATTATAAAATCATCAAAGCTTCCCTTACAAGCTTATAAGAATATTTTCAAAGTAAATATTTTCTTTTATAATTATGTTACTTTTAAATGATTTCAAAAACAAGAGATATTTCTCTAAAAATAGTTTTGATTTCATCTATGTCAACATCCTTTGATGGATTTTAAGCTTATTTGAAGTTGATTTGTTATAATACAAAAATTCCATATTTTATTGAAGGTTTTGTGATATGTTTGACTATGGATGTGTTATTTTTATACCATTCATGGTTTATGAAGAAAGTATTTACATTTCGTATCCAAGTTTTCATACGAATGTTTATGCTATGTTTAAACCTGTTCATATGAGGAATTGATTGGAATTAATAAGTGATGGGTGGAGCTTGATATAGATCCTCGATAAATCGATAGGTCTCACGAGACAAACTGGTGTCTTGGCATTAGGCCTTGACAAAATATTATTTTTAGTCTTGGCACGAGGCCTTGGCTACATGGTTATGATAGTCTGGCATTATGCATTCCATTATTATGAAAGTGGTTATTGATATTTCATGTGACTATTAGATTAGTAGAATATCTATGTGAATAAGTAAAGTGAGTTATTTCATTTTATTTCTACCATATTATGGTAAAGTTTAATTTTAAAAGGCTTTTGTCTTAGTTATACATTGCCTTAAATGTTTATGCTTATTTATGAAATTTTTCGCTATATTGTTATCCTTGTTGGGAATCTAAGCTCACCCCTTTCTATGTTTTATTTTTCCCAGGATGTGAAGAAGTATTTTATGAATGACCTGCAGGGATAGTATAAGGGGATATGAGTGTGGAGAAAGGATGTTGTTGTAGTTTTCACTTTATGGTGTAATGTAAGACTTATGAATGTATCTAGTGTTTCCAAGGCTACTAAACTAATCGGTATTTTGAGACTTGATCTTTTGTGATCATGCCAATGTTATTTAATAATGCACTGACTCTGGGTAACTGGGGTCAGGGCGTTACAATTTTTTGGAAAAAAAACTGTTTCCAAAATCAATTCTTATTAACTTTTGGCATTGGTGTTCATAAAAACTGATGCCAAAAATTTTAAAAAAACTAGATTTTGGAATCCGATTTTCTCCAAAAAAAAGATGTCAAATATGACTGTCAAGATTTAGTATGTTTTATAAGATTCTAATTTAATGGTATTGGAGCTAAAATATACCTATGGATCAAAATTTATGGATATCAGAAGTTATACTTATCTAAGAGAAGTCTTAGATAAGGCCATATTTCAAAGGTCATAACTTTTGATCTATAACTAATTTTGATCTCAATGAACATTCAAATAGAATCTTAGAAGACTAAATAAAACTTTTTAATACTTTTTCATGTTGGTTTTTGGAATAAAATGACTCAAAATGCTATTTTTCAACTTTTGACCTCTGTTGTAATAAAAACCAACATTAAAAATAAATTTCAAATATTTGGGATCAGTATTTCATCTTTTTCACAACATGCATTTAATTTTTCAGAATTTCCCCTAAATTTTAATACAACACCTTTGAAAATATTTCACTATAATATATATAAATTTTTATTCTCTTTTTTCATTATTGTTTACCTCTTCGATTCAATAAAATTTTTAATGCATCTTTAATCGATGATTTGAACACGGCATGTATTATAATAATGTAATTTCTTTATTATTATTTTCTTTCATTGCTAGATATATTGATAATTTTCCTTATAATGATTCATTATTCTTATGATTGAGTTAAAAATATAAAACATTTGGATGAGATTTACCAACCAAGATGCAAAATTCATTATCAATCACTGGTTTTATTATCGCATGAGTTGTACCCTAAAAATAAGAGAAATGATGATACACAACATATAGAATGGATGAAAACTTCTAAAATAATTGAAATATGTTAAAAGACTTGTTTTTATTTTTTCATTTATTTTTTTAATTATCATTCATGTTTCTCATGTTTTCTTTGAAATGAGTTGTATCTATCGAAACATAGATAATTACAACATCTGATGATCATAACTTCTGATTTGTAACTCTATTTTACCTCTAAAACCAGTAAAATCAAAGATTATAAAATTATCTAAAAGTTTCTCATCATTTTTGGTGTCATTTTTTTAAATAACTAAAACCAAAAATGACTTTTAACATTGATTCCTGAAAATAACCAGCTTTAAAAGTATTATATAAAGGTTTATAGAATTATCTTTTCATTAATTGACATTAAAAGAAGTATTTTAATGTTTGTTAAGGAATAAAAGATGTTAAAATACTTACATGAGGATGTTTAACATTAGTTTAAATCAAAAAACAATATAAAAAACCTTATGTGATCAGACATTTGATGTCGGTTTTTTAAAAAAACTTACGTCGAAAGTTGAACATTTTAATTTTTGATGTCGGTTTATAAAAAATGACATAAAAAATCTCATTTTTTTTACATCAGCACCTTATAAGTCGGTTAAAAACCAACATTAAAATTAAAAAAACTGATGTTAAAGATTATTTTTCTCTTAGTTCATGCTCAAAACATATCCTCTAGCTTTCCCCATTCTATTTTATCAACATGAACATATATGATACTCCCAAAACAAATTCTAGCATGATAAATTTATCATTTTTACAGTCCAAAGATCGTCCAAAATATCCTACCCCAATGGTGTGAAAGGACTATAATTCACTACAAAAGTTTCACTGTTAACTATCTCCACCCAAAATTCCTTTTGGGAAAGCTAAATGTATCATCATACTCATAACTCTCTTATTCAACATCTGATTCATACAATCCATGACACCATTTTTTCTCGAATTATAGGTATGTTATTCTTATACCATATTCCTTTACTATAATAGAACCCCTAGAATTCTATACTATTTTACTCACCCTAATTATCAAAAATTAAGAGTTTAATATTTATATCATCTTCTTTTTTTACCAGGGCTATCCATATAATGAATGTTCCTAAAAACTTGGAGTTGTTCTTGACAAATCACACACACACACATAGGTTTTTTATGTTTCTTCATTGATAAAGGTAACATATTATAGTGAAATTTAGTGAGAACAAACCAGTTTTATCCTCCATACATCTGTATATACTAGATCAAGCTTTTGATTCTCCAGTGTCTTTCCTTTCATTAAAAATGACACCTTTTGTTGCTTCCCAAGGATACACTCTTCATATATTATATACTTCATGTGATCAAGTTTCAGTATCACTTTTTCAATTAGGACTTTCGCCCCTTTTTACCCATGTGACAAAGACGACCATACCACAACTTTATAGTTTCATAAGTTAATGATATAACATGAATTCATCTATAAAAACTCATGGTTATATATAATATTTTATCTTTAACACCTTTGACACCACCATGGATCCCCATGTTATCTTCCACACACAATCCAAAATGTTATACTAAAAAATGCATCATTCAACAGACCAAATGAAATTGGGTTCTCCCATAATCCATGTATTTTTTCACACCCCTTTCAACATATGAAAGCATTTATTCAAGGTTAAAACAAAAATATCACTATTTCTCATAATCGATAGAGCATCACAGTCTTTCAGATGAAATTTTCTAAAATTTAAATATTCATAATGTTTCATGAATTATATCTCATACATATTGAAAAAATAACCCCTATAGTCAATAATCCATGACTCAAGTGGATAGGAAACATTCAACAACATGTTGATGCCTTCCTCAAATGTGGTGTTTGTGAATAATCATATAGAAACAAAATTTATAGAATGAAACTCCAATCCCTATATTCCTTCTTCACATACACATTTTCCCACATTATTGGCACATATAACTATGTAAACATAGTGAGGCCCGACCTATCCCAACTCAATTTGGGTCGATCTTGCTTTTAACAATCTCAATACTAGCAACATAATTCAGGTTGGGGTAGAATTATTTAAATAGTTCCCCATCATAGACCAGTCCTACACTTGGGATGGACTAATTCTTTCAGTTATGTTGATTTTTTTAGGTTGGGCCATGAGCCTAATAAAATAGAGTCATTAATATCTAAGTGAAAAAAATTTATATATATATATATTAATATTATTATTAAAAGTTTAGTTTCAGTTTTTTTTAAAAAATAAACTTATACTTATATGCATCATATAAACTTAAAAGGTTGGCACAACCTTGGAAGCTAGAGGTTAGGGGTTTGAGACTCCCCTAATGAAGTTTTCCCAGATTATTTGAGGTTTTTCCAACCCTGGTCCAAGCTTAGAGTGAGGGACACTAGGCTGAGCTTCTAGGTCAAGACTGTGGGTTGGGATTTTGGGTTGAACTGAGAAAAAATATGATAACCTGATCCCAACATGATCAAACCCTAGGTTTGATCCCAGCCTATCCTAGCCCACTATTTTTAGGTCAGGCCCAGTTGAGCTTCATTTTAGGTCGGGCGGGCTAATGAGCATTACTAGAAATTGGACCATTAGCGATCGTCATTGGCGGTCGCATTAGGCCTGTCAGTGTAGGGGTACATTGACTTCCAATGGTAGTCTTTGCAGGGCTCCTAATGCTCGACCAAATAGTAGTCGTTTTTGGGCCGAACTATAGCGACCGCCAATAGCAGTCTCTATAGGCGACCTCCAATGGTGGTCTCTATAGGCGAACGCCAATAGAGGTCTCTATAAGTTTCCTAAAATTGGCCTACATCGACCACCATTAGTGGTCACTATAGGATGGGGAAAAAATTCAACCATTAACGACCGCTATAGGCGGCCGCTAAGCTGGGAAATTTGTTTTAAAAATATATAGTGCTACTTCTCAAACATCAGAAACAAAGCTAAAATCAGAAGAAAAAAATCAATTCAAAACAGTAGAAACACTAGGATCCTCAAAAATAATAAATGACATACATACTTCTTCACATATCTAGTGATCCAAACAGCTCCAATCCATTCTAATCTTTTACTTAAATAAACATAAAATAACATAAAAAAGAAACAACTAAACAAAGAAAATTAAAATTGGAAATATTTATTTAGTTAGTATATATATATAATAATCAAATTGGGCCATTAGGGAGTTAGGCCGTAAGGGTGTTAGGGAATAAGGGCGTTTGGGTGTTTGGGCGTTTGGGTGTTTGGGAATTTGGGAATTTGGCCAATTATCCAAGTCTCCAATTAGCCAATTGGACATTACCCAATAGGATAATATGTTGTTAGGACATTTGGTCATTAGAACAATAGGATAATATTCCATTAGGCTAATAGGACATTAGGTAATTAAGAAATTAGTCCATTTGGTCAATTTTCAATTAGACCCTTGGTTCGTTAGGTTGTTAGGGTGTTAGGTCATTAGGTCATTTGGCCATTTGGGAATTTGTCCAATTGGACAAGTATCCATTTATCCAATTTACCATTAGCCCAATTTTGACATTAGACCATTACACTCACTACTCTACTATATTAGGGACCTACTGTGTTGCTCATACGCGATGAGGTCATTTGAAAAGAGGTTTGGACAACCATTCGAATGTGTTCGCTCGACATTGAACTATATAGAGTAAATTTTAGTACTGAATATCCCCTCTCCGAACCCCCTCTATCACCACACTCCCCCCCCCACAACCCCCCCCCCCCTCGGACAGCCCCCCACCCCGGAGAACCCCCACTCCCAACCCCCCCCCCCCCCCCAAACTCCCCTCGGATAGCCCCCAGCCCTGGACACCCCCCCCCCCCCACCACACACACACACACCCCCTCGGACAGCCCCCCCCCCCCCCCACCCCCATAAGGCACCCCCCTAATCCCCACTCCACCCCCCCCCCCATTGACAGCCCCCCCCCCCCCCCCCACTCCCCCGTATAGCCCCCCCCCCCCCCCCAAATAAACTCCCCCCAGATATCCCCCCCGCTCCCAGATAGCCTCCCCCCAACCCCCAACCCTTCCCCCGAACAATCTCCCCCCAAAAAAAAATTCCCCCCGGACAACCCCCCACCCCCCCACCGGCACAACCCCTCCCCCTCCACCCAGCAACAGATTCAATTTTATTTACATGTTCAAAATGTGTCAATTTTATTATTATCAAATTATAACCAATACCAGATTTAGTAAACATGACTCTTAATTCTCTATCCAATTAATTATCAATCAATTTAGGATTTACATTCTTTATCAATTTCTATCAAGAAAAAAATGTTAATTCACTGCTTAAAAAAACATACTAACAATAATAGTGTGTATATATATATATATAGTACACTATCTAGCAACATAGTAGGAAAACCGTTATCATGGTATAAAGCAATAACATTGGCCATTAGGTGATTAGGTCATTTTTTTCATTTGGTAAAAATGCCATTAGGCCATTTGGTTATTAGGCCAATAGGATAATATTCCACTAGTACAATAGTAAATTGGTTATTTAGGACATTATTCCATTTTTCCAATTATTCCATTGGGTCATTAGGCCATTCAGATTTTGATCGTACCACGATTCACTGTTTTATTTCACCCTTATACCAATGTTTTAAATTGGGTTTATAACGAATATTAAAAATATAATAATAAATTTTACATTATGTTTGAATAAATGAATTAATTTATCCCTGTTTAGTAGGGAAATTTTACTTGTTTTGGTGTTTACATTGTAGGAGGAGGTGATTTGGAGAGCCTGTGATGGAATTCAAGAAAAATGATCCAAACTCCGCGAAATCCCAAGCATGCATGTGGAAAATTATTTGTAATATGGATAATTTGTGAATACAATTGGGATGAAAATGGGTTTATGAGTGAAAAAAAATGTGGGATACATTTCTCTAGAATTTCATAAAGCCCAATTCGTCGATTTGGAGGCCCAAAATAGGCCCACAATGTGAAGAAATTCTTTGCGGGATAGATTGGACCAACCTTCTGTATTTGGGCCATACCTTGGGCCTCAGAGATCTTATTGGGATAATTCTACCTCCCATTGACACATACCTCTAAGGATCACCTCTCCCCAGAATTTCATGACAATTGACCATGTTTTATTCAGTCAACCAACCCGATAAATAAGGATTAAAAATTCTATCCTAAATAGTGACCTAGTCTCTTAGGAACTTGACTTCTTTTGTGGAAGGTGTGATGTTTGTGTCAATAAAATCACTCCTCCCCATAATTATCTCATGTTAAAAGACCAGGGGTAAAGGTTAGTGTAATTTTATATCACTCTTCACCCATTTTATTTCTCTTCTCCCTCATGTACTTTTAAACCTCTTAGTGATCAATTTGGGGAGTGTCCTTTGTTGTAATCCCGAGCTCCACACTTGTAATCATCATAAGGTAATTTATTTCCAGTTTTGTTGTAAATTTTTCTTCATTTGTACCTTCTAAATGATTGTTTATTCTGGTATTATCAAATACAAATCAAAGGAACAATAATCCACATGCTTCCATGCATAACGCGAATCTTGTGATGATTTGAGTGTGGTTGCCTCTTTTCTCAGCCCTCCCTTTCATAAGTGTGCAAATGGATTGCATCGGTTGATAAAATCCAGGAGCATGAACATATGAATATGAATGTTCTTGTCTTGTGGAATATTTTTATCAATGACACAAATCTGGTCATCTCATCACATTGTTTATTTGATGACTTGATTGAGTTCTCTTTTTTACATCGATTTGTTTTGTTGATTTTCAGAAGTTGTTGATAATCAATATCATTGATCAATAAAAACCTAGGTGGTATCCTAGTAATAAATCACATACCATTACTGGTTTCAGTATGTATAAAATTAAAGAATCAATGATCTTTCCCTTTCCCTTGAGAGCGATGACGGATTGAGCATCAAGGGACACTTACCTGGGTTGATCACAATTTCTCGAACTGTTTTCTCTCAGTAGTAATATACTTTCAATTTATGTTCTTAAATCAACAAAACCCATGTTTTATAAAACCCTATTACCCCATTTGATTTCTGAATCATAACCACATTTTTTAATTAATGATCTAAAGCTCCTTCAAAAGACGACCTAGGGTTGCTGTTATTCTACAGAAATACTAGTTAAAAATAAACATCTAATTTGACATGCTCGACAACGTGATCAGCCATTGGGACGTTAGGCCATTGAGGTGTTTGGCCATTGGGGTGTTTTTCCAGTGGTCTATTAGGATGTTCATCTGTTGGGTCATTGGGTCATTGGTCCATTGGGGAGTTAGGCCATTGGGGCGTTTGGTCATTTGGGCGTTGGGATGTTAGGCCATTTAGGCCATTGGGGTGTTTGGGCATTTGAGTCGTTGGGCTATCTTGAAATTCAGTCGTTAGTCCAATAGGCCAGTACACCATTTTTCCCTTAGGCCAATAGGCCATTATGCCATTGGGACATAAGGACATTGGTCCATTAGTATTTTGGGCTATCTATCCTAATTCCTATCCTCCAATGGGGATTTTAAAAAACTATCAATCATAATAAAGTATCAAATTACTGATCATACTCTTAAAATTAAAAAACATTGGAGTTTTTGAAAACATAAATTGTGCTAATATCAAACAATTATATGTTTAAAGTCTAAATAAATATATAACATTAATTCAATAATAAATATAAAATAAACACACCTTGTGAATATGATGTGTCATGCATGGTCATGGCTATTACCTCCATCTGGTGTGCCCGAGGATACAACAAATAAATATTTTTAAATATTTTAATAAATAAAATAATATAAAGTAAATAAATATATTCAATATAAACATGCGTTTTATGATCCCCTGCACCATCACCCAGATGCACATTTTCCCGTAGTATTCTAACCATAGTGATCAATTGCGCATTTACCTCTTCAAAATCACGCAACAGTGCCTCAAAATCTGACAGCTATTGTGTCGTCTGAGCAACAGTAGGACCGACAACCTCAGTGCATGATACTATATAATTAGGAATCCTCATTCCATAGTTCAAACTATATACATGCCTGTCATGACCAATAATGCGATGAAATATCTCATCCCTTCACATAGGAAGCTATCGCTGGTCCTCTATAAATTGTTCTAACTCAACTTCAAATTGATCTTGTTCAATATTTAAATATATATACATATATATCTCTATATACGAATGCATTTAATTATTTCTAATTAGTAAAATAACTTACTCTAAGAGTTGCAGCCTCTGGATCATTTCGATCATGAGTTTTCATCCACACCGACATTTTATCAGTCGGTGCACCTTGCTCCCATAACTATATACAAATAAAATATAAAAATATAATACAAAACTATATTAAATAATAAATTAAATAATGAATAATAAATACATCATGTCAGATCTGAGTTACATAACGAGTCCTGAGCCTGTGAGGTGGTCCCTACAATGCTCGATTCTTGAAATGGCATGCTGACACCTCCTACATTCAGTTAATTCAAATTTCAAACAAATATAATATCACACATTCTTGAAAATATATATACCAAAATAAATATACTAACTAAAACAACCTCAGTAGAACAATATGCAACTAATTCACGCAACTAAGATAGGAGAACACCTCTCAGGACTTTTTTCAGAATGTTTGGGGCACCCACGTTTCATACCCAATGCTCCCTATTGACATTGAATTTATAATCTTTCCACATCTTATGACATTTGTCCATACACACTGGAAAAACTCATCAGGGGACAATTTTAGATTATTCTATTTAATAAAAAAATAACATATGTTAATATTTTTTAAACATATGGAAGAAACTAAAATGGAATTATTACCTAAACTTCCCTATAAAGACGATCTAATTTATCCTAAGAGATATAATCCCAGTCACGTGTGGTCAATGGAAATCGATGTGGGTTGTGTATGATATGAACCAGATGATGAATAAATGCAGGGCAGTGAGTCCCATAGGATGAAATCTATCATCAAATGAAACATCAAAGGTCGTGTTGGAATTCCATGATGAAATACCATGACTAGGGCCTCTCTTACGAGAGGAAGAAGAGGTCGAGTCCGATCCCATTGAAAAAAAAAGTATACATAATATGAAATATGTTCATATATATATATATATTACTTAAAAAAATAAACAAAGTTACATTCAAACATACCTCGACCCTGAGATCTAGATGGCTCAGATGGATGATGTGGATCTGCTTCATATTCCCCTAACATGCTTGCAGTCATAGAAAACATTACTAAGGGGACCATCCAAAGTGTCAAAAAGATAAATTAAATTTTTTTAATAAAATCAAACCTTTACAATTGTTAATAAAAAATATTCTCAGTTAGAGGAAAAATACAAGAGGGTAAGAGGGCTGGAAATTTCATTACAAGAGACAAATAAAGGTCATGAAGATCAAATAAAAAATTTGAATTTGTTTTAACAATTAGTGCACGAGTAAAGTAAAACATTATAAAAATGAGGAAGGAGAAAAATTCCCATAAATTCACCACATCATCAAGGGTCAATGTTTGCTTGTTTAATAAGAGAAACTCACCAAATGGAACAAAAAATATTGAGGTTTCCACCCAAAAACAACAAGAAAATAAATCTAGTTAGACTACTTCTAAAGAGAATAAAAATAGATTTTTTGGCCACTGTTGGTGTTTCTAGAGGTTCATATATAATGATATGGAGTGTTGACATAACATGTTAGCATGTGAAACTCAAAGGACTAAATCAAGGGGGATTAAAACCGAAACAAAGAGAAAACCCATTGGATAACTGCAAACAACAACAAAAATGCAGAATTTTTCTTGAAAAAAAAATTGATTTGAATATTTTGTAAACTTCTATGATTAGTGAAAAAAAGTTGTTCACTGCTATGAAGAGTGTTAGTATGTACCAATCCAACACAATTCTTATGTTATTGAAAAAATAATGCCACAACAAGGGGGGGTTAGGAGTGGGGATTTTCCAGGGATGGAGGTGTTCGGGGGGAGTTTTTTTGGGGGGGGATGTCCATGGGGGGATTGGGAGTGGGGGATAGGGGGTATCCAGGGGTGGGGTGGGGACTGTCTGTGGGGGGTTTTCCAGGTGGGGGGGGGGGGGTTTGTTCAGGGTGGGGGGGTTTCCAAGTGGAGGGGGAGGGGTTTTGAAGGTGGGGGTGGGGTGGGGGAGGCTGTCTTGGGGTGGTCTGAGGTGAGTGTGTGTGGGGGGGGGGGGGTGGTTATCCATGGGGGGAGTGGGGGATGGGGGGGATGGAGGTGTTTTCAGGGGGTGGTCCGAGGTGGTTGTGTGTTTGTGGGGGGGGGGGGGGTTGGGAGATGGAGGTGTTGTCCGGGGGTGGGTGGGAATGGTGGGGCTATCTGGGGGGAGGGGGAGGGGCTGTCCAGGTGGAGGGGGAGGTGTTTTCCAGGTGGAGGGGGTTGTCTAGGTGGAGGGGGTTGGGCGGACTGTCTGGGGGAGTTTGGGGGGGTGCTATCCAAGGTGGGTTGAGAGTGGGGGCTATCCGGGGCTGGGGGTGGGGGGGATCTACAGGTGGAGGGGGAGGGGTTGTGCAGGTGGGGGTGGGTTGGGGGTTGTCTAGGGGGTTGGGAGTGGGGGATGTCCAAGGGGGGAGTGGCGGTTGTTCGGGGTTGGGGGTGGTGGGGGATGTCCAGGTGGAGGGGGAGGGGTTTTGGGGTGGGGGGGTGTCTAGGGGCTGTCCAAGGGCTGGGGGATGATTCTAACTAATAATAAATAAAAAATCTTATATACCAAATTACCTTTTGGGTTGTTTTAAACAATTTTAAAAAAGGTTTTAAA
Source organism: Viscum album (assembly GCA_963277665.1). Taxonomy (NCBI): domain Eukaryota; kingdom Viridiplantae; phylum Streptophyta; class Magnoliopsida; order Santalales; family Viscaceae; genus Viscum; species Viscum album. The sequence goes on from OY728162.1 coordinate 1,151,509,626, forward strand.
CTGAAGAGAATGAAAACAATTATACCTTTAATTAAACATAAAAATTGATCGTTTCTCCTTCAACGGTCGCTCATAACCCAATAAATATCTTCTTCACATTAAACTATGGTATGTTGATCAATTTTTTGGGCAAAAAATGGAAAAATCTCGGGTTCATCTTTTTCAAATAAAAATACTCCTCACTGGGACATTTTCATAACAACTTGCCAACTAGGATTCAAAGGTAATGTAACCAAGAATACTTGTTCCGCTTGTGATGTCAAAATGAAAAGTTCATTATCAACCCATTCATTTCTATATAACATATAGTTAAAATTAACCAATGTAAATCGACTTTACTTCCATGCACTGGATTAACCTAATTACACTTTAACAATATATACTTTAAGTCGTGTGCATATACAATTTCAATGATTTCTGTCAATTCACCATAGTAATAACCATAATCAATGAATGGACAACTAATTCCACTATTTTGTGTTACTCATTTTTCATCAACATTTTTAATGTGAATCAAAATCCATTAGCATCTATATCTTTATAATGATGAGATGATATAGTTGTACCCACAACTAGTTGGATAAATTATTCAATTAGTGTGGGGTAACCTAACTCCATCGGGTTATGAACATACATAATTCATAGAATTCAATAATGATTTCCGCAAAAATAAATTAGTATAATACTTCACTCATAATGAAAGTCAATTTATACGTGCAAAATCCATAAACCAATCATGAAATGACGCATAATGAGACTATTGAATTTGATACTCAGTCGAACGAGACATCTCTTCTTTTAGATAGTTAATATGTTTCCGCCAAATGTTAATGCGATTTTTAAATGTTAAACTTATGAAAAAAAACATATAAAATTTAAACAATAAAAGTGATAAGAGACTTACTGCATTAATGGTGCAACTGATGGATTATTGAACAAGATATATCTATGCGCTTGTATCCACTCAATGTCGTTCATATCAAATATGGTTCCTTATCCAAATGGACCATCATGAATCCAAGATGGATTATCTGATTTTTTTTCAACATCCATAAGATATTCTACACAAAAATTAGTACACTCATCCATCAAATAACTATTGGCTATTGATTCCTCCATACGAGCTCTGTTCTGTACAAATTATTTCAATGTATTCAGATACCGCTCAATAAGATACATCCACTTGAATTAAAATAGACCAGAAACCATTACTTCATTAGTTAGGCGCACTTTCAATTGAACCATAACATCAAAAAATGAGGGGGGAAATAGTTTCTCAAAGTGACAAAGCGTTAGTAAAATTAGGCCCTGCAAAATTTTTAAATCACTCATTCGTTGATTTCTTAAACAAGGTTGTCTAAAACAATTAATCATCTCAATCAATGGTTGAACAACATTAGGGTATAAACAATCACAAATTGTGATTGGAATAAACTTCTTAAGTAGTATGTGAATTTCATGAATCTTCAACCCTTGAAATGTCCTTCTCGTTAGATTCACACACTTTGAAATATTAGAAGAGTAACCATCAGGTACATCAAGCATCTTTAAAATGGAATGAAATGTCTCTTTCAGATTTTTAGTCATCATATACTATGTAGTAGGAATATATTCCTTGTTTCCCTCAAATAAATGTAAATGAAACTATTTCCTTAAACCCATTTCTTCCAAATCACTATGTGCATTAACATTGTCCTTTGATTTTACACTAACACCTAAAATAGTCCAAAATATATTATAACAAACATTTTTTTCAATTTGCATGACATCCAAATTATTCCTTAGCATATTATTTTTCTAATGGGAGAGACAGTAAAAAATAATTTTCTTTTTCCAATTGTGAATGTGCTGTCTACCCGCACCATGAATATTAGGTATTGGATGAGCCACTAAATCCTGAAATTCATATACCATGTAGATGTTTTCTTCATCAATCTGCAATAACATTTCAACTCCTATCATGACCTTTGGTGCTGGGATGGACTCTCTAGAACCATCAAATGTCACTTTGTCCTTTCTGAACCTGTGCTGAGGGGGGAGAAAACGTTTGTGACCCATGTATTCCCATTTTTTGGAATGTTTAATCCATAAATATTTTTTACTTTTATTGCAACAAGGGAAAGAAAATTCCCCTTTCATACTCCAACTTGATAAATTTTCATAAGCTGGGAAGTCATTGATTATCCACAATAAAGCAGCATATAGTTTGAACATTTCATTCATTTCACAATCATAATTCATTACACCATCACCCCAAAATTCATTCAACTCATAAATCAATGGTTGAAGGTAAACATCAATCGTATCCCCAAGACTTATAAGTTCGTCAATAAGAGTGGAAAGTAATATAATTCATTTCTTCATAAAAATCCACTGAGGAAGATTATATGTAACCAATAACATGGTTCATGTGCTATGAGTTTCACCAACCATAGACTTGAATGGATTGAAATCATCTACTCCCAACCCAAATCGAACATTACGAACATCTTTAGCAAAGTCAAGGTGTCTCTTATCAAAATCCTTCCATGCACGAGAGTCTGTCAAGTGGGTTAACATATCACTTTATTAATTTATTTCCACATAAAATCTCATTAAATTAGAAACTTTAGATGACATAATTTTTTTTCATCCTCAGATTTAGGAGAAAGTAACATATTTGCTTTACAGAAATCAGTTTCCCTATTTCGTAGTCTGACTTTCATGAGTCCGATTTCCCCTATTCTCTTTCCACCTAGAAGTTCCACAGATCGTACAAATATCCAAATGGGTAGTTTATTTTCTAAAAAACATAAATTTGTTTTCACATGAATCTATGGTATCCTATATAAAACCTATGTTCTCTATCAACTTACGATCATGGTAATATGCCTCATGAATCCTAACGTCGATAGGAAGAACCTTTTTAATAACACCAATAGCATGTCAAACGATGTTTCTGACCACTGATTCAATGTCTTCAAATGAAAAAACTCCACAATAAATGATAATTTATTGTATGCAGTATATCCAGGATATAATTCTGTTTTTTGATCATCAAGTACTTCATAAAACCTCCTCGAATCACAATCTTCACCAGAGTGTAGATTTATCTCATTGGTCTCAACATTCTGGATGTTAAAGCCTTCAGGATACAACCCACATACCATTTTATTAAGCATTTCACTCATTGGATCATTCATCCTCGCATCAACATCCACCTGAACTACATCTATATTTTGAAAATGAATATATTATTCCCCATGATGAGTCCATCTCTTATAATTTTTCATAAATCCATTCAATAATAGGTGCTCTCTCATGGTATCTCATGTGAACTGATATCTGTTTGATCATTTTCTACACTGAAAACTAATATAGTCACTTTTAAATATTACAGTGAACTCAATAAACTGTATAATTCCCTTGAAATATTCTCTAGATGTTCGATTTGGAAGATCAATCCAACTATTATCCATAATAATATATGTGAAACACCAAACTTTTTCACGTGTAATAATAATAATTTTATGTTTTAATTATTGTACTAACCAGTATGATTTTCAAAGGAAATATTATCTCACGTTGATCAAACAATAATTCAAAATAACTATTAAACAAAATTTATTCTTATCGAATGATTATTTAATATAATATTTTAAATAATAATTATAATAATATAACTAATTTATTTGTTTTTAAAAATGTGATATATATATATATATATATATTGGATTTGAATGAAAATACTGTTATAAAATTATAATTCTATATTGCGGTTATACATGAAATTGAAATTTTTTATTTTAAAATATTTTAATGGCATTATTTTTTAACTATTTCAAAATATTTTAGGTTTTCTCTAATCTAGAGTGAGGTAGTCTTTTAATATTTGGATCAATGCAGGCTAGGAGTGTTTGCGCAAATCTGTTCCAGGTCTGGTTTTTTTGCACGTCGTTTTCCCTCTTCGTCACTCTTGTTGACCATGGATTCAATTACTTATCATTTTAAATTATTTATGTCAAAGTTTTCATATTGTGTAATGTATTTTTTTTATCAGTGTTACATCATTTTATTTTTGTCAATTAGAATATGAACTGATTGGTTTCGTTGTTGACCACTTGTGTGGTTGCAGTGGTTTTCTTCTTATTGCCCTTAAATTTAATATTGGTGGTGAACTATTGTAGTGTTTGTTTATTTTTTGATTTTACTCTATCAGTTTCACTACCATGATCATATGGATGTTTTGTTTTTGGACCAAATTTCATCTTCTATTCACCTTTTGGTTTATAAAAAGAGTGTAATTGAATTTGTTTTGTTGATGTCAATCTCAACTATTCTATATAAAACTGATGATGAATAATAATCATTTACTAAATTTTATTTTAAATATATATGGATTTTAAGACTTTAAATAGGGGGTTTGGGTTTCTGTTGTGCATATTGGTTTAATGTTTTGAGTTTTTCACTTTCTAGATTTATATGCGCCTTGCTCCTGTGCCCCAACTTGGTGTACCCGCGCATCAAAATCTATCAAGGTAAGGGTTTTAAATTTCCTTGGATTGTTTTTGGAGAGTATATACACATATATATTCATAAAATTATGTTTATAACTTTTCTTTTTGGTTTAAAAGTTCTTTTGTGCCAAACCTGGGCCTTCGGGTTTTTTAGTTGAAGTGGTATAATGGATGTAAGGGATTTAATTTGCTTAAGTTATGAATTACTCTTATTATGATAAGGGTTTAATTTTTATTAAAAAATTTCATTTCTTTTAAGGTTTTCATATATATATATGAATTTAGTTTTCAGAATATATAAAGTAATGTTCACTAAAAATTATTTTAGATTCATGGTTTTTATTAAATTATGGAAGGGGAGTTTATTTATTTATTTATGTCAAAGTTGAACTCTATATTTTTAGGTTCTGCATAAGGGTTCAATACACTTTGTCTTCCTTTTTTCAAACTTTAATATACACTAGTATATATTATATATATACATTCATATAGTTTTATTCTACATGGTTTTAAATCTTCTAAGTGTTGATTTACAATGATATTTTAGAATGTGGTGCGTGGAAATTATTTTCAATTGTGGTATATGATTGTAAAATCGATGAATATTTGTTTCAAAGTGATGTAAGTGGGTGCGACATATACATATTTCATATATACATATATATGGTTATGTGTATTCTCTTATAAGTTTGAACCATAATCAAAATTAACTTGGCCTAAAACAAACATCGATGGTTAAAGTATGTTTTTGATATGTTTAATTAATTTCTCATGAATGTATGAATTACATAAAACCAATGTTGCAGTGAAAATAAATTGTCCTTATATGCTTTGAAGCATAAGGCATGACCATTTATTAAGACATGACCGTTTATCAGTGCATTCTTGTGTACAAATGACATCTGTCTTAATTTAAAACTATTCTTTTTAAACTATAAATATTTATTTCCATGAATCAAGGATTTTGAAAGTTAAGGAACTTTAATTTTATTTGGTAACCCCATCCATTCATTACTTGTGTGTTTTAAATTAATATCACATGTGCAAATAATGTTTACTATTTTATACATGTCGTTGGGAAAATTATTATCTAAATAATAATTGACATATTAATATTTAGTCCATTGACATTTCCATTTATCAGTGCATGAATTGAGCATGAATAATATTTATTCTAAAGTCATAAACATGTATTTCAATGGATTGAAAGTTTATGGAAGGGTTGTTAAAGTTATTAATTTTTGTGATAAAGGAAACAATTTATTATTTATTTATCAATTATGATAATTTATAAAATAATAATTTAATTATTAAAAGTGGTATGGGACACCTTGAATATTATGAAATGAGAAAATTAAATATTCAAAGTGGTTTGCTACATTTTGAATATATGACCCTTTGTGGCATATGATGAATGTAATAGACTCAGTATAACAGGTTAGGGACTGGTTAATAAAAGCCCCTTGATGCATCAATAGATATCATGAGACAATCAGGTCATGTCATGAGGCCATTAACATTTTAGAGTCTTAACACGAGGTCTTGACAGGGTCTGATATTATACATTTCCTCATTATTCTTATGATAATTAATTAACCAAGTGGATATTTGACTAGTTGAATATCCATGGTTAAGAGACAATACTTATGAGTATCATAAAAATTAAATGCTTATGGCATGAATTTTATTTGGCACTTAGTGATTTTAGTAACTAGTGTATGTTTCACAGTAGTAGTGTATGAAATTGAAGTTATTACCTTTATGTGCATCTCTGATTATGTGTCACTCTCAGTTATTAAATTTTTTACTTTCATATTCATACATCCTACATATTTATAATGTCTTTTACTTGTTACTCAAAATGAGAATGCTTATAATTTCATCATGTTCCCTTATAATTCTGTTAGTACGCTTTTAATTGTTCACTTCTATTTCTTAGACAATTTTTATGATATGTTATATGTGTTGCAACATATCTTAAGAATTTTTTTTATGAAAAGTTTTCAATAATGTTTTCAAATGTTATATTAGTATATTATGTTATTTTGAAACCCCTTATTGGGCATTCATATGCTCACCCTATGTTTTTGTAATAAACTTTTCAGGTGATAGCTTTCAACAGAAGAAGCTTGTAAGGAGTAGCTGGTTTTCCAGAACATGAACCGAATTCGATCCTCTCTATGGGACATGATGTGTAATTTATTAGTTCATTTTTTTTGTTAAAAAGTGCACATCATGTTATGAAGGCATATTCTCTGAGTATTCTGAGGCAAGGTCCTCATAATTGGTGTCAGAGGATTCAGTTTAGATAACTCTAGAAAAAAATAATTGAACAAAAAAATTCTAAGCAATACTAAGTATGATGTTTTCTAAATTTTCAGATAGAAAATGAAACTACTAGTATTTTTTCTCTTCCAACATAATTATTAGAAACCATAGTGGGAAAATAATGTGTAGAAAACTATGACACTTGAAAATATTCATTTATCATGAAAGACCCTCTACAGAGTATCCAAATCTCCTCGTATACCCCAACTTCACCAAGGAGTCGGTTTCTTCTATTACCTCATGATGAATGCTCAATTCCCATTTTATGCGCGACAAGGGAAATACTTTGAGGGTATTTTAAAAAAAATTACCCTAGCCAATAATTTATTTTATCTTGAGGACTTTGAAGAGGATGCCCAAGAGGGTGACCTCCGGGAAGCATATCTATGTCAAATTTTGACCTACAGTCTCCGTGGTCAAGTTATGGACTTTGAAGTCCTTGAGAATGAGAACACTTGTTTGCATTATCAGAATCATGTTCATACTGGTGTCTCAACTTGATACCTAACATGCTTATCTCAATATGAATTCTAGATGTCCACATGTGGTTGATCCTAGTTGCACACGTTGCATTTGGACCAAGGAGATAGAAGAATTTAGAACCACTTTGGGGATCCGTTTTTCTGAGAACTGGGGAAATACCCAACATCAGTAGAATCTATGAAGAGTCATCTTAGAGGACATCAGGAAATCCATACTAGTGTTTTGTGAGAGGGAGCAAGAGATCATGTAATTTCATGAGTTTTATAAATCATGTCTAAATAAATGATGTTGTATTCACTATTTTGATATTCTTTTATATAAAATAATGAATATGCTTAAACTAGAATTTCCACACTGAAGACCGGCTTCTTAAAAATTATCATACAGAAGACATGAGTTCACCAACCAATATTTTTTCTCTTCCTATCAAACTGTTAGAGACTATAATCGTAAAGATGTGCTCCGAGGAGTACCATCCCTATGTCAACTTACATCTGACTTGTAAACAACTCCATCAGGTGTCGAACCGCCCAAACATTCTCCATCATTACCAAGGAAGAAATCCGGTCTATTACCGTATTGAATTTTCACAATTTGCAGCATATATGAAAAGATGAAAGTATCATGAAGCTCTTTTTTTATGTTTCACTTTGACTGATAACTACCAAGTTGTAGGTAAATTTCTATAATCTGCTTTGGATGGTGACCATCGAGTGGCCTATATATTCCAAGTCCTAAGTTTTAGTATGTATGGGGAACTCTAAGACATCGATATTTTCAAGCATGATGTGGTGTGTGGGACTTATAGGGATTTATTCCACTCTGAAATTTTCAACCTCCACACTTCTTGTGCCTCTTTATGGAAGGCTGGGAGCTTTAGGCATAGGTTTGACCCTAGCTGTTAATAGTGTGTCTAGGCCAAGGAAATCAAGCAGTTGAATACTACCTTAGGAATCCATCTGAGGTCATCAGCACCCTACCATCGGTGGTGTTCCTAGTAAAGGGACCTCAGGAGTAATGTGTTTTTGATGTTGATGTGGTTTTTGTACAAATATTTTAGAATTGTGAGGATGCAATTCTTTGAAGGGGGAATAATGTGACACCCCAAAATTTTTCATGTGTAATAATAATAATTTTATGCTTTAATTTTTCTAATAACTAGTACGGTTTTCAAAGTAAATATTATCTCATGTTGTTCAAAGAATAATTCAAAATAACTATTAAACAAAATTTATTCTTATCAAATAATTATAAAATAGAATATTTTAAATAATAATTTTAATAATATAACTAATTTTTTTGTTTTAAAAAATGTGAAATATATATATATATATATTCATATTGTATTTGAATTAAAATACTATTATAATATTATAATTTTATATTGCGGTTACACATGACATTGAAAATTTTTATTTTAAAATATTTTAATGACATTATTTTTTTGTTATTTTAACTATGCAGATAGTTATTTAAACTATTATATGAATAATTATGGGTTTTATATATATTCGAAAATATGAAAATTATTAGATTATAAATTAGATTAATGTTTCATAACAATATTAACATTTTGAATATATAATAAAACTATTTTAATAGATTGGTTAAAATTGTACAAATATGAATGATCTTTTAACTAAATATTGATGTTAATTTAAATCATATATATATCGTATTAAAAACAATTTCAAAATTACAAATATATGGTACAAATTAGGATAATTATTATTTTGATAATATATTTTCAATTATCAATTATTAATTTAATTTATTACATTATAAGTATATAATATAAAATATATAAATGTATGTTTTTTAAAAGAACTTAACAATAATAACTTTACTTTTTAAAAGTATTGATAAAATAAGTTTAATATATTATTTGTTTTATTTAACCTTGGATTTTTTAAAAGTTATGGATAATATAATATATGATAATAATAGAGTAATTATATAATGAAATAATAATAATAATATAATAATCGCAATATTATAATAATAATAGAGGAGGAAATCGAATAAAAGAAATAAAAAAATGAAGAGAATCACATGAGGGATTTGAGATCTGTGAAGAAGGGGGGACCGCAACTCGGGATTTGTGGTACGTCAAGCTTCAGGTGCAGGTCCCGGGTCTAGGGCCCAGGTGAGGTGTTCTCGAGGCCACGTCTAGGGTTTCAGCAATAAGGGGTTGAGCGACGTCGTGGTGTCGGGGTTCTTGAGTAGGCATGTGGGTCTCATCCAAGAGAGAGGAATCCATCACTGAGGTGGTGAGTGTAGGATGGTCTCAAGGATGCTCATCTTTAGGTTCGTGTGACGTTCCCAAGGTGTGGCCCTATGGTGGAGTCCAATTCTAGTGTCGAATCGATTTGGGGTTTTTTTAGGTTTTCTCCAATCTAGAGAGAGGTAAGCTTTTAATCTTTGGATATATTTAGGCTAGGAGTGTCTACGCAAATCTATTCTAGGTCTGGTTTTTTTGCACGTCATTCTCCCTCTTCGTCACTCCTACCGACTGTGGCTTCGATTATTGATCATTTTAAATTATTTATGTCCAATTTTTCATATTGTGGAATGTATTTTGTTTATTATCAGTGTTCCATCATTTTAGTTTTTTCAATTAGAATATAAACTTATTGGTTTCATTGTTGACCACCTGTGTGGTTGCGGTGGTTTTCTTCTAGTTGCACTTAAATTTTATATTGGTGGTGAACCGTTGCAGTGTTTGTTTATTTGTTGATTTTCCTCTATCAGTTTCACTATCACGGTCATATGGTTGTTTTGTTTTTATACCAAATATCATCTTCTATTCGACTTTTGGTTTATAAAATGAATGGAATTGAATTTGTTTTGTTGATGTCAATCTCAACTATACTATATAAAATAGATACTGAATAATAATCATTTATAAATTTTATTTCATCTCTATTGGGATTTTAAGACTTTAAATAGGGGATTTGGGTTTTCGTGGTGCATATTGGTTTAATGTTTTGAGTTTTTCACCTTCTAGATTTCTATGCTCCTTTCTCTTATGCCCCTATTTAGTGTGCGCAAGCATCAAAATCTATCAAGGTAAGGGTTTTAAATGTTCCTGTTCTTGTTTTTTTGAGAGTATAAACAAATATATATTCATAAAATTATGTTTATAACTTTTTAGTTTGGTTTAAATGTTCTTCTATGCCGAACCTGGGCCTTCGGGTTTTTGAGTACAAGTGGTATAATGGATGTAAGGGATTTCATTTGCTTAAGTTATGAATTACTCATATGATACTGAGGGTTTAATTTTTATTAAACAAATTGAATTTTTTTTAAGATGTTCATATATATATATACATGAATTTAGTTTTCAGAATATATAAAGTAAGGTTTCACTAAAAATTATTTTAGATTCATGGTTTTTACTAAACTATGGAAGGAAATTTTATTTATTTATTTTTTTCAAAGTTGAAATCTATATTTTCAGGTTCTACGTAAGGGTTCAATACACTTTGTCTTCCTTTTTTCAAACTTGAATTTACACTAGTATATATTATATATATACATTCATATAGTTTTATTCAACCCAGTTTTAAATCTGTTATGTGTTGATTTACAATGATGTTTTAGAATGTGATGGGTGGAAATTATTTTAAATTACATTATTTGATTGTAAAATCAATGACTATTTATTTCAAAGTGACGTAAGTGGGTGAAACATATACATATTTTATATATACATATATATGGTTATGTGTATGCACCTATAAGTTTGAACCATAATCCAAATTAACTTGGCCTTAAACAAACTTTGGTGGTCAAAGTATGTTTTTGATATGTTTAATTAAATTCTCATGAATGTATGAATTTCATAAAACAAATGTTTCACTACAAATCAATTGGCCTTATATGCTATGAAGCATAAGGCATGGCCATTTATTAAGACATAACAGTTTATCAGCGCATGCTTGTGTACAAATGACATATGTCTTAATTTAAAATTAGTCTCTTTAAAATATAAATATTCATTTCTATGAATAAAGGATTTTGAAAATTAAGGAACTATCATTTTATGAGGTAACCCCATCCATTCATTACTTGTGTGTTTTAAATTAATATCACATGTGTAAAGAATGTTTACTAGTTTATGTATGTCATTGGGAAAATTATTATCTAAATAATAACTGACATATTATGATTAATCCATTGTCATTTCCATTTATCAGCGCATGAATTGAGCATGAATAATATTTATTCTAAAGTCATAAACATGTATTTCAATGCATTGAAAGTTTATGGAAGGGTTATAAAGTTATTAATTTATGTGATAAATCAAAAAAATTATTATTTATTTATCAATTATGATAATTTATGAAATAATAATTTAATTATACAAAGTGGTATGGGTCACCTTGAATAATATGAAATGTGAAAATTAAATATTCAAAGTGGTATGTGACATTTTGAATATACGACCCTTTGTGGCATATAAGGAATGTAATAAACTCGGTATAACGGGTTGGGGACCAGTTAATGAAAGCCCCTTGATGCATCAATAGTTCTCATGAGACAATCATGTCATGGAATGAGGTCGTTGACATTTTAGAGTCTTGGCATGAGGTCTTGACAGGGTCTGATATTATATGTTTTTTCATTATGCTTATGATAATTAATTAACCAAGTGGATATTTGACTAGTATAATATTTATGGTTAATAGCCATTACATATGAGTATCAGAAAAATTAAATTCTTATGGAATGAAATTTATTTAGAACCTAGTGATTTTAGTAACCAGTGTATGTTTCACAGTAGTAGTGTATGAAATTGAAGTTATTACCGTTATGCGCAACTCTTATTATGTGTCACTCTCAGTTATTAAATTTATAATTTCATATCCATATATCCTAATTATTTATAATGTCTTTTACATATTACGCTGAATGAGCATGATTATAATTTAATCATGTTCCCTTATAATTTTGTTAGTATGCTTTTAATTGTGCACTTCTATTTCTTAGACAATTTTTATGATATGTTACATGTGTTACAACATTTCTTAAGAAAAATATTTTATGAAAAGTTTTAAAATAATTTTTTCAAATGTTATATTAGTATATAATTTTATTTTAAAACCCCTTACTTGGTATTTGTAATCTCACGATATGTTTTTGTAATAAAATTTTTAGGTGGCAGCTTTCAATAGAAAAATCTTGTCAGGAGTAGCTGGTTTCCCAGAACCTGAATTGAATTTGATCCTCTGTATTGGAAAAGATGTGTAATTTATCAGTTCATTTTTTTTAAACATTTCACATCATGTTAAGAAGGCACTGGCTCTGGGTATTCTGGGGTCGGGTCCTCACAATATATGTATAACAAACATTTAAATAAAACTTTATATTACATGCATTTTTCATATCAAATATATTTAAAATCATTACTGACCAATTTCATGTGGACCATTAATAAAATAAATAATTAATATCTTTGAATAATAAACAAGAGAATATATAATGGAATGGAAGTGAAATCCCATGTCATCACCACCATGTTGGTATGGTTAATCAAATGATGATTCTATATTCAAGAAACTATATTGAGAATGAATTTGGTCTATAATTCCATAGAGTAAACATTGTTCAAGAAAGGAATATTATATCTATGACATATCATTATTCAAATATCGAATATACTAATTTTTCTTCACAACTATTTAATTGTTCACACCCATTGGTAAATGTTTATCCTAAGGTAACCAATTGGGTCATCCACAACAAGCTTGTCAGCATTGAGTTGTGAATTTCACATTTGGTTCTCAAATGTGTTTCTATAAAGTGACTCATCCTCCTATAAACATGATCATTTTGGTTCCCTTCAATATATTTTTCTTCATAATATGGAGTTGGATAGATCATGGTTCATATATAATGAAATTACTTATCTCATTTGATCGGATGGGTGGGGTAGTCGATTAGTTAAGAAACAAAATATATTATATATTGGGTGTAGTAAAAAATAGAAAACCAACATGAAAAATAAAAAATTTGCGGTCCACTAATATCATAATGCATAAATTTTGATACTATATAATCAAAACATATAAATCAACTATAGCTATTGAAATTTAAATACTAAATCAAAAAAAATTAAACACAACATATAACATGCATGTGTATGTGGTACATTAAAAAATTCATCAAATACCAATCTTGAACTATCAACCTTAGTGACTAAGTTAATTCCTACCAACAAATCAACAAATATTATTTGTGATGAAAGTACCCAAATTCAATTAGTGAATAAAAGTCTTCTCAAACTCAAAGAAACTTTATCTTTTTACAAATAATGTCTCACTACCTCTTAGATTCACACTTCCTTTGTGTCATCAGAGGTAGTAAAGATTAACCATCAAAGATAGCAATCAATCTCTAATTTATGGAAAACTAACTAATCTATATCAAGGATAACATAAAATATGTATAATTATAGAACAAAAAATACCAATTTATCTTGACTTATGATATCAATAGAGAATATGTTGGGTAATGAATGTGATTCCCTATACTGAATCACAAGGTCTAAGACAGTGTTCCTCATAGCCTCAGGTAGGTATCCTTTTATGCAAGATGTCTGTTAGTAGCAGTAATGGTCTGAATGTCATCAGTGTAGAAAATATACCATTGGTTTCAATAAATAAAAGGATAAACAATAACATAAATAGAGTCAATAAACAATGAAAATCATAATTCATGGTAGGTATCTCAAGTCATATAGTAAAAACCCAAATACACCCAAAGTGTTAGGTAAATAAAAGTGTGGGAAATAACAAGAATATGAAAAAATATTGTTACATAACTCTAAATTACATCCCAATTCTACCTCTAAACACCATTCTTTGTATCCTATCCCCTATCATCAGGGCCTTTCCCTTGTATCCCAGACAATGAATTCTTCACATGCATCGAGATTCCCATTCATGGTGGGAATATGAAAGTAGTAAGAAACAACCAATTTGTCCTTAACACATGTGCAATGGTATAAGAGTTTATGTTGTGATAATAAATAAATTTGCATGAAATAAAACACACAAACATGTTCAAAGTGTTCATGTGCTAAAAAAACTTTGGCTCTATGATGGAAATGTAGTTATAACAAAATTCATGAACTTAGTCAACCACAATGTCACGTCATGTATTCCAAAACATAAAAAAGCTAAGAGTATAAATTAAAACCATAAAATTCTATCTCACACCTTCTCTCTCATAGTTAATCCATAAGGACAACACATTTTTACACTCCCTTGGTCCTTCATATCTCAAAACTACGTCTCAAGTCATGTCCTTGAATACCATCATGCCCCATTGTCACATTAAGGTTCAGATCACATAAGACTACCATTACCCTATGTGAGGCTAAACAAATACAATATACCCCTACATCTATCCCAATACATTATTAATGGAACGTACATCATCTTATCACGCTCCCCCATAAGGGCTACTGATCCACGATGAGTACACCAGTAACATTGGTACCATGCATAGAACAACACATAAATAAAATATAAAAAGTACTTCACATTAAAACATGGAATATCATATAGAGGAACAACATATAATATTAATAATAACATATAGTATCTAAACAAATGTGATCAAACTCAAACATGGGTCTCATGGGATATTCAAGCACACACATGTAGTCAAACCTCAAACAGTTTCTAATGGGATACACACACACACAGAGACAAGTGATAAACTCAAGAATAGTAAAAATAAAATAACAACACAACTTAATATCAATCCAGTAAACATATACATGGACTTTTCATTGTATGTAACTTCCAACCTCAAGTAAAGTGTGAAGTCTTTTCATACACACACTGCCAACAGACATTGTTTCATAATTATTCATAAACTTGTATACACATGAACTTCCATTTCCAAACTTTTTATTCACAAATAATATTTATATAATATTCATGCATTCCAAATTTGTACTGAAAATTGCCCAAAATTAAAACTCTAAAATGGAAATTAGAGCATACCTGATAGCATGACAAATTCGGAAAGAAGGGGAGCTGAAGGGGGTGCTGCGAGAGAGAGTAGGGGCTACGGACGGGAGCCAAATTCAGAGGCGGTGTAGCGCGGGAGGGGATGGGCGATGACAGTGGCGGAGAGCTAGAGGAGGAGGCAGTGAGGTGGTGGTGGTGTAGCGAGGGAGGGGACGAGTGGTGTGACAATGGAGGGGATGAGATAGGGCACCGACAGGGATCCGGAGGTGGAGAAGGTGCGGTGTCGGCGGTGCAGCGAAGAACGGGATAGCCAGATGCGGGGGTAGGGTTTGGGATCAGGCACGATGAGGGAGGGGGTGCCGATGTATTTTTTTTTTGAGAAGCCTTGTGACCTTCAATGGCGGTCTCCCATGTAGGAGGTCTCCAAAACCTCATTTTCTAGTAGTGGAGTCATCATGCCAAATTTAGACCCTGAGGCACATGGGTACAGTGTTGTATTTGGTTCTATATAACTTACTAAAATTATACTTTTGATTAATAGAATATTAATAATTATCTTGTGAAATAATTATTTTTATTCTATGTAACATTAATGTGATTATGTCTTTAAAGTTTTTATCGCATCAAAAGGTTATTACAGTTCTCCACTATAATGAGAACCTAGAGATGATTTGAAAATATTCATAAAAATATTTTCTATGGTCTAGATAATATATGTCTAGGGTGACACATATGATGTTTGACTATCAGGTGTTAGAGGATCATAACACATTGAGACTTCTTCTCATGGATTTTTCACTTGGTGATCTCTAAGAAGGGAAATTATGTGTACAAAAAACATATTGAAATTCCACATATTTATGTGTTATTAGATATTACTATATATTAATGTGTATATTAGTGTTTATACTTGATATTTTTATTAATAGGTAACATGACTCACATATTTTTATGTATGGGTGAAAATCATGATGAAATATTCTCATAGTGAGGTAGCATACAATGGTTGAATCATAAGTGATATGACATGAATTGAATAAATAAAGAAATTAGTTGTCTCTGATATATTAATAGATTAATATATCTATATCCCTTTTATTAAAGTGGAACTATCTAATTAAATTCTAGTTCAGTGTTTTTAATTGTTGAGTTCATTTTATAAAGTGAAATAAAGATAAATTAACTATATATAGGTTTAAAAAAAAGTGTATCATGCTTGGTAAGATATTAGTAAACACATGGATTATGTTACACATTAGAATTTGTGGGAAGGTTGTTATCATTATGACATTAATTTTTTTCTCTATCGGTGTCTTGACATGTTGCTAGACACTAATCTTAGACTTTACGTAATCTCACTTAATACCACAGAAAAAGAGGCCTAGAGGGTTACACACTAAGTGGATCCAGAATTTCATTAAATTCTAATGAATTTAACATTAAAAATAACTATTATCATTTTCCTATGAAATAATAATTATTCAAGTAGAGTTGATAACATAAATTCCATCATGTGATATTTAGGATTTAGAACAAGTAAGTTGAATTTTTATTATTATTCACAAGGTAATAAATAAATAATTATTTATTCACTAGTTTAGTAAATATATTAGTATAAATATTTATTCAGTTTTTTGAATATTAAAATAAATATTTATTTACGAGTTTAGTGAATATAATATTTATTTATTTATTAAATGAATATTTTTTATTTGTATAATTATTTTGTTATTCTAGGTTCAATAAATTCCATGGAGGATTAATTAGTATATTTAATGGACCGATGGAAATGATAATTTTTAATATCATTTAAATATATAATAATTTTTTTATTCAAGAAATGATAGTTAAATTAAGACAACTCATGGGATATAATAATAATATTATTATTATTATTTTACATGTGGTAATACTTAGATTAAATATATTGATAAGGGCCTATGTGTAATTATCAATAGTTTAACCTGAAGTATAAATTTGAAATAATTTCATTTTGAAGAACTAGAGACTTATTGTGCATGACATGAATCTCTATAAAATTATCTCAAGACTTATAGAGAATAATCCTATTATACTCCCTCTTAATAGTATAAATTGAACAATAGATATCCTTTTTTGTGATCAATGTGAATCACTAGGTTCCTCTACACTAGAACTCACAATCCCATGAATGTCACCAAATATTTTTAGAGAATATGTAGATACACCTAGAAGAATCCATACTATGAATTTTTATTATAATAAAAACATAAAAATAGTAGAAAAAAATTATTTAGAGGATCATCACATTCTAGGTGATTCTTATTTAAAATTAATTATAAATTAAATGTAAAAATCCCATATAGGAAATTTTAGTGTTTATTTTGTTATGTTATTTAGATATTATCCATTGAAAATTATGAAGAATAATTGGGCACTCATATAATCCTTTCGCTATTCCCCAAAACCTTCAAGTGGTATCAAAGTGGTTACATTATAATTTATATTTATTTATATTTTATTTGATCAATTACCGGTGTTTTTTTAGTTTTATTATCCATAATTACATTTTTAATCCAAAATAAAAGACAATTCATTCATTTAAATTCATATAGATCCCATCAATAGGTGACAAGGTCACTGGATAAATGATACAAATACATAACATATAATGGTAAATTACATGTTTTGTACCCATGGTCAACTAACAGAAGGAGAGATTCATGTAAATCTAAGCTCATCCTGTGTTTCATTATTTGAAATCATTACACACCATGTATTGAATGCCAGTGTGACATGCAATTTGATAGGTATTGCACAACTTGTGGATGGTGTACACATCATGAAACCCCACATAGTTTTGACCTCATGAAAATCATTTTAATATCTTGGTCATTACATGGTTTCATTAAACAACATGTATTGACTGCCAACTAAGTGACGCAACCCAACTTGGACTATATGACGTGTAGATGGAATGTACAAGTTTTGTAACATGTGTCAACCCAAAAAGGTACATAAATAGATTTTAGGAATTTCATGTGAACCTAAAAAAGGGTTAATTAATAATTACACTTGACTATATATTGTGTAGTGAGCTTTACATGCCTTATGTCATGAATTTTCCACACCAAGAACACATCGAGTGAATTTACACTTGTTGCATGGGACTACATGATTAATAATTCAAATGAAATAAATTTTTCAATGATGTGACATGTAAAATTTTTCATACACATCATGTACTTTAATATCATTTTTAGAAATACATTCCATGTATATTATGGAATGTTTTATGGTTATACATGTCGAGCATACTGCGAGGCTTGACCCACATGACTACATGTCGTGTATATCATTACATGTCATACAGGTATGCATACATTATAAGTACATAGTAAATTATAAGTACTATATATTTTGTGTGTTATAGGACATTTTTGAGTGACAATATAGGCTATGCAAGTATCAAATTATATAAATGGATTTAATCTGACATAGATGGTACATGTCATGTCACCTCCAAAGTATATGTTGTGCATATAATTATTTTAAAATTTTAAATTAAATTAATATAAAATAATACTGGATAGGAATCATATTACATATCAAGGACTATTATTATAGAATATTAAGAAAAATAAATTATCAATTAATTATTTCATTAGTTCATTAATTCTAGTAAATTTATTTTAATTATCAAAAATTGATATGAATGATGTCAGGTATAAATGAATAGTCATTTCATGTTGTGATTTATCATGATCTTGAACAACCTGTATATGTTTTGGATTTATTTAATTAACTTAGTTGTTTATTTCTTGGTTTTATGTAATAATTTATTAAACTAAATGGACTGATGACCTATGAGTGGTAGTTTCCCCCTACCTATCTATGTTAGGACTTCTCTGTGTGGTGGCTCAAAGGTGTGGGAGGGAGATCAATGTTTGGATTACTTTATTG
Source organism: Viscum album (assembly GCA_963277665.1). Taxonomy (NCBI): domain Eukaryota; kingdom Viridiplantae; phylum Streptophyta; class Magnoliopsida; order Santalales; family Viscaceae; genus Viscum; species Viscum album. The sequence continues at coordinate 1,151,528,860 of OY728162.1, forward strand.
ATTTATCCCCTTTTCTTTTCATATTTTCTCTATGTTCATTGACTTTGATCCTAATTTTCTTGGTTTTTTAATTTTTAAGTTCAATTTGTTCACCTTTTTTGGGTTCTAATCATTTTAGTTCTTGGTCTTCCTCATCGGTGGTATCTTATTATGATTCAATGTGTAACATCCCAGGTAAATAAAGAATATTACTTTTTCATATTTATTAATATTTGTGAATAAAACATTAATATTACTTTAAAGGGAATGTTATGCTTGATGGCGTACCCAATATGCAACAATGAGTTCCTTTGAAATCTTACATTGCACTCTAATAATAAAATAATATTATTTTAAATGGTAGTTAACTCCTAGCCGTTGTAATGGTGGGAATGAACAGAACTAACTAAAAAATGATTATATATGTTTGTCAAATATTTTTACTTTTATCCAATAAATGTTTGAGGCTTAAAATGCGAATGAATCCAATTTTAAGCATATATATTCTAATATTTTTTAAAAGGTCGATTAACCGCCTTTTGATGGAGAACCCTTTTTAAATCCACTTTTTCACAATTTCATATGTAATATTGGACCAAATAAAATCCTTCTCTAGAATCTGGAAATCAAAATTTACTTTGTGTAAATTTTTGTTATTTTTCCAATAAAGAACATTTTTAGTGAAAATGTTGTATTTTAATTCAAAATCTCCTTTTAATCTGATTTATTTATATGGATATATTACCTTTTTAATTGGGTTTAAAGTGTAGTTAGAATATATTTTTACCATTTAATCCAATGGTGGTCATTGGAATTAATTTCACTTTGAAATTGGACTTAAACTAGTGTCAATCTTTTGATATATTTTGTTTCTTAAATACACGCTATTTATTTTGACAACGGGAATTAATTATTAAATTGATTAATGCAACTTATATGTTTTGAATTTTGTAAAATAGACAACATTTTGGAATTATGAATATCAAATATAGCTTAGGGTGAATTTCTGGTATTTTTCTGAAAAACTTCAATTTTTGATGAATAGTGAAACCACTAAGTGGTAGTTAAAAAACTGATTTTTCGTTTAAATAAAATTTTACCACCTCTGTGATTTGAATTTCAAAAATCCGGCATACATGGTTGTCATTATGATGTAAAATTTGGTTCAATGGGATGAAAATATTTTTTGGTGAATAGTAACTTTTAAGTTTTATTAATCGCAATTAAAGGTAATTAGTGTAATTTAAGGTAAAGATAATATTATAATAATATGAAATGACCTTGACACATGTCCTAACCTTATTGGATGAATCATGGCCGACCAAGACAATCCATGGGCCAACTTGGGGACCCCATGAAGCCACTTGGGTAAGACAATGACATTAATAACTTTTTATTTGAAGTTAAAATAAAAAAGTAACAAACATGTATTGTTTTACTAAAAAAAAATTTACATGGTGTAATACAAGTCATATTTTTTACTGTAAATAGTCATTGGAAAGATAAAAATATTTCCTACATCATAGTATTTTTTTTATTTTTTATACATTAAATAATTTAATTTATATATGACACCATAATGATGTAGCGATTACCTCGTTAATGAACGATTTAAATAAAATGAAAAGATAATGTAAAATCTAAGACTTACACTTGTCAAAAACCTATTGGATGGGTGGATTTAGAACCCTTATCACCTTATCCTCGAAATATATAATTGTGGGACCTTTGATATCCTATGGTAATTATATAATAAAGTAACATTTCTTGACTTTCCAAGAGTGCCCCTTCTCCCTCTTATAAAAGGCCACCACCTCTACCACCTTACCCACACCTCTCAAGCCTTTGGTGTAACGACCCAAAATTTTGAATAAATCTTGTTTCCTAATTTTGTGTGTTATTTTATTTGATTCTCAACAAAACTGTTTCATTTGATAACATGAGTATAATTAAAATGAGAATGTTGGGTTTTGACTATTATATGACCGTTAGTCAGTATGACCGTTGGAAACTGAATGTTGTGACTATTGTCTCTAAATAAAATTGATCTTGGTTAATTAATATAGAAAGAAGATTTGATGGCCTCATCCAGTAGTCTCATGCCAATTGAATCCCATCTAACGGAACTTGGGAAGGAGGTAGCACCACTGGGATTTTCTCTGAACCAAACCCAAGCTGAACTTCATCATGTGAAGCTAGAACGGAATTGCCTTCGCGAGAAGTTCAAACTGATAGAAACTACTACTCGTGAAATGTTGGCCGAGCCACCCCAAGAATCTATCACCCTAGAACACCTTACTCTTAGTTCATATGCTGGTGTTATAAGGGGCAATGTAACGAGACCATAACAGCCTTGTGTAATCCATTGATTTAAATAAAAATTGTGATTCCTTCTTGTGATGAAGTTTGTGAATTTTTAAATGTCCGGATAAATATAGTATGCATATTTTTGATGAATTCTAGAAAAATAATATTTGAAAATATTTATGTAAACCTTAGATAACTAATTATGTGTAATGATTTTCAAAAAATGGTTTTCTACAATTATGTTCAGTACGAAATTTAGAGACTAATAAGATCAACTTAATTTTTGATGAATAGTAAATTATGAATAGTGATTTTATTCTTAGGATTAGTAATGTGACCAAATGGATTAGTAATCTCACTTAAAGAAAGTATTAATATAATCTAGGCACCTTGATTAACTAATGTGATTCAATAAAATAGGTAAATAACTGTTTCATTAATTATTAGTCAAGTATTAGTTTTTCGGGTGAATAGAGTTTTTTAATTAAAAATTAAATTAAAAATATTTAGAAAATTATTTTTATAAAATGGATTTCATTTTTGAACTCAGATCATCGATATTATGTTTAGGTAATTTTTGGGGATTTTTCTGAAAAAATGAATTTTTGCTTAATAGTGTATTCATTTAAAAATTAAATTAAAAATATTTAGAAAATTATTTTTATAAAATGGAGTTCATTTTTTAAATCAGAGCATTGATATTTGGTTAAGGTAAAATTTTGGGAATTTTCTGAGAAAGTTGAATTTCCAGTGAATAGTAAAAATACAGTTTTAGGGTTTCGGTATGTTTAATGACATCATAATTGTGTCATGATGATTTCATGAGATATTTTAAGGGTTGGCCGACCGAAGGTGATGAATTCTGTATGGGGGGACCCATGTGTCCTAACTCCATGGGAAATACCATGGGAGAGCCCATGGTTTTGAGAAAACCACTTGTGAGGTGTCCCTTGGCCATTAATGCCTTGTCCCCTCACATTCCCTATAAATACCCACCCTTTACTCCTTTAGTTTTCCCTTCCAAATCTCCCCCAACGAAGCTCTGGTCTCATTTCCTCCCAAGGAGTCCTCCCAAGGTTCCCCAAGCCCTCAAGGTCCCAACCTTTGAGTTTTAAGAGATACGTTTTAAGGTAAGGGATCCTACCTCTCTCTTTCTTTTCAAGTAATCTCTTTTATGTCATTTCTTTTATGTTCCATGCTCTTATGTTGGAGGATTTTCTTTTATATTCCTCTTAATTCCATTTTCATGTTCATATTATGAGATACCCTCTCTTTCTCTCATCAATTAATTTTAAGAATGTTTAAGTGGCGTCGTTAGGCTGCCGAATGTTTAAGGGATTCGTTCACCTTTCTCATTTTTCGAAGTTCTACTTTCATGTAAAGCCTTTCAAGTTCCTTTTTTTTATGTTTTGGTATGATCTCTATATCTATCATACTTATATTTTATGTTCATATTATGAGATACCCTATTTGATCTCATCAATTCATTTTTGTTGAAGTTTAGGTGGCGCCGTTAGGCTGCCGAATGTTTAAGGGATTCGTTCACCTTTCTCATTTTTCAAAGTTCTAATTTCATGTCAAGTCTATAAAGTTCATTTTATTTATGGTGGAGTTTGATCTCTATATCTATAATACTTATATTTTATGTTCATATTATGAGAGACCCTATTTGATCTCGTCAATTCATTTTTTTGAAGTTTAAGTGACGTCGTTAGGCTGCCGAATTTTCATAAGAGAAATCTTATTTTTGTCTTCCTTTCATGTTCTTCATTTCATATGGTATATCTTTAAAATTTCAATACCATGTTCTTAAATCCTTTATATTTTTTCCCCCTACTGTTTTATGTATCATTTATGAGTGGGTGACCCATGTCCCCTCTCTTTTCAATGTTTTCTAAAACCTCGTAACATAGCCGTTATGCTGCAGACTTTTCGTCTCAAAATGTCTCTCTCTTATTCTCAAATTCATTTATTTTATTAAGTTAATACTCAAAGATATTTATTATAAAGTGGTATTCACATATATACCAAAATGTTCTATTCTAAATTCTTGGATTTACATACATGAGACCCACTTTCTGTGGGTTTAAAGTGACATAAAGATCATGTCTTTAAAGCAGTTTTTAAAACGTTATGATTATGAAATGTAACCCATTTCTTTTATGCTATATGGGTTGTTTATGAAATTATTGATGATGATATATGTGGCTCACATGACAATAAAGACAAATTAATGGTGTGCCCTGATATCACTCCAATGCATTGGGTAAAGACTTAATCTCTAGAGATGACCATTTTGACTGATACCTTGGTGAATAACCTTGGTAATTTTTAATGACACCTTGGGGATGGAACTTGGTGAAACGGAAATGATTTTCTATGTTAAATGTTGTAGCCACATATTTAAGTTATGAAACACATTATTTTTATTATGATATGCCTCATGATCTCTTTCTCATGCCTTAAAGTTATTTTTCATGACTTTTGATGTATCTCAAGTTCTCATGTAAAATGTTTCCCTTGTTTCCCTTACTGGGACTTTTGCTCACCCTTTACATTGATGTATGCTCCCAGGTTATGAGATGTTGTAATGAACTTAGGATGAACAAATGAAGAAGCCTTTCAATTGTTTAAGAAGAATTTTTTTTTTCTCATGTAATAAGTTCCTGGTTTCCAAGATACTAAACCTTAAAGATCCTCTATTTTGTATAATATAATGATAGTTTATGTGATAAAAAGGTGGGATGCTATAGTTGGTATCAAAGGATGGTTTAGTTATTTGTGGAAATTAGGATATGAAAACTTTAGGAAGAATCCTATAGAAAAGTTTAAATATAGGAAATCTTCCTGGTATTTTGGTGAGTATTGAGTAAGGGGTTCCCAAGCAAATACATCCCTGTCTAGATACGAGCAGGTATAGGTGGCTCTGGCACAGATTTACATAGGGGTAAAACCCGAAAACACCGCTTTGAGCTAGACTCAAACGATAATTGGTACACGACAATGGGAATTGCTGCACTCTTGGTTACGACACTCCCGGGGGATATGCTTTGGTAAATTCCTAAGCTTAGTATGAACCATTATTAATTGAACAAAGATAAAATGAAACAAAGATTAACATAAGAATATATGATCATGGATAACCTAGTTTGGAACCTAGGGGATCACAAGTTAGGGTATACTTTTCTTCTACAAGTTATCCTTCTATGCTTTATGTTCCTTTTCATGATTAATGGCTAAGTATTTAAGCCCCTAATTGTACTTTCTTTTCTTAGTTAATGGTGGGAAATGGAAGAACATGTCCCAACAACCAATGTGATAGTAAATGTGACGATTTCCGTATTAATATGACAGAGATGATTAGGGGATTAAAAGATGATTATTATTTTGGAAGACGTTCACTATTTTGGGAACCCTATTTGATCGAGGTAAATAGATTACTACGGTATTTTCTTTGAGGAGTAAAGGTTGACTTATATTTTGAAGAATTGATGAATTTAAGGTGGACTTATAGTAATTTAGGTTACTTAGGGAAATGATTAACCTGTCTTGGGGAAAATATGTTTAGGTTAGCTAGTTTTTTTATAAGATGTTAGGAGTGGTTGATGTTGTTTGGAGATGAATGATGAATTTTATTTTGGAAGACTATGTTATCAAATCCTTCTTGTATTTGGGTTTCAATCTTAGTTTGGTTTATTTTGAGGAATTTTAAGGACAGTTATTTATGGAATGGTCTATGATGAACTTTGGCTAGTACCATGGAACTTTGAAGATTTAAAAGTAGTTTCCCTTCCTATGGGATTCCTTCTTTTTGAAGAGTTGTTTTATCTTACCCTTTCTGGTTTTTTGGATAATGTTTAAAGATATAAGAAATTGATAGTTAATCTTTTGTGGATTACGTGACTCTCAAGAAGATGATTCTTGTGTTTTGATGAGACCAAGTGTTTTTGAATGCTCATCGTTTGGATAAAAGATTAGTTTTGGTAGGAACTTATTAAAGGATGAAACTCTACTTGAAGGTAGGTATATTTCCATATGTTTTTGTTCTATATAGTAAATGAATTCCTCAAAATTATGAAAAGTAATGTAAAACAAAAACATTGTTGGTTTACATTTCCTACTAAGTAATCAAAGACCGTTTACACACATCATAAGTTTGTGATTTTCTTGTGGTTAAATTTCTCCTAATAATGTTTTCTATCACTCTCACTCAAAACATGACCCTTTGTTTTTTCTTCCATATCCATGTTTTCCCACATGGAATCCTAGTATGGGTTAACTCAGGTGACCTTTGTTCTTCCCTTTCTTTCTTTTAAAGTAATAGTTTTACTGACTCCTTTTCCGAGGTGGGAATTTCAATGAAATTTCCAAACCCAATTTTAAAAATTGTGAGGACGCAATTTCTTAAGGGGGGAAGAATGTAACGACCCGAAATTTTGAATAAATCATGTTTCCTAATTTTGAGTGTTATTTTATTTGATTCTCAACAAAACTGTTTCATTTGATGACATGAGTATAATTAAAATGAGACTGTTGGGTTTTGACTATTATATGACTGTTAGTCAGTATGACCGTTGGAAACTGAATGTTGCGACTATTGTCTATAAATACAAGTGATCTTGGTTAATTAATATAGAAAGAAGATTTGATGGCCTCATCCAGTAGTCTCAGGCCAATCGAAGCCCATCTAACGGAACTTGGGAAGGAGGTAGCACCACTGGGCTTTTCTCTGGACCAAACCCATGCCGAACTTCATCGTGTGAAGCTAGAACGGAATCACCTTCATGATAAGTTTAAAATGATAGAAATTACTACTTGTGCAATGTTGGCTGACCCACCCCAAGATTCTATCACCCTAGCACACCTTACTCTTAGGTCCTATGCTGGTGTTATAAGGGGATATGTAACGAGACCATAACAGCCTTGTGTAATCCTTTGATTTAAATAAAAATTGTGATTTCTTCTTGTGATGAAGTTTGTGAATTTTCAAATGTCCGGATAAATATAGTATGCATATTTCTGATGAATTCTAGAAAATGAATATTTTAAAATATTTATGTAAACCATAGATAACTAATTATGTGTAATGATTTTCAAAAAATGGTCTTCTACAATTATGTTCAGTACGAAATTTAGAGTCTAATAAGATCAACTTGATTTTTGATGAATAGTAAATTATGAATAGAGATTTTATGCTTAGGATTAGTAATGTGACCAAATAGATTAGTAATATCACTTAAAGAAAGTATTAATATAATCTAGGCAGCTTGATTGAGTAATGTGATTCAATAAAATAAGTAAATAACTGTTTCATTAATTATTAGTCAAGTATTAGTTTTTTCATGTGAATAGTGTTTTTTAATTAAAAATTAAATTAAAAATATTTAGAAAATTATTTTTATAAAATGGATTTAATTTTTGAACTCAGAGCATCGATATTATGTTAAGGTAATTTTTGGGGATTTTTATGAAAAAAATGAATTTTCAGTGAATAGTATATTCATTTAAAAATTAAATTGAAAATATTTAGAAAATTATTTTTATAAAATGGATTCATTTTTGAAATCAGAGCATTGATATTTGGTTAAGGAAAAATTTTGGGATTTTTTTGAGAAAGTTGAATTTTTAGTGAATAGTAAAAATACAGTTTTAGGGTTTCGGTATGTTTAATGACATCATAATTGTGTCATGATGATGTCATGAGATATTTTAAGGTTTGACCGACCAAAGGTGATGAATTATTTTATGGGGGCCCCATGTGTCCTAACTCCATGGGAAATACCATCGGAGAGCCCATGGTTTTGAGAAAACCACTTGTGAGGTGTCCCTTGGCCATTAATGTCGTGTCCCCTCACATTCCCTATAAATACCCACCCTTTCCTCATTTATTTTTCACTCCCAACCCTCCCCCAACGGATATCTAGTCTCATTTACTCCCAAGTAGTCCTTCTAAGGTTCCCCCAAGCCCTCAAGGTCCCAACCATTGAGTTTTAAGAGATACGTTTTAAGGTAAGGGATCCTACCTTTCTCTTTCTTTTCAAGTAATCTCTTTTATGTCATTTATTTTATGCTCCATGATCTTATGTTGGAGGATGTTCTTTTATATTCCTATTACTTCCCTTTTCATGTTCATATTATGAGTGACCCCCTCTTAGTCTCATCAAATAATTTTAAGAAAGTTTAAGTGGCGCCGTTAGGCTGCCGAATTTTTAAGGGATTCGTTCACCTTTCTCATTTTTCAAAGTTCTACTTTCATGTCAAGCCTTTAAAACTCCTTTTTATTATGTTGGGGTGTGATCTATATATCTATAGTACTGATCTTTTATGTTCATATTATTAGAGACCCTATTTGATCTCGTCAATTCATTTTTTGTTGAAGTTTAGGTGACGCCGTCAGGCTGCCGAATGTTTAAGGGATTCGTTCACCTTTCTCATTTTTCAAAGTTCTACTTTTTTGTCAAGTCTTTCAAGTTCCTTTTATTTATGGTGGGGTAAGATATCTATATTTATCATACTGATCTTTTATGTTCATATTATGAGAGACCCTATTTGATCTCGTCAATTCATTTTTTTGAAGTTTCAGTGATGTCGTTAGGCTGCCGAATTTTCATAAGAGAAATATTATTTTTTTTCTTCATTTCATGTTCTTCATTTCATATGGTATTTCTTTCAAATTTCAATACCATGTTCTCAAATCCTTTATATTCTTTCCCCCTACTTTTTTATAGATCATTTATGAGTGGGTGACCCATTTCCCCTCTCTTTTCAATGTTTTCTAAAACCTCGTAACATAGTCGTTATGCTGCAGAATGTTCGTCTCAAAATGTATCTCTCTTATTCTAAAATTCATTTATTTTATTAAGTTAATACTCAAATATCTTTCTTATAAATGTTTATTCACATATATACCAAAATTTTATATTCTAAATTCTAGGATTTACATACATGAGACCCGGTTTCCCTTTCTGTGGGTTTAAAGTGACATAAAGATCATGTCTTTAAAGCAGTTTTTAAAACGTTATGATTATGAACTGAAACCCATTTCTTTTATGCTATATGGGTTGTTTATGAAATTATTTATGATTATATATGTGTCTCACATGATAATAAAGGCAAATTAATGGTGTTCCCTGATAGCGCTCCAATGTATTGGGTAAATACTTAATCTCTAGAGATGACCATTTTGACTTATACCTTGGTGAATAACCTTGGTAATTTTTAATGACACCTTGGGGATGGACCTTGGTGGAACAGAAATGATTGCCTATGTTAAATATTTAAGCCACATCTTTAAGTTATGAAACATGTTATTTTTATTATGATATGCCTTCTGATCTCTTTCTCATGCCTTAAAGTTATTTTGCATGACTTTTGATGTATCTCAAGTTCTCATATAAAATGTTTCCCTTGTTTCCCTTACTGGGCCTTTTTCTCACCCTTTCCTTTGATGTATGCTCCTAGGTTATGATATGTTGTAATGAACTTTGGATGAACATATGAATAATCCTTTCAAGTGTTTAAGAAGAATGTTTTTTTCATGTAATAAGTTCCTGGTTTCCAAGACACTAAACCTTAAGGATCCTCGGTTTTGTATAATGTAATGAAAGTTTATGTGATAAAAAGGTGGGATGCTATATTTGTCTCGACCAAACTCTGCTCATTTTATCTATCCACATCTCTCTCTTCATCCTATAATCCTTCCCTTAGGCAGAAATCTCTTCAAGAAACCCTTTTGGTTCAAACTAAGGGGAGTTACCCGATTTAAAGGTAAAGTCTTCCCTAATGTTTTTTTATTTTATTTTGCTTCTCCAACCCCCTAAAATCTTTTAATTCCTTTATTTTGTTACAAAACCAGTATCTTAAATATATTAGGATGTTGTTATGAAAATTATTTGAGCTACACTTACACACAACTCTGTCTAATGGTTAAAGAACATATTGTTTCTGTGGATGGCGAATTACTGCCTCACGAAACGATGATTGTTATATATTCTCCTACCACCTATAATAGTGGCCATTATGATGGCACTATATTTATTTATGACATATATTATATTTATTTCTTCTATATTCTTATGTATTTGTATTTAATACATACGTTTATGCTTTTCATGTTGTGCAAATGCGATAATTTCATTTGAGGAAGTGTGGACTACCGCCCCCTCAAGTGATGTGACTCGTTCATGCAATACATGGAATGTATAAAGAATGAAATTAATGGACTTATTTGACCTATATAACAAATATATTATACTGGAATTATAATATATATATATATATCTCTCATATATTTTTAATTCCATTAAATACGAAATAGAAATGAAAGTAGCATTCATGCGTACGTACTGCTTACCGTCTCCATGAACGGTGCGTTTCAATTATTACCATTAAATGTTATGTAATATTATAAATGCAAGTATATACTAGATATATATTATATATATGATATCTAAATCATGAATATAATTCTGGATATAATGGATATTTTACCACATGAACAACTTTTAATTATAAGAAGTTTATTTTTGACTCAAGTACCAATGATCGACAAAACGACCGTTATTAACTTAAATAATTACATAATGTTCATAACATGGTAATAAATGATATAAAAGTAATAATGAACTTGAAAAATATTCTTAAGCAAGTAGAAATTAACTCTAGTTTATTATTCAGGATTATAAAGAAACGAACAAGACAAGTCGGACTTGAGGTAAGGGATCCTACCTCTCTCTTTCTTTTTAAGTACTCTCTTTTATGTCATTTATTTTAAGCTCATATTTCTTATGTTTGGGGATGTTCTCTTATATTCCTAATTCTATAATTTTTATGTTCATATTATGAGAGACCCTATTTGATCTCATAAATCCATTTTTGGAAGTTTTAAGTGGCGTCGTTAGGCTATCGAGTTTTCGTAAGGGATTTTTCATCTCGCTTTTATTCCCGTGAGATTTATGCTACATTTGCCACCATTTCTTTTGAGTGGTGTATTTACTTCCCATTATTCTACTATTTGTGTAATATACTTCGTTTATGGGTATTTACATCAATGTTTTATAGTCCTTCTTTCATGGGGTGTACATTTCGAAAGTTACCCAAATCGGTAAAGGAGCCTTTCACCCTCCTCTTTTTAAAAGACTTCTTTTTGTTAGGTCTTTAACTTTACATATTCTTATGTTGGGATATGTTCTTATATATCCTTATTTCTATAAATGATATGTCCAAGTGATGAGATACCCTTTTTATCTCTCATCATCTCATTTTCTAAATTTTAAAGTGACGTTGTTAGGCTGTCGAATTTATGTAAGGGAACTTCTTAACCCAATTTCAATTCTTTGGGTCAAACCTCTACTTCTTGATTATGTTGTACTATGAATATGTGTGGATGAACTTCGATTGTTTTACACTTAATATCCCCTTATGTTAGGTGTATTTATATTTTCCACACATAATCATGAAATTGATTTATCCTTAATCTAAGGATACAAACTTTGTAAGGGACTCCGTCTCAATATCCTTTCATTGAGGCATATTTTGTTCTAATACAAGACTTTCTTTTATACGGTTTATAAACCCCTTTTACTTTTAATTTTATACAAAAGGAATCTTTTTCTATGAAGCATTTTACTAAACAAAAAAAAGGAATGTTTCTTTTAACGTACGCGGTGACAACGACCTTTTCCGCCGCCGTGAGTATTATTTGATCTCTGGCTTCCTCAAAAAGCTATAATGTTTTTAAAAGTAAATAAATACCATATACTATTTTATGTATTTTGGTATTGAAAATGGTTTTGATAATGGGTTTTTTATTTCAATATATATAAGTGATATATTGTGATTGAAATATGGAAATGTTTTCTTTCCTTTATAATTGTTTTATGTGTTATGAATTCATAATGGTACTTGGACATTTGACGGGTGGTTATGTGATAAACCATATGATGGGTGGTGCTGTGAATACCAGGATGGGTGGTTATGTTATAACCTCCATTGCATTTGGTATGGAATTCTGCCGTATGGCTATTCCATTTAGTGATATGTGTGGAAGTCGGCCATATGGTTATTCCATTTAAGTATGTTTATGTCCCAAGGTACCTTTATATGTTATGTGTTCTTTATATGGGTTTCTGGTTACAAAGGATAAGTGATGATATTTTATTTAGTGAATAGTATTTACTACTTTGTAAAGGTGAAAATTATTTCTTTGATAAAGTATTCATGGTTTACTTGTTGTTTTGAAAAACTAACAGTTTTCCTTCTTTGTGTATCCTTTACTGGGCATTTTATGCTCATCCCAAGTTTTTGAAATGTTTTCCATAGGACTTAAAGATGAATAGGGTCAAGGATGGGATCAAGAGAAGACATTCTATATAAAACATGGAACTAGACATGTTTCTTTTTAAGAGTTTTTATTTTATGGAAACTTAGTAGAAGTGTCTACTTTGTAATCTTTTGAGATGTAATAGTTATGTCCTAATTCTCTAATACTCTAAACCTGAAAAGATCCTCTATGTGAATTATTTATTTAATTCATGATTATCTAATGTTATAAGGCCGGGTCCTTATAGTTGGTATCAGAGGTCGGTTTAGATAACTTTAGAGGTTAGGGTATTCTCTAAGCATAAGTTACATTACCATAATGGTTAAGATTTCAGAAAGAGTCATAGTTTTAGATAAAGTGAATGAGTAAGTATATCTTAGTGTTTATCTTCCTCATTCGTACATGATAATTTTGTTGATATACTCACACTGACATTTTTGGTTTTATTAAATGGATGGATCTAGCAGGCACCAAAGTGACAATGGGTTTGAAGGAAATGGTGGTGCTTCTCTAATTAAGAGACCGTATGAAATGGGGGATTCAATGAGGAATCTAATGGTTATTATAAACCTAATATCAAGGAGTCATGATTAACCACTTTAACCTTGGTGATTTCTCTGATGCATCATGTACGAGAGAACAAACTCTATGTGGAAGTTCGGGTAATAATTATAATGGTAACCATTAGGGTTTATATGATCCTTACTTTTGAGGTAATTTTTGGTTACTATATGATGTAAGATGAAAGGCATGAGTTTAAATTGAGGTTAAATTATGTTATAGTTATTTTTTAAGATTTTATCTCTTTTTGGGGAATGTTTTAAGAATTATATAGTTTTGGAAAAATGAAAACACGCAGACCATGTGACAACCCATCGCGTCGGACAAAGCTGTGGGAATCGAACCCACAACCAAAGTGCGACTGGTATTTATCGCATACCACTAGACTACGTGAATTCCCTGGTTAGTATGACAAATTATTTTTAGTTATATAATTTTATGAATCAAGAATAATTTTATTTTGGTTTATCTAGGAAAATATTGACCTATCTTGGAGGATATATTATTATGTTAATTACTTTTCAATATGAGACTTTAAGAGCAACTGATGTTATTTGGAGATAAATATTAATTTTTTACCTTGGAAGACTATGTGATTAAATCCTTCAAATATTTGGGTTTCAATCTTATTTTTGTTTACTTTGAATAATTTTAGGGACAAATTGTTTATCGAATGGTCTTCGTTGAACTTTGTGTTTTTTTGGACAAATTTTGGAGATTAAGAATAGATTTTCTTTTAATAAAGGGTTATCCTTTTGTGGATTATCTGATCTTGTTCTAAAAATTTTGGTTTTGGTAAGGTTATAAAGACATGGGAAATATATAGTTCTCTTTTGTGGATTAGGTGATTCTCTAGAAGTTTATTATAGTGCTCTTAATGTGAACAAGTCATCCTAAATACTCGTCTTTTGGAGAAAATATGAGTTTGTGTAAGAAATATAGTAAGAGATGAAAGTCTACATGACAAGTAAGTATGTTTCCTTAGGATTTAGTTATGCTCATAAATAAATTCCTCAATGAAAAGTAACTTAAAACAAAAATGTTGTCCGTTAACTTTTCCTATTGGGGAATCAAATACCGTTTAACCCATCACAAGTTTGTGATTTTATTGTGGTTAACTTTCTCCTAATCATGTTTTCTATCACTCTCCATCAGAACATGACCCTTTTTTTTTCTTCCATATCTATGTTTTCATGGAATCCTAGTACATGTTGTCTCAGGTAACCTTGGTACTTTTCTTTTTTCCTTTTAAAGTGATAGTTTAATTTACTCCTTTTCTAATGTGGGGCTTTCAATGAAGTTTCAAATCCCAATTTTAAATTTGTGAGGACACAATTCCCAAAAGGGGGGAAGGATGTAACATCCCAGGTAAATAAAGAATATTAATTTTTCATATTTATTAATATTTGTGAATAAAACATTAATATTACTTTAAAGGTGATTCTATGCTCGATGGCGTACCCAATACGCAACAATGAGTTCCTTTGAAATCTTACGTTGCACACTAATAATAAAATAATATTATTTTAAATGGTAGTTAATGCCAAGACGTTGTAATGGAGGAAATGTTCATAACTAACTAAAAAATTATTATATATGTTTGTCAAATATTTTTACTTTTATCCAACAAATGTTAGAGGCTTAAAATGTGAATGAATCCAATTTTAAGCGTAAATATTCTAATATTTTTTAAAAGGTCGATTAACCGCCTTTTGATGGAAAAACCTTTTTAAATTCACTTTTTGACAATTTCATATCTTATATTGGACCAAATAAAATCTTTCTTTAGAATATGGACATCAAAATTTACTTTGTGTAAATTTTTGTTATTTTTCCAATAAAGATCATTTTTAGTGAAAATTTTGTATTTTAATTCAAAACCTCCTTTTAATCTGATTTATTTATATGGATAGATTACCATTTTAATTGGGTTTAAAGTTTATTTAGAATATATTTCTACCATTTAATCCAATTGTGGTCATTGGAATTAATTTCACTTTGAAATTGGACTTAAACTAGTGTCAATCTTTTGATATATTTTGTTTCCTAAAAACATGCTATTTGTTTTGACAACGGGAATTAATTATTAAATTGATTAATGAAACTTATATGTTTTTAATTTTGTAAAATATACATCATTTTTGAATTCGGAATATCAAATATAGCTTAGGTTGAATTTCTGGTATTTTTCTGAAAAACTTCAATTTTTGATGAATAGTGAAACCACTAAGTGGTAGTTAAAAAACTGATTTTTTGTTTAAATGAAATTTAACCACCTCTGTGATTTTAAATTCAAAAATCCTACATACATGGTTTTCATTAGGATGTATAATTTGGTTCAATGGGATGAAAATATTTTTTGGTGAATAGTAACTTTTAAGTTTTATTAATCATGATTAAAGGTAATTAGTGTAATTTAAGGTAAAGATAATGTTATAATAATATGAAATGACCTTTAAACATGTCCTGACCTTATTTTATGAACCATGGCCGAAAAAGACAATCCATGGGTCAACTTGTGAACCCCATGGAACCACTTGGGTAAGAAAATGACATTAATAAATTTTTATTTAAAGTTAAAATAAAAATGTCACAAACATGTATTGTTTTACTAAAACAATTTTTACATGGTGTTATACAAGTCATATTTTTGAATATAAATATTCATTGGAAATATAAAAAGATTTCCTACATCATAGTATTTTTTTATATTTTTTAGACATTAAATAAATTAATTAATTTATGACACCATGATGATGCAGCGATTATCTCGTTAATGAACGATTTAAATAAAATGAAACGATATTGTAAAATCTAAGACTTACAATTGTCAAAAACCTATTGTATGGGTGGATTTATAACCCTTATCACCTAATCCTAGAAATATATAATTTTGTGACCTTTGATATCCGAAAATCATTATATAATATAGTATCATTTCTTGACTTTCAAAGAGTGCCCCTTCTCCCTCTTATAAAAGGCCCCCACCTCTACCACCTTACCCACACCTCTCAAGCCTTTGTCTTGACAACAATCTGCTCATTTTATCTCTCCACATCCATATTTTCATCCTAGAATCCTTCACTTAGGCAGAAATCTCTTCATGAAACCCTTTGGGTTCAAACCAAGGGGAGTTACCCGATTTAAAGGTAAAGTCTTCCCTAATGTTTTTTTGTTTTATTTTTCTTCTCCAACCCCCTAAACTCTTTTTATTCCTTTATTTTGTAACAACACCAGTATCTTCAATATACAATGATGTTTTTATGAGAATTATTCTAGCTACACTTACACAAACCTCCGTCTAATGGTTAAAGAACATACTGTTTCTGTGGATGGTGAATTACTGCCTCACGAAACGATGATTGTTCTATCTTCTCCTACCACCTCTCATGGTGGACATTATGATGGCACTATGTTTATTTATGATATATATTATAATTATTTACTCTATATTCTTATGTATTTTATATTTAATACATAACCTTATGCTTTTAATGTTGTGAAAATGTGATAATGTCATTTGAGGAAGTGTGGACTACCGCCCCTCAAGTGATGTGACTCGTTCATGCAATACATGGAATGTATAAAGAATGAAATTAATGGACTTATGTGACCTATATAACATATATATTATACTGGAATTATAATATATATATATCTCTCTCTCATTTAGTTTTAATTCCATTAAATACTAAATAGAAATGAAAGTAACGTTCATGCGTATGTACAGCTTACCGTGTCCATGAACGGTGCATTTCATTTCATACCATTAAATGTTATGTAATATTATAAATGAAAGTATATACTAGATATATATTATATATATGATATCTACATCATGAATATAATTCTGGATATAATTGATATTTTACCACATGAACAACTTGTAATTATAAGAAGTTTATTTTTGACTCAAGTACCTATGATCGACAAAACGACCGTTATTAACATAAATAATTACATAATGTTCATAACATGGTAATAAGTGATATTAAAGGAATAATGAACTTGAAAAATGTTCTTAATCAAGTAGGAATTAACTCTAGTTTATTATTCAGGAATATAAATAAACGAACAAGACAAGTCGGACTTGAGGTAAGGGATCATACCTCTCTCTTTCTTTTTAAGTACTCTCTTTTATGTCATTTCTTTTAAGCTCATCTTTATTATGTTTGGGGGTGTTCTTTTATATTCCTCATTCTGTAATTTTTATTTTCATATTATGAGAGACCCTATTTGATCTCATAAATCCATTTTTGGAAGTTTTAAGTGGCGTCGTTAGGCTGCCGAGTTTTCATAAGGGAGTTTTCATCTCGCTTTTATTCCTGTGAGTTTTATGCTGCATTTGCCACCATTTCCTTTGAGTGGTGTATGTACTTCCCATTATTCTACTCTTTGTGTAATATACTTCATTTATCGGCATTTACATCAATGTTGTATATTCCTTCTTTCATGGGGTCTACGTTTCGAAAGTTACCCAAATCGGTAAGGGAACCTTTCACCCTCCTCTTTTTAAAAGAATTATTTTTGCTAGGTCTTTTAATTTACATATTCTTATGTTGGGATATGTTCTTATATATCCTTATTTTTGTAAATGATATCTCCAAGTGATGAGATACCCTTTTTTCTCTCATCATCTCATTTTCTAAATTTTAAATTGACGTTGTTAGGCTGTCAAATTTATGTAAGGGAACTTCTTAACCCAATTTCAATTATTTGGTTCAAACATCTACTTGTTGATTATGTTGTACTATGAAAATGTGTGGATTAAATTCGATTATTTTACACTTAATATCCTCTTATGTTAGGTGTATTTATATTTTCCACACAAAATCATATAATTGATTTCTCCTTAATCTAAGGATACCGACTTTGTAAGGGACTTCATCTCAATCTCCTTTCATTGAGGCATATTTTGTTCTAATACAAAACTTTCTTTTATATGGTGTATAAAACCCTTTGACTTTTAATTTTATACAAAATTAATCTTTTTCTACGATGTGTTTTAATAACGACAAAAAGGAATGTTTCTTTTAACGTACACGGTGACAACGACCTTTTCCGCCGCCGCGAGTATTATTTGATCTTTGGCTTCCTCAACAAGCCGTAATGTTTTTAAAAATAAATAAATACCATATACTCTTTTATGTATTTTGGTATTGAAAATGGTTTTGATAATGGGGTTTTTATGTCAATATATTTAAGTGATATATTGTGATTGAAATGTGGAAATGTTTTCTTTCCTTTATAATTGTTTTATGTGTTATGAATTTATAATGGTACTTTTACATTTGATGGGTGGTTACGTGATAAACCATATTATGGGTGGTTCCATGAATACCATGATGGGTGGTTATGTTATAACCTCCAATTCATTGGGTATGGAAGTCGGCCGTATGGCTATTCCATTTAGTGATATGTGTGGAAGTCGATCGTATGGTTATTCCATTTAAGTATGTTTATGTCCTAAGTTACCTTTATATGTTATGTGTTCTTTATATGGGTTTTTTTGTTACAAATAATAAGTGGTGATCTTTTATTCAGTGAAGAGTATTTACTAATTCGTAAAGGTTAAAAGTATTACTTTGATAAAGTATTCATGGTTAACTTGTTATTTTGAAAAACTAACAGTTTTCATTCTTTGTGTATCCTTTACTGGGATTTTTATGCTCATCCCAAGTTTTTGAAATGTTTTCCACATGACTTAAAGATGAATAGGGTCAAGGATGGGATCAAGGGAAGACATGCTATCTAAAACATGGAACTAGACATGTTTCTTTTTAAGAGTTTTTATTTTATGGAAACTTAGTAGAAGTGTCTACATTGTAATCTTTTGAGATGTAATAGTTATGTACTAATTCTCTAAAACTCTAAACCTAAAAAGATCCTCTATGTGAATTATTCATTTAATTCATGATTATGTAATGTTATAAGGTTGGGTCCTTATACAATTCTTCTTTCTATTACTTAAAAAACATCTTTTGGTGGTTTTTTTAATTTTCCTTTCAATATTCATTTTCATTAATACTCCATCCATCTATCCAAACCTAAGAATTTTATTAAGAAAATGAAAGGATATTAAGGGATCAAGGGATACTAATGTAATGTATACCAAGGTATACCCTTTTAAAATATCATCAAATGTTGGGGTAAGGGATCCAATACTAGTAAAATAAATAAGATAATCCTCATAATAGGACCTATAAGAGAGGAAGTAAAAAACGTTTTCCCTTTCCTCCATGTGTGAAGAAGTTCCACCCAATTATCAATAAGAGGATTAAATATATGAATATGAAAGGCAATATAATAAGGGATTGTGATATGGTATTGTAGAGATATGTGAATGATTTAGGATTCAATTTCCACTTAAGTTGGATAATTTCTGTTAAAAAAATAAATCTCAAACCCATTCAGCATGGTGCAATCCTCCGTGACAAGGGAGCCACCCTATCCATAAAAGGAACTAAAGGATATGATGAAAAATCCCCTAGAGTCACAAATAATATCTCCCCCCCCCAAAGAATACAAGGTTTAATGGTCCATCAACTTCGAGATTAAGTTCATTTTTGGGTGGGTTCAAACATATCCAATAACCCTAAGGAGACAACCTTTGAATATTTGGGGTGGCGTTCTTTCCATCCATGATCGATCTCAAAGAATGAGTATACTTTTATTTTTTCAGGAAAATTTCTAGGTAATCCACTATGTATCTATTCCTAACCACTAGGTTGAGAATCATGGTGGGGGATCCCTCAAAATGGTCCTTATTCCTTACATTCCAAATGCACTAACATTGAACTGTAATAGTAATCACCCTTTCCTTCTATCTGTGAGTTTTGGTTCCCATGTAATAGAACCATAGTTGTAGGAATTTGGAATAAGTAACCTATTTTAAATATATTTTAGTTATTTATCCCATGTTATACCACACTTATATCACCCACTCATCTTAAAATAATAAATTAAAAGAATTTTATTCATTAGAGTTTTGGAAACAGAGGAATTTGGAAGTAATTTTGATCCCCTTATGCTTGAGCTCCTCATTTTTAGAGATATATTGGTTCCACAAATTACATAACAAGAATTTTTAATTTGGGGGAATGTTATTAAACTATATAATAGAATTACATTTATCCTAATTCAATATTTCATGAAGCACATGTTTATATTCCTTAGATTAAAAAATCCCCCAACAACCTATCCATCTGCCATCCTAATATTGTGAAAAATATTCCATTACTCCTGGTTGATAATTGAATGGTTAAGGTTCTAAGAGTTTCATTATTTCCTAAAATTTTGGTTTGGATTTGGGAACCCTAGGAATCCATGATGATCACCACTCTAGTTGAGTTTCTTTAAGTTTATTTACCCAAAACCAATGATCCAACACGAAATAAGCTGAAGACCAAAAAAGTTCCCTTTGAGAATATTCTAGAGACTAGAAACACCCCATATAGGGGCATACATGTTCTTACCATAATAACCCAAGATGAACTTATCTCATATGGAACAACCTTTTATGACCTCCCAATCTATTTTTTTCAAGAATTTCATCATTCACGATACACTTCCTAAATTTATTCCTCCATCATCTGTTGCCTTGAACATCCTAGCCCATGAATCCTAGTGATACCTTCCATCATAGTGATAATCCAAAATTAAATAATTTATAATTTTTTCAATTATCTTCATAAATTCCATTGTATCTTTTATAAATTAAAACACATTCATGATAATATAGGTGAGAACATAATTAAAAATGGTAATCCCACCTCCAAAGAAGAAAAATCGGTTCTTCCAATTGTTGATATAGTTATAGATTATGGAAACCATCCAAATTAAGTGTAGGATACATAGTCTTAAAAAATATATTAGATTTACCATGTATTCCATGGAAAGGAATCTCTTTCAAACTCCCGTCTTGGTCTCAATATTTCTTCACTCATTTCTGAGCATAGGTTGGAAATGGAAACATTGCTCTTCTCACAGTTGGTGATATGACCACTCTATTTTCAGTATTCCTATAGGAACCTATTGAAACCTAAAATTTATTTAATACACACATTAATAAATAAAGTAATATAATCTATAAATAGGATGTGATATACTCCATCGATGTGATTTATACATCAAAAGTGGAGGATATTTCCATTTTGAAGCCTCTTAGAAAGGGATATACTGAGGGAATCCTGAACTAGAATGAAAAAAACTATGTGACAATAGATATCTCTACAATATACATATTACTAAATTAAAAAAACTTTATTTCCTCTCCCCATGATAGTTATTGATATCCAAAGAGAGTTGTCAAATATAAAAAACAAACCAATCACCCAAGAGGAGAAACTCATGCAATCAATCACCATGAGAATGAAACCCCAATGTAACCTATCATATGATTTATCCATGTTAATATTTGATAGAAATGTTAGAAATATGGGTTTTCATATTGATTTCATCGATCATTTCATGAACTAGGACTATATCACTTTGTATGGTTCTTCCCTTGATGAGTTCATGTTTTTTACTTGGAAACCCAGATAGAGAGGTTCACTAAGTGTATTCTATTGATAAAGATGGTGAGGAATTTTTACATGAATTTGAATATGTTTATGGGTCTTTAATGACTCAAATAATAAAGATATGTCACTTTTAGAATAAGAAAAATTGTTATAGAACATTTTACCTAGGGGATACGACAACCATAAAATAAATCTTGAACAAACTCAATAACCTCTCACTTAAAAAGGTCCCATGAAGACATATAAAAAGACCACAGGAATTCATTAGGTCTAGGTGATCTTTTGGGGTTGAGAGAGATTAAAACTTCCAGTATCTCCCTCTCCTTATGGATATTCTCAAAAATTAAGTTAATATGATTCATTACCACATTGGGGATAGTGTTAAAGAGGTATGTGTGTACCCTTAGATACCCATCCTACATGAAAGGGTTTAGTCAAGAATGTATGGATTTAAAGTGGTCCTCCTCCATACCTACCACCACATATAAATAATTGGATAAGGATTTTTACTCCTTAAAAATTTTTGGTTTATTGATACATTTATTCTATTTAATTCATGCCTCAGAATAAACATTGTTCTTATTCCCTTCTTTGAGGCATGTGTCATTAGAATGTTCACAAGCCTGCCTCTCTTTTTCCAGGTTTAATTTTATATATAGTTATTTTTGGTGATCATAATTTCAAATATCTAATCATCCTAGAAATATTCAATTCTAGACTTCTCAATCTTAATGTCCACCATTAAATATTATAGCCCATGGAAGTTGTAAGGGTGGTTATTATTCCATGTCTTCAAATCCCCCTTAATTATTTCTAGTTTATTGTGAAAACCAACCCACAATTTTTTCTACATTGAATTATTCTAGGATGAGTACACCACTCTATGGAAACTAGGGTTATCATTTTAGTGTCCAGAAAAGAATAAGTGACCCCTAACATCCTTTATTGTAATTAAACTAATGAGAAGTGGTGTGTGTTCAAAGAGGGACCAAAATAGATGAGTGATCCTCGTGTTTGGGTAGGAGGAGATAGATTGCATGTTGGAAAAGAAATGGCCTTACTAGCACCAGGTGTAGCTATTAACCTTCCAGTTTTTTCACTATATATATTTATCTCCTATAAAACCCATGTTGAGAAACCCATTATGAGATGTAAATAAATAAATGTCTTGTCCATCCCTCTTGGGATAAACCCCACCGCCTTTATTCTTTGATACATCTAAGGTGACATTGAAGTCCCCACCAAATAGACAAGATGTGTTCCCCAAATTTAATGATCCTATATCATTCTATAATTATTCCTTGTATAGTGCATTAAATTTAGAATAAATAAAGGAGAAGAATCAACTATTAGATCTATAACTGACCTTTGTAGTGATATGTTATGGTGAGACTTCCATTATTTCCACTATAACTCAATTTTTTTTAAAAACCATATGTGTTGGTTGGATGGATTACCATGTATAAAATCATGATACCCCATTCTAAAAGAAAAATTATAAGGCTTTGAGGGAAGATTCTTGGGAGCCAACACTATCACTAGAGAAACAATATGGTTAAGAAGATAATTAGTAATAAAATCAGTCCTCACCCAAGCACCCAATCTCTAATAATTCAAAATAATGAAATATATAATCATAGAAAGGGAATTTATAATCCTATACTCTTTATATTTGTAACTTAATGATATAACCCATTTCTAGTCAAGCATGTTGGAACCTTTGGTAGCTTAAGATTTGTGATTATGGATATTTTTATGGTGGATCTGGTGATTTTGTCCTATATTGACATCATCTCCTTGGTTTTTACTTTAAATTATTTTTGATATCACTATCCATTTCTTCTATAACTCATCAATCAAGACCCCAATTTGTTTTGGAATATTGGTGCTTAGATCATATTGGGCCTATAATTGTGAGAGAATTTTATGAAATTTCCCATGAGTGTGACTGTCCTCATTTATTTTACTTTTGTATACTCATTCTTGGTTATGGTTCCCTTTAGTTCTTTTTCTAGTTTTGTTCCATTACCTACCACAATTTTTTTGGTTCATTCATTGATGATGTATTTAAATTGATTCAAATTCAACTTTTTTGGTACTTGATGATGTTTCTCTATGGTGTTTGTAGATGGTGGGGGGTGCATCATCAATGAGATCGATATGGTCCTAGTTATATATATAGGTGTTAGTCGGTGATTTACATGGTGATGACTGAGTCATCAGTCTGACTGTGTTTGAAGATGGTGTGTCCAAAAGTGTCAAAAAGTATAGTGATGTTTGTGAGCTTTTTGAGACAGTGTTGTGATTGAGGTGATGGAACATAATCATGGAACATGTCATGTAAGTCAGCTCTGGTGGCATGTGGCTCATGGTCATTATCAATTGGAATTCTATATGTTTCTGTACCCGTGATTTTAAAATTTGAACATTAAAATTTGAACTTATAACTGCTTTTGGTGTTTCTTGAAGTTGTTGGTTATTGTGAAAGTTCCTATTATCTCCTACAAGTGGTTTATATGAAAAAAATAAATTCAAGTTAAAACAATATTAAAATTAAATATGATGATCTACAAATCATTCCTCCCTACTTTATTATGTATGGGCATATGTGTCCAAATTTTATTGGATGCAATCCTTAAACCCTTGTACCCCTCACCCATAGGTGAATAATCATTTTTAAATGATGGATCTCCTAGTGAGAGGATATGGTTCAATAAAAGTGTCTAGGTGAATCCAAACAATGATATACACTATAGAATGTAGAAATAATGCAACTTGATCCAAGAAAGTGATCCAAGGAGTTTTTTCCCCTAGGGTCAAGGTTAGTTTATCTCCACTCCATAAACAAACTATTAGATAAAATATCATGATCATACCAAATTTTTATTTTATTTTTTTAGTGCATGATCATTTATTTATTTATAGGATGTATTATTTTTTAGATGATTAAATATGTTCTTATCAAGTAAAAAAATTAACAATCATACTAAAGATAAAATAAAATAAAATTATTATACATAAATTATTTTATAAAAAGTGGTTAATTAATTATGAAATATACAAATAATATTAATAATCACGTGAATAATAAAATAAAGAACATTTTTCATATGTTAAACAAAATCCCTCAATCATAATATTAAGTTAGAGAATTACTTAAATCACTTGATTTAGAATGCAACCATAGTTTAATGTATTTTTCTGAACCGTGACAGAATAATTTAAATTATTATGGAGTTTTAATGAAATTATTGTGTAATCTTTTCCATGTTATAACTGAGAGACGTTTTTCTAGCAAGACTTGGTGGGATTTGAAGGGAAGAGTTGAAGATATTGAAGTTTATGATTTAAAAATTGGGGAGTTTACTCAATAGATCAAAGAGATATGAATTAATGTAGTTGGAAAGTAAAACCTTGCTAAATTATTTTTAATACTTTGATAAGGCCTCAATTTGGGTTATTCAAATGAGAATATGAATCCTTAATACTAAAATATCTGAGTGACGGAATGTTTTTAATATACCAGTGTGGTATGTGGGGGTTTGATAAAATAGTATGAGAGTAATTAATTAATTTATTTATTATATCGTAATTGGTAATAAATATAATTTAATGATAATATTAATTTATTTAATGTATAAAATATAAAATTTTACCATAGAAACATTGTGATCAGTATTAGACAATGACAATTTCTTCACTAGTACAAACTTCCAAGAGTGGTATAGGTACTTTAATATTCAACTTATATAAGAAGACTTATTTTATATGATAAAATATCTTATTCCCTACTTGACACATTAGGGTGAGAGTTAGGGTGAGAAGGATTCTTATATGAGACACATAGATGATTCATCATATGTTCGTGACATCATGTCATTATCTATGTTCAGAGAGGTGAAGATGTAATATAAATACATTAATGCATATACCATGAAAAATCATCTTAAAAACGTGAAAATGAGAAAGAGAGGATAATGATAAATGATATTTTCAATGCCCTATAAAAGTGTAAACCAGAAGATGGATACCTATCTAGTGATCATATACACAAGATATTGAATTAAAAAGTCCAATTAGTGGATTTAGGATTCCATATGGATATGAAATTTAATATTAATATAATATTATCAACCTTACCACTAAGATTGTCCATATTCATTAATAACTATAGAAATAATAGTATGAAGAATACACATAGGAATATTTTGACTATGAATCACTAAGTTGAAAAAATTTGGTGGGAACATGGTGCTTCACCCCTTACAGTGAATGAATTGAGAGAAAATATTGAAAATTCTATAAAATGTTCACAACCAATGATTTTTTCATTATTTCCATCAAATAGGTAAATTATTCAAATGGAGAGTAATGAACAAGGGTCTATTTACTTCATATATGGAAAGAAAGGTCACTAAAAGAAGAATTTTAATGAATTGAAGAATATGTAATAAAAATATTATACTTTTAGTACATTCATCATTTCCTATAATATTTTGAATTATATTCTTTGTTATTAAATACTATATATGATTTACATATTTATGTCCACGTAAAAAACCAAGTAAGGTTAGAAACATTACAAGAAGTAAGGTGAATATTGAATTTATTGATGAGGCTTGATTCATACATCCCCTAAAGAAGATCACAACTTCTTGATTTTCAAGTGGATTGATTCTCATAAAACTATTATTTTGTATTTAGTGTTTCCAAAACATTTATCTCAGTTTCCTTTTCTAGACACAATAAGAAATTATTTCACATTTTTAATGAATTTTGTTATAGTATATCATACTTAATTAATAGTTTAATTATACTCAAATCATAGATGTCCAATATCAATAATTAATGATGAATATAAAATACAAGACAAAAATATTTACCAGTTAAGGAAAGATAATTTTTTTTCAAGTAAAATTAAAATTAAATGTGAAGTTCATACCCAAAAGGGTATTTATAATCTTTAGAGCTAAGACTCTTTTGTTATTTTTATATGATTAGTTGTAATTTTTTAAGATGAAGAAAGATTTAGATATTAAATGTGTTATTTACAAAAAATATTCAAGAATTAGTTTTGTAAGATACATGTGAACTACTCTAAGGAGAAGTTAGAGGTAAATTCAAATAATTCATGAGGTTCCTTTAAGATATTTTAGGAATTTCAAGTAAAGTAGTGAATATACTTAAAAATAGATATAATTTTTTTTGTGGGTTAGTTGGAGAATCTCTTTACCAAGCATTCATAAATCATTAAAATATAAATTTGAGCTATTCTTAAACTCACATTACCTTATACACATTAAAGTGATGATGGTAGTAAGAAGGGTATCGATAGAGAGTCTTATAAGTATTGAAATTATTTTATTATTCCATTCAAGACATATTTAGAAAATAGTGGAATAAAACACATAAGCCTATTCCAACCATACTGATAGATGGGTATCATATTAGTAATAATATGAAATAAATCCACCATGTCTCAAATTACTCTGGTTTGATGAAACCTGTTTGTTACATATTATTTTTGTAATTAACATGCATCAATTAAGAACTAAATGTATCTCAAAAAATTATACTAAAATATACATAGTATATAACTATCCCTAAAATATAAAGGTATAAATTAAGTGATTAAATAAATTTATAAAATGGGGAGTCAATTATATTTTGAGATAGTGGGAGAAATCTATACTTCAATGAAGTCAAGACTTCATATGAAAATGATTTGGGAAGACTGAACTTCACAAGACCTAAAAAGAGGAGTTATACTAGATAAAATGATAAATATAAAAGTTAAAACCAAGGAGTTGGTTTTATATTCACCAATTTTGGTGATGTATTATTTCATAAGAATAATAAATCCTACAAAAAAGTAGTAAATAGTGTCAAGCTAAAATTAGAAAGTTGATATGAACTCAGAAATGGATTCCATGTAACAAATATATATATATATATATTAGTTGTTTATCAAGTTTATATAAATATGTTGGCCTTTATTAAAGAATAAACTATATATGGATAATGAAGTTGGTACATGTAAGGTATGATTAGTTACTAAATGATTCATGAGATGTCAAGGCATAGTGAATATCAAAACTTTTTCACCATTCATTAAGCTCTGAAAGACCGAAGTCCTTATATTTTTATTGATTTTTAGATAATCCCCCTTTTAGGGTTGAGGGGAAACCCTTACATGACCTGTAGGCTCAAGGCACAAGGCCCATACATGACCTGAAGGCCCAGAGGCACATGACCCATTACATGACCTTGAAGGACCAAGACCTAACACACATGAAACAGTCCCTCCCCAACATTTGCATCATAAAGGCTCCTAGCTCCCCGCCTCTCATGGTTAATAATTTAGCATTTCCTCGTGTAGAGTTGCATGGTGCCTGGTACTGATGGCAGTTGACATACCCTATCATTCATCTAATTGGTTAGATTTTATCTAGCGGTTGTTAATGTTCTCTGAATCCTCTTTTGGGCCTACTATTGTGTGGTCTACTCAGGTTTCTTTTTAGTCTATGTGGCCTGAAATCCCTATATCCTGACGGCCCTAGGTGTCTCGAAGGCCCGATGGCCTGAAGCCTTTTGGTGGCCTGAAGGCCCTCAGACATGTAGGCCTAAACCGGTGGCCTGAAGGCCAAAATCAGATGAAAATTTCTAGATAATACAGTACCACACAATACCTACTATAGTAACTTCTATAGTACTGATATAGTAACCTGAAAATTCATTACCATTCAGATCTCAAGACCACCTTCCTTAAAGGGATTCTTGTGGAATATTTCTATATAATGAAACTTAAAGGGTTTGTGAGAATAAAAAATTACAATATGGTATTATAGTTTCATAGATCTGTTTATGAATTGAGGAAAACATTGCACACATAGAATATTCATTTTGATGAATCCATAAGAGAGTTTTATATTATTTAGAATAAATGTAATACCTATATCAAAAAGAGTCTAGTGGGTGCACTATAGTTTTCTATGTCAAATATATTGAAAATATATGGAAAATAATGTTATGTCTTATAGATAGTTAAGACTAAGATATAAACATTTATCTAATATTAACTTAAATTATCAACTCAAGATCTAGGGAACATGATTTACTAAGATATTTTTTCGGTGTTTCATATGTCTAGTTATAGTACATACATTGACAAAATATTGAAAAAATGAAGGACCTTGGAACACCATGAGAGGGGAGTGCTGAATTAGGGTGTCAAATTTTTATTTTAAAGTGACAGATCTTGTTCCCCATGTTGGTAGGAACCTGTTAAAGTTTTCTATTGGTAATTTGCGGTAATTTAAACATTCATACACAAAAGGACCACACAACAATTTTACTTGGTTCACCACTAAGGGCTAGTCCAAGGAGCATACATCGACTGGTTGTTGGTAATACCAAATTCCACTAATATTCACTAGTTATATATTATAAAATTTTAGCACAGTAACTCTGTTCCAGGCACCCCGCCTTTATAAGGTTTTAAAGAAAACACATTGTATTCCTCAGATCACTTCCACTAACTCCCCCTTTCTCACTATGTTGGGAAGAATCTGAACATAGTTTATCAACATAAAGGTCACTTCAATGGGTTGGAATTAATTCATAAATCACAAACTGTAGATAGATTCTCTGTTGAATTCATGTTTTCATCTCCAAAGTAGTTCACTTTTCCTCATACTATTCGTTTGTGAACTTTTCCTCCATGTACTAGCCTTCTTCCCCCATGTACTGCACTGCACCATGTACTACAAGTGCTTTGTGAACCACCTTTGCATACTACCTCTACAAACTATGATCGTGTACTACCTTTGCAAACCACGCCCATGTATTGCTTCTTCTCTGTGGATCAACTCCCCCTCCATGAACTATCTTTCGTAAACCGACTTCTGCAACCCATTTTAGACTTCACTGAATTCCTTCCCGATTTATAATCAAAGTATCATTTGTGAGGTTTTCTTTTGAAAACCACTCTAGACTTCACCTAATTGTCCCCATATTTTTAATCTTAATGTCGCACCCTAATAAAGGGATTAGTGATCCTTATATAGGCAAATAGATCTGCATAATCCGTTAATCTGAGATTTACCAAATCTTTAATATGGAACAACCTTTACCATATATTGTGCATATATTGTGAACCATTATTCTCTATAGGGTTTATGTACTACCACTATTTATTTGTGGCATTAAAAATCTTCCATGAACAAATAACTACCTTGTTTTCACCAATTATAATCCATCCCGTGTAACTTCATCCTTTTTCAAACCATTTTCCTCCCATGAATCATAATCCTTCCTGTGAACCATTTTTTATTCTGTGAACTATTCCTCATACACTGCCAGCATATCATGCTTTTTGGTCTACATACTTTTTTTCACAATCCATAAATGGTTATTCAGGGTCCACATATTGTTCACTCCTATGCAAAAATACTTCCTTTTCCACAAACAAACTCCGGATTTTGCGGCCCAAAACATTGTCAAACACTGGGAAACTATGCCAGCTTAAACACCTACTTAGTCCTATAATGTAATATCACTTGACTTGGAAACCCCTTAATCAACCCAATGTGGATTCAAAATAAACAAAAATCATAATCCATTTCTAGAAAATAATAGGCTTGGTTCCAACAATCTCCCCCTTTAGGTTTTTTGTCAATCCGCAGATAAATTCAATGAAGCACCATCCAAAACCAGATAAATGAGAAACAACTCAGCCAAATATTTAAGTCTACGTGAGAAATTGTTGGTGTAGAAAACAAGAGGGAAAGTATTATTTATGTTCTCTTGATACCAAACACTAAATTGTTTTCTCTATTTTCATTGTCTCCAAACTTTTATCCCTCTATAACTCATCATTATCCCCCATTGTAACATTTTTGAATTCCTCAATTCTCCATCATCCTACCACCCGAAAAAACATTTCATATTCTAGCCTCCTTGTTTGAACCATAAAAAATTGAATTTCTCTATTCTTCCCATTAGAAATAAACCCAAAGAATAAAATT
Organism: Viscum album; assembly: GCA_963277665.1. Taxonomy (NCBI): domain Eukaryota; kingdom Viridiplantae; phylum Streptophyta; class Magnoliopsida; order Santalales; family Viscaceae; genus Viscum; species Viscum album. The sequence goes on from OY728162.1 coordinate 1,151,559,576, forward strand.
TTTACTTGTAGTTCTCCAAGCACATTCCCCTCGGATCATATCCCCCCCACAAACCTGAAATACTTCAGTAAACATATTAAAATAGTTAAAACAATTTGGGAGAGGGGAACAAATAAAACCTCCTCATGCACTGGAAGGTGGTTGAACACCGAGGTTCAACTAATGTTTCTCAAAAACATGTTCTTATAATGGATTGGTCATAATGTCATCCACTTGATCATCAGTTCCATCATGATCCATTTTAATCATGCCTTGTTCTAATTTTTCCTTGATGAAGTGATATATGATTTCAATGTGTTTCATATGAGAATGTTGAATAGTATTATTTATAAGATCAATTTCACTCTTGTTATCATAGTGAATACACATTGGTTGTTTCACCTCATCACCAATATCATACAGTTGTTCCTTCATCAAAAGTAGTTGAGTGTAAGCCTTTATAGAGGATATATACTCAACTTCAGCAATACTGAGAGAATTGTTTTCCTATTTCTTACTCAACTAGTACGCAAATTTCTTTCTATTAAATAATTCTTCACCATTTATGGATTTTATATCCACCACATCTCCAACTCAATCAGCATCATAAAATGTTGATAGTTCATTATCTTTTCCTACAGCAAAGTATAATTCATACTTGTGAGTACCTTGAATGTACCTCATGATTCGTTTAACTACTTCCATATTTTGTTCCTTCAGATTACTTTAAAGGAGGGCTACTAAGAATGTTTCAAAGACAATATATGGTTGTCTTTCATTTAAGTACAATAGGATTTTAATTATTCTCCTGTACATAGTGGGATCTATAGAAGTCTCTTCCTCAAGCTTTCCAAGTTTAGTTCCAACCACAATTGGATTCAACATTGGTTTTGATTCGTGCATAGTGAACTTATTTAGTAACTCTCTTGCATACTTTTCCTAAGAAATAAAAGTGTAGACTTTCCTCGTAATCATTTGCATCCCTAAGAATTATATGAGTTCACCAGTCATAGATATTTCAAATTCTGATTTCATGTGATTGGAAAATTCATCCACTGATCCCTACCTGTTTACAAAAAATATAATATCATATACATAAACTAGTACCATGAATTGATGTTTCTGATAATTCTTCACATAGAGATTTTGATCCACTCCTCTTTTAAATTTGAGCTTTATTAAATAAAAATCCAGTCAGGAATACCATTCTCATGGTGCCTACTTCAATCCATAGAGAGCCTTCTTTAATCTATAGACCTTAATTTCATCATTACCAAGTAGAAAATACATTGGTTGTGCTATGTAGACTTCTTATTCAACAAAACCATTTAGGAAAGCTGTTTTTACATTAATTTGATACACTTTGTATCCTTTTTAAATTTCCATGGAAAGAAAAAGGCTAATTGACTCCAGTCTAGCCATCGGAGTGAACATTTATTCAATATCAACCCCTTCAATCTGTGGAAATCCTTTACACACCAAGAATGATTTATTTATGATCACATTTCCATTCTCATTGAATTTATTTTAAAAAACCCACTTCATACCAATCACATTGTGGTTATCGGGTCTCTTAACCAAATCCCATGTTTGGATCTTATCAATCGGATCCAACTCTTTATTCATAGACTTAACCCATGATTCGTCCTTTATAGATTATTAAAATGAGGATGGTTCCACAAATGATAAGAATGAATATTGTGCATTATTACTCATTCTCATTGTCTGTGTGAGAGATCTCCAATCTCCAATGATGTTGGATTGATCAATTTTTTCTCTTCAATTTCTCTTTTGAGGTTCAAATGAATTTTCTTCAAACATGGTTTCCTCTTCTTATTATTCTTCCAAGTCAACATCATGATTTGATTATTTAGTGTTTTTCATTCCTTACACTTTTTTTGTATTTGAATATGTTCCATTTCCATATTCTTCCTCATCTTCTATCACAATAGAAGAATAATTCCTTAAGGTATTTGTTGTTTTATCTTCAATGATATTCACATCACTACTTTGGATAGTTTTTTCAAGAAGTTTATTAAAACATTTTTAGGATTATCTATTCATTGAATATATAAGTAATATCCCTTCATCTAAAATATCACCATACTTTTTTTGATTTCCTTCTTTGTTTCGGATAACGCATTTACTTCCAAAAACATGAAAATACTTAAAAGAGGGCTTCCTTCCATGCCATAACTCATAGGGTGTCTTGGTTTCCCCCATATAAATCCTCGTTCGGTTTTAAATATAAATTGTAGCTTGAATAGCCTCTTTCCAGTAATGGTGAGTGATATAACTTTCAATCAGCATATTTCTGGCCGTATTATTCACATGTTGATTTCAATGCTCAAAAAATCCATTTTTCTTGAGAGTTATCATAGTAGCCACCTAATTTTGTATTCCATGATTCTATATGTAATTTTCAAATTCAATGGATATGTATTCCCCTCCATTGTTATACCATAGAACTTTGATTGTCTGTCCAGTAACATTATTGACTCTTCGGTGATAAGTTTTCATACAATCAAGCACTTGTCATTTCCTATGTATAATTATCACACAAGACATTATACTATAATCATCAATGAAAAGGATGATGTAAATTTTTACATATGTTCCATAAACATTTATCAGACCACATGCGTCTGTATGAATGATATCAAGAAGATTTTATTATCTTTTCTTCTTTGGATGATATGAACTGTAAACCAACTTTCCTCGCATGCAAACATCATAAGGATTCTTATATTCACACTTCAGATTTGGGATATCCACACCAATATTAAGTTTTGATATATTTTCCATATCTTGTTGATTGATGTGACCCAACCTTTGGTGCCACAAGTTTTTCTATTCTTCAACTGACATGCAACAAAATGTTCTCTTTACTATTAACATGATAAAAGTTTTGATTTGTTCTGAATCCCTTCATGAGGGAATTCCTTGTTATTCCTTTTATAGTGCACCCTTTTGATTGAATATCACTATAAGTCATGAGTCATAGAGTTGACTCACACTCATGACATTATAACGCAACCCATCCACATCAAGAACTTCAGTCTTCTTCAGCTCGTCATTGTCCAGTTCAGTACTCCCACCGCCTTTGATCTTCAAAGCACCATCATTACCAAATCTCACTATTCCATAGACCTTTTTCTTGAAATTCATTAATATTTATACATTAATTTTCATATGGAATGAGTATCCACTATCAATAATCCAAGTGCTTCTATTCATGGTAGCTTTCATAGCTACTTCTACATGGTTGTATTTTTCAACTTTCTTCTTTTCCTTCCATTAAATATTAGTTTGAGTGAAAGATAAAGATGGATTTTCAAATCTATTTTCCTTTTGCATAGGTTCATAATAATCACACTCTTATTATAGAGGATAGAACCTGTTTATAAGAACAACACCATCTTGTTGGTGAGTATTGACTTCTCTCTAAGTTCTGTATGAATTGTTCCTGCCATTCCTCTACCTACAATCAACAGCTTTATGGCCACAGTTAGAATAATAAAAATAATATCCATAGAAACTTTTTATTTTATATAAATTAGGATATGAATTCTTTATCCTTTTTTAACTTCCTATCTCTTACCCATTTAAATAACTCCTTGTCTCTTCACAGCATGACATGGAATGACCCAGATAGTCACAAAATTGACATTTTATAAGTGGAAATGCCTTTTCAGTTCTATTCCTCCTCATTTAAACTTCTTTAGGAGTATATTTTGACTATATATCATCTCAATAAACTCAAGGATAGTTTTTGATCCTCCTTTTAGTTTGATTTGATACTTTCTTTGTTTGGACTTCAAGTGTCTTTTTGATGTGCCTGACTTTCAGCTTTCCTTTATTTTGGCTCATTTTACTTCCAACATTCAATGTTTCAGCATCACAACCAATTATTATTCTTCCCATACATGAGTTTCTTTGATCATTTAGAACATTCTAAAATCTATTAGAACCACACTTAACTTTCTCTAGCAGCTCAACATCTTAGAATTTTCCAAACTGAATTTTCTTCTTTGTTTCTTTTGGACTTGATTCACTTTCGAGTTTAATTTTAATAGTAACAACTTCTTATTCAAATACATCAATAGTTTTGGAATTATAATCCAGTCTATATGTATGTTCATTAATGACCTTTTCCTATTATTCAATTCCGAGCTTTAGTTCGACTATATCTTTTGAGACTTCAAAATTTATTGAAAGTTTCTTTACCACATCTTCAAGTCGATTAATTTCAGCTTCCATTATATCAACATATTCTAATGACTATTCCACATTTTCTCTCCACTTTTTTCATCTCTTTCATTGATTCTAAAGATTACCAAAAGCATCATTAAGTTGAAACTTGAGATCTACCTCAGTGGTCAATTGATTATCTCTAGATTTATCTTCCGATGGTTCTGACTTTTCAACATTATCCATCATTGATGCATGGGTTATATATTTAAATTCCAATTATTCTTCCACATATAATTCACTATCATAATCTTCTTCTTCAAAGAAAAAACTCTTTCCCTATAATTTATTACTAGACATGAAGTCTCTCTTTTTGAAAAACATGTTCTAAGGATTCTATGTGTCTCCAACATCACTTTATTCATGATCAAATTTTCTTGTGAACCAAGAGGTAGTGTTCCCAACTCTGCCACAAAGAAAACAAGCCATAGGTAACTTGCCTTCAAATTTCCCTTTTACCTTCTTTAATTTCTTATTAATGAGAGAAAGAAGTTCATTTTCCTCATTATATTAATAAATACTACCTCTTAAAATTTTATGCTTGTTTGTGTCTTTTAATGTCATTTCCTTACTTACAAAAGACATTGCATCTTCTGGTTTGACTCTCATCTCATATGCAACTAGGCTGTTTATCAGATCATCCAAAGAAAGTTTGGAAATATCCATTTATTCAAGGGTCAACACCTTTGCATTATAAAGAGGTGGAAGTATTCTCAATATTTTATTTACACTATCAATTTCTTTGATTTCTTCACCAAGTCCTTGTATTTCTCCAACAAGTTTAGTAATTTGATTGAAAAAGGAATCTATATTTTTTAGGATTCATCTTTAGATCATCAAACCTATTATGCAAAACTTTTAGTTTTTTCTCCTTCACATTGATATCACCTTAAAAAATAATCTCCAGTTTTTTCCACATAAACTTTATTGACATACAACTCATCACCTTTAGATATATATAATCTGAAAGAGATGTAGTGAGGGAATTCTATGCTTTGGCATCTACATCAATCATTTTCCTATCTACATCAGTCATAGATATCCCTATTGGATCAATGACTTGTATTCATTCTACAGTCATAAAAATTAATCCCATTCCAAGAGATCTAAGATAAGATTTCATCCTATTTTTTCAAATCCAGAAGTTTCTTCCATAAAATATGGGGACACCCTTGACATTTACTGAGTTCTCTATGGCAGTAATGATGGACATATTTAGCACCAGCAACCTCTAAGCTCTGATACCACTTGAAGGACCCCAGAACACCCTGAGAGGGGAGGGTTGAATCAAGGTGTTAACTTTTTCTTTTAAAGTGATGGATCTTTTTCCCACATTGGTAGGAAATTTTTAAATATATCTATTGGTAATTTGTTGTAATTTAAACATTCACACACCGAAGGACCACAAAACATTTTTACTCGGTTCACCACTAAGGTCTAGTCCAAGGAGAATACGCTGACTGGTTTTTGTTCATACAAAATTTCAATAATCTTCACTAGTTTTGGATTATAAAATCTTATCACAGAAACTATGTTTCAGGTGAACTTCCTTTACAATATTTTATAGATAGCACACTGCATCCCTCAGATCACTTCTGTTAACTCCCCCTTGCTTACTGCATTGGGAATAATCTGAACTCAATTTATTTAATTTAAGGTCGTTTTAATGTGTTGTAATTAAATCATTCATCCTAAACTGTATAAAGACGCTATTTTGAAGTCTTATTTTCACCTTCATAAGTAATTCACTTTTTCATGTACTGTTCGTTCGTAAACTTGTCCTCCGCGTACTTGACTTCTTCCTCTACGTACTACACTGCACTATGTACTCTGAGGGCTTCACGAACAACCTATGTGTACTTCCTCTGTAAACCATGACAACGTACTACCTTCACAATCTGAGTTTGCGTACTACTTATTCTTTATGGACCAACTCCTCCTCTATGAACTATCTTCCGAAAACCATCTACTATGAACCGTCTTGGACTTTACTAAATTCCTTCCATATTTCTAATCAAATTCTTCTTTGTGAGGTTTTCTTTATGAAAACAACTCTAGAATTCACTGAATTCCTCCTATATTTTTAATCTCATTGTCTCACCCTAATGAAGGGATTAGTGCTCCTTATATAGGAAAATAGATCTGTTCAATTCACTAAACCGAGATTTACCAAATCTTTAATATGTCACTTCCTTTACCATGTACCATGCATCTCCTGTGAACTTTGTTTCTCTACATGGTCAATGTACCACCACTATTCCTTTGTGGCAGCTGAACACTTCCACAAACCAATCTCCACCTCGTTTTCTCCAATGAAAATTCATCTCGTGTACCTTTAGCCTTCCATGAACCATTTGCCTCCCACAAACTGCAAGCCTCCTCATGAACCATTTTTCATTCCATGGACTATTTCTCATACACTGCTTATGTACCATGCTTCATGATCTACATACCATCCTTCATAATCTATGAATCATTCTTTATGGTATGCATACTATTCACTCCTATGCATAAATCCTTACTTTTCCAAAAACAAACTCCTGATTTTTAGGCCCAAAAATTTGGAAAACATTAGGAAACTATGCCACCTTAAATACCTGCTTCGGTCTGTATTATAAGATAACTTAACTTGTAAAACCCTTGATCATCCCAATTTGGATTGATAAAAAACACAAACCACACAACATTTCAAGAAAAGAACAACCTTGGTTCCAACAAAAAATACAAGATGGAATAATTCAAGAGTGAGTTGTTTCATTTGTCACATGGTGTAAAATCTCTCCAAGATGATATCTTAAGGCATGAAAAGAGATTATTTTGATAAATAAAATTACATATGATTAATTATTTTAATCTATAACACAATCCATGATATTTATATAGATTTGATATTGATTATGGATAAATTAGAGTGGTAAAATATCAAACAGAACCAGGAGAAAATCTTGATATAACACTCATAACTGTCCAACAGTACTTCAGAAAGTGTGAATTATAAGTTCTTGGTACATAGAGAAGTTAGAATACTAGTTATAAATGGGGGTACAAAAACTTTTCCTTCTTACGATGAATTTGATATTATATATCACAGTAAAGATAATGAAATAAGTAATATAATCTTATAGAAGCCAATGGTGACCATCTCTATATAGACTTAGTATGTTATGTATTTTGATGTAGTTTAAGAAGTAATTTTCACCAGTTCTTGGAATTTTATGAAGAAAGGAAAACATTGTCACAATATATATTATGATTATATTATATCATAAATACTAACCAAGAAATCAATTTAAAGATAGAAGAAAAAATTTAAATACCCAGGGATATCACCTCTTATGATTTTAGATATTTGAAGTGATGTAGTTGCAAGAAGAGTATCCATAGAAGAACATGGTAGGCCTAACATCTATAATCATACCTCATAATAATAATTTTTATCAAGAGAGTTATAATAAGTTTTTATTCAATAGTTGGATTTAATTTAAGTGGGTGTTTGTTGGATTTGGTTCCCTAGAACTGTATAATTTTTTAATTTCAATTACTTGAATATTAATAAATATATTATCACATGATGATTTTACTTCCATGTAAAATTAATGTGATAATGTCCATATAGTATTTTTCACATCAAAAGATTATAATAGTTCCCCAATATAATGAGAACCTTAATATGATATAGAAATACACTTTGGCATATGACTTGTGGTATAAATAACATATATATAAAAGGATAGAGCTGATTGTTTACTATCAAATGATGGAGGATAATAAGACATTGATACTTATTATCATGAATTTAATACTTTTTGATCTCTAATAAGGGATGTCTTGTGGACAATATTTCCAATAGGAATTTCACAAGTTTATGTGTTACTAGATATTCCTGTCTCTAAACTTGTTTATTGGCCCTTATACTTGATATTTTTATTAATTTGTGTCATGAATCATGTATTTTAATGCATGGAAGAAACCCATGATGGAATATGTTTGTGGTGAGATAACATACGTTGGATAAATCATAAGTGATATGATATGAATTTAATATATCAAGAAAGCATGTCTAACTTCTATATTAATGGAATGCAATATATCTATTCATTTTATTAAAATGGAGTTGTTTGATTAAATCTATAGACATGATAGTTCATTGGAAAGTTTATTTCATAAATTTACAGAAGGATAAATCAAGCGTATAGGGTGATGAAAAAAGTATGAAACATTATTGATGATATATCAATATACATAATGATTATATTACATAATAGAATTTATTGGAATTTAATTGTAGTTATAACATTATCCTTCTTCTCTATGGGTGAGCAAACATGTTGTTATATTCTTATCTTGGACCTATAAGTTCACTTAATGACACTGAGAAAGAGGTCTGGAAGTGCACATAACAAGTGTATCCCAAATCCCATTAAATTATAATAAATTTAATATTAAAAATAAAAATTATTCCTGGCTTATGGAATAATAATAATTAAAAAAATGATACTATAAATTCAATATTAATCTATTTCGAATTTAGAATATGTTGGTTGAATTTCATCTCTTTCTTATTATTCACCCTGTAATAAATAAATATTTGTTTTTTTACAAGTTTAGTGAATTTATTAATATATTATTTATTTAGTTACATGAATATTAAAATAAATATTTATTCATGAATTTATTGAATATAATAATTTTTTATTTATTGAACAAATAATATTTATTTCAATAAATATTTTGGTATTCAAGGTTTAATAAATTACATGGACGATTAATTAGAAGAGTTAACATCCTAATGGAAATGATATTTTTTATTTAATATTATTAAAATATTTATTAATTTATTTTGTTAAGAAATGATATTTAAATAAAAAAATCATGGGATATAATAATAATACTAATAATAATAATAATAATATTATTATTATTATTATTATTATTATTATTATTATTATTATTATTATTTGATATGAGGCATTACATAGATTAAATATATTGATAAGGGACTATGTAAAATTATAAATAGTTCAACCATAATTATAAATCCAAAAATATATCATTTTAGAGAACCCTCAAACTCTAGATAAAATAATCCTCCCATCCTTCCCCTCAAGAATATAGAGAGAATATAAGAACTCTTTATTGCAATCAGAAAATAATGATGTGAATCACTAGGTTCTGATGTGCTAGAACTTATGTTGGAACCACAATCACCTTGAGAGGGGAGGAGTGAATTAGGTTGGTGCCAAATATTTACCTTTCACTTTCATGATCTTATCCCTAATTTTTTAGGAACATTCATTCAACATGTTCTTTATTTCGAAAGTATCCACACCACATGTCATGCACATAAGTAGAATTTAAACATCCTAAAAACACCAATATTTTATTTGGTTCATCACTAAGGGATACTCCAAGGATTACAAAACAATAATGTACTGATGTGACAGGGGATGTAATACTCTTTAAATGAGTATTATAATGGATTTGGGAATAGTTCACTATTAATCCCAGATGTAATTCATATTTTATACTCTAGAAAATTTCCCATGTGAGGGATGAGCCAATTTATAGACTTGATGGTATCTTCCAATGTTTAATGACTTATAGTTTAGTCCTTATCAAGCATGATACCTTACTTTTTATCTTTATATCTAGGTAAATTATTTGTTATGTGTCACTTTTTTTTTCTACCCTCTTTGTGTCCATATGTGAGTGACTCTTAATGGGGAGTCTTGTATTGCCCATTTATCTTCCAATGAAATATGAGAGTATCCTCATTGTAAGGATAACTCTATTTCTTCCCTAAAGTAACACTTATATTCTCTAGATGAGAATGTTTATAAACTATAATTATCATGTATATTTCTTCTTCTTTAGACTAAATGTAGAAGTTCAATGGTCTTCTTCTATCGATCCCTTTCTTCATGATGAATTGAATATTTAAGTATAATCCTATATCTTATTCTCAATACCATTATTTAAGGTGAACCTGATGTATTAGTGTGAACAATATCCTTACTCCTATTTTAGATCTTCAATATTGGCATGTCTCCCAATTCCATAACTGCTTCACATTGTATTTATACATGCATGCTCAATTTCAATACTTTGAAACCCATGGTGCAGATCACACCATGTTTATCCCTATTTTTCACGATCTTGCTTTGTGTCACCTGCAATAAAACGTGTTAATAGTCTTTTTGAAATCATCATGTATGATCTTTTTTACATATTTTAAATATGGAATTATTCTATAATTCTCAAGTTCTAGATATTATTGTTCAATTATCCATGCACATTGTTTTATATTGCTAGACATTTATATATGAGAAATCTCTCCACACTCTTAAAGATGAAATCAATATGTCCCATACAATAAAACCTTTTTAAATTATAATAATACATCCCAAATATTGTCCCATAATTTCATCATGGATTTTCCATGTAAAACCTTACTTATATCCTCTTAGAGTAAATCCACAAATTCTTCGTCAATCCTTAATTCAAACTTCCTGAATAAAGATATGTGATCATAGGCCTTTATAGTTTCAATTATTCATTATAATTGAGTTGATAAATCATTATCAACCATTAATTATAGTCAAACTAAAAATACACATAATTTGTTGATATCTTCTTTTATATCCACCACTTAAAATATCCAAATATCATGAAAGGATATTTTTATTTTAATATTTTAATATTATGGCATGAAATCTCTATTTAAAACCCATTCTTAAAATCTAGAAGGTATTTCATGTTTTTAATATTTCTTTTAAGAATAATTCAAAATCAAAAATCAAATATATTTGAAACCACCTTAAGACTCAGGCTTTATTATCCTTTTAAATCCACATAAATTCTTTTGAAAACACCACATATAATGACATGGAAAAACTCAAGGGGAAATTCCCTAAAACTGAATATGGGAAAACACATATAAAGATAAATTACCATACACCACTAATTTAGATATGTGAGTTACCATATGTATCAAGAATATCATACGTGACCCTTCACATGGGAAAATTCCTCTATGTAACAAAATTTTGGTTATTTGACCCTTTCATAGATAAATGTTCATATACGACTCCTTCTGTAGATGAATATTTTTACATTAGGCCTTTTCATATATTAATTCTCTTATGTAACTATATTTTCATACATTTCCATAATTCCCTTATATATAACCTGTACATAAGTGATTTCAGATATGTGTTGAATTCCCTTACATAGATAAATTCTCTTACACTGCTGAAATTACCTTACATAGAACCTCCACATAGTCCATTTTGGAAACATGTTGAATTAACTTACATGGTAAAAATTTTATACGGATACTTATCCTTTTTTTGGACATATACTACTTTCCCTATTTCAAATATTTACAAGGTAAAAAAACCCAACTGCACATTGAAAACTAACCATCACATGAATCACACCACTACCACAAAATAGGGCAAGGGAAGCACTGCCTTTTATTAGTGGTAAGAATAAAGCACTAAAAATGGGGTGGGCCTTTATCAGTGCTAGCAAAAAGCACTGATAAATGTTCCCTTTTTCAGCAATAAAATAAGCAATGATAAAGGTGTACCTTTATTAGTGATTTTCTTAGAACTGATAAAGGGTACATTTATCAGTGCTATTATTAGCGCTGATAAAAGTTTTTATTATTAATTTATATAAAATTATTATATTTATATTCAAAAATAATGTTTATTTGTATACATTAAATAAAAAACAAATGTTTATAATTAATATATTTTTTTAATAATTAAAAAATATATATATAATATTTTAATTGAAAAAGTATTTATGAGATTATAATTATATATATATAATTAAATAATTATAAGATTATAGTAAATTACATTAAATAATAAACATATTTATTATATTTATTATATTTATTAGAGATTTATTAGATTTATTTGATTTATTGGATTAATTCATTGTATTTATTATATTTGTTATATTTAATATATATTTTTTATTTATTTTATTTTTAAATATATAATACTTTTAAATATATATATATATATATAATTAAAATTAATGAATATATGTGTGTTTTCCAATGAATTTTTTCAACGAATATACTGATCATGTGTATATGTTATATACTATATGCATGAATGTTCAATTATACATTACATCTCATTGACCATTGATGTGGTATATTGGTTAATTCATAATGTTACCCATATGAACTATATATGTTCTAAAAAATGTAGTTATAAAATTACACTAAATATATTTAAATAATAAATTTATTTTTTTATTTTTTTAATGATATATATAAATACTTTTCAAATAAATTTTGTAATTATGACTTTATTAATATATAAATATATTAACAGTTATATACCAATATTTATAAATATATGCTATTTATAGATATAATTATTAATAAATAAATATATTTTTATTCTTTATATCATTTTAGATAAATATATAAGTATATAAATAAATTATTAAAATTATAGATTTATCAGCGCGTTTTTAGCAATGATAAAGCCCTATCTTTATTAGAGCTAAAAAACGCTAATAAAATACCTATTTATCAATGCTATAATTTTAGCGCTGATAAATAGGTATTTTATCAGTGCTTTTTTAGGACTGATAATGATAGCCTTTATCAGCACTAAAAATTGTTGATAAAGTTATGTTTTAAAAATGCTTTTTATTTTAGCGGTGATAAAACATACCTTTATCAGCACTTATAGCTAGTGTTGATAAAGGTTTCAGAGGTTTTTATAAAAGAACCCTAACAGGCTCCTCCTCCCTCACACCCTTTCAATCCTTCACGAAATCCAAACCCTATTCCGTCGACCCCTCCTCCGCCGCGATGCCTCCTCCTCTTCCTCCTCCTCCTTTGCTGTTTCATTCTCCTCCTCCTCCACCACGACCGTCCTCCTCCTCCTCCTATGTTGTTGCCTCCTTCTCCTCTTTTTTCTTCGTGACCCCTCTTCCACCACGACCCTTCTCCTCCTCCTTCTCCTCCTCCTCCGTCACCGCTACCTCCTCCTCCTCCTCCTCCTCCTCCTCCATCTAATGACTAATCCTCCTCCTCCGTCGACATCTCCTCCTCCTCCTCCTTTTCCTCTTTCTCCTCCTCTTCCTTGCATACCCCCTTGTCTATGTGACCTACTCTGGTACACCCTCCTCATCTGAATACCATCCCAGAATCCTTATCTATAGTGCATAGATTATCCCTATTGAGTCTCTTATGTAATGAATTTTTACTCTTCTGCATTAGAAAGGCAGTTGATGTGCAGAGCCAGTCTTTGGGTCACCATGAAAGCACTGGATACTAGTGTTCATGTATTTTTTATAAAATCTATATGCCTTTCGGAATCCTAGAGTTTTTTTGTTTAGTGGTGATTAGAGTCTGAGAGGATATTTTGAGTTGGGGATAGATTACATGGTCTAGGAAGGATTCTATTGGTTGCACGCTGGTTATTAGGTGATAGAATAATGGCTAGTTTAATCAGGTCAGTGTTTGACTGTGGAATCAGATTAGGGGTCAAATTAGACCATGATATATTAAGATGAGTATGGAATTCCCCTAACAAGAAAGGAATTGTGATCTAGTTATTAATGGAATATTGGTGGTGGAAGTCAAGAATTTTTTATTTTAGTTATCTGGGATTTTAATTATAAAATGACATAAGATGTTTGGTTCAGACTATGATGTGTATTCTTGGTTGGTTTTTGGATTCTTTTAGTGTTAGTAATTTAGATTAGAAAGTGAGATAACATGTTAGTGGTTTCCAACCCTTTTTAGGTAATTTAGGTAGAGTATTTTAGACTTATGATATGATGTGATGTTATATGTAATGATTTGACACATGCATTGATTATTTAATATTTTTTGTGATGGGTAGTTTTTAGATATATCTGAGGATTTACAAGGAAAATATTTGTGTTTATCTTGTACTTGGATGGTGGAGGTGTATCTGTGGAATTCAGAAATTTTGGAATGAAGGAGAAGATCAACATTGTAATTTAATTATCATGTGTGGCTGGGTAGGTTTCATTGTAAGTGGCACTAGGTGTGTCATTAAAAACATGAAAATGGATTTTGGTAAGAAATTTTGTAGGTGGGAGGCACCATGGATCGAAATTGGATTTCTTGAGTTAAGTATTATGGTGGGGAGTGTCTTAGACCGGGTGATTGACTATTCATTGACATGATCTTTTCTCAAGATGGGAAAGCTTGATTAAGTACCATCTCATCATCTCATTGATGGTTATGAGCATTGGATTAGGATCAGATGGCATTATGTCTTCTGTTGGGTGCTATGATTTGAAAGCATGTTGGGAGTTTAGGAACAAAGTGTTTTTTTACTCCAAATAGATAATTGATAGTGGTGATTCAATAGTATTATCGCTAGGACATATCGAGTATGATAAGAACAATGGTGGAGAGTTTGTAATGCCTCATCCATATTGGTATTTGAATTTTCAGGATGAGGTGGAATGTTTTTCAATTAGTGGACAAACCATTTTTAAAAATGAGGGTTGGATATAGAACCTGTAAGTTGGTATATCTTAAAAGAGTTTTTTTATATATCTTGATGCTCGATATGTGTCTTAGGTTCTTAAAAAAGTCACAGAATCTTTAGGAGTTGAAATTCTATTTTTTGGGGGTATCAGCCTATGGAGCATGGTTTGCACATGATTAGTGAGAACCAGGCACCACAATAGAGAAGATTGGTTTTCATAGGAACACAGTTTGTTTAAAGCAATTGAGGGGCCTTATAAAACCATAAAAAATTAATTAATAAATTTTAAAGGCATTTCTCATGGTTTGTACACTATTTGTTAAACCATGTGCATTAACCATGTGAAATGGTGTGTCCTGTACAGTGAAGACTATTTAGTTTTCACATGGTTTTGAAAACCATGTGGAAAAACCTTGAACCCATTTAAAAAGTGGTGTTTTACAAAAATTCCCCTCTGAACCATTTATGTTTTACTGGATTTTTTCCTTTTTCTCATCCAGAACCCCTCCATGATATGCCACCCTCCCCCTCCTATCCTTTTGGGTGGTTCTCCCTCACCCAGTGTATGTTTCATATTTCATTACTTGCATTGGAGAGGCTAGGATAATTTTACCACTCGTATTCCTTCTATTTTAGTTTTATTTCATTATTATACAGTGTTCCACTTGGTTAAGATAATATGCCCTATTTTTTAACATTTATCTGGTTTCTGATTTTCACCCATTTTAGGTTGAATCAAAGGATGATATTTGGTGTGTGAGGTCATAGAGGTTATGATGTAGTGATGACCAATGCATTATAGTCCCTTTCCCTAGATTATATGATCTTGTTTTTGACTGTGCACATAGATTCTATATGTGTTTTTACCAGGAACCATTGTGGTGTGGCCATTTTCTTTATGTCATATTTATTTCTCATTTAGGACCCATTGTGTCGTGTCCCTATGTGTTGAGTTGTGATGCATGTTTTCCCAGATTGCCTATCTATTGTTTTGTGATCCATGTCTTGTTCTCCCTTATATTTAGGTCCTTTTCGATTAATTCCATTTGATGTTTGGATGCCTAATGCACCTCTTCTTATTGAACCTCATGATGTAATAACACAACTAAACTAAATATATTCACTTAAACCAACCTCATTCTAATGAAAAATATACAATGAATATTTAAACACACTTCCACATCATCATTTCTATCAACATCTTCATATCATTCACCCCCACCCCCCCAATCTTATCATTTACACATTCCACGTCACTTGTAACAATAAGATGAATGAAACCAAACCTATTAAGATTCAATTAGGTTTGTAAGATATCTCCGAAATATTTTTTCATAGGTTATGAATTAATCACATAAGTTTTAATCACTTATTAGTTTATGATGTCTACTTCACACACTAGGTTCAACAAACATTACTACCATGAAAATGAGGAAATCCTTAGCAGTGACTACTATAATGTTCAATCTATAAAAGATTTATCAGATATGATTCTATAAGGACTCACCCCCATAGGAACTCTAGTGGAATTGGGAATATATTAGTGTATGACCCCCCCCCCCCCCAATTCCTATATTTAATTAGAAATGGGTTAGTTACAACTGGAAATGTAATGATAAGGCCCATGCTATTATCATAACCAACAACTGACCTGACTTTCTACTTACCTAAGAGGCGTTCATGATCCCTATGGGATAACAACGGTCCCTTGGGAAAAATATAAAATTAATGTGGAATATTTTACCCTTAAATTAGAGTAAATTAAAAATGGTCTTTCTCTTAAAAACTAGACATGTCCCATTCATAAGTTGAACATCTTGGAAAATAATAGATATGCAAAAAATAAATAAACAAGAAGCAGAGATCATAGATGAAATATAAAATCCCACTATTGAAAAATAATTTTTTTAACCAAACATGTCCCATTCCTAAATCTCATTGAAACTATTTTGGATAGTTATAACATATGAGATCTCATTTTATGTTTTCTTTTCAGTTGTAAATCTCCTTTGTTGCGCGCCTCTTCTCCACCGCGAATGCACCTTCGCCGCACACTGAACGACACCTTCGTGGTGATTTTTCTCCTCTAACTCATTAGTTTCTTCTTGTTTGCGTGTTATTATTATTTCATATTGATGGTTATGTTTTGAATTGTATGGGATAAATGCCCCACTAAAAATCTTGGACGGCGGTGGTCCGTGTTTGTGCACTAAATTAATTATAGTGTTGTTTGGTTCCTGTTCAACATTTGAATATAAAAACTGGTAATTTATGTATACTTGGATAATGAATGAATTTCCCAGGATGATAAAATTTCTGTGATAACCCATGAATTAACAAGTGGAATTGAATAAGGGGTGCTTTGTAAAATATGAAATTGTGTTTGTTTGGTTTGTATGGTGTTGAAATTGTGAGCATGATTGTGTGTTTTTATGGTGTTGTGGTTGTTGTCATGATTGGTATTCCATTTTTCCATGTTGTTATTCCTCCACCATTGAATATCAATCCAAACCTTACCCTTTTCAATGGCACCACCACTTTTTTACTAGTGAAATTTCATTGAATCTTAAAAAACCACTTCACTAGAAGAATCTATGGGACAATTTATGGACACCCTAGTCAAATAACCATAACAACTCATGTAATTAATCCTTTCACCTACAAAAACTCTATGGAAAATGATACCATCTGTTAGTTTAGTACCATAGTTCTTGACTCAAGACATTATGTTTCTAGAGAAACACTAAAAACGGTTTACAACAATGCATATAGATCACATGTGGGATACTAAAGCATTCTAGTGTAAGCACTTCTCATAGCTAGTTCCATTTATCAAGTGGTTGGGAAGATGGGTGTGATCTACTTTGGTCCAAAGTAATGCATGGATAGGTAGGGGTATTGTTTACCATAGCTAGTTCCATTGATTATAGTTGGGTTATTACCCTAGTAAACATCTTTTGTGTAATTATTTTGTTAAATATTAATATAACTTAATCAAATAGGATGAATATGAATAAAGAATGGATGAATGTCAATCAGTTGAAAAAAGAGTATGAAGATGGGGTGAAAGAGTTTATCAAGTTCACAAAAGATCATGCATATGACTCTTCTCAAATACTTTGTTTGTGTTTACGCTATTTTTATTCAAGAAAAATTAGTCTAGAGGAGTTGGAAGAACACTTTATGTATCATGGAATAGATTGAAGTTATACATGTTGGAATAAACACGGGAAAAAATGAATGTAGGTAGTGGCTGGGATAGCACTGTGTTTTATGGACCATCTGATATGATTAAAATCATGAACAATGAAGATGATCGTATGGAGGATGTGATTAAATATGTGAATGATGATGAATATCATATTGAAGAAATGACAAGGAAAGATGAAGATGGACTTTGTGATTGTCCAAAATTGTTTGAGAAGTTAAAGAGTTGTGAAAAGACGTCATTGTATGTTGTTTTCACTAAATATACAGTATTATCAGCCGTACTGAAACTATATAATTTAAAATTAGGTAATGGGTAGAGTGATTCTAGATTTACATAACTACTTTCTCTCCTAAATGACATGCTCCCAGAATATAATGAGCTCTAGATCTGAACATACGATGCCAAACGAATTCTATGCTCAATGGGTATGATATCTAAAAAAATACACACCTTTCTGAATGACTGTATATTGTTTCTCAAGGACCACAAATCACTTAAATAATTCCCAAAAAGTGTGGTGCTTCTGAATACAAGAAATATAAATCCAGACCTAAGAAAGTTGTATTGTACTTTCCAATCATTCCATGGTTTAAGTGCCTATATGGAAGTGAGGAGACTAAAGGACAATTGAAATGGCATGTAGATACAAGAATTAATGATAGGAAACTATGTCACCTAGAAGACTCTCCTCAGTGGAAGAGAATTGATCATGAGTATCCTTAATTTGGAAATAAGCCGAGAAACCTTCATCTTACGTTATCTGCAGATGGAGTGAATCCTTTTGGTTTTCAAATCAGCACTCACAGTACATGGCCGGTTATGTTGGTAAATTATAACATCCACTGTGGTTATGAATGAAATGAAAATACATCATGTTATCTATTATTATATCAAGACCAAAACAACCAAGTAATTATATTGGTGTTTATTTCGCTCCATTGATCGAGGATTTGAAATTATTATGGGATTCAGGTTTTACATTGTACAATGCTTATAAAAATGAAGATTTCACTTTAAGAGCAATGTTGTATGGGATGATAAATTACTTTCCTAATTATGAAATTTTTTTAGGATATATAATTAAAGGAACTCAAGGTTTTCCGGTTTGCGAACAAGGTACACAGTCAATTAGGTTGAAACATTCAGTGAAAACCATGTTTATAGGACATTGCAGATTTCTACCCTGATGGCATAAGTACCGAGCCTGGACGACATCATTCGATGGAATTTCAGAAGAATGTAAAACGCCATCTCCATTATGTGATCAATTGTTTGAGAAACTAATAGATGTGGACACTAATTTTGGTAAACCATTTTGGAAAAACCTTACGAAAATCGGTTGGAAAAAGAGATCGGTTTTTTATTGAATTACCATACTGGAATTGTTTGTATTTCAGAAATTTTATTAATGTTATGCATGTTGAAAAAAATATATGTGATAGTGTCATTCAAACGTTTCTAAATTCACCTAGAAAAAAAAGGATAGAATTAATGCTAGGTTGTACATGGTTGAGATGGGAATACGAGATGATTTGGCACTAGTGAAGGCTGAAAAACAAATTTTTCTTTCTCCTCTTGCTCACACTCTTTCCAGGTAGGAGAGATATCAGTTTTGAAACTTCTTAAATGACATAAAGGTTCCTGAGTGGTATTCATCAAATATCAAGAACATCGTGTCAATGAACAATTTAAAGTTAAAGTGCCTTAAATTACATGAACTATATATTTTGATGCAAGATCTAATTCCAATAACTTTACATCGAATTTTTTCCAAGAATGTATGTCATACATTAACAAAGATATATTTCTTCTTCAAATCTATATGAAACAAATTTATAGACCCATCGAAATTTCCAACTATGGAAAGAGAAATTTTAATCATATTATTTGAATTGGAAATGTTCTTCCTACCAACATTCTTTGACATGATGGTTCACTTGGTGAGAGAGATTCAAATATGTGGTCCTATACATTATAGATGGTTATACCCCATTGAATGGTATATGCAGATTTTGAAAGGGTATGTCAAAAATCAAATTCAGTTAGAGGGTTGTATTGAAAAGCTATATATTGTTGAGGAACTCATTGAATTATATACCAAATACCTTTATGGTGTGGAAGGCATTGTCCTACCAAAATCTCATCACACTACGCAGCTTGAGGGTGAAGGAATTTCTGGAAGAGAGTCTGTCACAATCAATATTACAGATCGGGAGTAGGCCCACCTTTATGTTTTTCATAACAGTTTCGATGTTGACCCATGTGTTCAAACCTAGAAATAAATTCTTAGGAATTTTATGTAAAGACACAAACTTTCATTAATGGAAATCCCTCTTAATCTAATTAAATGTCTCTTTATGTAAAATGTTTATATAAAATGTAAACTTATTTGGTTTTATGTTTTGGATTTTAAAATACTATTAAGAATTTTGACCATTGCTAATATAGCTATTGAATAGTGATCACATGATTATTATAAATATAGGGCTTTAAAAAATCCAATTTACACAGACAAAGGAAGCAATGGCCTCATCCCGTAGACGTGCCCCATACGAAGACCATTTGTTAGAGCTTGGAAAGGAGGTTGCATCTTCAGGATTCTCTCTTAACCAAGACCAAGCCAATCTTGAATATGTTAATCTCGAGCAGGACCACCTATGAGAGAAGTATAAGTTTATAGAGATTACCACCCGAGAAAAGTTATCCGAGCCACCCCAAGAGTTTGTCACCATCACACACCTTACTCTTCGGTCTTATGTGGGTGTTATAAGGGTTTATGTAACAAGACCCTAGTACTATGGTTATGTACATTATTTTTTAATATAATAATTAATATACTATTATTGTATTATTGTTACCATGTAAATATTTTTTAAATCACAAATAGTATTTTTAGTTAATGTTCAACTAAGAAATATATTTTCATGAATTAATGGATTTTTGAATTAAATGATACTTTAATAAAATATTATTATTATTATTAAATTAATTTTTATTAAATATAAATGATCTTATAATTTTTTGAATGCAATTGTAATTTTTATTAAGGTTTGAAATCCATTTTTGTCAAAACCCTTGAATTTTCGATAAATGTCGATTTTCATTTTAAAAGTTAAAATTAACATATTTAGAAAATTATTTAGATAAAATGAATATTATTTCTGGAATCGGGATGTCGAAATTATCAAAGGGTGAATTTTTCATAATTTTCTGAGATAGTCAATTTTTTGGTTAAAAATTACATACCGTTTATATATATAATGTGTTTTATGACATCATAATGACCCAATAGTGATGTAATAAAATACTATAAACTTTATTTTCGTCAAATATAATTTTTACCATTAAAATAATGTGATTTTGGGTTTGTTTGATTTATTTTACAAAACTTTAGTGGACCCTCCAAGAGTTATTAAACATTTTGTCTTTTTAAATTGTTTTCCTTGGGAGTGTGACTCACCTCCACATAAGCAACCCCATTATTTTAAGAAGTTAGGAATTTGGCCTTATAAAATATTTTTTCCAATTCTTTTTACCAAAAACCATGTGAAAACCCATGGGATGGTTTGTGGTTTGGATTAGTTTAATGTGAGGTGTCCCAAACCTAAATAATAAAGAATTCCCTCGCCTTTCCTATATAAACACACCCAAGATCCCACTTCATCCTCACTCAAAGCCTTTTTATTTCGTCCAACATCTTCCCTCCTCTCTCTAGAATCCTCCCAAGGTGCCCCAAGCTCCCAAAAAACCTCTCTCAAACCTTTGGAAGCACACTTCCAAGTAAGGGTTTTTCTTCCTTTATCATTTTTGTCAAATATTATTTAAATTGTTATGAACTTTTAATTTCAATTATAAATGTTGAGGTATGATTTTTCACCTCCCGCATACTTTCCTCTTTATTTTTTAATGATGGGAGACCCCTTTATCTCTCATTAAATTCCTCCCATGTACACATATTACTATGCTGAAATTCCGAAAGGAATTTCTCTCTCCTCATTTACATTCAAGAAATTATTTTGTATAATGAATCTAAATTCCATTACATTTTTTGGTATATGTATATATATGAACCCCTTACTGTCTGTGTCATTTAAATATGATGAGACACCCTGTTCACTCTCATCAACCATTTTTATGAGTTCTTATGTCACGTCGTTATGCTGCTGCAATTGCACCACACTTTTCCAAGCCAAAGTCATTGTGTAGTGAATACCATGCCCATTTCTCTATCAATGGTATTCACCTTTATGAAAATTTACTTATTGTTTAAAGAGTTTCATTTATTTATTCCACATTCATTTATCGTAGAATAAAATATTATGTTGAATGATTCAATGTTTTATGATTCATGTGGCACACTTATGCATGAAATGAAATATTTAAGAAGGGTGTGCCTTGATAGCGCTCCAATGAATTGGGTAAAGTATAGTATCATGATATTTCATGTGCAGTGGGTTTTTACTCATTATAATTCAAGTGGAATGAGGGTTTACTCATGCTTCATATGCAATGAGGGTTTACTCATGCTCCATGTGCAATGAGCCTTGGCTCATGCTAATTCCATGTTAAGTGTTTTTGCCACATTTCCATGTTATGATTATCATTATTTATCATGCCCTTATGTTTATGCTTCTCTTGTACTCTATTGATATTACTATTGTTTAACATGTATTGTATTTCACATTTTATTCCATGATTATTCCCTTACTGGGCTTTATAGCTCACCCTTTTCTTATGCATGTCCTCGGGTTATCCCATGCAATGCTAAGTATGAGGGAATGTAGTAGTCATGTAAAGGAGGTTTTCAATAAAGATGTTGTATTTCATGTTTTAAGTTGTTATGTAATGATCCTAAGCCCCAAATACACTAGACCTATCGATCTTCTATTTTGTATCAAGTGAAGTTTAGGTAATAAATTATGTTTAATTGTGTAATAAACAGCAGGGTTTTCATAGTTGGTATCAGAGGATAGGTTTAGTTATTTTTGGGATTGGGATTAGAAAACCCTAGTAAAGCCTTAGAGACAAGACTAGTTATAATAAAAACATCCCTAAGTTTTTCCGAGTATTTAGTAAGCGGTTTATCAAGAAAATACATCCCTGTCTAGATACGAGCAGGTAGAGGCGGCTCTGGAAAATATGTTTCCTAGGGGTAAAACCCGAAAACACCGCTTTGATCTAGACTCGAATAAGAACTAGTGAATGAAAACGGGCCTTGTTTCACTCTTTTTTATGACACTCCTGGGGTATATGATTTGGTAAATTCAAAATCTTAGTATGAACCATTATTAAGGGACAAAAAAATGCCCTAAGAATATATGTTAGAAAGTAGATCATGGATAACATAGACTAAAACCAATAGATTCATATGTTAAGGAAATAAAAGTTATTTATAAGTCATCAGTTTTGTCCTTGGATTACCCTTTATGTGTTACCCCTAACCTTCCTTTTATTCCATCCAATGGCCGGTAATAGGAGGACTCGGGCTAACAACGGATGCGAAGATCAATGTGATGACTGTACTAATTAGATGCCCAATCCAATGGGAGCGGGAATCGCAAACTTTGTCATGCTTATCTATCAGATAACTAAAGATTTGAATAGAAACATGGTTCAAGAGTAACGTTCAACCCCCCCCCCCCCCCAAAAGAAAGAACATGTCGTTATCGAGAGATTCATGAGACAAATTCCTCCTACTTTTAATGGATCATCTGATCCCTCAATCGCCAAAAAATGGATCAAATCCATTGAAAATATCTTCTCCATCCTTCAATGTTCTGAACAAGAGAAGGTTCTCCTGGATGCTTATCATATGGAGGGTGAAGCTGATCAATGGTGGACATTGATCAAAAATAGGAAGCCTGAGGAGGAGATCGAGGCATTGGAATGGAAGGATTTCCAGAAGATGTTTTTCGATAAATATTTTCCTCACACCCTCCGACTTAAGATGAAAAGGGACTTCCTTTTCCTAAAGAAAAAAAGCTGACGAATCTGTTGGAGCGTATGAGGAAAATTTCACAAGGCTTTCATGATATTCCTCCGGCTTTGTTGTTACCCCTGAATGCAAGGTTGATCGCTTCTTTGGTGGGTTGAAACCTAGCCTGCGGAAAGCGATGGAGATCTGTGACTTCGACAGCTATGAGGAAATTGTCTCATGTTCCCTCAAGGTAGAAATAGAGATAAGAGAATCTCATGGGTATCATGGGGATAAGAAGCATAAGGTGGAATTCAATGTTGGTGGTCCTATGGATAAATCCAATAGTGCTAAGAAAATACAGCACCCCACTTGCCAAAGGTGTGGAAATAAGAACCCTTTAAACTACCTAAAGAGGATGAGGAAATGATTTAGGTTCCAAAGAGAAGGGCACCTGACTATTAAATGTCAGCAAGAAAGACCCGCGGCTATGACAGAGGATAGTAAATCCTTGTTCGAACCTCAACACGTGGTTCATTTCTAAAACTACAAACAACCAGGGCATCTTGAAAATCAGTTCCTTAATACAAGGGTTTTTGGAGGCAACCAATAACCTCCAAGGAAGTAAGGGTGAGATTTTTCCATCACTACTATCGAAGTGAACCCTGACAACGAAGTGGTGACAGGTACACTAGTTATTCGTTCCGGAATAGTGAACTTACTTTTTGATTCAGGTTCTATGCATTCTTTTATATCTCAAAAGTTTAGTAGAATAATCCCAAAATCACCACAAATCATGTAAGTGAATATGTCGGTGAGTATAGAAATGGGGAAATCATTGCATCCCATGAATATAACTCCTCTGCTGTCATAATATGTGGATTAAACTTCCCAGAAAACCTCGTCATACTCCCTCTGGTGGAATTTTATGCAATTCTTGGCATGGATTGGACTTCCTTATATAAAGCCAACATAAATTTCCGTGAGAGGGAAATCACTCTCCATGTGGAGAATCGACACCCAATTATTTACAAGTGCAAGGAGTAAGATGAACCTTCTTTAGATCCATCATCTCAAGTGTGGATATTAATGACCTATGAGAATGTGTATCTTGCTCAGATGATTGAGTATAAGGAGGCTACCATCCTAGAAGACATGCCTATTGTGAGGTAATTCACTGAAGTGTTTCTCGAGAAATTTCTGGGTCTTCCTCCTATAAGAGATATGGAATTCTCAATTGATCTTATACCTAGGGCATTGCCAGTATTAAATAATCTGTATAGAATAGCTGTTGTGGAGCTTGAGGAGCTGAAGAAACAACTATAGGAGAATCTGGATAAAGGGTTTATACGCCCAAGTGCTTCACCATGGGGTGAACTAGTCCTCTTCGTCAAGAAGAATGATGAGTCAATGCGCCTTTTCATCGATTATCATGAGCTTAACAAAATCACGATAAAGAACAAGTATCATCTCCCATGAATTGATGACTTGTTCGATCATCTGCATGGAGCACAATACTTCTCCAATGGGGATTTGCGGTCGGGATATTATCAAGTAAGGGTGAAGAAGGAAGATATCCCCAAGACTACTTTTCGTACAAGATACAGGCACTATGAATTCATAGTAATGCCTTTCGGACTCACTAATGCTCTAGAAATCTTCATGGACCTGATGAATAGAGTCTTTAAAGATTACCTTGACAAATTTGTGGTAGTCTTTATAGATGATATTATTATATACTCCAAAACCAATGAGGATCATGATGAGCATCTAAGAACTATACTAGAGACCTTGCGAAAGGATAAGATCTATGAAAAGTACAGAAAGTGTGAGTTTTGGTTTAAGGAGGTCTCATTCTTGGTCCATATCATCACAAGCAATGGGATATCTATGGATCCCTTCAAAATAGATGCAATTGAGGGATGGCTGAGGCCAATATCAGTAATGGATATCCGTAGCTTCTTGGGGTTAGCTGGATATTATAGATGATTTGTGAGAAATTTCTCACAATTGTCCAACCCTCTTACCAAGCTAACTAATAAGGGAGTAAAGTTTTCTTGGAGTGATGAATGCAAAGAAAGCTTCAAGGAGTTGAAAAGGAGGCTTATCACTACGCACGTGATCACATTACCAACAAGTGGAGAACATTTTGTGGTAATCAATGATGCTTCGTATAAGGGTCTGCGATGTGTGTTGATGAAAAATGACAAAGTTATTGCCTATGCTTTAAGGCAATTGAAAGTTCATGAATAGAACTATCCAACACATGACCTCGAGTTGGCCGCAGAGATCTTCACTTTGAAAATTTGGCGGCATTATCTCTTTAGGGAGAAGTGTGAAATATATACGGACCACAAAAGCCTCAAGTATATATTCACACAGAAAGAGTTGAACATGCACCAACGAAGATGGTTAGAGCTGATCAAAGACTATGACTTCTCAATCCATTACCACCCTGTGAAAACGAACAAGGTGGCAGATGCCCTAAGTAGAAAGGACCCATCAATTATATCATTAATGAGAATTGAAAAGGATCCGATCTTCTTATATTTGATAAAGATGGACATGGGAATCATAAAGAAGGGAAAATCATCAATCCTTTCACAAATGATTGCTCAACCATCACTTTTGGAAAGGTTAAAGGATTCTCAAAAGGATGATGTGGGAATTCAGGAAAAAGTGGAAGCTAACAGAAAAGGTAAATCCTTGGAGTTTAGTGTCATTGAAGAAGGAATTGTGAGATTTAGGAAAATACTATGTGTTCTATAAAGTCTGTAGTTGAAGAAGGAACTTTTGGATGATGTGTATAGTTCAAATTTCTCTATTCACCCAGGAAACACAAAGATGTGTCGAGATCTCCGAGAGAATTATTGGTGGGATGATATGAAAAAGAAGATCACTGAATATACATAAAAGTGTCTGGTGTGTCAGAAAGTGAAGGAAGAGAGGCAGAAGTCTAAGGGGATGATGCAACCATTGGCCATACCAGAATGAAAATGGGAGAACATCACCATGGGCTTTTTCACCAGACTTCTGAAGACATCCAAAGGCAACAATGAAATCTGGGTTGTTGTGGATCGTCTTACAAAGGTTGTACACTTCATTTCTATTCGAGAGGATTTCTCATTGGATCAACTGGCACAGATATATATCAGGGAAGTGGTAAGGCTGCATGGAGTACCATTATCTATTATGTATGATCCAGATCCAAGATTCACCTCTAATTTTTGGAAGAGTCTTCAACATTCTCTGAATACTGAATTGAACTTCAGTATGGCCTATCATCCTCAAACTGATGACCAATATGAGTGGACTATCCAAACACTTGAGGACACGTTGAGAGCATTCTTAATGAAATTTAAAGGTGGATGGGATCAACATCTTTCTCTGGTTGATTTCTCTTATAATAACAGTTTCCACTTGAGTATCCAAATGGAACCATATAAATCCCTTTATGGGAAAAGGTGAGGAATGCCAGCGTGTTGGGATGAGGTTGGTGAGCGTAAGCTTTTTGGACAAGAAATGGTCGAAAAAATGGAAGAGAATGTGAAAACCATTCAGCAGCATATCAAGGCAGCCCAGAGTCGATAGAAGAGTTATGAAGATAACCGTCGACGAGACCTTGAGTTTAACGTTAGAGACATGGTATTTCTACACATATCTCTATGGAAAAAGATCATGATGTTTGGAAAAAAGGGAAGTTAAGTCCAAGGAACATCGTCCCCTTCGAGATTCTTGATCGTGTTGGGGTTGTGGCCTATTGACTAGATCTTCCACCTACCATGGCCAAAGTACATGATGTCTTTCATGTATCCCTCTTAAGGAAGTACATACTGGACCCTTCATATGTACTCTCTTCAGAGGTAGTACAGCTAGAGGATGATCTTTCTTATGAGGAGCAACCAGTGAAGATCTTAGATCATAGAGAAAAATTTCTACAAAATAAGTCAATGCACATCATCAATGTGTTGTGGTGAAACCACAAGTTTGAAGAAGTGGCATGGGAATCAGAGGAAATGATGAAGCAAAGTTAACCACATCTATTTTAGTGTGGGAAAAGAAAATTTCGAGGGTGAAATTTCTTAAGGGGGAAGATTGTAACGATCCAAACATTCATTAATAGAAATCCCTCTTGTTCTAATTAAATGTCTCTTTATGTAAAATGTTTATATAAAATTTCAACTTCTTTGGTTATATTTTTTTGGATTTTAAAATACTGTTAAAAATTTTTACCATTGATAATGTAGTCATGGAACAGTGATCATGTGATTAGTATAAATATAGGGCTTTAACAAATCCAATTTACTCAGACAAAGGAAGCGATGGCCTCATCCAGTAGACGTGCCCCATACGAATCCCATTTGTCAGAGATCATAAAGGAGGTTGTGTCTTTGGGATTCTCTCTTAACCAAGCCCAAGTCAAGATTGAATATATCAGGTTCGATTGGGACTGCCTATGAGAGAAGTGTAAGTTGATAGAGATTACCACCTGAGAAATGTTATCCGAGCCACCCCAAGAGTCTGTCAACATCGCACACCTTACTCTTCAGTCTTATGTGGGTGTTATAAGGAATTATGTAACAAGACCCTAGTACTATGGTTATGTACATTATTTTTTTATATAATAATGAATATAGTTTTATTTTATTATTGTTACCATGTAAATATTTTTTAAAGCACAAATAGTATTTTTAGTTAATGTTCAACTAAGAAATATATTTTTATGAATTAATGAATTTATAAATTAAATAATATTTTAATAAAATATTATTATTATTAAATTAATTTTTATTAAATATAAATTATCATATAATTTTATGAATGTAATTGTAATTTTTATTATAGTTTGAAAGCCATTTTTTTGAAAACCCATGAATTTTCGATAAATGTCAGATTTTATTTTAAAAGTGAAAATTAACATATTTAGAAAATTATTTAGACAAAATTAATATTATTTCTAGAATCAGGATGTAAAAATTATCCAATGGTGAATTTTTCATAATTTTTTGAGGCAGTCAAATTTTTGGGTAAAAATTAAATACCGTTTAAATATATAATGTGTTTTATGACATCATAATGACCCAATAGTGATGTAATAAAATAATATAAACTTTATTTTCATACAATATATGTTTTAAAATTAAAATAATGTGATTTTGGGTTTGTTTGATTTATTTTACAAAACTTTAGTAGACCCTCCAAGAGTTATTGAACATTTTGTCTTTTTAAATTGTTTTCCTTGGGAGTGTGACTCACCTCTACATAATAGAACCCATTATTTTAAGAATTTAGGACTTTGTAATTATAAAATATTGTTTTCCACTTCCCTTTTCCAAAAACCATTGGCAAAAACCATGGTTTGGTTTGTGGTTTGGATTATTTTAATGTGAGGTGTCCCAAAACTAAATAATAAAGAATTCTCTCACCTTTCCTATATAAACCCACCCAAGCTCCCACTTCCACCTCACTTAAATCATTTGGAGTTCGTCCAACCTCTTACCTCTTATATATATAATCCTCCCAAGGTGACCTAATATCCCAAGAAGTCTCTCTCAAGCCTTTGGAAGCACACTTCCAAGTAAGGGTTTTTCTTCCTTCCTCATTTTTGTCCAATATTATTTAAATTGTTATGCCCTTTTAATTTCAATTATAAATTTTGGGGTATGGTTTAGAACCTCCCCCATACTTCCCTATTTATGTATGAATGAAGGTATACCCCTTTATCTCTAATTAAATTCCTCCCATGTACACCTATTACTATGCTGAAATTCCGAAAGGAATTTCTCTCTCCTCATTTACATTCATTAAATTATTTTGTATCATGAATATAAATTCTATTAAATTTGTTGGGAAATGTATCTATATGACCCCCATACTGTCCATGTCATTTAAATATGATGAGACACCCCTTTCTCTCCCATCAACCATTTTTATGAGTTCTTATGTCACGCCATTATGCTGGCGAAATTGCACCGCGCTTTTCCAAGACAATGTCATTGTGTAGTGAATACCATGCCCATCTCTCTATCAAGGGTATTCATCTTTATGCACATTTACTTATTGTTGAAAGAGTTTCATGTATGTATTACACATTCATTTATCATGGAATAAAAGATTATGTTGAATGATTTAATGTTTTATGATCCATGTGGCACACTTATGCATGAAATGAAATGTTTAAGAAGGGTGCGCCTTGATAGCGCTCCAATGCATTGGGTAAAGTATAGTATCATGATACGTCATGTGAAATGGGTGTTTACTCATGAAAATTAAATTGCAATGAGGGTTTACTCGTTCTTTATGTGCAATGAGGGTTTACTCATGCTCTATGTACAATGATCCTTGGCTCATGCTAATTCCATGTTAAGTGTTGTTTCCACATTTCCATGTTATGATTATCATGCTTTATCATGCCCTTATGTTTATGCTTCTCTTGTGCTCTATTTGTAGAGACCCGAAGCCTGACTTACATGGACTTTAAATTACTTTTGCGGAATACTTAGTACAAAACAAAAACACACACACAAGGATCGTAATAGTTTAGTGTCTTTGGAAACTCGGAATAAAATCTTCTAATCGTGGGGAAAGATCTTCAACATCTCCCATAAAGATCTTCCTTTTTTTTTACCTAAAACCTTTCTTTATGTCCTGGGGAAAATAAAACATAAAAGGGTGAGCTCAAATGCTCAGTAAGGGTAAACAAAAGATATATCAATCACATCGTATTCATAAGAACATAACATTTTGGGAATCATAACCTGCAAAAGAGAGCATAATTTCATAACATGGGATAAATCATAGTAGTGAAATGAAATCATAACTTAAAACATTACTCATTGTGGCATACACACATAATCATAGAGAATCATTTCTTGTTATTCAAGACTCATTGCCAAGACTATCTTAGTGGACAAAGTCCCTTTCTGAATCGAGTAATCCTCGTTTCAGTCCTGTTTCACTGAACCGGTATAACCTACCATTCCAGCCATGTCTATCTCATGAGATATAAAATCTTTACCCAATGCATTGGAGGGAGATATAGGTCCCACCCATCTCTTAATGAATCCTTTCTTATGTGTGCCACAAAATCATAAATCATACATCATTGCATAACCCATGTAATAAAAATGGGATTCTTAAACAACATGACATCATAAAACCATTCATATAAGATAAAGGAATTCATAAACATAATTCCATCACAACATAGTCAAATCAATGTAAAAATATGGATAGAAACAGAACCCTTTATTATCTTATATGGAAAATAATTTTGATAAAACACTTGAATTGAATTCTTGAGGAAAATATCCTTTCTTCTTCAAAATCAATTTCTTTTCACAAAACATCATGCAATTTTAAAAGAAAGAGATTTAATTGAAAATAGTCATGAAATCTTCTAGAGGAAGCTTCATGAAAATAAGGCTTTATAAAACAGTATAAATCCGTTCGTGCCGTATAAGTTAAAAAAAACATTCTTCGTACTTTTGTCGGAAAAGTCAAAAAGTACCTCGTATAAAAACGACAAAATATTCCTTTCATATCTTTTACTAAAAACTCACCGAAGGGTAAAATTGGATTTAAACAATTGTAGGTGGATGGAAATAATATTACATATTGAAGAAACATGGATTTGGATGATAAAATACACCCCAGTAAATACCAAAGTATAAACAATCTCGGATAAAAATGAGATTGTGATATTTCTCTTACCTTAGGTCCGACTTGCTTTGTAAGTGTCCGAACCTCCTGTATAATGATTTAAATCATGTTATTGACTTATTACAGAATCATATTCATTGTTATGATATCATATATGGTTCACTTATGACATTATATTACCCGTTCTTTTGTAAATTCCATGTTAAAGAAGCGTTTTGGGTAAAATCGTTTCATTTATCGTAGGTGTTTTGACTTGTTGTTCTTGACATCATTATTACTTATATCATGATTTACTTACTTCCAGAATATAAAATATGATTTATATATCATATATATTCAGTATATATATATATATAATAGGTAAAAAAACACCGTTCATGGAGACGGTAGTCCGTACGTACGCATGAACGCTGTTTTCCTTTCCTTATTGTCTTGAAATGGAAGTAAGTAGATGACATACATATGTATATATATACATAAATCCAGTAGCTTTATAATGTCATATATTTCATTATTATTTCTTATATATACATTATAATCATTCTTAAATGGTTAACATGGAGAATGAATCTCATCACGTCGTGGAGACGGTATTCCGTACGTACGCACGAGCGATGATATCATTTCTATAAATATTGAATTGAATTGGAGTGGATTATATAATATATCAGAATCAATATGATGTTTTAATAACTATGTATAGTTATTCTTTACACCATTATACCCATCCATGTAAGGTGGTGGTGGAAAATAGATTACACCACGGCGTGGAGACGGTATTCCGTACGTACGCACGCGCGGTGATTTCTTTTTCCGTAGGATGGATAGATGGTGAAATAGGGTTGTTTCATACTTATAATAACATATCAGTATATTAGTGATACTGATGTTATTACTTCATAATGAAACAACCTAAGAAGAAGAAGTGGAAGAAGAAATAAAGATGAAAGAATTGGTAACGGTAATTACCTCTTCTTTGAAGTGCCTCTTTGAGACCTCCTCTTAGGGCACTAAAATTGGTCTTTGAGGAAGACCAGAACCTCTAGGATGTTTCTAGGGAAGTGGAGAGGAGAAATTGGCAGGGTTTGGCCGAGCTTGAGTGCTCAAATTGGTGTGAGGAGGAGGGGGAGGAGGTGTCCTTTTATAGGGGAGGAGAGGGGCACCTTAGGAATATCTCAAAATATTATTTTATATTAAAGTCAAAATCGGTTTATAATGGTTCCAAAGGGTCTTATTTCAAAGCTAAAGTGGGGATGGGTCGAAATCCTATCAACCAATAGAATTTAGACAAGTTTAGGTTATTATTTTTACCTTATCAATTAGATTTAACTCTAAGTTAAATAATTTAACTTTTACCGTGTCTTTTTGTTTTCTTTCACTATATGGTTAATAAACTTACTATAACATGCCAAACGAACCCCAAATTGTATATTATTAATACATATATCCTTATCTAAGTCATTTGGCCGAACCTTAGATTTTTAGGAATAAAATAACAATTAATAATATAATATTTGATTTAAAAACTATTTTGTGTCAATTTTGACACTATTTGATATATGATTTTTGTGAAAGTCATAACAGAATTATATGTTCGAACCAAGTTGATTAAATCAACACTAATATATCATAGTAACCTAGAAAATTAGTGGAATTCATAAAAAGTCTTAAATTACATTTATATTGGTATTTATATTATCAATTATGTCAATATTTCATTAATAAGATAATTACTGCATCATCTTTGTGTCATAAATAAATTATATTATTTGATGTCTAAAAATTACAAATAAAATACCATCATGTAGGAAATCTTTTTAGCTTTATAATTAATATTTATAGTCGAATTTATCTTATGTATAACCCCATATTAAAAATGATTTACTTATTAAACTTTGATTTTAACTATTTTAACCCTTCTTTAAATAAATTAATAATAAATGTCCTAATCTAATCCAAGTGGGCCTAAATGGTCATATTTTATTCCTAAGTTTGTTTTTGGTCGAATTAAACTTGTCCAATAGAATTAGGACATGTGTTAGGGTAATATTAATATCATATTTACCCTTAGTTACCCTATTTACTATTAACCGCGGTAAAAAAAAGTAAAAAGTTACTATTCACTAAAAATTATTTTCATCTCATTGAACCACATTTTAGTCCTTGATATTAACCGTGTCTCTCGGATTTTCGAAATTCCATTCACAGAAGTGGTAAAATTAAGTTTTATGCAAAATTCAGTTTTTAACCTACCACTTAGTAGTTTCACTATTCATCAAAAATTGATGTTTTTCAGAACAATGCCAAAATTTCATCCCAATCTATATTTCATATTCCGAATTCAAAAATGAAGTCTATTTTACCAAATTCATAACATCAAAGTTGCATTAATTAATTTTATAATTAAATCCCGCTGTTAAAACAAATAGCGTGTTTTTAAGAAACAATATTTATCAAAAGATTGACACTTGTTTATGTCTAGTTTAAATGTGAAATTACATCCAATGCCCAACATTGTATTAAATTGTAAAAATATATTCTAAATATACTTTAAAACCACTCAAATTAATGATTTATCACTATTAATTATTTCGATTAAAAAAGTTGTTTTTAATTATAATTTAGTAATTTTCACTATTCATCAGAATATGAAAGTTATCTGAAAAGTACCAAAATTTCACCTTAGGCTAAATTCGATACTCCGAATCCAAAAATGAAGTCCATTTTGAGAGTTAAAATTTATAAAATTTAAAAGTGGTTATTACTATTCATAACGGCTAGTTTTAATAATATTTTAATAGCATATCATTGTTTCGTGAAACTCAGGATTACGTACCACACACGCTATCGAGGAAGGTTGCGATTGCGTGTAATGCAAGGCAATTCAAGGATGCGTGTTGTGCAAGCTCCTTTTGGTGTAGCGTATAACACAAGACATTAGTAAAATAAAAAAGAATATTTTTCATAAAATCTCGGGCTGTTACACTATTGATATTCCTATTTTCTAACATGTATTGTATTCTTCATTTTATTCCAATATTATTCCAATATTATTCCCTTAGTGGGATTTATAGCTCACCCTTTTTTATACATGTCCTCAGGTTATCCCATGAAATGCTAAGTACGAGGGACTGTAGTGGTCATGTAAAGGAAGTTTTAAATAAAGATGTTGTATTTCATGTTTTAATTTGTTATGTAATGATCCTAAGCCCCAAAGACACTATACCTCTCGATCTTCTATGTTGTATCAAGTGAATTTTATGTAACAAATTATGTTTAATTGTGTAATAAAAAGCAGGGTTTCCATAATTTAATCCATATAGGGATGAAAAATGGATATCAGATACACATAATCAGTATTTTATAGAATGGTTTCGAGACCATATTTTTAAGAAGTCAGATGAAAATCAAGACCCAATTTCAGAATGAATTTGATGGCTAGATGGAGGACTAAGTGTGTATGCCTTATTTTACAATGCTTATATAGTTCATGGTTAAACCTTCTATACTAATGAACATGATGAAGACAGTACCATATAGAATAGTGAGGCTACACTTGTGGATGAAGCGATAAAATTTTCCTGTTCTAAGGACAAAAATCCAATTTCTATGAATATGTCAAAATTTGGAATCATCAAACAAATATGGGAGTGGGATTATATGAAATTCCAAGTGAAGATTTTTGTAATGCAAGTTGGTTGATAACAGGAGTTCTATTAAAATAGATGAATTGGGATTCATGAAAGTTGAGTTCAGTAGGGAAGGGAATAAAGACTAATTGTTTATAATGGCATCACAAGTAGTACAAGTATTTTATATTCCAGATCCTACAAACCAAAACTGGTCAATTGTTCTGTTATCGACCAAAACAACTGAAGGTTCAGATGAAAATTCAACGTAGGATGACCCTTTCATTGGGAATTCGCAATCATTTCGTTGTGGTCCCAATGTAGAAGGCATTTTTTATGTCAAAGGAGACCACAATGAAGGGATTTTCATAATCGATAAAAAGTTCAAATCTCTTCATCCTTTAAAAAAATAGAGTTCAATAATCATGTTATTTTTTATTATAATATACATTGTGTTACCTTATGTTATTATCTATTCATGGTTGCTTTTATGTAATCTATATTAAATTTTAAACCACTTCTTTAGATAATTAGTGAATTTTAAACCTACTATTGTACCCAATCCTGAGGCACAATAGGTCTCTCAACCTACTGTTGCTGGTCCCAGTGCAGAAGAAAAATGAGTTTCTCAACCTATTATTGTTGTTCCCAATGCTGAGGTACGATATGTTTCTCAACATATTGCTTCTAGTCCCAGTTCTGATGCTATCACTTTGGAGGAACATAATGGTAATGCTGAAACTGAGGAAATGGTAGGCAATAAAACCCTAGTGGTGCAAAAAAAACAAGAGCACTGTAGTTTGAAAATGTTATCCAAAACCCTTAAGTAAAAATCAAAAGGCATCCAATTTGATGTGGGATGGAATAAGAGAGTCCAACATGTTAACCCCAACAAAACCATCTTTAGTAGCTACATTAGAATCGTCACTCGACAACGTGTGCCAATTGATGTATAGTCGTGGCACCATATTGTCACGAAGCTTAAAACACTAATGTGGAAAGAGAAAATGGTAACATTATGATATAATTTATTTAATTTATTAAAATAAAATAAAATCCCAAAACATTGACTTACTCTACATCATCCATTTCAAAGTGCATTTATAGTAGATTCCTCACACAAGGAATATGTATTAAGAGTTACAGGAAATATTCATAGAGGCTTCCACACAATTTTAACGAAATATCATCTTAAATATGCTGAATGTATAATCAATACACACCCACCTCCTCTTTATGCACACTTGATATCTCAAGGAGTGTGGGCTGCATTTAGCAGCCATCGTGTGGAGCAGACTTTTTAGGTACATTATGTCTGGTAATACGTTGTTTTGATGTTGCTTATATTTGTCACCTTAATTGATATTTTTCATTTATGAAACATAAAATAAGTGCTAAAAATAAGAAACGGGTATCAAAACCAATGTACCCCTACCGTAAAGCAAGTATGGGGTACGCTTCACTTGAGAAAAAATTGGTACATATTTTAAATCTACCATAATACTTTTATGTGACATAAAACAACACCATAACTATGTTCCTGTATTTATATATATATTAATGAATCAAAATCGAAAGAAACTTCCATCCCACACCATGTGATATGGAAGGAGACTCGTGTAAATAAAGAGGGGATAATGATAGATGAAAACATACAAAAAGTGTGGGAAACATGTGTAAGTATGACATAATATAAATTTATTTTTCTTTAAATAATTTTTACATAACAATGATTACTTATTTTACAATATTTTCTATCTAACATAGGCATAGGGATCAAAAACACCCACACTAGATGCAGACATACTTTCAGTGTCCTTGAAGCAGCTAGAACAGTATGGCCACGTTAGAGGTGCAAGTTTTGGGGTGACACACCAAACATATTTTCAGAAAGAAAAAAGTGGAAGATCAAACTGAGGAAATGAAAAAGATTAAAGAAACATTATCTATTTTTGAAGAAAAATTAAAA
Source organism: Viscum album (assembly GCA_963277665.1). Lineage (NCBI taxonomy): Eukaryota > Viridiplantae > Streptophyta > Magnoliopsida > Santalales > Viscaceae > Viscum > Viscum album. The sequence continues at coordinate 1,151,596,696 of OY728162.1, forward strand.
TACCAGAGAGAGCTGATATCAAGTTTTATGGGGGAGACAAATAGAATAAACAACTCAAGAACAACTTGTGCGTGAAGATCCCGCCCACCCACCCCCCCCCCCACCTATTTTGACGTGAGACATTCCCCTAAAAATATGATTTAGCTAAGGTAATAAATGTTCTAATAATTGTTTCTATGAAATGTGAATCACATAGACACCAATACCTTTCTTATATTGATATTCTACAGGATGAAAATTACTAGGATTTATATCTATCAACTCCCACCTATCACCTTATAGCAAGGGCTACGGTGTTCAATATGCAGAATGACATGCTATACAACAGACCGCTTCCAACAGATCATGTTAGAGTGTCTATTAACATAGATCATGAGCTGAGCGCCAAGCTACCTATTCCAAATGATGATGATGACATTCATACGGTCAAACAAGCTTTTAGAAAATTCATCGCATGGCCGTCAATTCTTGTAAAAAACATGTTGACAAGGAGGTATTAAATTCCAATTTATTTTTCAAGCTGAACCTTTAACATTTTATGAGCAAAGGTCTGAACTGGTGAATTTTATTATAGAATGACAAAGATAATGGGTGAAATGAAAGATCCCCTCAAAACTATCTTAAGGATCAACAAACTGATTGAATCGATCTACTGAGAGCACCTTCACCCCACACGTTCTATATACACATTTAATACCATTTCAAGATCATGTGGATACATAGTTGATAGATTTCAATACTCACACAGTTGATTTTGAAAAAAATATGTACTGAGAGGAAAAATCAGATTTCATTAGTGTTGAAAATTTAAATGAAATCTTCAAGTATGAATGGCTAGGTGCCTCTATTGTAAATGTATGCATGAGGTATGTTTTCATGATTTGATTTTACATAAGCTGATATAATATGATAATTATAACTAAATACATTTCATATTTTTCACAGGCGTATATATGAAAAACAATTGAAGGGATTTCCCCATGAACAAAAATTTCGACTCGTTAGTCCTCACATCACCTCTTCAAAAAGAATAAATAAATTCCAATAAAGAGAGTGGAATAATTCCATCCCTACTCAAATCATTTGAAAAAAAATTATGAATGACAGATTATTTTTAATACTAATAATGCAGGGGTAAAACTCTACAATTTAATCATATCAACTATATTTTTATTTCTTTCATTACTTATTCCTTTTTTTGTTTTTAGCCAGCATTGGATGCTGATTGTGGTCAAATTAGATACTCCAAAGATTTATTTTCTGGATTCAATGCATGGATATCCAACAAATCGACCACACATGATGGATTTTTTCAGTTTTTAATACACTAGATCCAACATTTTATAACTAAGCATCTAGTTATATAATTTATATTATATTTTAATGAGGAATCTATTATGATAGGGTGGTGCATCAATATTGTCTACTTCATGGAATGAATCTAGGGCTTAAGGACAAGAGTACCCATAATATCTAAAACTGGACAAGTATCCTGGTATATACAATAATATTGCACTATCCAAACACATATCAAAACAAATTACTTATTTTTTTCTCGATGTTTCTGCTGTGTGAAAAACAAATAAATGGAAAGTACTATTGTTATTATGTTTGTAAATTTATAAAAGAGATCATATTTTATCAAAAAACTAGCATCCCTAAAGAGTTATTTTATAAAATAATTACTAGTTCATTCAAAATATTTATTAATACTTTGTGTATTTATATTTTTTTAGTACTACCATGACTGTCGCAAAAACTCATATTCAAAAGATGATATAGATGTGTTTATAAATGAATGGGTAGCATACCTGATGGAAGATTGTACAAAAATTAAATGAAGGTGAATTCCTACTACTTATGTTATCCTTATATGATCATTGGTACCTCCCTTTTTTACACTTATTGAGCATATATGATCACCCTTTATTATGTTTTATATCCTTAGGTTATGAATAATGGTTTTAAAAATGATTTGTCTTTCTAGTAAAACATAACTTAATGAGAGACTATTATGAACTAGTTCTTTATGTTTCCATGTTTCCAAAATCACTAGACCTAAAATATTATTGCATGAATCATTTATATTCTATATTTTGGTCATTTATGTTGTTTTTCTACTAATTTAGTGTATTAGAAGAATATTGGTTGTACATCACTCAGAAATTTAATAATAAAAATAATTATTCTTCACTACTGTTGGTTAACTATCGCTTAACATATAATCTGATCTAAACATCTGATCTGTCATCCTCGTGATGCTCTCATCTGACACCATCTCTATGATATCATCATTCACCATTCACTTTTCCTTCTCTTAATTCACCCATTTACAGTAAATAAATGCAGGAAGAGAATGAAAAGTGAATTTTGAATGATGATATCATAGAGATGGTGTCCGATGAGAGAATCATGGGGACGCTGAATCAGAAGTTTAGATCATATGCTATGGTAAGTGGTAGTTAACCAATATAAGTGAAGAATACTTAGTTTTGTTATTAGATCATATCTGGACCAAAGAAACCCTTTGGAAAGATGTAAAGGTAATGTTACGATATAATATCTATATTTTAATGAAAAATTATATAATGAAACATTGATATGATTTTTATTATTTCCTGCAGGGTTCGTTTATTTTAGAATATTTCTGTCCATGTGACATGCCTTTGCAAGAAGATCAACGACGATGTGTCTGCTCAATCACAGAGGTAATATTGATGTTTTCACAGTAAAATCATTTTCCATAGAATTAATGAATTATTTCATATTTATGTTTAATTTATTTTTTTATGTAAGGAATATTAATCTACTCATATGTGATATCAATGTATGAAATGTTTAGGTCATTATAGTTGGTATCAGAGTAACTGACCTATTCAAAATCAAGAAAATGCAAGCATTTGTTTTGATACTTTATGAAGATGATTCATAATTCATTTTAAATGTCTAAGAATCAACTCCACCTCAATACGACGCATTATGTGACCTGAATGACTCAAAGTGTCTATTTATATTTAAAATTGAAATTATTTTTAATAAAAATAACAAGTCACATACTGAAAATTGAGAAAAATATTCGAATTGTTTTAATACTTTAGGAAAATGATCCATAAGTCATTTTTGAAATGTAGGAATCGACCAAACCTCATTTCAACACACAATGTGACTGGTATGACTCAAAGTGTTTCTTTTTATTTAAAATTAACATTAATTTTAGAAAAAAAACACAAGTGACATACTGAAAATCGAGAAAACATATTCAGATTGTTTTGATACTTTAAGAAAACTATACATGAGTCATTTGTGACATGTATGAATCAAATGCACCTCAATCCAATGCATGGTGTCATCAGTATGGCTAAAAGTGTCTGTTATCAGTTTAAAATTGATATTTTAGCTCAAAACATGTCACTCACTGAAAACCAAGAAAACCCACTCCAATTGTCTTTATAATTTAGGATAACGATTCATAAGTACTTTATGACATGTATGAATCAGTCTCGTATCAAACCATTTCCCGATGCGACCGATATTACTCAAAATGCATGTTTCCTATTTTAAATGACATTTTATTAAAAAAACACAATTGATATACTAAAAACTGAGAAAATTCATTTGTATTGTTTTGATACATTAGGAAAATGATCCATAATTCATTTGTGATATGTAAAAATCAACCGCACCTCAATTCAACAAACAATGCGACTAGTATGACTCAAAGTGTCTATTTTTATTTAAAATTGACATCAATTTTATAATGAAACACAAGTGACATACTAAAAACTGAGCAAATGTATTCAGATTGTTTCGATACTTTAGGAAAACGATCCATGAGTCATTTTTTACATGTATGAATCAACCACACCTCAATCCGGTGTATGGTGTCACCGGTATAAATCCAAATGTTTCATTTAAATTTGATATTAATTTCAGTAAAAGAACAAGTGACATACTCAAAACAGAACAAATCCATTCGGATTGTTTTAATATTTTAAAATAACGATCTATGAATCATTTTTGATGTGTAGGACTTAACCCCACCTCAATACGATGCATGGTTTGACCAGTATAACTCCAAATGTGTATTTTCTATTCAAAATTGACATTTTTTTTGAATGAGGAGTGAGACCCATTAAATTAAGAAAGATGGAAAAGAACAAAAATGAGGAGGATACAAATTGACCAACAATAAAACAAATCCAAATTCATATCAGCAGACTCGAGAGTAAGTGCTCATACCATGACAAGAGGATCTTTTGCCCCGGCCATGAGGGTGATGACCCCTTTAGAAAGTTTTTACAAGCACCCATGGGCCATCACAATCATGAGAGTGTACAATATCTTCATCTTCCTTCATTGCATTCATATCTGGTGTACCATAATCTTTTTCACTATTTTTATAATCTAGTAAATCAAAGGGATTTTGAGTGCATACCTTTGCTTTAACCTTTTATTTAAAATGATGAGCAGCGGGAGATGTTCCATTCCCTTTACTATCCAAGCCTTACACTAGTTCCAAGGGTAGATTAGAGTTTACATACAAACCCCCTTCATCTTTATCGGATGGGGAGGCTAAAAAAAGGGCTGTAATTAATCCTTTTCCATGAGGGATAGAGGCTTCAGGAACACTTCAAGAAATAGGGGTAGTAGGAATATCAGTAATCACTTTCCCTGTATAAAAATTTGAGTTAGCATCAGTTGTATTTGAATCCCTCCCCTAGATAGGGGTTTCTTTTGATGGGAGAGCTCCTCAAGATCTAGTCTTTGGAAAATAGACTGCATTTAGATTATCCATCCCCTTTCGGTTCTTATCATATATCATCTTTTGTTCTTTACATATGTTGAGTTCCACTACCTCCTGGGAAAAACATTCCATGGAAGTTTGACTATCCTCTGAGTCTTCAGCAACCTGGTTATCATACAGACCTCTAGATATCATGTCCTTGAAAAAACAATGTCCATATGTTCACTTGCTCCCAAATAGTTCCAAGAGATTGCAGGTTTTTATGGACTAAACAATACAACAGTACACAATGTACTATCACAATTTGGAGCAACATTCTGAGACTGGGTACCTTCTATGATTTATTTTTATAGCCTAGTGCAATCTAAAATGGGGCCACCCTTATCATGTAATTAGATAAAAACATTATTAACAGAACTCAAATATGGAGTTATGATAGGTGGTGTAACTACTCCAACATCTATATTCCCCTCTACCTCATTAAGAAGTTTAACACTCTTGTCTATTCTTCTACAGTGAGCTAAGTCATGTTTGTTTTGATTAAATTTAGGACAAATCATTTTTCTTCTACAGTCAGAGGTAGTATGACCAATAATAGTACATTCTTCACAAAAGAAAGGAATTTTTTCATATTTCACTCTAAGATTAATATCATCCTGTGAAGTAGAATGCACAATATCATCAATCCTTGGAATTCTCATATCAACCTCGACCATCATTTGAGAAAAATGGCAAAAAGATTCCATTTTTGTGGCACTATCCATATTTATGGGGACTCTTAATGCATACATGATATCAAATAAATTTTTTTGATACCATAGGATCTAGATTAATCCATGTATGTTTACCCAAATCTGGAAATAAGTCTCCTTGAAATCTGACAGGTTGAAATTTAGATGCCAATCATGTAATCTCAAAGTTCCTGGATTTAAATTGATCAACCTAGTTCTCCAAGATTTCCCTTTCAAGTCTGCAAAAAGAAACAGAATGTGGAAAAACCCACAGCCTAATGAAACACATTTAAAACCGGAAAACCCCCAAATGGTCGTAATCTAATCAATAAGATCTACAAGTTTCCAAGGTTTCATTATCTTTGATAGGTTGATTTGATCCATTATAGAGAACTTTCATAGATATAACCTTTCTACAATAGCATCGTTGGATGCCGATACATGTGATGTTGTTTCTTTTCGGATAATGCGTTGTGTTTTTTTGTCACTAAAATCCGCAAAAGAACCAACAGTGGAACCTGCGAAGGATGTTAGGTTCCCTACATATTTCACCTTAGTTCACCTTGAATGGTTTCCTTGATGCACGGCCACTCAAAGGGAATCATAGGTATACAGATTTAGACTTCTAGGGTTTTCTATTGTAGCGTGTCTGCTAGTGAAAACCAGAGTGAGGGAGTCCTAATCCTCCATCCTTCAATATTTAATATCATTTTATTAATTTATTCCTTAATATTAATGTTTAATTTATTTCATTATTTTATTAATAACATAATATTTGTTTTATTATATTGGTGGAATTTTTTTCTTGAGTTCAGATGCTTTGTTTGGCAACTAATACCATGGATGAAAATCTTTGAGAGGATATCACGAATGAAGAAGGATGAAACATTAATGTTTTTAACTATTTATTGGATAATTTTAATTGTAACCATATAAAACATCGTTTGAAATGTATATAACAATGTGTTTTTTTGTATTTGTGATGTCAAGTAAATGTATATAGTAATGTTTTCGAAACTCTTGTATCCACTGTTTTGTTCTTATGTGCTGTGTTCGTGTTCAAGTGTTGTTTTGTATAAGTGTGTGGGTGTTGGGTGTGTTGTTAAATGAATAGCACATCCTGGGAAACTAGGCCTTTATCAACACTATTTTGAGCACTGATAAAGGCCCATTTTATTAGTGTTAATTAAGCGTGGATAAATTGTGCCTTTATCAGTGCTCAAAATAGCACTGATAAATGGGACCCTTTATCTGTGCTAAAAAAGCGTTAATAAAGGGGGGACCATTATCAGTGCTTTTTTTGTGTGGATAAAGGGCCCCCATTAACAGCTCTTTTTTAGCACTTTTAAAGGGGACCCCCACTTTATCTTCTCCTTTATTTACAGCTCTTTCTAGTGCTATTAAAATCGGTTTCTAGCGTTGATAAAATCCTAATTTGTAGTAGTGCATTAGGATATCTCATGAGAACATCTATGAAACCTTCATATTTCAATTCTAAAAATATATATTTATCCAAATTTATATGAGTATTCTATTCTTTTAGTCACTATATTTATTCTAAATATGCTCAAAATATCCAATCACCATAATTCCATGTCTATATAGTCAAAAACGTATATCACATAGAACCACGGTTGCAACATTCCTCCCCTTTCTAATTCAATTAACAATATCAAATAATATATTACTTCTCTCCTACCATTTTAAATAAAATACAATGGTCCTTCTTGAATCCTTCTTTGGGTAATATCAAAAAAATATTTTAAAAAATAATATTTATTCTCACTCCCACTGTTTCAAAAATGCTTATGCAAAAAGTTTTTTCAAAGAACCTCATCAAATTTTATAAATTTAATGGACTTTAGTTTTAGAAAATAATATTTATTATCACTCACACTGTTTCAAAAATGTTTATGCACTAGTTTTTTCAAATAACCTCATCAACTTATAAAAATTTAAAGGACTCTAGTTTTATAAAAATCATGAACCCCCTTAATAATTATTACTAGAATTATTGGCATCAATAATCCATGAGATACTCCTAATTATGAATCATCTATGATATTATCCCAATTCTGAATCATCACTTTACAATCCTTTTCATTTCCATATAACATATACACACCTTCTTTTAGATTCTAATGAGTAAACCACCTCTTGGGAAAAGACTTTTTAACCAATCCTCTAAGCCTACTGAGTTGGAGCTCAATATAAGAAAAAATATTCAAAACTATCATTTTCAATGCAGTCCATTATCACATTTCTGAATATTCTCAAAACATGTGTAGCATAAACTCCTTCACCACCCTATATATTAAGAAATCTCTCAAAAAAATTAGTTTGAAATCTTTAAAACTCATGGGGGAGTAACATTCCAATTGTAACATGAATGGATATCACTTGTCAACATAAACCATGTAATTCCATTTATATACTCAAATTATTCATAAGGAACCTTATTATATTTAGATGAGGCCAAACAACCTATATATTCACATATTCATATCCCCATGAATTTTTACACCTTATGGACACCACCTATTGAAATGGTTTTAGCATGGGTGGAACTTGTTGTGGCCACTTGTTATTAATGTTCTCTACTTTAATATTGCATGATCTACTCTGAGAAAATCTCATAGATGAAACCATCATGTTAGAACATAACAAATATACATGAAATAAAAAATTACACTACTTCTATATCTATTATTTATGAATTCATTAAGTCCTTTTATTATCAGATAGGCCCTAACATTATTTTGAGATAATTCCATGAATGTCTCAATAACATTAGGAATTCCAGATACTTAGATTATTATTCTTGTACCACTTCAAATAAGAATTTGTATACATGAATTTAGAAAATTAGGAAATAATAAAATGATATTATATTTAACTCATTAATGGTGAAAAATATTATTACCACCTAAATTTTCTATTTTATAAAAATATTCACCTCAAAATTATTTTAAAAAAATGAAAATCTATATTTTAATTGATATTTTATTCCATCATGTATTTTTATTAGATCAAACTTAAACTTAATAAAATATGACCTTTTTTAGAATAACCATCCCACAGATCATATTTCTTCCTTAATCTTACATCACTCCAATCATTAGATATAAAAATAAATTTAATGGGGAGTGGGATAACTATAAACTTCCTCAATTTAAGGATTTTGGTTGGTCATGGTGAACCAACCCATTGCTCTTTACTATTATCCAATCTTGATAGTGGTTACTTTTACACCACCACCTATATAGATTTCATTTCAAATGTTCTATCCTGGTTTTTGTAACTTTATTTTCATATATTACTTCTCTATTGTGTTATTAATACTACTTATACTTATAAAATTTCTTCGTATATTCTTCTTGCATTATTCAATATTATTTCTATAGAAATAAGGGGTTATTCCACCGAATTTGACCTATTTATTTGTGGTGTGATATGAATGAACACTATTCTATACTTAATTCCTTTTCTATTATTCAATATCCATGAGAGTAATTTTACAAGTATACATCCTTGGTGATTCCTTAATTGATTTCTCATTTCTCCCATAACTAGAACAACTATCTCATACTTCTTTAGTTTACAAATTTTCTTTCTTTCTCTCTAAGAAGGCTAGTATGGTTGTAACTTGATAAATGTTTAAGGAACCTTTCACTGAGCTTCACTTTCATCCTCTAAAGTAATTAATATATTTTCCAGCTTAAAATATTTCTCTCTATTGAAATTTCTTCCCAATCATGTCATAGGAATTGAGGGGTTTCTTATAACTTAATTAATTCTACATCTACTATAATCTCTTTCAATGTGTTTAGGGTTAATATAAATAATAAAATATATATAATAAAAAGTATATCTCTTTCTATGGTCATCATTTCTTCTTCCAAAACTAATACCTTGTGATTTTGGACACATAGTAATAGTGTGACCCATTATTATATAGTAGTATCACTGTAAAGCTACCATCTTTAGAAAATCATTTCTATCAGATTTGGAATGAATCTTCTGATTTTCCACTCATTCCATATTTTTGTATACCTTATTTTTATAAGTTCTTAAATGTTTATTTTTCTTAATATACTTTTAGATACTACGCAACAACATGAGATTAAAAAAAGAAAACTATGTTTGGTAGTGTATATAACGCACAACACCGAACCTAAACACACAATGAAAAGTTATAATTTTAATATGGTCTTTATAACCTAGTAATTAAATTGGATGTTAGTCATATGAATAATTAATTTATTATATATATTTTTCTTATCAATAATAATTTATTTATAAATTATCAATAAATAATCACTCAATATTTAGTAAAGTCATTTTATGCTTTAAAACATGTTTTCTTCAAAAATGGTTTTTATTAATTTATTTTAGTAATTTATTTTAGTATTTTATTTATAATAATTTTAGAAATTTTATTTTATAAAATTAATATATATTTTAAAATCATAATTTTAAAATTATTTTTGAGTGCTTTTTTGGGATTTTTCAAAAATGTTTGATTTTCCAGTGAGTTGTGAAAGATACTCATTTTTATTGAAAACTATATTTTTGTTTCAAGAATTTACAAAGTAATATTTTATTTTAAAATGGATTAAAGGTATAATTATTTATATTATATTATTTCAAATCAAATTATTTTTATTGTAATCAATTTTTTTATTAAATTTGGTATAGAAACATTTCATACTTAAAAGGCATTTTTTTGAATTTTTTTTCATTGTGTTTTTTAGATTTAATTTAAATTTAAGTTATTACCCTACTATGTTTTGAATATTGAAAATTTTATTAAATATTTGGAATCATTGGGTCAAAATTTGGTAAATAGGACCCTTTTATTTTTAGATATTATGAATATTTGCCTTAGTAATTTTTGTTACTTTGATAAAGGGTAAATCATGTAATTAAGGTTAAAAATAAAATGATAAGGACTAAAAATATACCTAATACGTGTATTAGTTTTATTAAATAACTATATATCCTTAATAATAATCCAAAAATTGAATATTTGGCATTTATTATATCATTTTTCCTAGATTTTGACCATTATATTATTTTATATAATAAAACTTTAAAAAACTATCATTCTCTTTGTATTATTCTCTATAAAATTTTAACCAACAGATAAACTGGGGATATGTTAAGTTTAAAATATTATTTTTAAATAAAAAATATTTTTTTCATCATGTTAATTTATTTCTAATTGTTAGTGATTAAATAGTTACTTTAAATTCTTATACAACACTGACGCAGTGCTTGTGCATATAGTAGAAAAATTAATAAAATGATATAAAATAATATAAAATAATATTATTTATGTTTTCATGTTCCAAGAATTTTTTATATAAAAATTATATCTTATATAGTTTTGGATTTATTAGATTCGAATTATACTATTTTCTTGTAGTTTTAAAATTTAAATTAAATAAGTAGTTCCAAAATTGACATTAATGTTATTTTATAAAAAATAATATTTTATTGAATGATTTAAAACTAAAAAAACTAATATGTTCTTTCAATTTATTTGGATATTGTTTAAAATATCAAAAAAAATCAATTATGTTCTAATTATTCATTTATAGTAACTTAAATGACCCCAAAAAAGTGAAATCTTTAAAGTCATGATAATTTTTAAAAGGGTTAACAGAGGGTTAAAAACTTTATAAGGGTAAAATTATAATCTAAACTTTTAAAAATATTATAGTTTGATAATATTTATACTCATATTCATATAATATTTAAATATTGTCAATTTGGATCCATTTGGATATAGAAAATTAATTTATATCAATTCAATATTTTATGAAATTCTAAGAGTGCCCCTCCCCTCTCTTATAAAAGCTAACCTCTTATTCGATTTTATTAATAGTTAAATGTACCATTTTTTTCGAAAAATTCCTACCCAAATGTATTATTAACATTCCTATCAACATACTAGAGTCATTTTTTATCATAAAAAATAATTAGGAAATCCTTGTTCTAAACTATAAGAGGTTATTCAAAGAAGTGGCATCATTCTTAACTGAACATTTTTTTAATTACTTCTTCCACGTCCTTCAAATATTATTCAACATTGGTGATATAATAACATAAATATCTTATATACACTCTTACATTATAATTTTTATATAATAACTTACATTTATCTCCTCTTCTATCAAATGGGAAATGAATCAGTCAATCATGTGTGCACAATAGACTACAACCGATGTAATTCAATTTCAATCCCCTCCTCTTACGATTGGTAGTAATGATGGATTATATATATATATATATATGATATTCAGGAAGTATTTATCATTATTAAAAGATAATATATCATTTACTTTCTTACCTTTTTACTCACTGAAAAATGACAACATTGTTCATGCGTATGTGTGGACTACCACCTCCACGAAGTGATGTGATTCCTTTTTCATCAACGAATCACATGTATGATATAAATAAGTATATTTAAAAAAAATAAAATTTTATTTATTATATAATTATTATTATTTATATATAAAATAATACTTACCTTATTTCCAAAAAGATCATTGAATAATAGAAATGTTACTCATGAGTACATATGGACAACCATCTCCATGATTATAATATAGTTTGTTTTTCATAACCATATTTCATGGTTAGTTTTAAATGTATAATTGATTTATAAAAATTATAATTATTTCATGATTATTATTCTGGAGATGATGGAATAATAAACCCTTTGAATATAGTCAACCCACCGAATCTATTTTGTATAGGTGAGTCAAATATCATAAAAACAACTAATATGAAATAAATTGATCGATTAATTGATTATAACATAGTAAAAAAGGAATAATAAACCTTAAAAATGTTTTTAATAAATTTAATAATTTACATAAGTTTATTATTCAGGAAGATAAGTATAGCATCCCACCTTTTTAATACATAACTTTTTATTACATTTTATATACAGAGGATCTTTAAAGTCTAGTGTCTCAGAAATCAAGAACATAATACATGAAAACAACATAAAAAATATTTTAAACCACTTATAAGGCTTAATCATAGGTTTATCCTATGTACAATTATTGCATCTCATATTCTGGAGATAGACATCAAAGGAAAGGGTGATCATAAGGCCCAATAAGGGTAAATAAGGGAATTAATGTACTTGTGATATCAATAAGAACTTGAATAAATAAATAAATAAATGAGCAATGGAAGAATATGAATATAATAATAAAAAAAACTTGGAACATGACTTTAATTTGTGTCTACAACATTTAATTTAGATATTAATGAACATATCACCAAGATCCATCCCCAAGGTGTCATAAAAATTACCAAGGTTATTCACTAAGGTATCGTAAAACTTGTCCTCTCTAGAGATTAATTCTTTACCCAATGCATTGGAGCGCTATCAGGGTTCACCCTTAATATGTATTTAATTACATGTGATCCCATATATCATAATCAAACATTTCATAAATAACCCAAATGGAATCAAATAAATAGGTTTCATGTCAAAATCGTGACGTTTAAAAAGAGCTTAAAATAAGATCATAATGTCATTTATAACCCATGGAAAGGGAGTGAGGGTTATATGTGTGTCAATTCCAGAATCAAATATATAATCTTTATATATTTATGAACACCCATGTAAACGAAATAAGTCTGGGTATTCACATAAATAAACAATATAATTTCTTGAGAGAAAGAGAGATAAATTTTGAGATGAAATTTCTGCAGCATAACGGCTATATAACATGGTTTTAGAAAACATTGAAAAGAGAGGGGAAAGGGTCACCCACTCATAAATAACTCATAATACAGTATGGTTACTGAATAAGATCATGGTATGGATATTTGAATGACATGCCACATGAAAGAAGGAAACATGAAAGAAAAGAGAAGATGCGATTTCTTTTATGGAAAATTCGGCAGCCTAAAGGAATCAGTTAAAAATTCAGAAAACAAATTGATGAGAGCGGAAAGGGTCTCTCAAAAATTAGAAATTAAATGGAAAGAAATGAGAACATATAATAACATACCCTCAACATAAATAGATGGAAATTAGAAGACACAATATAAAGGAAGTCGTGACTTAAAAGCGGAGGGTGAAAGGATCCCTTACCTTGAAGAGTAACATTGAAAGCTTGAAATTCGGGACCTTGGGAGGCTTGAGGGAACCTTGGGAGGAATCCTTGTGAGGTAAAGAGACCATAACTTCTTTGGGGAGGATTTGTAAATTAAATGAATGAGGTAAAGGCTTGGTATTTATAGGAGAAGTGAGGGGACAACACATTAATTGCCAAGGGACACCTCATCGGTGGTATTGGAAAAACCATGGGCTTGCCCATGGTATTTTCCCTTGTTATTGGAAACTTAGAACACCTAATACCTTATCTTAATATTCATAAGTTCACCAAAATTATTGCATAATTATTACATCCTTAATGATGTCATTAAACACCTGAAACTCAAAAATTGTATTTTCACTATTCACTGAAAATTCAACTTTCTCAGAAAAATCCCAAAATTTCACCTTAGCCAAATATCAATTTTCTGATTTAAAAAATGAAAACCATTTTATGAAAATAATTTTCTAAATATTTTTAATTTAATTTTTAAATAAAAACACTATTCACTGAAAATTCAACTGTTTCAGAAAAATGCCAAAAATTCACCTTAACCAAATATCAATGCTCTCATTTCAAAAATGAACTCCATTTTATGAAAATAATTTTCTAAATATTTTTAATTTAATTTTTCAATAAAAAAAACTATTCACCTGAAAAAAACTAATACTTAACCAATAATTTCTGAAAAAGTTATTTACCTATTTTATTGAATCACATTACTTAATCAAGGTGTCTAAATTATATTAATACTTTCTTAAGTGAAGTTACTTAATCTATTTGGTCACATTACTAATCATAAGCATAAAATCACTATTCATAATTTACTATTCACCAAAAATTAAGTTGATCTTATTAGACTCTAAATTTCATACTGAACACAGCTGTATAAGACTATTTTTTGAAAATCATTACACATTATTAATTATTTAAGGTTTACATAAATATTTTCATTTTTTTTTCTATAATTCATCAACAATATGCATACTAATATTTATCCAGACAATTGAAAATCCACAAACTTCACCATAAGAAGACATCACAATTTTTATCTAAATCAAAGGATTGCACAAAGTAGTTAAAGTCTCGTTACATTACCCCTTATAACACCATCATAGGACCTAAGAGTATGGTCTGATAGGGTGATAGAATCTTGGGGCGGCTCGGCCAACATTTCCCGAGTAGTGATTTCTATCAGCATGAACTTCTCGCGAAGTCGATTCTGTTCCAGCTTCACACGATGAAGTTCAGTTTGGGTTTGGTCAAGAGCAAAGCCCAAAGGTGCTATCTTATTCCCGGGTTCCTGCAGATGGGCTTCGATTGGCCCGAGACTACTAGATGGGTCCATCGAATCTTCTTTCAATATTAATTAATCAAGATCACTTGTATTTATATACAATTATCGCAACATTTAGTTTCCAATGGTCTTATTGACCAATGGTCGTATAACAGTCGAAACTCAACGGTCTTATTTTAATTATACTCATTTTATTAAATGAAATAGTTTTTTTGAGTATAAAATAAAATAACACACAAAGGTAGGAAACAAAATTTATTCAAAATTTCGGGTCATTATAATCTTCCCCCCATAATAAATTGCATCCTCGCAATTCTAAAATTGGGCTTGGAAATTTCGTTGAAAGTCCCGCATCGGAAAGACGGTCAGTAAAACTATTACTTTAAATGAAATAAAGGGAAGTACAAAGGTCACCCAACTTAACCCATACTAGGATTCCATGTAGAAAAACATGGATATGGAAGTGAAAACAAAGGGTCAAGTTCTGATGGAGAGTGATAGAAAACATGATTAGGATAAAATTAACCACAATAAGATCACAAACTTAAGATGTGTTAAATGGTCTTTGATTACCCAGTAGGAAACCTAAACCAACAACGTTTTTGTTTTAAGTTCCTTTTCATAATTTTCAGGAATTCATTTACTACATAGAATAAAAACATAAGGAAATATATTTACCTTCAAGTAGAGTTTCATCCCTTAATAAGTTTCCAACAAGACTAATCTTTTCTCCAAATAATGAGCATTCAAAAAGACTTGGTCTCATAAAAAGTACAAGATTCATCTTCTAGAGAATCACATAATCCACAAAAGAATAACTATATTTTTCCCTTTTCTTTAGTCATCAAATAAAACTAAAATGGTTATTACAAGATCATATAATACCCAAAAATGATAATCCTTTATAAAAAGAAATATGACTATTAATCTCCAAAATTCAACAAAAGTACCCAAAGTTCCAGAAATACAATTCAATACACAATCATCCTTAAAATTCTGCAGAATAATCCAAACTAAGATTGGAACCCAAAACTCAGAAGGATTGAATCATATAGTATTCCCCAATAAATCTTAACATTTATCTCCAAATAACATTAACTAATATTAAAGTCTCATACTAAAGTGTAATTAACCTATTCACATATTCTCTATGCTAGGTTCATCATTTTCCAGAAATAACCCAAATCACCATATGTCCACAATAAATACATAAATTTATACAAAAAAATCAACCATTCCTTTTCAATTTAAATCCGGTAGTATTTTATTTCCCTTAGGCATATAGTACTTTAAAAGAGAAAACATCGTCCAAAATAACCTTTATCATTTCATCCCTAAATCATTTTCCTATACAAAAGATATCCATTTGATAAAACATAAGTTTCCAAAATCAACTTATTCTTGATCCATAAAAATAGCAGGTGCATTAGTCTATCTGAAGGGCATAACAACAAAATCATAATGCCCATATCTTGATCGGAAGGTAGTTTTTGGAATATCATTATTATTCACCCTCAATTAATGATAACTAGAACGAAGATCAATCTTAGAGAAGAATTGAGTCCCATGAAGTTGGTCAAATAAGCCATCAATTATTGGAGTATTTTTCCTTCATTGTGATCCCATTCAGTTCTCCATAATCAATTCATAGCTGCATCGATCCATCCTTATTCTTCAAAAAGAGAACTGGTGCTCCCCAAGGAGACACACTTGGTCAGATAAACCCATTCTCCAAAAGATCTCGGATTTATTTCTTTAATTCCTCTAGCTCCATATTCTCCATCCTCTAGGGGGTCTTTGACATCAGATGAGATCCTGGTACGAGTTCAATGGAGAACTCTACCTCTCTTTCTAGGGTAGGTCCAGGTAACTCCTTAGGAAATACGTCAACGTATTCCTATATGATGAGGAAATTTTCTAAAAGAATAGATCCTTCGTGAGAAACTTATTTCATTTACGAATCTTTTAACTAAAAAGTATTTTATGCCTTAAAACTTCATGCTTAGACAATTACATTTTTTTTCTATAATTCCTTCATAATGACTAATAAAAAGATTGAGATTAACCAAACATATCCCTAGGAGTGTCATAACCAAGAGTGCAGTAAGGCCCATTGTCATGTACCATTTTCCATTCGAGTCTAGCTGAAAGCGGTGTTTTTGGGTTTTACCCCTATGTACATTTGTGCCAGAGCCACCTCTACCTGCTTGTATCCAGACAAGGACGTATTTTCTTAATAAACCACTTAATAAATACTCACCAAAATACCAGGAAGATTTCCTATATTTAAACTTATCTATAGGGTTCTTCATAAAGTTTTCATATCCTAATTTCCATAAATAACTAAACTATACTTTGATACCAACTATAGAATCCCGCATTTTTAATACATAACTTTTCATTACATTTTACATATAGAGGATCTTTAAAGTCTAGTGTCTTGTAAATTAGGAACATAATACATGAAAACAAGATAAAACATTCTTCTAAGCCACTTGTAAGGCTTCATCATAAGTTCATCCTATATACATTTACTGCATCTCATATCCTAGAGACATACATCAAAGGAAAGGGTGAGCAGAAGGCCCAGTAAGGGTAAACAAGGGAATCAATGTACTTGTGATATCAATAAGAACTTGAATAAAAACATAAATACATGAGGAATGGAAGAATAGGCATATAATAATGAAAAAAACTTGGAACATAACTTGAATATGTGGCTACAACATTTCATTTAGACATTCATGAACATATCACCAAGGTCCATCCTAAAGGTGTCATAAAAATTACCAAGGTTATTCACCAAGGTATCGTAAAACTTGTCATCTCTAGAGATTAATTCTTTACCCAATGCATTGGAGCTCTATCAGGGTGCACCTTTAATATGTCTTTACTTACATGTGATCCACATAGATCATAATCAAACATTTCATAAATAAACCAAATGGAATCAAAGAAATTGGTTTCATGTCAAAATTGTGATGTTTAAAAAGATCTTAAAATAAGATCATTATGTCATTTATAACCCATGGAAAGGGAGTGAGGGTTATATGTGTGTCAATTCTAGAATCAAATATATCATCTTTATATATTTATGAAAACCCATGGAAACAAAATAATTCCGGGTATTCACATAAATAAACAATAGAATTTCTTGAGAGAAATAGATAGAAATTTTGAGATGAAATTTTTGCAGCATAACGGCTATATAACATGGTTTTAGAAAACATTGAAAAGAGAGGGTAAAATGGTCACACGCTCATAAATAACTCATAATACATTATGGGTACTGAATAAGATCATTGTATAGATATTTTAATGACATAACACATGAAAAAGGAAACATGAAAGAAAAGAGAAGATGCAATTTCTTTTACGAAAAATTTGGCAGCCTAACGGTGTCACTTAAAAATTCAGAAAACAAATTGATGAGAGACGAAAGGCTCTCTCAAAAATTAGACATTAAATGGATAGAAATTAGAACATATAAGATCATACCCTCCACATAAATAGATGGAAATTATAAGACACAACATAAAGGAAGTTGTGACTTAAAAGAGGAGGGTGAAAGGATCCCTTACCTTGAAGAGTAACTTCGAAAGCTTGAAGGTTGGGACGTTGGGAGGCTTGAGGGCACCTTGGGAGGACTCCTAGGGAGTTAAAGAGACCATAAATTTTTTGGGGAGGATTTGAAAATTAAATTAATGAGGTAAAGGCTTGGTATTGATAGGAGAAATGAGGGTACAAAGCATTAATTGCCAAGGGACACCTCATCAGTGGTATTGGAAAAACTATGGGCTTTCCCATTGTATTTTCCCATGGTATTGGACACTTGGGACACCTCATACCTTATATTACTATTCAAAAGTCTACCAGAATTATTGAATAAATATTACATCTTTAATGATGTCATTAAACACCCGAAACTCAAAAACTGTATTTTCACTATTCACCGAAAATTCAACTTTCTCTGAAAAATCCCAAAATTTCACCTTAACCAAATATCAACGCTCTGATTTCAAAAATTAACTCCATTTTATGAAAATAATTTTCTAAATATTTTTAGTTTAATTTTTAAATAAAAACACTATTCACTGAAAATTCAACTATTTTAGAAAAACCCCAAAAATTCACCTTAACCAAATATCAATGCTCTGATTTAAAAAATGAACACCATTTTATGAAAGTAATTTTCTAAATATTTTTAATTTAATTTGTAAATAAAAAAACTATTCACCTGAAAAAACTAATACTTAACCAATAATTTCTGAAATAGTTATTTACCTATTTTATTGAATCATGTTACTTAATCAGGGTACCTAAATTATGTTAATACTTAAGTGAAGTTACTTAATCCATTTGGTCACATTACTAATCATAAGCATATAATCACTATTCATAATTTTCTATTCACTAAAAATTAAGTTGATCTTATTAGACTCTAAATTTCATACTGAACACACCTATAGAAGACCATTTTTTTAAAATCATTACACGTTATTAATTACTTAAGGTTTACATAAATATTTTAAAATATCTTTTTTTCTCTAGAATTCGTCAATAATATGCATACTTATATTTATCCATACATTTGAAAATTCACAAACTTCACCATAAGAAGATATCACAATTTTTATCTAAATCAAAGGATTACACATGGCAGTTACGGTCTCATTACATAACCCCTTATAACACCAGAATACGACCTAAGAGTAAGGTGTTCTAGGGTGATATAATCTTGGGGAGGATCGGCCAACATTTCCCGAGTAGTGATTTCTATTAGCTTGAACTTCTCACGAAGGCGATTCCGTTCTAGCTTCCCACGATGAAGTTCAGCTTGGGTTTGGTCCAGAGAAAACCCCAAAGGTGCTACCACCTTCCCGAGTTCCGTCAGATGGGCTTTGATCGGCCCGAGACTACTGGATGGGGCCATCGAATCTTCTTTCTATATTAATTAAGCAAGTTCACTTGTATTTATATACAATAATCGCAACATTTAGTTTCCAACGGTCTTATTGACCAATGATCATATAACAGTCAAAACTCAACGGTCTTATTTTAATTATACTCATTTTATAAAATGAAATAGTTTTGTTGAGTATAAAATAAAATAACACAAAAATTTAGGAAACAAAATTTATTCCAAATTTCAGGTCATTACAATAAGGAACACATGTGACAATTCAGACTCAAGGTATGGGACTTTCTTTTAAAAATCCTCTTTTAAAGTTTCCCTTCTAACTCTTTTTCTTCCATGTACATATTTTTAAAATTATATTATTATTGTATTTACATGGAAATAAAATTATTATTAGGGAAATTTTATATCAATATTTATTTTCTTTCAAAGGTTTTGAAAAATAATATTTTTATGTAATTTTATTACTTTCTTTACAAAAGACAAATGAAATATTCTATTTTTACATATATAATGATTATGATATTTCTCACCACTGTAACCATTTTTTGATATTTTAATTCCTTTATAAGATTATTTATTTTATTAGAGGAAAAATTCTCTTTCCAAATATTTTTTTTTTGTAAAAAATAATTTTAAAATGGAATGATTATCTCAATATCTAAAAATGTTTTCTAATGGGTGCAAAGAATGTTTTTATGAGTGTAATGATGAAAATGAAATATTCCATACTATGATTATATTATTGTTCTTTTGAATTGTTTATGATTATAGGTGGTTCCATTATAAATTAAGTATTGGTGGTTACATTATTAACCAAGGATAGGTGGTTCTGTTATATACCAAAGATAGGAGGGTCTATAATAGCCCTCCAATGCATTGGGTATGGAAGTAGACCACATGGATATTCCATTTGTATGAGTGATATGTAAATTGATGTCCCAAGTTAACTATAATTTTTATCTATGATTTTAATGTATTATTATAGAAATATTATTATTTATTATGTTATGATAATGATCTTATGTTTAAATGAAAGTATATGCAACTTTTTAGGGGTGAGAAGTATAACTTTGTGATATGGTTTCTATGAGTTTTTTAGCATTGAAAATGAACCAATATGAGTTTTATTTTACATTTTAAATTCTTTTTAAATGTTTAATGAAAATATTTGGGTACAGAAATTGATTTTTTGGGTAAGAAAATTTTTATTTTTAACCTAAATTTTATTTTTAGAAAGTAAAATTTTTATAAGTTTACATGGAATAATGGTTTCTTTCTTTATTTTTTATTTCCCTTACTGAGGTTTCTTTCATCCCACATTTTTAATGTTTTTAATAGGTTTTTAATGATTATTTAGAAAAATTATGAGGTCAATATAAATATTTTAATGATGTGTCATGAAAAGAAATCATTTTTTACTTTAAATGTTTTGTTTTGTGGGAAATTTGGATAATAAATAGATGTGTCCACTTTTTAATATATGGGTTAATTATGTAAGGGTTATGATATAAATATCGACAAATATAAACTATAAATATACCTGGGAATGTAAAAAGGTTAATTATTATCTAAAGACACTAGAATATATAGTGTTTAAGGTCAGGTACTTATAGTTGGTATCAGAGCAGGGTTTAGAAAACTTTTGAGATTAGAGTGTTTTCATCCGAGGTTAACCTAAGAATTATGAATACCCTATTGGGTTTACAATTTTATGGTTCATAAAAATTTAAAAGTATTATACAGCCTTTTGAGGTTTTATGTAATGGTAATTTACTGTGATTAATGAGATTTTGGGAGATATTTTATTGGGTTGAGGTATATGTAACCCTTTTTTTAACCTAAAGAATTATTTTAGAAGAATGTTGTTACGTTTTTAGTATATGTAAGACAAAAGGTATGAGATGAAATTTTAGGTTAAAAAATTATTTAATTTTTAATTTTTTAAGGTTTTATGGTTTTTTATAATGATTTTATGGTTAAGGTATAATATACTTTTTTTGGGTATTGTCCCCACAAAGACTATTTTCAATTTAACATGAAATAATTGATTTCATGTTTTAGTGATGTTATTCTCTATATATTAAAGATATTTTATCATTTTTAAATGAAATATATCTCACCCAACCGTATTATCCCTTACAAATTATTTAATCATCACTATCACGGAAAAATATTTATCAAATGATTTTGAAATATTTTTGAACATTTAAATTACATTCAGGAAACTATTTTATCTGTTTCATTTCTCCAAAAAAATTATAGATAATGGAATATATTTTTATTTATTTAAAAATCTCAACTAATCAATCTTATTCAGTACGGGAAATAACACCTATGACTTGACTATTTTTTTCTGGAGATATGGACTTCATGCTGGAAGATAAAGGGGATATCAACAGCATTAAGGAAGGCCATGATGTCTGGATTTAAGGTATGAATTATTTTCTTATATTCTAAGTATTAAATGTGATTGATTTAATATTGAAGAATCATAAGGAAATATTTAATATCATTTAATAATATAAAAAATCATGGTCAAATCTTTAAGAAATAAGTTAAATGAAGGATGCATTTATCAATGATATTCTGATATATTCTAAATATTATGAGAATTATGAAACATTCTATTGTGGATATTGTTTTCAAAATTTTAAAACATATGTTAGATGGAATCAATACCTTTTAAAAGTGGTGTAGAAAAAATGCGATAATTTTTAGAGACACTCATTTAAGGACATGTGATAAAGGGATAAATAAACCACTGAGTTAATATGTGCTTAATGATAGTCAATTAAGATTATTAGATTTTCTAAAAAATGAGATATATATAAAACCTTTTAGGTTAAAAAGTGATTTAATAATTAATTTTATGTTTTAGGATGTTCATTATATTTTTGATAATTTTATAGGAATTATATTAATATAGTTTTAGTAAAAAACACAACTTGTCACATCTGTTAAGGTCATGGGGCTTGAATCCATAACCAAAGGGTGAAAAGGGTGCAATGCCTACCACTGGAACACTTCAATTACTAGTTAGTATTATATTAAAAATAAATATTATGTTGATTTTGAGAAAATATATTTTATCACATAGATAACTACAGGACTAAAAAGTGATTTTTTGATAAAGATATTAATGTTATTTCAGAAAAAGATCATTATATTTTTTAGATACATTATATGGTTATGGTGAACAAAGTCTTACGGGATTTTATTTTAGGATTGAAGGTTGAATTATCTTTTGGATGTATATATTATTTTAATATGTATTTATGGTAATTAATATTATTTATGGAAATTATTACCATATATTGGAGATTATATGATTAGGGAATATACATTTTGATATGATACATTAAGATTGTCAAGTGTTATTTAGAGATAAATGTTAAATTTATCTTGGAAGAATATGTGATCAAATCATTCTGATCATTATGTTTCAATATTAGAGGGGAATATACTGAATATTTTTAAGGATAGTTATTTACTGAATTATTTAGTTTTATCTTTTTTATTACTATTGAATTTTGGATATTAATAAATTATTTATCTGTATAAAGGTTTATTCATTTTTGGAATTATATTACCTTATGTTAATCATTTAGTTTTTGGTTAATGTATAAATACTAGAGGAATATATTATAATCCTTTTTTAGAATTACATGATCTGTTATAAGTTTAATTTAGTTCTTTAGGAATAAAAAAATTAATCTTTAATAACTCTTCATTTGGAGTAAAATATGAGATTGGGGGGATTAATTAAAGGATTAAATTTTACTTATCAAGTAAGTTTATTTCCTTATTTTATTAATATATATGGTAAATAAATACCTCAACTATCATAAAAGTACCATGAAACAAAAAATTTATCCTATTACCTTCATTTTTGATGAATTGGTGGTCATTTTCAATCCTCTTTGGTTTTAATCTTTATAGTCATTGTATGTAATCCCACCTTTTTATTACATAACTTTTCATTACATTTTATATACAGATGATCTATAAAGTCTAGTGTCTTGGAAATCAGGAACATACTACATGAAAACAACATAAAAAATTCTTCTAATACACTTGTAAGGCTTCATCATAGGTTCATCCTAAGTATAATTACGGCATTTCATAACCTGGAGACATACATCAAAGGAAGGGGGGAGCAGAATCCCCAATAAGGAAAACAAGGGAATCAGTTTACTTGTGAAATCAATAAGAACTTGATAAAAATATAAATACATGAGCAATGGAAGTAGAGGGATTTAAAAATGAAAAGAACTTGAACCATAACATGAATATGTTGCTACAACATTTAATGTATACATTCATGAACATATCACCAAGTTTCATCCCCAAGGTGTCATAAAAATTACCAAGGTTATTCACCAAGGTATCGTGAAACTTGTCATCTCTAGAGATTAAATTATTTACCCAATGCATTAGAGATATATCAGGGTACAACCTTAATATGTATTTAATTTCATGTGATCCACATAGATCATAATCAAAAATTTCATAAATAACCCATAGAGAACAAAATAAATGGGTTTCATTTCAAAATTGTGACCTTTTAAAAGTTCTAAAAAAAGATCATTATGTCACTTATAACCCATGGAAAGGAAGTGAGGGTTATATGTATGTCAATTACAGAATAAAATATATCATTTTTTTGTATTTATAAACACCCATAGAAAATAAATAGGTCTGGGTATTCACATAAATAAAAAAAATATAATTTCTTGAGAGAAAGAGAGGAATTTTTAGAAGAAAATTCCGCAGCATAACGGCTACATAACATCATTTTTTAAAACATTAAAAAGAGATGTTACAAGGGTATACCACTCATAATATAGTATAAATCTATAATAACATGGATATAATAACATTGTATGGATATTTGAATGACATACCACATGAAAATGAAACTTGAAAGGAAAGAGAAGATGTGATTTCTTTTACAAAAAATTCAGCAGCATAACGGCATCACTTAAAAATTCAGAAAATAAATTGATGAGAGAGGAAATGGTATATAATCATTTGAAAATGAAATTTAAATTATTAAAGATATATAATAACAAGCCCCCACATAATAAAATGGAACTATAAGACATAACATAAAGGAAGTCATGACTTAAAAGATGAGGGTGAAAGGTTCCCTTACCTTGAAGAGTAACTTCAAAATCTTGAAGTTCAGGACCTTGGGAGGCTTGAGGGAACCTTTAGAGGACTCCCTGGGAGGTATAAAGACCATATATTAGTTGAGGAGGATTTTGGAATGAAAATAATGAGGTAATGGATTGGTATTTATAGGAAAAGTGAGGGAATAAATTATTAATTTCCAAGGGACACCTCATCGGTGGTATTTATAAAACCATGGCCTTGCCCATGGTATCTTCCCATGGTATTGGCCGCTTCGGACACTTCATAGCATATATTAATATTAAAAAGTCTAAAATATTATTTAAATCATGATTACATCATCAATGATGTCATTAAACACCCGAAACTCAAAATTGTATTTTTACTATTCATCAAAAAATCAACTGTTTCAGAAAAATCCCAAAAATTCACTCTAACCTAATATCGATGCTCTGAATTAAAAAATTTACTTTATTTTATAAAAAAAATTTTCTAAATATTTTTAATTTAATTTTTAAATAAAATCATTATTTATTCCAAAAAATACAACTTTAAAAATATAACTCATTTTGTAACACCTTAAAAAAGTAATCAAGGTATCATAAAATTATCATATAACAATAAAAAAATAAAGTAAAAATTTATGATTAAATTTTATGAAATTAAATTTCAATTTTAAATTATTAAATTAATTATAAAATTTTAAATAAAATATTTATGACATACAAAAATACCAAAACTTAAACTATGATCGTTTTTCACTTTTAAGATGTCTAAAATGTATTTATACATTCATGGGTGAAGTTTCTATTTTTTTTGGTCGATTTACTATTCATTAATATTCATTACTATTCATATGGGTCTGTTACTATTTATACTTTACTATTCACTAAAAATTAAGTTGATCTTATTATACTCTAAATTTCCTACTGAACACAACTGTAGAAGGCCTTTTTTTGAAAATCAATTCAAGTTATTAATTATTTAAAGAATACTAAAATATTTTAAAATACCCCCTTTTTCCAAAATTCATCAATAATATGGAACATCTATAAATTCATCCTATATTTATCCGGACATTTGAAATTAACAAATTTTACCACAATAAGAAGTAAAAAAATTATTTATACAAAAGGATTATAGAAAGTAACTAAGGCTTCGTTACTTAGCCCGTTATAACACCTGCATAGGACCTAAGTGTAATGTGTGCTATGGTGATAGAATCTTGGGGTGGCTCAGACAACATTGCCCTAGTGGTGATTTCTATTAGCTGGAACTTCTCCCTTAATCAATTTCGTTCAAGCTTCACATGTTGAAGTTTGGCTTGGGCTTGGTCCAGAGAAAAGTCCAATGATGTTACCTCCTTCCCAAGCTCCTAAATATGGGCTTCATATGGCCCGAGTCTACTGGATGATTCCATCAACTCTTTTTTCTATATTAATTAACCAAGATCATTTGAATTTATAAACACTAATTGTAATGTTATTAATTTAGTTTCCAACGGTTATATTGACCAATGGTCATATAACAGTCGAAACCCAATAGTCTCATTTAATTATAATAACTTCATTAATTAAAGGATATAGTTTTGTTGAGTATAAAATAAAATAACACACAAATTTAGGAAATAAATATTATTAAAAAGTTTGGGTTGTTACACATTGACTTTATCATGATCATTAAATTTATTATGATCAATGATCTCTATCAATATCCATCATTATCTGGAAATTATTATTTTCTTAAATTTCCATATCTTTGATTCACACTAATGTTTTCCAATTTTGGAAACCTATTTATGTGTTATTCCATATGACCTTCATATTTCTTTTTCCATCTTTTCAAAAAATAAGTTTTATTAACCCTTTTTATGATGTGGTATTTCAAAAAATGTAGTTTCATATGGAAAACCTTTGATTACCGAGATCATTATTAAATAATGAGGATATTATTTATTTAATGGGGGGATGCAACTCCTTCATATTTTTTAAAAATAAAACTATTTTCAATATGGCATACAACACACACCACCGAGCCTAAACAAACTATAAAATATTATTATTTTAATATGAACATTATAACCTAGTAATTAAATTAGAGAATATGAATAGTATTAAATAATTTATAAAATATATATAATGGTCCAACTCAATAAAAATGTATTTATACATTCTTAGTAAATAATCACTCAATATTTAGTGAAGAAACACTTGATATGCCTGATTAATAATTGCTCCTGGACCCTCTACTCCATTATGTAACTAGACCAAACCCAAGGTTTTCCACTTTAGGATTTCTTGGGGACATTTGGTGTGTAGGTGGTGAGGAAAAACTTATACCTTGATACCCATAACAACATGTTTCTGCTGCTTCGGCAGTGGTGTAGTGCTGTAAGGTCGAGGGCCATAAAAATAGTGTTCAGTGAGATACGGGTTTTGATTCCTGGGAGCCTTATCTTGGGGGGATTTTTGCCTCCTATAATCCACTCACCTTTCCGAGTCACCCAGTGTCTCACTGAGAGGGAAGAAGGGTGCAGACCACCTAACTAATGGATTGTTATGTTGAACCATCATTGATCGGACTGTTACCCTGTGGGATGCTCTACCGTCTCGGCTGGAAATGGATCCTTCACGGTTGAGGATTCTTCAGATGACCTATTCATGTGGAGGGGGGTTCTTGGGTGTGGAGGGTTCAAAAATGCAACTCTTGAGGATTCTCTTTAAAGAGAATAATCACTCAATATTTAGTAAATTCATTTTATTCTTCAAAAATACATTTTCTTAAAATATGTTTATTTATTTATGTGAGTAATAAATATATGATACTTTTATAAATGGAATTTTTAAAAAGGGATATAATTTTTAAAATTAAAATGTAAAAATTATCTTATATTCAAGTTTTGTGATTTTTCTAAAAAGAATGATTTTCCGATGAACAGTGAAACATACTGATTTTCATTGAAAATAGTATTTTTGTTTCAATAATTAACAAAGTTAAATTTTATTTTAAAATAGTTTAAAAGTAAAATTAGTTATATTATATTTTGAATAATTCAATTAAGTTCATTGGAATCAATTTTATGATTTAATTTGGTATGAAAACTTTTTATACTTAAAAAATGCATTTTTTTTAAAAATTGTTTTTCATTGTGTTTTTCAGTTAAATTTTAAATTATATTATGAAACTTATATGTATTGAGTATTTAAAAATTGTAATGGCCTGGATAGTGACTCATTATGGAGTTTTCCAAAAACTGGGTCCCATCAAATGGTTCCACCAAAACGGTGGCACCAGTCACAGTGGCACCGTGACAGTGGCACCGTAGTGGCCACGCCGTCACGGTCGCTCATCAAAATGGTGGCACTACTTACGGTGTTCCACTGAACCAGTGGAACCGTGATGATGGCATCGTGAGGGTGGAACCCTGAGGGTGGAACCCTGAGGGTGGCACCGTGATAGTGGCAACATGAGGGTGGCACCGTGATGGGGGAACCATGAGGATGACACCGTGAGGGTGGCACCGTGACGGTGGAACTATGAGGGTGGCATGGTGATGGTGTCTCACCAAACAGTGTCCCACCCTTTGTTATATTTTTTAGTTTCTGACTTTTTCTACTCCCGCAACGTATCTTTTTATGTAAAAGTGTTTTAATACCCATTTCAAAGAAATTAAAATCCCATAAATGATATCTAAAATCCCCCCAAGATCTAGGCAACCCCTAACTTACCAAAACATGGGAATTTTTCCTCGGCGTCTCACCCTTTTTCCCATACTTTCCAGTTTCTCCCCTGTTACACATTTTACTCAGTTTAAAGGAAACCCTTTAAATCATAGCCATTATGGCCACCACTCTGATGAGAATTGTTAAATAACAATTACTTCCACCGTGTGTAATCGTCCAACTATGTGGTGAAACCATGATCTTCCTTTAAAGCCATTCAAAATTCATATCCCGTAAATCCAGGATCTCACCTTTTATAGAACGGGATTATTTCTTCATCTTCTTATTTTGTCTCTTTTCCTTTCTGGGGTGCATTTGGAGTCCCCCTTACTGAGGCTAGTGGTGAGCCTATGTTGGATCCTTTCCTGCTCACTCTTGGAGTCCTCAGAGTTCCTCCCATGCAAGTGGCGCATTCCCAGTTCTTGGTGCGTGGAGAAAAACTTCAATCTTTGATCATCCAGGTAGGATTCTTCCTTCATCTCTCTTTACTGTGTATCATGCGGGGTGGGTATGATAATGCTTCCTTCGAGGATGGATGAAACCAACCCATAACGAAGATAATAAATAGACTTTTAAATAATTAAGGGGTGTGTTTGATAATGCTTTTGTACTCTTTTACCTTTTTTTATTTGTTGTGAATTGTATGGGCTTATGTCCAATGAAAATCGTGGAAATTGGTGGTCCTTCATTGCACACTAATGAACTTCTGTTTTCTGGAAAATCATCTGATTGATTGGATGTAACATGGAAACCAGATAATCACGTAAACTCAGTTGATTAAATGGATTCCTAATGAATAAGAATCCTTGTGTAGTCACCCCGGGTTAACCAAATAGAAAGAAAAAACTAAATGAATGGTTTTTTTAAATCTTAAAACTCCCTTGCTTTGTTATGGTGATGTTTATGGTCATTCTGGTTGATTCTTGTGAGGTGACATGGATGGAGATGGGATCCCCTATTGTGAAGTTGTTAGTTTGTGGATCTGAGGATATGTGGGTCCATATTTTGGGGCTTGGTTTGGTTTTAGTACGTCTAGAGATCTCACAGATCCCTTTGTTTTTGTGATTTTACTTGAGAACTTGGTGTGAATTCTCAATCTATTTCTTGGCTGTTTTTTCTTCCTTGGCTTGTGGCCATGCCTTTTAGTTACCCGGTAGTGAAGAATTATATAAATGTAACCACTTGAATGTGATAACAAGATTGGGTTCAAAGGGGAATTTTTTTTCTGGTAATGAGTTGTGACTTGGTTATGGCTGTTGTACTTTTTATGAATGAATAGTAACAATGGTGTTTGTGTAAGGATTGGTTTTGGAAACCCTAGGTTGGGATGAGTGCTTGTTTACCTATATTTATAATTTAGTTCTTATGTTTCTTATTTGTGCCATACCCAAGTTGGGAACTTCATGCCGAACACCCCATTTCATGGGGGAGGGTGTTTTTTCCAACACTCCTATGAGTTACTGGTTATTAGATCCTTTTTTTATCCCTTTACTAAGTAGCACAAGATTCTTAGGGCAGGCTCCGACGGCCTGAGGTCCATTATAGCCCAAGATTCTTCGGGCAGGGTATGATGTGGTGGTTGGACCAGGTGTGTGCGGATAGGTTGTTTCCTAAGTGTCTTCAGGATGAGGCCCAGGTGTCTTCGAGTGTGGTGGTAATTGTTTGGGCCCAGGTGACTTCGGACGTGGTGGTAGTTATTGTAGACCAGGTGTATGTGGGTGAGGATGTGTGTGGTTTTTGTGGATCGGGTGTTTGTGGGTGGGATGCGTGGTTGTGGTGGCCCAAAAGGTTGTTGTTGGGGCGGTAGTGGGACTACGGTGAGAATGGCAGGGGAGGGTTGATGCGTATGATGTCTTCAATAACCAGTGGGAAAGTGGTGTGGGGTACCCAAACATCGATGTGTTATTACTATTACTTTACTTTACTTATGTTATTTGGGGAGTGTTCCTTGGTGAGGTTTGGGTGGATAGTTTTCTTTCTAGGTTCTTTGGTTGCCTCATTTTCTCATGGGGCATTAGAATGCCTCCCCACTTGTGCACAAGAGCTTTTGGTTTTCCCTATTGAGTATACATGTATACTCACCCTATTTATATAAAACTTTTTTTAGGTTTCTAGGAGGACTTCAGGGACTGTGTGGGACCATATTAGTTCGAACGTTGGGATAGTTTCTATTGCTATTTTTCTTTTCTTTGGTACTTCCCTTTAGAGTTTATCTTGTACTTGTAGCACTTAATGGATTGATTTGGATTTACTTTTACTTTTAGTTTTGGTGTTGTTTGGGATTTACTATCTTATCTCTCAATCCTATAAAATTAAAAAGTGTAATGTCTTCCATATTATGTGTGATTCTATACCCTTGGTGCTAGTCACCACTCTTGGTCTATTGAAGGCAGGTCTCATGGGTCATTATCTCTCCTTTAACTTGAAGAAGGAAGGGTATGGAAGTTTTCTATCCCTTCCCTTATCTTGGTGAAGGTAGGTCGTGACTAAATGGTATCAGTGGAGGTTATAAGATAGGATGGATTTCGGAGTTAGGAATAGTGAGGATTTCATGGGATGGTAGGGAAACAGTGTTAGGCAATCTTGGTGCATGAAATAGGCTAGGGATGATCATCTAGGATGCAGGATTTTAGCCCCCCCCCCCCCCATGATTCGATGCAAGGGCTCTGGACCTAACGAACGACCAAGTGAGGCTACACTGATTGTATGGTAGAGACCCTAGGAAAGGTACATGCATCATAATGACTTGTGTTCTTGTGTGTCTTGGGTATTTTGGGGATTCAAAAAAAGGGTCTAAGAAAAAATATAAAATCAATATTCTACACTACTCAAGCTTAGGCATTCCTTATTTACCTTGCAGCTATAGTACTTGGACAGAGACCAAGTGTAGTGATGTCGATCGAGGCCCAGGAGGCTGATTTGGTTGATCAGTAGAGGACTGATCGAGAGGAGGAGGATGACTGGTGGAAGAGGATTCTTTGTGCCTTTCAGCAGCAGACCCCTGGGAAGTTTGAGGGCATCGTCTCGTACATAGAGATAGAGAGCTGGCTCGAGGAGTGGGTGATATATTTCAGCTTGATTCAGGCTCTGACGGAGTACTGTGTTTCTCTGGCTATAATCCAGATGTGGGGAGCGTCACGTCAGTGGTGTATTCTCTATATTTGGGAGATAAGGGAGGCTGATGTTTCGTGGAGTGACTTTGAGAGGGAGTTCTGGGTGGAATTCCTCTCTTCCACGATGAAGGTAGAGAAGAGGAAGGAGCTACTCTCTCTTCAACAGAGGATCATATCAGTGAGGGAGTTAGGGATCAAGTTAAAGGATCTTCTTCTCTTTGCTCTGGACCTCTTTTCAAATGAGGAGTCTCAGGAGAGACGTTTAGAGGAGGCACTCTGACCTTTTCTCCAGTATGTTGTTACTCCCTTTTCTCTACTGACATAATTTGAGGTTCAGAAGAAGGATTATGTGGTAGAGAGGATGCACATGTTGAGAGGTGTTCCATGATAGGGGAGCTAGTTGGGATCGGTAAAGGGAAAGGCCATCAGTAGCAGGCCTCTAGCATCAGGACCTTCTAGGTTTCGGCCAGTGGAGAGCAGGACCCAGCAGTTCCAGTTCTGATCTCCTAGTCCTCACCCCATATTTGTGGGCCTAGAACTGAGATTCTTCTTCTGTGGAAGTCTTGGGAACCTTTTGACTTAGTGCCTAGACTGAGTGTAGTATAGTGGGGGTGGGCAGGTTCAGCACTCACCTTAGTAGCATCAGTTTCTATCCATGCCATTTCAGCAGCAGCAGCAAGGATAGTGAGCTCCCTCTCCTCCGAGAGAAGATGTTATAAGAGGAGGCCGACCCTAGGTTGCTCCTCAAGGACCTTGACCAGGGCATGGTTGGGGAGGTGGCTGACAGTCGAGGGGCAGAGGAGTTGGGTGTGGGTAGTTGCACACTACAGAGGCTACAGTTCTAGCAGGGCCAGAGGTCATTCGAGGTACAATCAGCTTGTTTAGAACTATTGCATGCACCTAGTTTTATTCAAGAGCTTAAAATCCTTTGTTGAACCCATTATAACTCATGGTTTGGGTATAGACGTAGATATACATTCCATTCCCCTAGTTTTGAGTACGCCATTCGGAGGTCAGACCAGCTTGTCTTGTGTTTTCTGGGGATGTAGACTGATGTTGGGACCACATCAGTCTAGTGGGGACCTTCTTTTGATGCAGATGTAGCCGTATGATGTCATTATAGGCATCGACTATCTTTCCTCTGTGTGCGCCATTATCGACTACTTCTAGAGAAGGGTTGTGTTTTCATATGTGAGCGGCCAGCCTGTAGCTTTTGTCAACGATCGGGGTTACCAGGTGGGAAACCGGTGAGTGGATCCCCTCCTTTCCTGGTTAGCTGAGCTATTAGTGGAGTCAGAAGATACATATATTGTGGAAGTCCCAATAATCATCAGTGAGTTCATGGACGTCTTCCTTGGAGAGGTGGTGACTCTACCCCCTCGACGTGATGTTGAGTTCGGTATAGACTTGCAACCCGGTGCCCATCCGATTTCGATGGCTCCCTATCGGATAGTGCCTTCTGAGTTGTGGGAGTTACATATTCATATTGATGAACTAATGAATAAGGGTTTTGTTCGACCAAGTTTTTCATGATGGGGTGATCTGTTCTTGTTCACGAAGAAGGAAGATGGTGGTCTCAGGCTGTGCATAGACTACCGAAGGCTGAACTAGGTAACAGTCAAGAACGGTTACCCCTTATTAGGATCGAAGACATTTTTGATAAGTTTAAGGGGGTAGTATGGTTCTCCAAGATTGAATTGTGGTTAGGATATCATCAGTTGTGGGTAAATTATGATGACATCTCGAAGACTGCCTTCAGGTGCAGATATGGGAACTTTGAGTTCGTAGTTGTGTCGTTCGGTGTTACGAACGCACCTAATGTGTTCATGGGGCTCATGAACTCTATTTTCCATGAGTTTTTGTACCAGTTCATTATTTTGTTCATCGATGACATATAGATCTACTCAAGATTAAGGTATGATCATGCCGAGCATCTGAGAATGGTTTTAGAGGTCCTCCGACGGCACCAACACTATGGGAAGTTTTCCAAGTGCAAATT
The DNA here is from genome assembly GCA_963277665.1 of Viscum album. NCBI lineage: Eukaryota > Viridiplantae > Streptophyta > Magnoliopsida > Santalales > Viscaceae > Viscum > Viscum album. Next base: position 1,151,630,485 of record OY728162.1, read on the forward strand.
CTGGACACGATAGGTGCACTTCCTTGGACATGTGGTGTCCGAGCAGGGAATAGAGGTTGATCCTTCAATGTTTTAAGTAGTTGTTTCTTGGGAAGCACCCAAGAATGTGATAGAGGTTCGTAGTTTCTCAGGTCTGGCAGGCTATTATCTGAGGTTTGTGCCCAACTTTTCTTGAGTTATAGCCCCTTTGAATGAATTGACTAGAAAAGACCAGGATTTTGTGTGGAGTCAGTCATGCCAGATAGCCTTTAGTTATCTGAAGGGGGAGTTGGTTAGTGCCCTAGTTCTGGGGTTTCCAGAAGAAGGGGTGATGTTTGAAGTGTTCTGTGATGCATCAGGCCAAGGCTTGGGGTGAGTGTTGATGCAACAGCAGGGGTGATCTCTTATGGGTCTAGGAAGTTACATTCCCATGAGCATAACTATGCCACCCATGATATGGAAATTTCAGTGGACGTGTTCACACTAAAGTTGTAGTGGTATTTCTTCATCAGGTAGCACTTCATGGACTTAACAGATCACAAAATCTTTAGGTATATCTTCTACCAGCAGGACTTGAACTTGCGGCAGCGAAGGTGGATGAAGTTTCTTTAGGACTACAACTTCAAAATTTTATACACCTCAGGAAAGGGGAACATGGTGGCTGATGCCTTGATCAAGAATTCTCAGAAGGAAGTTGTTTTAGAATCAGCATATGCTTGGAAGTCAGTGGAGGAGTTGTCTACCCTACACATGGGTGCATGGGTGGAGGATGGCAGAGGTTATCTATTCCAAATGACAGTGCATTCCTCTCTATTGCAGCAGGTGGAGGAGTCTCGGTGGGGGGACTTAGAGGCTGAAGTGATGTGGGACCATGTTAGCCAGGGTGATTCTCCGAGAGTATGGTCAGAAGATGGGTAGAATTGAATGTTGTTTCATTAAAAGTTGTTCGTCCCAGTGGAAATATGCAAGAGAGTTCTTGGTGAGTTCTAAAACTCACCCCTGGCAGTACACCCAAGAGTTTACAAGATGTACCGGGGTTTGAGGGGTCAATTTTGGTGGCTTGGGGTGAAGCGGGTAGTGGCAGAGTTTATGTCAAAGTGCCTTATATGTTAGCAAGTGAAGGCTGAAAACCACGTCCCATGAGGTATATTACAACCTTTATATGTCCTTGAGTGGAAGTGGGATGACATATCGATGGATTTCATCATGGGACTACCCAGAGTTCAAGTGGTTGTGATTCTATCTAGATAGTGGTGGATAAGCTGATGAAATCAACTCACTTCCTGGAAATCAAGGAGTCAAGTGCGGGGGATACATTAGCACAGAGGTACTTGGACGAGGTGGTGCGGTTTCATGGAGTTCTTAGGTCCATAGTCTGGGATTGGGATACCCAGTTTACCTCATGGTTCTGGAAAGGATTGCAACATGATTTTGGAACTCAGTTATTCCTCAGCACTGATTTCCACCCCCAGACAGATGGGTAGTCATAGTGGACCATCCAGAGGAAGAATGATATGCTACAGGTATGTATTTTCGACTTTGGGGGATTGTGGGTACAACAATTCCCTTGGGTATATTTTTCCTACAATAATATTTATCACTCTACCATTGGTATGGCTCCTTTAGAAGCCTTATATGGGAGAGGATGAAGGCGGATTAGGACCGGTAGAAATCATATAATGATCATAGGAGGAAACCCCTAGATTTTGAGGTCAAGGACAACGTGTTCTTAAAGTTCTCCCCTTGTCATGGGAAACAGAGGTTCTGTAGGGGGGTAAGCTTTCTCCCAGGTTCGTCGGACCCTTCGAGGTGTTGCGGCAGGTCGACTAAGTGGATTATCATCTAGCACTACCACCGCCGCTACTAAGGGTGCACAACATCTTCCATGTGACTCAACTCCATCAGTATCTACATGATGATTTGCACATCCTCGACTGGGGTAAGCTGGACATTGAGGACGATGTGATGTTTTTAGAGTGACCAGTGAGGATCGAGGATCGTGAGGGGAAGGTTCTTCATGGAATAAACATCCCCTTGGTTCATGTGTTATAGAGGCATGGTGGCCTTTAAGAGAGTACCTGGGAATGGGAGGCATAGATGCACGCCCAATACCCATATCTGTTTTGAGTTTTGTTCTATTTTGTTTCGCACTTGTTTTTGATGTAGTGTTTGACCTTGTTAACTATGAGATGTACTATTTTCCTTATTATCTGGATGTGTGTGAAGAGTCCTGACTGTGGGGATGGGAGGACCAGATCCCTAATCAAGACACAATAAATTGGATGTGGTTAAACCCATGCGGGCGAGTCAGTGCCGCCCAAAATGGATAGTATCTTGACATTGAGGAAGGGACTCCCTAATCCATATGACTGGATGGTATGGACTTTACATATTTGTGTGATTACTTGGGGGAGAGGACCAGTAGTGTATCTATGGTTATCCAGAAGATAGATGAGGGGGAGGTATTCCGGGATGTCGAGGAGGTTTACTTCTGAGAGGTATCTTTCGAGGTGGTTGTTCGGACCCCTCACTTTTCTTCGGGTCTAGTTTTGATTCTCGAGGGTGAGAATAGATTGAGAGGTATTTGATGTAATGGCCTGGATAGTGACTCATAAAAGAGTTTTCCAAAAAACTCAGTCCCATCAAATTGTTCCACTGAAATGGTGGAACCAGTCATGGCGGCACTGTGATGGTGGCACCATAGCAGTCGTACCATCATGGTCACTCATCAAAATATTGGCATCCCTTACGGTGTTCCACCAAACTAGTGGAACCATGACAGAGGCACCATGAGGGTGTCACTTTGAGGGTGGGACCGTGATGGTGGAACCGTGAGGGTAGCACCATGACAGTGTCTCACTGAATGGTGTCCCACCCTTTGTTCTTTTTTTCAGTTTCTGACTTTTTCCACTCCCGTAATGTATCTTTTTACATAAAAGTGTTTTAATAGCCCTTTTAAAAGCCATTAAAATCCCATAAATAATATCTAAAATCACCCAAGATCTGGGCAACCCCTAACTTAACAAAACGTGGGGCTTTTTCCTTGGTGTCACACCCTTTTCTCTGTACTTTTCAGTTCCACCCCTATTACACATTTTCCTCAGTTTAAAGGAAACCCTTTAACTCATAGCTATTATGGACACCTATCTGATGAGAATTATTAAATAACAATTAATTCCACCATGTGTAATCATCCAACCATGTGGTGAAACCATGATTCTCCTTTAAATCCATTCAAAATTCATATCCCGTTACTCCAGGATCTCACCTTTTATCACACAAGAATCTTTATTCTTCTTCTTGGATGGTCTCTTTTCCTTTCCTGGGTGCTTTTGGAGTCCCCCTTCTCGAGGATAGTAGTGCGCCTGTGTTGGAGCCTTTCCTTCTCACTCTTGGAGTCCTCGTAGTTCCTCCCCTGTAAGTCACGCATCCCCAGTTCTGGGCGTGTGGAGAAAAACTTCGATCATTGATCATCTAGGTAGGGTTCTTCCTTCATCTCTATTTACTATGTATCATGTGGGGTGGGTATGATAATTTTTCCTTCGATGATGGATGAAACCGAACCTTAATGAATATAGTAAATAGACTTTTAATTAATGAAGGGGGTTGTTAGATGATGTTGTTGTACTCTTTTACCTTTTCTTATTTTTTTTTAATTGTATGGGCTTATTTTCACTAGAAATCATGGTCATTGGTGGTCCTTCCTTGCGCACTAATGAACTTCTGTTTTCTGGAAAATCATGTGATTGATTGGTTATAACATGGAATATGATTAATCACGTAAACTCGGTTGGTTAAATAGATTCCCAATGAATAATAATCCTTGTGTGGTCACCCTGGGTTAACCAAATGGAAAGACAAAACTAAATTAATGGAGTGTTTAAATCTAAAAACTCCCATGCTCTGTTCTAGGGATGTTAATGGTCATTATGCTTGATGCTTCTGAGGTGACATGGATAAGGATGGGATCCACTGTTGTGCAGTTTTTAGTTTATGGATTTGAGGCCATGTGGGTTCGTATGTCGGGGCTTGGTTTGGTTCCAGTACTTCGAGGGATCTCACAGATCCCATTTGTTGTTGTGACTTTACAAGAGAATCGGGTGTGAATGCTTAATTTGCTGCTTGGTTGTTTTTCCTTACTTAGCTTGTGGCCATGCCTGTTAGTTTCCTGGTAGTGAAGAATTATTTAAATGGAACCACTTGAATGCAATAACAAGAATGGGTTAAAAGGGGAATTATTTTTCCTGGAATGAGTTGTGACTTAGTTGTGGTTGTTGTACTTTTTATGAATGAATAGTAATGAGGGTGTTTGTATAAGAGTTGGTTTTAGAACCCCTAGGTTGGGATGAGTGCTTGTTTACCTATATGTATAATTTAGTTCTTATGTTTCTTATTCTCACCCCACCGAAGTTGGGTACTTCGTTCCGAACACCCCATTTCATGGGGGAGGGTGTTTTTTCCAACACTCTTATGAGTGGCTGGTTATTAGATCTTTTTTTCTCCCTTTCCTGAGTAACCCAAGATTCTTAAGGCAGGCTTTGGTGGCCTGAGGTCCATTATAGCCCATGATTCTATGGGTAGGGAATGATGTCGTGGTTGGGCCAAGTGTGTGTGGCCAGGTTGTTTCCCAAGTGTCTTTGGGGTGAGTCCTAGGTGTCTTCGAGTGTGGAAGTAGTTGTTTGGGACTAGGTGTCTTCGGGTGTGGTGGTAGTTATTGTGGCCCAGGTTTCTGCGAGTGAGGATGTGTGTGGTTGTTGTGGCCCAGGTGTCTATGGGTGGGATGCATGGTTGTTGTGGCCCAAAATGTTGTTGATGGGGTGGTAGTGGGACTACGGTGAGAATGGTGGGGGAGTTCTAATGTGTATCATGTCTTCAGTAACCAGTGGGAAAGTGGTGTGGGGTACCCAAACATCAATGTGTTATTACTATTAATTTACTTGACTTACGTTATTTGGGGAGTGTGACTTGGTGAGGTTTGGGTGGATAGTTTTCTTGTTAAGTTATTTGGTTACCTCTTTTTCTCATGGGGCATTAGAATTCCTCCCCACTTGTGAATGAGAGCTTTTGGTTTTCCCTACTGAGTATACCTGTATACTCATCCTATGTATATAAAACTTTTTTTAGGTTTTTAGGAGGACTTTGGGGACTGTGAGGGATCATACTAGTTCAGACTTTGAGATTGTTTTTGTTGATGTTTTTCTTTTCTTTGGTACTTCCCTTTAGAGGTTTTCTTGTGCTTGTATCACTTATTTTTTGAACATGAATATGGGAATAGATTGTTTTATATTTACTTTTACTTCCCATGTTAGTGTTTTTTGGGATTTAATATCTTATCACCTGGTCCTAAAAAATAAAAAAGGTTAATTCCTTCTATATTACGTGTGATTCTATACCATTGGTTCTAGTCACAACTCTAGGGCCTATTGAAGGTGGGTCTTGTGGGTCATTATCTCTCCTTCAACTTGAAGAAGGAAGGATCCGGTAGTTTGTTGTCCCTTCCCTCATCTTGGTGAAGGTGGGTCGTGACAAAAATGGATTTCAAATTTTTAATTATTGGTTCCAAATTTGGAAAATATTTCACTTTTATTTTTTGATTTTATGAAAAGCAACCATATAAGTTTTTTGTTTCCACGGTAAAAGGTAAATCGGCAAATAACGGTTAAAAAATGAAAGGACAAAAAATAACCCTATAACTTAGCTTAATTTTTTTAGATTAGTATTTTTTTATATAATCATAAAAAAATTAATATATGGAATTTTTTCTATTTTTCCATGAATTTGACCTTTATATTATTTAATATAAAGAAAAGTAAAAAAAATGTCATTCACTTTTTTATTATATCTAAGTTTTTAAAATAGGGATAAAAGGAGGATATATTAAATAATAAATATTATTTATATATAATTTTTTTCATCATGGTAATTTATTTATAAATTTTAGTGATGAAATAATTACCTTAAATACTTATACAACACGGACACAGTGCTTGTGAAAGTAGTAGAAAAATCAATAAAATGATATTAAAAGTTATAAAAATAATATTATTTTAGTCATTTTTCTCCACAATTTTTTAGATAAAAATCACATATTATAAGTTTGTGTATTCATTAGATTTTAATTCTATTGTTGTATTTAAATTTCAAAATTCAAATTAAATTAATAGTTCCAAAATTGACATTAATGTTATTTTATAATAAATAATATTTTCTTAAATGATTTAAAACTCCAAAAGAACATATTTTCAACCGAGGGATTTTTATATGGTTAAATTTTTCAATAATGTTCCATTTATGGTCCAATTTCCCTTTTATGGTAACTTTCTTAAACCCTAAATAGTAAAATATGTAATACCGTGATATTTATCAAAAGGGTTAATGAAGAATTAAAACAAAATGATATGGGTAAAAATGTAATCCAAAATGGTAGATGTTTTATTGGAAGATATTATTTAAAATTATAATCATATTAGATTCAAATATTATCAATTTGGATCTATTTGGACCTAAAACATTAATTTATATTAATTATATATGTTAAGAAATTCCAAGAGTGCCCCTCCCATCACTTATAAAAGGGTAGTTATTATTCTATTTTATTAACACTTGAATAACCATTTGGTTCTTTACATTACTACCAAAATATAATTATAAAATCCCTAAAATTATCCATTGGGATTTAGGTTGATTAAAAAACCAACTTAGGAATGCTTTTAGTGTAAACCATGAGAGGCTGTTCGAAGAAGAGGTATCATTCTTAACCGAGCGTTTTGGTTTTATTTCTTCTTCTACCTCCTTAAAATATTATTCAACCATTCCAATATAATAACATTAATATATCACATATAATTATATGTTATAATGTTAATTTAATTATCTACATCCATCTCCTCTTCTATCAAATGTGAAATGAAATTTTCATTCATGTGTATGTCGGACTACCACCTCGTGAACCGATGTAATTTGTTTTAAATCACCTCCTCTTATGGTTTGGTGTAATGATGGATTTAATAAATATATTTATATATGATATTAATTACACATTTATCATTTTGAAAATATAATATATCATCTAATTTATTACCTTTTTATTCCTTGAAAAATGGTAATTTTGTCCGTGTGTATGTGTGGATTACCACCTCTACAAAGCGATGTGATTCATTTTTCATCACCACATCACATGGATGATATATTTTATCATTAAGACATTAAATTGGGGTTTAAGGGAATTTTTTGGTTGTGGTGGTGGTACAAACCTTCATATAAAACATACCTTTTTATTTCCATGTCCCTTCTGGGCAGTTTCCAATGAGATTTATTCATGGAACCAGAATCACCCAACATATCCCTTATTCATAATGTTTCATGAAACTAATTTATAAAGGAATATGGTCATTATGAAATGGTTATAGAAACACTTAGTGAATCACATTCCTCGAGAGGATGGGAGGTCAGGCTCATCACACCTTTTTTTGGGGAATTATTTCCTACTTCGGGAATCTCTAATAGATTTAAGACATGTTTGTGAATCCTTTAGTAAGTCTCAAATATATAATGGGTAAGCCTTATATTAAAAATAAATTTTTATCACGCATTGGATTTATAATAATCTATATGAATCTATGTTTTTCCATTTATGGATACATCTGTATGTATCTAAGGTTCTCCATCAATTGTACAATTTGTATATGGATTAGAGATTCTTATATCACTTAATATCTTGATGATGGTTTTAAGACACGTAGTGTGGTGCTTTTGAATTTATTGTCATACAAAAATATGGGAGATATTTTGATGTCAGGATTAGGCCCATGAGAAGTTCTTCTTATGTATCCTTGTGAAATGAATCAGAACCCACATAGTTCAGTGCCACTTAATGGGACACATCATGCCTTTTATGGTCATGTGGAAAGGACCAAACTATGATATTTAACATAATGTAGTAAAGACATATAGACAGGAGGTGTCTAGCCAAAGATGGTTTGATACTTATTCCAAAATGGACCAGGGGTCCTGGAAGGGATATAGCCTCCCATGTTTGGTATGACCCTACTAGGAATATGGCTTGAAGAAGATTTGGGTGAGTTTGGGGTGTTGGGTTAGAACATCAGGGAGGCTTACTATGTATCCCATTTGGATAGTAATCAAAACCCATGTACTTAGAAATGGATGGAGGTGCAATGAATCATATTTTATATGTATTATTTTTGGATATTATAAGGATTGTTTTCAAGACCAGGAGCTAAGAAGACGTACGATTCTGAGGCATGGTGTGCTCGAAATAAATGTTTGAAATATATTAAATATATTAAATAGTACACACGTTTAGTTTTCCTGAAAAGTTTAATAAATACCAAATGGGGGATCAAATCAGAAATTCAAGGGCACCATTGTGTTTATAACATGGGTTTTTCCCTAGCCATGATATAACATTTTTCAGTATGGGACATTTGTAAAAACGTCATCATGGGCATAAATAAATAAAATAAATAAAATAATTACTTTTTTTATTATTTTTGACATAGTGACAATTTTCTCCTTTGATTATATGGTTATATGATTTCCTTAAGGTTGGTCGCTCAAACCCTAGAGATTCAGACAACCATTGGTGAGATTTCTTAGTGAATGATGAAATGTTGAGATTAGATCGTGGATTATTTCACAAATGGAGTTTTTATATTTCATCAATGATGACAACACAACCATTATTTATCAACCATTGATCCAAACCCTAGGTAGGACATTTTATTATATATTTTCTATCCCGTTTTTTAATCCCAGATGAATGAAGATCAATTCCTTTAATAGAATTGATACATACATCATCTGTAGAATTAAATTGATGGAATTGTGTTATTTTGTTGTTGACTTATCCCTATTTTTTATTCTCCCTCTATTAAAATTGATCTAGGAAAAACAAAAAATGGTTGAGGTTCATTACTCACATTTTGTGGTTTTTGGATTTCTTCCACTATTCTTTTCATCTTCATTGTGGGTATTTTATTTTGGCCTGTGGTTCGACTGGTGACTAGTATTTGATCATTGTCCGACTATTATTTGGTGCAATGAATCAATAACATGGGTGAAGTTCATGATCAATGGTGTGATAGAGGTGTATCGATGGTGGTGGATGAATAGAGGTGGATCAGAATGGATTTATGGTATCTTTTCAACTCGGTTTTGAAGCACAGTGATAGATGGCATGATGGTGGTGATTTCTGAGCGGATTCAAACCAAGATCTGGGTGATCGGGGATATAAAGGGTTAGCCAACCTCAGATCTATAGATTCCAGTGATATTAGTGGTCATGTGACATGTAGATCTACCTGGAAGAGAACCTGAGGGTTCTAAAAAACCTCGAGCAACACGGCGTGTAATCCGGTGTTACACACCATGTGGGAACCCCTAACTGCAGGGCTAGGGTTTCACCTAATGTTAAATATCACACAACATGTGAGTCATTAACACACCATGTAACCCCTCTATGATGGATTGGCATGTACTTCAGAAAGTACATGGACACAGGAAAAAGAACACAACTAGTGCCATGTCGTGTACTTGAACATGGATATGGCTAGGTGTACACGGGCCAGTACACGGATACATCCACCATACACAGACACGTCTAGGAGACACATTCATGGTTTTTTGTGTCTTTACACACTGTTTACTCATTCTACATTCCATGTATCTTGATACATACATGCCATGTGAAGCTCTTTCACATAGTAAGACTTGGGGATAATTGTACACACCATGTACCTTGTGGTACATGCCATATACCCCCTTCAAGAGTGTTCGTAGTTCTTTGTTTACATAGTTTATACCATTATATGTTGAGTGTTTTGCCTTGGTCATTTATCTCAAGGGTACAGTGTAATATTACATCCATATCATAGGATCATGATCCCCTCTAGAGGCTGAGTTTTAGATATAGTTGTAGTGTCCCTCTGTGAGACTAGATTATGATCCCCTATCATACTTTTTTCTTTGTATGGGGTTTGTAGAATTAGAATGACCTCCCTAAGTAGGTATTTGATCCTATATATATTAGGCCTTATCGGTAGGGTTTGTGGAATCATTGAAATATGATCCCCTATATAGAGGGTTGATCCAAATTGGCTTTGTAGTGTCCCCTAATGGATTTGGGCATGACAACCTATCTTAGTATCATGGTCTTCTTAGACCAGTGAGATTTATTTGGAAAGGCCTAATGATCTAGACCTATTCATTGAGAATCTCCTATTATAGCATGGATCGTGGAGTGGAATCTTCTAGAATGATATTTTCTTCGAGTAGAATCATGCAACTAGTAGTTGGTTACGACCACCTGGTGGTGTGGTGTTTTTCCTCAATATATTTGGGTGTTTCTATAATAAATTGATTGTAATATCTTGTATTGATTTGACTATAATTGGTGTTTAATGTTTAGTGTTTTGGGGTTTTTCAACTGATTATTTTTATACACAACCCTGCATGATATTTTCTCACACGTGTCGTGTCTTATGAAGATGATGACCTTTTTTACGGTGTCCTAGGAGGACAGGGAGTGGGTGGATCCTAGCTTGACCTTGTCAAATAGAGATGGTAACCTGAAGCTTATATTTGACTTTATTCCGTGGCCATATATTAGGTTGGAATCTTTACATTTTTTGGTTGGGCTTGTATTTTTCCTCTTTTCCTCTTTCAGTACTTTACTACCATACTCTATTGTGGGATATTAGATGTATGGATGCATTGTTTCTATTGTTTCACATTTCATAATTGTGTGGGATTGGATATGTGTGCATGTGTATAGGTAATTTAGGATAATTTCTCCCATTTATGGGATATGCCTACTCGACATTGCTCTCCAGCCCCTTGACTATTAAAGGTGGGATGGGGGTAGTCACGGGTTGGATCTTAGTGGTTCGTATCATTATAGTGTGGTATCAAAGGAGTTGGTTCTACCTTTGTACTAGAGTTGGTGAGATTGGTTTGGGGAAACAGTGTTTAGTCTTTTGAGTTCATCTTTCAAGTCAGGGACTCCAATGTTGGTGTAAAAACTGATGTATCTATACACCAGGAATCTGATCACCTACCTTTCAATTCAGTACATGTTAAAAATTGGTTGTAGGGAAATTTTTGGTACATGAATTATATAGGAATGGTTGCTTTTTCTATATACTTATAAAGCCATATCCCCATATATACTATTTTATTGTGGTATATCTTGTTTTATTTCATGATGCCTCCATGCTGATAGCCAACTAGGATTCCACTGCATCATCATGTGGATGATCTACCTAAAAACAAGGCATCGTTACATGGGCATGTATCGTAGATAACGTCTTTGGGTTGTTTACCAGATATACCACCACTCATTGAGAAATATATAGAACTAACAGTACAATCTGAGGATGCACGTAGGTTGAGTGAATTTCATGAGTTTCAGAGGAAGAAAACTCACAGGTTTCATGGTGATCCAGACCCCCAGGTGGTTGAGGACTAGCTAGAGGCAGTCACTCACATTTTTTACCTTGTTAGGATCCATGCAGATTAGATGGTGTTCTTCATGGTGAGTCTTATTCAGGGATCTTCTAGGGTATGGTGTAGTCTAGTGACTCAGTCAAGTGACGATAAAACTCTCTCCTAGTTAGACTTTTAGGGTCTCTTTAGGGAGGAGTTCTATCTGGCCACATTTTGATTGGTACGCATACAAGAGCTTCGGCATCTATAGTAGGGTAATATGACCATGGTGGAGTAATCAAAAAGGTTTACTAATCACTCAAGTTAATCCTTGGATATGGTGTGGAATCGGTTCTTTAGAGCTCATAAATTTGAGTAGGAATTACGCCAAGACATCAGATCTTCAATTGTATCACTTTTTATTCCCACCTATACTGGTGTCCTTGTGCAAGGCTTGGTGGTGGAGGGATTTTTGGAAGATCATAAACTAGTAGTGGGAGCTGGTAATGGTAACCCAATAGCTAAGACCATGGTAGTAGGCAACTTACAGAAGTCATAGGGATCCAACAATGTCATATGCTTTAGGAGGTGATCCCTGGACACAGTATCAGTGGTGTATGGATCTTAGGGTGGCTCAAATCATCCGAGTGAGAGGTATTGTTTTTTCTATGATGTTTGGGGACATCTTTCTCAATATTTTTTGACCGGTCATACAAATGATCATGAGATAGTCGAGGGACCATAGAGATAGAGAAAGAGGTAGGAAAAAGGTGTTATGTAGGGTTAAGGGTATATAAGAGGGTATAGAAGGGTAGTAGAGGGTGGTTGGACATTCTAAATATTACTAAAACTACCATCAAGTAGTCTTCACTATGATCAGGGAGTTGATGGACATGGATGATGCCAACTGCAAGTCATGGAGGCTAATAAACTAGAGGGTCCAGGAATGAAATGAGGTATAATCTATATATTTTCTACTTTAGCTATAGTACTGATAGACACATTATGGATCATTACTTCCTTGAAAATTCTCTAGTTATAGACTTATAGATTCTCATTGAACCATTAGCTCAACCCTTAAAGTTGGAGACTCCGACAGGAGGTGACTCTGTGATTATGCACTTGTGACAATAGTGAAATTTGATACTTGGAGGCAAGAGTTTTGTATGGGATCTATTCACTATAGCAATGAGGCCTTATGAAATCATCTTATATATGGACTATCTATCTATATTTTATGCCCAAATTTAAATTTTTAGGATGACAATGTGGTTTTTCCATAGAAATAGAATGAGTTTTTCCTCTATGGGTGAAAAGGATACCTTGCCTGTGCAGGATGAGATCAGGCATAAGAGAGTTCAGATAATTACTTTCTAGTTTTATAACATGACTCTTGGAGTATTGGATTATTTAGGATATCATTTTCTTACGATGGTGGCGGAGTATGAGGATGTCTTTCCTAAGGATGTACCATGTTTACCTCCAAGTTAAGAGATAGACTTCTGCATCGGATTTCATCCCAAGATGACACTGATATCTATACCAGCATATCATATGGGTCTCACAGATCTTTGAGAGATGAAGTTGAAATTGGAGGAATTATAGAAGAAGGTATTTGTAAGACCAATCATTTCCCCTTGGGCATCCCTAGTGTCATCAACCAAGAAGGCTGATGAGAGCTTGAGGTAATGTGTGGATTACTGGTGCTTAAATCAAGTGACTATGAGGAATAAGTATCCACTACTAAGGATCGATAATTTCTTTGATCAGTTGATAGGGGAATGATGGTTCTTAAAGATTGAAATCAAATCAGGCTATCACTAGCTATGAGTATGGGATGATGATATACCGAAGATGGAATTATGATGTCACTATAGTCACTATGAGTACTTGGTGATTTCGTTTGAAATGAAGAACACCACAGCAGTGTTCATGGGACTCATGAACAAGATCTTTCATCCTTTCTTAGACTAGTTCATGTTGTTCTTCATCGATGAAACCCTAGTGTACTCAGTTTCCTAGGGGGGAATGAGAGACACTTGAGGATGGTCCTAGATACACTTTGAGAGAACCATATTTATGAGAAGATCTCGAAGTGTCATTTTTGGATTTTTGAGGTCCACATTCTGGGACACATCATCTCAGAGGATGGAGTAGAAGTGGACCTAAAAAATGTTGAGGCAGTTATTTATTGGGATCCACCCAAGAGTGTTACTGAGGTTTAGAGTTTCCTTGGGCTGGAAGGGTACTATCAGAGGTTTATACTCGACTTATCTAGAGTGGAATCACCCTTGAAATATTTGACATAGAAGGGGTAGAATTGTATGTGGAATAAAAGGTTCCAATAGTTATTTTAGGAGGTGAGATATAGGTTGATGAGAACTTCCATCTTGAGATTAATGGAGGAGGGTTTCAAGTATGTAGTGTTATGTGATGCATCAGGTACAGGACATGACTGTGTTGTGATGCAGAGGTAGGAAATTATTGCCTATGGTTCATGTTAGTTGATACTACATGAGAAGAACTACGTGACCCATGATCTTGAGTTATCAGCGGTAGCCTTCATATTGAAGATGTGGTGACACTACCTGATGGGAGAGTAGTTTATCATTTACTTTGACCAAAAGAGTCTTAAGTATATCATCTCATGGAAGGATATTAACTTTAGAAAGAGGCAATGGCTAAAGTTCCTCCATTATTATGACTTTAATATTTTCTATACTTCTGGAAAGGGGAACATGGTGGCAGATTATCTCAGTAGTATATCTTGTTCTCAGTTTTTTATAAGGTATCATAGTAGTTAGCCTTGTGGTAGTTTTTCTTCATGGAAAAAGATAGTTATTTATATCTTTAGATTATGGTTGTTACCCCACCACTTTTATAGTGTGTTGGGGATTATTAGTGAGGAGATACTAACTGTGAGACCTTACATACTTAGATATCTACTAGAAATTATCCTAATGGATATTCTGAAGGTGGGGATCACACCATCCTTTTTAGAGGATGTATGATGGTACCTTTGAAATTGAGGGAATAGGTGATATTGGAGTTTCATATACCCCCTTTTTTGGTACATCCAGGTGTGGTAAATATGTATTAGGACCTTTGACATCAGTTTTAGTGTCTAGATATAAATAATGAATTTGTAGAGTTTGTCTATAAATTCTCCATTTATTAGAAGGTGAAGGCTAAGAACCAGGTTCTAATGGGTTTCACCCAATCCCTTGAGGTTTGGGAGTGGAAGTGGGATGGTATTTCCATGGACTTCATGATTATCTTACCATGTACGTACAAGGTACATGATGCCATCTGGGTGATCGTATACTGACTCACCAATCCATCCCACTTCCTAGCCATTTGAGAGTATAGTTCAGTAGAGATCTTGGGGAGACTCTACAGGAAGGATATTGTCCGACTCTATGGGGTTCCTTCGACTATCATCTCTAATTGTGACCCTCTCTTCACATATTAGTTATGTAGGGGATTGAGGGAGGCTTTTGGGACTCAATTTCTCTTAATCATAGGATTTCACTCCAAAAATGATGGCAAGATAGAGTGGACTATTCAAGTCTTTGAGGACATAATGTGGGCTTATGTGTTGGACTTTGGTCATAGTTGGGAGGATCACCTACCCTTGGTGGATTTTACATACAATAATAACTACCATTATACCATTGGTATGGAACCATTTGAGTATTTGTATGAGAAACCCAATAGGTCACCACATTGTTAGACTAATCCAGGAACTCATGGGCCTGAAGTTGGTGAGAGCTACAATAGAGAAGGTACAGATCATCCAGCAGTGGATGAGCACTACATAGAGCTATTATAAGTCTTATGAGGGTATAAATTAGAGACATATGGAGTTTGAGGAGGGATACCATGTGTTCTTAAGGGTCTCACCTCAATATGGATTGAAGATATTTGGCCTCAGTGGTAATTTATCTCTAAGATTCATTGGTCCCTTCCAGATACTATGTATAGTTGGAAAGATGGCATACTTCTTAGATCTACCTCTACAATTGGACCAGTTACATGATGTATTCCATGTGTCTAGGTTGAGGAGATACATACACGAACCATCACGCGTTATCAACTGGGGCGAGCTGGACATCGAAGATGGTTCTACCTTTGTAGACTACCTGATGGAGATCAAGGATTGACAGGAGTGGATCCTTCATGGGAATTTAATTTCCCTTATTCTTGTCTGGTGGAAGCATAAGAATCTTTAGGAGAGCACTTGGGAGCGGGAGACCTATATGTGATCCTAGTACCCCTATCCTTTTTAGTGGGTTTTCTCTTTTTAGGATGAAAATCCCTAAGGTGGGGATAATGTAATGACTCAGATTTTCTGTGTATTTTTTTAGATTTTATGAAGAATATTTTTTAGGCCATGTGTTGAGTTGACAAGAAATTATGAGGCCTAGTGTTCCTGGAATAAATGTATCAAATATATTAAATAGCACATGCAATGTTTTTTTGAATAAGTGGAATAACTACCGAAAGGGGGCTCAGAAAAGAAATTCAAGGGCACCATTGTGTTTAGACATAAGTTTTATCCTAAACATGACATAACCTTTTTTGGTTCATACCATTTGTGAAAAATTCATCATGGATGTAAATAAATAAATTAATTAAAATAATTAATTTGTTTTATTATTTTTGACACATCGACTGATTTATCATTTAAGTATACAAATATAGGATTTCCTCAAGTATGATTTCTCAAAACCTGGACATTCAAAAAACTATTAGAGATATTTCTATGTGAACAATGATGGATTGGGATCAGATCGTTGATCGTTGTGCCAATAAAGTTCCTGAATATCATAAATGATAACAACATAATAGTTATTCATCAATGATTGATCCAAACCCCATGTAGGATGTTTGAGTTTGTGTTTTTCATCCCATTTCTTAGTCCTTGGTGAAAGCGTCTCAATTACAAAAAACATAATTGATACACACATCATTAGTAGAATTACATTGGTGGAATTATGTTATTTATTTATTGATTTATCCCTCTTTGTTATTATCCTTCTATGAAAAAATATCAAGTCCAAATGAACAATAATTGAGGTTTATTCCTCAAGTTTTGTGTATTTTGGATTTCTTCCCCCATTCTCTGTATGTTCATTGCAACCATTTTCTTTTGGCCCATGGTTTGATGAATACCTGATATTTGATCGTTGAATGACCGTTCATCAATGCAGTGGATCAATACCATGGGTGCAGTTCATGATCGGTGGTGTGATCAAGGTGTGAAGACAATGTCACTTGACTAGAGGTGGATCAGAATATATTTTTAGTATATATTCATCCTATTTTTGATGCAGGGTGATGGATGGCTCGAGGGTGGTGATTTTTGAGTGGATTTGAACCCGAATTCGAGAAATCAGGGATAGAAAGGGTTGGTTAACCCTAGATTTATAGATTATGATTAGATCAGTTGTTCTGAAGATGCACATATCAATGTGGAAGAGAACCCAAGGGTTCTAAAAAATTATGAGCAGCACGGCATGTAATATGGTGTTACGCACCTTTTGGACCCCCTAGATACAGTGTTAAGGGACTGGATGAAGTTAAATATCACACATCGTGTGGCTCTGTTATACTCTATGTGACCCCTCCATGATAGCTCAACATGTAGTTCAAGAAGTACATAGACACGAGATAAAGTATATAGCCAGTGGAATGTTGTGAACTTGGAAACAGACATGACCTAGTGTACATGGGTCAGTGCATATACATGGCCATTGTACATGGGCACGAATAGGTGAAACATTTAGGGTTTCATGTATCTCTACACACCATATACTCATTCTACACACTATGTATCATGATACTTACATGCTTTTTGAAGATATTCCACATGGGCAGACTTGGTGATAGCTGGACACGTCGTGTACCCTATGGTACACACCATTTACCCCCTTCAAGAGTTTTTGTAGCTCCTCATTTCCCCAGTTTTTACCAGAATAGGTTGAGTTTGTTCCCTTGGTCCTTTACCATGAGGGTAAATTGAAACATTGCATACCTATCATAGTATTTTCATCCTATATAGAGAATGATTCTCAGATAGAGTTATGGTGTCCCTCTGTGAGACTGAAGTGTGATCTTGTATCTTCCTTGTTCCCTAGATGGGGATTTTGGAATCAGTGTAACCTCCTTTGGAAGGGAATTGATCCTCTATATAGCAGTATGTATTGGTAGGGTTTGTATTATCATTGGCATATGATCCCCTACATAGCGTGTTGATACTGATTGGGTTCACAGTGTCCCCCGGTGGTTCTAAGTGTGACCCCCTATCTGAGTATCATGGTATTTTTATACGAGTGATCATTATTAGTTGGTGACTGATGATTTATACCTATTTGTGGAGTGTCTCCAATTATATCATGGTTTGTTGAGTAGACTCTCCCATAATGAGTGTTGCTTCGAGCAGAATCTTGTAGCTGGTAGTTTGTTATGACAACCAGGTTATGTGATGTCTTTCCTAAGTATATATAAGCATTTCTATTATGAATTGATTGTTATATCTTGTATTGATATTACTATACTCAGTGCATCATATTTAGTGTTTTGAGGTGTCTTAGTGAGTATTGTTATACTCACCCCTACATGGTATTTTATCACATGTGTTATGTCTTATGGAAACTATAACCATTTTGACGGTGTCCTAGGAGGATATGGAGTGGGTGGAGCATATATAGATATAGTCAGACCTAGGTGGTTATTGGGAGCTTACATTTGATTTTATTACTCACCCTTGGAGTAGGTTGGACTCTTTACAGTTTTTGGTTCTCCTTGTATATGACCCATTTTTTTCTTTCAGTACTTTAATATCATACCCTATTGTGGGATATTAGATGTATTCATGAAATGTTTTAATTGTTTTTCATTTTATGTGGACTTGGAGATGTGTTCATGTGTATAGGTACTTTAGGCTAATGCCTTCCATTTTGAAATATGCCTACTCAGCACTAGTTTCCAGCCCTGACTTATTGGATACGGGCTTGGGGTAGTCATGGGTAGAACCTCAGAAGGTTGGGTCATGACATGGGGCTTACACCTATGGAGGATTCCCATTTTGGTAAGTATTTTATTGTTATGATGAAATTATCATTACTAACCATGAATCTCACATGATTTATACTCCTTTTCAGAAACAAGAGGAAGTAGAAGATTTGGAAACCCCAAAAACCTCCTTCATCTGCTAGTGGATGTGGGTGAGGATATGGAAGGTAGGTGAATACCTTGTAAGAAAAACTATGTGATTAATCCAGGAAGGATGACCTAATGAGGAACTTTTTCCTCATATACGGGTAGATGTGGATTAAGTTAGGTTGAGGTAGTCTAGAAGAGAGATGGGTCTTAGGTGTTCCTATCACCTCTATTGTATTCAAACCCCAGGGGTTAGGGATTATATATCCATATGGATGAAGCCCAATTCTTTTCACATTTTTGGTTTCATACATTCTATCCCGGTCTAAGAATCCATCCTTCATGATATTTAAGGTTGGGATACTCATTACTGTGGGAATTTATAATTCATAACATTCTGAGAATCCTATATATTGGGTAGCATAAATATGTGACTTCCAGTACCATGGTAATGTATAATTGAGAGGATGGAGGCCTTCTCTCCTGGGCTCCCCCACCCCCTTTTGCTCTTGTATTCCTAGGGTTTCATTTGGAAACCCTCTAATTCAGGGTCGTAGGCACGTCTAAGCATCATTTCTTCCTTATTTCCTACCTTTCTTCTCATATTTTCACCACCTTCGGCCCCCTTCCATCATGACGGTGCATTTTTCTTGGTGTTTGTCTCACATGATGGATCTATTGGTCCTGATGAAGCTCATCACTTTTAAAGGATCTCTACATTTCTACCCTGCTCTAACCACGTATTCCACAGCGCCTCTCCAGGTCAGATCTGAAGCGATGGATACACTATGGTTTTGGGTTAACCGGTTCAGCGGTCGTGGGTTTTTTAGGCACTCCATGTTTTCAGATACTGGTGTCAACCTCACCGCAATTCCAATGTTCGGATCCCTAGGTCATTCAAATTGATACCCTGACCTCAAGTCCCTCCACTCCTCTCTAAGTCGGATTGGGATCGGTGGTTCCTCATAGGTTTTGGTAGGTAGTATTTTGCAGCTGATGGTACTCTCAACGCGTCCTAGTTCATTTTGTTTTTTTATTTATTTTTTGGTTTCTCTTCTTCTCTCTGAGGTACCATTTAATTTCTTCTTGGGTTTGTTTTGGTTTTGTGGTTTTCTACCCTTTTTTTCAGTTTTGTTGTGGTTTTCTATTCGGTTTTGTTCGACGATGTGGTGTTGTTGTTTCAAGGAGGCTCGAAGGTCTCTGATGGTCTATGATGTTTTTTTGTGTGTTCTAACAGCGATTTTGAAAGTGTTTTTTGGACAGGATGAAAATTTTGTGTTACATAATGATGTTGGTTAGCTACTTCGATGGAATCCTCTGGGATATGATGATTGGTGCGGTGGACGGCGACCCCGACGGTGGTGATGATAGCGACGACGACAATGGGTTAATGATGATGGTATGAGGTGATGGTTCTTTGGCTGACAGACCTAGATTGCGATTGTCTTTGGTTGTGTGAATTATCTGGGTTTTTGATTTTCAAATTTATAATTCGGACATCTTTCGTTTTTTACCCCTTCAGTTACCACTTATCCTTTAAGCGGTTGTTTCCAAAATCAAATAAAAATGAATTTTCAGGCAGAGGACATGATGGTGTGCCCTATGCTCTGATCATACATATCTAGAGGCTTTAAGGGAGGTATTTTATTATTCTCCCTAGGATGAGGGATCTAAGGAATGAAGTGACCTACCATTGGTGATTAGAAAGAAGGATCAAAGGGTGGCTTGACCAGGTGAGGTATGGAAGAGATGGAGAGTGGCCCGCATAGGTTGGCATCAGGTGAGATAGAGGTTATTTCTATAGGGTGGAACTAGGATATTTGAAGGTGATTCACATAGGGTATAACTGGTTGAGATATAGGTTCTTCATGGTGGGTAGACCAGGGTGAGATAATGGTGCTTCACATAGGGTGGACCTAAGTGAGCTGAGGGTGCTTCATGCTAGGTGGACCTAGGAAAACTGGGAGTGCTTCATGCAAGGTGGACCTGGGAAATCTAAAGATAACTTTGGGAAATGAAAACCCTAGGAAAAATTCTTGGGAGATGCCTTGATCTAATCTCCAATGGTATCTTTAGGTTTCATTAGATAATTGGTTCTCAAGTTTTGATCTGTAGTAGTTTTGACTAGGGGGATGGTTCCTCTAAAGGTTCTTGGTATTATAATACTTGAGGGACCTCAATCCATAGACTTTTTCTAATTCCATATTTTTTTGTAGTATTAGGGAACTACTTAAGGGATTTTAGGACTTCGGGGAGAGGCTTGGTAAAGAAGAGATTTAAGTGGTCATTTCATATTTTAGTTGGGTCAAATGAGGATCCCAAATATCCTATTTATAGGAAAAACGTGGGACCCTAGGAGAAGGAGGTCATCCAAATAGGTCCATCACACTGGTGTCTCATATAGAACCCTCGCACAGGTATTAGCTTCTAATTTCGATCCACACAATTTAGGATTGTATGATCCTCTTTGTTTGCAGGTGGGGTCTACATGGGTTGACTTAGGTGAGTTCTTTGACTCCCCTTTTCTTCTCTACTACATGTGGTATTTTCACCTAGATCTTCTCATTTTTGTGTAAAAAACGAGATTTAACATATATATAAATATATTTAAAGAAATAATATGGTATTTATGATAGAATTATTATTTTAGAAAGATAAAATAATATTTACCTTTTTTCTATAGTGGCCATTGAAAAATGTAAACGTTACTCATGCGTATGTATGGTCTGTCGTCTCCATGATTGTAACATAGTTCATTTCTCATAACCATATTCCATGGTTAGTTTTTAAATTATATTTGATATATAAAATTTATAATTATGTCAGTATTATTATCTTTTAGATGATGGAATAATGACCACTTTGACCATAGTCAACCTATCGAAGTCATTTTGGACATATGAGCTGAATATAACAAAAATATTGAATGTGAACTTAATTGATTGATTAATTGATTATAACAAGGTAAAAATGAATAATAAACCAAAAAAATGTTATTAAGAAAGAAAATAATTAACATAATCTTATTATCTAGGAATATAAATAACAAATGTGATGATTCTAACTCAAGTTAAGGGATTTTATTTTAAAAAACCTCTCTTAAAGTTTCCCTTGTAACTATTTTTCTTCCATGCACATATTTTTAAAAATATATTATTAATGTATTTATATGTACATTAAATAATTATAAAAATACATTTTATGTCTCTTTTGACTTTTTTTCCAGGGTTTTAAAAAGTAATATTTTTACATAATGTTTTGAATCTCTTTACCAAATTCAAAGGTATTATTTTATTTTTATATATAAGGTGACAGTGAATTTTCCCACCACCATCACTATTATTTAATATTTTAATTACTTATAATATACCTTGTTTTATTCAAACAAAAAAATATTTCCTAATCTTATAGTTATTTTTAAAATGGTTTTTATAATGGTATTGATATTTAAATGTTTGTAAATGTTTTCTTATGTGTGTAAAGAGTATTTTTATGCGAGTAATGATGAAAAATCAAGATTACATGTTTTATGAATACGTTATTGTTCATGGAAAGTATTTATGGTGATGGTTGGTTCATTTATAAACCATGTAAGGGTGGTTACATTATTAAACAAGGATGGGTGGTTCCATTATAAACCAAGGATGGGTGGGTCTACGATATCCCTCCAATGCATTATGTATGGATATCAACCGCATGGTTATTATATTTGTAAGAGTGATATGAAAAATGATGTCCCAATATAGATATATGTTTTATCTATTATTTCTATGAGTTTTTATAGAAATATTAGGATTTTTCAAGGTAATATAATGATCTTATGTTTAAAGGAAAGTATATGGTAATTTTTAAGGTTGAAAAAAATAACTTCGTGAAATGGTTTTTATGATTTTTTCATGATTTCAAAGAAACCTTAATGAGTTTTTTTTCATTTTAAATTATTATGAAACGTTTTATGAAAGGATTTGGGTAGACAATTTTATTTCATGTGTAATAAAATATTTCTTTAGAATGAAAAGTTTATTTTTGGAAAAGGATAATTTTTATAAGTGTTCATGAAATAATGGTTTATTTCTTTATTTTTATAACCCTTATGATATTTTTGTGCTCATACCATATTTAAAAAAATACATGGTTTTAATGATTATTAAGAACAAGTATAAGGTAAAAAGGAAAATTTTGAAGATGTGTAGTGAAGAAAAATCATGTTTTACTTTAAATGTTTTTTGGGGAAAATTAGATACCAAATAGAAGTTTCCAATTTTTTATATATGGGTTTATTATATAAGGGTTATGACCTAAAACTCTAAAAATAAAAAAATAAAGATACTTGATAATGAAAGCAGCTGAATTCTAGTCTCTAAAAACAAGAATATGTAATGTTTAAGGTCGAGTCCTTACATACTGCCTTTAGATAGATAATAATATTCTCCTTTCCTATTAATGATCTAAGATAAAATTCAATTTATTTGATATTCTTATATTTTTTTAATTGCACAACTATATCTTTTAGTATGGAATTATATTCTACTCTATATTTTCTCATATCTTTAAGTCGTCTCTTTTTTGGAAGAATACTTTATTCTAGTTACTTTACTATAACCATTTTTTTACCAATTTATTATGCTAGTTATTTAAGTGGGTTACTTCCTTTATTTTTATGCCCATATTCTTGATGTCAAATTTTAGGGCTACTTTAAATATTTTAATCCTTTTTATCTAAATGAGTACATCTTTAATAAAATAAAGATTTACTTAGTGTGTGATGTCTTGTTGATACATCTATTTATGCAAGGGTTGGATTTTTTCTTGATTGTTACATGAATAAACTTAATATTGGTGGACTGATTATGCTTCCATATCATCCTTGGATTCCTCATTTATCTATCATTTTATAAGAGGTTCTATAATTATATACTTCCATTTATCTTCCAAAATTGTGTTAAAAAATATATTTACTAATAAAATCAAAAAAATCACCTCAACTAACCAATCAATCTTCTCATGAGCCTTATTCTTAATTTTCTTCTTCTTTCCTTTTTCATGAGGCATTATTCATTTTTTTGGAGATTAATAATTCTTTCTTCATTATTTCAACATTTTTACCACATAACATTTCTAAATTCTTTGATATATTAAAAGTAGTGGTAAAATGGATGAGTTTATTATGAACACAGCTCAATAGAGATATTATTAAGTTATTTCTTGTCATTTCATACATTAATTTTTCATTAGGATTTTTTAGAAATGAATATCTCTGAATAAACTGCATAACTTATACCATCACACCCATAGTTCCATTTTCATGTATGTTTTATCTATTTTGGGTTAATCATTTTATGTATGGTTTCTTTGGGTCTTTTCTTTTGAAATATTGATATTTTGGGATTGAATAAGCTGGTACATATTTGAAGCACAGTTAAGAGAAAATGTGCAGTAACCATTGAGAATCATGCTTTTTTATGGAAATACTACAGAGATTTCATGGTTTGGTGCACAGTTGTGTGATAACATTAGGAGATTGTGGTACCTAAGGTAGTGGACCCAAAGTTCCCACATGTTTAGGTGCATGATTTTTGAAACTATATAGACCGAACTATGTGACATATATCTGTTAATACATAGTTACCCACATGGTTGGAACACAATCTAATAGAATATGTAACAAAATCATATGACCTACGGGGTTTGTAAGTATTTTAATTTCTTGAATTTAACCCTCCCTAATTTTACACATTCCATCCCTCATTTAACCTCAATCTTGACCCTTACATCCCTATACATACATCTCCTCACCATACCTTTCCTATTGAATCATTTTAGTGGTGGGTTTATCCAAGAATCTTTAATAATCCTCCTAGTAAGTGACCCATATCTTCTTTCCTTGGTTTCTCCTATTTTAATTCTTAATAATTCTTCTTCCTGGAGGTTTGGATAACTAAGGGTTGGTCTAAACTAAATTTTACAGCTTTAATTTTGATTTTTTTTGTTTTTTTTTTTGTTTTTTATTTCTCCCATAGGATCTCCTATCTTCTTATGTTATTATTCTCAACCTGTTATTTGTGGTTTCAAGTAAAGGCTAGATGGCTTCATGTTATACATTATTTAATGAATTAGTCATGGTTTATTCCAAAAATAAATGTGTTTTCCAAATTTATTTTATGTGTGTAATGAGTGGTTTCAAAAGGTGATTTGGTGTGTGTGTGTGAAATGGTTATGAAAGGATTTTCTCTTTTTTGATATGATTGGAAATGTTATTCTTGGTATTTAATCATTTCTTGGGATGAAAGAGGATTTGTATGGTTTAAAAAGTGGATAAAGCACATGGAAAACTTGGGTATCTATGATGTAAGGCTAGGACTAGTATGCTAGGAATGCTCCACCCTACCTAGTTATATTATGTTACAACACTAACTAAACTATTAATGAATATGTTGTTTAGTGATGGAACAAGCATGGGAAAAAACTTTCATGTCCATGGAATGATCACCGAGAGTATGTGGATCCTAGGTCCCCACTAACCCTATATACTTAGGTATTTCCCTTGGTGAATTTCTTTTTTACCTATTTTTTTAATTACTCATTCTTTTCTTACATTATAGTAAATTTTAATTATATTTTTAAAATTAATTATTTCCTTTATACCAAAGCTAGAATTATTACTTTTCATATAATGGATATGCATAAAACACTTAATGGGATCCTACAGGGCATGTGATCACATATCCTAAAAACACACAATGGGTGAATCTAGACTTTGTTTTCATAAAATAGTAAAGGAAATTCCTCATATGGTGGTAGTTGATATTATTTAAAATCACTTCTTTTAGGACAGGATATGGTGATAATATAGTAGGTAGTGGCCCTTGGGTCATGTATAGATATTTTTATATCTTCTTTTAGTCACCTTTAGTTTTTTTGGCTATTTTATTCTAGATGTAACTTCTGAACTTGTATATGCTTACTTTTGTTGTATCTCTTATGATGGATGATAGTTATTTTGTGCTATGTGGATGTTTATTTTTTTAGGATGGGGAAATCATTCCCTAATGAGTTCTTTGATGACTAGGAACTAGTTTACAACCCTTGGGGATTAGGAATTCCCTACAGGCTATTACAGGGTTTAGTTTGGGTGTTGGGTTGGATATTATTCCATGAATATTCATGAAAAATGGAATCATAGGAGGTTTTTCCTCTCCTAGGGTCATGATATTTGGGAAGAAGTTTGGATAAATAGGATCTAGTAATGTCGGTGCTTGTGGTTCTAGTTGTGAGTAGGGTGTCTGGGAAACACACCTCATAAAAGGATTTGAGTCACCATGGTATGTTAAGAATTTGGTTTGAATCCTCCCTATGGTGTAATGAATAGGATATTGTATGGGAATAGAAACCAAGGTAGGGAAGAGTGTTTTGATTTTTTTTGGTTTCCTTGTGATTTTTGTGAATTATTTTTTTTCATTTATTTTATTTCATGTCATTTTATGTATTGGTGGTTTTCCTTTTTGGTTGTTTTGACTTGTGTAGTATCATTACTCCCTAGTGACCTCATATATATTCAGGGAGGAGGCTAGAGAGAACTCTCTATATGATAACCCACTAGTAGATTAGAGAGTTATTAAGGAAGTGGTTCGGGATGTCTGAGTCATAGATTAGGGAGTGGGATCTGGCCCTACTTAGCTCATAGAAGCTAAATCAGGACCAAATAATTAATGGACTCATCATTCCCTCAATAATAATCCCCATTCCTTCCTGGGAAGCACTGATCCCTAATAAGAAGAAGGTTGGGTAGAGAAAATTGAGAGGATATTTCATTTTTTTGGGACTCATGAAGTCATTAAATATGAGTGTGTTGTGTTTATGTTGTAGGTCCCTAGTCATAGGTAGTTGGATACAATATTTTAGGTTTATTAGAATTAGAAAATGGGATCTAATAGACCTGGGCCATTTTTAAAAGGAAATTATACCCTGAGACTTTATCTCCCACCAAGCCCTATGAGTTCTTGTACCTTCATAAATGGGGCCATTCAGTGATAGAGTACATCAACTACTTTGAAGAGTTAGTACTTTTTTCTTTTGATTTGATCACCAATGAATAGATGAAATATAAATGGTTTAGAATGGGTATATAGTCCATTATTCAATTTCAGGACTTCTTGTTTAAGATGAAGATATGTAATGAGGAGGTTTTCTAATATTTGATGGTTGATATCGGCCGGAAAAAAATGTCATGTAAAGATCCAATTTTCTCATATATAAATATTACATCTTAATATATTAATATTCATTATATAACATGATTATAAACACTAGAATTTTTTTATAGTGCCTTTTGAAACTCGGACATGTAAAAAATAGGTCTATAAGTGAGCTACACCATCTCCCACTATATTCTTAATAACTAGAAACCTTCTTAGAAATATTATACATAACACATTTCATCATAAAATGGGAAAAAACATAGGAAAGAGTGAGATAAAATTCTTAGTAAGGGTAAAAAAGGGAGATATAAACATAGCATGAGAATAAGGGTGTGATAACATGAGAATAACATTTGAAAATCGTACCCTTCATATCATAGATCATAAATTTGAGTCATGGTATAAATCATGGAATTTCATAAGACATGAATCATAATAGAGTCAAAAACATGAACCATGATAACATGACATTGGAATAAGGAATAATATTTGTTGCATACATATAATTTTATAACATTGTGAACATGTATAATTATAAATAGGTTCACTCATTAAGTTAAGGACATGAAATCAAGACATCGCATAAACTTATGGACATGAAACCAGGTCCATGCATAACTTTAAGAACATGAAATACAGGTCCATGCATAAAACTATGAATATGTAATCAGTTCCATGCATAACATTGTATAAATTTAATTAGTTCAATGCATGTCATATTTACTCATGATTTATCAATATTTACCCAATGTATTGGAGGGAGATACAGGTCCCACCCATCACATAATTAAAATCATAAATATTTGTTCTAAAATATCATAAAACATTTATTATATTGGAACCCATGAAAATAAATGGGTTTCATAAACATTTCATCATAATATAACCTATTGAAAATAAAAAAAAATCATAATCATTTTATCATTTCATTAAAACATAACCTGTAAAAAATAATTAGGTTTCATAAGAACCGTGTCATCATATAAAAAAAAATTAGATAAATAATAATAATGTCATTTTTGTATCATATCCACATTAAATCATTAATAACATCAAAGGATTTCATCTTAGATATAAAATTATTTTGTAAGAAAAATCACTTGGAAGGTTTCTTGAGAATGATATACTTTCTTTGAAAATCATATTTTTAGAAATAAAAATTCATGAAATATTTTGGAAATAGTTTTATTTGTAAATAAAATTAAAAACATACAAATTAATCTTTATAGAAAATAATGCACACGAATTTGGAATAAAAACTAATGTCGTACATGTTAAAACAAATATTCCTTTCACATTTTTAGTAAAATAAAAACGAGCCTTGTTTAAAAAAAGACTTGAAGATTTATTTCAATTTTTTTGTAAAAAGTAAAATATGAGTGAAAATGTATTTAATAAATCATTTAAATAATTTTTTAAAAAAATATTTTTTTAGAAAATACGATTTTGGAAGAAAAACGGATTTTCAACTGAAGAGAGAAACAAAGAAGATTTTTCTTATAAAAAATTATTTTGACTTCTTGAGTAAATAAAGAGGGTAAAATAAAAGGAAAAAATTTATTCTAATGACATAACCCAAATGATGATAAGATCAATGTGTTTATTTATTATTATATCATATTATTTCATCATCGAAAACATATTCATAAACAATCATGATAAACGATGAGATTGTTCTATAAATCCATTGTAACATTGAATTATAACCCCATGAATGAAATACCCTCAAATGGACATTTTAATCCCAATAATTTTTATGAGAATAATAATAAAATACATTTATGGGTAGTATATACACCATATAAAAGAAAATTGTGGTAAATATGACATTTGTGTTATAGAAAATAAAAGTGAGGCGGAAATCCCTTAACTTAAGTCTTGAATTCCTTTGTACATGATAAAAACTAATTTATAATAAATATAATTTTATTATAAATATATTTAATAACCATACTTATATATATCATACAACATATTATTTATTTATGAAATTTTATGACATGTTTATAAATAATTCCTTATTAAAATCATATTTCAAATAATAACCGCTTTTTTTCATGTATATTTTGATTTGTTATTTTTGGTCCTATTATTTCGATCATGGTTAAATAATATATAAAATTATAACCATGACATAAATATCATATATATTAATTATATATTTATTTATATTAATCCATAAAATTTGGAGATATAAAATGAAATACACCGTTAATAGAGAGGGTGGTCCGTACATACACATAAAAGTTGTTTCCATTTTCTCGATAGATGAAATGAAATAAGGGTAGATAATATAATACCATTTAATAAAAAAGATTTAATGTCATATATATATATATATATATATATATCACATATGATAATTAAATTCATCATTATTACCTTCCATGTAAAGCGTGAATGAACCACATCATTTCGCGAGGTGGTAGTTCATTGTAAACATGAGCGAAGTTATCGTATTCCCATAGAATATAAATTAAAAGGTTTTATGTGATATTATAATTTAATAAGTATAATAATATCATACATATAATATATAAACATTTAATATATCATTATACCCAACCGATAAAGGTGGTGATGAAAAACAAATAAAATCAGTTCTTGAGACTGTAGTCCACCATACACACAAATAATGATTTAGTACCCTATTTTATAGATGAGGAAAAGGAATTAGGTTATTAAATTAAAATAATAAAATCTGGGTATATTTAATATATTGATTTTATTATATCAACATGGTTTAATAATAATTTAAGGGGGTGTAGGAAAAAATAAAATAAAATGCTCATTTAGGGATATCACCTATTCTTCAAGAAAATTATATTGGTTTGCACCAAAAGAATTATTAGGTTGTATTTATAACCAAAATAAGGATTATAATATGATAATAGAGAATAAAAAACTTTATTTGGTCAGGTATTTTATGAATCAATGGGTTTTGGAAGTGTGAAGTGGACAGGAGAGGGGTGGACCTTTATAAATGGGGTGAGTGGAACACTTGTAATTTTTAAAAAGAAAACAATGCACCCATGTTTTTAACATTCCAAAAGGATAAAAAATATTTAATTCCTGATAATATAAAGTATAATCTTGAAATATGGATATAAAATGTGTGGTGGAAAATTTTTTGGTCATTTTTAACCCTTATCTTTTTAGTTTACCCCCTAGTAAACCAACTTTTACCTTAATAATGATAAATGATTTTTACTATTTTTATAATTGATTATGGTCCAAAATTAATTTGGACTTATTAGATAATATAAATTATTATGAATAAATATATGTAATCCATTTTTCAAGATTCAAATCATATAAGTTTCGTAATTTAATTAAAATTAAACCCACAGATGCGACGAGAAAGTGGGTTTTCGAAGAGAAAAAAGTAGAGAAAGTTTTAATATAAAAAATCCAAATGAAATTGATTGAAAATTAGTTATTACTAATAATATTTCTAAGTTTAATTTCTAGTTTATAATATTCATGATTAAATAATAATATTAATAATATATCATGATGTGTCAAAACTCAGTGTCATGTGTAATGCAAGTTAAACTTAGTGTTGCATATACCACAAGCTATCAAAGAAATTTAATTTATATGAAAAAAATAATTTATAAAAATTGAAGGTGTTAACTTCTACACACTTTAAATAAATTTAAACCTTAAAATTATTCAAAATATTACAAAAAATGAGGGTACATATGCCTCATTATTACCTCAGGTTCCCTTGTAGCTTCTTCAAATTGGTGGTTTTCCATAAAATTAGACCAAGTGAGTAGTCCAGTTTTATAGAAATTTTTATATAATATCTATAATATCCACCAATTTTTTATCTTAATAAATATATTTCTCTAGTTGTACAACCTCTGAGTTTAGTACATGTGAAGGATCAGGTATGTATCTTCTCAAGAGAGACACATGGAACACATCGTGGACTTAAGAGAAGTTCGATGGAAATTTCATGTGATAATTTATGATAGTGATAAAATAAATAATTTAAAAGAGATTGATATATATAGGTATTATTTTAAATTTCTTCCTGAATATCATAAATTTATTCCATGGATAAATTATTAGAAAATCATTATCACTAACTTCAAATTTCAGATCACACTGGTGATTATCAGCATAACTCTTCTACGGACATTGTGCTATCGTTATGTGTTGTTGAATGAATCTAACATTCCATAAAATTTCTTTAGCTATCTCAGGTCCCAATAGTTTTCTTTATTCAAATTCATTATTGTAAGTTGGATTTCTATAGTTCTTTCTTTAAATATATTCATAAATATTCATCTAAATGAACAATTGAATGATATTGTTGTATGAAAACTCAACTATAGGAATGTGTTACTCCCAAACACCTTTAAAATATAGAGAAAAAGATATAAACATATCCTCTAAGTTTTTAAGTGTTATATCAGGATGACTAGTAGTCTGAGGACGATACACAGTTCTAAAACTCAACTCTCTATCAAGAACTTGTTGAATAATTCACTAGAATTTGAGGTAAACCTCAAATCATGATCAGACACAATTTATTATGGTACTTCATACAACATTACCATTTTCTTAATGTATATCATGGAAATATTATACAAATATAAATCTTCTCTATTATAAATGATGTTTTCTAGAATTTTAAGTAAATTGACTATAACCCATACAACATTATTCCATTTAAATGTTTTGGGGAGTATGATAGAAAAATCCATGGTAATGTTTTTCTATTTCCATTTTGGTATGGTAAATGGAAGTAACATACCCTTAAACATTTTTCTCTCATTCTTAATTTGAAAACATACCATGTATCGAGATACAAAATCTAAAATATCTCTCTTCATGAAATCACACTAAAAATACTCTTTCAAATCTCTATACATCTTAAAACTTCTGGGATGAATAGATAATGAAGATCTATGTTCTTACTAAAGTAAATCCTTATTAAAATATGGTATTTATGGGATACATAAATGGTTCTTGGATATTTTTATTCCATCATGATCAAGGTTAAACTTAGGAATATTTATAAAATTCCTTTATATCTCTACATCTTCTTTTTGTTCCTCTTTAATATTCACTTGGATATATGGTTGAATATTCAATTGAACAAGATAAGATTTATCCCCTTCCTTTAGAATTTCCATATCTATACATTGAAAATTAAAAAAAAAATATTGGATCTTTTGTGATCCTCATCATGGATAAGCTAGAATGATTCTTTCGACTCAAAGCATCACCCACCTTGTTCACTTTCTTAGGGTGGTAATTTATTGAGCAGTCATAGTCATTAATAAGATCTAACCATATTCTCTAGTGCATATTCATCTCTTTCTATATGAATATATATTTTAAACTTTTGTGATTAGTATATATATCACACTTTTATCCATAATGATAATGCCTCCATATCTTTGATGAAAAAATACTGCTACTAACTCTAAATCACATGTTGAGTAAATTTTCTCATGAACCTTTAATTTTTGTGAGCCATAAGCTATAACCATGTAATTATGCATAAGAAATCATCACATTCCATTCATGGAAATCAAATTATATATTAAAACCCTTTATTCACCACATTTTAAGGTATGCATAGTTGCACTGGCTAATATTCTATTTAGTTTCATGAAATTTTCCTCACATTCATCTGTCTAGAGGAGCTTGGGTCCCTTATAAGTTAACTTGGTGAGTGCATTGGATAGTTGTGAGAAATTATCCACAAATCATCAGTAATATTCATCTAAA
This sequence comes from Viscum album, assembly GCA_963277665.1. Lineage (NCBI taxonomy): Eukaryota > Viridiplantae > Streptophyta > Magnoliopsida > Santalales > Viscaceae > Viscum > Viscum album. The sequence goes on from OY728162.1 coordinate 1,151,663,022, forward strand.
CCAAGAAAAATTATGGATTTTAGTCAATATGGTTAGTCTGATTAAACATTAAACAGCCCTCATCGTTGATGGATATATAGATATACCCTCTCTTAAGATTATATAGCTCAAAAATGAAACCTTTACAACCAAAATTTACACTTTTTAATTTTTTTGTATAGTTTTTCATACCTTAGGTTATTTAGTACAATTCTCAAGTGATCTTTAGGATCTTCAATTATATTTGAATAGATAATAATATCATCTATAAATACTACTACAAAATGATAAAGGTAATCTCTAAAGATACTATTAAATAAATCTATAAATATATTGGGGGTATCAGCAAGAAAAAATAGAATCACTATATATTCATATTTTCTATAACTTGTACGAAATGTTGTCTTATGTATATCCTTCTTCTTGTACCTAAATTTATAATATCTAGAATGAAATACAATCTTGTAAAACTATTGAGATCCAAATAGTTAATCAAATAGCTCATCAATATGGGGCATAAGATACTTGTCCTTGATTGGGATCTTGGTCAGCTCTGGATAAGCAATGCAATGTCACATAAATATATCTTTATTTAAAAAAAAGAATAGTTTTACCCCATGGTGACACACTTCGAGGAATGAATCCCTTTCCAAGGATCTCCTAGAGTCACCTATTAAATTTTTACAAATCAATTTGGGCCATTATATATAGAGTCGTTGAAATTATTGTAGTTCCAGGAGTGAGTTTTATTGAAAACTCAACTCCCTAATTTTCTTGAAGGCTATAAAAATCTTCCAAAAAGTCGTTAAAATAATCAAAATAGGCATGCCATAAATTTTTGAGTTTCTCCCCAAACATCTGAGATAAAACCCTCTTTTAAATAGTAATAAAAATCCAAACAATGGATAAAGTTTTCATTAGAATTTCATATTTATCATCACACTGATGGATGATCATAGGTTGGTTTGTAATATCAAATGTGACTTCCATTACTCAAAACATAATGTGAGATTTATGTAGATAAATCCAATTTATTTTTAAGATAACATCAAATTCCACCAGAGGGATAATGATTAGATTTATAGAAAACATATTCTCACAAAATTCAACCAGAGAGGAGTCATATATTTGAGATGAAATCAACACACCATTATGGATTTTCAATCTAAATTCTACATCTAATAATATGGGTGGAAACTTGAGACCTTTATAAATCACTTTAGATATACAATAATGGGTAGATCTGGATTCAAATAATATGTTATCATTTCTAGAGTGGATGGTAAGTGTACCTTTTACCAAATTATTATCTCACCCCTTATTAGAAATAGTGATCACATGAAATTTTCCTTTATCTCATGGATTATGAGGAAAGTAGCATTGATCTTCATAATTAACCTTTAGATTTTTTCATTGGCTATCATAATTCCCATACTCCTTTCATTTGAAACATTGGAGTGCCGGTGGTTCATTCTATTGAGCAATCTCTCTATTCATTTGGACTATTCACACTACTTCTATATTTTTTCACAATGTCTAGGATTCCTACACTTAAAACATACTTTTCCCTTTTAATAACTCGCCTCAGTTATCTTTCCCACATTTTTTGAATATTGGAGTTTGAAACTTTTTATTCCTTCCATGTGACATATCATTGGAACTTCCATGTAACCCTATATTCCTTTTCTTATTAAAACCATGAGATTGATGGGTAACCCCAATATCTATTTCCACTTTGATAGAATAGTGAATTATTTCCTCATAGCTACCGAAGTCTATTTTGGACAACCCCCTTTCAATACTTGGTTTTAAGCCACTGAAGAATCGATCAACCTTACTTTCAGGTTTAATGATAGTACTGGAAGCGTAACTCACAAGTGTTATAAAATTTTCCTCATAGGTAACAATGTATTCATTATCCTTCTTCTTTAACTTAAGGAATTACTTTCCCATTTTCATGTGAAGAATATAATGAAATTACTTATTGAAAAAATATGCTCTTAAACTCATCCCACTCTATGGAGTTAATTTTATCATGTTACCCTGAATTCTTGATAAGATTCCACTATTGATCTTCTTCACCTTCCAAATGATAGACAACCAAAAAAATATTTTTTCATGTTTCAAACATTGGAGAATGGAAAATATATTTTCAGTGGTGTTGATCCATTCCTTAGTAGCTAGCAGATCAGCTGAACCAATGAAAGATGGTGGATGTTTACTCATGAAGGAATCAATATAACCTTGTTCTTTGCTTTTCTCATATGGATGTTCAACATGATTTATGGCTTGATAAAGTGGTATAATCATAGAACAATATTTTTCATTCTATAACCCATGACATTTGGATGATCAGGAGGACATACATTTCATTATCCATCACACTCACCATTAACATGGTTCCTTTGAGTTTTATCCATTGAATAAAACTAAAAAAGCATAGTGTAATAAACAATAACCATAGTGGGCAACCACATAATCATGGAAAATAACATAAATGATGTATAAATCATAACTCCTTCTTTTTAATATATTAAACCTTCATTTTATCATAGGTCATTTATAGTCATTATCTATTTAAATCCTTCGTGATGGTTTAGTAAGAGTTATTGAATTTCCAAATCTTATCCCCCAAGAGTGTCAACTAGGTGTGTAGCAAGGCTCATTGTCTTATACCAGGTGATGATTGAGTCTATGTGAATGCACCATTTTTGAAGTTATTTCCCATAGGAACCTCTATTATAGATACACATCCACTTGTATTATCCAGATATAGATATAATTTCTTAGAAACCACTCACTATATCCTTTATCAAAATTCCAGAACATTTTTCTATAGTTTTACTCATCCTTAGTCTTATCCTTAGACATATCCCTAGGCATATCCTTATAAATATCCCTAGGAATCTCACTAAAATTTTCTCATTATAGTTTACAATGTTTAACTAAACCTTTATATGGTATCAACTGTAATGATCCAAACTTATAATATATAAATATTACATCTTAATATACGAATATTAATTATATAACATAAGGATCCATGATAGAATTAGTTAGATCAAATGTCTTTGGAAGCATGGACATGTAAATAATTGGTCCAAAAGTGAGTTTCATCATCTCCCACTATGTTATTTATAACTAGAAACCTTCATATACAAATTATACATAACACCTTTCATTATAACTGGGGAAACATAATAAAGGGTGATCTTAGATGCTTAGTAAGGGTAAACATGGGAGATATCAATATATCATGATCATAAGGGTATGATAACATGAGAATAACATTTGAAAAATATTCCCTAGATATCATAGATCATAATATTAAGTCCTAGAATAAATCATGGAATTTCATAAGACATGAATCATAATTGATTCGAAGATCATGAACCATGAGAACATAACATTGGCATAAGGCATATATTTGTGGCATACAGATAATCTTATAACGTCATGAGCATGTATAATTAAAAACATGTTCCCTTATTAAGTTAAGGACCTAAAATCAGACCCTCACATAAACATATGGACATGAAACTGGGTCCACAAAAAACCTTATGGACATAAAATATAGGTCCATAAAAACACTATTAATAAGTAATCAGTTTTACATATAACATTGTGAACATGTCATTAGGTTAATGCATATCATATTTACTCATGATTTATCCATATTTACCCAATGCATTGGAGGGAGATATAGGTTTCACTCGTCACATAATTAAAACCATACATATATATGCCACAAGATCATAAAATATTCATCATATCATAACCCATGAAAATAAATGGGTTTCATAAACATTCCATCATAACATAACCTTTGGAAAAGAAACATGCATCACAATCATTCCATCATTTCATCAAAGAATAAACCATGGAAAAGAAGTGGGTTCCATAAGTATCATGTCATAATAATAATAAACCATTCAAATATATAATATGAATGGTATCCCTGGATAATATCCTCAATAAATTATAAGTAAAATCAAATGATACGATTATATATAGAAAACGATTTTTGTAAAAAAATCGCATAGAAATTTTCTTAAGAAAAGCATCCTTTCTTTGAAAATCAAATTTTTAAAATTAAAAATTCATAAAATATTTTAGAAATATTTTTCCTTGTATATAAACTTAAAAAATTATAATTTAATCTTCAAAAAAAATAATGTTCATGATTTTAGGAAATTTTGTTCATATCATTCACGCTAAAACAAATATTCCTTTCACAGTTTCAGTAAAATCCAAAAGTTCATTTTTTGGAAAATGACATGAAAATTAATTTCAATTTTTTTTAAAAAAATAAATTGTCAAAACATTATTTAATAAATCATTTATATAATGTTAAAAACGTTTTTTTTAATTAAGAAAACATTATTTTGGGAAAAACTGGGTTTTCAACTAAAGAGAGAAAAAAACGATTTTTCTTTAAAACATTATTTTTAACTCTTGAGTAAATAAAGAGGGTAAAAATGTAGGGAAAAGTTTATGATAATGAAATAATTATATTATAAGAACATTTATGAGTTTCCTGATAGATGGATCATAATATTTATTCATAGGAAACATATTCATATATAATCTTGATAAATGATGAGATTGCATTATAAAACCATTACCAATTTGGTAATATTGAATCATAATACCCATGAAAGAAAGATCCTAAAATTTATATGTAAATACTAATAATTTTTAGGATAATAATCATAAAATCCATTTATCAGTAGTATAGACACCACATAAAATGAACATGTGGTGAATATGGCATGTGTCTCATAGAAAATAAAAGTGAGACGGAAATCCCTTACCTTAAATATCAACTTCCTTCATACACATTTGAAGATACTATATAATAAATATAAGTTTAATATATATCTATTTAAGAACCATACTTACATATGAAATTCCATATATTATTTACTTATGACCTTTTATTGTCTGGTTATTAATAATTCTTTATTAAAATCATGTTTCAGCTAATAAATGCTTTGTATTTCGTGTATGTTTTGATTTGTTATTTTCTATACTCATACATTGATCATGGTTACATCATATATATATTGAAAACCATTATATAAATATCATATATATTCATTATATATGTATTTATAGTGATCCATAAAAGTTATAAATAAAAATGAAATACATTGTTTATAGAAAAGCTAGGTCGTATGTACGCATGAATAATGTTTCAATTTTCTTGAAGGGTGAAATGAAAGACGATTAAATAATATATTAACATTATAGAATAATTTTTATATCATATATATAATATATTTTCACTAAACCCATCCTTATTACCTTTTATTTGAAATATTAATGAATCACATTGCTTTGTGAGACAGTAGTCCACCATACATTCAAACAACATTATAGTATTCCCACAGAATGTAAACTAAGAAGGTATATTTCATATGATAATATATTAAGTATAATAATTTCATAAATATAATATATAATAATTTAATCCATCATTATATCCATCTTTGACAGTTGGTGTTGGAAAACTAATAACTTTGGTTTGTAAGGCGGTAGTCCGCCACACACACGAATAATGATTTCATACCTTACTTGATGAAAGAAGAGAAGGATTTAGGTTATGAAATTTAAATAATCGCTTATTATTATATATAAGATAATTATTTTATTATATAATCATGTTTTAATAATAATTTAAGGATTTTTAAGAAGAAATAAAATAAAATTCTCGGTTAGGGACGTTACTTCTTCTTCAAACCAATTATTTTGGTTTTCACCAAAAGGCTTATTTAGTTTACTTTATAACCAAAATAAGGCTTATATATTAATAAAAGGGAATTAATTAAGTGGTATTTATAGTTATTTATAAACCAATGTTTTTTATAAGTGTTAATAAGATAGGAGAGGGGTGGCCTTTTATAAGTGATGTGAGTGGAACACTTGTAATATTTGAAAAGAAAAAGATGTGACCATGTTTTCCATACGCCACAAGGACATAAAATGTAAAATTATCCAAAATATAAAATATAATGACGAAAAATTTCCATATAATGAGTTTTTTACAACATTTAGGTCATTTTTATCCCATATTTGTTTAGTTTAACCCCTCGCTAAACTCATTTTTACCTTAACTGCAGTAAATATTTTTTGATGTTTTTACCATTAATTATGGTAAAAATTAATTTGAACTTATTATAAAATATATATTATTATTACTAAACATATTTAATCTATTTTTGAAAATTCAAATCATATAAGTGTAAAATTATAATTTAAAGTAAAACCTACAGATTCGGTGATAAAGTGGGTTTTCAAAGACACAATTTTCATAAGTGAAAAATCATTAATATAAAAAACTCAATATGAAATTAACTACAATGAACTAAATTTGATTATTAGATATATTATTGAACTAATTTTACTTTTAAAACCATATTAAAAAAATTGGGTTTTCTAATGCTTCAATAGAAATGACAATTCTTAATAAAAACTAGTATTTTTAGTTGTTCATCGAATAAGTTATCTTTTTTGAAAATTCTCAAAACTTCAACCTAGTATAATTTTGGAATGCATATTTACAAAATTAAGTTTATTTTATCAAATAAATTTTCTTAAAGTTTCAAAAATGACTTCTTTTATTTGGTCACAAATTGTAATAATTTTTTTTTGAGAAAATAGTCTTTTCCAAACATATGACTTTTCTAAAAATTAAATATTTTTTATAAAAATGTCTTATTTATATAAAAATATGATAATTAATATTTAGAAATTATTTTTTACTTATTATATTTCAATGTTAAAAAAATTGGTTTATAACTTCCATGTTTAAATAATAATATTAATAATCTATCATGGCGAGTTAAAAATCATTGCCATATGTAACACAATATAAAATCAGAGTTACATGTAATTAAATCTATAAAATAAATTTTATTTATTTGAAAAAAAATAATTCATAAAAAAATTAGTTTTGACATGTCAAGTTTGACTGTGATTCTTCTAGCATGACTAAAGAGTGAGATTAGATCATCTAAAAAGTAGATGAAGCATAAAGGGAAAGGTAAGAAGGGTGACAGTAGCTCAGGATACCCACCCCATCTGCCTTTATCAGTAGCTACAGCTACAGGTGATGAGTCTGTGGTGTTTAATAGTTATGGTAAGATCAGTAACATTTATTCCACATTTTCTATCCCACTCATAGCATGCCATCTTTGTGGATGCATGGGACACCAACAAAAGTTTTATAGGAATTCTCTACCTTCTTAGAGTGGTGTGGGTTAATCAACCCCTAAATAGATAATAGATCAAACGTAAAGAATAAAGGGATATTAGAACTCAATATGGTGGGTGTGATAGAAAGGATAGATCTTATTATTGGAAGAGTCAAGATAAGTTAGAGCCATTGGTTAGCAATTGACCTCAATAACAAGTAGAGATGAAGCATGTACATGTAATTGATTAAGAACTGGTGGAATCTGATGGAATCCCCATGATAGTTAAAAGGTAGTATTATTATTACATAATCCATAGTAACTTTTTTTTGTTACATTCACTTTGAAATATTTTATCTCTTCTCACCTTGTGAACTTGTTGAAGCTCCTGACCAAGATTATTTCATATAATATGAAGATAGTTACACCTCTTGGTAAGAGGATGAAGTAGGGTTTCCAATGAATGTTGTGTGTTGTTTCTTTATCAGATGTTTAGTTGAAATAGTAATTTATCATCTTATAAATCGACCTCATTTATGTGATCCTAGGGATAGATTGAATGATTTTATTTAATGGCCTCATCAAATGTTATCATCGAAAGGTGACTCTCACTGCCCAACATGGGAGAAGTAAAGTTTTTCAGGGCGAATGGGATTCATGGTCTGAAAGAGCAGGGTCTATACTTAAAAAGTTGGGTAAGATATAATTTAAGGTAACTTACCACCTATCGGAATTAGATGGGGGATACTTAGGGAGTTTATTTCCTTTTGTGGTTTGTGATTTCCCTAAAGTTTTCCTAAATTCTTTTTTAGGTTTACCACCCTAATGGAATTTGGATTTCACCATTGACCTATTACTTAGTTTATAGCTGATATCTACTACTTATTATTGTATGGAACCCAATGAGTTGATGGAATTAATTATTGAGGTGGATTATTTTGAATATAGTTTATTTATTCATACGAGTGTGTCTCCATGGGATACTCCAGTACTCTTTTCTAAAAAGGTTGATAAATCTCTCCGGTTGTGCATTGATTATCGAAAGCTAAATCAGGTTATGATTAAGAATAAATAACCTTTTACCCAAATTAATGATATTTTTGACCTATAAAAATGGTAGATATGGTTTTCAATGATCTAATTTCATTAAAGGTATCACTAGGTTAGGGTGAGGAAAGCTAACGTCCCCAATGCCACTTTTCAAATAAGGTATAACCACATTGAATATCAAGTAATGATGTTTGGGTAAAAAAATCTCCTAGAGTTTTCATGGATCTAATGAATTGAGTGTTACATAGATACCTCAACTCCTTCGTATTAGTGTTTGTACATGAAATACTATTTTATTATAAATTATTATAGGAGCATGGAAATAATTTGAGATTGTTCTGGGAACATTGAGGGATCATCACTTCTATGAAAATTTTTTGAAGTGTAGTTTCTAGATCCCAGAAGTCATGTTTATGGGTGATGTGATAAAAAAATGTGGGGTATCATTTTACCATGATAAGGTCAAGGAAGTTTCATCATGGGATGATCTATAGAATTTAATTGATATTAGAATTTTTTTGGGCCTATTTGGGTACTATAGGTGGTTCATTAAAGTATTTTCTTGACTCAACTCACCTTTGATGACTCTTACCAGAAAGGGGGAATGTTATCTTGGAGCCCAAAATGATAATAATGATTTTAGGATATCAATTTTTGGTTAAAAATAACCCCTATAAAGATCTTACATAAGGTTGGACATGTTTATGTGGTCTAGTGTGATTTTTTATGTATAGGTTTGGGTTGTGTACTAATTTAGGGAAATGATGTGGTGGAATATGGATCTCACCAACATTGACCACATGAGAAAAATTAACCAACCCATTACCTTGAGCTTGAGGTATTAATTCATGACCTCAAGTGTTAGCATCACTATCTTCCTGGTGAGAGATTCATGGTCTACTAAGATAGTACAATTTTAAGCAATATATTTTCTAATAAATAATTAAATATGAGGTAGTGATGTTTGATGGAGTACCTTCAAGTGTTTTACATTAACATCATCTACACATTGGGTAAGGTAAATTTAGTCACCGATGCTCTAATTAGGAAGTCACAAAATCATACTCTAAAGGATTTTAGTGATGAGTGCAACCTCATGGGAATTTTTTCCAAGATAAACTTAAAAGGAAACGAAGAAATAAAACATCTTTTTTCTAGTATGTATATGATACCTTCTCTTATATATATGATCCATAAATGGAAGATAAATGATGAGTTGTGTTGGAAATCCAATTAGTTTCTAAATGGTGGGGAGATAATCAGCCACTGTTTTATATATTCTAAAGGAGTTCTTTGCTACAAGGGTCATTTTATTGTGCCATTATCTTCAAGGAAGGTGGTGATTCAGAACCTTCACTAGTCTCATTGGGATATACATCATGGTTCCAAAAAGTTGATTTATGATGTGAGTTTATTGTTATTATGGCTATGTATGAGATGGAATATAATTTAATTTATCTCTTGATATTATACTTAGTAGAAGGTTAAAGATGAGCATCAGAGACCCAAAAGTCTACTTCAGCCTCTGCCTATTTCTCCCTAGAAGTGGGATGTGACAGCCATGGATTTTATTATTGGGTTACTTCATACACTCTCAAGATGAAATTCAATTTGGGTGGTCATTGATCATCTGGAAAAATTCACCCACATTATTTCAATCAAGGGAACCACCAAAGTGGAGGAGCTTGGTAGGTTTTATGTCTAGGAGATCATGAGGATTCATGTTGTACCATTAGCTATTATATATTCTAGATACCCTCATATTTCCTACTATTTCTATGAAGGCCTTAAAAAGGAAATGGGATCACTAGGTAATCTTAGAATGATATATCATCCTCAAAAATATGGACAAACTAAGTGGGAAAACCAAATTTTAGAGGACATTTTTTGTGCCTATGTATTGGATTTTTGGTGGTTTATGGGATAACCATCTGGTATTAGTAGAATTTACCTACAATAATAGTCACCAATTCGGGACTATGATGGGTCCCTTTGAAGCCTTATATAGTCATCCATGATGGTTCCCATTATGCTGGAAAAAATTTGGTGAGACTTCTTTAGTTGGACTGAGCATAGTATAGGAAATGACCATAAATATCTAGACAGTCAAGCAATGTTTAATGATATCTTAGAGTCATTACAAGTCTTATTATAATTATGAATGATGAGATTTAGAATTCTCAGTGGGTGGCCATGTGTCTCTAAAGGTGACACATTATTTGGGTTATCACTATCTTTGGAATCAATGGAATTTTATGCTGATGAATGCCAGACTTTTTGAGTTTACTGAGAGTATTATTAAGGTTTTATACCTTTTGGTGTTTCTATCTCAATTGATGTAAATTCATGATTTTTTAACATCTATTAGTTGAAAATTTATAACCTAGATCCTTCCCATGTTCTGATTTGGAATAGAATCGAACTGAAACTTGATTTGTTAGTGACTGAACAACCACTCGAGATTTTTGATTCTAAGGTGAAAGTGATTCAAGTTAAATCCATTAAGTTTGTTTAAATATTATGGAAACATATAAATGAAGAGATTTAAATATAGAAGTATAATTATTGGGTGGAAGAGTAGTGGACTCATTTACATTCTGACTAGACTATGGATTGACATTCCAGGGATGGAAAGGGATATGATGGGGAGAATTGTCACACCCATGGATCCATAGTTAACACAATGATGTTGTTTTGAGGTTATAAACCAAACAACCCCAAAACATCCAATATGGAATTAAACATTTTAGTAACTTAATAAAACATATTAATAAATGAAATAAAGTGAATAATGATAATGGAATCAACATGAAAGAGGATATTAAAAAATTAAATAAATAATATAATTTTATTATTTGGTATTTATTTAACAAACAAAACTAGATGAGACTTAAGGTGATGGGATTTATTTTTAAAATATTGTTTTGAATTTTTCATTCCAACTCTTTTTCTTCCATGTAATTATTATTTTAAATGTTTCATGAATGTTGTTATTTATTTTTAAAAGGTTGATAAAGTACATTTTTTACTATATTTTATTTTCTTTACAAATTTATGAAAAAATAGTTATTTTAATTTATTTCATATGGGTTATTTTTGACTTTTTAAAAAAGTTAAAAAAGAATATTTTTTAACATACCTTGTTTAACTTCCTTTTCACACCATTATAGATATTATTATTTATCAATATTACTATACAAGTTAACATGGTATTTCAAATTATATCTTATTCCATATCTTTTTATAATTTTTCATTTTTAAGAGTTTTCAAAGAAAAAAGATATTTCTCTTAACAATTATGCAAAAAATGAAAGTGATTTTATTATGGTTTCGAGATAGTTTTTTCAAGGGTTTTGTAATGAAATAGTGTAATATTAAAAAAAATCTCATGATATGGTACATTATAATTACATATAGTGATGGGTGAGACTGATATATCTCATGATAATGTGTGATCCCGATATAGATATCTAATGAATTGGGTAATTATTAGTCTCCAATGGTGAAAAAATAAGAGAGATGAATATGTCAGTTACTACTATGAAATTTATTGGGCTTTAGTTATTTCCAACATGAGTTAAACACGAGTGAACACAAGTAATGAGTATGATGATCCAATATACCTATATTATTCTTTCAAAAAGGGTGTTTATATAATTATTTTGATTTTATGAGGTAAGGAAAGTTTATGAACTTTTAAAATTGAAAGGTTTGAAATGTTCTCATGAGTTCCCACATGCCTCAATATAACTTCATGATTTTCTTATAAATAATATTAGTTTCTGAAATTATTTAATCGAGAATAGGTTTATATTATTATGTGTTAATTTTTTATTTATGTTCTAAAAGTTTTATTGGTAAAAAGGTATAAATTTTCAAGGGTTTTCATGTTTTTATTAGACTAATGGGATTCCTTTTATTTTGTTATGTCTCTTACTAAGTTTTTTGTTCTCACACAATGTTTTTAAATGTATTTATTATGATTTGAGGATGATTAGTTACTATATTAATGTAACATTCCATGAAATTAGTTTAAAATAACACCATTTTCAATAACTTGTGTGGCACTCAACACATATATTAAGGTGAACCACAATATACTATAGAAATATTATTATTTAAATATGACCATTATAAACTAGTCATTGGTTTGTATGGTATGAATAAGAATAACCATATTATGAAATATATTTAATAATTTTTCAGTTAACAAAATGAATAATAAATCGTATATTTTTTATTAATTATTTTGAAAAGAAGATAAAATATTTAAAAAGTAAAAAAGAATGATTTCCATATAATTGTTTTTATATACATAATGTATTTTTATATTAATATATTAAAGTCATCACTATTTATAAACGATTATAAACAAATATTTATATTATCTATCCAACTGAATTAATTATTATTCTATTAAATATTTTTATTATGTAAGGAATGAGAATAAAGATATTTCATGCTTCAAAACAACTTTTTTCAAAAAAAAATATTGTATTTTGTGTGCGGGTATTTTAATTAATGCATACAACTTTTATAAATTATTTTTAAAAAAATAGATATAACATTTGAAATAAGAATGTCATAATATTATTAGGATTAGTTTTTGGGACTTTTCTAAAAATATTTATTTTTAAGTGAATAGTAAAAATGCCATTTTTTACAAAAACAAATTACTTTTATTAAAACACGTAATTTATAAGTCCCGTTAGGTTTCTAATTTTTAAATAATATATTTAATAACATAAAAATTATAATTATAATTTACTTTGGTATAACGTTTTTTGGGTTTAAAAACACATTTATCTAAAAAATAGTTTTTCATTGCATTTTGCACATTTATATTAAAATTAATTTCCACCACTTATATAAATTGAATATTGAAAAATGGATCACATGTTTGGAATTATTAAGTTAAAAATTTCAAATTATTTCCCATTTAGTTTTTCTTATAATGAATAATAACCGTGGAAAATTATTATCCCCACTATAAGGGTAAAACTGGAAAAAAAGGTAAAAACTTTGAGATAAGGCCTAAAAATATCCCTAACAAATTTCCTTATTTTATTGGATGAGTTTCTTTCGACCATAAACATTCAATATTAAAAATTTTTGCAATTAATTTCTATTTTCCTTTGATAATAACATTTATATCATTTTATGAAAAGGATAATTACAAAAATGCTACTCTCGTTCTTTTAATTTATATTATGTGTTTTAATTGAGATAAAAATAAGTTACGTATATATATATATATATATAATACTATTTTAAACATAAATAAGTAATTTTTATGATTTTAAATTAATTTTAATTTTTAGTTTTTGTATAATCACCTTAAAATCTTACTCAATGTTGACACATTCTTGTGCAAGCAATAGAAAAATCAGGGTAAATGATTTTAGAAACACTAAAATTAATATGATTTGGAAGAATTATGTCATTAAAAGAATTTAATAGTTAAATATAATGTATAATTAAAGTAAAATTTTTTTATATTCAAATTAAATTTTATATGAATGGGTTTGATGTCAAATTATATGAATAGTCCCAAAATGAATTTGATGATATTTTATGATAAACCATATTTTATTAAGTGGTTTAAAAATAAAATATATATATTTAAAGAGTAAACTTAGTATGTTAAATTTTATAAAATTTCATAAATTTACCATTTTTTATCCACTTTCAACCTTATATTTAAATTTATAACCCTTAAAGAGTGAAAAAAAATTTATCACAATTAAGATTAAAAAGGATTAATGTGAGGGTTAAAACAAAATATAAAGTTTAAAATGTTATATAAAAAGGTCTTTTTTTTAATGTATTTTTACCTTATAATTCCCTAAATTTTAAATAATGGCCATTTGGTTCCACTTTAGATGATTATTATATTTATTATATTCTAATGTTCTTAAAATTTATAATTGTGATACTTCCCTCACTTATAAATGTGAACCTTCTCTCCTCTCTTCCTAACACATTTTTAGAAAAATATCACATAAAATAACATCAAAAACATCTACCCAACATCCCTACTCACATCATATAGTTATTAGTATCACAGTAATTCCAACCTAAGAAGGATTAAGGTGTAATCCAAGGTTGGTTTTCTAATGTAGAGGCATAACTCTTAACTGAGTGTTTCGTGATTAATTATTATTCTACCTCCTTCAAATATTCTTTAAAAAATATGAAATAATAACATAAGTATCTTAAATATAATTAAATTTTATTAATATTAGGCTAAAAACCTTTATCATCTTCATTTCCATCCAATGAGAAATGAAAACATCGCTTGTATATATATAGATTACCACCTCTATGAAGCGATGTGTTTCATTTTTCATAACCACGTCACAAGGATGGTTATTATGATAAATTTAATAAATATATATGATATTAAAGACATAATTATGATTCTTTATATATAATATATTACTTAAGCTCTTACCCTTCCACCCATTATAAATGATAACATTCCCCGTACGTATGTGTGGAATACCACCTCCACAAAGAGATGTGATTCATTTTACATGTATAAATTTCATGGATAATAATAAAACTATATTTAATGAATAAAAAAATAATTATTCCATGATTAATATTCTTTATAATATTTAACCATAACCATTTTAACCATGTTCAACCTACCGAAGTTGTTTTGGGATTATAAACCGAATATCCTCAAAACATACGATATAAATTTTACTTATTTAGTAACTAAATAAGTCATAGTAATAAATGAAATAAAAATATTAATTATAATATAATAAACATGAAAAATTGTATTATTAAATTATATATAAAATAAAATTTTATTATTCCGATACAAGGTAAGGGGTGTCTTAACTCATTTTATTTTCATTAGGTTATATTATTTATTCATTGGGTATGTTATTAAAAATAAATATATGTATGACCTATGATTATTTTATGTTGTACTTAAAAAAATTAGTATTTACGTTTGTTACACATAATAATTTCACTGAGTAATTTTCACTTCAATGTTAGGATCTTTATAAGGGGTTCTCTTCTCTAATATCCTTCCTTGAGACATGTTTCATATTGCACACTATGTTTTCCTTTTAAATAGTGTACTTATTGACTCATGAATATATTTTAATATAATATTTTATATAATTTATTTTATTTATATAACCATATCGTTTTATAACTTTTGATGTAATTTGATTTGAAAGTTACTAAAACAGTAAGGGTTTATGTTTCAATCTCAATTTTAATTAGGATTTCTTATGCTTGAATCTTATTTTTGGGAATTATATAATATTTCTCTCTTAAAACTATTCTATTTTATTCTATACTAGTTATTTCTTGGTTTTAGAATTATTTTTTCCATTTCCCCCATCTTTGGTACTCAAATCCACATAATGGTTATTTATAAGAAAATCCGACCTTATTTCCCCTTTTTTGGTCACTAACTATTCTCTTCCATATCCATATTCTTTATTTTTCATTAATAATTTGTTTTTATATACTTAAATTATTTTAAAGATCAATTGTTTTACTTGAATTTATACTAAAAAGTTTAAAAGGTAACTTTTTAATGTTTTACAAACAATTCATTTTTGACTTTCTTTATAATAGTGTAAAGAGAATCTAATTTTGATCTTTTTAATCATAAAAGGATTTTCCCACTATCATGACACTTATTTATGATTTAGTTTCTTTTCCATGTTTTGATGGTTTTCTAAAATAATATAAATTCCCATTATTCTATAAATATTTAAAATAAAAAGATTACTATTTTTTAAAAATTTTTGAAAGGTATTACAATCTACTTATGTAAATTTTGATCTTCAATTTTAATTTTTATTTAATTATGTATAGTTTAATTTAAATATTATATTGTTTTAAATTATTTAAAAAATAATGTTTTAATTTCCCTATTTACATTTCATAAAAAGTGTTTTGGAAGTGATTTATAACTATTTTTTTGTAAAAGTTTTAAGATAAATTCTTTTTTAAAGTTTCACTTCCATTTTCCTATCCATTTTTTAAAGGAATTATCTTTACTACAACATATTCAATTCTGATGAATTTATGGACATATTTATGTCTAGGTTCTTTATTATCATGGATGTATTCTAAAAAAAATCTAGTATTGACTTAACCATATCCTCATTACTCTATATGATGTACACACCCCATTTTATATAAATTGAATTTGGGTTGTTTACTACTAATCATAACTGGTATATTAATTATATAAACATTTAAAATATATATAATTTTTAATTATATGAAAAATACTATTGACTACTATGGAAGGTTGAATTTATACTAGGTAAATATTGACATTTTGTATGTAATTTCTCTAATATGAATGTTTATTATTATGGTATGTTGATTATATATTGAATGGTTATTATTTTCATTCATATGATTAATTCATTGTAATTATTAAGTGACAGGTATATCCCACAATTAGATAGCCCCTAGATTCATTAGTAGGTCTCATGAGACCAACTGGCCTGGGTATTTAGTGTTTTCCTACCCAATTATTTACGATGTCTTCGAACAAGGCTTTGATGGTATGATTATGATGTCAAACATTATTTATTCCATCCTTATGAAACTATTTATTTCTATCCATGTGATTATTTATGTTTTTATATAATCCATTGATATATTCCCCTTTTATGATATCAATTATTTTTTATATTTGAATATTTTTTATCTCTTTCATATTATTCATACTTTATTTAATTATTGGTAGATTCTATTGTATGCTTTCCCTTACTGAGAATTTGAGCTTAAACATTTTTTCTGTAACGACCCAAAGTTTCATTAATGGAAAATCCCTCTTGATCCAGTTAAATGTTTCTTTATGAAAAATGTTTTTATAAGATGTCAACTTCTTTAGTTTTACGTTAAGATTTGTGACCGTTACTTTTATAGTCGTTGAACAGTGATCATCTGAGTAGTATAAATTTAAGTCTTTAACGAACTCATTTCTACTCAGACAAAGGAAGTGATGGCCTCATTCAGTAGAATTTCCCCTTACGAAGCCCATTTGTCGGAGCTCGGAAAAGAGGTGGCGTCTTTGGGCTTTGCCCTTGACCAAGCCCAAGCTGAGCTTCATCAAGTCAAGCTCGAACGTGATCGTCTACGAGAAAAGTGGAAGTTGATTGAAATTACCACTCGAGCGATGTTATCTGAGCCGCCCCAAGAGTCTTTCACCATCGCACACCTTACCCTTAGGTCTTATGCAGCTATTTTAAGGGGTTATGTAATAAATAAGTAGCACCATGTTCATGTACATTATTTTTGTATATAATAATGAATATAATTTCTAGTCATTTTTGATACATTGTAATTAGTTTTTAAAGTACAAATGGTGTTTTTTAGTTATTATTTAATTAAGAATTCTATTTTATTAAATTAAAGGATTTTTGAATTAAATAAAATTTTAATAAAATTTTATTATTAATATTAAATTAATTTTTTTATTAAGTATAAATGATCTTATAATTTTATGAATGCAATTAAAATTTTTATTAAGGTTTGAAAGCCATTTCTGTCAAAACCCGTGAATTTTTTTATAAATGTCGGTTTTTATTTTAAAAGTGAAAATTCACATATTTAGAAAATTATTTAGATAAAATAAATATTATTTTTGGAATCGGGACGTCGAAATTATCCAACGGTGAATTTTTCATAATTTTCTGAGACAGTCAATTTTTTGGGTAAAAATTAAATACCATTTAAATATATAATGTGTTTTATGACATCATAATGACCCAATGGTGATGTAATAAAATAACATAATCCTTATGTTCGGCCAATATGTGTTTTATCATTAAAATAATGAGGTTTTGGGTTTGTTTGAATTACTTTTCAAAGCATTAATGGATCCCTCAAGACGTATTCAACACTTTGCCTTTTTAAATTAATTTCCATGGGAGTGTGACTCACCTCCACCTAAGAAACCCTAATTTTTTAATAAGTTCGGACCTTGGCCTTGTAAAATATTGTTTCCCTCTTTCCTTTTCCATAAACCATGGGCAAATACCATGGTATGGTTTGTGGTTTGGATTATTTTAATATAAGGGGTCCCAAACCTAAATAATAAAGAATTCCCTCACATTTTCTATATAAACCCACCCAAGCTCCCACTTCCTCCTCACTCAAAGCCCTTGGAGTTCGTCCAACCTCTCCCCTACTCTCTCTATAATCCTCTCAAGGTGCCCCAATCTCCCAAGAAGCCTCTCACAAGCCTCTCTCTAGCCTTTGGAAGCACACTTCCAAGTAAGGGTTTTTTTCTTCCTTTCTCATTTTTGTCAATTTTCTTTAAGTTGTATTTCCCTTTTATTTTCAATTATGAATGTTGTAGTATGGTTTTGAACATCCCCCATACTTCCCTCTTATTGTTTGAATTATGGGAGACCCCCTTCTCTCTCATTAAATGCCTCTCATGTACACTCGTTACTATGCCGAAATTCCGAAAGGAACTTCTCTCTCTTCTTTTACATTCAAGCAATACTTTTGTATCATGAATCTAAATTCCATTTCAATTGTTGTGACATGTATCTATATGACCTCCCTAATTTCCATTACATGTAAATATGATGAGGAACCCCTTTCTTTCTCATCAACCATTTTTTTATGAATTCTTATGTCACACCGTTACGCTGCCGAAATCGCACTGATTTTCTACGCCAATGTCATTGTGTAGTGGATACCATGACCATTTCTCCATCAAGGGTATTCACCTTTATACACATTTACTTATTTATTGTAAAGTTCAATGTATGAATTCCACATTCCTTTATCGTGGAATAAATGGTTATGTTTTATGAATCCATATTTTATGATCCATGTGGCACACTTATGCATGAAATGAAATGTTTAAGAAGGGTGTTCCCTTACAGCGCTCCAATGCATTGGGTAAAGTATAGTATCATGATACGTCATGTGCAATGAGTGTTGAATCATGATAATTCAAGTGCAATGAGGTTTTACTCGTGCTTCAAGTGCAATGAGGGTTTACTCATGCTCCATGTGCAATGAGCCTTGGCTCATGCTAATTCAATGTTAAGTGTTGTTGCCACATTTCCATGTTATGATTATCATGCTTTATCATGCCTTTATGTTCATGTTACTCTTATGATATATTGATGTTCATATTGCCTAACATGTATTGTACTCCTCATTTTATTCATTGTGTACTCCCTTACTGGGCTTTATAGCTCACCCTTTTCTTATGAATGTCCTCAGGTTATCCCATCCAATGCTAAGTACGAAGGAATGTAGTGGTCATGTAAAGGAAGTTTTCAATAAAGATGTTGTATTTCAAGTTTAAAGTTTTTATGTAATGATCCTAAGCCCCAAAGACACTAAACCTCTCGATCTTCTATGTTGTATCAAGTGAAGTTTTATGTAATAAAGCATGCTTAAGTTGTTTTAAAAAGCAGGGTTGTCATAGTTGGTATCAGAGGATAGGTTTAGTTATTTTTGGGATTAGGAAACCCTAGTAAAGCCTTAGATACAAGAATAAGTATAATAAAAACATCCCTAAGTTTTGGTAAATACTAAGTAAGTGGTTTATCAAAAAAATACATCCCTGTCTGGATACGATCAGGTAGAGGCGACTCTGGCACAGATGTATCCTAGGGGTAAAACCCGAAAACACCGCTTTGAGCTAGACTCAAACGGGAACTGGTGCATGACAACGGGCCTTGCTGCACTCTTGGTTACGACACTCCCGGGGGATATGTTTTGATAAATTCACAATCTTAGTATGAACCCTTATTAAGGAAAAAAAACACCCCTAAGAATATATGTTAGAAGGAAGATCATGAAAAGCCTGGATTGAATCCTATAGACTCATGAGTTAAAGAGATTAAAGTTTATTTATAAGTCATCAACTTTTGTCTTTGGATTACACTTTATGTGTTACCCCTAACTTTCCTTTTATTCCAGCCAATGATCGGTAATAGGAGAACTCGGGCTAACAACCGTTGTGAAGATCAGTGTGATGATTGTACTTATGAGATGCCCAATCCAATGGGAGCGGGAATCACGAACTTTTTCATGCTTCTCTCTCAGATAACTCAAGTTTTGAATAGAAACACTGGTCAAGAGGAACGTTCAACCCCCCCCCCCCTAAGAAAGAACAAGTCGCTATCGAGAGCTTCATGAGACAAAGACCTCCTACTTTTAGTGAATCATCTGATCCCACGATCGCCGAACAATGGATCAACTCCATTGAAAAGATATTCTCCATCCTCCAATGCTCTGAAAAAGAGAAGGTTCTTCTGGAGGCTTATCGTATGGAGGGTGAAGCTGATCAATGGTGGACGTTGATCAAAAATACGAAGCCTGAGGAGGAGATCGAGGCTTTGGAATGAAAGGAATTCCGGAAGATGTTTTTCGATAAATATTTTCCACACACCCTCCGTCTTAAGATGGAAAGGGACTTCCTTTCCCTCAAACAGAAAGATGAATAATCTGTGGGAGCGTACAAGGAAAACTTCACAAGGCTTTCATGATACGCTTCCGGCTTTTTCGTTACCCCCGAATGCAAGGTTGGACGCTTCTTTGGTGGGCTGAAGCCTAGCTTGCGGAAAGAATTAGCGATCTGTGACTTCGACAGCTATGAGGAAATTGTCTGATGTGCCCTCAAGGTTGAAATGGAGATCGGAGAATCACAGGGGTATCATGGGGACAAGAAACTTAAGGTGGAGTTCAATGCTGGTGGTCCGATGGATAAGTCCAACGGCGCTAAGAAGTTCCAGCACCCCACTTGCCAAAAGTGTGGAAAGAAGCACCCTGGAAAATGTCTTAGGGGGATAAGAAAATGCTTCAAGTGTGGAAGAGAAGGGCACCTAGCTGTTAACTGTCAGCAAGAAGGACCCGCGGCTACGACAGAGGAGAGGAACGCTCCGTTCGAACCTCAACGCATTGTTCAATGCTACAAATGCAAAGAACCAGGTCATTTTTCAAATCAGTTCCCTAATCCAAGGGTTATCGGAGGCAACCAGCAACCTCCAAGACAGCAAGGAAGAACTTTTTCCATCACTTCTTCCGAAGTGAACCCCGACAACGAAGTGGTGACAGGTACGCTAGTTATTCATTCAAGAATAGCGAACGTACTTTTTGATTCAGGTTCTACGCATTCTTTTATATCTCAAAAGTTTAGTAGAACAATCCCTGCACCACCACAAATCATGGAAGTAAAGATGTCGGTGAGTACAGAAAATGGGGCAATCATTGCATACCATGAGTATAAGTCCTCCCCTGTTATAATATGTGGATTGAATTTCCTGCCAAACCTCATCATACTCCCTCTGGTAGAATTTGATGCAATTCTTGGCATGGATTGGCTTTCCTTATATAGAGCCAACATAAATTGTCGGGAGAGGGAAATCACACTCCATATAGAGAATCGACCCCCGATTCTTTACAAGTGTCGGGAGGAAGATGAATCTCCTTTAGCTCCATCATCTCAAGCATGGATATTACTGCCTTATGAGCACGCATATCTGGATCAGATGATTGAGTCCAAGGAAGAAACCACCCTTGAAGAAATTCCTATTGTGAGGGAATTCACTGAAGTATTTCCCGAGGAACTTCCTGGTCTTCCTCCAAGAAGAGATGTTGAGTTCTCAATTGAACTTATACCTGGGGCGCTACCAATATCCAAGACTCCATATAGAATGGCTATTGTTGAGATTGATGAGCTAAAGAAACAACTACAGGAGAATCTGGATAAAGGGTTTATATGCCCAAGTGCATCACCATGGGGTGCACCAGTCCTCTTCGTCAAGAAGAAGGATGGGTCAATGCGGCTTTGCATCGATTATCGTGAACTTAACAAAATCACGATAAAGAACAAGTATCCTCTTCCAAGAATCGATGACTTGTTTGATCAGCTGCATGGAGCACAATACTTCTCCAAGGTGGACTTGCGGTCGGGATATTATCAAGTAAGGGTGAAGAAGGAAGATATCCCCAAGACTGCTTTTCGTACAAGGTACGGGCACTATGAATTCATAGTAATGCCTTTCGGACTCACTAATGCTCCAGCAATATTCATGGACTTGATGAATAGAGTCTTTAGAGATTACCTATACAAATTTGTGGTAGTCTTTATAAATGATATTCTAATATACTTCAAAACCATGGAGGACCATGAGGAGCATTTAAGAACTGTACTGGAGACTTTGCGCAAGGAGAAGATCTATGCCAAGTACAGCAAGTGTGAGTTCTGGTTGAAGGAGGTCTCATTCTTGGGCCATATCATCACAAACAATGGGATATCTGTGGACCCCTCCAAAACAGATGCAATTGAGGGATGGCCGAGGCCAACATCGGTAACTGATATCTGTAGCTTCTTGGGGTTAGATGGATAATATCGACGATTTGTGAGAAATTTCTCACGATTGTCCAACCCTCTTACCAAGCTAACTTGAAAGGGAGTAAAGTTTTCTTGGAGTGATGAATGCGAAGAAAGCTTCAAGGAGTTGAAAAGGAGGCTTATCACTGCACCCGTGCTCACTTTACCCACAAGTGGGGAGCTTTTTGTGGTATTCAGTGATGCTTCGAAGAAGGGCTTAGGATGTGTGCTGATGCAGAATGATAAAGTGATATCCTATGCCTCAAGGCAGTTGAAAATCCATGAGAAAAACTATCCAACGCATGATCTGGAGTTGGCGGCGGTGATCTTTGCCTTGAAAATCTGGCAGCATTATCTCTATGGAGAGAAATGTGAGATATATACTGACCACAAGAGTCTTAAATATATATTCACATAGAAGGAGCTTAATATGCTCTAGAGAAGATGGATAGAGCTCATCAAGGATTATGACTGTTCAATACATTACCACCCTGGGAAAGCGAACAAGGTGGCAGATTCCCTAAGTAGAAAGGATCCAGCGATTCTATCAATGATGATAATTCAGAAGGATCCAATCTTCTTAGACTTAATGAAGATGGATGTGGGAATCATAAATAAGGGAACATCATCAATCCTTTCACAAATGATTGCTCAACCATCTCTTTTGGAAAGGTTAAAGGATGCTCAAAAGGATGATGCGTGAATCCAAGAAAAAGTGGAAGCTATCAAAAAGGGAAAATCCTCAGAGTTTAATGTTAATGAAGAAGGAATTGTGCGGTTTGGGAAAAGACTATGTGTTCCATCAAGTTCGGAGCAGAAGAAGGAACTTTTGGATGATGCACATAGTTCAAATTTCTCTATTCACCCAGGGAGCACAAAGATGTATCGAGATCTCCGAGAAAACTTTTGGTGGGATAATATGAAGAAGGAGATCGTTGAATATACATCAAAGTGCCAGGTGTGTCAGTAAGTGAAGGCAGAGAGGCAGAAGTCTAAGGGGATGATGCAACCATTGCCCATACTAGAATGGAAATGGGAGAACATCACCATGGACTTTGTCACCGGACTTCCAAGGACATCCAAAGTCAACAATGCAATCTGGGTTGTTGTGGATCGTCTTACAAAGACTACACACTTCATTGCTATTCGAGTGGATTTCTATTTGGATCAACTGGCACGGATATATATCAGGGATGTAGTACGGTTGCATGGAGTACCGCTATCTATTGTTTCTGACCGAGATCCAAGATTTACCTCTAAGTTTTGGAAGAGTCTTCAACATGCTCTGAATACTAAACAGAACTTCAGTACGGCCTATCATCCTCAAACTGATGGCCAATCCGAGCGGACTATCCAAACACTTGAGGATATGTTGAGAGTGTGCTCAATGGACTTTAAAGGAGGATGGGATCAACATCTTCCTCTAGTTGAGTTCTCTTATAATAATAGTTTCCACTCGAGCATCCAAATGGCACCATATGAAGCCCTGTATGGGAAAAGGTGTAGAACACCGGCATGTTGGGATGAGGTCGGTGAACGTAAGCTGCTTGGACCAGAAATGGTCAAAGAAATGGTGGAGAAGGTGAAAACCATTCAGCAGCATATCAAGGCATCCCAAAGTCAACAGAAGAGTTATGAAAATAATCGTCAACGAGACCTTGAGTTTAAAGTCGGAGACATGGTGTTGTTACGCATATCTCTGTGGAAGAAGGTCATGAGTTTTGGAAATAAAGGGAAGTTAAGTCCATGGTACATCGTCCCCTTCGAGATTCTTGATCGTGTTGGGGCTGTGGCCTATCGACTAGCACTTCCACCTACTATGGCCAAGGTGCATGATGTATATCATGTATCTCTCTTAAGGAAGTACATACCGGACCCTTCACATGTACTCTCTTCCGAGGTGGTACAATTGGAAGATGATCTTTCTTATGAGGAGCAACCAGTGAAGATCTTAGATCGTAGAGAAAAAGTTCTATGAAATAAGACAATGCCCCTCGTCAAGGTGTTGTGGAGAAACCACAAGTTTGAAGAAGCAACTTGGGAGTCGGAGGATATGATGAAGCTGAGTTACCCACATTTTTTTTAGTGTGGGAAAAGGAAAATTTCGAGGGCGAAATTTCTTAAGGGGGGAATATTGTAACGACCCAAAGTTTCATTAATGGAAAATCCCTCTTGATCCAGTTAAATGTTTCTTTATGAAAAATGTTTTTATAAGATGTCAACTTCATTAGTTTTACGTTAAGATTTGTGACCGTCACTTTTATAGTCGTTGAACAGTGGTCATCTGAGTAGTATAAATTTAAGGCTTTAACGAACCCATTTCTACTCAGACAAAGGAAGTGATGGCCTCATCCAGTAGAATTGCCCCTTACGAAGCCCATTTTTCGGAGCTCGGAAAAGAGGTGGCGTCTATGGGCTTTTCCCTTGACCAAGCCCAAGCTGAGCTTCATCAAGTCAAGATCTAACGTGATCGTCTACGGGAAAAGTGGAAGTTGATTGAAATTACCACTCGAGCGATGTTATCCGAGCCGCCCCAAGAGTCTGTCACCATCGCACACCTTACCCTTAGGTCTTATGTGGCTATTTTAAGGGGTTATGTAACAAATAAGTAGCACCATGTTCATGTACATTATTTTTGTATATAATAATGAATATAATTTCTAGTCATTTTTGATACATTGTAATTAGTTTTTAAAGTACAATTGGTGTTTTTTAGTTATTATTTAATTAAGAATTATATTTTATTAAATTAAAGGATTTTTGAATTAAATAATATTTTAATAAAATATTATTATTAATATTAAATTAATTTTTTTATTAAGTATAAATGATCTTATAATTTTATGAATGCAATTAAAATTTTTATTAAGGTTTGAAAGCCATTTCTGTCAAAACCCGTGAATTTTTTTATAAATGTCGGTTTTTCTTTTAAAAGTAAAAATTCACATATTTAGAAAATTATTTAGATAAAATAAATATTATTTTTGGAATCAGGACTTCGAAATTATCCAACAGTGAATTTTTCATAATTTTCTGAGACAGTCAAATTTTTGGGTAAAAATTAAATACCATTTAAATATATAATGTGTTTTATGACATCATAATGACCCAATAGTGATGTAATAAAATAACATAATCCTTATGTTCGGCCAATATGTGTTTTATCATTAAAATAATGAGTTTTTTGGTTTGTTTGACTTACTTTTCAAAGCATTAATGGAGCCCTCAAGACTTATTCAACACTTTGCCTTTTTAAATTAATTTCCATGGGAGTGTGACTCACCTCCACATAAGCAAACCTCATTTTTTAATACGTTCGGACCTTGGCCTTGTAAAATATTGTTTTCCTCTTTCCGTTTCCGGAAACCATGGGCAAATACCATGGGATGGTTTGTGGTTTGGATTATTTTAATATAAGGGGTCCCAAACCTAAATAATCAAGAATTCCCTCACCTTTCCTATATAAACCCACCCAAGATCCCACTTCCTCCTCACTCAAATCCCTTGGAGTTCGTCCAACCTCTCCCCTAATCTCTCTAGAATCCTCTCAAGGTGACCCAATCTCCCAAGAAGCCTCTCACAATCCTCTCTCTAGCCTTTGGAAGCACACTTCCAAGTAAGGGTTTTTTTCTTCCTTTCTCATTTTTGTCAATTTTCTTTAAGTTGTATTTCCCTTTTATTTTCAATTATGAATGTTGGAGTATGGTTTCGAACCTCCCCCATACTGCCCTCTTATTGTTTGAATGATGGGATACCCCTTTCTCTCTCATTAAATGCCTCTCATGTACACCCGTTACTATGCCGAAATTCCGAAAGGAACTTCTCTCTCTTCTTTTACATTCAAGCAATACTTTTGTATCATGAATCTAAATTCCATTTCAATTGTTGGGACATGTATCTATATGCCCTCCTTACTATACATTACATGTAAATATTATGAGGAACCCCTTTCTTTCTCATCAACCATTTTTTTATGAATTCTTATGTCATGCCGTTACGCTGCCGAAATCGCACTGATTTTCTAAGCCAATGTCATTGTGTAGTGGATACCATGCCCATTTCTCCATCAAGGGTATTAACCTTTATACACATTTACTTATTGATTGTAAAGTTTCATGTATGAATTCCACATTCCTTTATCGTGGAAGAAATGGTTCTGTTTTATGAATCCATATTTTATGATCCATGTGGCACACTTATGCATGAAATGAAATGTTTAAGAAGGGTGCGCCCTTACAGCGCTCCAATGCATTGGGTAAAGTATAGTATCATGATACGTCATGTGCAATGAGTGTTGACTCATGCTAATTCAAGTGCAACGAGGGTTTACTCATGCTTCAAGTGCAATGAGGGTTTACTCATGCTCCATGTGCAATGAGCCTTGGCTCATGCTAATTCAATGTTAAGTGTTGTTGCCTCATTTCTATGTTATGATTATCATGCTTTATCATGCCTTTATGTTCATGTTACTCTTATTCTCTATTGATGTTCCTATTTCCTAACATGTATTGTACTCCTCATGTTATTCATTGTGTACTCCCTTACTGGGCTTTATAGCTCACCCTTTTCTTATGCATGTCCTCAGGTTATCCTATGCAATGCTAAGTACGAATGAATGTAGTGGTCATGTAAAGGAATTTTTCAATAAAGATGTTGTATTTCAAGTTTAAAGTTTTTATATAATGATCCTAAGCCCCAAAGACACTAAACCGCTCGATCTTCTTTGTTGTATCAAGTGAAGTTTTATGAAATAAAGCATGCTTAAGTTGTTTTAAAAAGCAGGGTTGTCGTATTTTCCTTTCCTTGTGATACCAAAAAGGGATATCTGAATGATTTCTAGGATATAATATAAGACATAATAAATTTCTCACAAAAATATTAAGTTTTATTTAAAATTTTCAAGAATAATTTGAGAATCGTGTTTGTATATATTCTTCCAAGACTACTAAATTATTCAATCCTTCAAGATGTGATACCATGTATCTTGTGTCATTATTATAAAGTAACCACTACATCTAGGTTACTGGATTCAAGATGTTACAGTTAGTATTATAGGAAAGGTTTAGATAACTTTAGAGGTTAACATGATTTAGATGATGATACCATGTATCTTGTGTCATTATTATAAAGTAACCACTACATCTAGGTTACTGGAGTCAAGATGTTACAGTTAGTATTATAGGAAAGGTTTAGATAACTTTAGAGGTTAACATGATTTAGATGATGATATTTTATGATTTTGAGACACAATCATGGGTTAATAAGTATAAGGTTGATCATAAGTTTAAAGGAATAAATATCCTTTTTAGATTTTATGTGATCAGATTAATTTGGGAGACATTTATTTAGTTTTTATAAATGATATAGGTGTATCAAACTATTATGTTTAATCTCTGTTGTAGTCAAAATTTTATTTAATGAATATTGACTTTATATTTTGTGGAAATAAGTTTAAATTTATTGATAAGCTTCAGGGTTAATATGATCTTTGATGTTGATGTAATTATGGTTAATTAGGATAAAATGGTTATTACATTTTGGGAACATATTCTTTATCATATAGATAGATAATAATGGTATTGAAAAATGATTTATTGAAAAAGTGATTAATGTTATATTTAAAGAAGTTCACTATATTGGGAACATTACATGATTAAGGTAAATGTAAATATTTTTGGCTAAGATGTGATCTTATTTGTCGAATAAATTTTGAGTTATATTTTGGAAGTATATATGATTTTATTATGGTTTTATGGTGATTCAGTTTATTTATGTAAAATATTAGAATATTTTGGAGAATATATGATTAGGTTATATAATTTTTGTGGTATGTTACTGTTAGGAAAAAATTCCTCATGATGGTGATTTTTGGTTGATTGTGTTTATAGACAAGGTTTGAGGTTATTGATGAAGGTTGGTTGTCAAAGAAAACATTATGATTGACCATGAGATATCTGATCTCATGAAAGAATAAAACAACTAATCTCACACAAGTGTGACATGTCTAATCACGCACAAG
Organism: Viscum album; assembly: GCA_963277665.1. Lineage (NCBI taxonomy): Eukaryota > Viridiplantae > Streptophyta > Magnoliopsida > Santalales > Viscaceae > Viscum > Viscum album. The sequence goes on from OY728162.1 coordinate 1,151,691,628, forward strand.
TTCAAAATAATTCATATCGTGCAAGCATGAAATTTCTAATCTCGAAAAAGTGAAATATGTATGATCTCATGAAATCGAAAAATGTTTGATCTCATGAAAGTGAAAATGTCAAATATCATACAATATGGAAATGTTTGATCTCCCGAAATTACAAATGTCTAGTCTCGCATAAGGGTGAAATTTTGGATCTCATGAAAGTGTGAAATGTCAAACCTCACACAAGGTAAAGATGTCTTATCATGCAAAATTTGAATTTTTGAACGGATCTATTGAAGAATTAATTTCTCAACTAATCTCACATTGATATTTTGTGAAGTTCATGATGATAAATAATGATTTTCAAATGATCTCATAGATAGATCTCACAAATCGCACGAATACAAAGAAAATATGGAAATGACGGAAGTATCTCACAGTTGTTCGAAATCATGAGACCACATGATTGACATTGGATATCATGATGGGATATCATGATGGGATCTCATGAAGTGAATTGTTATATTTGGATCATGTGAGGGGATCTTGTTTTGTGCTCATGATAGTATTTGGATCTTATGATGGATCACACAAAGCACTCGAAGACAACATCATTGACTATCGCATGATTTTTAGTTGATTTCACGATTGAATATCATGAAGCGCATGATGAAGATTGTTATGGTAGTGGAATGGATGGTTTTCCACAATTTTTAGAGTTAAGGTGGTGGATTTATTTCTATAATTACCCCTACCCTATCCATAAATACTAAAAAAAATTGGCATAAATTATTTATCTTAGGTAACATCTAAGAAGGAGTCTCACAGATAGATCTAATGAAGGAGGTTCATGGAGAGATCTCATGAAGGAATATACATTATTAACATCGTGTAAGTGTTTCACATGATTTGAAAAAAAAAGACTCACGTAAAATGAAAAAGGGATCTTCCACTGGGAACTTTCTCAAAGCGCAAAAGGGGTATCACACCTAGATCTCAAAAAAAGCATGAAAGGGATCTCACACCAAGATCTCACAGGAAGAGAAAAAGGGGTTATGTTCTAGGATCTCACACAAGGGTACACGCCAGGATCTCACATAAAGGATTATGTTCTAGGATCTCATGAAAATGGTTATGTGCTAGGTACTCGAGAAAGGGTACATGTCAGCATCTCGTGCAAGGGGTTACATGATAGGGTCTCACATAGGGGTATTACACTATAATCTTTTAAAAGGATATATGTGCTGACATTACAATGTGAGAAGTATCATTAAAAAATCCAAATTCAGAAGAAGAATAAGAAGAAAAAAATTATTTTCACCATTTTACAATACTTGAAAATTAAGTTTATTTTACTCTTACATCCAACCATGTGAAAAGAAGATTTGGAATCTATTGAGATCCTTCAAAATTATGAGTCTATAATTGTTGTGTTTATATAAAAGAGAAGTTTTTTCTAGGTTTCTAGAAAGTGGAAGTGTTTCTTATTAGTATTTTCATATAAGTGAAATAGTAGCCCCAAAAGAAATTCCACACAACATATACCTATAATTAAGGATGCATTAATTATTGCTAATTAAGGGACCTACATGTCCATAAACTGTGTGTGAGTCCTTTCTAGAGTAGTGATCAAAGGAAGAGAAAAAATGTGATCCTTTCAACCAGTAGTGAGATATAAAAGGATGATTAAGGGAGTGACACTTGGGAAGAAGTAAGTTATCCCTAAACATTGTATATTCATTGAGCATGGGCATATAATTGATCTATCATGAACCTTGTATTAGCATTGATCCTTTGAAAATTTGGTACATCAACACATTTCTATTGTATGCTCCATGGATGTAGCTTAGTTAGGGTCAACCAAGTATAAATATGTGTATCCTTATTCTTGATTTTATGCCTTACCTTATATGAATCATCATCATATAAAGTAGGAAAGGATAAGGTAAATATAATCACTAAAGTGAAAACAATGTGACCCTTATAATAAAGAAGTGAAGATCCGATGGGGAAACAAAGATTTCTAAAAGAATATTCATACCCTAATTCACCCCTCCGACCTCTTGGGGTATCTAGTCACCTTGTGGATATAATAATTAGTATTAGAGAATAAGTTACTTTTGTTTATTTTTTATCTCGTAAGGTTTACTCTATTACTGGAGTTGAAGTTTCAGTTTTCTCTTATCTCGATGATACCTGGAAAATGGAAGAACTACAAAGAAGAAGTAAAAGTCTGGTGGTATTCCTCAGTGAATAACTATCTATGAAAAAAGTGTGATTCAATTTAAAAAAACCAAAAAAATACATAATAATGGTTTTTATGAATCAGACATCTAAAATATATACTCACTCAATGATGCTGCAGGCATGAGTGAAGAACCTAATATTCCAAGTGATGATGAAACTACTGATTATAAAGAAACTCTAAGGAGGAAAAAATAAAAGTTAGCCATGATACAAAGGAATTAGATAAAAATTTTGATCAAGAAATTAAATCTAAATATATACATATCCAAGTGTATGAAATTGAATTCAAAAAGATAAAATGATTAAATAAAAGGTTTTTTGAAGTTTCCATATAACTAAGAGAGAAGAATGATCCCCAAGTTGAAGAACTAAAAAAATAAAAGCTAATGAAATGGGAAAGAATCTAGATTTAGATAAAATTTAGAATTTGAAATCTAGAGATGATAATCTTGCTATACACCTATCAGAATTAGTTTAGGATAAGAAAAGTCTACAATAGTAGAATGCATGTTGTAATGATTATGTTTCTCAGGTTAATTCTAAAATAAAGGAGAAATATGACATTATGAATAATCTCTCTCAATAATTGGAAGATGATATGACTAGATAGAAAAATGTTAAGAGATAACTTAATTCTCAACTTGAATCAAGGGAGAATAAGTTTCAATAATTGGGAGAAGAGATAGAATTAGTTAAGAAATAAGTTGAACGATCTAATTCCAAAAGAAAGACCCAACTGAAGGATTTTTTCACTTAATTTCTGATTATCCTTAGCTAGGTGATAATGAAATTAAAATAAAATATTCTAATTCATAAGAAAAAAATTAAATTATTGACTCACCCTAAAGGCCATGTGGTTTTAGAAAATTTATTATTTGATATGATGAACCCTCTCCCATGTATTAGTGGAATATAGTAATGAACATTTCAACAAATAGGAAAAATCCTTTAGATACTGGAAAAAAACCTAAAAAATATTTTATAGAAATTAATGAAAACATGTGCACTTTTTTGTGGGATGCATGGTCATATTTTAAGTTTTTGTTTTCAAGTGTTGGAATATATTTCATATTATGAAGACAAAAATATTGTTAAATATGAGAATAAAGAGAAGATTCTTAAAAATTATGAAAGAAAAACCCCTAAAAAGAAATTAGTCATCAAATTCTATTATTGTGGAAGATAGGAACACAACATGAGTATGTGTCAAGAAACCCAAGGGCTCAATGTTAGAAGAATTATGGCTGCATCAACATATCAGCTAAGAAATGATGAAATGAGGTATGTCTGTAATGGAAGAATTTTTATATGTGCTAATCATGGTCATTTATAAATACATTGCAGTAGGAAAAAATAATTGAAGGAGAAGGAATTGAGAATTTTATCCCAAACTCTGGTAGTTTATAATGAAAATTTCTATATTGGAAGACAACACGATAAATTGAAAAATAGGTTTACAGCCTCATGGGAATCAAAAGGAGGTCAAAGAAAGGAATATCAATCACCTCCTCTATTATACTCACAACATCTATATAAGAAATAATTTGAATGAACCTGAAAGAAAAAAGGAGGAGATTCTCTAGTTGTGATTAAGAATAATATAAATTCATTGGAAGACTTAATCCCAATAAGAAAGGGTGATGTGACTCTGATAACTGATAAAAGAAAAATGAATAAATAATTCCTTGAAAAATTCACAATTCATGCCGCATAGAGATAAGTGAAGGAAAGATAAAGAGACCTCCAATGGAAGAAGAAGAAAGATAATATGACCAGTGGAAAGATTCCTTCTCAAATAAAGATTCATGGAAAATGAAATATTGGTGGATCATCAAAGAAGGAAATTTATACTAATGGGTTTAAATGTGAAATTGTGAAAAAGGACAAGCTTACAGAATCTACATATCAGATGAAGACACAGCATGTGGGTAAATAATGTTTAGTAATATGGCCAGAAAAGTTGAAGTTGAATGGGTAGTTGAAATAAGCACAAAAAGAGTATAGTGTTTTTCAAAAAAGTATCAATGGGTTAATCCATCACGATCAACCACAATCCTCTTCCTAAGGATTCCAAAGGTACCCCTATCCCCATTAATTAATTGTTTATAATGTGTATGTGAATTGGTATTGAATTAAGGGTGAGATATAATTCATGGGGTGTGTTTTTTCTGAAAGTTCATGGGTGCATAAGTTTAAAGGAGATTAATTGTGACAAGAATAATCCAAACTCTTGAAATTTAAATATGGTATCAAATTCATTAGGAGGTGTTACATAAAAACTCAAATATTTAAAGATATATCTAGGAGTTTTATATTTTGGAAAATAGAGATTATACAATGAAGAGCCTGATGTGAAATCAAAGATCTGTCAAAGATATACTTGAATGATCTAATCATTCCAAGTATCTTTGAATATTAAACCATTGGATATCAAAAGTTGGAGATTTTTTGGTAGATATAGTGATGAGAACACTAGGTTATATAGCCTCTTCTGAAAAGAGATTCCTTTGAAGTATTTAGAAAAGTCATGCTGCTAGAATCCATGGAAGTAAGTGAGTGACATGGACAACATTGACGTTTATTATCTTAAACTCTTATTTCCTAAAAAGAGTTCTTACTCAATAGTATTATAGGATTTGTCAAAAACTCATTTCCAATTGGTAACTTCACTTTCCAAAAATATTATATATGTGTGCAGTTATAAATAAGAATATTACACGGATCTAGAAAAATGATAAAAGAATCAAAATTTCAATTCCATGTTGATAAATGGAGTCAAAGGTGAAATTTCATATTATTGAAATATCCTGGTGGTGTTTGTATGTCAAAATATAATGTATCATGGGCTAAGTGTAAGTGTACAACCAAAGGGGGAAATAATTTCACTTTTTTGGGATTTTAGGAGATAAAATAATAATGTGTGTCCTCTAATGATTTTGCAGATATAATGCATAAATATCAACGACTAATGGAAATTAAATTCATAAATAAAGGATTTCCCTATTGAATTCTATGAGAAAGGAGTTTATTGAAGTGAAGTCTCTGATCAGTATTCATTGTGATAATTCAAGTTCTATGAATCTTATAAAAAATCCAGTCCATATTTCAAGGACAAAGAACATTGAAATCAAACATCACTTCATCAATAAGAATGTATATCATGGGCTTATGAAGTTGGAGTATGTTCCTACAGAACTACAGGTTACAGATATTCTGAAAAATAACTTACCCAAAGTGGAGTTTGAGAGGCATCTAATGTCTCTTGGAGTTCAGTCTACTCCTTAAACTTGAAAAAGTGTGGATGTGGGACCCCATATACCCAATGTATGATGTGTTTTTCTCTGATGTGTTTGTCTGTGTTCTTTATCCTATTGAATACCAAAAAGGAGTGACCTTCAAGTTCATTGAAAAAGGGGGATAAATTGTGGCTATAAAATGGGAGAGAATTTATTAATAAAGACATTGGAGGAACTGATAGGGTGAGCAGTTATGTAGGGTGATTTTTAAATATTATGATACTAAAGATGTTCGATCAAAGGTTGTATATCATGAAAGATTGGTTTTGTGAGGAAAGCAGTTGACTAGTTTGGGAATAAAGTGATTCACTGATGAACTTTTATTTATAATATTGATTCTCATGTTGATCATTACTCATGTTTCTTTAGAGTGTGTGTTGGGTAAATCATTGATATCTATCAAAATCTCAAGAAGTAAATTTTTTATAGAAGATGGAATAATCTTTAATGTGGTATCAAATTTTGAAGAGTTGTGAACAAACCCAAAGGTATAGATTTTTAGTAAAAAATACCTCCTAATGGTGCTTTTGGGTTGATTGGATTTGTTGAAATTTTTGAGGTTCTTGACAAAGGCTAGTTTTCAAAGACGACATGAATATTGAGCATGAGATATTTGATCTTTCACAAGCATGAAATATATAATCTTGTGAAATCATGAAATGTATGATCTCATGAAAGTGAAAAATGTATGATCTTATTAAATAGTGAAATGTTTGATCTTGCGAAATCATGAATGTCAAATCTCGTGCAAGGGAGAAATGTTTGATATCATGAAAGCACAAATGTCTGATCTTGTAAAAGGGGGAAATGTTTGATCTCATGAAAGTGTGAAATGTTGAATCTCGCATGAGGGAGAGATGTATGATGTTGCGTAGCATGAATGTTTGAACTAATCTCACATAGCACAAATGTGTGAACTAATATCGTATTGATATCTTACGAAACACATGATGAAAAAGTATGATTATAAAAGGATCTTTTAGAGATATCTCTCGAAGTTCATGAAGAAAAATAAAATATGTAAATGACATGAGTATCATGTGGTCCTTTGAAATCATGATACCACATGATTGACTTTAGATCTCATGATGGGATCTCATGAAGTGCATGATTGTCTTTGGATCTCATGATGGGATCTCAAAAAGTGCTCATTATTTTCTTTGGATCTCATGATAGATCACACAAAGCACTGGAAGACAACAGCACTAACCATCACATGATTTTCAATTGATCTTGTAATGGGATATCATGAAGCATGTAATGCTGATTGTTGTGGATGTGGAATGGATGTTTGTCCATAATTTTTGGAGTTAAGGTGGTAGATTTATGCCTATAAATACCCCCAAACCATCCTTAAATACTGACTAAGTTTTGATTAAAAGGTTTATTTAAAGAAACATCTGAGAAAGAGTATCACAAAGAGATATCACAAAGGAGGTTCATAGAGAGATCACATGAAGGAATATATGTGATTAAAATCATGTAAGTGTTTCGCAGGATCTGAACAAAGTCACATGAAAATTTTGAAATAGGTCTCACACAAATATCTCATGTAAAACGTGAAAGGGTTCATGCACCAGGATCTTACACAAAGAATAAAAGAGGTCTCGCATTAGGATCTCATGAAAATAGAGAAAGGGTTTATATGCCAAGGATCACATGCAAGGGTACGTTCTAGGATATCATGAAAAGGGTTATGTTCCAGGATCTTGTGCAAAGGATTATGCATTAGGATCTCACACAAGGGTACGTTCTTGGATCTCACACAAGGGGTTACATGCTAGGGTATCGCATAGGGGTATCACACTAGAATATTGTGCAAGGAGATATTCACCTACATTACCATGTGAGAAGTATCATTGTCATATCTGAATTCAGAAGAAGAAGAAAAAGAATACAAAGGATCTGCATTATTTCACAATACATGTAGAAGGAGTTTACTCACTGCTACATCCAAGCTAGTGAAAAGAATATTTGGAATATTTTGTACATCCTACTGAATAATGAGTTTGTAATTATTGTGTCTATGGAAAAGATATGTTTTTCCTAGGTGTCCAGAAAGTATAAGTTCTTCTTCAAGGTTATTTCATCGAAGTGAAGGAGCGTCCTAAAAATAACTTCAACTGAGAATCTGCCTATAATTGAGGATTTTTTTCATTATTTCGAATGAAGGGACCTATATACCCATAAAATATGTGTGAGTAATTTTCTAAGAAATAAGAAAAGGAATAGTAAGAAGGTGATTCTTTCCATCGGCAGTGATCCATAAAAAGAAGATTAAGGGAGTGACCCTTGGTAAGTAGTGATCTATCCCTAAACATGGTAAACAAAGTGAGCTTAGTCATATAAGTGATCTAGACTAAACCTTGTATTATTAGTGAACCTTAGTAAATTTGGTAAATTGACACATTTCTATTATATTATCCTTGGAAGTAGCCTAGTGAGGGTGAACCAAGTAGAAATATGTGTGTCCTTATGCTTTTTTTCCTTCTTTACTTTCTATGCATCATCATCAGATAAAGTTGGAAAGGGTAAGAGAAATATAAACACTAAAGAGAAAACAAAGAAACCCTTATAATAAAGAGGTCATGATCTAGTGGGGAAACAAAAAATTTGAAAAGAATATTCATACCCAAATTCACCCCCCCCCCCTCACGGTATCAGGTCCCCTTTTGGACCTAACAATTGGATTCATAGAATATGTTACTTTTGTTTATTTTTTTCTATGATAAGGTTTACTCTACTATTGGATTTGAAGTTTTAGTTTTCACTTATCTCGGTGTTCCATGGTAAAGGTAATAACTACAAAGAAGAAGAAAAAGTCAGGTGGTATTCCTTAGTGTGGGAGTTTCTATGGAAAAAAGTGGTATTCGGTTTAAGGAAACCAAAAGTGTATTGAAGAAAGGTTTGGAAGAATTGGACAGTGAAAATATATACTCACTCAATGATGTTGTATGAATGAGTGAATAACTTGATATTATAAGTGATGATAAAACTATTGATGATGTAAGAACTCCAAGAAGGAAAAAAGTGGAATTTAAGATTTGTCTAAGTGGCTACATATCTAAGAGAGAAGAATGATTCCCAAGATGAATAACTAGAAAAACTGAAAGATAATGAAATGAGAAAGAATCTGAACTCAGATAAAATTTAGAATTTGAAATCTAGAAATATTTACCTTACAACACACCTATATGAACTTATTTAGGAGAAGAAAATACTACAACATGAGAATTCATGTTGTAATGATTATGTTTCTTGGATGAATTCTAAAATAAATAAGAAATATAACATGATGGATAATATCTCCTAAGAATTGGAAGATGAGATGACTATAGGGAAGAATATCAAGAGATAACTTAATGGTCAACTTGAATCAAGAGATAAAAATATTCAAAAATTGGGAGAATATATACAATCAGTCAAGAAAGAAATGAAGAAATCTAGTTCCAATGTCAATACCAAATTGAAGGATTCTTTGCACTTACTATTTGATTATGCTTCCTAATTTGATAATGAAATGAAAAGAAAATTTACTACTTTAGAGGAAAAACATGAAATAATTGTCTCATCCCAAAGGCCATGACTCTTTGGAAAATCAGGTATTGGATATGATAAACCATTTCCTATGCATGAGGGGAAGATATTCATTAATAGTTCTAAAAATTGAAAAAACATACATATACTATAAATAGACCTAAAAAGGATTTTACAGGAAGTAATGAAAACCTATGATATTTCTATGGGATGCATGGTCATATTTCAAGTTTTTTTTTGAATCATTAGAATATATTTCATATTATGAAGATAAAAATATTTATAAATTTTAGAATAAGAATAATCTTCTTTAAAAGTCTAAAATAAAAGTCTCTTAGAGGAAAGTAGTCATCAAATGATATTATTTTAGAATACAAGGATACACCAAGAGTATGTTTCAAGAATCCCAAGGGATCAATATTAGAATAAGAACTCTGGATACATCAAAATCACAGTCGAGAAATGATGAAATGAGGTATTTCTTTAATGGAGGATTTTTTATATGTTCTAATCATGGTAATATGAAAAGAAATTGTGGAAGGAAGACAGAAGGGAAGGAAAAGGATCCCAGAGGGAGATCCCCAACTCTTTAAGTGTATAATGAAAAAGCCTCTATTGGAAGATAACATGATAATTTTAAAAAATAGGTTTAAAACCTTAGGGGAATCACAAGGAGCTCAACAAAAGGCATATCAATTATCTCCTCTATTAAACTCACAATATCTCTCTTGTAAATAATGTAAATGGACTTGGTAGAAAAAGGTAGGAGGTTATTCAATTGTAATTAAGAATAATGTAAATTCATTGGATGACTCAACCCGAACAAGAAAGGGTGAAATGGATCAAATAACTAATAAAAGAAAAATGAATAAATAATTCCTTGTAAAATTTTCATGTCATTGCACATGGTGAGAAGTAAATGCAAGAGAAAGAGTCATCCAATAGAGGAAGAAGCAATAGAAGATGACCAGTGGAAAGATTTCTGCTCAAATAAAGAGTCATGAAAAATGGAATTTTATGGAGAATCAAAGAAGGAAATATATAATAATGGGTTTAAATTTAAAATTTTGAAAAAGGACAAGCTTGAAAAATCCAAATATCAAATGAATACTTGTCATGTGGGTAAATAATGTTGAGTCATATGACCAAAATAGTTGAAGTTGGTTGGGAGGTTGGAACAATCACAAAAAGAGTACAGTTCTTTGTAAGAAAGTATCAAAGGGTTGATCCATTAGGATAGACCACAATCCTCTTCTTTATGATTCCATAGGTTCCCCTCTCCCCATGTATTAACTATTTCTAATATGTATGTGAGTTGATATTGGCTAAATGGTGAGATACAATCCAGGGGGTGTGTATGTGCTAAAAGGGAATGGGTTCATAAGTTTAAAGAAGATACTTGTGACAAGAAGAATCCAAACTCTTGAAATTTAAATATGTTATCAAATTAATCAATACGTATTACATAATAACTCAACTATTAAAATCTATATTTGGGAGTTTTTTGCTATGGAAAAGATATATTATACAATGAATATCCTAATGTTAAATCCTATAACTTTAAAATATATACTTGAATAATATAGTGGTTCCAAGTCACCTTGAATATTCAACTATTGGATATCAAAATATGGAGGGTTTTAGAGAGATATAGTAATGATAAAAGTGGGAAATATATACTCAACTAACAAGAGAGTCATTTTAAGAATTGAGAAAAGTCATACTGCTAGAATTAGTTGAAGTAAGTGAGTGACATGGACAACATTGACGTTTATTGGCTTAAACAGTTGTTTCCTACAAAGAGTTCTTACTCATTAGTCTTAAAGGATTTGTCAATGACTCAGTTCCAAGTGGTAATTTCACTTGATAAAAAACATATATAAGTTTGTATCTATAAAGAAGAATATGACTCAGATCATGAAAATTGCTAAAAGAATAAATATTTAAATTCCATGTTGATAAATGGATTAAAAGGTTAAATTGCATATTTTTTATATAACTTGGTGGTGTTCGGATGTCAACATATAATATCTCATGGGATATGAATAAGTGGACAACCAAAGGGGGGAGTAATTTCACTTTATCTAGATTTCATAAGATAAAATAATAATGTTCTTCCTCTCATGATTTTGTAGATTTAATGCATGGATATCATTGACTATGGGGGGATTAAATTTATAAATAAAGGATTCCCCTATTGAATTATATGAGAAAGGAGTATATTGGAGTGAATTATCTGATCGGTATATAATGTGATAATTAAAGTGAAACAAATCTTATAAAAAATAAAATCCATATTTTAAGTACAAAGAACATTGAAATTAAATATTACTTTATCAAGAAGAATGTGGATCATAGGATTGTAAAGATGGAATATCTGCATAAAGAACTACAGGTTATAGAAATTCTGACAAAATCCTTATCCAAAGTGGCATCTGAGAGGCATTGACTGGGTATTAGAGTTTAGTTTACTCCCCACACTTGAAAAAGTGTGGATATGGGATGCCATATCCCTAAGTTATGATGTGTTTTTCCTAGATTTTTGATCTGTGTTCTTTATCCTATTGCGTACCACAAAGGACCTACCTTCTATTTTGATGGAAAGGGGGGAGAAATAGGGGCTATAAAAGGGGATAAAATGTATTAATCAAGATATGGGAGAAACTGATTGGTGGAGTAGTGATTTAGGGGTGTTTAAATCTAACGATACTAAATATGTTCGATCAAAGTTTATATATGATTACATATGGGGTTAATGATGAAATTTGTTGCTTAGTTTGGGAATTAAGTGATTCACTAATGAACTTTTCATTCTAATTTTTTTTCTCATGAAAATTGATCACATGGGCTTAGAGTGTGTGTTGATTAAATTTATAATCACTATTGGAATCTTAAGAAGAAAATTTTTGGTAGAATATGGAATAATCTTTAACATGATATCAAAATGTGAAGAGTTTTTTAAAACCCCAAACAGGGATATTGTTATTCAAAATTCCCTACTCATGGTGCTTTTGGGTTGATTGTGTATATTGATAAGGTTTGAGGTTGTTGAAGATGCCTAGTTGTCAAATAAGATATGAATATTGATATATATATATATATATATATATTTGATATCGTGAAAGCATGAAATAACTGATTTCGTTCAATCACTAAATGTCTAGTCTCATGCAATAATGGAATAACTAATATTGTGCTAGCACAAAATGTCTAATCTCATGAAATTAAAAAATGTATGATCTCATGAAAGAGTTAAATGTTTGATCTCATGAAAGACTGAATGTCAAATCTTGCGTAATGGAGAAATATTTGATCTCATGAAAGAACAAATGTCTGATCTCACACAAGGATGAAATTTTTGATCTCACTAAAGCACAAAATGTCTAATCTCACATGAGGGTGAGATGTCTGATCTCATGGAGTATGAATGTTTGAATTGATCTCATGGAGCATAAATTTTTTAACTAATCTTGCATTGAGATCTTGCAAAGTTCATGATGACAAAGCATGATTATCAAAGGATCTGACAGAGAGATCTCATGAAGTAAATGAAAACAAAGAAAATATGTAAATGATTAAAGTATCTTACAGTCGTTCGAAATCATGTGACCACATGATTGACTTTGGATCTCATGATTGGATCTCACAAAGAACATGATTATCTTTGGATCTTGTGATGGGATCTTTTACAATGCTCATGATTGTCTTTGGATCTCGCGATGGATCACTCAAATCACTAGAAGACAACATGACTGACCAATGTATGATTGTTAATTGATCTCGTGATGGGATATTGAGAAGCGCATGATGCCAATTTTTTTGGTAGTAGAATGGATGGTTTTACGCTATTTGTGGAGTTAAGGTGGTGGATTTATTTTGATAAATAATCCCTACCACATCCTTAAAGAATGAAGAATTATTTCATAATATAATTATATGAAGCAACATATGAGAAGGAGTCTCTTGGAAAGATCTCATGAAGAAGGTTTGCGGAGAGATCTCGTGAAGGAATATACATGACTGAAATTGCATAAGTGTTTCATGTGATCTGAACAAAGTCATGTGCAAAATGTGAATGGGGTCTCACACTAGGATCTTGCATAAAGCGTGAAAAGGTTCTCACACTAGGATCTCATGCAAAGTGTGAAAGGGGTCTCGCACCAGGATCTCACACAAAGAGGGAAAGGGGTTACGTGATAAGATCTCAGGCAAGGGTATAAGTCTAGATCTCACGCAAAGGGTTATGCTCGAGGATCTCACACAAAGGGTTATTCATCGGGATCTCACACATTGGTACGCAATAGGATCACATATAAGGGGTTACATGCCAAGGTCTCACACATGGGTATCACACTAGAATCTTATGCAGGGAGATACATTCCTACATTACCATGTGAGCAGTATCATTTTCATATCAGAATTCAAAGGAAAAATAAGGAAAAGGATCTTCACCAATTGAAAATACTTTCCGAAGGAGTTTATTTACTACTACATCCAAGATAGTGAAAATAATATTTGGCATCCATTGGAGATCCTTTAAAAGCATGAGATTTTAATTTTTGTGTCTTCAAAAAGATAATTTTTTTCTAGGTGTCTGGAAAGTGGAAGTGATGCTTCAAGGTTTTTTTACATAAGTGAAGGAGAGGCCCAAAAAGAACATCAACAGAGCATCTTCCTACAATTGAGGATGCATTCATTATTGCTAATGAAGGGACCTATATGTCTATAAACTACATGTGAGTCCTTTCTAGAGTAATGAGAAAATGAAAAGGAATAAGGTGATCCCTTTCTATAGGAATTGATTCAAAGAAGGGAGATTAAGGGATTGAGCCTTGGGAAGTAGTGATCTAACAATGTAAAGGAAGTGAGCTTGAACATAGAAGTGATATAGCTTCAACCTTGTATTAGCTGTGAGCCTTATTAAATTTGGTATATTAGTAAATTTTTGTGGTATGATCCTTCGATGTATCCCAATGAGGTTGAACCAAGTAAAAATCTATGTGTCATTATTCTTCATTTCTTACTTTACATTTTATAAATCATAATTAGATAAAGTTGTAAAGGATAATAGAAATATAAACACAAAAGAGAAAACAATGTTTCACTTATAATAAATATGTTAAGATCCAATAGGGCAACAAGGATTTCTAAAAGAATACCCATACCCTGATTCACCCCACCTCTCAAGGTATCTAAGCCCCTTTTGGACCTAATAGTTACTTTATGATTGATTTTTTTTTGAGATAAATGTTATATTGATATCAAAAGAATATGTGATCAAATATTTCCAATTTTTAGGTTATAAACTCAGTCAAAAATATTTTGATGAGTTTTAAGGTTAGTTGCTTATGGAATGAATTTCGTCGAACATTAGGTATTGTTATTGTGGATTTGAAGACTAATATATTATTTCTTTTTTTGGATATTAACTTAACTTGTACAAACCATTTTGGTTTTGGATAATGTATAATGATAAGAGAAATAAATTTTTATCCTTTTATGGATCTTTTGATCCATTAAAAGTTAATTTTAGTTCTTTATGCATGAAAATTCATCTTGAATATTCATTTATTAGAGTAAGAGTTGATTTGTAAGTGTAAATTGATTGTAGCACAACAAAATAATGAAATTTTTATTAAGAGATGGAAATAAAACAAGTTATTATATTTTCTCACGTTCTCTATCTTGATAGTAAAAGAATACCTCAACTCTTGGAAAAGGATACATAAATAATTTTTCCCCTTTTATCTTTATTTTTTATTAATTTATGGTCTTATTTATCCCTTAATAATTTATGGTTTTTTTATTAACATTATCATGGTCATGTTATATATAGCTCACTATTATTCCTTGAATATTATTTTTCTTATCCAAGTACATATTTTCAATTTCTACTAGTGTTATATTTATTTGAGAACCTGTTATGTTTTATTCTTGATAAACTTTATATTCCCATTTTATTCTTTTCAAATATATTCTCTTATCTCTATTTATGATGTGGGTTTTCAACGAATATATTTTCAAATATTAAACCCTTGATTACTGATCTTGAGATAAAATTGAAAGGTCAAAATTTATTTAGTGTGGGTAATGTAACACCCCAATAATTTAGTTTAAAATACACAACATTTGATAACTTTCATATCACACAACATCAAGCATAAGGTGAATAACAATATACTACAGAAATATTGTTATTTAAATATTACCATTAAGACTTATATGTTGGTATGGAAGGTATGAATAAGAATAGCCATATTATGAAATATATTTAAAATGTTTTACTTTAATAAAATGGATAATAAATCATATAATTATTATCAATTAGTTGGTAATAAATATAAAATATTTTTAAGGTAAAAGAGACGGTTTTCATAAAACAATTTTTATGTGTGTAATGTATTTTTATCTTAATTGATTAAATTTATCACTTTTTTATTAATGATTATAAATAAATAAGTATATTATATATTCAATTGAATGAATTAACATTCATTTCATTATTTTTATTATGAAATTAATGATAATAAAGTCATTTTAAGCTCCAAAAATACATTTTCTTCAAAAAAGGTTTTTATTTAATTTTATGTGGGAATATTATAAATATTTTACACCACTTTTATAAATTTTATTTTAAAAATATATAAAATTTCTAATATTATCATGTGATAATATTATCATGATTAATTTTTGGTATTTCTCTAAAAATAATTTTTTTTAATGAATAGAGAAAATACTGATTTTTGAAAAACTTTTATTTCTTTTCATTAAAATAAGTAATTTAAAAGTAAAATTAAGTTTTGAATTTGGTATTAAATAAATATAACAATCCTTCATTTATAAATAATCTAATTAATCACAAAATAATTAATATTATATTTCATTTTGTTATAAGTTCATTTTTAGGCTTAAAAACACATTTTTCTAAAAAACTATTTTTCATTGCATTTTGCACATTTATGTTAAAATAAATTTATTAAACTTCAATAAATTGAATATTGAAAAATAGATTCCATATTTTGAATCATGAGGTGAGAATTTTGAAAATATCTCCTTTATATTTTTAATCATAATGAATAACAACCATCACAAATTATTATCACCTCAGTAGGGGTAAAACAGGTAAAATATTGTTAAAACTATGAGATAAGGCCTAAAGATATTACTAAAAACTTGTTTTTATTTAATTTTATGAGCTTTTATCAAACATAACCATAAAATATTTTGAAAATTTTTCAATTTATTTCAACTTTCCTTTGATTATAATGTTTATATTATTTTATGTAAAGATAATAATAAAATGTCACTCTCCTGCTTTTAATTTCTCTTATGTGTTGTAATTGAGATGAAATGATGTTATGAATGAATATAAAAGATTATTTTTAACATAAATTTGTTTTTATTATGGTAAGTTAATATTTTTTTGATAGTATAATTACCTTAAACACTTAGGTTACACTAATACAATGCTTGTCCAAGCAGTAGAAAAATCGTGATAAATGATCTTTAAAACATTAAAATTATTATGTTTGGGATAAATTGTGGTATAAAACTAATTTAATAGAAAATTATGAGTTATAATTAAATTAAAATGTGTTTATATTATAATTCCATTTCTATCTTGATGGATTTTAATTAAAATTAAATAAATAGTCCCAAAAAAGAACTTTAATGGTATTTTATGATACACAATATTTTATCAAATGATTTAAAAATCAAACAAAATATTGTAAGAGGACAATTTGGATGAAAAGTGGTCTAAAATGTCATATATGGACCATATTTTAGCCAATTTACACCTTAAAATTAAATTTATAACCCTTAAATTTTTAAAAATGTGTTGCCATGTTTATTATTAAAAAGGGTTAATAAGGGGGTTAAACCAAAATATAAGGTTTAAAATAAAACATAAACATGTATAATTTTTTTGGTTCAAATTATTTAGACATTATAATGTCCTAACTTAAAAATTATGTCCATTTTTTTCCACTTCACATTATTTCGATATTTATTATATTTTAAAGTTCTTAATATTTACAATTGTGTCACTCCCCTCACTTATAAAAGGAAACATCTTCTACTCTCTTACTCACACATTTTTATCACTCCATCTCTGAAAATACCTACCCAAATATCTACCAAAAAACCTTACCCACATCTTATAGGTTCTGGTCTTACCAAAATACTAACCTAAGAAGGCTTAATTTTTATGCCAATGGAGGTTTTCTAAAGTATAGGTATAACTCTTAACTAAGTGTTTCATGTTTATTTATTCTTCTACATCCTTGAAATATTATCTAAACATGATAAAATAATATATATATATATATATATATTATATAATAAAATTTTATTATTATTATTTAACAATCCATTATCATATCCTTTTCCATTATATGGGAAATGGAAACATCGCTAATGGATATGTGTGGACAAACACCTCCCTAGAGCGATGTGTATAATTTTTCATAACCAACTCACCCGAAAGGTAATAATTTTGTATTTAATAAATATATATATTATAGTCATGAAATAATTATAATCCTTTAAATATAATATGTTACATACCTTCATACCCTTCCACTCGTTAAAAATGATAATGTCGCTCATGTGTACGCGTGGAATACCACCTCTATGTAGTGATGTGATTAATTTTTTAGGTTTGAATTTCATGTATGATTATAAATATTTATTTAATGTATCATAATTATAATTATGTCTTGATTAACTTTATTCTTATTATGGAACCATGACCCCTTTAACCATGGCCAACCTACTAAAGTTTTTTTGGGATTATGAACCAAAAATCCTCAACACATCCAACGTAAAATTAACTGATTTAGTAACTAAATAAGTCATGGTATTAAATGAAATAAAAGGATTAATGGTAATGGAATAAACTGGCATGTGTATTTGGGGTATTCCTACCCAATTATTTATGATGTCTTGGCACATAACCTTAACAATATGATTATAATGTCTTATATTATACATTCCATCATTATGAAATTAATTATTGTTATCAATGTGATTAGTTATGTTGTTATGTCATACATGAATATATACCCCTCTTATTATATTAGATATATAGAATATTTGATTATTTTTTATCTTTGACATATTATAAATAGCCTAATAATGGGTTGTTTACTCAAATCACACCCATAAAATTCATTAAATAAAAAAAGTACATGGTAAAAGCTTGAGGTGAAATGAATTTTTAGTAACTATGAGTTTAAGATTGCATATTTAGAACAATTGAAGTATCAACTCATGTGAAGCTTAAAAGGATCTCATCATTCCCAATTAACAATTATATTTCTTTCGTCTTTGAGGTCCCTAGTAAGGAGTCATTCAACAAGAATCTAGATCAACAGAGAGTTCATATAGGTCTGGTTATATATAATGAAAGAATATGACATTTTTACAAACCCATTCGACTTCATTCACTATTTAATAGCTTCATATTAACATTATTATTTATAAAATTGATATCCATTGTATTTTTCATCAAGAATTATCCAATCAAGATCTTCTGGTCTATAAGGAGAGTGAAAAATAGTCTCATGCTTTTAGGTAAACAACGTCACCCTAACTTTAATACTTATCTATAATGTCTTGGCATACTTTCTTAAAGATTAATGAAATAGACAATGAAAATTCATTTAAAAAAGAAACCCAAAATATTTTAATAGATCAAGAGGTATTTTTGTAATCCATACCACTCCATTAACATCCATTAGATTTAGGTTCATTTCCATCCCAGACTTATCAAACTATAACCATTGTCAACAACTTTATACAGCCATCATTAATAGTAATGAGAAGCTTCTCATAAGGAGTTTCTATAGGGTCTATTTGATCATCCCCCAATTCATTTAGATCCTCTATACATAGCACCAAAAATACCCTAATGATCATATGAGTGACTCAAAGAGAACTCCATGTAGAATCTGACACTTTAAATGCTTCAATATAAAGACAAACAACAACCATTACAGAATCAGTGAAGAGGGAATTTTCCAATTATGAAAATATTCATTATCAGCTCCACATGTGAGTCTCGTATCACTAAACAAAAATGTGTTCCCAAGAAAAGTGTAGGTTTTCAAAATTGGGATACCATTCAAATCCTAGTTCAATTTTAAAAAACTTTCACTCTCTAATTTATAAGTATTCATAAGAAGTTATATCACCATTTTGATATCATTGGAAGGTCAAAGTATGGTGTTATTATACCCAAGGATAAATCTATTTCTTGAGGCCCTTATCGAATATCCTAGAATTATTTTTATGCATATGATTATCATACATATTTTCTTCATCCAAGTTTGGGGATGGGTCCTTGACCACATCTTCTTGTAAAGGAGGGTCCAGTTTCACATCATCATATCTCCCCAAGGAATTAATCAAAATGGTTTTCTCTAATTTAGAATAATCCTTACTCTTCCTTGTCTTCTTATGATGATGGTTAATGAACCCATTTGGGTCCACTATTGGTTTCTTGCCTTTTTGAGTGCTTGAGTGGAATAAATATACTTTATCTTGACATGATTGTCATGTATAGCTTGAATGGCTTCATAAGATTCCCTGGGATCTTCCTAGTCCCCCATTATGGTGGGGGAATGTTTTCCATATTATTCAAGATTTATTTATTCTATGATATCTTTTATTGTATTATTTCCTTTAATAACCATTTGATTTCACCCTTTATTAAGTTTTCCTTTCCTCGGGATACCTAGAAGGGACCAATGTATGATTTCAAGGATATACTATAAGAAATAATAATGCTACCATGAGAATTCATGTTTTGAATGAAACATGAGTATAAATTTAAGAATCCTATTTTTGGAATAAAATGTACATTGAGTGAAAGTGTCCTCTTTTAAAGTAAGAGTTTGTTATCTATGAGTTTTTCTTAATTCTATAAAACTCTAAATCGAATAGATCCTTGAAATATTATAAATTTCTGCCCTTATTATAAATCAGGTAGTTATTGGTTATTTATGTCATGATGCATTATATGTAAGGTAAAACTTTCCTCTTTGGAATCATATTAAAAGAATCAAAAGTGTATTGAATTAAATAGGGGCGTAAACTTAATGCACAATTTTTGTGAAAAAAATAGACTTTATGGAAGTGTCCACATTATTATGTAATGTTTTTTTATAATTATCTAAAACTCTAAACCTAAAATATTTTGGTGATGTAAAAATGTGAAATACTTGATATTAAACATATATTTATGGGTTGTTAAAGTAACAGGTCATTATAATGTGATAGAAGATTGATGTGATGGCATGATATAGGTAGATAATTCGGGATTTTGGGTCACCTCCTTCCACTACTACAAAAATGGGCTTTATCAGTGCACAAAACGGGCTTTAACAGTGCTAAAAAGCGTTTTAAAGCTCAGCGATGATAAAGGGGGGTCCTCTTTATCAGCGTTTTTTTGCATTGTTAAAGGTAGACTTTATTAGTGATTTTTTAGCGCTGATAAAGGATACCTTTATCATCATCTTTTCAGCACTGATAAAGGCACCCTTTATCAGTGCTAAAAAAGCGCTGATAAATACCCTACCTGATGTAATATACAAATCTGTAATAGCACACCAAAACAAGACCTGCAAAAAAATCATCATATCAACAATTATACCCATACAAAATTAACACATAATTCATAAGGTAATTTCAGCAAGTATACCCATACAACAAGTATACCCATACACCATTAACAAATAATTCATAAATTATTTAAATACATAAAGAATTTAATTCAAAATTTAAGGGGTTGGGGGCTGTTCAGGGGTTTGGGGTGGCCTTCCAAGGGGGGTAGGGGGTGTCCAGGGGGTGGGGGTGTCTAGGGGGGTGGGGGTGTCTAGGGGATGGGGGTGTCCAGGGGGATAGGGATGTCCAAGGGGGGTGGGGTGGTGTCCAGGGGGGTGGTGGGGGCTGTCCATGGGGGTGGGGTTGTCCAGGGGGTGGGGCCATCCAGGGGGATGGTGGGGTGTCCAGGGGGTGGGGGTGGGGGTTTTCCATAGGGGTGTCCAGGGAAGTGGGGTGGTGTCCAGGGTGTTGGGGGGGATTTACAGAGGGTGAGGGTGTCCAGGGGGTGGGGTTGTGTCCAGGGGGAGTCTAGGGGGTTGGTGGGGTTTTCCAAGGGGGGGTGGGGTGGTGTCCAGGGGGTGGGGGTGGATGTCCAAGGGGGTGGGGTGTCTATGGGGTAGGGGTGTCCAGGTGGTGGGGTGGTGTCTAGGAGGGGTGGGGGTGTCGTCCAGGGGGTTGGTGGGTGTCTAGGGGGTGGGGGTGTCCAGGGGGTGGGGTGGGCTGTCTAGGGGGTGGGGTGCTGTCCAGGGGGTGGGGGTGGTCCAGGGGGATGGTGGGGTTGTCCAAGGGGGGTGGGGTAGTGTCCAGGGGGTGGGGGTGGCTGTCTAAAGGGGTGGGGGTGTCTAAGTGGTGGGGTGGTGTTTAGGAGGGGTGGGGGTGCCATCTAGGGGGGTGTTGGGTGTCCAAGGGGTGGGGGTGTCCAGGGGGTGGGGTGGTGTCTAGGGGATTGGGGGAGCTTTCCAGGGGGTGGGGGTGTCCAGAGGGGTGGGGGTGTTTAGAGGGAGGGGTGGTATCCAGGGGTGGGGGTGGTCCAGGGGGTTGGTGGGGTTGTCCAATGGGGGGGGTGGTGTCCAGTGGGTTTGGGGTGGCTATCCATGAAGGTGGGGTTTCCAGGGGTTGGGGGTGTCCAGGTGGTGGGGTGGTGTCAAGGAGGGGTGGGGGCGTCTAGGGTGTCGGGGTGTCCAGGGGGTTGGGGGCATCCAGGGGATTGGGGGTGTCCATTTTAAACAAAAGAGAGATTCTTTGAGTGATACCGGCCTCACTGTTCCTCGGATTGAGGCAAGGTTGACTTGTACACGTCACAAATTACCCATGGATCATTCCCCTAAAGTATCAACACAATCCAAATGCGTTTGATTGGATTTCCGTATGTCAGTTGTTGTTTTCACTTATAATTATGTCCATTTTAAACAAAAGAGAGACTTTGACTGATATCGGCCACACTATGCCTCGGATTGAGGCGGGGTTGACTCATACTTTTCCCAAATGACCCATGTATTGTTCCCCTAAAGTATTGATCGCACCGCGATTCACTATTTCATTTTCATCCCTACACCACTGTGGTAAACTAGTTTTGTATTGAATATTATAAAAATAATACCAAATTTAATTCCATATTTGAATCATTAATTTTGTATTTATCACTGTTAAAATGGTAATTGTTACTTTTTTTGAGGATTTGATTGCAGGTGGAGGTGATTTGGAGGCCCTAAAGATGATCCAGAAGGAAAATGGGCCAAAATTGCATGGATCCCAAGGACACCCGTCCACTGTTTTGAACAGTGCGAGAAATACCTGCATGAAAATGGGATGAAATTTTGTAAGACTCTCCAAAACTTCATGTTATACAACTCTTCTCAAAGGACCAAAGCCCCATTCATCCATCTGGTGGCCCGTCCTAACCATTCTGTCCAGAGGACAGAATATGCCCAAATTCAAATGTTCAGTTCAGTGGTGTGAACATATCTCCAAATCCGACTGCCTAATGGATTCCAAATTTGACATGGAGACATTAAATAGGCCGGTAAACAACTTATCTCTTTTTTCCAAGTCGTAATATTACTTTCTACTAGTCCAAAACCGAGGCACAAGTAGTATCTTCAAAACTGGGTGCTCAAAACCATGTGTCATTTTGGCTATAAAAAGGCACAAAGGGCTCCTCATTTGGGAGTTCGAACCAGAAGCTATACTTTTCCATTTTAGAGTCCTATATGAGTCTACTAATCACCTTTGATGTTCTGGATTCCCCTATCCTCATAGGGGAATCAAGGATGAAGAAGGAGTTCCACCCGAGCTTCCTCCTCCTCCCGATGTCGAGCTAAAAGTTGGGTGTTCGTTGTGAGGGAGCTACACACATTTCAAGGGCGTTCTGATGCATACACTAGCTACTGGTTTAGATTAATTTTGGTGTTTAAACATTTAATTCCATGTATCTTATTTTATTTCATATTTGAATGCTTGATTTGATGCATGTGAGTGTTATGCTCTTAATTTCTAATCGATCGGTGTGAGGTTTTGAGTGCGTGACTTGTGTTGTTCCGATTGGACAACACAAGAATCATTTTATTCCCAACTTTATTTAGATTTAAATATGCTTTGGAATCTCTTAGTCCATGCATAAGTTCTAGACCTTGGAAATATTATTGTTATGTCAAGTTTTGGTTCTTCAAGCATCGAAATATGAGCTTAGGAATTAATCGGGATTCCAAATAATTCCAACCAAAGAATTACTCTAAACCTAAAATGAATCTCTATGAACAATGAACTTAATATGTGTGTAGTGAAATCACATCGACCCTTTTATCTCATATTTTTCAAAATCCACTTGGTCTTTCATCTTTTAAACTATTTTGATTAAGTTACTTTCTTTAAGTTGTTTTCAAAATCACCCCCCTTTTTAGTAGTCTTAATTAAAAATACACACTCTAAACCTATCAAAGCTCCTCGAGAGATGACCTAGTGTCTTTCCTAGACTACAAATCAACTTTAAAATCATAATAAATTTGACGTGTCATGACAACGCGGTCAAATTTTGGCGCCTTTTCTGGGGAGTGTTTTTGTTTTAGTGCGTGTTTTTGATAAGTTATTTGTAAAATTCTTGTGAATATTTATTTGTTTTCTCTTCTACCTTTTCAATACTTTTGTATTATTAACTATTCCATGTGTAGGTTTGGTGAATTACGTGTTATAATCCGGGAGATTTACCACCTTTTGAACCCGAGCCGGAGAGGAGCCTACATCAACGACACCGAGGCACACAAGACAAAAATTTGAAGGAGGACACACCACACACTGAAGCATTCCTTCACCCTTCTTTTTCTTCTTATTCTGGAACCCAAATAAAAACTGAAATAAACTTGTATAACATGGGTGAAAATAATAGAACATTAAATGAATTAACCTCACCTGATGTTGATATCCAACCTGCATACATTCAAATACAAGGAGAGGCACCTAATTTCAAACTAAAATATGGTTTAATTCATTTATTACCAAGTTTCCATGGACATCCTGGAGAGGACCCACATAAAAATTTAAAAGAATTTCATACTGTGTGTTCTAAATTAAATCCTTCTAATGTTGATGAGTATCAAGTAAAACTTAGATCATTTCCATTTTCACTAGAAGACACTGCTAAATATTGGCTATACTATGTTAATTCACCAATTAGAGGTTGGGCGGACATGAAACGCATTTTTCTTGAAAAATATTTCCCAGCCTCTCGAACTGCAACAATAAGAAAAGAAATATGTGGTATAAGACAATATCATGGAAAAACACTTCATGGATATTGGGAAAGATTTGAAAGATTGTGTTCAAGTTGTCCACATCACCAAATAAGTGATCAACTTTTAATTCAGTATTTTTATGAAGGTTTAATCCCTATTGATCGAAACATGATTGATGTTGTTGTAGGTGGTTCACTAGTGGATAAAACCCAAATCTATACAAGGACCCTAATTGAGAACATGGCACAAAACACACAAAAATTTGGTCCAATGTCCACTGTACCAATTTGAGGTGTCCATGAGGTGCAAAGTACTGAATTCAAGAAGAAGGTGGATACAAAGTTTGAATAGGTAAGTACCCTTCTACGAAAACTCGCTCTTTCCCAAGGGAAATCTCAATATCCTCCTCCCATCCATTGTGGTATATGCTCTTCTGATACCCACTATTCTGACCAATGCCCCCAACTGAGAGAAACTTCTGAGAGTTGTGAGGCGATATTTCCTGGACGCCCCTATAACCAACCCTTTAGGCAAGAACCTTACTATCTATCCAACCCTGGGTGGAAAGACAACCAAGCCTATAGGAAAGGGGGGTATTCAAACCAACCTCAACAACAATGGAACCAATGAGGTCAGACTATTTATCCACCACCGCCACCCCAAAGGCCTTTCCAACAACCCCCTCCAAAAACTGAGCCTAGCCTAGAAGATATGATGAAACAAATGGCTGCTAATAATCTCCAATTCAAACAAACCACTCAGGCAGCCATACAAGACCTCAAAACCCAACTAGGCCAACTAGCCAACTCGGTGGGTGAAATCCAAAGCCATGGGTCTGGTAAACTACCCTCTCAACCACTTTTCAACCCTAGGGATAAGGGAAATGTTAGTGACATCACCCTTAGGAGTAGAACTCAACTTAAAAGCCAAATAACACCTCCATTAGAGTCATACCCTCCTGAGAAAACTACCATTCCAACTATTGAAAAAGGTCCAAATATTGAAAAACCTTGTCCTGAGAGGAGCCATTCAAAAGGAAAGAGTGTTTATATTAATGAACCACCAAGCACACCCATTCCTCTTCCATTTCCCCAAAGGGCCACCCAACCAAGAAAACAAAATGAAACTGAACTTGACAAATAAATATTGGAAACTTTCAAGAAAGTTTAGGTCAACATCCCCTTGATTGATGCCATCAAGAAAATTCCAAGATATGACATGTTTCTGAAGGATATGTGTACCCACTGAAGGTGACTTAGAGGTTATGAGAAGTTGAACCTGGGGAAGAACATCTCAGCAATGATACAACCATCACTTCACACCAAGTGCACCGATCCTGGAACATTATCGATTCCGTTCACCATAGGGGAGTATTATTTCTCCAATGCTATGCTTTATTTGGGTGTTTTTATTAATGTGATGCCTCACTCCATATACTCTTCTTTACAGGTCGGTGAACTAAAGCCCACAGGAATAGTTGTTCAGCTAGAAAATCGGAGTACGGCACACCCTTCTGGTGTGTTAGAGGATGTTCTTGTGAGGGTTCAAAATTTAATATTTCCTACTTATTTTTATGTGCTAAAAATGGAAGATTATAGGATGAATAGACATGACCCAATTATATTGGGGAGACCTTTCTTGAAAACTGCCAAATCCATAATTAATGTCCATAATGGTACATTATCTATGGAATTTGGTGGTGACGTAGTCCATTTCAACATCCTTGATTCCATGAAGTACCCCTCAGAAGAACATTCCTCACTCTCAGTAAATTCAATTGATGTAATCCCTTCCCCTAAAATCACTTCATTTGTTTCCCCTGATCCCCTTTCTAAATTTTCCTCTTTGATTGAAATTCTTGGTAATGAATCATGTTTTGATTGTTTTAGTGGTCTAGAAAAGTGTTATGCATGTTTATTAATTGATAATTTCTTGAACACGAAGGATCACATGACCATCGATGATACTGCTACACTTGTAAAAGCTAATTCCTCATCTGAGGATGATACCATTGAGCAGTTAGATGAGATTAGTGACCTCTCACTTTCACACACACCCCCATCAATCCAAAATCCACCTGAATTGTAACTAAATAAACTACCTCAAGATTTAAAATATTCATATCTTGAGAATGGAAACAAGTTTCCCGTCATTATTTCTAGTTCACTCCCTCCTGAGAATGAATTGAAACTGCTTGAACTTTTGAGGGAGTATAAACAAGCATTGGGATGGACACTTGCTGAAATTCCTGGTATTAGCCCATCAATTTTTACACATCATATTTTATTAACTGATGAGGCTAAACCAGTGAGGCAGGCACAACGTCGACTGAACCCAAACCTCTTAGAAGTAGTTAAAAAGGAAGTAACAAAATTATTGGCTGCTAGAATCATTTACCCCAACTCTGATAGCCAATGGGTAAGTCCCGTTCAAGTAGTTCCTAAAACAATTGGTCTAACGGTAATTAAAAATGAAAAAAATGAATTGGTTCCAAATTGTGTGCAGAATAGTTGGTGTGTCTGTATAGATTATCACCGACTAAACCAACACACTAGGAAGGACCATTTCCCATTACCATTCATTAACCAGATTCTAGAGAGGATAGCGGGGAAGTACCATTACTGTTTTCTTGATGGGTATTCTGGATAAGTTCAGATCCATATTGCCCCTGAGGATCAGTAAAAGAAAACCTTCACTTGTCCCTTTGGCACATTTTCCTATAGAAGGATGTCATTTGGCATGTGCAATGCTCCGGGTACTTTCTAGCGATGTATAATTAGTATTTTTTCGGATTACCTGGAGAATTTCATGGAAGTTTTCATGGATGATTTTACTGCTTATGGATCCTCTTTGGATGAATGTTTAAGTAGTCTTGGTTCTATCCTACGTTGTTGTATTGAAAAGAATCTTGTATTAAATTATGAGAAATGTCATTTCATGGTGCGACAAGGTATAGTTTTGGGACATGTCATTTCTGGGGATGGTATCCAAGTAGGTAAATCGAAAGTGGGTGTCATTTCTTCCCTACCATTCCCTAAAAATGTACGTGATGTGCGGTCTTTCCTAGGTCATGCTGGATTTTACCGTCGTTTCATTTGTGATTTTAGTAAGATTGCACTTCCCATATCCCGCTTACTCCAAAAAGAAAAATATTTTGTTTTTGATAAAGAATTTGAAGAAGGTTTTAATAAATTAAAATGGAGTCTCACATCACCCCCGATAATCTAACCGCCTCAGTGGGATTTACCATTTGAGCTCATGTGTGACGCCTCTAACTATGCAGTTGGGGTAGTCTTGTCACAAAGGGTCAACCGAGCTCCACATGTCATAGCCTATGCCTCAGGTACACTGGACCCTGCCCAAGCAAACTACACCACAACTGAAATATAATTCCTTGCCATAGTTTTTTCCTTGGATAAATTTAGGTCATAACTTTTAGGGTCCAAAGTCATTGTGTTCTCATACCATGCAGCCCTCCGGTATCTCCTAAAGAAACTGGAAGCCAAACCACGTCTCATTCGTTGGATGCTCCTCATTCAGGAATTCAATCTAGAAATTAGAGATAAAAAAGGAGCAGAGAAAGTGGTGGAAGACCATATCAGTAGGATCCTCCCATCCTCGGACATTTTCTCATCCCCCTGTATTCCCATTAATGACATGTTTCTTGATGAGAAATTGTACAAAGTGCAAGATGTTATTCCCTAGTATGCTGAAATTGTAAATTATTTGGTAGTATCTTTCATTCCTACTGATTTCAACAAAAACCAAGCCAGTCGTCTAAAACATGAGTCTCGTTGGTACATTTGGGATGACCCCTACCTTTGGTGCACATGTAGAGATCAGGTCCTTAGGCGTTGTGTTCCCGATAGCAAGTTTTAGTCTGTCCTTAGATTCTGACACAATCTTGCTTGTGGGGGCCACTTTGGTCCCCAATGGACTGCTCACGAAGTTCTTGATTCTGGTCTCTTTTGGCCAGCACTTTTTCAGGATTCCCATGAATTTTGTAAATCTTGTCCTCATTGTCAAAGAATGAGGAATGTCTCTAAAAGGAATGAAATGCCACAACAACCTTTCTCTTTCATGAAATCTTCGATGTTTGGGGTATTGACTTTATGGGGCCATTTTCCAATTCTTTTGGAAACTTGTACATTATTTTGGCTGTTGATTACGTATCAAAATGGGTAGAGGCACGAGCCACAAGGACAGATGATTCCAAAACAGTTGTAGAATTTTTGAGAACTCAGATCTTTTGTAGGTTTGGATTACCTAGGTTCATCATTAGTGACCAGGGTTCTCATTTCTACAACTGAACAATGAAATCACTTTTTCATCGGTATGGGGTCGGTCATCGAGTATCTGCTGTGTATCACCCACATACTAATGGTCAAGACAAGGTTTCAAATAGAGAGGTAAAAAAAATTCTTAAAAAAATGGTCCAACCCAACAGGAAAGATTGGGGTCTTAGACTCGATGATTCATTATGGCCTTACCATATTTCTTTTAAAACTCCCATTGGAATTTCACCTTATAGGCTTGTTTTTTGAAAGAGTTGACACCTCCCTGTTGAGATTGAGCATCGGGCCTACTGGGCCATTAAAAATGCAATTCTAACCTTTCTGGTGCAGGTTCTCAAAGGAAGTTACAGATACAGGAGATGGAAGAAATGCATAGAGATTTTTATGAGAACTCTAGGATTTATAAGGAGTGAACCAAGGCTTCCCACAACCACCTTATCCTTCATCGAGAGTTCCAAATTGGGAAAAAGGTCCTCCTCTACAATGCAAGGCTGAAATTGCATCCCGTTAAGCTTTGTTCCCGCTGGTTTGGACCATACATTGTTACTAATGTCTCTCCATTTGGTGTTGTTCAGGTTCAAAATGAAGAAACCAAGCAAACCTTCACTGTCAATGGGCAGCGGCTGAAGCACTTTCATGAAGCCATTCTGGAGTCCCCGATGGAGGAACTCCAAGTTCAAGAAGCAAACTATGAATGACATCCACCAGGTTTTATCCTTCCTTCCCACATTCTATTTTACTACAGTGAGGACACTGCATACTCTAGGTGTGGGGTGGATGGGTACATTCTTGGGTTAGTTAGGAATTTTCATCGTTTTCATTCTTTCTTTGTATTTTTGCTTGCTGGATGGTATTGTCACTCCCCCCCTCTTCCCCCGTTACACCCCTTACTTTTGTGCTGGAATGCTAATTTTATCATGTAAAAAGATGCCCCCTAAATTGAATCATGAAAGTTACTGAGCCCCCTGAATTGAATCTTGAAAGTTACTGAGAATGCATGAGGAATTTCCCTATTTTATGTTGTTTTAACATTTTCAAAAAAAATCACTGATGGAATGTGTGTTTTAGCTTGAATTTAACATTGTGGTGTGAATTTCTCTTGGAAATTAGTTGTTTGTCGATGATATAAATGGTTTTATCATTTTGAAAACTTTGAGAAAAATAGTACCCTTTACGTGAGTAGTTCAAAGGAAAATTGTGGCACTTAATTTCTCCACACATTTTTGCACCCAACCAAGAAGTGTGATTTTTACTTACTCAATAGAAGGTAAATATAAGTTAGGTTAATATTTATCTGTTTTTCAAATGATTTTTCCATACGTTCGTTCCTTATCCGATCTTTTTCATTACTGTACCAGATTGACCTACGCGTGTGTACCTGTTATCCGACTATTGTACGCCCTCAAAAAAATAGTTGTTTCTTGGGCAGGTCAAAAACCACTCTTCCTTGAATTTTTATCTTGTTATAACTATTACAATTAGTGTCGTAAGGATATCAAACAAGGGTTGAGAGAAGGGTGTGAGATTTGTTCCATGCACAACATTTTAAAAAAAATAAATAAATGAGGGGAGTGATGAAATGTACATCATATGGGTATATCTAGGTTAGGAGCTTAAGGTTTGACTTCCGGGAATGCTTAAGTGAGTGGGTATTGAAATTTTATTGCAAAGGGTATAGGACAGGTTCGGTGGACATAATCATTTAAGCAGAAAAATATTAAAATAACCTATATTTACTGGATAGAAAGTGGGTAGAATAGCATGAATTGGTTGTCACACACACACGTGGAGATTTAGTGACATTGTGGAATTTAAGATTACTTGCTCAAATTGGTATCATTAATCTCCCTGAATTTCATGTTGATACAATTTATGAGACACATTTTTGCATGATCATTGAGAATAACTCCATGGTGTGATTTTTGCTTTGATCACATTCCTTTAAAATTTTAAATTTTAATTGAATGTTAAATCTTCATGAAGTTGGGAATATCTCCATGCATAATTTTTGGAAATATCACTTTGCCTAGGAGTGAAAATGTTTAGGTGTGGGGGTGTGATCGCACCACGATTCACTGTTTCATTTTCATCCCTACACCACTGTGGTAAACTAGTTTTGTATTGAATATTATAAAAATAATACCAAATTTAATTCCATATTTGAATAATTAATTTTGTGTTTATAACTGTTAAAATGGGCATTTTTACTTGTTCTGAGGATTTGATTGCAGGAGGAGGTGATTTGGAGGCCCAGAAGATGATCCAGAAGGAAAATGGGCCAAAATTGCATGGATCCCAAGGACACCTGTCCACTGTTTTGAATAGTGTTCAAACTCAGTTCATTAAAATGGGCTGAAATTTTTTAAACCTCTCCAAAACTTAATGGGGTACAACTCTTATCAAAGGACCGAAGCCACATTCTTCCATCTGTTGGCCCGTCCGAACCATTCTGTCCAGGGAACAGAATTTGCCCGAATTCAAATGTTCAGTTCTGTGGTGTGAACATATCTCCAAATCCAGCTGCCTAATGGATGCCAAATTTGACATGGAGACATTCAAGAGGCCGGCCAACAACTTATCTCTTTTTTTCAAGTCGTAATATGACATTATACTAGTCCAAAACCGAGGCACAAGTAGTATCTTTAAAACTAGGTGCTCAAAACCATGTGCCATTTTGGCTATAAAAAGGCACAAAGGGATCCTCATTTGGGAGTTCGAACCAGAAGCTATACTCTGACATTTTGGAGTCCTAGATGAGTCTCATAATCATCTTGGAGGTTCTGGATGCCCCTATCCTCATGGGGGAATCAAGGATGAAGAAGGAGTTCCACCCGAGCTTCCTCCTCCTCCCGATGTCGAGCTAAAAGTTGGGTGTTCGTTGTGAGGGAGATACACACATGTCAAGGGAGTTCCGATGTATACACTTGCTACTAGTTTGTAGTAATTTGGATGTTTAAACATTTCATTCCATTTATCTTATTTTATTTCAGATTTGAATGCTTGATTTGATGCATGTGAGTGTTATGCTCTTAATTTCTAACCGATCGGTGTGAGGTTTTGAGTGCGTGACTTGTGTTGTTCCGATTGGACAACACAAGAATCATTTTCTTCCCAAGTTTATTGAGATCTCAATATGCTTCGGAAGCTCTTATTCAATGCATAAGTTCTGGATCTTTTCAATACGATTGTTATGTCAAGTTTTGGTTCTTCAAGCATCAAAATATAAGCTTAGGAATTAATCAGGATTCCAAACAATTCCAACCAAAGAATTACTCTAAACGTAAAATGAATATCTATGAACAATGAACTTGATATGTGTGTAGTGAAATAATATTTACCCTTTTATCTCATATTTTTTAAAATCCACTTGGTCTTTCATCTTTTAAACTATTTTGATTAAGTTACTTTCTTTAAGCTGTTTTCAAAATCACCCCCCCCCCCTTTTTAGTAGTCTTAATTAAAAATACACACTCTAAACCTATCAAATCTCCTCGAGAGATGAACTAGGGTCTTACCTATAATAAAAATCAACCTTAAAATCATAATAAATATGACGTGTCATGAAAACGCGGTCAAGTATCAACACAATCCGAATGCATTTGGTTGGATTTCCATACGTCAGTTGTTGTTTTCACTTAAAATTCTATCTATTTTAAACAAAAGAGACACTTTGAGTGATGTCGGACACACCATGCCCCAAATTGAGGCAGGGTTGACTCGTACACGTCAAAAATGACCCATGGATCGTTCCCTTAAAGTATAAACACAATTCGAATGTGTTTGGTCAAATTTCCGTACGTCAGTTGTTGTTTTCACTTAAAATTCTGTCCATTTTAAACAAAAGAGAGACACTTTAATTGATACCGGCCACATCGTGCCTTGGATTGAGGCGGTGTTGACTCATACACGTCAAAAATGACCCATGGATATTTCTCCTAAAGTATCAACATAATCTAAATTCATTTAGTTGGATTTCTGTATGTCAATTGTTGTTTTCACTTAAAATTTTGTCCATTTTAAACAAAAGAAATACTTTGAGTGATACTGGCCACACCATGCCTCGGATTGAGGCAGGGTTGACTCTTGCACGTCACAAATGACTCATGGATCATTCCCCTAAAGTATCAACACAATTTGAATGCGTTTGTTAGGACTTTTGTACGTCAGTTGTTGTTTTCACTTAAAATTTTGTCCATTTTAAACAAAAGGGAGACACTTTGAGTGATATCAGCCACACCATGCCTCAGATTGAGGTAGGGTTGACTTGTACATGTCAAAAATGACCCATGGATCGTTACCTTAAAGTATCAACATAATTCGAATGCGTTTTGTCAGATTTTCGTATGTCAGTTGTTGTTTCCACTATTCTGTCCATTTTAAACAAAAGAGAGACACTTTGAGTGATACCGGCCACACCATGCCTCGGATTGAGGTGGGATTGACTCATAAACATCACAAATTACCCATGTATCATTCTCCTAAAGTATAAACAAAATCTGAATGTGTTTGGTAGGATTTACGTACGTCAGTTGCTGTTTTCACTTAAAATTATGTCCATTTTAAACAAAAGAGAGACACTTTGAGTGATACTGGTCACACCGTGACTTGAATTGAGGCGGGGTTGACTCTTACACAACCCAAATGACCCATGGATCATTCCCATAAAGTATAAACACAATCCAAATGTGTTTGGTCAGATTTTCGTATGTCAGTTGTTGTTTTCACTTAAAATTATGTCCATTTTAAACAAAAGAGAGACACTTTGAGTGATAATGGTCACACCGTGCCTCGGATTGAGGCATTGTTGACTCATAAATGTAACAAATGACTCATGGATCATTCCATTAAAGTATAAACACAATCCGAATGCATTTGGTCAGATTTTCGTACGTCAGTTGTTGTTTTCACTTAAAATTCTGTCCATTTTAAATAAAAGAGAGACTTTGAGTGATACAGGACACACCTTGCCTCGAATTGAGGTGGGGTTGAATCATACATGTCACAAATTACCCATAGATCATTCTCCTAAATTATCAACACAATACAAATGAATTTGGTTGGATATGAAGGTATTTTGGAGATTTTACTGTTTTTTCTTATCTAAAGCCCAAAGAAAAGTGGTTCATCATTCTTGCATGTTTCTGGTGCATTTCATCTATTAAAATAGGAAAATGACTCATTGGAGAAAGGATTTTTTATTTAATAACAATTAAATTTTTTCTACAAACATTTACATAAAAAAATGGTTCATCTTTTGATCCCCTTAACCCCTCTCAAAAATGACCACCAATTGTACACATCCCCAAGTCAAATCTTCATGTTATTTGTGTACAATCTTCCATCAGGTATGCATCCCACTCCTTTCTGAAAAAATCTATATTATCTTGTGAGTATGAGGATTTTTGACAGCCATAGTAGTACTGCAAAATATATAAATAAAGAATTAATAAATAAAATAAATGAAATAGTAGTTGTTTTTAAAAATACGTCTTTAGGGATGCTAGTTTATTGATGAAAAACGATCTCTTTCATAAATTTACAAACATAATAGCCACAATCATTATTGTTTGTTTGTTTTGGACACTACAAAAAATTTTATCATTAGGAGAATAAGTAACTTGTGTTGATATGTGTTTGGATAGTGAAATTTTATTATATATACCCTGATATTTGTCCAGACGTAGTACTTGATCGCCTCCTAATGCTTAGCCCCTATCCTCATTCCTTTTTTTAGATGATAATGATACACCACCCTATCATAAAATAATCCTAAGTAAAAGATAATATAAATTATATTACTTGATGTTTAGACCTAAAACGTAGGATGTAGTGTCTTATAGATTCACAAACTCCATCATGTGTGGTCGGTTTGTTGGATATCCTTGCATTGAATCCAGAAAATAAATCTTTGGAGAATCCAAGTTCACTACAATTAGTAGCCAATGTTGCCTAAAAATAAAAAAGGAATAAGTAATAAAAGAAGTGAAAATATAATTGATATGCTATAATCGTAGATTTTTACCCCTACATGGTTGGTATTAGGAAGAGTCTGTCATCCGTAATCTTGCTTTCAAATGTTTTCAGCAAGTCGTTCACTATTTCATCCTTTTTTTATGGCTTTAATTTTGTTAGTTGTGTTGATGTGGTATGAGGACTAACGAGTCCAAATTTTGGCTCATGGAAAAATTCCTTCAACTGTTTTTCATATATACGTCTGTCAATAATATAAAATGCATTTATTCATAATTTTTACATTATATCAGCTTTTAGAAAATCAATTCATGAAAACATACCTCATATATAAATTTACAACTGTGACGCCTAGCCAACCGTATTCAAGGATCTCATTTACATTTTCAGCAGCAATGAATTATTAAATTTCCTCTCCGTATATATTCTTTTCAAAAACCACTATATGACTACTACCACTTCTTAGCTTCCTATCCACATGAGTCTTCAATGCTATTAAATGTGGATAGAGAACAGGTGGTGTTATTGTGCTTTCAGTAGCTCTTTGGGATCGGTTGGTTGATCCTTTAGATGCTTTTGAGTCGACGTTTCTTGTCACCCCCTTCTCCGTCTATAATAACATTCATTGGTTCAGACCCCTTTTTCATTAATTGTTAAAGGTTTAGCATGAAAAAAATGGAAATAAATACCTCTTTGTCCACATGTACTCTTACAAGTTGTGACAGCCATGAAATGAATGTACCAATAGCCTTTTCGACCGTATGAATATCATCGTCATCAAGTGGAATAGGTAACTCTGCAATTGGCTCATGAGCTACAGTAATCATCACTTTCATATTATCTTTGGGAAGTGGTTTATTATGCAGTTTTTCCTCTGGGATGTTGAACAATGTAGCCCTCGCTACAAGGTGATAGGTGGGTGTTGACAGATATAGATCACAGTCATTATCACCCTGTATAAGATCAGTACAAGAAAAGTATCAGTGTTTATCTGATTCACATTTCATGGGAACAATTATTAGAATATTTATTACAATGGCTAAGATAGTTCTTTGAGGGGAATGACTCGCCTCAAAGCTGATGGGGGTGGGGCAGGATCTTCACGTGATGGTTGTTCCTGAGTTGTGTCATCTCCTTGATTCCCACCCATAAAATTTTCTAGCAACTCTCCCTGCCATTGAAATCGTTCTTCAAGAGTTTATATTCTTTCACTCATTTGTTTCATTTTTTCATCTCTGTCATCCGTTTGTTTTTTTTCTCATAATATGCTTGAGGTGTCACCCCAAACCCTGCACCTATGACATGACCGTATTGTTCTGGCTGCTTCAAATTCGTCGATAATAGGTCTGCATCCGCTACAGGAGTAGCTGATTCCTATGACTGTCGAATATAGGAAAATAACTAATTATTTTTATGTAATAGAAATTTAAAACAAATATTTTTATTGTGTCATACTTAAACATATTTCCCACACAATAACTTCAAATCATCAATAAAAGGAGAATAATAAACATCAATATCATTACCTGGTTGTTTTAGTCCTAATATAAGCATAGATAACATGATAAACTTCCGCTTCATGCATAACCAGGGTGGAAAGTTATAATTTACCAACATAACAGGCCATGTACTGTGAGTGCTGGTTTGAAAACTAAAAGTATTCAATCCATCTGTAGATAACGCAAGATGAAGGTTTCTCATCTCTTGTCCAAATTCAGGATACTCATGATCAATTAGCTTCCATTAAGGAGAGTCGGTCAGGTGACGTAATTTCCCATCTTTATTTCTTTTATCTGCATGCCACGACAATTGTCTTGCAGTTTCTTCACTTCCATATAGACACCTAAACCTTGGAATGATTGGAAAGTACAATACAACTTTCGTAGGACTGGATTCATCTTTCTTGTATCGAGAATCACCACACTTTGGGCATTCTGTAAGTGATTTGTTCTCCTTGCGAAATAGTATACAGTCTTTTGGGCAGGCATGTATTCTTTCAGAAATCATACCCATGGAGTGTAGCATTCGTTTAGCTTCATATGTCCAGTTTGGGAGCTCATTATCTTCCGGGAGCATGTCATTCAAGAGAGAAATTAGTTCCGTAAAACTAAAATCATTCCATCTGTTGCCTGCTTTCAATTTATACAACTTCAGTACAACTGACAATGCTGTATATTTAGTGCAACCAGCATACAATGGAGTCTTTGCACAACTCTTTAACTTCTCAAACAATTTTTGGAAATCATGGAGTTCATATTCAACTGTACCTGTCATTTCCTCAATAAAATATTCATCATCACTGACATATGTAATCACATCCTCCATATGGTCTTCTTCATTATCCATATTTGTATTCATATCTGATGATCCATAAAACGTAGTTTTATCCCAGCTAGTAGATACATTCGCTTTTTCTCCTTGTTTATTCCAACATTTATAACTCTGATCTATTCTGTGACAAATCAAATTTTCTTCCAACTCCTCTGGATTAATTAGTCTAGAATAACAACAACGTAAACACAAACAAAGGATTTGAGAAGAATCCTTTGCGTGATCCTTTGAAAACTCGATGAACTCTTTCACTCTGTTCTCATACTCTATAGTAAAATGATTAGCATCCATCCAATATTTATTCATCTCCATCCTATTTGAATCTCAAATATTAGTATTTATGATTCAAATACACAAAACAAGACTTCCAAATATACTAGAAAAGAACCACTTTCTTATAAAAATAGATATTAATAGATCCTACCATATTCCGAGAAAATAATTGAAAAATTTAGGAAAATAGTTTATTGTACCTATTTCTAATAGTACTACAAGAAAATTATAACGAACATAGATCATACCTCTAAATAATCCTGGATCCTCCTGGTAAAAAGACTCTAGTGACTACAACTATCTGAGATTCTAACCACTAACTTCCCAATATAGGAGTGGTCTACTTATGGGTAGTATTAGTATAATCAAACCAAAGTTTCATCCACCTCATGCTGCTCCCCAATCTCCTCCATCACTTTAGTGTTGTACAGACCTCCTTTCTCCAGTTCCTTCCTCTGCCTAGGCTATTTGTCGACTGCCTCTCTGACTATAGCATGAATGTTAAGAAAATGCAATGTGATATGTCTATACCCATCACAATCATATTAAACTCCTTAGAGTAATGGGCTATCCTTGAGGTGCCTATGAATGATAGTGCCTCATGAGATGAGACTTTCATCACACACCTATTGTGGGTGGGTGCTGCTAACCCTACATCCTAGAAGATCACTACCTTAAAAGATTATGATATCAACTCAAACCATAGGCATAATAATAGAACACTAATATAGTCATCCAAAGCTTAGTATTACATGTTGAATTCCCCCAAACCATTAGAGGTCAGTCTATGAATTGATCAACATAAATTAATGTATTTAATAAAAAGAGCGGAAATACAATCCAACCAAGTGAAAGACATTTACAATCTCCTGAGAATAAATTCATCCCCCATCACGTAATCGGGTTCTCCATAATGTAGGTGTACTTAACCAAAATCACTTGTCCTGACACACCAAGGGTATTTATTTACTAGAGCAGTCTCCATTCAAAATAACAATCTTGATACCAATAATAGGTATCAGGGAAGAATCACTATCTACCCAATGAAGTGCATGGTGTCTCCCCATTTTCAAGAAAAACCTTCTAGACTAGCTGTAACATCCCAGGTAAATAAAGAATATTACTTTTTCATATTTATCCATATTTGTGAATAAATTTTAATATTAATTTAAAGGGAACTCTATGCTCGATGGCGTACCCAATACGCAACAATGAGTTTCTTTGAAATCTTACATTGCACTCTAATAATAAAATAATATTATTTTAAACGGTAGTTAACGCCTAGCCGTTGTAATGGTGGGAATGAACAGAACTAACTACAAAATGATTATATATGTTTGTCAAATATTTTTACTTTTTTCCAATAAATGTTAGAGGCTTAAAATGCGAATGAATCCAATTTTAAGCATAAATCTTCTAATATTCTTTAAAAGGTCGATTAACCGCCTTTTGATGGCGAACCCTTTTTAAATATACTTTTGAAGATTTTATATGTTATATTTGAAAAAATAAAATCCTTATTTAGAATCTGGACATCAAAATTTACTTTGTGTAAATTTTTGTTATTTTTCCGATAAAGATCAGTTTTAGTGAAAATGTTGTATTTTAATTCAAAACCTCTTTTTAATCTAATTTATTTATATGATTATATCATCTTTTTAATTGGTTTTAAAGTGCAATTAGAATATATTTTTACCATTTAATCTAATGGTGGTCATTGGAATTAATTTCACTTTTAAATTGGACTTAAATTAGTGTCAATCTTTTAATAGATATTGTTTCTTAAAAACACGCTATTTGTTTCGACAGCGGGAATTAATTATTAAATTAATTAATGCAAATTTTATGTTTTGAATTTTGTAAAATAGACATCATTTTTGAATTCAGAATATCAAATATATCTTAGGATGAATTTTTGGTATTTTTCTGAAAAACTTCAATTTTGATGAATAGTGAAACCACTAAGTGGTAGTTAAAAAACTGATTTTTCGTTTAAATGAAACTTTACCACTTCTGTGATTTGAATTTTAAAAATCTGACATACATGGTTGTCATTAGGATGTAACATGTGGTTCAATGGGATTAAAATAATTTTTTGGTGAATAGTAACTTTTAAGTTTTATTAATCACGATTAAAGGTAATTAGTGTAATTAAGATAAAGATAATGTTATAATAATATGAAATGACCTTGACACATGTACTACCCTTATTGGATGAGTCATGGCCTACCAAGACAATCCATGGGTCACCTTGGGGACCCCATGGAGCCACTTTGGTAGGAAAATGACATTAATAACTTTTTATTTAAAGTTAAAATAAAAATGTCACAAACATGTATTGTTTTACTAAAACAATTTTTACATGGGGTTATACAAGTCATATTTTTTACTATAAATATCCATTAGAAATATAAAAATATTTCCTAAAGCATAGTATTTTTTTATAATTTTTAGACATTAAATAAATTTATTTATTTATGACACCATGATGATGCAATGATTGCCTCATTAATAAACGATTTAAATAAAATGAGAAGATAAGGTAAAATCTAAGACTTACACCTGTCAAAAACCTATTGGATGAGTATATTTAGAACCCTTATCACCTTATCCTCGAAATATATAATTTTGTGACCTTTAATATCCTAAAATCATTTTATAATAAAGTAACTTTTCAAGACATTCCAAGAGTGCCCCTCCTCCCTCTTATAAAAGGCCCCCACCTCTACCCCCTTACCCACACCTCTCAAGCTTTTGGCTCGACCAAACTCTGCTCATTTTATCTCTCCACACCCATCTCTTCATCCTAGTATCCTTACCTTTGGCATAAAGCTCTTCAAGAAACCCTTTTGGTTCAAACCAAGAGGAGTTGCCCGATTTAAAGGTAATGTCTTCACTTGTGTTCTTTTGTTTTATTTTGCTTCTCCAACCCCCTAAACTCTTTTTATTCCTTTCTTTTGTAACAACACCAGTATCTTCAATATACTAGTATGTTGTTATGTGAAGGATTCATTCTACACTTACACACACCTCCGTCTAATGGTTAAAGAACGTATTGTTTCTGTGGATGGCGAGTTACTGCCTCACGAAATGATGATTGTTCAATCTTCTCTTAACACCTTTCATGGTGGCCATTATGATGTCACTGTATTTTATATATGATATATATGGTATTTATGTTTTCTATATGCTTCTGTATTTTATATTTAAAACATACCTTTATGCTTTGCATGTTGTGCAAATGCGATAATTTCATATGAGGAAGTGTGGACTACTGCCCCCTCAAGTGATGTGACTCGTTCATGCAATACATGGAATGTATAAAGAATGAAAATAATGAAAATTTTTGACCTATATAACATATATATTATACTTGAATTATAATATATATATCTCTCATCCGGTTTTAATTCCATTAATGTGCCAATACAATGAAAGTAGCGTTCATGCGTACGTACGACCTACCGTCTCCATGAACGGTGCATTTAATTTCTTTTTATCTACAAATATTATGGAATAAGTATAAAATGAATATATACTGGATATATATGATATTTAAATTATTAATACTATTTTGGATATGATGTACATACAACCACATTGACAATGCTTTTCAAACAAAATCATTTTTGACTCATGTACCGAACATCGACAAAACGTATGATATGAACTCACATAATTAAATAATTATTATAACATGATAATATATGATATTAATTGAATAATAAACTTTAAATTATTTCTTTAAGCAATTATAAATTGATCAAAGTTTATTATTCAGGAATATAAATAAATGAACAAGACAAGTCGGACTTGAGGTAAGGGATTCTACCTCTCTCTTTCTTTTTAAGTACTCTCTTTTATGTCATTTCTTTTAAGCTCCTATTTCTTATGATGGGGGATGTTATTTTATATTCCTCTTACTTTGAATTTTATGTTCATATGATGAGATACCCTATTTGATCTCATCAAACCATTTTTGGAAGTTTTAAGTGGCGCCGTTAGGCTGCCGAATTTTCATAAGGGATTTCTTATCTCACTTTTAATTCTGTGAGATTTCTATTTTTCGCCACTAAATTATTGCATGTGGAGTATTGTGTACTGCCTTTTTGATATATATATATATATATTATCATACTATTCATGTTATTCAGTTATTCATTGGTTCTTATTATCTTTTGGTCATACGACTCGATTGATTACCACGAGGTAAAGAGTTTTTATCTCACTTTTTATTCCTGTGAGATTCATGCTACATTTTCCATCATTTCCTTTGAGTAGTGTATGTACTGCCCATTATTCTACTCTTTGTGTAATATACTTTCGTTTATGAGTATTTACATCAATTTTTTATAGTCCTTCTTTCATGGGGTGTACGTTTCGAAAGTTACCCAAGTCGGTAAATGAACCTTTCACCCTCCTCTTTTTAAAAAGACTTCTTTATGTTATTTTACACCTTGGGATATGTTCTTATATATCCTTATTGATGTAAATTTTATGTCCAAGTGATGAGATACCATTTTCTCTCTCATCAACTCGTTTTATGAATTTTAAAGTGATGTTGTTAGGCTGTCGAACTCTTGCAAGGGATCTTCTTAACTCAATTTCAATCCTTTGGATTAAACTTGTACTCCTTGAACATGTCATGATATGAATATGTGTGAATTACTCTAATTGTTTTACACTTAATATCCACTTATATTGGGTGTATTTATATTTGTCACACATAAATTATGTAATTGTTTTATCCTTAATCTAAGGATACCGTCTTTGTATGGGACTTCGTCTCAATCTCCTTTCATTGAGGCATATTTTGTTTTATACACAACTTTCTTTTATACGGTGTGTAAACCCCTTTGACTTTTACGTCTATTTAAAAGGAATCTTTTTTATACGAAGCGTTTTACTAAACGACAAAAGGAATTTTTTTTTTGTCGTACGTATGCAGCGACAACGACTTCTCCACCGTCGTGACCATTATTTGAGTTTCAGCTTCCTCTACAAGCCATAAACTTTTTTTTAAAATGAAAAATAAATACCATGTTTTACTTTTCATTTATTTTGGTATTGAAAATGGTTTTCATAATGTTTTTATTATATCAATGTGTTGTATTGATATCTCGTGATTAAAATGTGGAAATGTTATGTTTCCTTTATGCATGTTTTATGTGATACGATTATGTTATGGTTCTTGGGAATTGTTATGAAGATGGGTGGTTTCGTGATAAACTAAGGGCGGGTGAGCCCGATATAGATCTCCAATGCATTGGGTAATGCGAAGGGGTTAAACGTTAAGGTTTCTCCGAAGAGATTTAGGGAATATATTGTGATGGGTATTCCAAACATAACCATGAGGGTTACTCCCTACGTAATAATGTTATGAATGCCTCAAGTTATCTTTATGTCTTATGATTTCTATGAGTTATTCATAAATCTTATGATTTCATGAGGTATGTTAACGTGCTTATGTTTTATGAGTAAAGTATGATTTCATTGATTCTTATGTATACATGTACTAATGTTTCCTTTCCGTATTTCTATATCCCTTACTGAGCTTTTTATGCTCATCCCAAGTTTTTGAAATGTTTTTCACAGGTCAAGGGAAAGGTACATGATATGATGATAGTGTCAAGGAAGTGTCAAGAAAGAATCCATGTTTTATTTTAAATATGTTTCCGTTGATGGGAAAAAATGAATACTATCTTTTATGTAACCACTTTGTTTAAATGTGGAATGTAATGCATGATTTGTGATCTAATTCTCTAAAACTCTAAACCAGAAAATATCTTCAATGTGTATTCTTGAAATAACTCAAGATTAAGTAAGGTTTAAGGTCGGGTCCTTATACTAGCACCTAGGAACAACTGGTCATAGAGGTTCACTAAGTTGACACCACACTTAAATTATCCTTGACATAAAAGAAAGATGTGTGGAATTTACCATTGATCAAAGTCAAGAAACATCCCACAATCCTAAAAGGAATTAACCACCCAAATACAACTGCTCACATGTTCATACCACTATCTAAACCCAAAATAGACGCTTAAATTCCAAAAGAAAACTACATAAAAATGTGCCATATTATCACCTTTCCAACAACCAAACTGGAAAAACTTATACAAAACCATTTATTATAATTGATAAGCGCTTTAAACAATTATAAATATGTTTTGTCAAGATGAACCCCAAGTGTAGTCAAACATAGCCTTATACACAATCAATTGTGATCAGTTCTGATCACTTTTCAATAAGTGATGTCAAACATAAACTATGTAACCTATAAACACGTATACAAAATCATTTTTCATAAATGGTGTCACAAACTTTTTTGTAATTGTCAAAAACAACCTACATAAATGATAGACAACTAAGAACAGATACTAAGTATATGGAAAATGGCTAGAGAGCTACAGCCGAGGTGGAAGAAAACTGAAGAAAACAATACGAGAGAGATCTCGCCCAAACCGAAGCCAAGTCCAAGTCTCACAGCCGATTCCTACTCAATTTTCTCTACCTCTCCATCGCTCTAGCCTCCCTATATAACAACCCCCGTGAGGCCCATCCCAAAGTAGAACCTTCCCCATAAACACAATCATAATTAGAACCTTCCCCATAAACACAATCACCAGCACATCATGACACCCACAAAGTGTAACCAATTAATAATGAGGCGGGTACTATCAAAAATCTTCTTTTTTGTGAAGGGGTTTACCAAAAGACCACTTTCCCCAGTATAGATACACCCACCGGAAGGATGAGGAAAAAACACTCAACATTAATAGAATTTTCATGTATAACAAGGTCTAGCTTGAGGTTGCATGAGAATATCAAACCCTCATACATATGACACTTGGTGAAAAATAAATTCTAGTTCTAAACATCATAAGGACCCATGGGGAATCATAAAAAAATCATACTTTAGTTCAAATCATCTGCTTACCAAGTATAAGAATCCACTACGTGTGTGATTTCGTGACATAGATTGTTAGAACTCTATGTTAGTTAGCATCTAGTCCAAGGGTGGTGATCATGGGGAAGAATCCAAACATCACACCAATGAAAACTACTCTCACAAAACCTATCCACCAAAAATAAACCTAAGAAGTGAGAGACTTACCTAGAGTAGATCGCAGTCGCGATGGAGGGAGAGAAGAAGCGGCAAGCGGTCAGGGAGCCTTCTGCGCTATGTCGGGAGGGGAAGGCGCGACCGCGAGGGGGAGGTGCACAGAAGGAGCTGCCACCGTTGAGAAATGGAGGAGTAGGGTTCGCGGGGAGTCCAGCAGAGAGGATAGGGAGGAGGATCCGTAGAAGGGGTTCGAGGGGGGAGGAGAAGGAGTAGGACTAGCGGCGAAGCTCCGACAAAGAGAAGATCGCGGGGGGAGGGGAGTTGTCGTAGGGGTACAACACTGCGAGGGCTTGAGGGCGTGATAAAC
Source organism: Viscum album (assembly GCA_963277665.1). NCBI lineage: Eukaryota > Viridiplantae > Streptophyta > Magnoliopsida > Santalales > Viscaceae > Viscum > Viscum album. The sequence goes on from OY728162.1 coordinate 1,151,736,321, forward strand.
AGAGGATACTGTGCACCAGATTTTATAAAATATGAGACAATGGTTTTATCAGCACTTTTTTAGCACTGATAAAGACATTCTTTATGAGCACTTTTTTAGCACTTATAAAGTGTAAGCGCTAAGAAAAAAACGCTGATAAAGGGCTTGTTTATCAGCGCTAAAATTTTAGCACCAATAAAGGGTTCCTTTATCAGCGCTTTTGTCTTAGCACTGATAAAATGTGGCGCTTCCCTTGCCCGTTTTTTGTAGTAGTGTTCTGGGGATTTTAGGCCACATATAGTTGGGCCTCCGGGCTATCAAGAACCTAGGCATTCGGGTCATAAATATGTAATAAAACAGTTCCAGGTGTTGTTTTCATTTCTTGTGGGGAGGGATGAGCCTTGACCCATTAGAGTTATTGGGTGTGTTTGAGTTTTTAATCCCTTATACCTAATATAGATTATTATAAATAATAATAATAACTAATTGATGTGAATATTATTATAATAATGTTTAAATTATTTGTTAATTATTCGTACTATTATTTATATAAAACGATGATTAAAATATTAACAATATATAAATATTATCAACATGAAATGCACATTACATTATATAAAATTATAAATAATTATATATAATTATAATAATAAGTTTTATTATGTATTTTTTATGTAATAATACATTATTGTAATTATCTTCCAAAATAAAAAAGATTATAATTAGAATCATTTAGAATATTAAATAATAATTATCAGTATCATTAACACGATTTTTTTACATTGTTATAATATAACTAGTGAAATATATATTATTTACACATTAATAACTTATGATTATATTTATTTATTTTAGGTAAAGAGGATTACAACAAGACAAACACTCACACCTATGTAGGTCAAGCCATATCCCTCACCACTGGGACCGACCAACCCCGAAGGCCCACACATATTGAATGGCATGTTGGGTCCCTTTTTTTTCAAGGCTATCCCCCTCGTTTTTGTTTTTTCCCTACAGAGCTGACAGACCTCGCTTGTCATCATGCATGCCCGTTCGCCTAACTCCAGCCATCCATCAAATATCTCCGTCCAAGCTCGACCGCACTGACCTTCTCCAGTAGACAGCCAGCCATCTTATTGCGTGTTGTCGCGTTCATGGTGCCAACCCATTGGGGATACAGGGGGCAGCAGTAGCCAATTATGATGCGTCGTGCGCAGTAGGCGACGGTTGGGGCGAATGAAATTTATTACCCTTGACAAGTATTTAAAATACTTTCCTTTTCCATGTATATAATAACATAAAATATAAATCGATAATGCTAAGTATAAAGTAAAATTAAATCCACTCGATTCACTTAAATTGACCAAAATTTTAAAATGGGTTTCTTATATTTTTGGATTTATGTTTTTTTTTTATTTTAGACATGGGTCTTAAGAGTGTCAAATAATCAAATTGTTTGATGCTCTTGGTGTGTTTATTTTTATTTTGTTTTTCCTGTTATGTATATATATAACAAAATCTCAAACAGTATTTAAAATAAAGCTATTTTATTTAGAATTACTAGCATTAAAGCAATCCCAAAATGTTACTAAAACCCCCATCCAAGACTCCATTTTACATGGGAAAGGCCCTTGGCATACCTTAAAGATTTTTCATGTGAGATTTAGATTTCAGATTTCCAGCATTAGAATAATAATAATAATACATAAATAGTAATATATAATTAAAAATATAATTAATTAAAATGAAATATGATTAATATAAATAATTATCAAAAATAACATGAACTATGGATTAGGAGACCCAAACTCGTGGTCCCAAGAAATGTTTTTAAGAAAAAACGCACACACACCCAGTACAGGGAGGATGGTTACAAGACACACTTATGGAAGACCACACCAGAGAAACAAACACGCTTCCAACAAAAATGAAATATATCCCACAATTTTACTTCTACACCAAATGTCCATTTTACAACCATGTCAACAAGGATCCCCACAAATAATAAAAAATAATAATATAATTCATATAATTTAGAAAAAATAATAATTAACAATTAATAATATAATTATTTATTAATAATATGATATACTACTAATAATAAAAATAATTATTAATAATTAATAATCAATAATATATTTAATAACTATTAGTATAATTAATAATTATCAGTTAATAATTAACAATTAATAATATAATTATTCATATAATTAATAACTAATTATATAAATACTAACAAGTGATAATATATGTTGGACTCCTCATGTGTTAATCATGTTTTAATGATCACAAATCCTATTCAGTCTATAAAACTTGTTAATTCTGTTTAGTCTATCTCACATCATGATTAGTATCTTCATACTTTAAATAATGTTGTCCAAGATCTTAATTGCTATACATTCAGTTTGATTATTGTACACTATATTTAATTTACTTTATAATGATTTCTTTGATAAATGATTAAGTCTAATCCATTCTATGAATATAACTGCTTAAGTCTGAATATAGATTTTTGGCTAAGTCTGAGACATCGTGAGTCTGCCATCGGTTATGTTTCTCTGGCTAAGGAACCAGACACCGTGTCCAGATACCGTACCTTTCAGACACCATAACCATCCAGACACCGTAACCATATAGACATCGTAATCATCAAGACATTGTGACCCCTTCAGACACTGTAACCATCTAGACACTGTAACCATTCAGACACCATAATCATCCAGACATCATGACCCTTCAGACACTGTAACCATCCAAACACTGTAACCATCCAGACACCGTAATCATCCAGACATCGTGACCCTTCAGATACCGTAACCATTCAGACATCATGACCGGACACTGTGATCCTAACACTGCATCTGTGCTACCGGTTCCTAATCCTTGTCTAACTCTAACTGTCTCACCGCTCAAAGGCAGAGAAGGGGACATCGTTTCAAGAAGACACTGTTTCATGAAGACACTGTTTCCTGACAGACTGTGACACCGTTTCTTAATCAGTTTTGTCGTTTTTCAATTTAATCTCTAACGGTCATATTTGAAGATTTTAAATGTACTGACATAATTAATGTTTCTTTGTAGACATGTCATCTGACAGTATGAGGTACGAGGTGCAGAATACATGCATCTTGTCGGCTTCAACACATGCACTCCAAAATAAAAGAGAAGTGTGGCCCAGAAACAAAGAGAGCATGCAAGCGGGTGTGAGCGTCATAACGAAGAATCACTTAGAGCATTTTTCAGAACATAACCAACACATGAAACTCGACACTGCTAAAGAACACAAGAATCATACTTAAATCCCAGATTCGAGGACATCTTCGCACTGTCAACACCACAAAGAACACACGCCAGATCTAGCAGACTTACGATACTCTGTTTTCCATACGAGAACTCGATTTGTGCATCTGCTTCATCCTAGAAGTTCAAAGCCGCATAGACAACCACTTAGAGCACTTCTAACCTTGTCTCGTCATTTCTGCTCTGTTGTGTATCATTTTATTAGCATTCGAGCAGTGTGTGTATCTGTATAAAAACACACCCGGTCTCCTGCATTAAACTGAAGGATACAAGATATCATTTCTCAAACATCTTTTTACACTTTTGTATACCCACGAATAAGTGCAGAAGAGGTCCCTGTGTAGTCTGGTAGTTTGTACCCACAAAGAACTGTGGAAGAGGTCATGTGACCTGACAGTCCTATGTATTGTTGTTAACCCCGATCCAGGGTGTGGATCAAGTTTATCTATATAAACTGCTTGGTGGTAGGTGATCACTAAGTGGAGTGGATTAGGTCTCGACTTAAGACCGAACCACTTGTTTTATATCCGATGTGCTGCTTAATTTAGTCTTCTCTATTTTACTACTTTACTGTATAATTTAGAAATCTCTAAATTTACTTTGATAGTTAATCTTGGAAAGAAGTTATAATTGTTTTGCCTTATTAGAATAGCTTCAAAAGTAATATTAATAACTGATATTAAGATTACTGAGAATTAATCAATCTTTTGAGGAGTTATTTAAACAGTCAAACTTTCATAACTGTATTACTTTGATTAACTGGGCTGTATTTAACTTTGGGTAAATATTTTGGGAATACTTTTTAAACAAAATTTTTGAATAGATACTCAATTCACCCCCCTCTTGAGTACTCTACTCCGACGAACATTTGGTATCAGAGGCATGTTTATTAAGACTCTGCTTTTAACCTTTTTCAACTGTGATTGTAGTTGTACTTTAAAGATCTATTAATTTCTATTAATTCTAAATTTCTAGCTCTTTCAAAGGATTTCTTTATTATGGATAATATATTGGAGGTGTTGCAAACAACAAACCACTATTTTTTAAAGGAACCAATTATGCTCAATGGAAAATCAAAATGAAAATGCATTTAGAAAGTATGGGTTTTGAAATTTGGTCTTCCATTATAGATGAATATAACTTTCCTACTACTGATAGAATCACTTGGGATGAACCTACCAAAACTGCCTACAATAACAATTGCAAAGCTATAAATGCTTTATACTGCTCCTTAAGAGATAAGGAATTTAATAGAATTTCTGCTTGTAAAACTGCCCATGAAATTTTGGATACCTTGTCTGTTTTACATGAAGGAACTTATAGTGTGAAAGAGATGAGACTTAATACTCATAATATCAAATATAACTTTAGAAAGAAACCTGATGAGTTTATTTCTTACATGTATCTCAGGTTCAATAAAATTGTCAACAGAATGATTTCTCTTGGACGAGAAGTCACTACAAAGGAACAGATCATGAGAATTCTCAGATGTCTACCTAACAGATGGAGAGGAACCCCTGTCTCTATTAGAGAATCATGCGACATCAGAAAGCTACCTGTAAAAGAACTCATTGGAAAACTGATGATGTATGAAGAGGAACTGAAATTCAATAAGGAGGAGGAGGATGAACCCAAACGAAAATTAGTTTCATTCAAAACCACTACCTATAAACACAAAGACAAAGGAAAATTGGAAGCTTCTGTAGAGAGTTCCAACTGTGAACAGTCATCACCTAACAGTGATAAAGAGATGGCTCAATTAGCCAGAAGATTCAAGATATTTTACAAGAAGAAGAATTTTTTCAGAAATCCTAACTTCAAGGGAAAATATGATAAAAAAGGAAGTTGGAAGAAAGATTGGAAAAGAAGTGACAAGACTGATGAAATTGTATGCTATGAATGTAAGTGCAAAGGACATATCAAGGTTGATTGTACAAATCTCAAGTACAAAAGGAAATATGAGGACAAAGATATAAAGTATAAAAAGGCAATGAAATCAACCTGGAGTGCTTCTGAGGATAGTTCAGGTGACTTAGTATCTTCACATGATGAACAAGCTAACAAATCCAATATGTGTTTTATGAAAAACACATCTGAGGTAACACTGGACTCTTCTATACATAATTCATACTATTCTAGAGATGAGAGTGACCCTGAAAATATTTATAATAAAGAAATGTTTGAATACTGCAATATGTTTGAAGAAACATGCAATGAACTAAAAGATAAATATAAATCTTTGAAGAAATAACATGCTCTTACTGTGACTGTTAAATCTGAACTCACAACTGAAAAAGAGGAAAATTCTCAACTTCTTAAGGAGAACAATGAATTAAAAATGTCTAATGGGCAATTAAATAAAGACTTAAAAAAGTTTACTAATGGGAAAATTACTCTTACTCAAATTCTAGGTAAAAAAATTGCTCCTAAATATACTACATGAATTGGTTATCAACTTGGAATTTTTTTTTGGAAGAACAAGCTTTGTTTCTAAATATAGGGCATACAGCTTTACTCCCAGTTCTGGAAACAAATCAACCAGTTCAAGTTATGATACACTCTCTATTGTTTCAAGTTTTTCTGGACCAAATAGAGTTTATTTTTCAAATACCTTACATAATTCTTATTGAAATCCTATGAGGCAGATATGGGTTCCCAAAGCATTTATCACTAATGCTACTAGACCCAAACAAGTATGGGTACCAAAGTCTGTTTTTACTTGATCATTTTGTAGGAAAGCTACTTAAAAAGTTCCTGTAAAAGTTTATGGTACATGGACAATGGGTGTTCAAGACACATGATAAGATAATAATCATGCTTCAAGAACCTAATAAAAATTGATGGAGGACATGTCACCTTTGGTTACAATGCCAAAGGAAAAATCATTGGCCTTGGCCAAATCGGTAACTCTAACTCAGTTTTAATTTCCAAAGTACTTTTTGTTGATGGATTGAAATATAATATGCTTTGTATTTCACAATTATGTGATGATCGATTTCATTTTAAATTTAAAAATGATTCTTGCAATGTTTTTAACTCTAAATATGAATTATTGTTCTCTGCATTAAGAAATGAAAATGTTTATTTTGTTAACTTAGATTCTTTAGCTTCTCAAAATGATTCATGTCTAAGTGTATTTCATAAAAAGTCTTGGCTTTGGCATAGGAGACTAGGACACTGTAATATTCACTCCTTTATAAATATAACTAGAAAATTCTTAGTCAAAGACCTACCCAAACTTGAGTTTCCAAATGGTAAAGTGTGCAATCCTTTTCAAAAGGGAAAGAAACACAAAATTTCCTTCAAAACAAAGAAACAAGTTTCAACTTCTCAACCTCTCAAACTGGTTTACATGGATTTTTTTGGACCATCTAGAGTTTCTAGATTAAATGGGAAGCACTATGTTTATGTTCTAGTAGATTATTTTTCTAGATACACTTGGGTATACTTTATAGCTCACAAAAATGAAGCATATTCTTACTCCAAGTCTGTAGAAAATCTTAGTGGACTTAGAATTAAGACCTTGAGAAGTGATCATGGTCGTGAGTTTGAAAACCAAGAGTTTGAATCCTTTTGCTCAAAAAATGTCTATAGTCATAATTTCCCTTCCCCTAGAAAACCTTAAAAAATGGAGTTGTAAAAAGAAGAAATGGAGCCCTGTAAGAGATTTCTAGAACCATGCTTAGTGAGTATGACCTACCTGTTTATTTTTGGGCTGAAGTTGTAAATACAACATGCTGCATAATCAATAGAGTGTTGATTAGACCTGTTCTTAATAAAACCCCTTATGAGTTATGGAACAATAGAAAACCCAGATTTATCTACATCAAAGTTTTTGGTTGCAAAGTCTATATCTTTAATACTAAGGAAAATATCGACAAATTTGCATCCAATAGTGATAAAGGAAACTTTTTAGGATATTCCATCTCTAATAAATCCCATAGAATGTTTAATAAAAGAACTAAATGTGTGGAAGAATCTGTTCATATTAAATTTGATGAAACAGATCCACATGAGCCTAAGAACACTCTAGAGAACCTGGAGGATGATATATCAAATCTGGACATTAATTCAAAATCCTCTAACCATCCTATGAAGGAATATGTGAAAACTTCTAACTCTACAAATTCCTTAGACTCAAGTCACAATGAGTCTGAACCTATTAATGAACCTGAAATTACAAGTCCTTCCTTTTCTAGAGCTGTTAGAACTCTTAAGAACCATCCATTAGATGTTTTTGTTGGAGACTTAGACAAAGGAACTCAAACTAGATATTCTATAAGAAATCAGGTTGAACATCAAGTCTTCTTGTCACAACATGAACCTAAAAACATTAATAATGTTATCAATGAGGAATTTTGCATAATGGCTATGCAAGAAGAACTTAATCAGTTTGAAAGAAAGGAAATTTTGAAACTTATTAAAAGACCAAAAGACACATTCACCATAGGCACTAAGTGGTTGTTTATAAATAAGGTAGATGAAGCTGGTAACATAGTTAGAAACAATGCTAGATTGGTTTCACAAGGTTGTAGTCAAGAAGTGGAAATTGACTATAAAGAGACCTTTTCACCAGTAGCTAGACTTGAAGCCATCAGAATTCTACTTGCTTATGTTGCACATATGAATTTCAAACTATATCAAATGGATGTTAAGAGTGCATTCCTAAATGGGTATATAGATGAGGATGTCTTTGTTGAGCAACCCCCTAGTTTTACAAACCCTCATTTTTAAATCATATTTTTAAATTATCAAAAGCTTTATATGGTTTAAAACAAGATCCAAGAGCTTGGTATGATAGACTAAGTACCTTTCTTATTTCCAAAGGTTTTATAAAAGAAATAGTTGATCCTACCCTTTTTATAAAATGAATTTCCAATGATGTTTTAGTAGTTCAAATTTATGTAGATGATATTATCTTTGGATATTCAAGAAATTCATTATGTATTGATTTTTCTAAAATGATGCAAAACAAATTTGAGATGAGTTTAATGGGTGAACTAAAAATTTTTCTTGGATTTCAAATCTTTCAAAATAATGATGGTATTATTTTAAATAAAATCAAATATACTAGAGATCTTCTAAAACGTTTTGGTTTAGATAACACTAAAAGTAGTGACACTCCAATGAGTACTACGTGTAAGTTGGATCTTGATGAAGATAAAAAATCTATTGATCAAACCACTTATAGAGGAATGATTGGAAGTTTAATCTGCTTAATTGCTAGTCGACCTGATATTATGTTTAGTGTGTGTATGTGTGCTTGTTTTCAAGAAAATCCTAAGTAATCTCATTTAAATGATGTTAAAATAATTTTCAAATATCTCAAGCATACACCCAATCTAGGACTGTTCTATCCTAGAGGAAAATCATTTGAATTAGTTATCTATTATGATACTGAATTTGGTGGTTGTAAGTTAGATAAAAAAAGAACATCTGGAACATGACACTTTTTAAGCAAGTCACTAGTATCATGGTGTAGTAAGAAACAAAATTTTGTTGCATTATCTACTGCAAAAGATGAGTACATAGCTGTTGGTAGTTGTTGTGCACAAATTTTGTGGATGAAACACACATTACTAGATTATGGATATCAATTCAGGCATGTACCTATAAATTGTGACAATACAAGTGCTATTAACATCTCAAAAAATCTTGTTTCACACTCTAGGACAAAGCATATTGAAGTAAGACATCACTTTTTGAGATATCATTATCAAAAAGGTGATATCACTTTGGAATTCATTAGAACTGAATATCAGCTTGCTGATATATTCACCAAACCATTAAATTCGGAAATAATAAATTACATCATACATGAATTGGGAATGATAAACCTTAAGTAGATATCTTATTGTTTCATATTTTATTGTCCTAAGATTTAATGTTTCATGTTTACAGTCTCATCGTTACTATTTCTTGGTTACTGTCTGATATTTACTGTCTCAAACAATACGGTTTCACAGTCTAAAAATCACACTATTATGGTCTCACTGTGAATGCTTGTGATGGTCTCACCGTGAAGGCTTATTATGGTCCAACCGTGAAAATTGATTACGGTCTCACCGCAAAAATTATTTACAAGAATACTTTGTTGTTTTATTTATAAATTAGAACCTGTATCACGGTATTTCATTATTTTACCCTTTTACTTTCCCACGTTTGTGTTTTTGCGATGATTGGTATTCCTAAATGATAAAATAAAAGAAGTTTCACTCATTCTTCACTCGATCTTTCTTCTCCTCTATCAAACTGTAACCCCTCTTCAACCCTTATCTCTCTCGAACCTTCAGTAAATGCCCGGGATGAAACTTCCTTTGTTTTAGACTCTTGAGAAACACAGTTCGAAGAAGAATTTGAAGATGGCGCCAAAGTTAGAACCCAAGGTTCCTCTGAATCCAAATCTAGTAAACCGAATAGTAGTACCTGAGAAAGCGATATGCCCTAAGTGGCTTCTGACGAGTAAGTATATGGTGTCGAAAGTGATAACAGAGCAAGGTTGGCTAGATTTGTTTACTAAGGAGGATAGGTCTATCTACCTGAAGCTAGTTGCACAATTTTATTAGTATGTACAATTTTCTTTTGATTCTGAAGATGGTTATGTTGTAAGAAGTTGGATAAATGGCCTGAGATGCACATTTTCTTCGAGGTTATGAACTGCATGCCTTAAGATGCCTCATTAAGGTATTTGTGAGGACTACCAGAGAGGTCCTCCACTTCTAAGTGAATTCTTTGTTTTGGAATATGCTTTGAGGAACTTAACTGGAAATGGAACCAAGAGGATATCCATCGCTTCCAATCTAGATAGAGAATCTAGACTTCTGTTTAAGTTTATTCAAAATTTAATTAGCCCTAGAAAAGGTGATTTTTCTATACTCAAATATCAGGATGTATTTTTGATACATCTCATGCAAAAATGGACATAAGATCAATCTTTGTAAGTATGTCATAAAACATATGTGTGAATTTATCAATACCACCTCCAATTCAACCTCCGTATTCTATTCACAAATTATTTTATCTATGCTTCATGCCAAAGGTGTGGTTGGATAGAATGAAGAAGTTATCAAGGATTATGAGTTTTTTCTGTCGAAAGTTATAGTAAAGAGGATGAAAATCAATTGGAATCTATGGAGAAATTCATGGGTGGAAGATAATGATAGAGTCTATGAAATTTTTAATCTAGTGGAACACCCTTAAAGACCTAAAGGTATTTATAATCCTAGATTGGAGCCAAATGAACTTGTTTAATATTCTGATGAGGAAGAAGGAGAGGTTGTTGTACCTCTGAGAAAAGTTGTTCTTGATGTGGAAGACAGTAAACCTGCTTCTCAAGTTGTAATTGAGAAGGAAATACCTATTTCTGAAAAGGTTGGTGATTTGGTAGAACAACCCACTACTGAAGAAAATTTTGTTTCTATTGAAAGAGAAAAGAAAGTTGTAGAAGAACATATAGAAGAAAATTTGCCACTTGTGAAAGAAACTACTGGTGAAGAACATGTAGAGGAAGAATCTATTGCTAAGGTAACTGAAAAGGATGATGTAGAAGAAAATATAGAAGAAGATATCCCTGTTATACAAGAAGTTGCACTTGAGGAACTCCTATAGGAACAAGTTTTTCCTGAATTCATTATTTCTATAGAAGAGATAATGGAGCAAGCCTTTCAATTGGCTCAAAAGGAAATGGTTGAGGAAATCAGGGATGACATTGTGCAAATAGACCAAGGATCTAAATCTCTCAATCTTGAGGAAGATGCACCTGTTGAGGGGGAGAAACCCCCCATTCTGGAATTTGTTGAAGTGCCAAATCCGATCGATCCAAGCTCAGTGGACACATGGTATAAATTCCCCAGTTATTTCAATGTGAATGATTCATAGGAATTATCATTCAAAGGCCTTGAGCTAACAACTATGTTTCAGTTAAAAATGGAATCTTCTCCGGAAGCTATTTCTGCCAAAGAACCTGAGCCTGTCTCAGCTTCTATCTCTAAGACTTCACAAGAACCCCCAACCTTGGTGAATAAGGATGACCTGAAAGAATTTGGAGATACCATTTTGGTTGGGGTTGAAAAGATCCTAAATACTCAACCGGCTCCTGTAACAAATTTGAGTGAAAAAGATGGTTCACTATTGCTAGAGAAAATTATTTGGCAGATTCAACCCAAGATGCTCCATGAGATTCAAGAAACCAGAATTGAGAACAAACTACTTAGTGATAAAGTAAAGACTCTAATAGATATGGTTGAAAATATGCAAAAAGTGATGAACTTGAGACCAAAGACTGATTCTCATCCTGTTTAGAATATTATTACTTAGACCCCACAGGAAGTAGCCTCACTGATTCAACCTCATCTAACCTTTTTATCTGAAAAAGTATCTAAAAGAAACATACAGATTGTTCAATAGATGTGTGAACTTGTTATTAGACTTAAAAAGTTAAATGATGAGTATAATGGGTGCCTTCAGAAAGTGCTCAATCAATTGAAATATCTAATCTTGGCTGTCATTGCTTCTAATGCCTCTAGAAAATCTTCTCAACCTTCTTTAGATAGTGATCTATTTCGAACAGTGGTCAAAGAAGAACTTCAGGCTATGCTTAGTGGTTTTAATAAATAACCTCTATCTGAAGTTATCAAGAATAGTGACAGAGTTATTGATTTGGTGAGAATCCATTCCAAGAACAGTGACAGAGTTCTCTATCTGAAGATTTCTAATGATGATCAGCAAGAAATTTCCAAGAAAGTGGACTTCTACTTCAACCGGATCTTCTCTAAGAATGACATGACCAATCATTTCAAGTACCTTGTGGAGAATCTGAGTATTCCTCAGGTAACTCAAGCCTTCAAGAATCAAGTCCAAAAGCTCATAGATTTCACTCGTCTGTTAGACAAGTTCATGGAGAACAAGGATGACTTTGAAAAAGCAATGCAATATGGTGGATAGATCATTGCTGACTTTATCAAGATTCTACGGACTTATCTTCATGTACAAAGTACTGCCATTGTGGCTCCTGCAGCTGCACCCCTAAGATCAGGTATGCCTACCTTCTCCTCTCCTACCCATGCCTCTATATCTCTGTCTGTATCTCAGGCTCTAAGTCAGATCAGACCTATTATCCTTGATCAACAATTTCCTCAGTCTTCTACTACTCCAACCTTGGCCCCTTGTGTCTTCGAAGGTATTCCTTTACCTTCTCTGTCAACCAGTTTACTCCCTTCTTCCACTTCAACCTCTAATCCTATGACCTCTTCTTCCGATTCTGCTGATAAGGGCAAGGAGAAGACCAGACAGTGATAAAGCACAGTGGCTACTATCTTTTGATAGGGATCTTGTTGCATTTTTTTAATCTTTGTACTAACACACTTTTTATCTAATGCATTGTGAACTTTTATTGTCTACTTCCTATTCACTCTTTTTGATAATCCCAAAAGGGGGAGAAATATGCACACTAAAGAAAGAATAGAAAAATATGTAGTTTATATGTACATTAGAGAATTATACACTCTAACTTCACATGATTTGTGATCATAAAAAGGGGGAGATTGTTGGAATCCTCATGTGTTAATCATGTTTTAATGATCACAAATCCTATTCAGTCTATAAAACTTGTTAATTATGTGTAGTCTATCTCACATCATATGTACAGATGATTAGTATCTTTATACTTTAAATAATGTTTTCCAAGATATTAATTGTTATACATTCAGTTTGATTATTGTACAATATATTTAATTTACTTTATAATTATTTCTTTGATAAATGATTAAGTCTAATCCATTCAATGAATATCACTGATTAAGTCTAAATACATATTTTTGGCTAAGTCCAAGACATCGTGAGTCTACCAACGGTTATGTTTCTCTTGATAAGGAACCAGACACCATGTCCAGACATCGTACCCTTCAGACACTGTAACCATCCAGACACAGTAATCATCCAGATACCGTAATCATCCAGACATTGTGTCCCTTCAGACACTATAACCATCCAGACACTGTAACCATCCAGACACCATAATCATCCAGAAATCGTGACCCTTTAGACACTGTAACCATCCAGACACCGTAACCATCCAGACACCGTAATCATCCAATCATCGCGATCCTTCAGACACTGTAACCATTCATACATCATGACCAAACACTGTGATCCTAACACCTCATATGTGATACCGGTTCCTGATCCTTGTCTAACTCTAGTTGTCTCACCGCTCAAAGGCAGAGAAGGAGACACCATTTCAAGAAGACATTGTTTCATGAAGAAACCATTTTTTGACAGGCTGTGACACCGTTTCTTAATTTGCTTTGTCGTTTTTCAATTTAATCTTTAATATTCATATTTGAAGATTTTAAATGTACTAACATAATTAATGTTTCTTTGTAGACATTTCATCTGACAGTACAAGGTATGAGGTGCAGAATACATGAATCCTGTCAGCTTCAACACATGCACTCCAAAATAAAAGAGAAGTGCAGCCCACAAACAAAGAGAGCATGAAAGCGGGTGTGAGCACCATAACGAAGAAACACTTAGAGTATTTTTGAGAAGATAACCAACACGTGCAACTCGACAATGCTAAAGAACACAATAATCATACTTAAATCCAAGAGTCAAGGACATCTTCGCATTGTCAACACCACGAAGAACACACGCCAGATCTAACTGACTTGTGCTACTCTGTTTTCCACACGATAACTCAATTTCTGCATCTGCTTCATCCTAGAAGTCCAAATCCACATAGACAACCACTCAGAGCACTTCAAACCTTGTCTTATCATTTCTGATCTGTTGTGTATCATTTTATTAGATTTCAAGATGTGTGTGTATCTGTATAGAAACACACTCTGTCTCCTGTATTAAACTGAAGGATACGATATATCCTTTCTCAAACATCTTTTTATACTTGTGTATACCCACAGATAAGTGTGGAAGAGGTCCCTGTGTGGCCTGATAGTTTGTACCCATGAAGAACTGTGGAAGAGGTCGTGTGACCTGACAATCTTATGTATTGTTGTTAACCCCGATCCAGGGCGTGGATCAAGTTTATCTATATAAACTGCTTGGCAGATGATCACCAAGTGGAGTGGATTAAGTCTCAGCTTGAGACTGAACCACTTGTTTTATATCCACTGTGCTACTTAATTTAGTCTTCTCTGTTTTACTACTTTACTGTATAATTCAGAAATCTCTAAATTTACTTTGATAGTTAATCTTGGAAAGAAGTTATAATTGGGTTTCCTTATTAGAATGCATCAAAAGTAATATTAATAACTGATATTAAGATTACTGAGAATTAATTAATATTTTGAGAAGTTATTTAAACAGTCAAACTTCCATAACTGTATTACTTTTATTAATTGGGATGTATTTAACTTTGGGGAAATCTTTTTGGAATACTTTTTAAACAGAAATTTTGAATAGATACTTAATTCACCCCATCTTGAGTACTCTACTCTGACCCATAATATAACCAACAATTAATAATATGAATAATAATTAATTATATAATTAATAAAATAATTAAGAAAATTATTAATAATGTGATTATATTTTTAATTATTAATTATTAATAAAGCGATTGTGGAAGTAAAATTCGATGTCCTTTGGGATCCCAAACAACACTTCACCCATGGTGGACTCAGATGCTAGGGATGAAATTCACACCCAACATTGTAAACCTTGTAGTGTCACCTCATTATTTTTTATCTAAAAAAATCCTTGTATTGGGTCCACTTGATACTTCAAATTTTCTAATTAATTATCAATATAAGGGAGGATGGGTGTCTGACCTGACTCCAAAAATGTCGATTATGATTATAGTTATGTTGGAAAGGATTTCCTATTTGAAATTAGGCTTGATGTAATGTCCCGGAAATTTTATGTAATTTATTTAAAATTATATAGGATTATTTTGAGACCAGATGCTCAGAAGACACTTGATTCTGAGCCCCGATGATCCCAGAATTAGTGTTTGAACTTTTTTTAAGATTATTTAAAATAGCACACGTATGAAGTTTTAACAACTTTTAAACAGATGTCCAGATTAATAATCTGAGGAAACCATTGTGTCAGTAACGATGACTTTACCTAAGGAAAGACTTAACCTTGACTGGAAAAGGTAAAAGGAGAAAATTATTTTTCAGACTTTTTAAAAAATATATATTAAATTTTTTTAAGGGAAAATAAAATAAATTTTTAGTTATTTTATTTGAATTTCAAATTTCCTTTCAATGTAACGATGTTGAAACCTGAGCATAAAATAAACATGGTTTCATAAATGAAACAGTGTAACGACGCTGCGACTCAGCGTAACAGAAATGCAGAAACATGTTTTCTCCATTTAATGGGTTATCTGAATATGGGGTCGTTAGCACCATCTAGTATTGCTCTGAACCCAAGGAGATTTGGTGTTTGTGAGCAACGATCAATGAACCGCCACCAACGACGAATTGAGGAATGATGAATGACAGTGGTGTGATCTTCACCAATGAAGGATCCAACCTCAAGGTAGGGGTTTGATTCTAAGTGAATTTCCTTTTTTCCCATTCATGTATTTGAGCAAAAAACACAGGTCAACCCACAAAGAGGTGATCTGTGGATCGATCACTTATGAGGAAGGGTTTTTGATCTCGGGGTTTTGAATCGGACTTATCCATGTTAGATTCTTAAATCTCCTCCCAAGTTGTTTTTAAATTCTAATGCAGAGAGATCGGGCCGACACGAACAAGGCTCGGATCCCTCTATTGGGGGCGTTCTTGTGTTCTTCATGAATAGACCCTTGGATCGACGATGAGAAATTTTGGAGCACGTAGCAGTGATGACGATGACCTGAGGATCTTGAAGGCGCTCATGGATCGAAGAACAGACCACCAGAGCAAGTTTGGTGGCCCGTGGAAGAAACCATTAGCATCGGTGCCGACTGCACATGGTGGTAGCCGCATGCGGGAGGCGGTGCACCGCAGTGGTGGAGGTCCCTGAGGAATCGGATGTGGGGTGATGACAAGGTCTACAAAAAATTACCAGGGGCAGGACTTTGGTGGATGTGGCAACAAGTCGTGTCACGCGGAAAACCCACTACGTTGACTAGGAGGAGACACAGCGACCGCCACTGCGTTCGAGCGTGGAAAGTCGACCTGCTCACAGCGGGGCAGGCTGGAGAAGGCGGGCCGCCCTGGACGGCCCAACGGGATGAGATGGTTCTATCTTCTCTAGGCTCCAGTGGTTCAGGTCGGTGGACCCGGACTGGGCCGGGTTAGATCGGACCCAAACCCAACCGACCCCTTTTCAGTAAAATGAGTATAACTTCCAAACCGTGCATCCGATTAATGATCCGTTTATGGCATTGGGACCCTCGAAATGAGACGGCCCTTTTGAAATACTTAATGTGATTTTTTTGGAAGTTGAAATATGACTGATGGATTGAGGAGTAGATTCTCCCAGAATTAAGCACGCTACGAGCGGATCTTAGTGTCCCAACAGACGAGCAGACCTTAGTGGACCAACAGATGAGCAGGACACTAGTGGCCCAACAGATGATCGGATCTTAGTGGTCCACCAGACCTTGTTGAATCATCGGGCATGAGTCCCTTGGCAGTACAAGATGTTCATCATTACGACTGTTAGTCTTGTTTTTTATACTTTAGGTTATACTTGTGTGAGGTGACTCTAGTGAATCTCTCTCTCAACTATACTTCTTAGAGGCTACACTTAGTGTAAATATTTGGTAGTATACTTTGTGTGTACTTTCCTTCGTGATATTACCTTTGTGTTTTGGGGTCCTTACTGAGTATTGTATTACTCACCCCTGCACGGGCTCATCCTGTATGTGTTGTGTCTTGTGCAGACAAAAGATGCTTTGACAGAGACCTTGGTGGTCCAGCACCAGGCGGTGCCTAGTGAGATCTGACAGACGAGTCGTACTTCTACAACTTCAGGTGGCACCCCCTTCACCTACCCTTTAGGTAGGTTTTACCATAGACGGACTTCAGGAGCTTGTACATGTCTTTTTTTTGGGCATGTATTTTGGCCCCTTCACTTCCAGTTTTGTACTTTTACTCTCAGTGGTTGTCTTAGTGGTATGTTTGTTTACTTTTCAGAATTGTGGGTTTAGATGTGTGTGTGTTCATGCATACATGTACTTAGGATAATGCCTCACACTTACTGGATAATGCCTTCAGCTCTGGTCGCCAGCCCCTGACCATCGGTAGGTGGGCTTGGGGAAGTCACAGCACGGGCCCTGGGGGAAGGGTTGTGACAAATTGATATCAACAGAGGTTGATTCTACCTTAAAGACCAAGATTTTGTGGCTTTTTTTTTGGAAAATAGTGTTAAATTTTTCAAGATAGACTTTCAGGCTTGGCGAGTTCAGTGTTGGTGCAGAAACTAACATATCCATACACCAGGACCCCGAATCCTGCTTTTCAACTCGGTACATAAAAAAATGGGTTTCATGCATCATATAGGAATTGAGGGTGTTCTCATGTCCTTCTTGAGTCCAAGTCATATCAATAGGTATAATCTATTGACTGTGGTCCATATTGATCTATTTCAGGATGTCACCACGCAAATAGCCAACCACGATTCCAATGCATGACCACAAGGATGGTATGCCTAGCGATAAGGCATCAGTATAGGGACCAGTACTAGAGATGGCTATGCTGGGAGGTGCACCAGTGTTTCCACCACCCATTGATCAATTGTTTATACTGGTGCTACAGGTAGAGGACGCACGTAGACTCAGTGCCTTACAAGAGTTCCATAGGCAGAGACCTCCTAGGTTCAAGGGTGAGACTGACCCCCAGGTGGCTAAGGATTGGCTCAAGGTGGTTACACTAGTCTTACACCTAGTGAGGATGCCTCTCGACAAGATGGTGATCTTAGTTGTGATCCTTCTTCAGGGATCAGTGGGGAGATGGTGGAGCTGGAAGATCCAAACGCACGATGAGGCGACCCTCACCTAGACAAACTTTGAGCACCTATTTAGAGAGGATTTGTTTCCAGTGATGTTGCGATAAGTGTGCATACAGGATCTACTACACCTACAGTAGGGTAGAATGACAATGGTGGAGTACTTAATGAGATTCACCAAGATTTCTCTCTACTCTATAGACATGGTGCAAGACCTATTCTTTCGTGCTTGGGATTTTGAGCAGGGACTACACCGAGAGATCAAGGAGTCTATGGTATCACTTAGCATCCCTACTCAGGTTGGGATACTAAAGAGATTTCTACTTGTAAAGAGCTTCTTGGAAGAGCAGGCACTGATAGAAGAAGCTACCAGTAGACACCAGGCGGTGGAGTCTTCGATAGTGGGTACTAGATAGCTGACGTAGAGACATAATCAGGTCAATACTTTCAGGGTATGACCCGAGGACATAGGATCAGTGGTATGAGGCTCGTGGGGTAGATGAAGTCAGTAGAACAACTAGGTGTTCTACTCATGCGGCAGTTAGGGAAACATGGCTCGTGACTTCCTGACTCACCGTGTAGACAATCAGCGGATGGTCAAGGGACTACCAAGGCAGAGGCAGAGGATCAATCAGGGTAGGCCATAGGGAGGTGGATGTAGAAGGGGAGCAGGCAGAGCAGTAGGTGGTGGATAGAGGTTCGAGGTGCTACCACGACCACCCCCAGGTGGTCCACCATGGGCTCCGGGAGCCGATGCATAGGCACGAGGCCTGCTTCAGGTGATGGAGGCTTATGACCCCAGTGCTCCAGAGATGATTAGATGTATGATTTGTGTCTACTCCACCTTAGTTAAAGTTCTTATAGACACAACTTTCATTCACTCTTTCCTTACCACATAACATTTTGAGATCTCGGAGATTCTGGTGGAGTCATTGGCTCGATCCTTATGATTAGAGACTCCTACAGGAAGGGATTCAATGATCACACACCGGTGCTAGCAGTGTGAGATTACTCTTGGAGGCAAGAGCTTCGGTTGGGATCTCTTAGTAGCATCATTGAGGCCTTACAACTCCATTCTTGGTATGGACTAGTTATCCACAGTCCATGCTCAGATTGACTATTTTAGGCATAGAGTGTGGTGTGTCTGTGGATATGAGACATGTTTTTCCTTTACTGGTGAAATGGGAACATTTTCAGCACATGAGGTACTTTCTCAGATAAGGGTGAAGCTAATCACTCACCAGTTGGCTAGCCTCACCCACAGTGTGGTGGATGAGAAGAGTCCTCACTTTCCTCTAGTGGTGGATGAGTACGAAGACATATTTCCTAAGGATGTTATGGGATTACCACCTTACAGGTAGGTTGACTTCTACATTGGAATGTACTCTAGGACAACACCAATATCAACACCAATATATTAGATGGCTCTCACAGAGCTTCGTGAGTTGAGGGTACAACTAGAGGATTTGTAGAGGAAGGGATTCATGAGTCCTGGTGTTTCATCATGGGCAGCCCTAGTATTTTTTTCCAAGAAGGTATATGGGAGATTGAGGTTGTGTGTGGACTTATGGCACCCAAATCAGGTGATCGTAAAGAACAAGTATCCACTTCCAAGTATTTTTTATTTCTTTTATTAGCTGAAGGGAGCGAGATAGTTCTCAAAGATAGTCCTCAGATCACGCTATCATCAGCTTCGTGTACGGGATGAGGATATACTGAAGACTGCCTTCAGGTGTCGATATGGCCACTATGAGTTCTTGGTGATGTCTTTCGGTGTGACCAATTCCCCAGTAGTGTTTATGGGAATCATGAACAGGATCTTCCAGCCTTACCTTGATCAGTTCGTTGTGGTCTTCATTGATGACATATTTGTGTACTCAACATTAGAGGAGGATCACACGACACACCTACAAATAGTTCTGGATACACTCTAAGAGCACCAAATTTATGGGAAGCTCTTAAAGTGTTAGTTCTGGATTTGGGAGGTCCACTATCTGGTACACGTCATTTTAGAGGCTGGAGTTGTAGTGAATCCAGCAAAGATAGAGATGATGCTTGCTTGGAAGCCACCTAGGAGTGTGACTGAGGTGCATAGTTTCTTGGGTTTGGCTGGATACTACTGGAGGTTCATGCCTAACTTTTATAGGGTATCATCACCCTTATTAGTTTTGACATGGAAGGGACAACCCTTCATGTGGACGAAGAAGAGCATAGTTTTCAGAAGCTGTGGTAGATATTGATGAGTGCCCCCATTTTGAGACTACCAAAGGAGGGAACTAGGTATGTAGTATTATGCGACACATCAGGGACCAGAATGGGTTGTTTTCTGATGCAGGAGTGGGTAGTGATCGCCTATGTTTCACAAAAGTTGATGCAACACAATTAGAATTATGTGACCCATGACCTAGAGATAGAATCATTGGTCTTTTCTTTAAAGATGTGGTAGTACTACATGATGGGAGAGCGGTTTACCGTCTACTTCGACCAAAAAATTCTTAGGTATATCTTCTTCCATAAGGACCTGAACTTGAGGTAATGGAAGTGGATAAAGTTCCTCCTGGACTATGAATTCGATATAATATATACTCTTGGGAAGGGAAACATGGTGGCGGACACGCTCAGTAGGAGATCCAGTTTTCATTTGTTGAGTGAAGTTTCAAAATAGTTAGCCACGATGCGGATATCCTTTGTGGATGGATACGGAGAAACTTATCTTCAGTCAATGGATATCACTCCCTCGCTCTTACAGTGAGTTAGGGAGGCACGACTTGTGGATGTTGACTACGAGACCCGACGTGCTCAGTTATCCTCAGGAAAAGCTTCTGATGGATATTTGATAGGTGGAAAGCACATTATCCTTTTCAGAGGGAGCACCATTATATCAATGGTGTTGTGAGAGGATATTCTAAGGGAGTTCCACACCTCCCCTTTGGCGGTACATCCGGGAGTGACATAGATGTACCGGGATCTATGACGTTAGTACTGGTGGTCAGGGATGAATAAGGAAGTGGAAGAGTTCTTTTCACGGTGCCTCACTTGTCAATAAGTGAAGGCAGAGCGTCAAGTTCTAGCAGGCTTGACCTAGACACTCGAGGTGTCGGAGTGGAAGTGGGATGGTATCACAATGGACTTTGTGATGGGTTTACCCCGCACATCCAGAGGGCACAATACCATCTGGGTAATTGTTGACTGACTTACCAAGTTGAACCATTTTCTACCCATCTGGGAGTAGGGTTCAATAGAGAGCTTGGGGCGCCTTTACGTTCAGGAGGTAGTGTGGCTTCATGGGGTGCCTTTGATGATCGTGTCAGACCATGATGCTCGCATCACATCCTAGCTGCGGAAGAGATTGCAGAAGGTGTTCAGGACTTAGTTGAATTTGATCATGGAATTTCATCCCCAGAAAAATGGTCAGACGGAGAGGACTATTCTAGTTTTAGAGGACAAGATTTGTGCTTGTATTTTGGACTTCAATCGTATTTGGGAGGATCACCTACCAGCGGTGGAGTTCAAAAATAACAACAACTACCACTCCACCATTGGTATGGCACCATTTGAGAAACTATATGGATAACCTTGTAGATCACCATTATGTTGGAAAGACCCAGGGGAGTCAGCACTCATGGGTCTCGAGTTAGTATATGTTACCACCGAGAAGGTCCGGATCATCCAGGAGTGGATGAGGACTGCACAGAGTAGGCATAAGTTTTATGATAATAGAAGATGGAGGCCCTTGGATTTTGAGGACTGATACCATGTGTTTCTTTGAGTCTCACCTCGATGAGGATTACAGAGATTCAACTGGGGTGGCATGTTGTCTCTGAGATTCATTATCCCTTTTCAGGTTCTGAGCGGAGTTGGAAAGGTGGCGTA
Source organism: Viscum album (assembly GCA_963277665.1). Taxonomy (NCBI): domain Eukaryota; kingdom Viridiplantae; phylum Streptophyta; class Magnoliopsida; order Santalales; family Viscaceae; genus Viscum; species Viscum album. The sequence continues at coordinate 1,151,758,380 of OY728162.1, forward strand.
CTGCCTAGCTCTTCCACCATAGATGACCCAGGTGCATAATGTATTTCACATATTGTAGATGAGGAGCTACGTACATGATTCATCACATGTCATCGACTGGGGAAAGTTAGACATTGATGATGGGGCGACATTTGCGAAGTTCCCAGTAGAGATTAAGGATCAATAGGAGCAGGTCCTTCATGGATGGTCAATTCCTCTGGTGCACATTTAATGGCAGCACAGGAATCTCCAAGAGAGCACTTGGGAGTGGGAGGCTCAGATTTGTGATCAATACTCCCATTTGTTTGTTTATCCCTTGTTTTGGTTGATGAAGATGTAGAGCCTTAAGGTGGGAAGAATGTAATGTCCTATAAATTTCATGTAATTTTTTTAGAAATTATATGGGATTATTTCGAGACCATATGCACAGACAAAACTTGATTCTGAGGCCTAGTGAGTCCAAAATAAGTTTTTGAAAATTTTTTAGATTATTTAAAATAGTGCACATACGCAGTTTTGGAAACTTCTAAATGGGTTCTCAGATTTAAAATCCGAGGGCTCTGCTGCATCTGGAATGATGACTTTACCTAAGGAAAGACTTAACCTCTACCATCACAGGTTGAGGGAGAAAGTTATTTTTCATATTTTTTAAGAAAAATTTATTAAAATTTTGTTAAGGGAAAATAAAACATAATTTTGTTTATTTTATCCAGATTTCAAATTTCATTGTAACATAACGATGTTGCAACCCAAGCATAACAGAAATTTTGTTTCATAAATGAAACAGAAAAATGATGCTACAACTCAGCTTAATAGAAGTGTTGAAGCATGTTTTCTCCATTTAATGGGTTAACCGAATACGGGATCGTTGGAACAATCTAGTATTGCTCTAGACCCTTGGAGTTTTAGTGTTGGCGAGTGATGATTGAAAAACCGCTACAAATGACGAATTGAGGAATGACAAATGACATCAGTGCGATCTTTTACGATGAACATCCTAACCTCGTGGTAGGGGTTTGATTCTAAGTGAATTTTTTTTCCCATTCATGGATTTGAGTGATGAAAGCGGGTCAACCCATGAACAGGTGACCCACGGATCAATCACTTATGCTGGAGGGTTTTTGATCTCTAGGTTTTGACTCAGAGTTATCCATGTTAGATTCTCAAATATCCTCCTAAGATATTTTAAAACACTAACGTGGAGGGATCAGGAAGACACGAACAAGGCCTAGATCCCTCCATTGGGGGTATTCTTGTGTTCTTCATGATCGGACCCCCTAATTGATGGAAAGACATCTGGGAGCATGTAGTTGTGATGGTGATGACCCGAGGATCCTAAAGGCACTCACGGATTGAAGAATGAACCACCATAGAAAGTCTGGTGACCTATAGATGAAACCACTAGCACACTGACGATGTGCACCAGTGGTGTGTACCGGTGGCGCGCACCGACGAAACGCACCGACGGCACGCCGCAGCGGTGGAGGTCCTCACGAAAATGGCTACTGGGTGGTGAAAGGTTCCACCAGAAACTACTGGTGGTAGGTCTTCAATGGTCATGATAACAAGCCACATCATGTGGAAGGTGGGCCTCACAAAGACCCACGGGGCGGTCACGCAGCGAAACCACTGTGTTGACCGGGAGCAGCGCGGCGACTGCCACCGCGTCAGGGCATGGTAAGCCAGACTTCTCACAATGGGCTAGGCTGGAAAAGGTAGGCCATCTTGGTCCCAACGAGTCAGGTCGGACCCAGACCGGGTTGGGTCGGTTCGGTTCAGTGGACCTCGGTCCGACCGGGTCGGGCCGGACCCAGACCCAACCGATCCTTTTTTAGTAAAATGGGCATAACTTCCAAACCATGCATCTGATTGAAGATCTGTTTGAAACATTAAGACCCTCGAGATAAAGAAGATACTTTTGAAATACTCCATGTGAATTTTCATGGAAGTTAAAATTCAACTGATGTCTTGAGGAGTAAATTTTCTCAGAATCAAGCATGCTACGAGCGGACCTCAGTGTCCTAGAAGATGAACAGACCTCAATGGCCTAGAAGACAAGAAGAACTCAATGGACCAAAATATGAGTAGACCTTAGTGGCCCAGTAGATGAGCAGACCATAGTGTCCTAACAGACGAGTAGACCTCAGTGGCCCAAGAGACGATCAGACCTCAGTGGCCCAGCAGATGAGCAGACCATAGTGGCCCAGCAGACCACGGTGACTCATCGAGGATGAGTCCCTCGACATTACAAGATGTTCATCATTACTAATGATAGTATTTCATTCTATATTTTAGGTTATACCTGTGTGAGATGACTCTAGTCACTCTCTCTCTCAACTGTACTTCTTAGCGGCTACACTTCGTGTACCTCTTTGGTAGTCTACTTTGTGCATACTTTCATTTGTGGTATATCCTTTTTGTTTTGGGATCCCTACTAAGTATTGTGTTACTCACCCATGCATAGGATCCACTCGCATGTGTTATGTCTTGTGCAGACAACATACACTTCGATAGAGGCCTTAGTGGTCTAGCACTAGGTGGTTCCCAGTAAGATTTGACAGAAAAGGCGTAGTTCTACGACTTCATCCAGCACCCCCTTCACCTACCCTTCAGTTAGGGTTTACCACAAACAAACTTTAGGAGCTTGTAGTTTTATTTTTGTTGGGATTGTATTCTGGCCACTTTACATCCAGTTTTTTTACATTTACTCTCAGTGGTTGTCTTAGTGGAATGCTTTTTTACTTTATAGCATTGTGGGTTTGGATGTGTGTGTTTGTGCATAAAGGTACTCAAGAAAATGCCTCCCACTTATGGGATAATTCCTTCAGCACTAGTCGTCATCCCCTATCCATCGAGAGGTGGGATTGGGGTTTTCATGGCATAGGCCCCAAGGGATGGGTCGTGACACTTGATTACATGGTTGGAGGTCCTCTAGTGGATTTGGAGAATGAATCCTCAAATGAAAATTAATTTATTGAAGTAGTTTCATGTGATGTGGCTTTTGTTCATTATAATTTCAACTTATTCAATGATGTGAATCCGATAAGAATCATTCATAAAGGTAATCTTTATCATGTAATTTCTAATCTAGAGTACATCTCAGAGCAATTTTAGTTGTGTAAACATTCTATTATTGCATGGATTGGATTTCCTTCTAGAGTGAAACTGTGGATAGTTCATGACCTAACAAAGTGGATATCAGTTTTTTTGGGGTTTTTTCAGATTGGAAGTGTATACCAATGAGTAATTGTTTTTTGTATCCTCTTTAATTCTAAGGAGATTAAAATAAAGGCTTGGGTATGTGCTTCTATAATACCAAATTAATGGACAATGTGTGTTCAAGAGTGGGATCATCACATTAATCTATTTGTTTTTATGAACTCTCATGTACAAACTTGAATTAATATCTTTGGTCTTAATTGGATTTTATGGAATCATCATATTCTTTTTGTAATTGCATTTTCTATAGGAGTTTTTATTAAAATGGATGAGGCAATGAAGTCAATTAGGTATGATAATTATGCTCAGAACATAGTAGAAATTGATCCTTTATATATATTGATAGCTAAAATATTTTTTTTCTACTTATTATGATGATATAATCATGCATATTGTATATATGTTTGGGTTTTCATTTTGTTGGTAATTTAAAATACCAATGTAGAAGAGATGTCACTTGTTCCTTTTGTTCTATTAAGGGTCATGTTTTTTATAAATGTTGTAAGTCTCATAGGCAAAAGTATTTTGTACATGTAAAGGGTGATATTGGTTCCATTTATAACTCTAGGAATAATCCTTTTCCAATTTTTAAGGGTGGACAATCTTGTTTTTCTTGGGATACCAGCTCTTATACATTAAGGTTATATACTCAATCCTCTCTGGTGGAGCTTTTTTCTCAGGTGGAGTCTTAGGGTCAATCTCATGTAGATGGGAAGGGGATGTCTGGTGAGAAATTCTTGGGTGATTCCTTGAATGCTACCAGAATGTGGAATGCCAATGAGTATTAGGATAGGATTCTTAGGCACCTAGAATACATGTAGTAACTTAGTTCTATGGCTGATGGGAATTAGGGGCAATAATTAGTGGATATTAGGGATTATGTTTTTGTTTATGAGTCTTCATGAAAAATGAAAAATTAAAATTTTGGATTTACTACTGATAATCCATCTCCTGTAAGTGTTGAATTGTATCTTATTTTATATGCTAAAGTTTTTTCTCTTATGAGTTCAGGTTTTTTATGCAACCTACACAGCTAGAAGGATATCTTGATGTTGATGGTGGAACTTGTAAATAGATTTTGCTTATGAAACCACATGTTTTTGAAAATTATGTTTTTGTTTGTTGAGTTGGTGCCCTAGAACCAACTACTTTATACATTAGATTACATGTACATTAAAATAAGTGAATATTAATATAAATACCTTGTCACATATTGATTATTATTCTATATAACATTAATATGATAATTTACTAGAGTATTCATCGCATTGAAAAGGTCATAGTAGTTCCCCACTATGATAAGAACCTTGAAATTCAATGTCAATATTCTTAAACCTAGTTATATGGTCATATAACAATCTATGGTGGTATATAAAGTATGTTTACTACCAGATGTGAGTAATCCTAAGTGGATCAGACTTCATCTCATGAATTTCATACTAGGTAGTCTCTTTGAAGGGAGAAAATACCCACCAATAGGAATTCTATACATTTATGTGTCATCAGATATTCGTATTTGCGAGCACATGTAATGGTCTTTAGAATTTAAGATTATTATTAATACATGAAATGACTCATGAACATAAATTTATTGACCAAAAAGTGATTCCATATGTTAGATGGAAGTATATTACTTTGGGTGTGTCATGAATGACATGTTATTAATTAATAAGCCAAGGGTTTTTCCATTCCAAATTTATGGAAGTTGATATCTTGACCCTTTTATTAAAATTGAACTGATTCATAAAATTCCATATCATGGTGTAATGATGACTTTATTTCAGATATTCAATGAAATGTGTATCAATCATATAGGTTGATAACGTAGACGTGTAACCTACTTGATGAGATATTATGAAAAAAGGATTATATTACACAACGAGCATTCATATATAGTTCTCAACATTATAACTTTAAGTTATTTAACTTGGGTGACTTGAATTATTGCTAGAAAATAATCTCATACTTTAAGACAGTCAGCATAATGCCATTTAGAAATAATCCTATAGGGTCACACACTAACTGTTTCCAGTGATCATGATTAAATTATATTTGAATTTAATTATTGGAATAAATATTATTCTCGATACAGAAGAATAATTTTATTCATGTTTTATTGATCACAAATATTTATTTAATATTTAATAAATATTTATTTATTGGATTGTTGATAATGTATTTATTTATGAATAAAATATTTATTTGAGTATTCAATAAATGTATAGGAGTTTGAGTAGACCAAGATCATATTTGGTGATGAATATTAATTTTCAAGACGGTAAAATAATATTTATCATTGTGCGGGTTAGCATATGCCATAAAATAATAATAATACTATTATTATTATTATATGTAATGGGGTTTGATAATTATTATTATATTATTTAGTGGCTGATACACAATTAAATAATATTTTAATATAAACTATAGATCCATTAATAGACGGTTATGTTTATTTTGTAGGGTTAATCAAGAATTGAGAATTATTGTGCACATAAGACTTCTCTCTCAAATTCCTTCTTCTCTCATTCTCTCAAGAATGAGAAGAACAAGAGAGAATCCTTTAATCCTAAAGTAACTTGAATTGATCAATAAAAACAACACAAGATAATAGATTCACTGAACTAGCACCTAACATTCCATCAGTATTATTCAGAGATCAAAGGAGCACATGTGGATCGCTGCTAGGGGGATTCTACACTTGGATCCTAAAAGTGCAGTGACAGTAATTCAAAAAGGGTTTTTCAGAAAATAAAAAACACCATCATTATAGAATGTTCCTAATACAAGTTAAACATTATTTAGATATAATCTAAATTAATTATAAATTTAATGTGCAAAGATCCTCTTATGGTTCTAGGTTCTATTATATCAATATTCAATGGAAAATTTTCATTGGTCATGATGTTTACGTAATGCACAATTTTCAAATGATCCATCAAATCAAAAAACATTTATTGTTATTTTTCCTATAAATGAACTTCCTCTGTGCATGAAACCTTTAAGTGTTATTAGTGTGGTCACTTTTTAAACTTATAATTATTTAATTTATTGTTGATCATTTATGATAAATAGTGTTTAATTCATTAATTTATAAATTATTAATCCTTTAATAAAATTTTAATTAACATTATTTTGATATTTTAATTTCATTGTTCAAGATTCAAATTTTTTAAAGGACTATGAACACATAAAGAACAACCATAGATTCCATCAGGAAGTGCTAAGAATTCTGGCTGGTAAGATTGTCTTATACGACGTATAGTTAGAGCACATGTCATGTACCCAAGTGAACTGCACCCGGCTGTGTTATGGGATATACAACACACCAAGCAGTAACTATATACGACACATTTATTATAAATCATGTGTATATTAGGCCAACCTAACAAAAAACTTGTTATATTTCATGGCGTGTAGTTGGCATACATGTCGTGTAGTTTACTTGGTTTAGTGAAGAAACTAACACTAACTGTGTGGTCAAATACATGGTTTGACACTGTATGAGAGTGATCACTTAGATAATTAATGAAATACATGACATGTAGCTAGTGTAAATGACATGAAATTCATTAATTTCTATGTTTGAATTATATGCCAAGCCTTTCGGAAAGTCATGTGGACACACGACTTGCAGAACATATGACGTAATGCTATAGTACATGTCATGTGGTCCCATATTAGAAGAAAAATCCAATCCATTCATTGATTCAAGATAACACATAGTTTGAGGAACACACAACATGTATCTAGAGCACACTTTGTGTGGCCCCATATCTGAAGAACATTCCATGACTTTTGGAGGGTTGCATAGACACATGAAAAGTGTGATACATGGCATGTAACAGGATAATACCTACTGTGTAATCTAGACAAGGTACACATCAAAGACCTAGGAGTTTATTTGAGGAGCACGAAAATCAAAGTACATGACATGTAGAACGTAAGTATATTCTATAAAATCTCCAAATAAAGAATATAATTAAGTAACATTAATTAGTAATTGTTAAATTAAAACATTATAAAATTGTTTGGCATTTGATGTGTTTGAAAATTTAATAAAAGTTTTAATGAATTAAAAATTCTTAGTTAATTTATTATTATTATCTGTAATTATTGGTTATGTCATTTATTTTCCATGAATGAAATTATTATAGATATATCCAAGATAATTAAAATGGTCATTAAGATAAAATGAAATTAATTAATTAATGAAAGAACATTTATATTAATAATAAACAATGAATAAAAATAATTTTTTTTTCTAGTGTACTATTACATATTTGTTGCATGTATGAATTTTCATGAGCTTGACCAAGACCAGTGTATGTGTTGGGTTTATTTAATTTAATTTATTAAATGGGTTTCAATTATTATTTGTTACATTAAATATGATGGTCTGTGGGTCATAACTCCCTTTTTTATTATGTTGGACCTGTGTTTCCAAGGTTATTTTTATAATTCCCCTAAACCAATCATTGGATTCCCCTTATTGAATTAGAAAATATATTTCTAAATTTTCCATTCCTTTAGTTTTGTAAATCATGAACACCATCTTAAAACTTATTTACTAACTTCTTATTTCTGAAGTGTTTTAGTAATTTTTTGTAGAAAACAAATTATTTTACCATACTTAGAATAATTTATAATAAATAATGAGAATAAACTTATAAATCTTCATTAAAATTATCATAATGAGTATGTGTCTGATAAACATTAGACTCACATTTAATCGGTTAGATTTATACTTTCTATCATGTCTTTCATACTGAAAAAGGCTTAAACATCAGACTGACATCGACACCAATAAACATCGGACTGATACTCATAAATATTATCATAATTACATTTATAAGGAAGTCCATTAGAATAACTTAAGTTTATAATTTTATTCAGGATACATGTTTCTAATATAAGGAATACTTTTTACACTGTAATGGTGTAAAGAATACAACATTGGGTAATTAGTTACAATAGATCCATTGAAGTGACAAGTGTCCAAGTTGGAATGAAAAACTCAGAGAAAATATGACCATTAGAAGACCAAGATGACCATTGGGAATTTTTATATAAATATTTGGTCATTAGAATAGTTTTAAGCTGATTATGAAATTGATAATTCATTTTCATTGTCCCATTTTGCGAGAACTCTAGATTTTTCATAGGGTGAACATCTTGTTCTTAGTCTGTGTAATTGTTTTAGAGTTTTATAGTTCTAAGGAAACCTTATTAGGTTGTATACTTATGAACTTTTTTGTTATAATATGCATTCGATCATTGTATTGATAAAGGGATTCCAAGGATAGGAAGATAGAGAATCTGATCATCTTGATTAAGGGCTCAGAGGGATAGTGAGATAGAGAATATGATCCAACAGATCAAGGGATTTTGTGGTTAGTAAGATAGATATGATCTTCATATCGAAGTATTTTCTTGTTGAGGAAATATATACTTTATTATAAGTATAAAACAAGGGATACCTTTAGCCAGGTTTATTATTTACCTTACTCTTAAGGATAAAAGAGGTTTATGTTTTTAATAATATATTTAAGTCATTCTTAAATTACGTTACTATTGTATTTTTGGTTTCTTTACAAGTAAATATTCCTCTGAATTTATATAATAGAAAGTGAAACATCATATTCATATTTCTATTATGATTATTTTACTTTTTTAAATCTGATAATGATAAAAACAATATATTTTATTTAATTGTATTCATCATGATTACTATACTCTGATAATCAGATCCATATTGATACCGGATTTTTTACTCTGATTTAATCAGATTATATCTTGACTACGATGATATGATTACGATCATCGGACTAAGACCATGTCTGATAATTCACGTTAAGATTTTTAGTGTATTTTTTAATTTAATTATTTTAAACTATGTTTTTAAAACTATAATTCACCCCCCTCTTGTAAGTTATACATATGGGACTATTCTTACAATACTAACATCCATATAACTCATATTGATATCTAACAATTGGTATTAGAGTAGGATTCCACTAATCATATACTTTTTGAGCTTTTGTTTGTTTACTATTGCATGTTTTGTTATAAACTTTTTTTATGAAATAGTTTTTTACACTAATGTGTGTTGTGGAAAAAGAATATATTTGTTTTAAAGATGGAAGGAATAAGTGTTAGATCTATATACAATCTAAATCTAAATAGACCTCCTATATTTTATGGTGCTAACTATAAATGCTGGAGGGATAGGATTAAAACTTTTGTTATCAACATTGGAAATTTGTTATGTTAACTAGTGATTACAAAATTTATGATAAGAAAGTTACAACCATTACACATTAAGAAAAATAAGAATATCAGTTGAATTATAAAGTTATTAATACTTTTATGTGTTCTATGAAAATAAGAATTTATACTCAAATACCATATTGTGAAGATGCTAACAGTATTTGGAAAAAGATTTAAGTAACACTTTTTTGAACTTCAAAGGTTGTAAAAACTAGAAGAACTATGTTAAAAGATGACTATCAAACATTCAATTTTATACCTGGTGAATTAATTCCTAAGATGCACCAAATATTCAAGATTATTAATATCCTACAATCTATTGGATAAAAAAGTCTTGATGATGAAATACTTATTAGGAAGATAATAGATATCATGCCTAATGAGTGGGAATCAAAGATAACTGTTGTTGAAGAGACAAGGAAGCTAAAGAAAATTACTCTTGATGATATTATTGGAAACCTTATACAGTGTGGGGAAATATTAAAAATAGATACTAAATAATAGAAAATAAAAAATGGAGGAGTCTCTTTTACTACTACAACCTTACCTACTAAAGTTCTATCTGCTGAGAAAGTTGTTAAGAGTTCAAGAAAGAAGAAAGTTATTGTTCAATTGGATTCAAGTGTCTCTGAGCACTTAGAGAATGAATTATCTAACCTTACCAGAAGGATGAACTAGATAGTCTGTAAGAAATATTTACAATACCAATTCAAGAAAATAAGTAAATAAGTGACAAGAAATATTAAGTTACTTGTTATGAAGGTAAGAATTATAGACATATCAGACCAAATTTTCCTAAGTTGAAGAGGAAAGATAGAAAAGATAGAAATTCAGAAAGGAATACTAAGAAATATTACAAATCCAAGGGCAATAAAGTTGTGAAATCGAGTGACACTTAGAGTGCTAGTGGATGTGATTATTGTGAAAATTATTCAAATAATGAAAGTTCCAGTCAGAGGAATATAGGTGTTTTTTTTCCAAAATACCTAAAGTAAATCAATGTTTTATGACCAAGGTATGAAATGAAGAAAAAATTACCAACACATCTCTTAGTGGAAATTATGATGATGAGAAGGATTCAAAATATTTTGATGAAGAATCTTCCTCATCTAGTGAAGATATTCTATTACCTTAATATAAAGAAGTTTCCCGATTTTCTAAACTTTTAGAAAATAAAAATTGTAACATTTGTAAAAAACTTGATAATGCTGAAAAAAAACTTACTAAGGCTGATTAGAAGAATAATGTTTTGAAAAAATAAGTATTATATCTTTCAAAATATCTTTATAAGACTAATTCTGAAAAAAGAAACTTTTTCTAAATATTTAAAAAAAGTAATTTATAAGAAATATTTTTTAGATGCAAAACTTAATTCTAAATCTGATACTTTTGATTATAAAGATTTAGTTGTAAAAATAAAATATGAAATCTCAACTTTTAGAAAACATTTATCTAACTTTAACACTAGAAAGAAAAGTTTCGATAAAATGTATAAAAAATCCGTCCTCATGGTAATGGTTCTTGAATGGGTTATACTTATAAAAAACCAATTTTTAGCAATAATTTCTTTGTTTCTAAAAATGATCCTTTTGTATTAAATGAAAATGCATTGTCTATTGAAAAAATAATTGTTCCTTAAATAAATTTCAATCATTAGGTTTTCATAAATCCTATTTTTCAAAAGAAATTTCATCTTCCAAAAATAAAATCAGACAGATGTGGTTACTAAATGTTTTGTTTTCTAACTATACCGGACCCAAGAAGGTATGGGTGATGAAAGTCTAATGTTTTTTTCTCGAAAATAAATAAATTACCAAAATCAAGAATACATGTTACATAGATAGTGGATATTCTAGGCATATGACTATTAACAAATATTTCTTCCAGAATATTACCAATATGAAAGGTGGAAAAGTCACTTTTGAATATAATGATCAAAGATAGATTATTAGGATAGGTAACATTTTTCTTCTTGGTAAAGCATTAATTTCAAATTTTTTGTTTGTTAAAGGTATTAATAAAAAAACTTATAAGAATAATTCAATTATGTGATGAAGGTTACCTTGTTAAATTTAAGAATGATAAGTGTTTAATACATATTTCTAGGGATGAATTTATTCTTTCTACTAATCAGTATGAGAATTTTTACACACTTAACTTAGAATAACTTAAGATCCAAGACTTACCTTGCCTTAGTGTAATGGAAGATAGGTCTTGGTTATAGAATAGAAGGTTAGGTAATTTTAGCCTTAGAAACTTATCTAATATGACTACAAAAAGACCTTTTTAAGGATCTACCAGAACATAGGTTTGATGATTCAAAATTATGTGCCCCTTGTCAATACGATAAGTAACATAAGTTGAGTTTTTAATCTATTAGTGAAGCCTCAAATTATAATGCTTTATAGTTAGTTCACATGGATTTATTTTTCCTTATAAAAACTGAGATTATTGGTGGAAAATACTATGTATATGTCATAGCTAATGATTACAATAGATATACATGGGTTTATTTTTTCAAAAATAAATCTGAAGCCGTTTTCTATTTTAAAATTTTCATAGCCAAAGTTAAAAATGATGAAAACCTTCCATTGATAACTATTCACAGTGGTCATGGTGGAGAATTTTTAAATTCTAATTTTGAAACTTTTTGTAGTAAGAAAGGTATAGAAAATAATTTTTCAACTTCTTAAACCCCTCAGAAAAATGGTGTAGTTGAAAGAAGAAATAGAATTATTCAAGAAATAACTAGTACCATGTTGAGTGAATACTCGAATGATAATTTTTTTTGGGCTGAAGTAGTTAATACTACCTGTTATACTATAAATCGAGTTTTGATTGAGGTTTTCTTAATAAAACTCCTTATGTGTTGTGGAAAAGAATAAAAACAAAATTTTCTTACTTTAAGGTTTTTGGTTGAAAATTATTCATCATGAATACGAAAGATAACTTACATAAATTTTCACCCAAATCCAATGGAGGTATATTTTTTGGTTATTCCACTACTTCTAAGGCATATAGAGTTTTTAATAAAAAATATTGTACTGTTGAGGAAACAATGCATGTTAAGTTTGATGAAACTAACCCTTTTGTTTTTAAACAACCTCAAACTTCGTCATCCTCAAATGTTATTTCTAAAACTGATTTTCAACCTTTGTTAGAAAATTATTATCATATGGTTACAACTCAAAAAAATGTTTTTGAAGTTATTCCTCAGGAATATTTTGTACCTTATGTTGATGAATAACCTTTTCAAAACCTAAGAAGTTAGTGGTTTCTTAGGAATTATCCTAGTGATAGTATCACTTGTGATGTTTATCAACTAATTAAGACTATAATTTTTTTAAGAAATAAATTGAACATATAGATTTCCATTACCAATTTGAACCTAAAAATCTAGACGAGGCTTTAGGTGATGAGGATTGGATAACGGATATGCATGATGAACTAAATGAATTTGAAAGAAACTAAGTCTAGACCTTAGTTGAACAACCTAAATAAACTTCTATAATTGGAGTAAAATGGGTCTTTAGAAAAAAAATGTGATGAGAATTGAATTATTATTATAAATAAATATATACTTTTTTCTAGGGGTTATAATCAACAATAAGTCATAGAATATGAAGAAAACTATGCACCAGTAGATAGAATTGAAGCTATTCATATTCTACTAGCCTTTATAGCTTTCTTTAATTTGAAACGTTTTTAAATGGATGTGAAGTGTGACTTTCTGAATAGATATGTTTGGTAAGAAGTTTATGTTGAACAACACATTGGTTTTGAAAATACAAAACATCCTGAAAATGTTTATAAACTTACCAAATATTTATATGGACTTAAACAAGCCCCGAGAGTCTAGTATGATAGTTTAACCAGATTTTTGTTACAAAACAACTTTGTTAAGGGATATGAAGATCCAAAAAAATTTATAAAAGAATTATTTAAAAATATTATTATTGTTCAAATCTATGTTGATGACATTATATTCAGATCAACACAAAAATATTTAACAAATTACTTTATAGATCTTATGAAATATGAATTTGAGATGAGTATGATGGGTGAGTTAGCATGTTTTCTTGGTTTTCAAATCTCACAAAAACTAAAGGAACTTTTATATCTCAACATAAGTATATAAAATATATTCTTATGAAATTTGGATATGACAATAATAAAAGTATTAGTACTCCTATTGGTACCTCTAATACACTTGATCTTGATGAGTATGGGCTACCAGTTCCTCAAAATACTTTTAGAGATAGGATAGAAAGTTTACTTTACTTAAATACTCATCGTTCATATTTAAATTTTTCTATATGCTTATGTGAAATATATAAACAAAACCCAAAAGCGTTCCATTTAAAATCTATAGAAGTAATTTTTCATTATCTAAAGGGAACTATAGATTCAAAAATTTTCTATTCTTATGGAAATTTTTATGAACTAAAAATATTTTCAGATGCTGCCTTTGGTGTTGTATAATGGATAAGAAAAGCATATCCAAAACTTGTCATTTCACAGGAGACTCATTAGTTTATTTGTCTTGTAAGAAACAATACTCAGTAGCAACTTCCACTGCTGAAGTTGACTATGTGGTAGCTAGAAGTTGTTGTGCTCAAGTGTTGTGGATGCAACACACACTCACTGACTATGACATGAGTTTTACAAAAACTAAAATACTTTGTGATAACACAAGTGCCATTTCCTTAAGTAAAAACCTAGCACATCACTCGTGTGCTAAGAACATAGACATAATACATCATTTCTTTTGAGATCACAAACTAAAAGGAGATATCATTTTACAATTAATCGGAATGCAATAAGAATTTACTCATATTTTTACAAAACCTCTTCATTTCGATATATTTTAATATATTAAAAAGAATCTTTAAATGATCAAATTAAAGTAATCATTCATATCTACATCTTGTTTATCCATCTACTATATTAATTTGCTCATTTTTATAGGGAGAGTACATGTGTTTATGTTTATGTTTATTAAAAACTTTTTGTTTTCTAAAATGTTAGTTTTCTAAAAAAATTTATCGTAATGAGTTTTCTAAACTCATATTTATTTATAACATTTTCAGACTCAGAATTCTTAAAAATATTTTTGGACTCTGAAAAATTTATAAAAAAATTTCCCAACTCAATTTTTGTTATAAAAAATTCATATTAAAAAAGTCATCATAATATTTTTTTAATAAAACTATTACGATTAGTTTTCTTAAATGGAAGCATCACAATTGGTTTTCTTTAAAATCTATTGTAATTTTTTTATATTAAAAACATTGGTATTATGAAATCAAAACTATCATTTTTTTAAAAAAATCAAGAAGACCAGGACATCATACCAACGACTCTGACCACTCTGAAAGTTATTCTCATACTCTTTTAATTTTTTCACTATTTCATTAAAATTAGTTCTTTTAATTTTTTTTGTCATTATACCTTATGTCTTATAAAAACAATTATTTTATGAATTTTTTAAAAAAAATCCAAATTATATTCATTATTAATACGATAAAAATTTAAAAACTTCAAGAGTTTAAAATTTATTTAAATTTTCATCTGATGATTATCAACACCCGAATTAGATTGGGTTAAATCTCAACCATTTATTTCATTTTGGAAGATGAACTGATGTCTGAGTTCCTATATAAGGAGGTCCACCCCATGTCCCACATCAGTTATCATAGACTTTACCCCTCGACTTGTTGCACTTTCAAAAGGCTCTAGTTTGAAAAGTTATCTTTACGACTGATTCATCAGTTTCAGTTCTGAATCCGATGGAATCTGGTAAAGATTACATGAATTGGTTCATATTCAGAGAAATGTGAGTTGAAAGAGATTTTCATAAAAAATATTACTCCATTTTGAAGAATATCATAGAATTCCAAGGTTGGGAATCATTCTGTATATACAAGCCAAAGAAATATTTTTATTTTTTTATCTAGATATTGTTCGTGATTTCTATGCTTTTGTCAAGTTTTTCAAGGAGGGTGGGAAACAAAAAAAATCATTTTTGATATATGGAAAATGATATATAATTTCCCATAAAAAGCCGTAGGATTAATATGAATTTAATCAAACGGAGAAGCTTATTTTCCTTCAAATAAGCTTCTAGATGATCTTGGATCTTTTAATAAGATACAGTAAAAAGATTATTTTTTTGATCATTATGAAAAATTCATGAATTTTTCACACCTGACTCCAAATAATAGGGTTGTGTCCATTTGAATGCAAGGTTTTCTAATACTAAGAAAAGAAGATCATGACACCCTAAAAGTTTCTATTTTTTTATATTGGATTTTCTTTTCAAAATGAGGAAGATAGGTCTTTTTAGATTCATATTTCGTACAATAAAAAATTTCAAGTCTGGTTCTATAAAATATCATATCATCATGTTTCCAGCTTTGATTAGAAAACAGATGGTTGAAAACATGGAGTTTTTCAAAATTTCTGTTAAATAAAATCTTATGAGGGAGATGATTTTATTCATCGGTGATGATACAATAAATAGAATGATACTTTTATTTGATATTGAATGAAATAAATTTGTTGAGAAGGTTTTTAGTGCCACTTCTAAATTAGAGACTTCAAGGAAAGTTGAGAAGGGTGAAAAGAAGAAGAAAATGAAGGTTGAATCTTCCCTATATAAGAAATAAAATAAACAAAATAAAGTCCTGGATGAAGTTTATAAAGAGTGGATAAAGAAGAAGGAAGGGAAGAATTTGGGAGGACTGGTTATCAGAATTAACCCAGTAAAGGATAAGGCCTTAATGATTCATGCTACCAATACTTTTCAAGAAGAATAAAAGAAAAATAAAAAGAAGAAGTAGTTGATAGAAGCTGTACTTTGTGAAAATATATTAAAAGATGTTGAAATGGAATCTGAGAAGGTTAATTTACCTTTATCTCATACTGATAAGGTGAACTCTGAATTGGGGTTAGTTTTTAATAAAATTGTAGTTTTTTATGAAAATGCTCCTTTAGTAATCGATAAAGGAAAGGGTAAAGTTCTTTATAAAGAATCAGTACCTATAGATCATGAAAATCCATCAAAATTGATACCAGTTAGAAAAGGAGACTTAAGAATAGAAAGTCAGTTACAATAAGGGTTCGATAAATCACTTGATGAAGAATTTGATGGTATTAATAAATCTATCAAAGAAGAAAAGGAAGGGAGTGAAAAAAGTAAATATAAAGTATTTGAAGAATTTTTTGTTGAAGAAGAAGAAGAGGATGAGAATGGGGTAGTTGATGAAAATGAAAAGAATGTTGGGGAGGATAAAGTTTAAGAGGAAGATCAAAATGAGAAAATCCAATCAAAAAAACCATCATATACTTTATCATCAGATTTACTATCCAGAGACGATAAAGAATAAAATTTTGAAAGATCACAAAAAGAATAAAAAATGTCAGTGGAAGCTGATTATTCATATAAGAAAGGTAGTGATCAAATTTCAGGACCCGTCCCTCGGGGCCCTTGTCATGACAACCCCAAGCCCAACTACGATAGGCCAGGGGATGGAGACTAGCACCAAGTAGGTATATCCCATAAATGAGAGGCATTTGCTTAAGAACATGTACACACACACCCAGCTGAAAGCCATAGGGCTGGAGAGTAAAAACACTAAGTAAAGAAAATGAATGCATACCACTACAAAACAACAACAGAGTATGACGGAAAGTAAAGCAGTAATGTAAAAATGGGCCAAAATACAAGCACGCTAAAATAAAGACAACTACAAGGCCCGACCCACAAACAAGGGTACTGAAGCTGCTGTAGAAGTTTTCAAAAACACCTTGGCTCATATGATCTCACAAGGCACCGCCTGGTCCTGGTCCTGTTCCTTCTTCGCCCAGGACTCCACCAAACTGTCGGTCAACTGTACAATACACGACACATGTGGGAAAATCCCATTCAGGGGTGACTAAAACAATACTCAGTAGGGGACCCTGAAAAAAACAAAGCAAAAGACCACAAAGAAAACACCACTAATAAGGTACAGTCATCTCAACATAGGTATATGTCATCAATACATATAACAATAACATTCAAGTATACTCGTAAAGGATTCCAAGATCCAACATCTCATCCACTGTCAGTCATATGGTTTCACTCGTAGCATGCTCAATTCTGGGAGATCCCACTCCCCAAGCTATCTGAAAGAAAATACCTAGAAAAAATCTACCAAAAGTATATGAGAGAACATATGGTCTCGATATGTCACAAAGTTTCCCTAAGACCTTTGGTCTCATCGAGATAAGGAGTCTTGATATCACATCCAATCCTTTGTCACAAGATTCTACTAAAGGCACAATCATCCCAGGAGGGCTCTCTCCTTAATTCATAAAGTCATCAGAGACCTACGTAAAGAGGCCCCTCTTCTTTAGGCCCCACCCAAAGATAACACACTAACAACTAACCAAAGAACACTACTTTATTCGCAATGCTGAACATCTTGTACTGCTGAGGGAGTCATCCCTAATGAGTCACTGATATCTATCGGGCCACTAAGGTCCGCTTGTCATTACTGAGGTCTATCGGGCCACTGAGGTGTGCTTGTTTTCCGGGCCACTGAGGTCCACTTGTCATCATTGAGGTCTTTCAGGACACTGAGGTACACTCGCCTGTTGGGCCACTAAGGTCCACTTGTCGTCACTAAGGTCTGTCGGTTCACTCAGGTCCGCTCGTCTATCGGGCCACTAAGGCTCGCTTTTCACCACTAAGTTCTACTTGGGCACTAAGGTTTGCTCATCTACTAGGCCATTGTGGTCCTCTCTCCACTTCCTTCTCCTCACAGCAAGCCATAGGATTTTTGCTCCTAGCGCGCTTGATTCTGGGAGAATCTATTCCTCAAGCCATTAGTCATTTCTCAACATCCACAAAAACTCACTTAGAGTATGTCAAAAGGACCTTCTCGTTGCGAGGGTCCCAATTCTATAAATGGATCATCAATCAGATATACAATTTGGAAGTTATGCCTATTTTAATGAAAAGAGGCTGGTTGGTTTTGGGTTCGATCCGACCTGACCTGGCTCAGGGTCCACCGATCTGACCCACTGAGTACGACTTGGACTGGCTGGGCAGCGGGTCCGGCCTGCTGCTGGCCCAGCTCACCCCGGATGGGCATGGCCCACCAGCTCCATCCCAGCCCACCGCAATGCAGGACAGTCTCCTCTATCCCTGAATGCGGAAATCCTGCCACATCCCTCCTTGTCACGCAACCGGTATGGCCGGCCACTAGCCTCCGAACGCCCGCGGCTTGAGCCACGGGTCCAAGTCACCACCACGGCTGAATCCACGTTTTTCT
Source organism: Viscum album (assembly GCA_963277665.1). Classification (NCBI taxonomy): domain Eukaryota; kingdom Viridiplantae; phylum Streptophyta; class Magnoliopsida; order Santalales; family Viscaceae; genus Viscum; species Viscum album. The sequence continues at coordinate 1,151,777,168 of OY728162.1, forward strand.
CCATGTGGACAGCCGCTGCCTTGGCATGCCGCCTCAAACGTCTGGCATGCGATTGCCGCCGCGTTCCATCGCCAGCACTGGTGCGACGGGGGGATTTTCCACGGGCCACTATACGCACTCTAGTGGTCTGTTCTTCGATCCGAAAGAACATCTGCAACCATTGTGTTGCGTTCTTCATGGCCATGGGTTTGAAATCACGTTGTGACCCACTTCTCTAAACAATGATTGAATAGAGATATCTCCCACACCACCACGATTCGTTCTCCATCGCCATCGTCTCACCTCTGTCGTGCCATCGCGAGGTTGGATCTTTGATTTGGGATCGTTGTGCAAAGAAACAGGCATGCCACGATCAATCATTTTTCAACCCATGAAGAACATGAAGAACGTGGGGGAGAAAAGAACATTAAGCAACCCAAGGATCGAACCTCGACTATTTGTTCATTCCGGCCTTGATCTGATCTGTTAGAGGAATCAAGAATAAAATCAAAACAGAAATTCCCATTCCCCCAAAATCTTTCTGCAGTCAAGAACCTCCCGCAAGAACGATTGAACCATGGTTCAACTTGTTCATGGGTTGATCATAATTCATCGTTTAAATCCAAGAATGGGGAAAGACATGATTTAAATAATAACCCATTCCTCGATGTTGGATCGTTCGATGGAGAAGATCATAGTTGGACCACTGTCGTTTGTTGTTCCTCGATCCTCAACCCATCATCTTTGGAAATTTATTATTCATCATCGTTCGTCACTTGCCAACATAAATCCTCCAAAGGTTCAGAGAAATCATGGATCTCTGCCAATGATCCCGTATTCAGTTAATCCATTAAATAGAGAAAACGTGTTTCATCATTTCTGTTACGCTGAGTCGCAGTGTCATCACACTATTTCATTTATGAAATAGTGTTTTTGTTATGATCGGGTTACAACGTTGTTGTTTTGTAGTGAAACTTAAATTTGAATAAAATGAACTCCTCAAGTTTATTTTATTTACTTCAAGTAACTCTATTTTAAAAATCCCAAGAAATAACTTTTTCCCTCGACCTGCGCCGACCGAGGTTAAGTCCTGCTTAAGGAGAACATCTCATTAAGAACTCAATGAAAGTATTGTATTTTTAATCTAAGTTACTGTTTGTGAGTTATGAGGATTCAAAAATAAAATATATTTTATTTAAATTATTTTATTTATGGTTACATCCCAAAAATCAACTTTCACAACCGACCTGTGCCAGCCAATGTTAGGCTCTTCCTAAGGAAAGAACACCCTCACGAGCTTGACAATGGTCTCATATTTTTAATCTGAGTTACCATTCATGAGTTATAAGGATTTAAAATATAAAATAATATTATTTAATTATTTTATTTACAGTTATTTCATTTTGGGTTTTCTCACTAGAGACTCGTGCCAACTAAACTTAAGTTGCTCCTAGGGTAAACCCACTACTCTGAATGCAATGGTTCCCTAGAATTTCTAATTCAAGAACCCGTTTAATAGTTATTCCAATTTTTTAGGAAAAATTCTCACACACGCTATTTAAAAATAGAAAATTTTTCGACGGATCATTTCAGGCACTATGGGCCTCGGAATTGCATGTCGTCTCAGCGCCTGGTCTCATAATTTTCCCAAAACTTTTCTAAAAATGGAACTGGGGAAATTCAAGTTGTTGTATAAATTTCAAAGACAAAAGCTGATGAAAAAATTGAAGTTGGAAAGGATGTTGATATCCTTTAATTGTCTGATGATAAAGAATTTTATGATGGGAAAGTTGAAAAATTGGTTTCAAGAAAAGAAAATATGAAAGGAAAGCAAGTGGAAATTGTAACAAGCCGAATAAAACATTCTGAGATTCAATTAGAAAAATCATATTTTTTCAGAACCATTACTTGTCAGGGATTTGACTATATTATCCAAGATTTACAAAGGATGGAAGAAAAAATTCCTTACTTTCCAAATCTGGAATCTCGATGTTAGTTGATCCAAGATAGTCTCAATGAGAAATTAGATTCAATCTGGATGTTAACTGCGAATGTTATTCAGATTGAAGCTCAATTGAAAGTTTATCAAAAAAATAATCAGACTCATAAGAAGTCATGTAATCAAATGGTGAAATGTTCTGACCAATTAGATACTGATATGAAGATCTATGATGAGAATTTTGATGATGTAAATAGAATTTTTACTAAATCTTCTATATCTTTTAATAAGTTTACTAAAGACACGATAGAAATGGTAATGTTCATAGAATAGTTTAGAGATTCAACAGATAATAATAATGTGGAAGTCAATTCTATCAAATAGAAAATATTATATATGTAGTTGGAGATAACCAGACTCAAATCTCATGACGATGAACTTATCAGACTTATGAATGAGTACAAAGAATTGTCTGAGAAAGTTCAAACTCAAGAAGAAAGACTAGTGAAGCTGGAGTAGGACCAGAAAGAGTTCAAGAATATGAATACTTTTGTGAGAACTATAATAAAGAAAGATTGATTTTTTTGAACTCTTATTGTAATTGTTTTATAAATCATTTGAATAGTATGGTTATGAATGAATTACTCTTTTCATCCAATTATAATTTTTCTAAAAGTTTTCCATCTCCAATTGGTTGAATATTCTTTCGTACTTATTTTGTGGATGATAAGTTAGTTCATTATAATTGTTTAATATGATTATTTATATAACTTTTCAGGAAACATTGAATCAATTCCCCATTCCTTTTTGAAAATTGCAAAGGGGGATAATTTTATAGTAATGGGGAGAAATATTTTTGGATGATTTTTTTTACACAAAGGTGGAGAAATATTTTTCAAAGGAAGATTTCTTATCAAAGGGGGACAATATTTGATAAAGGAGGATAATGATATATTAAGGGGAGAATATTATCCTTAGGGAAAGATGTTATCCTAAAGGGGAGTTAATATTATTCAGAATCACTTTCTTCATCGTATTCAAATGAATTATAAATATAGGGGGAGTTAAGGTTAAATTTTTAGCTTTGAATATGAAGTACTTAGAAGAAAAATGACTATAAGTTTTTCAATGTTATTTTTCATTTAAGTCATGGGTTTTTGATTTCCAAAAATGGGGAAATTATTGAGTCAGAAATTATAGTTCTCAATTGTCCATTCCTTTAGTTTTGGAAATCACAAACACCTTCTTAAAACTTATTTACTAACCTTTTATGTCCAAATTTTTTAAAATGTTTTTGTAGAAAAAATATTCTCATACCATAGTTAGAATAAGTTATAATGAATAATGAGAATAAACTTATAATTCTTCATTATGATTATCATAATGATAATGTGTCTGATAAACATAGGAATCAAATTTATCAATTTATATGTTAGAATTTCTATCATGTCTTTCATACTAAAAAAGTCTTAAACATCATACTGACATCAGCAACGATAAACATCAGACTGATACTCATAAAGATTTTTGTAATTAAATTTGTAAGGAAATCCATCAGACTAACTTAAGTTTATAATCATATTTATAAGACTTGTTTCTAATATAGGTAATAATTTTTATGATGTAATAGTGCAAACCAATACAACGTCGAGTAATCAGTTACAATAGAGTTTTTGAAGTTCCAGGTGTCCAAGTCATTGCGACAAACTCTGAGAAAATATGACCATTGGAAGATCAAGATGACCATTGGGAAGTTACCTATAAATACCCAATCATTCAAAGAGTTTGAATCTGATTGAGAAATTGATGATTTATTTGTGTTGTCGCATTTTCTGAGAGCTCTAGATTTTTCATAGCGTGCATATCTTGTTCTTAGTCTATGTAATTTTTTTTATAGTTTTACTGTTCTAAAGAAAACCTTTCCATGTTGTCTCATTATAAAATTTTTCATTATAATATGCATCTGATCATCATATTGATTGAGGTCTTTTGGGGATAGGAAGATGGAGAATCCGATCATCTTGATCGAGGGCTCATGGGGATAGTGAAACAGAGAATCTGATCCATTGGATTGAGGGCTTACGTGGTTAGGAAGACAGAGTAGATCTTCTTATAGATGGATTTCCTTGCCAAGGAATGACAGACTTTCTTATAAGTATAAAATAAGGGACATGTCAAGACCCGTCATCCAGGGCCCGTGCCATGACATACCCAAAGCCTGCCTCCCGAAGGCCTGGGGTTGGCAACGAGCACCAAAGTTTTCAACCTGCAAGTGGGAGGAATTTTCCTGAGTACTTGTACGCACGTACACACAACCACATCCCAAAGCTGGAAAAGTAAAAAAAGAAAGACATTATAGATAACCACTGAGTACAAGTACAACTAAAAGTCAAATGGTCTAGAATACAAACCCAACAAAAGAAAAACTGAAAAAGAGTAAAGTATAAAAGAAACTCTGGAAGTCGTCCATTGGAAACCCCACCTGATGGGTAAGTACAGAGTAGCTGCTAGAAGATGTAGAAGTATGTCCCGCCTGCCTGGTCTCACTGGGCTCCACCAGGTCCTAGGCCACCAAGTCCTCCATCAAGTTGGTGGTCATCTGCACTAGATACAATAGGTGCAGGTGAAGCCCGTGCCATGGTGAGTAACAAAATACTCAGTAGGGACCCCAAAACAACAAAGGAAAACAGGAAAGTACAAAAAGAAACTCTGGAAGTCATCCATTGGAAACCCCACCTAATGGGTAAGTACAGAGTAGCTGCTGGAAGACGTAGAAGTATGCCCCACCTACCTGGTCTCACTGGGCTCCACCAGGTCCTAGGCCACCAATTCCTCCATCAAGTTGGCAGTCGTTTTCACTAGACACAACAGGCAAGGGAAAATCCCATGCTGGGGTGAGTAACAAAATACTCATTAGGGACCCCAAAACAACAAAGGAAGGACCACAAATCAATCCACAAGAAACCACAAAGTATCCTCACGACGCATGATTATGAAGCAAGAAAGATGACACCAGGTTTATTCTAGAGTAGGATAGTAAGGCCATCAGTTATAATGTCGAACACCATGGGATGCTGGAGAACTCCTCCTCAATGAGTACAGTGGGCCTACCGGGTCACATATAAGCCACTTCACACTAACCTAGGACTACTTTGGTACTCATCCCTAATGAGTATTGTGGGTATACTGGGTCAAATAGAAGCCGCTCCCCACTGTGGTCATGTCGGGTCACACAAAAGTCGCTTCCCACCTATGGTCATACTAAGGTACTCCTCCTATCGAGTATTGGGGGGATTCCAGGTCACACAGAATCCGCTCCCCACCATGGGCCTACCATATAACACCGAAGTCGCTTCCCATTAAGCTATAGTATCTGATCCACATAGGGTCACTCGTCAACAGTCTGTAGGTCTCAACCAACCGCAAGTTTTCTGCACGAAACATGCTTGATCTTGGGAAAACTACTCCCAAATCCATTCATAAAATTTCAAAATCCATGAAATCCTCCATAGAGTATTCCAAAAGATTTGTCTCATCATGAGGGTTCCAAATCTGCAAACAGCTCGTCAACCAGACGCCCGGTTTGCAAGATATTGATGTTTTTCCAAAAAGGGGTCGGTTGGGTCTGGCTCTGGTCCGACCCAGTCAGATCGACCTGACCCAACCTGACTCGGGGTCCACCAACCTGACATGGATCCACTGACCTAACCTAGACCTGGCCCGGCCTGAATCTGACCTGGTCTGGCCCGCAGGCCTGCCCGGTCCACCAGAGGCGGATCAGTTCTCCGCTTGGCCGGGAAAAGGTTGAAAGCTGCCTCTGACTCCCCTCGCACTGTGGGTCGTTCGTGGGTCTGAAGCCTCCCATTATGGTCAAGTGACTGTGGTTACTACTACACATCTGGCCAATCCAGCCATCCAAACTCCCCACACACATTCAATCGACCACGTGCTCCTGCTAACTACAGTCCGCAGCTGCGGGCCGCTCCACCGATGTGGATGAGGGGCCACATCTCTACCCCCAGCTCCTCCCAATGTGACATCGTGGGGCGCTGCCTCCAGCTCGTGGCCACCACCAGCACCGGCGAGCTCTTCTACGGACCACCGGGTTCGCACCGATGGTCCATTCTTCACACAGACTGCGCCTCCGACCTCCATGGGGTATCGCCTTCCATGCGAGGGCCTTGAATCTGCCTTGTCACCTCTTTCAAAATACTCATCCATGAAGAACACACAAGAAGAGGGGATCAATCCTTGTTCGTGTCATCCCACACCCTACGTGTTAGAGTTTTAAAACAGGGGAGGTTTGGGGATGATATTGTATCAACAATAATTAAATTCCAAATAGAAATCTCAAGAAACATTACCCTCCCGCAAGAACGAATGATATGAAGATCAACCTATTCATGGGTTGATCCGTGTTCATCATTTAGAATGAAGAATGGGGTAAACGTAAAACAAATAAACCCCTACCTTGATTGACGTTCGTCGTTGAAGTGCTCCATCCTCGAGGATTCAAGGTTCATTGTCATTTCTCGCTTCCCGGTCTCGTTCTTCGTAAGGCGTCAACGTTGCTAGTGAACCTACCGACATTTTTCATTCTTCGTTGGAGGGAGTCATTGTTGTAGGTTCATCAAAAAATCTCTAGGGTTTAATACTCAACTCTCTAACGCATTATCTGAATAAAAGGAAACACATTACAGTGCTTATGTTGCACTGTGATGTTGTATCATTACGTCGTTTCATTTATGTAACAACGTATCTATTACGCTGCACAGAAACTAGTCATTAAGGACCTTCCTTTAATTCACCTCATTGTTGCACCGTAGTGCCTTCGTCCACCACTCAAGAGTGATAAAAGAAATAAAATAACTTTTTAATTTATTTTATTATTTTCAGAAAATTCTGAAAATTAAATTTTCTGTCTGACCCTTGATGGTCGAAGTTAAGTCCTTTGTAGGAGAATCTCGGCGTTCCGAGTTCAACGATGCCTTCAAATTTTCGATCTGAGCACTGGTTCAAAAGTTAGAAAAACCCACTCACACGTTTACTTAAATGAACTAAAAAAATTTATATAGAAATTTTGGGATATTACAGGACACCTTTAGCCAATGTTATTGACTACCTTACTCTTAAGGATAAAAGTGGTTTATCTTTTTAATAATATATATAAGTTATTATGAAATTATGTTGCTATTATATTTCTTGTTTCTTTACGAGTAACTATTCTATTTAATTTATATAATTAAAAGGGAAACATCATATTTATCTTTCTATTCTTATTGTTTTATTTGTTTTAATTTGATAATGATAAAAATAATATATTTGATTTAATCATATCCATCGTAATTACAATAATTTGATAATTAGATCCATAGTGATACCAACTTTTTACTCTAATTTAATTAGATCATACCTTGACTCTAATTCTGTGATTACGATCATCAAACTGAGGTCCATGTTCGGTAACATACTTTAAGAGGCTTAGTGTATTATTTCGTTTAATTATATTAAACTAAGTTTTTAAAACTACAATTCACCCCCCTCTTATAAGTTATCCATCTGAGCATATTCTTATGATCTCAATATCAATATAGCTCATATTGATATCAAACACACCTCACCTATATATGAGTTATAAATACATGTAATAGACGGTGTATCCCATGGAATGTGGAGGCAGTTCAATATAGAACAGAGTCTAGGTGATACATAGGTGGACAAGTGGAATGTTGTAACTCGTTCCCTGACTGACATAATGAGTTTTCCCCCTAAGCCATAGGTTGATTTATTGTCCACTCAATAAATCAACTATTAAATAAGATCATGATTGGGTCATTTATTTATTTATTTTGTATTATTTATTTTATGGATTCAAGACTGCAATCACATAAATAAATGGTCTAATATGAAAATATGGAATTAAAAAAATGTATTATGTGTAAATATTTTATCAAAACATGGTTAATAACTTAAGTAAAGTCAATTTAATATTAACAAGAGAGGTAAAATATATAACAATATATTTTTTATGCATAATAAATAAAATCCCTCAGTCTAATATTAAGTTAGACTAAGATTTTTTTTACATTGTTAGTAATGAAACTAATATAACTAAATGTTTGACCAACCCTTGTTGGGATACTTACTTTTATAAGGGTAGTTCTTATGATGGTTTTGTATTTACCTAACCATTTTACATCAAGAGGATTAAACCTTTCTAGACTTGGTGTAGTTTGGAGTCAAGTGTTGAGGAAATCCAAGTCAGAATTTTAGGATTGAGGAGTCTACTCAATAGATCTAGAAGCTATAGTCCCATAGTTGGTAGATACCTCCCTACTTAAATACTTCTTTGTAGCATGAACAACCCTTGTTGGGGTTATGCAAAGGGGAATATGGATCCTCACTACTAGAATTTTCTAGAAAATGGATATTCTGAGTTAAATGGTGAGGACTATTAGGACCTAATAATATAGTGGGAGACTTAATAAAATTATATTATTATATCTCTCATAATTCTTAATCATGTTAAGTATTAATCCCCTGTTTTAATTATTGTAGAAAATGGAAATAAAAACCATGAAACCACTATGATCATTCCTCAACATGGGGTATATCCTTACAAATAAAAATTTATGGATATGGTATAATCATTTATTTGATTCATTATTATAAAAAAATTGTATTATGTATTGGAGTCCCTTACTCCTATTCAACCACCCCATCATGTGAGAGAAGTTGACAAGGATGCCTACAAGAGATATATAGAGGATTATTTATATGTATATTGTATTATATTATCATCTATGTTTGTAGAATTGATGATAAAACATTAATACGTGGATGTTTACACCATAATATCTCATCTTTATTTTCATGAGAAAGAAAATAAAGGTTTTGAAATAAATAAGATTGTTATTACACTATATCAGTGTAAAATAGAGGAAGGTAATCCAACTACTGATCATTCTTTCAAAATACAAAGGTATATTGATCAGTTTCCAAATTGGTCTTCTAGTTGGATAAGAAATTATCCATTAATATTATCTTATTACCCTTACCACTAGGATTATCCTTATTTTTCCAAGACCTAATATACAAAATGGATAAGTCGCTCAGGAAACTTTTGTCCATATATCACTAAGAAGATAAGGATTATTTGAAACCTATTTATCCAACCCTTTAAATGAAAATTTTGGAATATAAGGAATAATATCCCATGGATAGTCTAAAGTGAAAGGATCCTTTAAAAAAATCCTTAAAATAGGAAAATGATTTAAATGTAACAATAAAGAGCATGAGACTATTTACTTCTTATATGGAAAGAATATAAACCGGAAAAGAAATTACAAATAATTAAAGAAGAAAGTAGTTGTATCCAATTAAAGTATATTCATTAAGTTTATATTTACCACTTATGAATTAAATACAATATTATTACAACACACATGTATTGGAATACATGAAAAGAATAAGAAAATAATGGTTATAGAGTGAACTCAAAAGGATATGAGAAAGGGAGAATCATATGTCAGCTTATGGGGAGCTCATAACGTTTTCATTTCCAAAATTGATTGATTCAAGTTTGTAATGAGTTTTACCAAAAAAAATTATCTTAGTATCAAACTTTACATAATGAGACATTATTTTAATTTTTGTAATAAATGTTTTATGGTAATTTAGTAATAATATATTGGTTTAGTACCTTCTAGATTATAGATATCCATTGTAATGAATGGTGAATTTGAAATATAATATTCTTACCCAATTTTAACAAGATAATTATTTTTCAAATAAAACTGAAAGTGTTTAAATTTATTATACCCATAAAAGTGTTTTAAACTTAATTGAGCTGAGTTACTAGATATACTAGAAATGTACTTATAAATTTTTAGATAAAGAAACCTTTATAAGTAAAGGCACATCATAAAGATTTTAGAGTTTGATTCAACATGACCATGTAAACTATTATAAATATAAAGTTAACTTCATATACTTAAAGATATTTATTTCAGAAATTTTAGAAATGATCAGTGAAATAAATGAGTGAACTTGGTAAATATTATCTAATTGATATAATATCAATTACAATATGATAAAAAATTAAACATATACCAAATATATTATCTAATTGATATAATATCAATTACAATATAATAATAATCTATTAATAAATTAACAAAAATATTGGTTGAAAATTATTTGTTAAAGGATAGCATTAGCTATAAACGAACATCAAACATTAAGGTGAATCTGAGTTAATAATCCTATAGCCATTAATGATATTATCTTCTAGTAAGCACCGTCTATATTTCCATAATGAAATCCTATCGCTTTAATGATAGTGGGGTCATAATTAACTTCTATGGGTTTAGAATCTAGATGCACATGAGTTGGAATATGAATGCTGGACTTTACTAAACTTAGTGGGAGTTGTAGTTACAGAGACACATATTTTATAGGAATTCAAAACCAAAGAGGTGGTTTATGTTCACCAATAAGGGTGATACATATATTGTTATTTAAAAATAAATATTCCTACAAATAATTTGTAAATGAAAACATGATAAGGTTGAAAAATATTTAGAAATTCAAGTAATGGACTCCATGTATCAAGATTCGAGGACTTCTTAATTTGAATGTTTCAAAGACTTGACACTGTTGGTGAGTATGCAAGATAATCTTGACATGGATGGTACAAGATAGAAACAATAAAGCATGAATGATTAATGAAAGGTCTAGTTTATGAAATAACCAATGCACTAATCCTCCTGAATAAAAACCATTTTGAATTCTACTTATCAAAGAATATTTCTTTGAACATTATCTTGGGCTATTGATAGTCAAAGACACATTATTGGAGGAATCCTTACTGAAGATATCTATATGAAGTGATCATAAGTAGACCCTATGGTATATTTATATAAAGAATGTCTAGAAAGGGTTGATGAAATTAATAAATTCAAATAATACATGAAGATTATATAAACTCATTTATTATTAAATTATGCATAGTGAGAATAGAGAATTCATTTGGAATGGATAAGTGACATGTGTCTCTAATAGGTCAGTGGGAGCACTATAAGTTTTCAAAATAGATATGTTGATAACATATGGAAAAAAATGTCATGTATTACTAGTTTATTAAGAATAAGGATTGAAATTTCTCCAAGTATGACTTAAAGTAGCATCTATATTCTTGGGAATAATATCTACAAGATAGTTCCATGGGTTTTTTTAAATCTGGTCATAGTACATATATTAACAAAGTATTGAAAAATAAAAGTTCATATAATTAAAGAACAAATTGTTACTGGAATATAATACTTCCAGTAAAACATGTATGGGTATAAGAAGAGATTGTTGAGGTTAAATGAATTTCATAGGCTTAAGAGCTTGAAATTTATCTTATATTCCATGATATGTACTGACGTTTGATAATACTAATGCTTTTAATTATTGGTGAATATCATATAGATCCAATATAACAACATCAAATTATAGTTAGAACTATCCAAAAGTAATTTGAAAAGTATAAATATATGAGTTATTGGTGTATGGAGAAGTGGTAATACTAGTGATCAAGTGAATTTAACACTTATATTCATTTAGTATCGCAGAAAAAGATAAGGAAATATGCAATAAAATATTATTACAATCAGTGGTTTCCATATATATAATACCCACACATGTTGCAGATTATGATGTAGATTAATGAGTGGTTTAACAATGTCCTATTCTAGTTTTGGGTTATAACAAAAGAAAGAGTTTTATCATTAACGTGATAAGATATAACTATGAACTTAATCAAGATGTCAATTTTTTAACATAGTAACAAAAAGTAGATACGTGGTTTTATTACCACTTGAAGAATTTTATCAATTTAGTAATGTTGTAGTAAAAAGATTCACTACATGGATATTTGGATTTACCAAACCTAGTCATATAAATTTGATGGTCCAAATATTTGTAGCCATAATTAGCAGAAGCATGTTTAACATGTGAGAACTAACCAGTCATTATTAGTTGGATCTAGTGAAAGTAGGATTCTGTTGGAGTTGGTTCCCTTGAACCAACTATTTTTTTACTTTGGTTTACATGCATATTCAAAGTGAATATTAATATAAATTCCTTATCACATATTGATTTTTCTTCTATATAACATTAGGGTGATAATGTCCTAGAGTATCTATCACATTGAAAATGGCATAATAGTTCCCTACTATGATCAGAGCCTTGAAATTCCATGATGATATTCATAAACCTAGTTTTGCAGCAAAATAACATTATATAATGGGACACATAGTATATTGAATGTTAGTTGTGAGTAATCATAAGCATATGATACTTCATCTAATAAAGCTCATGCTTAGTAATCTCCAAGATAAGAGATTATGAGAACAAATATTCCTGTAGGAATTCTATGTATTTATTTTTCATCAAATATTACTGTCTTTGAGCATGTTTAATGGTACTTAGACTTTAAGATTATTATTAATACATGTCATGACTCACAGACACTTAGATTTACTGAGAATAACTGTGATTCCATATGTTCATGGGAAGTAGGGTGTGTTGAGTGCATCACAAATGAGATGTTATTAATTAATAAGTCTTGGAAGGATTTGTACCTTATTTATTTATAAATGATGAAATATCAACCCTTTGATTGAGAAAGAACTATCTCATTAAATTTTATGGTCATGGTGTAACAATGATTTTATTTTAGGTAGTCAAAGAAAGACGTATTGAACATACATGTTGATGACATCGATGTGAAACTAGATTGATTAGATATTATGACAAAGGGATTATATTACAAGATGATCATACGTATGTGGTTATCGACATTATGACATTAAGTTATTTATCATGGGTTCCTTGACCCATTTCTAGATAGTAATCTTAGAATTTAGAAAATCCTACCTAATTCCAATGAGAAATAATCCTAGAGGGTCACACACTAAGTGTTTCTACTGATCTTGATTAAATTCTATTTGAATTTAATTAATGGAATAAATATTTTTCACAAGATAGAGGAATAATTTTATTCATGGTTTATATATCACAAATATTTATTGAATTTTTAATAAATATTTATTCATTGGTTTGTGGATAAAGTACATATTTATGAATAAAATATTTATTTGGTTATATAATTAATAATGGGGATTTTGAGTGGACTAAGATCATGCTCGGTGATGAATATTAATTTTCAAGCTGATAAAATAATATTTTTCATTACTCGAGTTATAACATTATATAAAATAATAATAATAATATATAGAATGAGGTTTGATAATTATTATTTTATTATTTAAGTTTTGGTATGAAATTAAAATATATTTTAATCTAAACCCTAGTTCAATAAATAGATGGTTATTTCTATTGTGTATGGTTAATGGGTAATTGAGAATCTTTTCACACAATATACTTCTCTCTCCAATTCCTCCTCTCCTCTTCTTAAGAATGATAAGAACATGAGAGAATCCTTCAAGCTTGAAGGAAATTGAAGCGATCAAGATAAAAAAAATAAGATGATAGATCCACTACACTAGCACTAAACATTCCTTAAATATTGTTTGAGGATTAAAAGATCATGTATAGATCACTGCTAGAGGGATTCTACACATGGATCCTACAAGGGAAATGATGTAATTTGAAAAGGGTTTTTAAAATGATCAACAAAATGATCATCGAATGAATATCTTAAAATGATGTAAGATTTATTTTTTATCTAATATTAATTAATTATAAATTTGACATTCAAGGATGCTTTATGGGTTTCAAGTTCTCTTATGTTAATATTGGATGGAGAATTTCATTGGTCATGATGTTTACTTCCTGCATAATTTGTGAATGATCCATCGAATTGAAAAAACCTATATGGTCATTTAGACCACTAGGGTGATACCATTTTCCCTAGAACCTTCAGTGTTGATGGAATTATAGCTAGGAAAAAGTAGAACGGATCTTCCTCAATGATGGCTATTAATATTGGGCTTGATTAGGGTGTTACAGTTCAAGTGTATCAATGTATGAATGCTCCTTATGGTCCTCAGTATGGTATAAATGTCACAACCATAAAGTATAGCTCTACTAACAAAAATGAGTAGGTTTGTTTTGGAAAGAATTTTTCATTGATGCAGGGTTAGATCGCTAATTTACATCCCATTAATGTGATCTATACTGATGTTGGACCAGAAGCCTAGGGTAAAATTACTATATGGGGGGATAAAACTTACCACTGAGAATGGTGGATCCTATTATTTCAAGGATATTTTATAAAAATACATGAAAAGGGTGATTGATAGTGAAGGTTTTGCTTTAGTACCACAAAGAAGGAGACCACACAAGTATTATTCTAGTATTTTGAGGAATGTATCTACCAAACCATCCATGAATGCTTCTAAAGGTCCAAAAGCTAATCTTACTTCGAACCAGAATAGGGATAACACTAAGTTCTAAAGGATCATTCAATAATGTAACTCACAGTCTGATTGGGAGACAACCAATGAGTATGATTATGGAAATAATTTTCTATATAATGATCACATATTTTCTCTATGTCCTTCCATTTGGATGAGGGGGGGTCCATTTGTCTGACCCCTTCCATGCTTTATTTTCTTTGTTTGTATTTTCCTTCTTTGATAAAGGGGTAGAGACCTTTTGGCCTCTTACTTAGATCATTTCTGATTAATTATAAATAATATAATTAATTATTAATAATATCATTAATCATTAATCATATAATTAATAATTAAGAATTAATAATAAATAATTTAATTATTAATACAATTAATAATTAAAAATATATTTATTAATTAACGATGCAATTAACAATTAATAATATAATTAATAGATAATTAGTAATTACTAATATAAATATAAATAATAAATAATATAAATAATAAATAATAATATTATTATTATTTTACAATACAATTATTAATTAGAAATAATAAATGATAAATAATCATAAATATAATTAATGATTAATAATTAATAATAATATTAATATAATTAATGGGATAAATTATAATTAATAATATAATTATCAATTTAAAATTAATAATATAATTAATAGTATGCTTAATTGAAGATGGCTAAAACCATGTGTTTGAGAGAAACCAAACCCATGGTCCCTTAAAGTTTGTTAAGAAAAAGAACAAACACAAACATGAGTACATTGAGGTTGAACACATTCACCTTCTTTTATGTCTGCTTCCCTTAGTCTAAGGACCACCTTGATTTTTCGGGTGTCGACCTCTCCTCCACTTCTTATGATTTTTCTCTAGAGTGGTTTTTTAACCGATGATTCATCCTTCTCATCTGGGGTCAAAATTTTAGCTTTTATATCTCCTTAGTTAGCTACTACATTAGTATAAGCATTAATAGGTTCTATATTTACCTATGAGATAGTGTTACTGATAGTATCATCATGCATTAAGGCATTATCAATCATGACTTGATAGAGTGAAATATTCCCCCAACTCAAGCTTTAACCTGCACATCCATGTTATTTTTAGAAGATGGGGCAGTCCCCCCCTCCCCCCTCGATTCCTGTCAATTTCTTCCCACTTGTATAATTTGAAAAGGAACCTCTATGTTATCTATCTAAGAAAATCCCACTATATTAGCCTTGTCACCTACCTCACAAGAAGATCCCCAACCTCTTTTTCATGTTTGATTGGAATGGGAGCATTCTTATTCCCCTCTAGCACCTACACAATGAAAGCCACACCCCGAGCCTTCTTGACACATTCAACATAGAATGCACCAAATTCAAGGGTATTAATATTGGAGAACACGTCTTTCCTATTTTTGGAATTACCACCTTCATCCTTATTTGGAAGGCAGTCAATCTTAACATCATCCACTTCCCTTACTAGGGTGGGAGTGCTATACCCAAGATGATAGCATCATCCTGCATCCCCTATTAGACAACCTCTCCAATTATTATACATGGTGAAATATTTAAAGCATTACCATCCACTGAAGAGGAACCAGTGGGATCCAAAATTCCAACATCAGTATAATAATTCACCCCATGGTCATAGATTCCATCTTACCAAGCCTCAAGTCCCCTCATGGGATGATTCTCAGTAGTATAACCAAAATATTATGGGGTTCCCTTCATCCTGGGTTCATAATCAATAGCTTAGTCCATATGCATCATATCCCCATTAGGAGTCTTAATAACATTATTCTCCCTCATCTGCATAGGCCTCACAACTTTTCCATAGGGAAATTCAATTTTACAATAGCTCTAGTGTCAAAGAAATTTGAAGTATAACCGCACATAGAAGGTCTATTTTTTCTATTTACTACCACCATATTTAATAATTTTTCCTCATATAAGTCAGTAAGGTCCATATCAGGTTCACTATCCAAGGACCAAGATCAGTGGCCCCTGGTGTGTTCATCTCAGGGGTGATGACATGTAGCCATAACCAAATCAACATGAATGATCCAACATTTCTGTAAGGCCCCATCCTTAAACATTACAAAATATTGAATTAAGTTAATCATTCACATTAAGGATCTTTTCAGGTTTATAGCTTAAGGTAAATAGGTCATAACTTATACATAACAACTTAAATATTACAAGTAGACACTTCTACTCACTATCTATTATTTTCATAATACAAAAACTCTTTAAAAAAGAGACATGTTTAGTTCCATGATTTAAATAGCATGACTTTTCCTTGATCTCATCCTTGACCCTATTTATCTTTAAGTCTTATGAAAGACATTTCAAGACATGGGATGTGCATAAAAAGCTCAATAAGGGATGCACAAAGAAGGAAAACTTTTAGTTTTTTCAAAACAACAAGTAAATCATGAATATTTTATCATAAAGTAATACTTTTTTCCTTTAAGAAGAAGCAAAAACAATTCACTTAATATAATCTCATTTCTTACACTTTTTGTAACCAAAATATTAACATAAATCCCATAGAAAGCAACATATAACATATAAAGGTAACTTGGGACATAAACATACTTAAATGGAATAACCATATGGTCAACTTCCATACATATCACTAAATGGAATAGTCATACGACCGAATTCCATACCCAATGCATTGGAGGTTATAACATAACCACTCATCCTTGATTTATCATGTAACCACCCATCATTTGGTTTATCATGTAACCACCCTTCATTGGTTTATCACGTAACCACGAGTCAAATTTCCAAGTACCATTACATAATCATAACACTTAAAATATTGAAAATATCAACATTTCAGTAATAACATTTAATTTGAAATCATGAGATATCATTTCAAGATATTAAAATACTCAATCCATTTCAAAAACCATTTTCAATAACAAAACACCCAAAAAGGTAATAAGGGATTTCTTTTCCTTTTAAAAACATTAAGGCTTATAGAGGAAGCCAAATAACGATTATAACGATAAAGAGGTAATTGTCACCGCATACATTAAAAACATTTCTTTTGTCATTTAGTAAAATGATTCATAGAAAAAATATTCCCTTTAAATGAAATTAAAAGTCAAATGGGTTTATTATACATCGTATAAAAGAAGAAGGTGTATATTATCAAAATATGTCTCAATGAAAGGAGATTAAGACGAAGTCCCTTACCTTGAGTCTGAATCGTCACGTATGTTCTTTTTTCCTCCTGAATAATAAACTTAAGTTAATTTATAATTGCTTCATAACCTTTTTCAAATTTATTATTCCTTTTAAATCACTTATTACCTTGCTATAACAATCAAATAATTATTCAAGTTCATATCGGTCGTTTTGTCGATGTTTGGTACTTGAGTCAAAAATGAACCTGTTATAATTAAAAATCATCCATGTGGTCAAGTACATTATCTCAAGAATGATATTTATGATTTAGATATCATATATATTATATATATCCAGTATATAGTTATTTAAAATAGTCCATAGCATTTGGATATAAGAAATGAAATGCATAGTTCATGGAGACGGTAAGTTGTATATACGCATGAACGCTACTATCATTTTTTCATATTTAAAGGAATGAAAACTAAATGATACATAGTTATATTATAATTCCAGTATAATATCTATGTTATATATGTTAAATAAGTTCATTAATTCCATCCTTTATACGTTCCAAGTATACCATGAACGAGTCATATCACTTTGAGGGGGCGGTAGTCCGCACTTCCTCAAATGAAATTATCGTATTTATACAACATGAAAAGCATAAAAGTAGATTCTAAATGATAATTACAGAAGTATAGAGATAAAATAAATATCATATATGTCACATATAATTTCAATACCATCATAATGGC
This sequence comes from Viscum album, assembly GCA_963277665.1. Lineage (NCBI taxonomy): Eukaryota > Viridiplantae > Streptophyta > Magnoliopsida > Santalales > Viscaceae > Viscum > Viscum album. The sequence continues at coordinate 1,151,795,388 of OY728162.1, forward strand.
CACCATAAGAGGTGGTAGGAGAAGATTGAACAATCATCGTTTTGTGAGCTAGTAGTTCACCTCCCACAGAAACAGTATGTTCTATACCCATTAGGCGGAGGTCTGTGTAAGTGTAGTTCAAATACTTCTCATAAAAAAACCCAGTATATTTATGATACTATTTTTTTATATAAACAAATAATAAGAATATCATAGGAAGTTTAGAAGGAGAAATAATGGAAAGGAACTTGATAGAAGACATTACCTCAAATCGGGTAACTTCTTTTGATTTGAGCCAAAGGGATTTCTTGAATTTTCTTCTGCCTAGGGGAAGGCTTCTAGGAAAAAGAGAGGGATGTTGGGAGATTATTGGGTCAGAGATTGGATGATCCAATGGGATTTAGAGATGTGAGTAATGGGTTAGAGGTGGTGGACTTTTATAAGAGGGGGGAGGGGTACTTTAAGAATGTCTTGAAAGATTATTTTATTATAAACTGAATTTTGATTTTCAAAAGGTCCAAAACTCATTTAATTTAAAGATAAGATGAGTATTGTTTGAAATGATCTCAACCAATAGGTTTTAGACAAGTTTTGGTTTCAAATTTAACCTTATCATTTTGCTTTAACCCTTAGTTAACTAATTTAACTATTACCATGTGTTCTTATATATTCATACTATATGGTTAATATAGTTACCATAAATTGACAATCGAAACTCAAGTGGTTCATTAAAGACATTTACAACATTATCTAAGTCTTTTGGATGAATCTTGGATTTTTAGGACTATTATATCATTTAATAAAATAATATTTGTTTCAAAAACTCATTTATGTCATTTTTTATACTATTCATATCATGACTTTTTAAAAAACCATAAAAACTTGATTATTTTGAAAAAAACTTCATAAATTAAAATATAAAAAGTCATAATAATCCATAAAATTCTTGTATGGTATAAAAATTTTCAAAATTAATTTATTTTAATATTTATAATCTCATTTATTTAAATCTTTCATTAATAAAGCAATCACTATATCATCATTGTGTCATATATATATATATATATTTATTTATTTGATATCTAAAAATTATAAATAAAATACCATGATATATGAAATAGTTTTATATTTCTAATTATTATTTATATTAAAAAATAGAATTTATATTACCACATATAAAAATTGTTTTACTAAAAGATACATGTTTAGATTATATTTTTCTTAACTTTAAATTAAAAGCAATTAAATGTCATTTTCACACACAAGTGGATCCATGGGGTCCTAAAATCAACCCAAGGATGCCCATGGTCAAAAATATCTCATCCAATAGGGTTATTACATGTGTTAAGAAAATTTAATATTATTATAATATTATTTTTTACTCTTATTTATCGGATTTACCTTTTAACCATGGTAAATAAAATATTTACTGAAGTTACTATTCATAATTTCTAAAAATAAAAGTTACCCATTTACACAATTTAGACCTCATGATTCCAAATATAAAATCCATTTTTCCAAATTCAAAACACAAAAGTTTCAGAAATTAATTTAAAATTAATTCTCGTTGTCAAAACCAAAAAACATGTTTTTAAGAAGTTAAAACTTACAAAAGATTGACATGTATTTATATCCAATTTCAAAGTGAAATTATATTAAATGACCATAATTGGATTAAATGATAAAAATATAATCTAATTACATTTTAAAACCAATTAAAATGACAATCTAATAATATAAATAAATTAGGTAAAAAGACAGTTTTGACTTAAAATGCTGTATTTTTCACTATTTATTTAAAAAATGAACTTTATCAGAAAAATACTAAAAATTTACCAAAAGTAATTTTTGATTTCTCTCTTCTAAATAAGAATTTTATTTTATAAAATGGAACATATAAAAGTGATAAAAACTAGATTTAAAAAGAGTTTTCCATCAAAAGGTGGTAAAACTACCTTTAAAAAAATATTAGAGCATTTATGCTTAAAATTGGATTCATTCTCATTTTAAGCCTCTAAATTTTATTGGATAAATGTAAAAACATTTAAAAAAATGTTTAATAATGATATGGTTAGTTTTGTTCATTCTCTCCAATATAATGGCCAGGCCTTAACTACCATAATAATATTATATTATTATTCAGTATATCTCAATGTTGTGTGGAACGTAAGATTTCGAAGAAACCCTTTGTTGTGTGTTGAGTATGCTATCGGAAAAAGTGTTCTCTTTAACGTAAAATTAATATCTTATTCATAAGTATTAATATAAATTAAAAGGTATTATTCTGTAAATACCTGGTTCATTACATCATTCCCCCCTTTTGGAAATTTTGTCCTCGCAATTTTAAAATTGGGCTTGGAAACTTCATTGAAAGTCCCACATAGGAAAAAGAGTCAATAAAACTATCACTTAAAAAAATAAAGATAAGAACAAAGGTCACCTGAGATAACTCATACTAGGATTCCACGTAGGAAAACATGGATATAGAAAAGAAACTAGCCATCAAGTTCTGATGGAGAGTGATAGAAAATATGATTAGGAAAAATTTAACCACCATAAAATCACAAAATTGTGATGGGTTAAACGATATTTGATTCCCCACTAGGAAAAGTAAACAAACAATGTTTTTGTTTTAAGTTACTTTTTATAAAGTTGAGGAATTTATTTATGAGCTTAACTAAGAACGTAAGGAAATATACTTGTCATGTAGACTTTCATACTTTACTAAATTTCTACCACAAACTCATATTTTCTCCAAATGATGAGTATTCAAGATGACTTGGTCAAATCAAAAGTGCTAGAATCAACTTATAGAGAACCACATAATCCAAAAAAGATGAACTATATATTTCCCCAATCTTTAGACATTAACCAAAACCAAAAATGGTTAGTACGAGATCAGATAATCCCCAAAAGGATAATCCTTATAAAAAGAAATACTACTCTTAATCTCCAAAATTCAACAAACAGTACCCAAAGTTCAAAAAAGACCATTCAATACAAAATTGTCCTTAAAATTCATCAATATAATCCAAACTAAGATTGAAACCCAAAACTTAGAATAATTTAATCACATAGTCTTCCATGGTAAATCTTAACATTTATCTCCAAATAACATCGACTACTCTTAAAGTCTCGTACTGAAGTGTAATTAACCTAATCACATATTCTCTATGATAGGTTAATCATTTCCATAAATAAACCAAATCGTCATATGTCCATAATAAAAATATATATTCTTCCATAATAAAATTTCAACCATTACTCCACAAATGAAATCACATAGTACTCTATTTTCCTTAGGAATATAGTGTTTCCAAAAGAGAGAACGTCTTCCAAAATAACCTTGATCACTTACACCAAATAATTTTCCTATAATAATGATATCCATTTAATAAAACATAAGTTTCCAAAATCAACTTATTCTTTACCTATAAAATCATTTAACTAAAAATAATAAGTTATACTAACCAGGGACATCACATAGGCCAGTGGTAGGTGATGCGCCCTTGTCGCCCTTCGGTTGTGGGTTTGATTCCCATGGCCATACCGAACGCGATGGGTTGTCACCCATCCTGTGGGTTGTCCTTTTTCTAAAACCATATCATTCTTATAAAATTCTCAAAAATAAGATAATTTCCTCAAAAATAACCATAACCTATTTTATCCTCAAAGTTTATCTAATACCTTTCATTTTGCATCCCAAAATGTAATAACCATTTATCACCTCAAAAACAAAAGATCATATGAACCCCTAAGGTTATCCATTATGTCCACACAAGAAAAGATAATTCTTTATTGAATAACATTTTCACATATAAAACTTCAGGGTTACACATACTAGAAAAAGTCTTCCAAAGTAATCCCATTATCAAAAGAGCCTTAATACTTTTAAGCATTTCATAATCTATAAATCTAACATAACTCTCAAATCCCTTATATGTAGACTTCTTACTCGTTCAATGTTCTTCATGATCCATTAACTATTCTTTTCCAACTTATTCCGTAATAATTCTTTCTTACAAACAAAATCATGAATTATATCCTAAGGTTCAATAATGTCAAAACATTAGCTAAGAAATAATATATACCTTTCATTGGTCATTTTTAGTTTCCTCATCCTCAATTGGAATGAAATTAGGTATTGGTAAACATATATCTGTACTGTCCTGCTGATCTCATTCCTGAAACTTCTTCATAGGACATCTATTTGTATAATGACAATACACACCACATTTAAAACATTCAATTGATCCCTCATAAAGAACTTTTTTCCTTTTTTGGATTCAATTAGATGATTCCTTTTTCCATGGTAGGTTCTTACTTTATGAACTTCATTATCACATCTATAGCATCTTCTCACCCCTTTGAAGCATTTTCCTAGGTGTTTCTTTCGACATCCTTGACACATATGTTTTTTAATATACTTACCTTTATGATTATTACCTGAACTTCCGTAGAGATTTGTTTCTCGCATATACGATGCCTTATAAAAATCATCAAGGTTCAGGTGGTCAATCATGACTCCAGATAGTTGGTTGAAAATAACCACAAGAGTTCTCATTACAGTTCCCATTTCATTCACTTGCTTATTCAAAAAACCGTCACAGTTTTCTTCACATCCATTGTTACTTTGGTGCCTGTTAGATCTAGCCATTTATTAAAACCAAAAAGGTTATTGTGAGTATATCAGTGAAATCATTATATAATATCTTATGAGGAGGGTAAATACTAAGATATACTTATTCATGTTATCTTAAATTCGTTCAATTTATCTAAAATAACTATGACTCTTTCTAATATGCTAACCATTATGGTTATGTCACTTATGATTAAAAAACACCCTAACCTCTAAGGTTATCTAAACCGACATGTGATACCAACTATAAGACCTCAGCCTTAAACATTACATAATCTTGAATTAAGTTAATAATTCACATTGAGGATATTTATAGGTTTAGAGCTTTATAAAATTAGGTCATAACCTATACATAACAACTTGAATATTACAAGTAGACACTTCAACTCACTGTCAATTATTTTCATAATAAAAAACTCTTTAAAATAAGAGACATGTTTAGTTCCATGATTCAAATAGCATGACTTCTCCTTGATCCCATCCTTGACCCTATTCATCTTTAAGTCTTGTGAAAAATATTTCAAAACTTGGTATGAGCATAAAAAGCTCAGTAAGGGATACATAAAGAAGGAAAACTGTTAGTTTTTTCAAAACAATAAGTAAACCATGAATATGTTATCATAAAGTAATACCTTTCACCTTTAAGAAGTACCAAAAACATTTAACTAAATATAAGCTCATTGTTTACCCTTTTTGTAACTAAAAAATTACCATAAAGCCCATAAAAAGCAACATATAACATATAAAGGTAACATGAGACATAAACATACTTAAATGAAATAATCATACGGTCGACTTCCACGCATATCACTAAATAGAATATTCATACGACCGACTTCCATACCCAATGCATTAGAGGTTATAATGTAACCACCCATCCTTGGTTTATAATGGAGCCACCCTTCATTTTGTTTATCATGTAACCACCCATCATTGGTTTATCACGTAACCACTTGTCAAATATCTAAGTACCATTATATAATCATAACACATAAACTATTGAAAATATAAACATTTTAGTAAAAACATTTAATTTGTAATCACAAGATATCATTTCAAGATATTGAAATACTCAATCCATTTTAGAAACCATTTTCAATACCAAAACACTCAAAAAGGGAATAAGGGATTTCTTTTTCTTTTAAAAACATTAAGTCTTATAGAGGAATCCAAATAACGATTACAACAGCGGAGAGGTCATTGTCACCGCATACATTAAAAACATTCCTTTTGTCGTTTAATAAAATTATTCATAGAAAAAATATTTCATTGAATAAAAGTAAAAGTAAAAGAGATTTATTATACACCGTATAAAATAAGGAGGTGTATATTATCAAAATATGCCTCAATGAAATGAGATTGAGATGAAGTCTCTTACATTGAGTCTGAATCGTCACATATGTTCCTTGTTCTTCCTGAATAATAAACTTAAGTTAATTTCTACTTGTTTCAGAACCTTTTTCAAGTTTATTATTCCTTTTATACCACTTATTACCTTGCTATAACAATTATATAATTATTCAAGTTTATATCGGTCATTTTGTCAATGTTCGGTACTTGAGTCAAAAATGAACTTGTTATAATTACAAAGTGTCCATGTGGTCAAAAGTACATTATCTCCATAATGATATTAATGATTTAGATATCATATATATCATATATATCTAGTATATATATATTTAGAATATTCCATAGCATTTGGATATAAGAAATGAAATGCACTGTTCATGGAGACAGTAAGTCGTACGTACGCATGAACGCTACTTTCCTTTTTTCATATTTAAAGGAATGAAAAATAAATGATAAATAGTTATATCATAATTATAATATAATATCTATGTTATATATGTTACATAAAACCATTAATTCCATCTTTTATACATTCCATGTATAGCATGAATGAGTCATATCACTTTGAGGGGGTGGTAGTCCGCACTTCCTCAAATAAAATTATCATATTTGTACAACATGAAAAGCATAAAGGTATGCTATAAATAAGAATTACATAAGAATAGGGATAAAATAAATATCATAAATATAATATATAATTTTAGTTCCATCATAATGGTCACCATAATAGGTGATAGGAGAAGATTGAACAATCATCATTTCGTGAGGCAGTAGTTCGCCGTCCACAAAAATAGTATGTTATATACCCATTAGATAGAGGTGTGTGTAAGTGTAGTTTGGGTACATCTCATAACAAAAACCTAGTATATTTAGGATAATTGTTTTGTTATATAAACAAAGAATAAGAAGATCATAGGGAGTGGAGAAGGAAAAATAATGGAAAGGAACTTGAGAGAAGACATTACCTCAAATCGGGTAACTTCTTTTGATCTGAGGCAAAGGGATTTCTTGAATTGCTTTCTGCCTAGAGGGAGACTTCTAAGAGGAAGAGAGGGATGTTGGGAACTTATTAGAGCAGTATTTGGATAAGTTAATGGGATTGATAGGTGTTCATAAGGGGTTAGAGGTGGTGGGCTTTTATAAGAGGGAGGAGGGGTACTTTAAGAATGTTTTGAAAGATTATTTTATTATAATCTAAATTTCGATTTGCAAAAGGTTCATAATGCATTTAATTCGAAGATAAGATGAGTATTATTCAAAATCATCTCAACCAATAGGTTTTAGACAAGTTTTGGTTTCAAATTTAACATTATCATTTAGCTTTAACCCTTAGTTAACTAATTTAACTATTACCATGTCTTCTTGTATATTCATATTATATGGTTAATAAAGTTACCATAAAATGTAAATCAAACCTAAAGTGGTTAATTAATGACATTTCAACATTATATAAGTCATTTGGACGAATCATGGATTTTTTGTACTATTATATCATTTAATAAAATAGTATTTGTTTTAAAAACTCATATATTTCAATTTTTATACTATTCATATAATGACTTTTTAAAAAACCATAAAAACTTTATATTTCAAAAAAACTTCATAAATTAAAATATAATAAGTCATACTCATCCCTAAAATTAGTGGATGACAAAAAAAGTTTCAAAATAAATTTATTTTAAAATTTATAATCTAATTTATTTAAATCTTTTATTAATAAGGTAATCAATACATCATCATTGTGTCATAAATATATTTATTTATTTGATGTCTAAAAATTATAAATAAAAAACCATGATGTAGGAAATATCTTTAGGTTTATAATGAATATTTATAGTTGAAAAGATAACTTATATAACCCCATATAAAAATTATTTTACTAAAAGATACATGTTTAAGTTAAATTTTCCTTAACTTTAAATTAAAAGTAATTAAATGTCATTTTCACACACAAGTGGCTTCATGGGGTCCTAAAATCGACCCAAGGATGACCATAGTCAGACATATCTCATATAATAGGGTTAGGACATGTGTTAGGGTAATTTAATATTATTATAATATTATTTTTTACATTTATTTACTGGATTTACCCTTTAACCATGGTAAATAAAATATTTACTAAAGTTACTATTCATATTGTCTAAAAATAAAAGTCACCTATTTACACAATTTGGACCTCTTGATTCAAAATATGAAATCTATTTTTCCAAATTCAAAACACAGAAGCTATAGAAATTAATTTAAAATTAATTACCGTTGTCAAAACCAAAAGGCGTATTTTTAAGATGTAAAAACTACCAAAAGATTGACATGTATTTATATCCAATTTCAAAGTGAAATTATATTAAATTAACATAATTGTATTAAATGATAAAAATATAATCTAATTACATTTTAAAACCAATTAAAATGACAATCTAGTCATAAAAATAAATTAGGTAAAAAGACAGTTTTAACTTAAAATGCAGTATTTTTCACTATTTATTTAAAAATGAACTTTATCAGAAAAATACCAAAAATTTACCAAAAGTAAATTTTGATTTCCCACTTCTAAAGAAGAATTTTATTTTATAAAATGGAATATATAAAAGTGACAAAAACTAGATTTAAAAAGAGTTCTCCATCAAAAGGTGGTAAAACTACCTTTAAAAAAATATTAGAGTATTTGTGCTTAAAATTGGATTCATTCTCATTTTAAGCCTCTAACTTTTATTAGATAAGTGTAAAACCATTTAACAAACATGTTTAATAATAATATGATTAGTTCTGTTCATTATTTCCAATACAACGGCTAGGCGTTAACTACCATAATAATATTATATTATTATTTTTCAGTATATCTCAATGTTGTGTGCAACGTAAGTTTCCGGAGAAACCCCTTGTTTTGTGTCGAGTACGCTATCAGAAAAAGTGTCCCCTTTAACGTAAAATTAATATATTATTCATAATTATTAATTGAAATTAAAAAGTATTACTCTATAAATACATGGGTCGTTACAATTTCTCACCAAATTCTCCAATGATCCAATACGGGGGACACTATTCCCTTCAGTAGCATTGCCAACCACTAAAGAGAGATCACTCAGGAACCAGTCACAACTGCAAAATATGAATGTTTTTACTATATTGGGGTCTATGATGTAATAAACAAGATTTGGAAACTTTTTCATCCTTTTTATGTGGCCCACCAAACACTAACTAATAAATCTCCTTCATACCTAATGGGACTTTGAGTTTTCACTATGAATCTGAATTCTCAATCTTGTGGTAGTTTCCACACAAAATTTTAAATATGGTAATTATAAATAGGGTTCCCAAATAGATTAAAAATATCACAAAAGGTTGATCTTTAGCCATTATTTGAAGGGTTTTTTGAGTCTTTCCATGGATGTCATACCCCGCAGAAGATCCATGAGCAGAATTCCTAGATTTACTCCTAACTTGAACTTTCAATTTACAATATTCAATCAAGGGACCTAGCTTTTTATAGTTAACACAAAATAGGTTTTACGGGAAATCATATTTAGAATGTCCAATATACCAAAAATTCATAAAAAATATAGGGATATTCTCAAATTTAATAGATATATCTATTTGTTTATCAGCATAACCTAAAATAATAGTTTCAAAAATAGGATAGAAGATATAAATCTCTATGAATAGTCTCAAAAATTTGACATACCTAGATCTTTGAATCTATTTTTCAAGTTTAATTGGTACCCCAAATTATAGAATCCACATCTTGAAGGATCTGTGGGTGCCAGAAGACCCATCTCAGACCACATATGTCAATCTAGGACTGTGTAATCGAGTTCTTATAGAATGCAGGACTAAAATTAGGGTCCCAATCTTGGATTCTAAAAATAAATAGCTTAAGGGAGATTAATCCTAATCTCCATTTCTCCGACTTAAGCTCACAAGAAGGGAAGCTAATGTGGAAGGGTCACTAATTGAGCAACATCATCTTCCATCTATCAAATCCCAAAAACTGTTGCAGTCAAAGCCAAAGATCTTCAAACTTCCAAGAATTCCCTTCTGGTAAATTTTCTTAGTAAGGATCGAGAATTTTCAATCCTCCATAAATTCAGTGAATATCATTTAATTTTCCTCAACAAAATATAAGGATATATTCTTCATGATGTGATTATTAGGAGAAATATAGTCACCTCTGGTGAAGAATATATCCTTTGCACCCCTATCTGAGGAGGAAATCAAAGCCTCATTCTTTGAATCACCATGATAAACTGCATTAGGTGATAGGTTATTCAAACTAAACACAACTAAATCGAGGCCACATAAGCTCTATTATCCTTTCCAAAGCCAAAACCACCATCAATCTTCATGTTAGTGGCTACGAACACCTCCATAGGATCCAAATATGAATCCATATTCTGCTTTATCACTATCAACTTCCCTAGTCGCCTTAAAATATAGATATATATATATAGAGAGAGAGAGAGAGTCTCGAACCATTGTAACCTCGATCCTTGGAATTATAATAATATGATTAACAATAAGTAATGATATAATTAATATATGCAATGATATAATTAATGATTAATAATATGATAATTAGTAATATAATCCATAATATTAATAATTATATTAATTATTTTTAAGAATATTATTAATTATATTATCAACTATTGTAATTATTGTTAATTTTATTATTAATTACTAAATATATTTTTAATTATTTATTCTCCTTTGAATTATATTATCAGTTGAAAATTATTAATCATATTATTAATTAATAATAATATTAATAATTTTTAACTATATTATTACTTATCATTAATTATATTATTATTTTTTATTATTTACATGATGAAATATAATAATATAAAAACAAAAACAATTCATAAATAAAAATATATAATTAATCATTACTAATTGTTAATTGTTAACTATATTTATAATTATTAAATACATTATTAATTGTTTAATATCTTATTAATTAAATTTTTATTTTATAATTATTAGTTATTAATTATATTATTAATAATTAATTTTATAATTATAGTTTAATCATATTATTAATGAATAATTATATTATTAATGATTAATTATATTATTGCTTATTATAAAATTTTTAAATTAGATTATTAATTATTGTTTATATTAATCATATTTCATTTTAGTAAATTATATTTTTAATTATATATTATATTTATGTATTATTATGATTAATATATTATTATTTGAATACAGACAAACATAAAGTTGAATCCCACATGGAAGATCCTTAAGGGATGCCATGGGAGATTCACCTATAAAAGGGAGTCATGTGTGGGGTTTTTAGTTATATTATGGGATTACTTTAATGCTAGTAATTCTGAATAAAATAATAGTATTTTATATATTATTTCAATTTTTCTTATATATAAAAAAACAAAACAAAACAAAAATAAAAGTAAAACTTTTCAAAAATAAAAAACAAAACAGAAAGAGTGTTAAATATTTTAATTCTCTTGTAGTTGAATGTCAGACTATAAAATGGTTTGATTTTATTTCCACTGGATGCATGAGAGTCTAACCATTTTACACTCTTAAGTCCCATATCAATAAATAATTTGATAATAGACCATTAAAACAAAAAAAAACAAAAAAAAAACAAAAAAACTTACTATGTGTTTTTTCTCATTTGAATCACCTTTCCATAGATCCATGTTCAATTGCTCTATTTCTAAAAATCAGTTCTTTATGAACCCCCCCCCCCCCAACATCACATAATTGTGAAAACTACACCAAGATTGATGGTAGCAATACACGGAGAAGTTAGAGAGGTGTTTGATGATGCGGCGACAACCTTTCACAAGGCAAAGGTAGATAATGTTGGGATGCAAAGCCTAGTTTCATGTTACTGTACTTTTATTCCCCGGGTTTATGTTTACCTGAAATACGGTTAGCGGTAGTAGGTTGAACTCAGAGTGAAGTTGGCATCATTTTATCTCTTCAGTGGTAGAAGGACCATCAATAGTTTGTTCTACCGATGACTTCAAAGGGAGGTTGAGAATGTTAGAAAACTCTCTAGAAGGAAGTATATCAAATTAAGGGTGTATAATTTTACCAATACAGGTAGTTAAAGTCAACAAGGTTATTAGAGATCAATAGTGACATTCCATATAGAGGCCCTATATGAATGTGGGAAGGCAGTGTGACCGAGACAACTGGCTGAAGCCCTTATAAAAGGAAGTGGGGACCGGACCTGAACAGTGATTCGAGCACACATACATTGTTTCTTGATCCTAAATAGTATATATAAAAATACATGGTAAGTCATAAAATTATAGAGTTTTTAATTCTTTATAATGAAATATTATTGATGGAGTTATTAGTTGATGTCATTTTTGTACTTCTAGTAATACTTGATGTAATCATTGTACTTCCAGTAATATAAGAGTGGCATGATGTTTTTGCTATACACATAGGAAAACTTGTCTAAGTCATGTTGATATCTTATGTCTATTACTGCTTTATATTTTTCCATTGCTTGAATTTCCATTTCCCATTTTTGTATGTCTGTGATTTTCTGCTAACGTATGTGAAAAGAATACTTTGTGTGGTGGGTAGGATACAATGAATTTCGACTTCTGGTACACATAGTTTAGGTGAGGTGAAGCTCTAAAGGTTTGGTTTTTCCATTGCGTTGATCCATGTAGGAATATATAGTGGTCCAATGATCATACTTTTGATGGTTTAATTAGAATTAATGGAGATTGGTTTTTTAGTATCCTCTTAAAAAGTGGTATTGAAGTAAAGGCCCAACACACTAACAATAGTTCTGGTATAGAACTAGATGAATGGAAAATCCTAATTAATAAAATCAATGGAATAGATTTTAGCTTTCAAAAGATGTAGAATACAAATTATCTCATCCAGAAAGACTTGAAAGTACCATTTAAAGGTTTTAAGCTTGAAACAATTAAGAAGGAAGAATGGGAAAAGTCGGATTGTAAGGCTCTAGCGCAGATAAGAATGTCTCCAATGCAAAATGTTGCTTTCAAAATTTGAGAAAATAAAATTATAATGGATGTTATGAAGGCTTTAGTAGATATTTATGAAAATCCAATTACAATTAACAAAGATTTCATGTTGTGAATATTGTTCAAATTAAGGTTTTTGAATGGAGGACCTATGACTGATCATGTGAATAACTTTAATAAGATTCATGGGTATCTTTAATCAGTGAAGTTTAATTTTGCAGATGATATATGGGTGTTGCTTTATTTATTCTCACTTATGGAGATATGGGATGTTATGGTTATTATTGTTAGTAAACCATCATAAAAATGGATTTGGTGTTCGATGGTATCCAGAATCTGGTCTTGAATGAAGATCTTAGGTGGAGGTAAGCCTATATACCAACTAATAGTGTGATTAATATTGATAGAAGGGGGAGGTCACCCCATCAGAAATAGAAAAAGAAACCAGTAGAAGAAAAGTCCCATAAAAGGAGTCAAAGAAAGTTGGATGGCCCCAATCCTATGTGTTGAAAGTGTGTAAGGAAAGGAGATATCAAGGATTGTAAGAATCATAAGGATAAAAATGGGAAAACATAAAGCTCTAGTAGTTTAAATTACATGTTGAGTGTGAACACTCTAGTAGAGGCTTTGGTGATTGAATCTGGAGAATCCTTTTATTAAATTGGGGATCAAAGATGCATAGTTAATTATATATCTAGATTATTAGGGAATTTTCATTTAGAATATGATGAAGCCTTGGAAGATTGTTGGAAAAGGATATGTCAACATCCAAATGAATAATAGGGTATTCTTGAAGTTAACAGAAGTTCATCACATCCTTGTTTAATGGAAAAATGTTATTTCCATTGGGAAAATTGATGGATTGAAAATGGGGTATGAAAAGTTACATTATGATCAATGATATTTTCAGGAGGGGTAAAATATGAGACTCTTTACTTGACTAAAAATTCATATGGAGTTATAGTTGCTGAAATTATAACTTTTGATGATCATGAAGTATGCCACTGTCGGTTCGATTATCTTAGTGAGAAGAATGTGAGATTTCTAAAGGCTAAGGGCATAATGAATCTTGATCACACAAAAATTGGTAAGTGTAAAAGTTGTGTTCTGGGAAAACAGATAAGAGTGTCTTTCAACTTATATGGTCAGAATATCAGGAACCAGATGTTAGAGATGCACACTCGGATGTATAGAGACCTTATCTTGTTAATTTCTATAGTTACACCCTTTAATTCATTACTTTTATTGATTATAATACTAGGAAAGTTTGGATTTAATTCTTGAATAATATGTATGATGTATTTCAGGTGTTTAGTTAGTAAAAATAATTGTAATAAAAGGAATTTGGCTGGAAGTTGAAGTGCATATAGAAAGAAAATAGTTGTTAGTACACCAGACACAACTTCTAGAGTGTCTACCAGAAGGAATGAATAAGTCATGGGAGGATTGATACCCGAACTCCATAATAGAAAATGACTTTAAAAGAGAGTTTCACAACCCCTTTCTATAAAGGCATCCCTCTTGAGATGATAATGTAGAGAGATAGAGATATAGTGACCACAAAGTCCCACATCTAGTAGGCCTTGAGTTGGCAATTAGAACTGAGGGTATAAAAATATCACAAATGTGAGGCATTACCCTCTATAATAATAGGATCGAGAGATATGATAAATCAAATACAAGATACTGCATGGAATAATATAAAAAGTAAACCAAAACCATCCCACATTGTATATATATAAAACAAAACAATATAAATAAAAATCTCCAAATAAATACCCAAAATAAAATCTAAGATAGTAATACAAAAAAAGCTCTAAATCCCAAGATAGAAATGTCCAGTACAACCCTTGAAGTTGTACTGGAAACCTAAAATCTATTTTTATATATGTAGTATGTGCATTCAAGTATACTTAGTAGGGTAACCAAAGTCTATCATGCACATGTAAGATGATAATACTAATGCACCGGTGAGAAAACAATAGAGCTAACAACACCAACACAGGTCAACTAACCAATCCCATCCTCACCAGGACACACTCTCCAAATAACACATCCATGTATAGTAACATAATAAGAAGCATATCGATAAAGGGAACCATACACCTCTTTCCCACTGATTTTCTTCTCTCACACCCCAACACCATACTTCCTAGATCTTCTATCTCTTCTTAACATTACTGTATGCAGAGTACCCCATGTGAAACTAGACATCACATCAAATATCACCTGAAGACACCTAGGTCATCACATCATATTTCCCTTGAAGACAACTAGGACATCACATAACATCTCAACCAAAGACACCTAGGCCATGAAATCACATCTCATCCAAAACCATCACTAGAGTACTAGACTATCATGAAAATGAAGTACATAAACCTCATTCCCTTCCCCTACCTTGCATTACCACCACCATAATCCATATCATTACCTCATCGAATATTAGTAAAGTGAAATTTTAACTTATTTACATCACAACCCCTATATGTAATTGTTGTATGGAAGAGATAGTGGGAAGGAACTGGTAGCAATCCAACCTAGGTCAACATTAATAATCCAGGGCACATTCCTGATTTCCACAGGCTAGCGAAAAGCACTGGGCATAACCAAGAACCACTTGGGAATAGTTTTTAATTGGTAAAATGGTATGAGCCATCCATAAATAGGATGTAAACACCTATAATTAGAGTCAACATTAATAAAATAACATCCATAGTAGCGCATCATAAGCTAAAAAGATACCATAAACCATAACGAATATCATAAAAAAACATTCCATAATAGGAAATATACATGTATCTAAAAAAACCCAAAAAAATCAAAAGAATAGGGATAAATCCAAATAATGACCAAACATACATCCCAAAAGATTCAAAATACCATATATGGAAGCACAATAACCAATACTTTCAAGACCACATAGACTCCACAAAACACGGATGACCATGATCATGAAGAGCCACCTTGGAACATGGTTCTCTTTCCATTACCTATATCCTACAAATCAAAATTTTCAAATTCCCAAATAGGGCCTAGGAAGTGTGTGAGGCATGAAGCCCAATAAGATACCACCATGAATCTATTTAAGTATTTTACCCATAGAAACCAATAAACTAGTTTTAAAATATTTTCAAAACTAAAACCACTTTGAAAATATAAAATTTCTATGTAAACCATCAAAATCCCTTTGGTTTTCCTTTTCAAAAAAATAAAGTTTTCCAAAACAATTTCCAAACACTACTCAAATAAATAAGCAAGGCCACAAGGTATAAAATTATCAATATAACCAATAATGAATATGGGTGAGCATAAAAATCAACATCATATAACTATATAAAATGGAAAATGAAAAAATAGGCATAATACATATCATCAAATCAAAATGGTACTAATCAAATGCATAAAGAATATAATCAATTAGGCAGGAGTAATGTGAACCTAGTGATCTAACCATTAGTCCTAACATGAGTAAGTAAATAAGTATTCTATCTAGCTAAGAAAATGGAAGCTCTTATAGTTTTCCCAAGGCCCAACAATAAGATCCCACATGATATCTTGTTAATCAACATAGAATATCATATGGTCTCCCTACCCAAAGTCTCAATCGGTCCCTTGGAAATAAATAGAGGCTTGCACAGTCCTCCATCTGAAGGCTCACATGTATCCTCAAAAAAACCTCTCACTCACACCCGTTTAACCCATGTGATACTTCATGCCAACGCATCACAAGCTAGTTCTCATATCAATCAAGCCATAACACAATCCATTTGAAAATACATTTTCACAAACAACAATCCCATTTTATCAAAACACCTTCAACATGGTAAAATCATTTCTAAAACCACTTTAAAACCCCAAATTGACAAAAAAAAATATATGAAACACATCAAACATGGAATAAAAACCAAGAATAGATCATCATAATGGAAATTTAAACAATACAAACCAAATGTGATTATAAATATAAAGTTAATCCATGAAAAACACACTTAAATAGAGGCACCTACCTCAAATTTAGTCCAAAGCTCATTGACCTTGACGAATACCATCCAGAATAGGTAAAACCCAGCCTCACACACCTAAGACATAAGAAATCAAACAAAACCCCATTACATACCCTATATTCTTCCAAAACCACCCCTAGGGATACCCACTTCCACAAAAATGGAAGAACAAGGATTGAGGTGGAGAAAAGAAGAAGAAATCATGAATAAATCAACCTATATCAATCCAACACACCTTGAATCCAAAATAAAACATCCAAGGAAAGAGGGAGGGAGCTCAAACACCATGGAAGAAGGGTTTCACATGATGGGGGTGGAGAAAGAACCCCAAAAACATAAAAAATTGGTAGGTGTAGTTTGGTAAATTCATAATTTTTAAGTTAGATAAACGGGTTTGCATGGTTTGGTTTCACTGTTAGAAAAACTATGCATCAACCACATGGGTGCCACTATCCACACCAAATAGACTGCATGGTTATCGTTGGGGTGTCGCACAATTTTTCATCATCATCATTTTTTATTTATTTACCAAAAGGGAGAAGCCAAGTACAAAAAAGATCATGTCAAGGGGGTCTAAGGTAATGAATCCCAAGGGCATCACCCCGAACTACATCTGCACCTTCAGGGGGAACAAATTCGAATGAGTAGAAATAGATGACTGACATGTCATGAGTGGATAATGATGTGAGGAAGTCTGCAACTTTATTCCCCTCGTGATACATATATAGGACTTCCACCCGATTTTTATGAGGATTTTTCACCTTCATATGAGATAAGAGACCAACCAAAGAATATAAGTGCGTCTGCATAAAGAATTATAATAATTTTGGAGTCAGTTTTGACCACAACAAAATTAATATTGTTTTATCTGAAATGAATATAAGACCTTCTAACATCACCCTTTGTTTGGCCTAAAGAGACTCACCACCACCAAAAAATTAAGTGAAAGAAATAATGATCAAGCCCCTAATTTCATGAAAAATTCCCCTCCATGCATTATACTTTCACTTCAAGATCCATCTGTATTGAGTTTGCGCCCTGATATGTGAGAGTGCCAATTGATCCACCAACCTTGCTAACCGCCAGCGGTGGTGAAAATGGGAGATCTTGTATTCCTTAGAAACCTGAAGTATGGGGATTCAGTCTAGTAATTTTCCTTCTGAGAGAGATCAATGAATAAACATTTAGTTTTGAGAACAAGGCCCGGTTTTGAGAAACCAATCCCCTCGTGCCATGATTTATTTATTGCCTTCCATATACACCATAATCCTTCCACGAACATAAAAACTCTTTCTATTTTGGTCTCGCCTTGAAACCAAAGATCAAGGAAAGAGCCTCCTGAAGACCCCAAAAATTAAAGACCAGTGAACCCATCAAAGGTGTTCCATATTGCATGCACCCAGTCCCCCTAAAAAAAGTGATCAGAAGATTCACCCATGGGATCTCCGCAACAAAAACACTTGGAAGTGAGGCTGATACCTGTAACGATCCAAACTGTTATAAATAAAATTCCCTTATGATTTAATGTTTTATGGTTATAGAAAACACATGTACTTATTTTATTATATCCAATTGGACTCAAAATATCATTAATAATCTTTATCGTTGATAATATAGTCGTTAAACAGTGATCACATGAATAATATAAATATAGGGCTTTAACAAATCCAATTGACTCAGACAAAGTGATGGCCTCATCCAGTAGGATTGTACCCTATGAAGCCCATTTATCATAGCTTCTAAGGAAGATAGAATCATTGGAATTTTCCCATGACCAAGCTCAAGCTGAGATCTAAAAACTTAAGCATGAGCGAAACCATTTACAGGAAAAGTTCAAGCTTATCAAGATCGTGACCCAAACCATGTTTGCTGAATGACTCCATGAAAGTCTCATTGTCGCACACCTTACAATTAGGGCATACACTAGTGTATTAAAAGGATATGTATCAAGACCCTAGAAAATTTATTATGTACATTATTTTTTAAATAATAATGAATATATTTTTATTTTGATACTATAAAACGCGAATAGTATTTTTGGGTAATATTCAATTCAATTAAGGAATTTATTTTCATGAATTAATGTATTTTTGAAATAAATAATATTTTAATTAAAAATTATTAATAAATTATGTTCATTAAATATAAATAATCATATACTTTTTATGAAATCAAATGTAATATTTTATTAGTGTTCAAAAACTATTATTTCCAAAAACCCATCATTTTCAATAAATGTCAGTTATTATTTTTTAAAAGTAAAAATGCACATATTTAGAAAATTATTTAGATAAAATGAATATTATTTTTAGAATCAGAACATTGAAATTATCCAACAGTGAATGTTTCATAATTTTCTGAGATAACATAATTTTTGGGTAAAAATTAAATAGCGTATAAATATACGGTGTGTTTTATGATATCATAATGATGAAAAAATGATGCAGTAAATACTATAATGGGTATCCTCAGCCAAATCCATGTTTTACCCATAAAATAATGTTATTTTAAGATTATTTTATTAATTTTATAAATCCATTATGAATCCTCCAAAACATATAATATATTTTATGATTTTAAATTCATTTCTTTGAAAGTGCGACTCACTTCCATATAAGAAAGGGTAATATTTTAATATGTTCATACCTTTTTCTAATAATATATTTAAAAAACTCCCATTTGGTAGAAACCATGGTCTAAAACCATTGAAGGGTTTATGGTTTTGAATATCTTATTTTATAGAGTGTAACGCCCCGACCTAAGTTACCCAGACTATGGGTTAAAGTCATTTAAATCAAGTCCCGAAGGACCAATCAGTTTAATAGTCTTGGAAAATAGATTACATACATGAATGTTACATTACACTTTATTAAATACAACACAACATAAATAATCTTTTATAAACACCATTAATCCCTTAGCTTAACCCTGCATATCAATCACAATACACTTCTTCGAATCCTGGGAAAAATAAAACATAGAAAGGGGTGAGCTCAAACGCTCAGTAAGGGTAAGAAATACAGCAGAAGATAACATAAATATTAAGCATGGTTAATAATTGAAACCACATGCCTTTACCAATAATAAACATGAATACTTTTATGGAAGGAAGATGAGCTGATTAAGTAATGTCATAATAAAACATAATCATGGGTATTCTACTAGTCGAATTACCACATGAACCTTTAATATTATTTTCATAATGAGGGAATGTATAATACCCGACTTTAATTTCTGTGTCAAGGCCTCATGCTAGGACCTATGGGATAACTGTAACCGGACTCTAACCCGGAGAGCCTTTGTAACTGGACTCCATCTCGGAGAGCCTCTATAACCGGACTCCATCCCAGAGAGCCTCTGTAACCGGACTCCACCCTGGAGGGTCTACTGTAACCGGACCCCAACTCGGAGAGCTTATTTTTACCAATCCCCAACCCGGAACATTCTAGTCCAATACATTCATCATAAGAAATGGTTGAAATATAACATAAATATTCGTATTAAAACTAGCATACGAAATGTCAACACATTAACCATAAACCATGAATGGTATAAAAATAGAACATTCACAATCAAACATATCTTAACTCATTCAATACAATATGGAAGATTGTATTATAATAAATCAACTTCAAATAAACTTAAAATCCATCAAAGGATGTTGACATAGGTGAAATAAAAACCTTTTTTAGAGAAATATCACTTTCTATTTTGAAATCATTTAAGAGTCGCATAATTATAAAAAAACATTTATTTTGAAAATATTATTATAAGCTTGTAAGGGAAGCTTCGACGCTGTTATAATGGTGGAAAATAGCCGTACTCGCCGTATAAGTTAAAAAAACATTCTTACCTTAATTTTGTCGAAAAGGACAAAAGTACCTTGTTTAGAAAACGACGAAAAGATTCCTTTCAACCCATTTTATAAAAAGTCAAACAAGGATATAAATGACTTTAACCCATAGTCTAGTAAATAGTAAAAATGTTTTGGAATTCATTTTTAAGAAACATGGATGTGGGTGATGAAGAGGTCCCAATATATAATTACGTATAAACAACCTCAGATAATGAAGAGATTGTGAAATTAACCCTTACCTCGTTGTAATCAATCGAGTCATATGAACAATAGTCAATAACAACCAAATGAATCACAGAATATCATGAATATAAACAAAATCATGATAATATATATCAAATGGAAGTACACAATACACCACATGCAATAAATAAGTGGTGAACAATGGAAATCTCACGGAATTAAAAGTGAGATAAGAAACCTCTTACCTCGTGTCCGAATTGACCCGTTCGTTCTTTAATATCCTGAATAACAAACTAAAGTTAATTTCTACTTGCTTAAGAAACTTTTTCAAGTTTATTATTCCTTTTATATCACTAATTACCATGTTATAAGCATTATCTAATCATTTAAGTTAATAACGTTTGTTTTGTCGATATTTGGCACTTGAGTAAAAAATGAACACCTTATAGTTACAAGTTGTTCACATGGTCAAAAGTTCATTATATCCAGAATAATATTCATGATTTGGATATCATATATATCATATATATACAGTATATACATGTATTTATAATAGTACATATTATTTTTGGGTAAGAAATGAAATGAATTGTTCATAGAGACGGTAAGTCATACGTACGTATGAACACTACTTTCATTTCTATTTCTTATTTTAATGGAATTAAAACATAATGATACATAGGTATATTATAATTCCAGTATAATATCATATATAATATCATTAACTCTATCCTTTATACGTCCCACATATGGTATTAACGAGTCATATCACTTTGAGGGGCGGTAGTCCGAACTTCCTCAAATAAAATTATTGTGTTTACCCATAATGGAAACCATTAAGGTATGCTATAAAAGAAAAATACAGAAGCATGAAGAAAACATAAACATAATATATATAATATATAAATGTAGTGTCATCATAATGGCCACCATGAGAGGCGGTATGAGGTAATTGAACAATCATCGTTTCGTGAGGTGTTAGTTTGTCATCCACAGAAACATTATGTTCTTCACCCATTGGATAGAGGTGTGTATAAGTGTAGTTTTAATCCTTCTCATAACAACATCCTAGTATATTTAGGATACTGGTGTTTTTATAAAAGAAATGAATAAAAAGAGTTTAGGGGTTGGAGAAGTAAAATAAAAGAAAAGAAGTTAAGAGAAACTGTTACTTTTAATTTGGGTATCTTCCTTTGGTTTGAATCAAAAGGACTTCTTGAAGTTCCTTATTCCTAAGTTAAGGATTCTAGGAAGAGTATAGGGATGTAGGGAGATTAATTTGGCAGAGTTTGGATGAGCCTAAAGTCTTGAGAGGTGTGAGGAATTGGATATAAGTGGTCTCCATTTATAAGGGGGCTCTATAGGAAAGTGTGAAAATATTATTTTATTATATAATGATATTCGGTTTCTAAAGGTTCAAAAATAATTATGGTCGAATATTAGATGACTCATGGTTGAAATAAAATCATCCAATAAGAATTGGACATGTTTTGGATATTATTTTAATATTTATAATCTAATTTATTTAAATCATTTATTAATGAGGTAAATATTGCATCATTATTGTGTCATAAATAATTTAATTTATTTGATGTCTAAAAATTATAAAAAAACTATCAAGATGTAGGAAATATTTTTAGCTTTCCAATGAATATTTATAGTAAAAAATATTACTTATATAACACCATATAAAAATTAATTACTAAAGGATTTTTTTATGTCAATTTTGTCTTTACTTTGAATTAATTAATATAAAGTGTCATTATCATTCATAAGTGGCTCCATGGGGTCCCAAAATCTACCCAAGGATGCCCATGGTCGACCATTACTCATAAAATAAGGTTAGGACATGTGTTAAGGTAATTTTGAATTATTACAATATTCTTTTTACCTTGAATTACGCTATTTACCTTTAACCGCGGTAAATAAAAGTCAAAAGTTACTATTCACCAAGAATTATTTTTATCTTATTGAACCACATTTTACTCCTTTATATTAATCGTGTCTCTCGGATTTTCAAAATTCAACTCACAAAAGCGTTAAAATTAAGTTTTATGTGAATTTGCAAATTCTCCTAGGAGGTGGGTAAAAGACGGTGAAAAGTTCAATAAAATTTTTATATATCTAAAATTATTATAAACTAACTCCAATGAATTACATTGAACTTATATAGGTATTATGTATCTATTTTAAATAAAATAAATAATTATAAAAATTCGATTTTAAATTATAACTCAGTGTTTTCACTATTCATCAAAAATTGAAAGTTTTCAGAAAAATACCGAAAATTCACCTTAAGCTAATTTCAATATTAAAAATTCAAAAATGAATTCTATTTTACCAAATTCAAAACATAAAAGTTGCATTTATTAATTTAAAATTAATTCCCTTTGTCAAATCCAAACTATTAAAAGATTGACACTTGTTTATGTCCAATTTTAAAGTGAAATTACATACAATGATCATCATTAGATTAAATGATAAAAATATAATCTATTTATACTTCCAAAGCATTAAAATTTATAATTTAACACGATAAATTATTTTGGTTAAAAAAAATTTAATTAAAAATTAAGTATTTTTTACTATTCACCAAAATATGAAAGTTATCAAAAAATACCAAAAATTTATCAAAACTAAATTTTTATCTCCTGATTCTAAATAAGTTTATTTTTTCAAATTGAATATATAAGTGTCAAATATTAGATTTCAAAAGGGTTCACCCTCAAAAGGCGGTAAAATTGCATTTTATGAAAAATACTTCCTTTATCTAAAAAAATGAATTTGTTCTTACATTATGTCTAAGAAACTCATAATATGGATTCTAAAATAATAAGGATTATATAATGTTCAAAATTAAGTTAATACTATTCATAACCGCTTTTGAATGGCTAGTTTGCAAAGTTGTGGTGTGCTTGAACTCGGTGTTGCGTGTAGTGCAAGTTATTGAATTACTTTGAAGCAATAACGTACTATGAAATCTTGGGGTGTTACATTCTTCCCTCCTTCAATAAATTGCGTCCTAATAATTTGAAATTGTTCTTCAAAAATAAAATGTTGAAAATAGAAAATACCTTTGTGGGAAAACCCACATCGGAAATTGGGTTTATAAAATTTAGTCTTAATAAGAGGAAAGGGGGAATGAAAAAGTCACCATCAAATTATGATCTCGATTAGGAGAACTTTTGTGGAAATTAGATACACGTAATTTGAGGAAAAACATAAATATTTATAGGGAGTGATTGAGGTCATCAATCACAAACAATTGTAGAATTGAGGGCCTCAAAGCCATCAATCTCTGATGATTTAAAATATCATCGGTTCAACAAAACATAAGGTATTAGGATAACACATTTTTAGTTTTAAGATCTCTTACATAAAGTTTAAGAATTAATTTCTTCATAGAATAAGAGAAGAAAAATATATACTTGACAAGTAGAGTTCCATTCTATAACTAATTTCTACCAAAAAATCATCTTTCACTCTAAAAGGTAATAGAACTAAAAAATATATTCTATTTATCCTATTCATATAGGGTTCCAAAAAAATGATTTTATAATTCACCTATCAGACCATTTAAAAAAAAGAAACTAAATTATACAATCCATGGACTTCACGTAGTCCAGTGATAGGCAATAAATCTCAATCGCACTATGGTTGTGGGTTCGATTCCCGCAGCTTTCTTCGACGCGAAGGGTTGTTACACGGTCTGTGTGTTGTCCTTTTTATAAAAATCCAAAAATAACCTTAACAATAGTATCTTAATCCATTTAAACCTTTACACTTATCCAAAATAAATCTATCCAAACTCACAGTCCAAAATTTATAAGGAAGTTAAACACAATGAAGATCCTTTTTTCACGTAATAACATGTGAACACCTTCATCATGTATTATTTTAAAACTTGGTAACACCCTGAATTACAATAAAACCTTATTGATTATATTCATGTTCCCCTATCCTTCATATAATACTAGATATATTCCTTATATCCAAAAATATTGAATATTCAAACAATGATGAACTAAACAAACTATTAATCAGTTCCAAGGAAGTCAAGAATATCCAATATAATTTATCCAAATCAAACATGCATTATTTAAAAATCACTACCTCGGTATCAGAACTATATTATGGTTTATCTTTCTCTCAACCATATATTTTCCAAAGATTTAACCTGCTATTGAGTCACTTTTCTTGGTTCCACACAATCTCAAGTCCTTAATGAAATAGTACTGCAGTACAATCCTTATATACTACACAATTATTATAAATTGTACATCGTTGATACAACACTCAAATGACATAATTCTTTAATAACAACATAAGAACTCTAATCATTCCTCCTCATCTGTGGTAGTATCATAATGTGATTATTATCCAATAGCATCATTTGGGGCATACTCTGATGATTTGGACATTAGTTCGCGTAGTGTCCCAACACCTTGTAGATGAAACATTGTACATTTGAAACCTTTTTCTTACCCTTGCAGTCATGTACATGGTGTCCTTTTTCTCCACACTTATAACAAACTCTAATTCCCTTCAGGAAAGTTCCAGGGTGTTTTTCCCACAGTTATCACATATGGGAAAATTCTTCTTTTCCCTTTTCCCTTTATCCATCTTTCTCTCTTCCCTCCTTTTCTTCTCTTGCTTCCCTTCAAATCCATAGGACTCAGAGAATTATTTACTTATCTTATTAACACATGATACTATTTCTTAATATGTTGAGAATACATGACAGACTATTTCCCTTCTAAATTTTGGCTTAATACCGTTAAAGATATGATCCTTCTTACTCTTTGGATCATACATATTGTTGGAGTTCACATTCCTTCTACTGGGCGCCATTTCTACACAATGGCATAAAATAGATTAGTTTATGAATATAAATACATAATTTCAAACTTGTAAAACACTTGACATAAATTGAACAGTTTATGGATATAATCTATAATCATAAAAATGTTTTCATTGAATAAATATATACTCATAAACCCTTCATAATGATTTGTAAAGAAAATGAGAATTATCCTAAGCATATCCTCCGGGAGTGTCGTAACCAAGAGTGCAGCAAGGCCTGTTTTCGTGCACCAGTTTCCGTTCGAGTCTAGCTCAAAGCGGTATTTTAAGGTTTTACCCCTAGGTACATCTGTGCCAGAGCCGCCTCTACCTTCTTGTATCCAGACAGGGATTTATTGCTCAGAAAAATCACAAAATCTCAACATTACCAAAAATCTAGAAAGTTCTTATATACTAATCCTCAAAGTATATCTTAGGGTAATGTGGTCTAATCAGAGTTTATCTAAATCTAGTTTCCAATTTTTATACTAAACTTCCTCTGATACAAACTGTAACACCCTGACCCCAGTTACCCAGAGTCGGTGCATTATTTTAATACATTGGCATGATTACAAGGAATCAAGTCCCGAAGGACCAATCGGTTTAGCAGTCTTGGAAAATAGATTATATAAATGAATGTTACATTACACTTTATAACATACAACACAACATAAATAATCATTTATAAACGCCATCAATCCCTTAGCTTAAAATACTTCTTCACGTCCTGGGAAAAATAAAACATAGAAAGGGGTGAGCTCAAACGCTCAGTAAGGGTAAGCAATACAGCGGAAGATAACATAAATATTAAGCATGATGAATAATTGAAACCACATGCATTTACCAATAATAAACATGAATACTTTTATGGCAGGAATATGAGCTGAGTAAATAATTCCATAATAAAACATAATCATGGGTATTCTACTAGTCGAATGACCACATGAACCATCAATATTATTTTTATAATGAGAATGTATAATACCATACTTTAATTTATATTTCAAGGACTCGTGCCAGGACCTATGGGCTAACTGTAACCAGACCCAAACCTGGAGATCCTCTGTAACCGGACTTCATCCCGGAGAGTCTTTGTAATCGGACTCCAACCCGGAGAGCCTTTATAACCGGACTTCATCACGGAGAGCCTCTATAACCAGACTCCATCTCGGAGAGCCTCTATAACCAGACTCCATCCCAGAGGGTCTGTTGTAACTGAACCCCAACCTGGAGGGTTTAATTTTACCAGTCCCCAATCCAGAACATTCTAGTCCAATACATTCATCATAAGAAATTGTTGAAATATAACATAAACATTCATATTAAAACTAGCATACGAAATGTCAACACATTAACCATAAACCATGAATGGTATAAAAATAGAACATCCACAGTCAAACATATCTTAACTCATTCAATACAATATGGAAGATTGTATTATAACAAATCGACTTCAAATAAACTTAAAATTCATCAAAGAATGTTGACATAGATGAAATCAAAACCTTTTTTAGAGAAATATCTCTTTCAATTTTGAAATCATTTAAGAGTCGCATAATTATAAAGAAAACATTTATTTTGAAAATATTCTTATAATCTTGTAAGGGAAGCTTTGACGATGTTATAATGATGGAAAATAGCCACACTCACCGTATAAGTTAAAAAAACATTCTTACCTTAATTTTGTCGAAAAGGAAAAAAGTACCTTGTTTGGAAAAAGACAGAAAGATTCCTTTCAAACAATTTTATAAAAAGTCAAACAAGGATATAAATGACTTTAACTCATAGTCTAGTAAATAGTAAAAATGTTTTGGAATGCATTTTTAAGAAACATGGATGTGGATGATGAAGAGGTCCCAGTAGATAATTACGTATAAACAACCTCAGATAATGAAGAGATTGTGAAATTAACTCTTACCTCGTTGTAATCAATCGAGTCGTCTGAAAAATAGTCAGTAACAACCAAATAAATCACAGAATATCATGAATATAAAAAGAATCATGATAATATATATAAAATGTCATTACACAATACACCACATGCAATAAATAAGTGGTGAACAATGGAAATCTCACGGAATTAAAAGTGAGATAAGAAACCTCTTACCTCGCGTCCGACTTGACCCGTTCATTCTTTAATATCCTGAATAATAAATTAAAGTTAATTTATACTTGATTAAGAACCTTTTTCAATTTTATTATTCCTTTTATATCACTAATTACCATTATAAGCATTATGTAATCATTTAAGTTAATAACGTTCGTTTTGTCAATATTTGGAACTTGATTCAAAAATGAACACCTTATAGTTACAAGTTGTTCACATGGTCAAAAGTTCATTATATCCAGAATGATATTCATGATTTAGATATCATATATATCATATATATCTAGGATATACATTTATTTATAACAGTACATATCATTTTGGGGTAAGAAATGAAATGCACTGTTCATGGAGACGGTAAGCCGTACGTACGCATGAACGCTAATTTCATTTCTATTTCTTATTTTAATGGAATTAAAACATAATGATACATAGGTATATTATAATTATAGTATAATATCATATATAATATCATTAACCCCATCCTTTATACATCCCACATATGGTATTAACGAGTCATATCACTTTGAGGGAGCGGTAGTCCGCACTTCCTCAAATGAAATTATCACCTTTACCCATAATGGAAACCATTAAGGTATGCTATAAAATAAAAATATATAATCATGAAAAAAACATAAACATAATATATATCATATATAAATGTAGTGACATCATAATGGTCACCATGAGAGGCGGTAGGAGGTAATTGAACAATCATTGTTTCGTGAGGCGTTAGTTTTCCATCCACCGAAACATTATGTTCTTCACCCATTAGATGGAGGTGTGTGTAAGTCTAGTTCGAATACTTATTATAACAACATCATAGTACATTGAGGATACTTTTTTTGTTATAAAATAAAGGAATAAAAAGAGTTTAGGGGTTGGATAAGTGAAATAAACTAAAAGAAGTTAAGAGAAACTGTTACCTTTAATTTGGGTAACTTCCTTTGATTTGAACCAAAATGACTTCTTGAAGTGCCTTCTGCCAAAGGTAAGGCTTCTAGGACGAGGAGAGGGATTTAGGAAGCTTAATTTGGAAGATTTTGGACTAGCCTAAAGGCTTTAGAGGTGTGAGAAATTGAATATAAGTGGTCTCCTTTTATAAGGGGGGAGGGGCTCTTTAGGAAAGTGTGAAAATATTATTTTATTATATAATGATATTCGGTTTCTAAATGTCCAAAAATCATTAGGGTCAAAGATAATATGACTCATGGTCAAAAATAAAATCATCCAATAAGAATTGAACATGTTTTGGATATTATTTTAATATTTATAATCGAATTTATTTAAATCATTTATTAATGAGGTAAATGTTGCATCATTATTGTGTCATAAATAATTTAATCTATTCGATGTCTAAAAATTATAAAAAATACCATGATGTAGGAAATTGTTTTAGCTTTCCAATGAATATTTATAGTAAAAAATATTAATTATATAACACCATATAAAAATTAATTACTAAAGGATTTTTGTTTATGTCAATTTTGTCTTTACTTTAAATTAATTAATCTAATGTGTCATTATCATTCATAAGTGGCTCAATGGGGTCCCAAAATCGACCCAAGGATTTCCATGGTCGACCATTACTCCTCAAATAAGGTTAGGACATGTGTTAAGATAATTTTGAATTATTACAATATTCTTTTTACCTTGAATTACCCTATTTACCTTTAACCGCGGTAAATAAAAGTCAAAATTTACTATTCACCAAAAATTATTTTTATCTTATTGAACCACATTTTACTCCTTGATATTAACCGTGTCTCTCGGATTTTTGAAATTCAACTCACATAAGCGGTAAAATTAAGTTTTATGTGAATTTGCAAATTCTCTTAAGAGGTGGGTAAAAGACGGTGAAAAGTTCAATAAAATTATTATATATCTAAAATTATTATAAACTAACTCCAATGAATTACATTGAACTAATATAGGTATTATGTATCTATTTTAAATAAAATAAATAATTATAAAAATTCGGTTTTAAACTATAACTCATTGTTTTTCACTATTCATCAAAAATTGAAAGTTTTCAGAAAAATACTGAAAATTCACCCTAAACTAATTTTGATATTTATAATTCAAAAATGAAGTCTATTTTACCAAATTCAAAACATATAAGTTGCATTTATTAATTTAAAATTAATTCCTTTTGTCAAAACCAAAAGGCGTATTTTTAAGAAATAATAACTATTAAAAGATTGACACTTGTTTATATCCAATTTCAAAGTGAAATTACTTACAGTGATCAACATTAGATTAAATGGTAAAAATATAATCTATTTGTACTTCCAAACCATTAAAATGTATAATTTAACACTATAAATTATTTCTATTAAAAAATTTGTTTTTAATTAAAATTTAGTATTTTTCACTATTCACCAAAATATGAAAGTTATTAGAAAAATACCAAAAAATTATTAAAATTAAATTTTTATCTCCCAATTCTAAAGAATAAGTTTATTTTGTGAAATTGGATATATAAAAGGGTAAAATATTGGATTTAAAAAGGGTTCTCTCAAAAGGCGGTAAAATTGCATTTTATGAAAAATACTTCCTTTATCTAAAAAATTGAATTTGTTCTTACATTTTGTCTAAGAAACTCATAATATGGATTCTAAAATTATAAGGATTATATAAAGTTTAAAATTAAGTTAATACTATTCATAACTGCTTTTGAACGGTTAGTTTGGTAAGTCGTGGTGTGCTTGAACTCGGTGTTGCGTGTAGTGCAAGTTATTGAATTACTTTAAAGAAATAACATACTATGAAATCTTGGGGTGTTATATATAGTCCAAAACCTATATAAAATATTAAATAATTCCCCTATCATTTCCTATATAAACCCACCTAAGATCTCATTTCTCTTTACTCAAAATCCTTGGAGCATATCCTTACTCTGCCCACCTCTCTCTAGAATCCTCCTAAGGTGCCCCCAAGCTCTCAAGAAGCCACTTCCAAGCTTTTAGTGTCATACAATTAAGGTAAGAGATTCTCTCTTTATCACTTTTATTCAAGAATATCCTCTATTTTATACCATTTTATTTTTAATTCCTAATTATGAGGTATGTTTTCACCCCCCCAATACTTCCCTTATGATGTATAAATGATGAGAGACCCCTTTCTCTATTATTAATCCCTCCCAAGTACACCCATTGTCATGCCGAAATTTTGTAAGATTTATTCCTTTATCTCCTTTACTCAAGTTTATTTATTATCATATGCCTTATATTTCCAATTCTTGATGATGAGATATGTCGTTCCATGTCCCGATTACTTCCCATTTTATGTCCAAATGACGAGAGACCTTTTTTGTTCTCATCCGCCCATTTTATGAATTTTCAAGCGACGTCGTTTGGATGTTGAAATTTCACCGCAATTTTCCATTTCCTATTAAGGGTATTCACATTTATAAGCACATACCTCTTTTATTTTGTACTTACATGTATGTATTCCACAGTCCTTGATCGTGCAATAAAATATGATGATGAATGAATCCATGTTTTTATAATATATGTGGCACGCTTATGCATGAGATGTAAATGAAAGTGATGGGTGTACCAAAAATTATATAGCGCTCCAATGCATTGGGTAATGTCTAGTATCATGATACTTCAGGTTGGGGCAGAGAGTAAACCTGATTCCTTTATGGTGCTTTCCCCATTATGATGTCTTGGTAGTTAGCCTTGACCTATGATGCAATGTTTTAAGTTGTCGCCACATTTCTCATGTTGCCTTTATGTTAGCATGATATATCACGTCTTATCGTTCATGTTTATGATTCCTACTATTTTTATGCCCCTTGATATACATATTGTCTAACATGTTTTACCTTATACCATGTTTATTCCCTTACTAGTCTTTATAGATCACCCCTTTGTTATGTATTTCTTCAGGATATCCCATGTTGTTTTATGTGCGAGAATGTTAAAGAAGTTTTCAATAAAGATGTTGTATTCCATGTTTTAAGTTGTAATGTAATGTATCTAATTCCCAGACACTATACTTATTGATCTTTCGGGTTGAATTAAGTGTAATTTTATGTAATAAATGA
Source organism: Viscum album (assembly GCA_963277665.1). Taxonomy (NCBI): domain Eukaryota; kingdom Viridiplantae; phylum Streptophyta; class Magnoliopsida; order Santalales; family Viscaceae; genus Viscum; species Viscum album. The sequence continues at coordinate 1,151,827,391 of OY728162.1, forward strand.
TGTGTTAATGTGTAATAAAGGGAAGAGTTGTTATAGTTGGTATCAAAGGAAATGTTTAGTTATTTTTTGGATTTGGATTAGAAAACTCAAGGAAATGCCTCAAGAATAGGTTGTGTGGTTTTTCAATCAAATACATCCATGTTTGGATACTACATGTGGACATGGTTCTAGAACAAATGTACTTAGGGATAACAACTCTGACAAGGTGTCTCGAGCCTGACTCAGGGTAACCTAGTACAAGAAAATGGGCCCTACTGGACACCTAGTTTGACACTACTAGGGGATATGATTCGGTAAATTCATAAGCTCATTACAAACCATTATTAAGGGAGTAAAAATTAAAATGCCCATTAAAGTATATATTAGGAAATAGATCATGGATAACATAGACTAAATCCTAGAAATCCATAAGTTAAGAAAATACATGTAAATTATAAGTTATCCCTTTAATTTTATTAAATTATCATTTATGTGTTTAAAAGTTCAAATATACTCATCCCTAATTTTCCTTTTATTCTAGACAATGACTAAAAATAGAAGGAATTGGGTAAACAATCAATGTGATGAGCAATGTGATGACTGCCCCAAAGAGATGCCCAACCCGATGGGAGCAGGAATCACACACTTCAAGATGATACTCGCTTAACTGACTCATGCTTTGAATAGAAACCTGGATCAAGAGGAGCATCCAAATCCCACTAAGAGAGAACAAGCCGCAATCAAAATATTTATGTGACAAGGGCCTTTGACATTTAATGGTTCATGTAATCCCTTAATCATGGAATAATGGATCAACTCTATTGAAAAAATCTTCTTCATCCTTCAATGTTTTGAGCAAAAGAAGGTTTTGTTGGCCATTTATCGTATGGAAGGTGAAGCTGATCAGTGGTGGACATTGATAAAAAAATATAAATCCCAATGAAGAGATTGAAGCAATGGGGTGGAAGGATTTATGGAAAATGTTTTTCGATAAATATTTTCCTTGCACTCTCCGTCTTAAAATAGAAAGGGATTTCCTTGCCCTCAAGAAAATTGACAATGAGTCTATCGGGGCGTACGAGAGAAACTTCACAAGACTTTCATGGTACGCCTCTAGCTTTTTCATTACCCCCAAGTGCAAGGTTGACTACTTCTTTGGTGGGCTAAAACCTTTTCTAAGAAAATCCCTGGTGATATGAGACTTTGATAGCTATGAAGAAATTTTCTGATATTCCCTCAAAGTTGAAATAAAGATCGGCGAATCTCAGGGGTATCATGGGGATAATAAAAAGAATGTGGAGTTTAATTCTAGTTGATTGATAGAGAAATCTAACGGTGCCAAGAAATTTCAAAACCCCACTTATTAAAGGTGTGAAAAGAAGCACCCCAGAAATTGCCTAAAGGGGGTGAGGAAATGATTTAGGTGTGGGAAGGAAGAGCACCTAGCCAATGATTGCCGACAAGAGAAACTGACTACTGTGATAGAGGAAATGAATTCTCCAGTCAACCCTTAGTGCATTGTTCATTGCTACAACTACAAGAAACCAAGACACTTTTCAAACCAATTCACTAAGCCAAGCGTTTTTTAAGACAACCAACAACCTCTAAGGTAGTAAGTGGGAGATTTTTCTTTCACTACCACTGAAGTGAATCCCAACAATGAAGTGGTGACAAGTACGCTAGTTATTCATTCAAGAATAGAGAACATAATTGTTGGTTCTAGTTTTATGCATTCCTTCATGTCATTAAAGTTTAGTAGAACTATTCAAACACTATAAAAAAGAAAGAAAGTAGAGATGTCGGTGAAAATGGAAAATGGGGAAATTATTGTATCCCAAGTATATAACTCCTCCTCTATCAACGTTTTTGGGTTGAACTTCTCGACAAACCTTGTCATAATCATTTTGATGGAATTTGATGTAATTATGGGCATGGATTGGCTTTCCATATATAGAGCCAACATAAATTACCACAAAAAGGAAATCACTCTTTGTATTGTGAATCGTCCTCAGATTCTGTACAAATGAAAGGAGAATGATGAATCTTCTTTAGCACCATTATCTCGAGCATGAATATTATTTCCCTATAAGAAGGAATATATAGCTCAAATTATTGAGTCTAAGGAAATGATCATCCTTGAAGACATGCCCATTGTGAGGGAATACATTGATGTGTTTCCCGGGTAATTTTCTAGTCTTCCTTCTAGCCGAGAGGTTGAATTTTCAATCGATCATATACCTGGGGAGTTTCCAATATCCAAGAATCCGTATAGAATGACTATTTTGGAACTTGAGGAGCTGAAGAAACAACTATAGAAGAATCTAGATAAAAGGTTCATACGCCTAAGTTCTTCACCATGTGGTGCACCAGTCCTCTTTGTCAAGAAGGATGGGTCAACTCACATTTTCATCGATTATCATGAACTCAACAAGATCGTGATAGAAAACAAGTATCCTCTTCCACAGATTGATGACTTGTTTGATCAGCTATGTGGAGCACAATACTTATCCATGGTGGATCTGTAGGTGGGATGTTACCAAGTTAGGATGAAGGAGGATATCCTCAAGACTACTTTTCATACAAGGTACGAGCACTATGAGTTCATAGTATGCCTTTTGGACTTACTAATTCTCCAACAATCTTCATTGATTTAATGAATAGAGTCTTTATAGATTACCTCGACAAATTTTTGGTAGTCTTTATAGATGATATTCTAATATACTCTAAAAGTAAGGAGGAGCATGTGGAGAATTTGAGTACTGAGCTAAAGACCTTACGAAAGGAGAATCATTTTTCTAAGTATAGAAAATGTGAGTTCTGGTTGAAGGATGTATCTTTCTTGGGACATCATCACAAGCAATGGGATATTTGTGGACCCTTCAAAGACTGAAGCAATTGAAGGATGGTCAAGACCAACATCTATGACAGATATCCGTAGTTCCCTTGGGTTAGTTGGGTATTATCAATGATTTGTGATAAATTTATCATGATTGTAAAACCCTCTTACCAAACTAACTCACAAGGGAGTAATGTTTTCTTAGAATTATGAATGTGAAGAGAGCTTTAAGGATTTTAAAAGAAGTCTTATCAAGAACCTTGTTCTTACACTACCCTCAAGTAGAGAACTTTTTGTGGTATTCAGAGATACTTTGAAAAAGGGCTTGGAAAGTGTGTTAATACAGAATGAAAAAGTGATAGTAAATGCTTCAAGGAAGTTGAAGATTTCTGAGTAGAACTACCCAGCACATGATCTAGAGTTGGATATAGTGATCTTCGCTTTGAAATTTTGGTGACATTATCTTTTTGGGGAGAATTGTGAAATATATACGGATCATAAAAGCCTCATGTATATATTCACAAAAAATAGTTGAATATGCGCCAATGAAGATGGTTAGAACTGATCAAATACTGTGAATGTTCAATCCACTACCATCCCGGGAAAGCGAATAAAGTGGCAGATGCTCTAAGCAAAAATGATCTGGAAATTCTATCATTGATGAGAATTGAGAGGGATTCAATCTTCTTAGATTTGGAAAGTATGGACATGGAAATCATAAAGGAATGAACATCAACAATCCTTTCACAAATGATTTCTCAACCATATCTTCCATAGAGGTTAAAGGATGCTCAAAGAGCTGATGTGGGGATTCAGAAGAAAGTGAAAACAATAAAAAAATGAAAATCCTTGTAGTTCAATTTTAATGATGAAGGTGTGGTAAGATTTGAGTAAAGGCTATGTGCACCATCAAATCCTGAGTTAAAGAAGGAACTGTTGGATAATGCACATAGTTCAACCTTCTCTATCCACCCAGGAAGCACAAAGATGTATCAAGATCTTTGAGAACACTATTGGTGGGAAAATATAAAGAAAGAGATCGTGGAATATACATCAAGATGTCTTGTATGTCAGCAAGTGAAAGTAAAGAGGAAAAAGTCTAAGGGAATTATGAAACCATTACCCATACCTATATAGAAATGCACAATAGGAAAATAGTCGTTTAGTGGCGGTTTTTTCGCGGCGGTTTCAAAAACCGCCGCAAAATGTATTTCGGGCCGGCATTTCGCGGTAGTTTTTAAACCGCCGCGAAAAAAATGCCGCTAAATGGATTAATTTTTTTTTAATTTTTTTTAATTTTTTTAAATTTTTTTTAAATTTTTTCAAGGATTAGTGGCGGTTTTTTAAAAACCAACCGCGAAATAGCGGCGGTTTGGGTAAAACCACCACGAAATGAAAGGAAAAAAAATTAAAAAACACAATAAACCCTGAAATCACTAAAATGACGATAACTTGTGATCCGGGCGTCTGTTGGAGTGCCACGACCAGTCAAATCGAAGCTCATGAAGAGATCTAGAGGCACGTATAATCAAAACTGTGAGACAGTCTAAGGTGCGAAATATATGAGAGTTATAAGAAAGTTGAAAAAAGTTCTCCAACTTCAAACGGCCATAACATTCGCTCCGGGTGTCCGTTTGGGCTCTACCACATATCAAATCGAAGCCAGTGAAGAGAGATACGCACCAATTCAACATAATAAAGCTTTTGTCATTTTATTCGACCCCAAAAACCCCTCTGAAGGCCTCCAAAACCCAGTTTCTATCACCGGTGTCCCATCGAACTTGTCTTCAAACGGACCTAACTTTCGATCTGTGTGTCAGTTCGGACTCCTCCACCTTCGAGATCGTAGTTCATTCCATAAGCTTCGGTTTGAATAGTCGTGGATCCCACATGGACTCTTGGATCATATGTTATGACCTTTTTAGTGGGTATCAGGTTTGTTATGTTTTTTGATGCCTCGTTTCTAGCACTCGTTCCCTGTCAGTTTTTTTTAAACAGTCGTAACTTTTGATCCGCCAGTCCATTCGATCTCTTTCACCTATCAACTCGAAGATTGTTTTAGGATCTTTGATTTGACTGGTCGCGGATCTGGAACGGACTCTCGGATCATAAGTTATCTTCATTAATGTGAGTCCAATGTTTTTGTCACTTGATGACCGTTTTGACGAGTTTTAACGGTTGCTCCATTTATTACTATTTATTTGGATTTCTATGCCTTGTTATCTTTATCAATAGTTTTTTATGGGTTATTGTGATGATTATGTTGAATTATTAAGGGGTTTTCCAGAGTTTTCATGAGTTTTTATGCGTTCTCAGGCTTTCTAATGCTTCCTTCTTCATGCTTCTCTATCGGTTTTCATGCGTTTTCTTAATTTTTCATACCTTATCACGCCTTTTCGTACTTTTTCATGTGTTTCATGTGTTTCATTTATTATTCATTATTTATTATTTATTATTTATAATATACTTTAATTTATTTATTATCTATTATTTGTTACTGGTTATTTCTTATTTATTATTTATATTTATTTATTATTTTTTATTTTTTATTTTTTATTTTTTATTTTTTATTTTTTATTTTTTATTTTTTATTATTTTTTATTATTTATTATTATTTCTTATTTCTTATTTCTTATTATTTATTATTTATTATTATTTATTATTATTTATTATTTGTTATTTGTTATATGTTATTTATTATTTATTATCTATTATTTATTATTGATTATTTGTTTATTATTATTTTTTATTATTTATTTATTATTATTTATTGCATGTTATTAATTATTAATTATTAATTATTAATTATTAATTATTATTTATTATTATTTATTATTTATTATTTATTATTTATTATTTATTATTTATTATTTATTATTTATTATTTATTATTTATTCTTTATTCTTTATTTTTTATTCTTTATTATTTATTATTTATTATTTATTATTTGTTTATTATTATTTATTATTTATTATTATTTTTTATTTTTTATTATTTATTATTTATTATTTGTTATTTGTTATTTGTTATTTCTTTTTTATTATTTTTTATTATTTCTTATTTCTTATTTCTTATTTCTTATTTATTATTTATTATTTATTATTTATTATTTATTATTTATTATTTATTATTTATTATTTATTATTTATTATTTATTATTTATTATTTATTATTTGTTTATTATTATTTATTATTATTTATTGTTATTTATTATTTATTATTTATTATTTATCATTTATGATTTATTATTTATTATTTATTATTTATTATTTATTATTTATTATTTATTATTTATTACTTATTATTTATTATTTCTTATTTATTCTTTATTATTTGATTATTATTATTTATTATTATTATTTATTATTTATTATTTATTATTTATTATTTATTATTTATTATTTATTATTATTTATTATTATTTATCATTATTTATTATTATTTATTATCATTTAATATTTATTGTTTATTGATTATCGTTTATTGTTTTTTATTTCTGGTTTTTTATTTATTATTTATTTATTATTATTTATTTATTATTTATTATTTTTTATTTTTTATTTTTTATTTTTTATTCTTTATTATTTATTATTCATTATTTATTATTTATTATTTATTATTTATTATTTATTATTTATTATTTATTATTTATTATTTATTCTTTATTCTTTATTCTTTTAAATTCATTATTTTATTATTTTATTTTCATAATTTTATAATTTATGTAAATATTATTATAATTTATTTGTTATTTATTATAATAAACAGTAAATAATAATAAATAACTCAATAAATAACTAATAAATCAATAATTATTAATTATTAATTATTGGTAATTAACTATTGAGTTTATATAAATTAGTTATGTATTATTTGTTTTTTCAATGAGTATATATAAGTATATTAAATTCTATGAAGCCCATTTATCAAAGCTTCTAAGGGAGATAACATCTCTGAGCTTTTACCTTGACCAAACCCAAGCAGAGATCCAACAACATAATCATGAGTGAAACCATTTACAGGAGAAGTTCAAGCTCATCGAGATCACGACTCAAACCATGTTTGCCGAACGACCTCATGAAAGTCTCACTATCGTGCATCTTACTCTTAGAGCATACAATGATGTATTAAAGGGATATGTATCAAGACCCTAACAAATTTATTATGTACATTATTTTGTAAAGAATAATGAAAATATTTTTTATTTTTATACTATCAAACGTGAATAGTATTTTTGGGTAATATTCAATTCAATTATGGAATTTATTTTGATGGATTAATGTATTTTTGAAACAAATAATATTTTGATTAAATATTATTATTTAATTGTGTTTAATAAATATAAATAATCGTATAGTTTTTATGAAGTCGACTATATTGTTTTATTAAGGTTCAAAAACTGTTATTGTCGAAAACCAGTCATTTTCAATAAATGTTGGTTATTATTTTTTTAAAGTGAAAATGCACATATTTAAAAAATTATTTAGATAAAATGAATATTATTTTTAGAATCGGAATGTCGAAATTATCCAACAGTGAATTTTTCATAATTTTCTGAGATAGTCAAATTTTCGGGTAAAAATTAAATACCATATAAATATACAGCATGTTTTATGACATCATAATGACCTAAAAATGATGTAATAAATACTATTATGGGTATCCTCAGCCAAATCTATGTTTTCCCCTTAAAATAATTTTATTTTAATATTATTTGATTAATTTTATAATGTCTTTATGAATCCTCCAAATCATATAATATATTTTATGACTTTAAATACATTTCATTAAAAGTGTGACTCGCCTCCACATAATCAAGGGTAATATTTTTATAAGTTTGGACCTTTTCCTAATACAATATTAAAAAACACTCTCATTTTGTAGAAATCATGGAAAAAACCATGGGAACGTTTGTGCTTTGGAATATTTATTATATAGATTCTGAAACCTATGTTTGTGAAATATTAAAGAATTCCACTCTCATTTCAAATATAAACTCACCCAATATCTCATTTCTCTTCACACAAAATCCTTGGAGCACATCCTTACACTGTCTTCCTCTCTCTAAAATCCTCCCAAGGTGACTCAAGCTCTCAAGAATTCCCTTTTAAGCTTTTGGTGTCATACTCTTAAGGCAAGAGATTCTCTCTTTATCACTTTTATTCAAGAATATCCTCTATTTTATACCCTTTTATTTTTAATTCCTAATGATGGGGTAAGTTTTCTCACCTCCCACATACCGCCATTTTAATTTATAAATGATGAGACCTCTTTCTCTCTCATTAAGCCCTCCCAAGTACACTCATTATCATGCTGAAATTTCGTAAGAGTTCTTCATTCCTCTCCTTTAATCAAGTTTCTTTATTATCCTATGCTTTCTATTTCCAATTCCTAATGATGGGATATGTCTTTCCAAGTCCCTATTACTGCTCATTTTATTTTCAAATGATTATATACCCTTTTCATTCTCATAAAACCATTTTATGAATTTTTAAGCGACACCGTTAGGGTGCCAAAATTTCACCACGATTTTCCATTCCAAAACAATTGTGTAGTGAATACCATACACATTTTCTACTTTTACCTATTTTATTTTTGACTTACAGGTATGTATTCCACACTCATGTATGTATTCCACACTCCTTGATCGTGGAATAAAATATGATATTGAATGAATCCATGTTTTATGATCTATGTGGAACACTTAAGCATGATATATAAATGAAAGTGATGGGTGTGTCCAGAATTATATAGCGCTCCAATTCATTGGGTAATATTTAGTATCATGATACGTCATGTTGGGATAAAGAGTAAACCTGATTACTTTATGGGACTTTGTCCATTATGATGTCTTGGTAGTTAGCCTTAACCTATGATGTAGTGCTTTAAGTTGTTGCCACATTTCTCATGTTGTCGTTATGTTATCATGTTATATCATGTCTTATCATTCATGTTTATGGTTCATACTCTTTTATTCCCCTTGATATGCCTATTATCTAATATGTTTTACCTTATTCCATGTTTATTCCCTTACTGGGGTTTATAACTCACCCCTTATATATTTCTTCGGGTTATCCCAAATAGTTTTAAGTGCGTGCATGTTAAATAAGTTTTCAATAAAGATGTTGTATTTCATGTTTTAAGTTGTGTTTTATTGTAACCAATTTTCAAATACGCTATACTTTCTCAATCTTTTTGGTCAAATTAAGTTTAATTTTATGTAATAAATCATGTGTTAATATGTAATAAAGGGAATAGTTGTTATAATACCTATTCGTAGAACCTGATCATCCTTGTAAAGAGTGTTATCCCGAATGCACCAAATGAGGAAGTTGAGTTTCATAGGGATGTCTTTACAAAAAAAGTAAACTCCCCAAATAACCTGCTCGGTGGTGATGGACACCAAATGACGGTAGTACCTACCAAAGAAAACTCCTGAATTAAAACCTGTGAACATGAATCTATCAGAATCTAAAGAAAGATCAATGAGATCAAATAATGCACGTTGATCATCATCCAAGACTTCTTGGGTGAAGAATGAGAACTCCTTGGCTTTTCTAAAGTATATGGTTGTTGTAGGAAATCCTGGAAAGCCCAGGGTTATACTAGACAAATTGTAATGCCGAAAGGTAATCTCTACTCTTCCCACAATCCACCAGGAGTGCCCTTGGAGAACCCCTAAATGCGGATGAATTATGTCCTAGAAAGAGTGTGAGACCTTATTCTGCGTACCCATTTTCTTCCCATACTTCTGCACCACGAGCCTCCCCAATAGAGTTTGGGCTTCGAGAGTTTCCCAAGCTAACTTTACATGCAACCCATGCATCTCTCTGAAGACACTATGGATGTTGATTCCACCTTCCTTAGACATTTTAACTATCCAAAGCCACTAAACCCAATGTTGTCTTCTATTTGAGTGAGTGTCACAGATGAAAGAGGTCAACACTTTCTCAATATTAGTAATTACCACTTTCAAAATTGGGAGAGTGGATAAAATATGCATTGGAATAGAAGTTAGAACACTGTTAAAAAGGGTGATTCTTCCACTGCTGGACAAAAAATGATTCTTCTGATTATTAATGCATCCAGTGATTCTATTAACCACCTTGTTGAAATGGTGGATACAAGGCTTTCTCAGAGAAATTAAATCCCAAAGATAATCCAGAGGGAAAGTGTGCCTATGTATGCTCGATCTCTTTTCCATCATGGTAGCTCGTATGTTCGGACTCCTCTTCGATATGTACAAGCTAATTTTTTCAAGGTTCACCACTTGTCCACTCCAATGGAAGTAGTCTTCTAGAATTCTATTAATATCATGGATATAATTCTTAATTCCATTTAGGAAAATAACCATGTTATTAACATATATAAGATGGGATATTCCCTATTGATGGTACCTATAATGATAGGGATGTATTCTTCCTTCTAGGAGAATTTTATTGATGAAGCAGCTGAGAGAATCTTGCATGAGAATGAACAAGATGGGGGATAATGGATCTCCTTTCCTAAGCTTGAGCACTGTTTAAAAAATCCACAATATTTCCTCACGAAGGAGATAGATAACCTTGCAGAACTAAAGCACCTAAACATAAGATCAGTTGACCACAGAGAGATGATCATTATATTAAGAACCTTCAAGACAAAGCTCCATTCAAGTCTATCAAAATCCGTATCCATATCTAGCTTTATAAAAACAATAGAACTAGTTGATGATATTAACCATTAGTTAAATACATCGTTAACCATCAATTGATGAAACCATGTTGTTCCTCCAACACCCAGTTAGTTAAATACATCGTTAACCGTAAATTGATGATACTAACTGGTAGATTATAATGGAAGTTTCACAAGATTATTGACTGATAATGATTTAGTGAAGACAGATCTTTTACTTTTGGTATGCATACCATGGAAGTTTAAAAAGCCTCTTGAGGGATAGGACCACCTTGAAAATAGTCTTGCACTACCCTCACAACATATCTCTTAAATAGAGTACAAGAAGCTATGTATAAGGACCCTGAAAAGCCATCTGGCCCTAGAGAGCTTTTAGGGTTAAGAGTTTTCACTACCTTATAGATTTCCTATTCGTTCGGAACAGCTTCAAACCTCAAGTTATCACAGGTAGACACGATTCAAGGGATATCATCTAAGATCTTGCCATTGTCCCTTGGATGTACATCATGCATGCGATGGTTTGGGCCTGATAGAAGAGACTTGAAGTGTTCTTCAAGAAGTCCTCCCACTACATCATGATCCTATGAGTAAGTTCCATCCTCAATAAGGATGTTAGGCCTAGTAAAACACATGTTCTCTTTAATACACACTTGTAAGTATGCCATATTTCTATCTCCCACTTTTAACCATTTTATTCTAGATAGCTCGCAAGCATGCCACTCTTGTTCTAGGATCATTTCAATAGAGAATTATTCTTGTATGCAAGGTCATTGAAGATTTCCTCATCCCAGCCATTTCTAACATATGCTCCATCCTATTGATCTCCACATTATAAGAATCAAAGGAATGGAAGCAGTGGGGAAGAGATATGATCCATCGATGAAGTTATTATCTGATTCGTTTGAGCATGTTGTGAAGACCATACCATAGTCTGTCATGCATTGTTTTAGAGTTTTATTTTTTGGTGTTTAGTTAGGATATTATCATATTTTCTTATTTTTATTTCCCTGTAACCGGGGCTATAATAGCCTGCTTCTGATCATTTATGGAAATAAGAAAAACAACTTCTCTTGCTCGTCTCTCTCTCTTGCCTCTTCCGCTCTTCTTCTCCAAGAGCTCAACATGGTATCAGAGCAATTATCATCTCCCGACTCCATTTGGTGTAATTCTCACCGACGAGCTGCTACGAGACAACCATTTGTCTAGGGCTATCAGAATGATGAAGATAGAAGAAATTGTGAAGTCCAAGCATGGTGTTGTTATTTCTCAACGCCATTACACTTTATAGTTGCTTGAAGATTCAGGTTACTTGGGTTGTAAAACAATGGCTTTTCCCATGGATCCAAAACATCATCTCACTGCCACTGACGGTGATATACTTCTCGATATAACTCACTATCGACGCCTTGTTGGGAAACGTCTTTATCTCACTTTATCTCGCCTTGATATTACTTTTTATGTGCATAATCTCACTCAATTATTGGCTCAACCTCGAATTACTCATCTTAAGGCGGTGCATCACCTGCTTCATTCTCTCAAGAGAAGTCATGGTCAAGGGTTATTGTTTTCTTCTAATTCCACCTTATAGTTGAAAGCATTCCTATGATGCTGATTGGGGATCTTGTTCTAAATCTCAACACTCCATTACAGGGTTTTTCTTCTTTATTGGATAATCTTTAGTCTCTTGGAAGGCCAAAAAGCAAACCATTATCTCTCGCTCCTCAGCTAAGTCTGATTATAAAGCCCTGTCTTCTACTTATAGTGAGATTATTTGGCTACAACAACTTCTTCGTGACTTTCAAGTCAATGTTGCTTCTCCTAATTTACTATATTGTGACAATCAAGCTGTGATACATATCGTCTCTAATCTGATCTTTCATGAACGCACTAAATATATCGAGATAGATAACCATTTTGTTCGTGAACAGATTACTTCTGGAGTTCTCAAGTTGCTACCCATTCATTCTCAATATCAACTGGCAGACATGTTTACTAAACCTCTTCATTCTACTCAACTTTTCACTTTGATGTCCAAGATGGTTGTCAGGGATATTTACAAGCCATCTTGAGGGGGAGTTTCAAAGTTTTATTTTCTGTTGTTTAGTTAGGATATTATCATATTTTTTTATTTTTATTTCCCTATAATTGTGGCTATAAATAGCCTACTTCTAGACATTTACGGAAATAAGAAAAACGACGTCTCTCGCTCGTCTCTCGCTCTTGCCTCTTCCTCTCTTCTTCTCCAGGAGCTCAATACACTTTCTTGACCCATGATTCCCTCACCATTTGGTCATAGACTAAGGTTTTCATCCATTGGTGATAGAAATGAAAGTGTCTTCCTAAATCAAAACTAGTAGAGAGATCGACTGTAATGAGAGAATAATCAGACAAAATGTGTGACAAATGAGTTATCTTAGTGCCCAGATACAAGGAGATGAAATTGATATTTGTTAAACACCGATCAGGATGAATCCACATTCGATTGTTCCCAATTCGACCATTACACCAATTGAAACAGTTTCCATAATATCCCATGTCTGAGAGACCAACACGAGACATGAGCGACGCAATGTCTTGGGCATCCTTTCTAAAGTTCCCCCACTCTTTCTTCTCCAATATTTCCAAAATAACATTAACCCCCCCCCAATAATCCATGGTAGGTATCATGGGTTGAATCTTTCTAAATCCCACCAAATTGACTCTATTTCATGAGAATCACATTTTTCATATACATAGGTGACAAATAAATAGTGAAAACCAACAGATATCCTTGTAGTAATGAATTGATCTGAGGCATCCACTAGTTCCATAGTGGAAATTTAGTTCTAGAAAATCCAAATGTGATGGCTGTGAGGATCTGCGTGCATACAGGTTCTCATTTTCATTTGTTGAGAAATGGCCCCTATTTTAGAAGGGTGTTACATCGGTTCTAGGACAACCACTACTGCTAGATTATTACTAGAAACCATACTGGAGATAAAATTAGTTTTGACCCAAGATCTCAGGATGTGGGAATTTAAGAGGAGAAGGGAGATCATTGGAAGAGATTTCACCTAGATCTGGCCCCAGGATTGGAACTATCCTTATATAGAGAAGAAGGCCATAGAGAATCACTTTTAGATTGAGAATGAGTGCACATAACACTACTATTAGAAGTCGTTGTGACTTTCACCATAGAAGAGATGTCCCGAGATTGTTGGGAAACTGGTGCGGGTACCTTCAAAGATAAGTCATTCTATGCATGGAATAATGCTCTATTGTGGGTCCATTGTAAAGCCTATGGGACCTCGTTCACTTGCTCGAGAGAAATGCATGAAAGGCCCAAAAGGGGGATTCATTAGCATTTGATAAGACATTAAAAGGATTAAAGGAGAGGATAGATGTTCTACTGTATGAGGATATATCCCTTGGTCAGGGAACCTGTGCAGGGGATAGGCTCAAGACAAAAACCTTACCACGATCTTGATAGCCTCCTCAATTCACCGGGAAGAGCTGAGACCGGACTACTGTAGAAACAGGATACTTATGAGACCTGAAAGGAACCAATGTTATATAGTGATTAATATTGATTCTAGAAAAATTTACAGAGCTGAGATAGAGTTACCTCGGAGAGGTTTCAGGTCGAGGAAGAAGAGATGGAGGATGGAACGCGACTCCTAACTCACCTTCCATTGAAACTCATTGGTTAGAACCCACCCAAGGAAAGAACACCATCACAAGATCAACGGTACTCTCAGATTTCTGATCCAAGTTACCATTTATGAGTTATAAATATTTAAAAAATAAAATAATTTTATTTAATAATTTTATTTACAGTCATGTCCCAAAAACTACTTTCCATAGTTGGCCCGCAACGACCAATTTTAGGCTCTGCCTAAGGAAATCATGCCCTAATGAGCTTAACGGTGGACTCAAATTTTCAATCTGAGTCACCATTCATGAGTTGTAAGGATTTGAAACATAAAATTATTTTATTTTATTATTTTATTTACAATTATACCATTTTTGGGTTTTCTCGCTGGAGGTCCGCGCTGACTAAAGTTAAGTCGCTCCTAGGGAAAACTCATCACCCTGAATGCAATGGTGATCTTGGGTTTCTAATCTATGCACCCGTTTAAAAGTTATTTCACTTTTTCAGAAAAACTGCTCACGCACGCTATTTAAAAACATAACATTTTTCGACGGACCATTCCAAGAACACCGGGCCTCGGAATCGCACATCGTCTCAACTACTGATCTCGGAATTTTTCCATAAATTTTCTAAAAATAAAACCGGGAAAATGAAAATCATTACATTCTCCCCACCTCAAGACTTTATGTCCCCAAAAGCCAAACCAAGGGATTCCCAAACAGATGAGGGTACGAGCATGAACCTGAGCCTCCCACTCCCACATGCTCTCCGGGAGATTCTTATGTTGCCATCAAATGCGCACTAGAGGAATAAAAAACCCACAAAGGGTCATCTCCTACTGATCCTCGATCTCTACCAGAAACTCCACAAAAGTTGTCTCGTCGTCAACATTCAGCTTGCCCCCTTTAATGACATGTGATGGGTTTTGTACATATCTGCTAAGTTGGGATACGTAGAAGGCATCGTGCAATCGCTCTAACTGCGGAGGTAGAGCCAAGAGTTACACAATCGCGCCCACTCTACACAGTATCAGAAAAATTCTGATAAACCTCAGAAATAACTTTTTTCCCCAACCAAATCTCCATATCCCGCGTCGAGGAAAGACTCCAAAAAACACATGGTCTCCCTCCTCAAACTCTAAGGGTATCTGTCGCCTACCAGCATAGGACTTCTGACAACTCTATGCAGTCTTCATCCAATCTTGGATGACCTACACCTTCTCTCTAGTAGCCCGCACTAACTCTGATCCCATGAGCGTTGACCCTCCGAAGTCGGTCTAACAAAGTGGAAACCAGCAGGGTCACCCGTACAGGGCCTCGAACGATGTCATACCGATGGTGGAGTGGTAGATGTTGTTGTATGTAAAATCCACCAGAGGTAGGTATTCTCCCAACTACAGCCAAAATCGAGGATGTAATCACGTAGCATATCCTCTAGGACTTGAATGGTCCAATACGTCTAGTCGTCTCTCTACGGGTGGAAAGCGTGCTCAAGCGCAACTGAGTTTCAAATGCCTCATACAATCCCTTCCACAATCGAGATTCAATGCGTTCACCTCGATATGAGACTATCGTTGATTGGACTCCATGAAATCGAACTATCTCCTGCACATAGAGGCGTACCAAGCTATCTATGAGACTCTGTTCCTGAAAATCTAAAAAGTAACTAACATGGTGAGTTGGTCAATGATCACCCAGTTGGTACCGTGTCTCCTGGACTTACATGATAAAACTATCATGAAGCCCATCGATATACTTCATCACTCCCTTCTTGGCACCCCAAGTAAGAAAAGGGAAACCCCTTCCAAGCATAGGAGCTCGACACGGTGTGTTGACAAACCACGAAATTGATTAAACAAGCACTCAGCTTTTATATCAACAGGTAAGCCCAACTTCAACCTGTTCTGTCCTCCCCGGTGTCCACCTTGACACCCAAATGCATATCCCAATGAATCTTGTCACTCTAGGCATCCACTGCTACTACTATGCATCCTATGAAAGGAATGACATGCTCCCCACCTTTTGAATATCTATCAGGGGTATTCCGTGTGGGCAATTGAGCACTTAAAGACTCACAGTCGGTATCATCGAGTTGTGCCTCCCTGACTCGCTATAAGAGTGGAGGGGTAACAACCACCAATTAGATATAATCTACATCATTTCTGTCCATGAAGTATAACTTTAATGAGGCCAACTACTCTGTTTCCTCATTCAACAACTACGAACTGGATCTCCTGTTGAGAGCATTCGCTACCACATTTCCCTTACCAGGAGTATAGACTACTTTGAAGTCATAGTCTTGGAGGAACTCCAGACTTGGCTCTATCTCAAGTTAAAATCATTCCAAGAGAAGATATACTTGGTACTCTTGTGATTAGAGTAAACAGTAAACTGTTCGCCCATAAATTAGTGTCGCCACATCTTCAATGCGAAGACTTCCGCTGCTAACTCAAGATAATGGGTCTCGTAGTTCTGTTTGTGTGGTCTCAAATGACGTGAACCATAGACAATTACTACTTGCCTTTTCATTAGGACCCAACCAAGTCCGGTCCTTGATGCATCGCAGAACACTACGTACTCGACTCCCTCCTCCAACAAACTCAAGATCAGGGTGTTCGTCAAACTCTACCTTAACTGCTACAAAGCCTGCGGGCACCTTTCCATCCCCGTGAAAGGCTTCACCTTTCAACTGATTGATGTGTTCATCGACCCTTTGGTATTGGATACTCATACTCCGCAGCCACTTGGTTAAAGTGCTAGTAATCCACACATAACCTCGAACACTGGGTCTTACTAAGTCACTCCTCTGCAAGTCCTCCACCTACACCCACAGCTCGCGAAGCTCTGCGAAAGTCATCTGATATACCGATGCTGATATCGGTGCCATCCCGGGGTGTAGAACAATGCAGAAGTCCATCCCCATGTGGGGAGGTAAACCAGGAACCATCTTCTTGGAAAGACATTCTCGTACTCTGCCACTACTGTTGGGAACTAAAAATTCAAAACATCCACTGCCACAAGGGTAAGGTTGGCCGATTCAAGAGTGACCGGTTTCACCCTCATATGCATGAGTTTATCCCGTGCTACCTGAGTTTCCTTTTTCACCGACCAAGGAAAACTTCATTCTAATGCTACGGACATACCACATCCTTTTTCCTAAAACAATCAATTTGATCATGAACAATCGATGACCAATCCATACCCAAACTAACGTCGTAAGGCCTCGACGCTGCCACCAAGAGGCTAAAACTGAAACTCTCACCTCAAGGGTCAGATCATACCATCGACATAAGTGTGATTATCAAGTCTCCTCCCATAGGTATCTCCAGACGTAAGGGTCAAGTCAACAGTTTAACTGAAAACTCTAGGTCTTGAACAAGATTCATGACAAGAAGGAATAATTAGCACCTGTGTCTATTAATACAATAGTTAAGAGTAGACACAGACCGTATCTCGAATCATTTATGAAGCCCTTGGGTCACATTCTTTAACTGCATGCAGCTACTCCCCTTCTCTTGTCCTCCAGCTCCCTGAGCCTAGTGTGGACCACAATGGAGTGGTGGTTGTAATATGTCGAAATGTATACCACCTCTTATGGTTCCTCCTAGCTCATCTGTCATGTCTGTCGCCCTGAAAATTAATCTATTCTTGTCACTGTATCTGCCCTAGGTAGCCCATCAACTGTTTCACTACCAACATGACGAGGAGGAAAATCTCTAGCGAGATGCCTCCTTCCATCTTTTGAAAAGAATTACCACTTCATAGGCCAACTGGACTCACCCTATGAGCCATGAGCTATAGATCCCCTGTCTTGGGACCTCTTCTAGAAACATCTCACATGTCCAAGTCTCTAAAGACTGATATAGGCTTCTTGCTTGCCCAGTGCTGACATCTAGTGGCTGTATTTGCTCAGCCAAAGGACTTTCAACCACAAAGGTTATCACTATCACCCTAACGTAAGTAGGAATGCACAGAGGAATAGTGTTGTCTTGGATGTCCCTAAACACACCTCGCTTCGAGGTCCGATCCCTAAAGCACTGGTCGTATTGTATTTATCGAGTATCTGGAAAGGTCGATATGCCTCGATGAATACTCAGCTACAATCATATTGTCCTTCTAAAGTTGTAGAAGCTATTAGTCATGCATATCCCTTAGATTTTATGGTGAGAGCCCCCTTCTTTGAGAAAGGTTCTCAAGCTCTGCCCACAGAAGAGTCACCTCATCGTAAGATCGGGTAATCTAAACCCCGTCATCGCCCTGCTGAGCTATGTAGAAGGCTCACTGTCAGGACCACCATCTAATCTAATGGTGTCCTGACTAGGCGGAAAACTAGGTCACCACCTCAAGTCAGTCCTTAGCCACTTGTGAGTCAGGCTCACCTCGAAACCTAATGGGTCTCCATCGCTGAAACTCATGAAGTACGCTCAGCCCGCGCATCTCATCCACAGGTACTATGAGTACCATGTGCTACTCCACAGGCGGTGGTATAGCTGGTACACCACCTAGTGGTGTCGTCTCTGGTATGAACCCCTATACCCATCTTGTCACCCCGCAGATCATCCTCGTGATCATGCGGTGGAATCCTGGCGGGCTGTATACGTGGAAGCATCTTGAAACAAAACAAGATGTACCATGATCAACAGAGTATACCTGGTGAGCTGACTCAAGAATGATATAGAAAACTCAATCCATTCCTATATGATGCATGTACCATATTTTTTTACCTGCAATTAGTGTTTTCATATATCGAGTCGAAAAACAAAATTCAGGGTTCTAGTGTATGGATAGGTCGGTCACCACACCAACACTGGATTCCCTGGCTTGAAAGTCAAAGTCAAAACACCTAACACTGTTACCCCAAATGAAACTCATAGAATATGGGTTCTAAAGGTAGAACTAACCTGCACTGATACCAATTTGTCACGACTCATCCCCCGAGGTCCATGTTGTGACTACCCCAAGCCCGCCTCCCAAAGGCTAGAGGTTGGGGACTAGCACTGAAGGATTTATGATACAAGTGGGAGGAATTTTTTGAGTACTTGTACACACACACACTCACAACCCCAACCCACAATGCTGAAAAGGAAGACATGCATGCTACTAAGACAACCACTAAGAGTAAACAGTACAAGCTAAAAGTAAAGGGGTCAGAATACAAGCCCAAAAAAAGAAAAGCTGTAAACAAGAGGGTACAAAAGTCTCTGGAAACTCGTCTACATAAAACCCTACCCAAAGGGTAGGTGAAGAGTAGCTGCCTAAAGTCGTAGGATTATGCATCGCATATCCGATCTCACTAGGCACCGCCTGGTCCTGGACCACCAAGGTCTCTGTCAAAATGTTGGTCGTCTGCACAAGACATGACATGTGTGGGCGAAGCCCGTGCAGAGGTAAGCAACACAATACTCAGTAGGGACCCCAAACCACAAAGAAAAGACCACAAATAAAAGTACACATGAAGTAGTGGACAACTCACACAAGTCTAATATAAAGTATAGAAAGCAAGATTATCAGTTGTAATTCTAAACATCTTGTACTGTTGAGGAGCTCATTCCCGATGAGTCACTGAGGTCGGCTAGGCCACTGAGGTCTGCTCATCACTAAGGTCTGCTGGGCCACTAAGGTCCGCTCATCACTGATGTTTACTGAGAATCTGAGTTCTGATCGTCATTGAGGTCTGTTGGGCCATTGAGGTTTGCTTGTCACTAAGGTTTGTTGGGCCACTGAGGTTTGCTCGTCACTTCCTTCTCGTCACAGGCAGCCGCATGATTCTTGCTCGTAGCGGGCTTGATTCCAGGAGAGTCTACTTCTCAAGCCATTGAACATGTCTCAACTTCAATGAAATTCCACTTAGTGTATAACAAAAGTAACGCCTCATCACGAGATTCCCAACGCTGCAAACAGCTCGTAAATCAGACGTACGGTCTGAAGGTTATGAGTCTTTTAGTAAAAAGGGGTCAATCGGGTCTGGGTATGGGCCAACCCGGTTGGTCCGACCCTACCCGACCCTGTCTGGCCTGTCCCATTGGGCCCGATGGACCCGAACCATTGGGATGAGGGTCCAGCCCGCCGAGCCGCCAAACAACTCGATCCCCTTCCTTAGGACCGACCCACACGGGCGGGCCAATTTCTGTCTAGTCGAGCCACCCAGTGGCATGATTCCCCCTCTAGCTCGGCCCGCACTGGTGGGCCGGTTAGGTCCATCCCCGACACGGCAGGCGCCGTGTCTGCTCCACATCACGAGGCCGACTCGGTCGGTCGTTGACCGCGTGCTTCCGCCCCGCCCTGGCCACGGTCTACTGTTGTGGTAATCCTTTGCGGTCGCGACATGTCGTCGGCGTGTGCTTCCTTCCGCATGCGGCCGCCACTATGTGCCGCCGGCGGCCTTGGTCCACCTCTTGCAGCGGCCGCCGCGGGTTCCATCATTGCCGGCCTTCGTGCCAGTGGCCCTTGCCACCACTGTGGCCTTCTGTCATTATCACGGCCTGCCTAGTCACGACTCTCCCTCCGCCACCGCCGGCTCCCATGCCAACAGTCGTTCACCCAGCATCGTCATCTCCCTCAGTCTCATGCCTGGGTTGATCCACCACTGTGGTCCTACTTGGATCGTGGTTGTCGTCATGTCACGAAGAACGGAAGAAAAGGGCGGAGTAGAATGATGCACAAGGAACACACGAAGGACGGACCACGACCTTTGTTCATATCGATGTGATTCATTCTTGTTAGGAGTTTGATGAAGGATAAATAAAGCATGAATCCAACCTTCCATAACTCACCGCATGCAAAATTTCATTCTCGTATAGATGATAGAACTGTGGGTCAATTTGTCAGTGAATTGAATCGCTTTCTTCATTTAGAAAGGAAGGAGGGGGGGGGGGAAGTAAACACTTAGAAATAAACCCCTACCTGGGTTTGGATCAATCGTTGACGAAGGGTGAATCTTGCGTTTGTCATTCGTCAATCCACCGACATCTGATCTGAATTTGTTTGTCGATCAGTCATCGTTCGTCGTTGCTTGTCGTTCGCCAACGAATTTCCTCCAAGGCTTCATAGAGAACTCTAGGATCCTCCCCTGATCTTGTATCTCTGTTAATCAACTTAATGAAGGAAACATGTTTCAGCATTTCTATTACGCTGAGTTGCCGCGTCGTTACATTGTTTCATTTATGAAATGAAACAACGTTTCTGTTACGTTTGATTTGCAGCGTCGTTACGTTGTTTCATGTATGAAATGAAACAGATGGATCGATGTTGCGTTATAGTGAAACATTTTTTGAATAAATTAAACTTTCTTAAGTTTGTTTTATTTTTTTAAAAACGACCAGAAATTAACTTTTATTCCGACCCACGCCGATCAAGGTTAGACCCTGCCTAAGGAAAGCACACTTTCACGAGCTCAACGGTACTCTCAGATTTCCAATCTGAGTTATCATTTATGAGTTATAAGAATTTTAAAAATAAAATATTTTTATTTAACTATTTTATTTACGGTCACGTCCCAAAAACTATTTCCCACAGTTGACCCGTGCCGGCCAATGTTAGGCTCCGCCTAAGGAAAGCACGCCCTCACGAGCTCGACGGTGGACTCATATTTTCAATATGAGTCATCGTTCGTGAGTTGTAAAGATTTAAAAAATAAAATAATTTAATTTAATTATTTTATTTACTATTATGTCATTTTCAGGTTTTCTCGCTAGAGGCCCACACTGACTAAAGTTAAGTCGCGTCAAAGGAAACTCATCATCTTGAATGCAACAGTGCCCTCAAATTTCTGATCCGAGCACCTGTTTAAGAGTTATTCCACTTGTTTCAGGAAAATCTCTCACACGAGCTATTTAAAAACTTAACATTTTCGACGGACCATTCTGGGCACACTGGGCCTCGGAATTGTATGTCATCTCTGCGCTTGGTCTCAAAATTTTCTCAGAAATTTTCTAAAAAATAAAACCGAGCAAATTCGAGTCATTAGATACTAGGATTTATAGCTCACCCTTTTCTTATGTATTTCTTCAAGTTATCCCAAGAAGTTTTAAGTGCGTGCATGTTAAAGAAGTTTTAAATAAAGATGTTGTATTCTGTGTTTTAAGTTGCATTGTAATGTAACTAATTCTCAAATACACTATACTTTCTCGATATTTTGGGTCAAATTAAGTTTAATTTTATGCAATAAATCACATGTTAATGTGTAATAAAAGGAATAGTTGTTATAATACCTATTCTTTGAACTTGATCATCCATGGAAAGACAGTTATCCTGAATACACCAAATAAGGAAGTCGAGTTTCAGAGGGATGTCTTTACACCAAAGTAAACCCCCCAGATATCATGCTCGGTGATGATGGACACCAAACGACGGTAGTACCTACTAGAGAAAACTCCCGAAGCAGAACCTATAAACATGCATCTATCAGAATCCAAAGAAATGTCAATGAGATCAAATAATAAATGTTGGACATCATCCAAGACTTCTTGGGTGAAGAATGAGAACTCTTTGGATTTTCTAAAGTATATGTTTGTTGTAGGAAATCCTGGCCTGGAAAGCCCAGGCTTATACTATCCAAATTGTCATTCCAGAAGCTGATCACTACTCTTCCCACAATCCGTGAGGAGTGCCCTTAGAGAACCTCTAAATTCGGATGAATTATGTCATAGAAAGAGTATGAGACCCTTTTCCGCGTACCAATTTTCTCCCCATACTTCTGTGCCATGAGCCTCCCCCACAAAGTTCGGGCTTCAAGATTTTCCCAAACCAGCTTTTCATGCAACCCATGCATCTCTCCAAAGACACTATGGATGTTGATTCCACCTTCCTTATCCATTTTAACCATCCGAGGCCACGACACCCAATGATGTCTCCCATTTGAGTAAGCATCCCATATGAAAGAGGTCATCACTTTCTCAATATTATTAATCACCACTTTCAGAATTGGGAGTGCGGATAAAATATGCATTGGAATAGAGGTTAGAACACTGTTAATAAGGGTGATTCTTCCACTAATGGACAAAAAATGATTCCTCCAATTATTAATGCATCCAGTGATTCTATTAATCACTATATTGAAATAGTGGATATGAGGCTTTCTTGGAGAAATTGAAGCCCCAAGATAGTCCAGCAGGAAAGTGTGCTTATGTATGCCCAGACTCCTTTCCAGCATGGTAGCTCGTCTGTTCAGACACCTCTTCGATATGTACAAGATACTTTTTCCAATGTTCACCACTTGTCCACTCTAATGGAAGTAGTCTTCTAGAATTCTATTAATACCATGGATATAATTCTTAATTCCATTCGGAAAAATAACCATGTCATTGGCATACATAAGATGGGATATTCCCTGTTGATAGTGCCTATAATGATAGGGATGTATTCTTCCTTCTAGAAGACTTTTATTAATGAAGTGGCTGAGAGCGTCTTTCATGAGAATGAATAAGATGGGGGACAATAGATCATCTTCCCTAAGCATGTGAACTATTTTAAAGAATCCATAATTTTTCCCCATGAAGGATATAGATAACCATGCAGAACTATAACACCTAAACATAAGATTAGTTGAGCACAAATAGAGGACCATTCTATTAAGAACCTTCAAGACAAAGCTCCATTCAAGTCTATTGAAATCCTTATCCATATCCAGCTTTATAAAAATAGTGGAAGTAGTTGCCTTGATGTTAACATCACTAATTTGTTCCTGATCCAAGCCAATGGTGTTGGAGTTGGTAGTCTAGAACCAACTACTTTGTACTTTATTCATTAATAAATGCCTTATCAAATCTTGATTGTTCTTCTGCGTGACAATGCATGTGATAATATCCTAAGGAAAGTTGTTGCATTAAAGGGTCATAGCAGATCCCTGCTATGATGAGAACCCAGAAGTTCCATAACACTGTTCTTGAATATATGTTCTATGGCCGGATGATGTTATTTGAGGGACACAAATAATACAGGTCATTAGGGGTGAGGACTCATAAAACTTTGAGGCACCTTCTCATGGTGTGCGCCCTTGGTAATATCCAGGAATATATTATGAGAATGAGACCCTCCATTAGGAAATCCACATTTCATAGTGTCATTGGATGTTCCTATCTACGGACGTGTGTATTGGTCCTTAAACTTTAAGATTATTATTAATGGGTATTACAACTCGCGCACTTAGATGTATTGACGAAAACTGTGACGAAACACTGTTCGCAGCGAGGTAGGATACGTTGGGTACGTCATGAGTAATACTGCATTAATAGATAATGTGAGAAAGGATTTGTCCCTTCTGTTCCATAACGGAAGTAGATATCTCAGTCCCTTTGATGGAATTGATATAGCCTAAATAAATCCATGTCCATGATAAGGTATGGGCGAGTTCAATTCCGGGAAGTCAAAGAAAGAATAATCGAGCACATGGGTTGATGGAACTAGCATGAAACCCGCTTGATTAGAGATATCTAGACAAAGGGATTATATTACACGGTAAGCGTTTGTAGGAGGTTACATGTCATTGCAGCGTTAACTTCTTTCTCTATGGGTGCCTTGGCGTGTTGCTAGATGTTAACCTTGGACTTTAGGCAGGCTCCGCCTAATGCCACTGAGGAACAATCCTAGAGGGTCACACACTAAGTGTGTCCATGTATCTCAGTTAAATATTAATTAAACAAGTTAAATAAATATTATTCCCAATTGAGGTTTAATAATTATTTAAGGATGTCTGATCGCATTTATTTCGACACTAGTTATTCGAGAGAATATATTGTGGGAAAAATAATATATTTATTAGTGAGTAATGTAGTTACATTTATTTGAGAAATAAATAACTATTACTCAAGGTCTAATAAACATGGTGGAGAAAAATGGAAAATAAAAGTACACGCCGTGTAGTTTTATGGAAAACAAGTACACGCCATGTATTAATTATTACACGCTGTGTAGTTTTCCAGTTGGGATTTTGAGGATATAATATTTTTTTATTAAATGATATTAATTATAATCAGTGTGGGAGCATGTCAAGGAATTAATAATTCGACATGAGGTTTCAATAAGAGTTAATGAAATAAATAAAACGCGTAACGCGTGTATTTATTGTCATAACTCTATTAAACTCAAACTCGATTATAAATATCCTCACAACCCCAACACTTTTCCTGAGCCATTTTTTTGTTGTGCACAACGGATTTGGAAATACTCTCAAGCTAAGAGAGAATTCCCTTTCCACCAAGAATGACCTCAAGTTATGAGAGCGAGATCCTCCACCAGATCAAGGCGGTCGAAGGCGGACATTGCAAGTGAAGGTTCTTCCGTGCTAGCACCCGGAGATCCCTTCGGCGACGTCCGGAGATACGTGGCACACGTTTGGATCATCGCTAGAGGAATCCTACACTTTGATTCTACAACATAACGACGGATCACAGGATCGTGACCGGAGACATCAACGAAGAAAGAATTCCACCAAGGTAATTCTTGTGAATTAATTAAATTAATTATAACCATCATATGATGATCCTATCTCTATGGTTCTGGGATTACCTCTTAAGTTTTTCATTCTTCGTTCTATTCCGAAGATTCGGCGTTTTAAATTGTGACGGATCTCGGATTGAACGTTGCTTAACGTTAAAATTAAAGTTAGGCAAACCCACCAATGCACTTCCGCTGCGCCCGGAACCTACAAGTGGTATTAGAGCGGTCATATCATTGATTATAATTATTTAGTTTTTCATTGATGTTTTACGCATTTAATAATTTAGTTGTTTCAATTCAAGTTTAATCGTTCTGAAAATATGAATCTCGAGATCTATTCCTCCTCCCTCATTTCTCGTTCACCTCACAGAAACGAATTTTTCTTTTAATTTTGATTAAAATAAAATAGAGGAACTCATATGGAGGAGCCAAATGTTTCTGGCCGTACAACACCAGAATACACGACGTGTATTCGGAAGTACACGCCATGTAGTCTGGGTTCAATGAATTGATTGATCCGCCAAATCAGGTTGTGTATTGATCCCATCTAAGTCATTTATGACACCATGTGTTGACCAGGAACAGGTGGCACACGGTTTCCAGATTACACGTTGTGTGATCCAACTGAACACGGCGTGTAGTCCCTTCGGGTTAGGGTTGGACCGTGTACCCCGTACACGGCTTGCCCGGCTGGAAACCGTGTAACGCGGAAACTACACGGCGTGTGTCCCACTGTAGATGCCGTGTACTTCGAAAATTTCCGAATTACATTAACACGCCATGTCCCCAGGCGTGTACTTCGGATGGACGGTGAAGAAAATTACTCATCGTGTAGTCAGAACTACACGTCGTGTACTCACCCAAATTACGCAGATTTATTAAAATTTATTATTATATTATACAAACCCTTGATACGTGTACCATAGTGCAGGCGTAAAGCTGAGGCACAACACGTGATAGGTGTTATATATATATATATGTTTAATTTAACATCTGTGTAACAAATGGGAATTCACCAGGTTGCCTCCAAGGTACAAGTTACGTACAAGGATAATTTTAAATGAATTTATTTGTTTAAAATTATGATGTATGAGAATCTCAAGGAAGTTCAGAAAAGAGTTTAAGATAAAAGGATTGATTAATTAAATATAATTAATTGATTCAAGCGTGATTTATCTTAAACAAGAATGATTAAAGAATTGAATGCTAATTTTATTTATGCGTAAATATCATTGCATGTATGGATGATCATGAGCTAGACCGAGACCTTTTTATGTGAATGATTTCTTCTAATTTATTTATTTAAATTAAATATGTTGTCCTGCGAGCCATCTCCTCATTAATATGTAGGGTATGCGCGCCCAAGGATTATTTTATATAAAACCCCCTTTTTACCCCTCACCTGTGTGTGAGATAAATGCATATGTAATGGATGGAGATCCCAAGCTAGTGGAGCCGGCTCAAGTCAGGATCCAAGGTGAAACCAATCCAAGGAGATACAAAGGTGGACATGTGGAAAGCTGTAAACATGAACTCAAAAGATTCAAGGTGTTTTCTCCCCTAGGTCTTGGGTTAGTTTATCAACCGCTAGATAAACTAACCAATAGAATATCTCATGATCATACCATTTATTTTATTTCTGTCAGTTGCATGGTTTATTTATTGTGGGTGTGTTGTCACGATCACACAATTAATGAATTAAACAAGCATGCAAGATGGAACTAAAATAAAAATCGGCTTATACGTAAATATTATCTTAGACATGGTTAATAACTTAAGTATATCCCACTTAATACTAACAAGCATGTAATCAAAGATAATAAAATGGCAATGTATGTATAACGATAAAATCCCTCAAAAGAAATATTAAGTCGGTATAGCCTTCCATAATCTTGGTTAGAATCGAACCATAGTTCAAAGTGCTTGACCAACCCTAGTTGGGGTGCTTTCAATTATCGGGGAATTCTAATTCAAGGTTTCGGGTTGACTTGACTTGGTTCGCATCAAGGGTTGACTTCCACATTAGGAATTGGTGTGACCAAGAGGCAAAGTTTGAGGAAATCCAAAATAAAAGGATTTTAGGATTGGGGAGTCCACTCAGCGGATCAAGGAGCTGCGAGTTAATGCAGTTGGAATTTGGAATGCCTACCTAAAACCCTTCAAGTTGATTGACCAACCCTAGTTGGGGTAATGTGAAGGGCAATATGGATCCTTGCCACTAGAATATTCAGGCAACAGAATATTCCGAAATCAATGGTGAGGGCTATTGGATTTTGATAAAACAGTGGGAGACTAATAAGTATTAATTTATTTATTTGTCTCTGTTTTGTAATAAAGTACTAAACCTTTGCTCATCTTAATTTTTAGAAACGACAAGAACATGACTTCAAACATTTCATTGCGAACCATACTCGAGAAAGAAAACCTTCTCATCAGCACCAATTTCCAAGAGTGGTAGAGGCGTTTACGCGTCATCCTTCGCCATGAAAAAAATTGTATGTGCTGGAAGAGCCTATTCTAGTTGCGCCTGGGAAAGAGTCCAGTGATGAGGAATTATCTCTCGATATGAAACACATCGATGATGCCACAGATGTCCAGTGTTTCATGCTATCGGCAATGTCCAATGAGCTCTTGAAGCAACATGAAAACATGGATGCGTATAGTATGATGTCTCACCTTAAGGATCTCTACCAAGAGAAGGAGAGATAGGAGAGGTATGAGATCTCCAATGCTTTGTTTACAATTAAGCTTGGAGAGTCTGCGCCAGCTGGGCCTCATGTAGTCAAGCTTATTGGCTACATTGAACGACTAGACATCTTAGGGATTAAATTCCTGGATGATTTGCGTACAGATCTCATCCTATCATCACTGCCCAAGACCTTGTCTAGCTTTATTGTCAACTATAATATGAGTGACAATGAGAAGAGTCTATTAGAGCTTCTGACCTTGATTCGACAGGTAGATAAGGACATGGGGCGTGACAAACCCACGGTCCTTATGGTGAACAAGAAAAGGAAGGACAAGGAAAAGGGGCCAAAGATTTATAAACGGTCTGAAGACCCCGAGCACCATCCCTCCAAGAAAGGGAAGATCTATAGGTAGGGCAAGGAATGGGAGGCAGTGTGTTTTGCATGTGGCAAGCAGGGCCACTGGAAGAGGAACTGCACCCAGAAGCGTGGGGACGCTAAAGGTGCGTTTGTTATCGAGTGAAATCTTTCTATTTCTACACATTGGGTATTAGATATAGCTTGTGGTGACACATCTGTATTCAAATGCAGGAACCAAGTAGATTTAGAAAGATCGCCAGAGGAGAGGTGGATCTTCGAGCTACCAATGGTGCAAGGCTGGCTGCGTTGGCTATTGGCGACTATCACCTCTCATTGCCAACTGTCATGATTTTGGTTTTACAAAACTGTTATTTTGTGCCTAGTGTTACCAAGAACATAATTTTTGTATCTTGTTTGAATATGGATGGATTTGTTTTCATGTTTGGAAATAAGGGTTGTCTCTTTTATAAGAACAACGTATGTTATGGTATGGAACATTTGAATAATGGTTTGTATGTATTAAATTACGAAAACCAAGTGTTGTAAATCGATAATGAAACAAACTAAAATGACTATACATCACCCAGTTGTGGCATCACCGCCTTGGTCATGTAAACGAGAAGCGCTTGACAAAGCTCTGTCAAGATGGCTATTTAGACTCTACTGAGCTAAAACCACTTGATAGATGTCACGCTTGTTTACAAGGTAAAATGACCAAGCTGCTTTTTGGTGGATAGGGTGAAAGGGACACAGAGCTTCTAGGATTGGTACACACGGATGTATGTGGACCATTTCCAGTAGAAGCTAGAGGTGGATATTCTTCATTACTTTTACTGATGATTTGAGTAGATACGGATTTGTCTATTTAATGAGGTATAAGTCATAAGCCTTAGAGAAATTTAAGGAATTCAAGAATGAAGTAGAGAATTAGCTTGGTAAGAAGATAAAGAAGCTTCGATCAGATCGAGGTGGAGAATATCTGAACCAAGAGTTCAATGATCTTCTACGGGAGTCTGGGATTCTATCTCAGCTCACTCCTCCTTATACACCACAGTGGAATGGTGTTAGTGAAAGGAGGAACCGCACCTTGTTGGATATGGTGAGGTCGATGATGAGTCATGCGGATCTTCCATTATCCTTTTGGGGATATGCATTACAAACTGCAGCATACACATTAAACCGAGTACCAACTAAGGCGGAAAATGGAATTCCCTCCGAGCTATGGAATGGAAAGAAACTCATTTTGTCACACACACGTGTATGGGGATGAAAGACGTTTGTTAAGGCCTTCTCAAGAAACAAACTAGCACCCCGGGGCACAAAATGTATCTTTATAGGATATCCCAAGGAAACAAAAGGATATTACCTATATAACCCTCAAGACAAGAAAGTGACTGTCGCCAGACAAGCCGTCTTTCTTAAGAGGGAGCACATACTAAAGAAGGATAGTGGGAGTAAGATTGACTTAGATGAAGTTGATGCTCAAGATACAAAAGAGTTGGTACAGGAACAAGTTCCACAGGTCCCCGTGGAAGAGGTTCCAGAAACACAAGTACTGCGTAAGAGATCAAGAGAGGTAAGGGAACCAGAGAGATTTGGTTTCCTAGTCACCGAGGATGGTGAATCATTATTGTTGGACAATGATGAACCTCTCTCCTACAAGGAAGCAGTAGAAAGCTCAGAAGCTACAAGATGGATAGAAGCTATGAATTCTGAGATACATTCCATGTATCAGAACCAAGTCTGGGTTCTGGTCGATGAGCCAGTTGATGTAAAGCCTGTTGGATGCAAATGGGTATTCAAGAGAAAGCTAGACATGGAAGGTCAAGTTAGCACCTATAAAGCAAGGATAGTGGATAAAGGGTTCAAACAGTGTCAAGGAATTGACTATGATTAAACCTTCTCTCCAGTTGCCATGTTTAAATCCAAAAGAATCATACTTGTCATAGCAGGTTACCATGACTACAATATTTGGTATATGGATGTCAAAACAGTGTTCCTTAATGGGAACCTTCAGGAAGATGTCTATATGACACAACCAGAAGGGTTTGTGACACAAGGTGAAGCCAAACGGGTTTTCAAGTTGCAGAAATCCATTTATGGATTAAATCAAGCATCCAGGTCATGGAACATTCAATTTGATGAAGCCATAAAAGAATTTGGGTTCATTAAGAATGAATGTGAGCCATGTGTTTATAAGAGGTTTAATGGGAATGTGATCATTATCCTAGTAGTATATGTTGACGACATATTTCTTATTGGAAACGATGTACCAGTCTTACAGTTAGTTAAGGACTGGTTGAACAAGTGTTTCTCCATGAATGAATTGGGTGAAGCAGCCTACATTCTAGGGATCAAGATCATTCGTGATAGATCCAAGAGGCTGCTTGGACTAAGTCAGAGTACATACATTGAACAGATACTAAAGAGATTTCGTATGGAACAATCCAAGAGGGGATTGGTTCCAGTGTCACATAGCCTACATCTTTCTAAGAAAATGTGTCCTCAGACACAACAAGAGAAAGATAGAATGAGTAAGATCTCATACGCTTCGGCTATAGGATCCATCATGTCTGTCATGTTATGTACCAGGCTTGATGTTGTCTATGCACTGAGCATGGTAGGCAGATATCAAGCAGATCCAGGAGAACAGCATTGGACTACTGTTAAGACTATCCTTAAGTATCTGAGAAGAACTAAGGATATGTTACTAGTGTATGGAGGAGACGAGGAGCTTGTCATCAGAGGGTATGTTGATGCTGGTTTTTAGACAGATCAGAATGATCTGAAGTCGCAATTTGGATATGTTTTTTGTCTCAATGGAGGAGCTGTGAGCTGGAAGAGTTCAAAGCAGCTAGTTGTCGCCGATTCTACAGCGGAGTCAAAATATATAGCGGCTTCTGATGCAGCCAAGGAAGCTGTCTGGATTCAGAACTTTGTCCAGGATCTTGATGTGGTTCCTAGCAGTAAAGATCCCATTACACTGTATTGTAATAATACTGCAACGGTGGCTCTTGCAAAAGAACCAAGGTCACATCAACGGACAAAGAACATACTCCGGAAGTATCACCTTTTGAGGGATTTCTATCAAAGGGGTGAAGTTGCAGTGAGCAGAGTGTCCATGGAATAGAACGTGGCAGACCCCATGACTAAAGGACTATCTCAGCAGAAGCATGAATATCATGTGAGAGCTAGTGGGTTAAAGGTTGTTAGCAGTTTTCTCTAGACTGTCTGTTGGAGTTGGTGGTCTAGAACCAAATACTTTGTACTTTATTCATTAATAAAAGCCTTATCACATCTTGATTGTTCTTCTGTGTGACAATGCATGTGATAATGTCCTAAGGACAGTTGTTGCATTAAAGGGTCATAGCGGATCCATGCTATGATGAGAACCCAGAAGTGTCATAACACTATTCTTGAATATATATTCTATGACCAGATGATATTATTTGAGGGACACAAATAATACAGGTCATTAGGGGTGAGGACTCATAAAACTTTGAGGCACCTTCTCATGGTGTGCACCCTTGGTAATATCCAGGAGTATATTATGAGAACGAGACCCGCCAGTAGGAAATCCACATTTCATAGTGTCATTGGATGTTCCTATCTGCGGATATGTGTATTGGTCCTTAGACTTTAATATTATTATTAATGGGTATTACAACTCACGCACTTAGATGTATTGATGAAAATTGTGATGACACACTGTTCGCAGCGAGGTAGGATACATTGGGTGCGTCACGAGTAATACTGCATTAATAGATAATGCGAGAAAGTATTTGTCCCTTCTGTTCCATAACAGAAGTAGATATCTCAGGCCCTTTGATGGAATTGATATAGCCTAAATAAATCCATGTTCATGATAAGGTATGGGAGAGTTCAATTCTGGGATGTCAAAGAAAGAATAATTGAGCACATGGGTTGATGGCACTAGCATGCAACCCGCTTGATTAGAGATATCGAGACAAAGGGATTATATTACACGGTAAGCGTCCGTAGGAGGTTACACGTCATTACAGCGTTAAATTATTTTTCTATGGGTTCCTTGGCGTGTTGCTAGATGCTAACCTTGGACTTTAGGCAGGCTCTGCTTAATGCCACTGAGAAATAGTCCTAGAGGGTCACACACTAAGTGTGTCCAAGTAACTTAGTTAAATATTAATTTAACAAGTTAAATAAATATTATTCCCGACTGTGGTTTAATAATTATTTAAGGATGTATGATTGCATTTATTTCGACACTAGTTATTTGAGAGAATATATTGTGGGCGAAATAATATATTTATTAGTGAGTAATTCAGTTACATTTATTTAAGAAATAAATCCATTACTCAAGGTCTAATAAATATGGTGGAGAAAAATGGAAAATAAAAGTACACGTTGTGTATATTAAATATACACGCCGTGTAGTTTTCCAGTCGGGATTTTGAGGATATAATATTGTTTTATTAAATGATATTAATTATAATCAGCATGGGCGCATGTCAAGGAATTAATAATTTGACATGGGGTTTCAATAAGAGTTGATGAAATAAATAAAACGTGTAACGAATTTATTTATTGTCATAACTCTATTAACATCAAAACCGATTATAAATATCCTCACATCCCCAACACTTTTCCTGAGCCATTTTTTTGTTGTACACAACGGATTTGGAAATACTCTCAAGCCAAGAGAGAATTCTCTTTCCACCAAGAACGCCCTCAAGTTACGAGAGCGAGATCCTCCACCGGATCAAGGCAGTCGAAGGTGAACATCGCAAGCAAAGGTTCTTCCGTGCTAGAACCCGGAGATCCCTTCAGTGACGTCCGAAGATACGTGGCACAAGTGTGGATCACCACTAAAGGAATCCTACACTTGGATTCTACAACGCAACGAAGGATCATAGGATTGTGACCGGAGACATCAACGAATAAAGAATTCCACCAAGGTAATTCTTGTGAATTAATTAAATTAATTATAACCAACATATGATGATCATATCTCTATGGTTCTGGGATTCCCTCTTAAGATTTTCTTTCTTCGTTCTATTCCGAAGATTTGGCATTTTAAATCGTGACGGATCTCGGATTGAACGTTGCTTAACATTAAAATTAAAGTTGGGAAAACCCACCAACGCGCTTCCGCTGCACCCGGAACCTACAAATGGCACCCTGGATTGATCTACCCTTAATGAAACCATGTTGTTCCTCCAACACCCGACTAGTTAAATACACTGATAACCATTGATTGATGATACTAACTGGTACCTTATAAGGGAAGTTGTACAGGATTATTGATCGATAATGATTTAGTGAAGACAGATCTTTTACTTTTGGTATGCATACCATGGAAGTTGAAAAAGCCTCGTGAGGGAGAGGAACACCTCGAAGCACTACCCCCACAACTTCTCTCATAAATAGAGTCCAAGAAGCTATAAGGACCCTAGAAAGCCATCTGGCCCTGGAGAGATTTTAGCGTTAATAGTTTTCACTACCTCATAGATTTCTTGTTCATTCGGAATGGCTTCAAACCTCGAGTTATCGCAGGCATACACCATGCAAGGGATATCATCTAAGATCTTGCCACCATCCCCTGGATGTGCATCATGCATGCGATGGTTTGGGCCCGATAGAAGAGACTTTAAGTGTTCTTCAGCAATTCCTCCAACTACATCATGATTCTATGAGTTAGATCTATCCTCAAGAAGGATGTTAGGCTTAGTAAAACACTCTTTCTCTTTAATACATGCTTGGAAGTATGCCATATTTTTGTCTCCCAGTTTAAACCATTTTATTCTAGATAGCTCACGAGCATGTCACTCTTGTTCTAGGATCATTTCAATAGGGAATTCTTCTTGTGTGCAAGGTCATTGAAGATTTCCTCATCCCAACCATTTTCTAACATCTGCTCCATCCTCTTGATCTTCGCATTACAAGCATCAAAGGAATGGAAGCGAGAGGCTAGAGATATGATCCACAGATGAAGGTCTCATCTGAGTCCTCTGAGCTTGTTATGAAGACCATACCATAGCGTGCCATGCACTGTCTTGACCCATGATTCCCTCACCATTTGGTCATAGACTGAGGTTTTCTTCCACTGGTGATAGAAATGAAAGCGTTTTCCTAGATCAAAACTGGTAGAGAGATCGACTATAATGAGAAAATGATCAGACAAAATGTGTGACAAATGAGTTATCTTAGTGCTCGGATACAAGGCAATGCCATTGATATGAGCTAAACACCGATCAAGAAGAATCCACGTTCAGTTGTTCCCCATTCGACCATTACACCATGTGAAGCAGTTTCCATAATATCCCATGTCCGAGAGACCAGCACGAGACATGAGCGATGCAAAGTTCTGGGTATCCTTCCTAAAGTTCCTCCACCCTTTCTTCTCCAATCTGTCCAAAATAACATTAAAACCTCCCCACCTCATGAGCCATGGTAGGTTTCCCTGGGTTGAATCTTTCTAAATCCCACCACATAGACTCCATTTCATGAGAATCAAATTTTTCATATATAGAGATGACAAATAAATAGTGAAAACCAATAGATGTCCTCATAGTAATGAATTGATCTGAGGTAGCCACTAGCTCCATAGTGGAATTTTAGTTCTATAAAATCCAAATGTGCTGGCTGTGAGGATCTGCATGCATGCAGGTTCTCATTTTCATTTGTTGAGAAATGGCCTCTATTTTATAAGGGTGTGCTCTAGGACAGCCACTACTGCTAGATTATTACTGGAAACCTTACTGGAGGTAAAATCAGTTTTGACCCAGACTCTCAGGATGTGGGAATTCCAGAGGAGAAGGGAGCTCATTTGAAGAGATTGCGCCGGGATCTGGCCACAGGAATGGCACTGCCCTTGTATAGAGAGGAAGGCCATAGAGAAACACTTTTAGATCGAGAATGAGTGCACATACCACTGCTATGAGAAGCCGTTGTGACTTTCGCCTGAGAAGAGAAGTCCCGAGCTTGTTGGGAAACTTGTGAGGGTAGCTCCTAAGATGGGAGTCATTCTATGCATGGAATAATGCACTATTGGGGGTCCATTGCAAAGCCTCTGGGACCTCATTCTCCTGCTCGAGAGAAATGCATGAAAAATCCAAAAGGGGGATTCATTGGCATTTGATAAGACATTGAAATGATTAAAGGAGTTGATAGATGTTCTACTATATGAGGCTATATCCCTTGGTCAAGGAACCTGCAGAGGGGATAAGATCAAGTCAACAGCCTTACCTCAATCTTGATAGCCTCCTCAATTCACCGGGAAGAGCTGAGACCTGACTACTATATAAACAGGAGACTTATGAGACCCGAAAGGAACCAATGCTATATAGTGATTAATATTGATTCCAGAACTATTGACAAAGCCGAGATACCTCAGAGAGGTTTCAGGTCGAGGAAGAAGAGCCAGAGGATGGAACGCGGCTCCTAACCCACCTTCCATCAAAACTCTTTGGTTAGAGGCAGGAAAACACTAATTAACCGGTCTCAAGGTAGGCACTTGATCCAAAGAGACTGGCTGATGAGGAGCGTTCTCCCTCTGAAGAGATCCAACAACCGAATGATAGACCCTCCTACATTCCAACGACGTGTGCCCCTGTATGTGACAAGACACACATAAAAGCAGTGGAGAATATTGTTGGGGCGCCTCCTCAACTGGCCCCGATAAATATTTTTTTTATATCCGATATCTTTAAAAAAGATATTTTATATCTTTGACAAGATATATCTGATATCTTTGAGAAGATATATTTTATATATTTGATGAGATATATTCAATATCTTTAATCATATATGAGATATATTTTAGAGATACATGAGATATCATCTTCTATTTATATGAGATGTGCGGCTCTTCTCTCGGCAGTGGTTGGAGGCAGTGCAGTTGCATTTTCAAGGAGCGGTTTTCAGATCTTCAACTGGTGGAACTACTCTGATTTGATCGGCTTTCATCTGTGGTGGTTTTTGATCCGATCCCAGTATTTTTCATCTGCACTTTTGTTCGGACATCAATATTCTGCTTTAACGGTCAGATCTATTTGGATTTCTTTAGCAGACTGTTTTCTTCATTTCAGGCTTCATTCATACTGCATCTATACTCCGACTTTGATCCACTATTTTTAAGTATTACTTTTAAGATCCATGTCATTTTTGGGGAGTCTCTACCATGTACTTATCTATTTTTAGTGGATCCCTCTTTCTAGACTAGGTCCCATGGTTTTTCCCTTTTGGGTTTTCCACGTAAAAATTTCTGGTTTCAATTTTATTTTCTATACCTATTTTTGTCGCTACGCATCCGCTGTTTGAGGGAAAGATTTCTCTACTGCGCGTTCGTATTTTTTTTGTTTGCGTGTTCATCGCTTTCCATATTTCCCAACATCTGGTATCAGAGGGTTTGGTTTTTTATTTCATATTCATTATGGAAGCCAATTATAGCCGGATGATTTTATTGAATGGTACTAATTATCATATGTGGCGACTTAAAATGAAGGATCTGCTTTTTGTCAAGCGAATGAATCTTCCAGTGTTTAGTACCCAGAAGCCAGAAAGGATGTCCGATGAAGAATGGGCGTTCGAGCATGAGATGGTTTGTGGCTTCATTCGTCAATAGGTCGAAGACAACGTGATGAATCACATTGTCAACATCTCTCATGCCGGAACATTGTGGGAGAATCTCGAGACTACCTATGCTTCTAAGACTAGAAATAATAAATTGTTTCTTCTCAAAAAAATGATGAATTTGAGGTACAGAGAAGGTACGTCTATTTTTGATTATTTAATTGAATATCAGTGATGTTTTGATCAGTTGTCTGGCATGGGTATTAATTTTGAAGATGAGGTTTTATCACTTTTATTGCTTAACATGTTACCTAATTCTTGAGAGAATTTACGTGTTACTCTAACCGGTTCTGATCCTAATGGTGCTGTGACATTCAGTTTTGTTAAGTCTGCTATTTTGAATGAAGAAGTCAGGAGACGTACTCAAGAGAAATCTTCAGAGCTTTTAGTCACAGAGAATAGGGGGAGAAGCTAGGAAAAGAATCAGGGACAGAGCAGTCGAGGAAAGAGTAAAAGCAGAAGCAAATCCAGATCAAAGTAGAGAGATTTTGAATGTCATCATTGTGGTAAGAAGGGGCATGTTAAGAAGTTTTGTTATCAGCTGAAAAGTGAAAATAGAATGAAGGAAAATCAGCCAAAGAAGAATGTCGATGGAGATGATCATGTCGCTGCCGCTACAGGGGGTGATCTTGTTATTGTTTATGACTCCATTAATATTGCTTTTGATCATTCTTGCGGGGTTGTTGACAGTGGTGCTTGTTTTCACGTGACATCAAAGAATGATTTCTTTACATCTTACAACCTAGGTAATTTTGGGATTTTGAATATGGGTAATGATGGTCATGTTGATGTCGTAGGTATCGGGACTGTTTGTTTAGAGACCAGTACTGGAAGTAAGCTAATTTTGAAGAATGTTCGACATGCACCAGAGGTTCACTTGAATCTTATTTCTACCAGTGTTCTTGATGATGAAGGGTTTATCAGCACATTTGGTGATTGCCAATGGAAGCTTTCTAAGGGCTCTTTGATTGTGGCTCGAGAGAAGAAGCAGTCAGGTTTGTACTGGACTAGAGCATCTATTTCATGTGATACTGCTTGCGTTGTTGAGTGCAGTGGTTCGTCCAAGTTATGGCATAAGAGGCTCAGTCACATCAGTGAGAAAGGGCTTAGTTGTTTGGCCAAGCAAAATCTTATTCCAGATTTGAAGAGTGTCAAATTGGACACATGTGGCCATTGCATGGCTGGGATACAGAGTGAGTTTCAGCAGTCATCCTCCACACAGGAAGTCACAGGTACTTGAATTAGTACATTCAGACGTTTGTGGTCCTTTGAAACCTAAGACCTTTAGTGTCGGTCTTTATTTTGTGACATTTATTGATGACTACTCACGGAAGCTTTGGGTTTATGTTTTGAATGCCAAAAGTCAGGTGCTTAGTGTTTTTAAGCAATTTCATGTTTCTGCTGAGAGGGAATCAGGCAAAAAATTGAAATGTATTCGCACTGACAATGTGGGAGAGTATTGTGGTCCATTTGATCAGTATTGCAGGCAGGAAGGTATTCGGCATCAGAAGACACCTCTTAAGACACCTCTGCTAAATGGTGTAGCTGAGCGGATGAACAGGACTTTGTTGGAAAGAGTTCGTTGTTTACTTTCGGAAGCAAAGTTGCATGGATATTTTTGGGGTGAGGCTTTACTTACTGCTGCTTATATTATCAATTTATCACCTTCAGTTGCTTTGCAGACAGACACTCCCGATAAGTTTTGGTATGGAAAAAGGATCAGGTACGATCATTTGAAAGTTTTTGGTTGCAAGGCTTTTGTTCATGTGCCTAGAGATGAGAGATCCAAGTTGGATGATAAGTCACGGGAGTGTATTTTTATTGGCTATAGACACGATGAGTTTGGGTACAAGTTTTATGATCCTGCTTTGAAGAAACTTGTCAGAAGCCGAGATGCAGTGTTTAAAAAGGACCAGACTATTGTAGATATTGATAAGGGAGAAAAGTCCACTTCTCCAACTTCTGATGGATTTATTAGTCTTGAGCCAGGTTCTGATTCACATTTACCTCATAATGTTGATTCTGATGATCACATTGATGTGCAGAATTATGCTCAGGGTGAACAGGTTGGAGTTGATATTCCCGACGCACCTTTTGTTTCTGATGATCTGGTTCCTGGGGTTATCAATGAACTCGCAGTTCCACTCCGGAGGTCATCTCGGCATCGTACCATTTCTACTCGGTATTCACCTGATGAGTATGTGCTCCTCACTAAAGGGGGAGAACCAGAATCTTTTGATGAGGCGATGGAAAGTGAACAGAAGGACAGATGGGTTGCGGTAATGGATGACGAGATGACATCATTGAACGACAACCACACTTTTGAGCTGGTGAAGTTACCGACAGGTAAGAGAGCTTTGCAAAATCGGTGGATTTATCGGATTAAGAATGAAGAATTCAGTTATGTTCCCCGATACAAGGCAAGGTTAGTTGTTAAAGGCTTCTGTCAGAAGAAAGGTATTGATTTTGATGAGATTTTCTCACATGTTGTCAAAATGTCTTCTATTCGGGTTTTTCTTGGTTTGGCTGCTAGTTTGGATCTACAGATTGAACAGATGGATGTGAAGACAGCTTTCCTCCATGGAGATTTAGAGGAGGAGATTTATATGGAGCAACCAGAGGGTTTTGTTGAAACAGGTAAGGAGAATCATGTCTGCAGATTGAAGAAGAGTTTATATGGTTTGAAGCAAGCTCCGAGACAGTGGTATAAAAAGTTTGAATCTGTCATTTCTCATCAAGCTTTTAGGAAGACATCTTCTGATCATTGTGTGTTTTTTCAGAGATTTACTGATGATGATTTTATTATACTGTTGCTTTATGTTGATGATATGCTCATTGTTGGTCATGATGTTTCTAGAATTGACAGATTAAAGAAGGATCTTTTCCAGTCTTTTGCGATGAAAGACTTGGGGTCATCACGATAGATTCTTGGCATGACGATCTCCCGTGACAGGAAGGCCAAGAAATTGTGGTTATCTCAGGAGAGATACATTGAGAAGGTTCTTCAGAGATTTTCTATGGATAAAGCTAAAGTGGTTAGTACTCCTCTTGCTTTACATTTTAAGCTCAGCACCAGTCAGTCACCTTCTATTGATGAAGAGAGAGAGGAGATGCAACACATACCTTATTCATCTGCTGTTGGCTGTTTGATGTATGTCATGGTATGTACTAGACCTGATATAGCTCATGCAGTTGGTGTAGTCAGTCGTTTTCTGTCAAATCCAAGCAGAGAGCATTGGAGGACAGTGGAGTACATTTTTCATTATCTTCGTGGTACTTCTGATCTGAGATTGTGTTTTGGCAAAGGGGAACCTATGCTTTGTGGCTTTACAGATTCAGATATGACAGGAGATATCGATTCGAGGAAGTCTACTTTAGGCTATTTGATTACTTTTGCTTTGGGACTTGTATCTTGATAGTCTAGGTTGCAGAGATGTGTTGCTTTATCTACCACAGAGTCAGAGTTTATTGCAGCTACAGAGGCATGCAAAGAATTGTTGTGGAAGGAAACTTTTATTCGAGAGCTCAATTTCAATCAAGACGGATATGTTTTATTTTGTGATAGTCAGAGTGCTTTTTGTTTGGGAAAGAATTCCACTTTTCATGACAGGTCGAAACATATCGATGTTCGCTATTATTGGATCCGTAATGTTCTTGATTCGAGACAGTTAGAACTTGAGAAGATCCATACTGATGACAATGGGTCAGACATGTTGACCAAGAGTTTACCCAGAGGAAAATTTGGGACTTGCCGACTGATTGCAGGGTTGATGATGATCCCCAGTTGAGTCGGAGGGGGAGTTTGTTGGGGCGCCTCTTCATGTGGCCCCGATAAATATTTTTTTTATATCCGATATCTTTAAAAAAGATATTTTATATCTTTGACAAGATATATCTGATATCTTTGAGAAGATATATTTTATATCTTTGATGAGATATATTTAATATCTTTAATCAGATATGAGATATCTTTTAGGAGATATATGAGATATCATCTTTTATTTATATGAGATGTGCGGCTCTTCTCTCGGCAATGGTTGGAGGCAGTGCAGTTGCGTTTTTAAGGAGCGGTTTTCAGATCTGCAACTGGTGGAACTACTCTGATTTGATCGGCTTTCATCTACGGTGGTTTTTGATCCGATCCCGGTGTTTTTCATCTGCACTTTTGTTCGGACATCAATCTTCTGCTTTCACGGTCAGATCTATTTGGGTTTCTTTAGCAGGCTGTTTTCTTCATTTCGGGCTTCATTCAGACTGCATCTATACTCCGACTTTCATCCACTATTTTTAAGTATTACTTTTGAGATCCCTGTCATTTTTGGGGAGTCTCTACCGTGTACTTATCTATTTTTAGTGGATCCCTCTTTCTGGACTAAGTCCCGTGGTTTTTTTCCTTTTGGGTTTTCCACGTAAAAATTTCTGGTTTCAATTTTATTTCCTGCACCTATTTTTGTCGCTATGCATTCGTTGTTTGAGGGAAAGATTTCTCCACTGCGCGTTCGTGTTTTTTGTTGTTTGCGCGTTCATCACTTGTCATCTTTCTCAACAAAGATAAGACGATATCCTGCAGCCAATCGAACGCACCCTCCACGCGAAGATTCAAAAAATATGGAAGCGGGTGAACCAATTCTATCTCCACACAAATCGGAGCAAGTGGTGATTCATGTAAATCAAGAGATCTCTCGTCCGCACAAAGGAAAACACCCAGAGAGTCACCAATTCCACTCAGAAATGTCAGGTTGTGAAAGGGGAGAGGTATGCTCGGAAGATTGATCCAAACTGCCAAGGTGGAGGCGTCCCGTCCGTAGTGAACATCCATCAACCACCGAAATAGGTGAAAATGCCAGAGACCTACTAATCTGGATCTCTGGGGCCAGGATTTAATGAAATCTCCGTGGGAAGCGAGCGAGATGAAAGAAGATTTTCGGTTTAGAACTGAGACAACCGCAGGATCTGCTAGATCCTACGAGCGAACATAGCTTTGAAAATGGGTGAGAGGAAGGCATTTCAGCTCCGAATCTCACCACCAGGGTCCAAGCCAGTCGATCCGAGGCTTCCTTGAAGGAGTATAAAGAAAGACTGAGCACCGAATTCCCCTCTTCCAAAGAAGGATGAAGCGGGTCCACACACAGGCACAAATCCTGGAGAGGGGAGGCCTCGAAGAACTCGGGGGGCGCAAGAGATCTCTTTGGTGGAGGGAACCACGAGCTGTGATGGATCTGGCGGATCTCAAAGCTCAGATGGACAAAGCTCAGGGAGGTGGCCCTCGAAGAGGAGGAACCTGGGCCAGGGTCCGCCTATCGCGGCAGTGTCGATGTAGAAGCGCTAGCCGAGATGGAGTTAACAGTCGGAAGACTTTGAAATGGCTGCACATTCGGTGCGTTATGAGAAGCTACAGAACAAGACATTTACTTTATGTCAAATCGTACCCAAATCACATGAAACCATACCACCCGAGAAACTCTTGCACGGTTACCGCGAGATAAACTGTGTTTTAATAGTGTGCTCTGGTCTGTCTCCTCAAAACTCTCTGTTTTGACTACCGACACCTGAGAACTCCAAGAACATACTCAAAGATAAATAAAACTCAAAATTAGTAATACCATTAACTCAAAGAGTGTCAAATAATGGGTAGTCATCCAACCATTCTTGCAACCATGATATTGGGAAAACACCTCCAAAATATATAGGGAAAACACCTCCAAAATATATGGTTGTGAGCACATGGTGCTTAACATGGGTGGAATGCAAATAGAAAACCAAAAAGTATACACATGGTAGATATATATATATATATATATATATATATATATATATATATATATAGGAGTCACATGGAAGTACAACTTATGGGTTCACAAAAAAGCACTAGCCAACTCACAATATCACCACCCAATTTGAAAACACTGCCACTTTCACTACCACCACTAAATTCACAACACTACACAATAGGCTACAAGCCACATTTCACCTTCTTTCTCAACTTAAGCCATTTTCCAGATTTCACATTAATAACCAATTCCATTATCAAGCCCATTCATTTCATTATTCATACCATTTAATTGCATTTTGAACATAAAC
The DNA here is from genome assembly GCA_963277665.1 of Viscum album. Classification (NCBI taxonomy): domain Eukaryota; kingdom Viridiplantae; phylum Streptophyta; class Magnoliopsida; order Santalales; family Viscaceae; genus Viscum; species Viscum album. Next base: position 1,151,870,685 of record OY728162.1, read on the forward strand.
CATATTTAAGCACTTTTCCCATTATAAATTCATTCATCATCCATTTCCATCACATTAACCAAATCATCCCATGCTATTTCAATTTCAACAGAACCATTTTATTCCAAAATTGCCCATGAAACTAGAACAACACAAAACCACACAAAAATAGCCCATTATCCACATCATTCCAACTAACCCCATCAACACCATTTCATACTCACATCCACTTCTTCATCACCATAGCAACGTCATAACTATTTCCTATCTCATTCACCATATAAAACAACCACAACTCATCACATAATTTCCCCACATTACAGCTGCACATCACCACCCCACAACATGGCCACACTAAAACACATTACCCCCATAGACCACAACCACACATTTCACAGCCATATAAAACAAATCACTCATCATATTTCAGATTTAACATTGGGGCTCCATCAATTCCACTTCTTTATTTTAAGGCATTCTCACACAAGACATAGTTTCCATGTGCAACTAATTATTTAGTCGAATATGTGTGATTAACCATTTATTAATGATGGTATAATAATAATCACATGTAAAGGGATCCATAACACTTATGAATTCATCACAAACATAGGCACCCAATAGCCATGATTTCCAATGGTATAACAAGCATGCATATTTTCAATATCAATACATCAAAAGGATGTCAAAACACGAGAATCATTCTCCCCCACTAAATTTCAAAACAACAATTTTATTATCTTTATTGGGCTAGTGAAAAACCATATTCCCAAAGATAAACAAGATTATAACCCCTCCCACATCATACAACTATATGAGAAATGAAGGAACCTTACCTCAAATAGAGATTTCAGATCCATTGTGCAAAGTTTGAACAAGAGGATGACCCCCACCAAGCATCAAAATGAAAGAGAACACCTCAACAACCCTAAACACAACACCTCACAACATCCTATATTCAAAAAATCACCAAAACCAGGGGTTTTATCTTTAGAGAAACCTTTACAAACAAGAAAACAAGGGAAAATGGAATAAGGAATGGAAGAACTCACCTAAACCACCACTGATCGATCCCCCAAAAATGGATTTTAAATCTAGTGACAGGGGGTAAAAAGAAACTTTAGGATGCACTTGGATTACCCAAGAAATTGGAGAAAATTTGGAAAAGTGGTTGGGTCTGAGGAGATTTAATAATTTACACCCAACTTGAAAAACACAGGACCATGGCACAACCACCCAGACCATTCCATAGCCTGTTTGAAAACAAAAAGGACTATGGAAAAAGAACCCTCACCACACAAAAAACCCTTCTGGATAACTCATCTCTAAGATCTACAACTATCTCTACAACACATATATGAAACAATGGGGAGGAGACTACAACATAGCCAAACCCACTACGTTGCAGATCATCAAAAATTGAAGAGGGGGCTACGCCACAACCCATATCCATGGCCCAATGATGTTGATTTTTGTAGAACCGTTGAAATATCTACCCCAGGACACTACACCATAGCTGGGGTCTCCACACCACAACCAATATCTACCGAGAAGGGCTAAGTCGTAGCCAAGGCTCTCTGACACAACTACCACCAAAACTTTAGTAGACTCAAAACTCCTCCAGTGTTCCCCCTACGCCATAGTTGAATGTCCTATTCCATAGAAACCAACTTTGAAACCTCATTTATCCTTCTCAGTTCGACTCTCCTACTAGCTCATCCCTCTTCAAATCATTGGGACTCTCCTGAACACCTCTACCACTAGATTCTCATAATGTAATTGGACAGAAGGTTGATACTATTGCATTAGATACCTCTCAAACTATTCCCACCCTGAGAATCAAAACCAACCTCAAAAGAAAAGAGAAAGGTGGTCCAAACACCCATCCCATCAGATACATCTCAAGGATCTCATTACAACTGAACATATCCACTATCCAAACCCACCAACCAGAAGAAAACATCCACCAGACATCCCATATAACCACACATTACACCACTTTACCATCCACAAGCAACCACCCTTTTCACAAAGTCAACTGCATGACCATCTCAACAACTACACAAAAGATCCCCAAACATAAAAATCAAGGAATTGCTTCTTCTATTTTAAAATATTATATGCTTTGGGTAGCACTGACTCTCTTTAATAGTTTTAATCTTGTCAAAATATAATGCATCTTGATTATGAATCATGTTTTACCCTCTTCATATGCTTGAGTATTTAATCAAACATCACATTATTAAGGAAAAATTACATCTCATAAAGCATAATGATCAAAAATTTATATCATCAATAAAAAATCAATGAAGAATAATAAAAGCTCAAAAAACTCTAGGAACTGGGCACACATATTCATCTCTCATTCCCAAGTACTCTTCTATAGGACACCATGCCTCCATAGCACATGAAAAAAATGGAATGGTCCATCCTCACAGTACCTTCTCTCGATGATCCCAAATATCCATTGGATGCTCCATGAACGTCACATCATCCTGGACATCCAAATCTCCCTATAGTCAATGGCATGGGATTCATTATGATGATACTGAAGGAGCTAATATACACGAAAGATATTGTAAATCTAGTCCAATCATAGTGGATGTGCCAATCGATAATCCACATTATCAATACACCCCAACACCTCAAAAGGCTCAATAAATTAGGGTAATAGCATACTCCCCTTCTAAGCCTCCACTACCCACATCAGGGAGAAACTATCAAGAATACATGGTCTCCTGCCCCAAAATCCAAAGGCTTCCTTCTATGATCAACATAATAATTATACTAGTCCTAGTATTCCTTCATCCTATCATGAACAACTTAGACATTCAATGTCATGCTCTGCACTACATTAGGAATGAGAAATGAAGATTCCCCATCCTCAACATATTATAATGAAGACCAACTTATCCGCCCATAAAAATCCTTAATGGGTCTATACTGATAAATGAGTGAGAGCTTTTATTATAAGAAAATTAAACCAAAGGAATTTTTTTTTTCCAAGATTCACCGAAGTCCTAGATACACAACCCAAAAATATATTCTATCACATGGATTATATGCTCCATTTTCCCATCCATGTGGGGGTGGAAAATAGTGCTAAGGAAAAAATGAGTGCCAAAAGCATGTTGAAATCCCCTCCAAACTCATGAGGAATTTTTTTAATCTTGATCAAATATAACAAGCCTAGAAAATACAAGATAATACACCACCTTATCTACATACTTACTTTGCAAAATATCCATGATGCTTGAATCCCTAATCATTAGGAAGTGAACTGATTTCATTAACCGATCTACGATTACTCAGGTAGAATCACAACAACCTCCCTAATCTCAGGATAACCCCATGAATAAATCCATTTATGATTCATTGAATTACCACTCAGGAATATCTAAGGGCCTCAAAAAAATGACTAGGGACATGTGAACTACCTTTACTTAATGAAAAACTATGCACCGAGCCACAAACTCTACCCCTACCTATTTCATACCATTCTATAAAAAATGTGTCCTCAATCCATGTTACATCTTGGGAACGCCTACTAAAAAAAGTGAGATATAAAACTCATTAAGGAATCCCTTGTGCATCGCTACTGGAACAAACATCCTCTCCTAAAACAACATCCAGTTCTGAACATCCTCCAACAATCCCTTCAGAGATTCAGCATGGCTAAAATGATTGTGCATCACCTCTACCCATGAGTCTCTCCACTAAGAATGCTCCACCTTCTACAACAGAGAATACTTCACTATCATCTAAAATAAAGAACCTCCACCATCAACTGATCTTGAATCAATCCCATAACTCCTATATCTCCATCCAAGAATATATGAACTCTTGAACAAAATATTTTCATGAATTCATGCTTAAAGCATCATCCCAGATGTTACCCTTTCATGAGGTGTAGGAGATATCAAAGTCACATTCATGGTAAAAATCAATCCACCCATGATTAAAAATATTTTTATCATGTTGAGAAAATATATACCTCAAAGTATTTTTATATATGAAGACCAAAAAACACTCCCTAATGAGGTAATTCTATAAAAGATTCAGTAAAAACACAACCACTACAAGCTCTAGATCATGGGTAACATAGTTACGCTTGTGGGTATGCATCTGTTGGGACCCATAAGAGATAATTATCCTATGATACATCAAGATACATCCCAATACTAGATGATAAGAGTCACAAAACACCGAAAACATCATCCCTTCCTCTGATAATTGGAGCACCAGATCACTAATAAATTTTCCCTTCAGGTAGTTGAATGCTACCTAACCTTGATTACTTCATATAAAAGCCTAGTCCTTCCTAGTAAAATATTTCAATGGGGCTGAAATCTATGAGAATCAGATAAAAAAATCTTGTAATGGACCATAGGGATAAGGAAGCTATGGACCTTTGCCACATTCTTGTGTACTTCCTAAGAACCAACTACCTTAACGTTTGAAAGGTATAATGCCACAACCTACTTAGAAACCACATGACTAAAGAAATTTATCTATTGAGTATAGAACATACACTTGGAAAAATTACTATAGAGATAGTGGAGTTGAAGAACCTTTAATATAGTTATGATAAGACTAGAATGCTTCTCCTCTAACTTTGAGTATATCGATATGTTGTTGATGAACATGACTATAAACTAGTCTAGGAACTTATGTAACATGGAGTTCATGAACCCCATGAACACAACCAATGCATTCATGACACAAAATGGAATGACCTAAAACTTGAAGTGACCATACCTGCATTTGAAGGCAGTCTTCAGGATATCGACCTCTGTCACCAAAAACTAGTGATATCCAAACTGTAAATTGATATTAGAAAACAAAATCACCCCTCTCAACTGATTGAAAAGATTGTATATTTTCAGAATAGGGAAATGATTCTTGATCTTCATCTGATTCTACCTCTAGTAGTATATACACAACCTCGTATTACCATCCTCATTCTTAGAGAATAAAAATAGAGAACCCCATAATGATACATTGGGTTGGATGAAACCCTTTTCATTAGATCATCTATGAAAATCCTCAAATCACATAACTCATAGGGAACCATTTGATAAGGAGCTATCAAAATTAGAAAAGCACCAGGATGTAGATCTATCTCGAACTCAACATCACACCGAAAGGTAAGCGTCATAATATCCTTGGTAAAATATTTAAAAAATCCATGAACACTATAGGAGCCTCCACATTCCCCGCACCTAATGATTCTATATAAAACTCATTTATTAAGGAAAGAAGGATCTCCACACTTCTAATTCCCACCTATAAACTTCACTCACAAAAAAGTGATATGAAAACTATCCACATCTGAGAACATGGATCTCCACTATAAGTAGTCAATAATTTCATATACAGAATACAACTAGTTAATTAAAAGGATAACATGTATGACTGCATCTAAATAATGAACAAATCCTCATGATATTTATGTGTCCCTATAACTAATCTACACCCCTGACACACATCAAACAATCTTTTTTTGGCATCCAACTAGAATAGTCAACACAAGGGGAATGTGAATACTCTCTATATCTATCCCTAGATAATGGATTTGAGAAGGTAAAATAACAGAGTGTGATGATACTAAATAAAAAAATTCATAAAAAGGGTGGATGACAAGTTAAGAATAACTCAAACGCTCTCTGGTCCCTCTAGATCTTCCACCTCCACTACCTACAAAAGACCATGACCAGTTACTCTACCTCTATACTAATGAAAACCATCATGACCATGCTTAGGTTGAGGTCCCAGAACATAATGGAAATCCTAATGTCAACCTATACCTACTTTATCTACCCTCAATAGAGCATAATCCTACTTCCATTATCACTGAAACAGACTCGTTAAAGACTGATGCTAAACCTAACAGCCTCTCCCAAACTAATCTTGAAGAACCATCAGCACTGATTATGACAATGGAAACAAACCCTAGAAAAAAAAAACACTATCCTAAATCCCCTAGGTAGAGAAAAAAAACTAAAGACCTGAGATGGCTGAATAGGAATATATAGAGGTTGGCAACCCACTGGTTAAAACCTCAAAGGCCCTCATGCCCAAGACATTCCACTAATAACTCTACTCCTCATATATCCCTAGTGGTTCCTATCTCATGATAAACCTCCTCATGAGTGTTTACAATTGATCAATTCTTCCTTCTTCTGAACCTCTAGAAATGTTGGTAATGTAAAGGGAGTAATTGCATACTAGATAGAAGGACAAAGTACCTCCGCAGGACACCACACTTAGGACTCCTCATCCAAAAATATATTAGCAGAAAAAATGAATAATTTCCTTGAACATGATTCTAATATCCCATAGAGATAAAATCCCTTAATGAAGATAAAAGAGCTCACACCTCTTCTCAACCTTCATGATCAATGATAGGATCTCCTTTCAGAACTCCTTATGAAAGTCAACCCATGAAACATTTATCACCTTCCACTACCAAGGTACAACATCCACCACTAATGCACAACTCCTCACATATAAGTGACTCATTGTGGGACATTGTACTTTTCTTGGGCCTATATCAAATAGAAATTGATATCAAACTCCTCCAAATAGCTCTCTATCTTTAGATCAGAAACACTACCCTCATACTTCCACACGCTCTACAACTCAAAGCCATGCAAAGACCTCTACAAAGCCTCATCCTCCTCCTCTATTGGGTTAATCCTACAATGATCGACCATATTAGCCTCCTAAATCTCCACCTCATGAGCCACACCTTGATGATGACCAAGATCCATATATGAAAGGTAAAAAATATTTCCTAATCCTGATATTATATAACTTTATTAGGATTCATTGCATTAATTTTAACTTCCACAAAACCACCCAATTCAAATAAGAACACATGTTATTCATGATACATGTACCTCTCTTAGGTCTCTATGAATCAAGTGGTTCCCCCTCACTTAGTCATTCATTGGGATCAGGGTCCTTACATCAGATCATGAGGGGCCCTAAAATCCTATGTCCTAGCTAGTCTTCCCTAGACCATTTCACTTATCAAGATCAACTGATGTCATTACCTTACTATCTTATGCAATCTTCACTGTTCCTAACACCTAAATCCATCTAATCTATCAACCTCCCCTCCAATACCACTCTATCACAACTCCATCCCTTCAAAGGTACCCCTCCTGATAAAAAAATTAAGGGAGAGAGGTAATGACCCCTAAGTACCACATCTAATAGTCCATGGGTTGGAGAATATCATAGAGGGTATAAAAATCTCAGAAATAGTTGACAATACCCTATATAATAATCAAATTGGGATATAAGATAACTCAACCACAAGAAACTCATTGACATAATATAAAAAGGAAACCAAAAACATCCCAAATTGCATGTATATAATGTAAAACAATATAGATAAAAGGGTCCAAATAAATATCTAGCAAAAAAATATAAGTCAATGATATAACAAAAACTCCAAAGCCTGAGATATAAATGTCCAGCATGATCAAAAAAGTCTTCCTAGAAACCTGAAAAAAGTCATTATATATATAGGGTGATCATATAAGTATACTTAGTGGGGTAACTAAATTCTATCATGCATATGTGAAGATCATACTAATACACCAGTGACGAAACAAAATAACCACCAACACCAACAAAGGTCAACTAACAAATCCCATCCCCACAATGGCATGTTCACCAAATAACACCTCTATGTATAGTAACACAATAAGAATCATATCGATAAAGGGCACCCCACGCTGCTTTACCTCTATTTTTCCACTCTCACACCCCAATTTCATACGTCCTGGTGCTCCCATATCTTTTTAACCTCACATCATGCTAAACACAATGCATACAACTGGCCATCAAATCATATCTCGCCTGAAAACACCTAGAACATCACATCACATCTCCCTTGAAGACACCTGAGCCTTCACATCACATATCACTGGATGAAACCTAGGACATCACATCACATATCATCCAAATTTGTAACCAGAGTAGTAGGGTATCATAAACATGATAGATATCAACCTTGTTCCCTCCTCCTACCATGAACTATCCCAACTATAAACCTTCTCATTACCTCATTGAACATCACTATAGATCACTTTTTACTATTGGCCACCACAACCCATGCATGTAATCATTGTATAGAAGATAGAGCGGGAATGAGTGGGTAGAAAACTATCCATCCTTACTATTAGGATGTTGGAAAAAACACCCCCAAATATATGGGTATCAGTATATGGTGCTCAATGCGGATGGGGTGTGTATAGAAAATCACAATGGACATACATGGAATATATATATATATATATATATATATATATATATATATATATATATATATTTGCACACAAGTCCAATATATGGGTTAAAATCACTAACTAAATCACAACATCACTACCCAACCTCACTACACAACAACTTTCACTGCCACCACTAAATGCACAACACCACATAATAGGCCACATTTCACATTCCACATTTCATCTTTTTTTCTCAACTAAATCAATTTTACAGTTTTCACATTACCAAAAAATTCCATTATCTATCCCATTCATTTCATTATTTATCCCATTTAATTGCACATTAAACATCAACCATATTTTACTACACTTACCATTTTTAATTCGTTCATTATCTATTTCCATCCCATTAACCAAACTAGCCCATTCTATTTAATTTTTAACATTATCATTTAATTCCTATAAATCTCGGGCGACTAAAAAAACACAACACCATAAAAAAATATCCCATAATCCTCGTCAAGACAACCACACCACATGAACACCATTTCATAGCCACATACACTTACTCATCACCAAAACCACATCACAACCATTTATTGTCTCATCCACCACATAAAAAAACCATAACTTATCACATAGCCACCTACATAACAACTATACATCAATGACCCATAGCATGACCACACCACAATACATCATCCCCACATAACACAACCACACATTTCATAGCCGCAAAAAAAAAGTCACTTATAATATTTCATATTTACGATGGGGGTTCCATCAATTACACTTCTTTATTTTAAGGAATTCTCAAAAAATCCATAGTTTTTATGTGAATCCAATTATTTAGATGAATATACGTTATTAACCATTTATTCAAATGGCATCATAACAATCATAAATAAAGGGATCCACAACACACACAAATTCATCACAATCATAGTCCCTCAATATCCATGATTTTCAATCATACAACAAGCATGAATAATCTCAATATCAACAATATCAAAAGGATATAAAAACATGTGAATCATTCTCCTTGATCTTTAATTTAAATTAAACATTTAATTACCTTTATTAGGATAATGAAAAAACATCTTCACAAATATAAATAAGTGTATAAACCATCCCATAGGATAGAACTATATGTGAAACAAAGGATCCCTACTTGAAATGGAGATTTCTGATACACTTCACAAAGATGGAACAAGAGGAAGACCACCACCAAGCACCATAATGAAGGAGAACACATCGATCAACCTAAGAAAAACACCCAAAACTTTCTCTCATAAAAAAATCACCAAAACCATAGGGTTTCTCTTAACATGAACCTATCTAGAGAAGAAAATATGGGAAAAAATGGGAAAAGGAAGGGGAAACTCACCTAAACCACCATAGATTGATCCCCCAATTACAGGGTCAGAATCAACTAAAAGGGGGAAAAGGGATCTTTGGGGCACACTTGGTTCAACAAAGAAATAAGAGAAATGTTTTAAAAGTGGTTGGGTCTGAGGGGATTTAATAATTTATACCTATCCTAAAAAACACAGGACCATAAAATAGTCACCCAAACCATTCCACAACCTATTTAAAAATCAAAGGGGCTATGATGTAAGACCTCTAACCACACCACAAACCTAATAGTAAAAAAACTCAGATATTTTTATCTATCTCTATCATGTCAATCTAGAAAACCAGGGAGAAGACCACGATGTTTCCAATACCGCTACACCATAGATCATTGACAACTAAAAGGGGATATGTTGTAACCTCTCTCCATGGTGTATTGGTACCGATTTTGGATGAACCACTAAAATCTCCACCCTGAGCCACTACTCTATAGTCTGGGTCTCTACTCCACAATCAACATCTTTTGAGGAGGGATACATTACAACCAAGGCTCCACGGTGAAACTAGCCCCCAAAATAGTACTAGAATCAAGAATCCTCTAGAGCTCCCCCTACGCCGCAACTATCCCTCCTACACCATAGTGTAAAAATTTGTGCCATAATTCCATGATTCACAACATATGGATCCTTTTTATCCAGACTCTCTAGTTATATCCTCCCTCTCCAAATCAATGGGGATCCCCTAGAAACTTCAATCACCAGGTTCCTAAAAAGTAATGGGTCTGAAGGTTTGATACGTTACAAAGATATCTCAATGTATGTGGTTTCACTCAGAAATTCCAAAGGTGATTTGGGTGGAGGAATTCAACATGGTGACATATCTCATCAACAAAAGTCTAAAATCAGTAGTTGGGTAAGAAATTTCGAAAGATATAGTGTCTTGAAAATTACTGGAAGTTTAACATCTAAGAGTCTTCAGTAGTTTAACAGAAGAACATGTAAATTCTAAATAAATTGATAAACATGAAGTAAATAGATTTTTCATTTTTCCTTGGTTATGAGTATGAAAATTTCAAATATTGTTTATGGGATGAAAAATAAAACCAAATTATCATGAGTGGAGAAGTTTTATTTAATGAATAGGTTTTATAGATCAAAACTTGGCTAAGAAATATGTTGAGGGAAGATGAACTATTGAATTCTAGGTTGGCCAGTGTAAGGTTACTATAATATTGTAACTTATAGAGAACTCAGATGTAGGTGCTGAAAACTCTGAAAGTCTAGGAGTAAGACTATTAGAAAGATCAGATATTTCAAGAGAATCTAGAGCTCAGGTGGGATCATTGGTAGTATGAGCTCAAAAAGTTAGAGTACCTAAAGTCTAGGTACTATATGAAATAGTTGAGATGAGTAGTTTAGAGTAGCCAATTCATTGGATAAAATTAACTAGAATCATGAGACTAGTTCAAATGTTTTGGGTTGAAATGGATTTTATTCTTTTAATGGATACATGAGTACCCAAAATTCATAAATAAAAATAAAAAATCATTGAATCAAAACAATGAGAGTCAGATGTGAATGAATAGATAAAATCATTAAAGTTAAAAGAAACTTGGGAGATGACTTGAATTCTGGAATGGAAAAGCGAATAGGAAAATAAATATGTGTAATAGAATAAAGAAGAGGTTTGTGGAAATAAATGATTCAAGGAATGGTTGGTTGTGAAAGGATTCCAAAAAAATTTAGGATTTGATATCTTGAAAATATTCTCAATCCATTTTTCAATATTTTTGAAAATCCAATTTGAGGTTATGTGGGAACCTTACAGAAAATTCACAGTAGCATCAAGCCATATGGAATCTCCAAAAAAACAAAATTCATATTACGAATTTCAAATTTAAAAACTTCCAAACAAAACCATCATCACCATGCTAGGAACCAAAATCATGCACCAAGTTTCAAAATTCAAACATAGACCATCATCACCACCTTGAGCCACATACTGCATCACGATGCACACCCTAAAAAAAACAAACCCTCCTTGGTATCAGCTCTTTGGTGAGAACCTCCCATCAAAAACCATCTCTCCACCATAAAAACCATAATAGAGAACCACTGAACCCATAACCAGCACATAAAATGCCAAATGGACCGTCAATAAAGCCCAAATAGGAACAAGTATTCACTATAGATTCTCTTTGAAAATGATGGTCATTCAAAAGAACCTCCCAAAACCCTCTAAGAGAACACCACACTAGACTGACTAGGAACGAAGCATTATAGAAGTACTTTAGACCAAAGTTGAGTGGAAAAAGGATGAATAGAGGTATACACTTCACAAAAACTTCATCCCTACCTCAATAAAACTTAACAACTAAAATATCGAAAAAAAACTCAAGAATCCAACCAACCTACATCGGATAATAGGCACAACAAGACTCTGAAGGGAATCATCATGGCTCAGAATGAAGCCTACATTAGACGTTCCTCTTGGAACATTGATGACCGGACAAACAACAAATCCCAAAGCCTCCTTGAAGCCACTATAGTGGCCTGAATATATAGACATCAATATAGGTGTACCTAATTGATGTACCTAGTGATGGGAACCTGAATTTTTTATATAGATTAAAGAAAATATTGTCTAGATTGAAGAAATCACTGTGATAGTGTAATAGGAAATCTAATTCTTTAATGTCTGAAGAAGGATTAATTAGATGTAATGCTGATCTCTATTGTTAGAAAAAGTAATAAAATGATGAAAATTTCAGCATTTTTTATATGTTGGTGACATATTTCTGTTCATACAAGATGAAAAGAAGATTCAAAATTTGAACCATATGTTATCTGAATGTTTTGAGATGAAATATCTCAAGTAGGATAATAAGATATTGGGGATGAGGATAGAATGATATAGGAAGATAATAACCTTGGTTTGATCTCAAAAAAATTATATCCCAAGGGCCATCGAATGTTTTGGGATGAACAAATGAAAAACAAATCTACTCCTTATTGAAACTTTAAACTATTAAAAACAGAAGCACTATCAACAAAATAAGGGCACTATTATATAGAATGATTTTAATACTCTTTAATAGTTAGATGTTTAATGTATGATATAATTTTTACCTATCTGAATATTTCTTGTATGGTGGAAGTTGTGAGTAGGTTTATGTCCAACCCAGGAAAAGAACATTGAAAATCTATTACGTGGATCCTTTTATATTTTAATGTATTAGATGATATGGACATTTTTTGGGAGGATTATCTATTGTGATGTTTTTTTACATTGACTTTTATAGAGATTTGTATACTCATAAGAGCACAACCAAATTCATGTTTACATATAGAGGAACAACAATTATTTATATGTCATGACTATAAAAGATAATTTCATTGAGTATAATGGAAGATAAGTAACACATGATGGTTTTTCATAGATCCCCATTCAATAAGTTATTTAACTAAGCAGGTAATATAGTGCACACCGAGGTTCCTTCTTGAAAAGGAAGCTCATAGAATGTTAATTTTCTATTATCACTATTGTATTCTAACTAATAAAAAACTAAATAATATAAATTTATGGGTTTGAAAGATACATGTTTTATTGATATATATCTATACATATAAATTCAATGTAAATAGAATGAATGCAGACTGAATGATGTTAGACATAAAAGAGATCCTCCTAGGAGAACACTCAGAGCGAACCATCATCTTCTCATTATTAGTTTCAAATTTACTTAATGAACACACTCCATCGTATATGTGAACATCCTCTTATAATAATTTTTTGAAGATATGGTGCACTCAAAAATCATTGGGAGATCGAACATCCATCTACACAATTGAGGGAGAATATTGGAAAATAGAAAACTAAGCCTCAGGTGACAAGTGGAGACACACAGGTTCCTTACCCGCAATGATCCTCCTTAGACTAAATCTAATAAAATAAGAAAAATTAAGAATTATATCTCAAAAATTTGGTTCAACACTGTATTTATCCCTTTGTAACTTCCTCATGTAAATTACTCATGATCATGAGTATTAGAGATCATAATAATAATAATGAGTTAGAAACAAAAAAGATAAAAAAAATTATAGAATTAGAGGAAGAAGAAGACTAATAGATATTAAAAAGTCATAATACTATTAAAAAATCAAATAAAGTAAAAAACTAAAAAAATAGACAACAAAAGTTTCCAACCCTTTGAAAAGGATAAGGGGAAAATTTTTATACGTAAAATGTGTAAATTTTTTGGATCAAAATCTATCCACTAGAAGTATGCATAATTTTGACCCATCTAATGACCTAATTTTGGAAAATTTCCTCTAGATAGTTGTTATTAAATGTATAATATGTTGACCCAATAAGTTTCATATTTTATGGATAGGTAATGAATGAGTTATGTCTATTTTACTCCAGAAAAATTAATGTTTTATAGATGACTCTTCATATTCCACATCTCATGTTTCCAATGAATTTATGTCTTTGAAAATTATGAAATAAAATGTGCCCATAGTTATAAAAGTTGTTTATAGTAATTATATATATATACATGTATAATTTTATCTCCATTGAGCCAGGAATTTGTGAGATATTATTCCAACTTAAAAAATATCTAGATTTATGAAAAAATTTCAAGCTTTGACTTGTGATATTCTTTTGGGCATTAAATTTTGGGAATTATATTTGGGTCTGGTTGAATTAAATGAATTTACACCTTTATTAATTCCTAAAAATGTAATTTCATAATTTAATTTAGTTTATAAAAAGTTATGGCCAAAATATAGAAGAAAATAAAGAAAGTTATAATCCAAAATTAGGAAATTTTTCTAATTAAACTCAAATTGATTCTAAAATAATAAAATGTGACAATTAACCTTAAAATAACATTATGGTGAGATTAAATATATTTAAATTAAGAATAAAATAATTGAAAATATTTTCTCTATCAATTCTCCCACACTTAAACATTTTACTCCTGAGCAATCATCTAATACGAAGATCAAAACAAATTTGCCAATGAATAAACGACAACACAACTCAATTATGATATCAAGGAAGATATCATGACTCCTACATAGATCATAATTACATAACTCATAAAAAATCATAAAAATAATTTCAATATTGTGTTTATACTCATGATCATGTCGTACCAACCTCCACAAAAAATATTTCTCTTTTCACTCAAGGATTTTTAATGTGGAGTTTTTCTCATTCTCAAGAACATGTTCAATCTCAATAGGCTTACTATCATCATAGTATATCCACTTCATAGAGTTAAAAATGTTTCAATCATGTGGGATTTTATATTGGTTGTTTTGAGGATACATGCTGGAAGGTTTTAAATGAAAAAAACACCTGAGGCAATATAAAGAGGTTTAATTTCTAAAGTGAAGTAAATGCATGAAAAAAGTTTTTCTCAAAGAATGAAATCCTAATCAATAATATAAAAAATAATAAAATATAAACAAATATTTATATTATTAAGAAGTTAAAACTTGTAATTTTAGCACCAATGTAAAATTTATTCCCTCTTTTTCCCCATTTTCAACATTATTTTAGCTTGAATTCTGATATAGAATTTCTCATTAGAATCATTTTTTTGAGGAAAAGAGCAGCACATTTTGATCTTTAAATATTAGTGAGCACCTGGACCATATTTTTAATGAAATTTGGGCCACCCATCTTTCTATACATCGTGAAATTTCTTACACCAAAGTATAAATAAATATGATGAAACTTCCAATTTAGCTCAAATAGATTCGTCAGGAAAGAAAAGTACAACTCATGATCTCCACCCCTCACTTGAGTTCAATAATAATATTGAATTTAACATCTATAGAAGGTTGTAAATTTGAAAATGTCTTATAATATAGCTCCCAACAAGGCATTTCATGGCTATTATGGGTTTAATAATGGTCAGATGAAAAGGCAAGCCAAAATTATGGTTTAATATTAACAGGTATTTAAAATTGGTGCCTCAATCAGACTTGACACATTCCATGAACTCTAGAAAATTAAAAAAAAGAAAAAAATAGTAATTTTTGGATCACAAAAAAAGTATTAATAATATCAAGAAAAATATAAATGTACATTAGATGTCAAAATGGTTTAGAAACATCTTAGGTTGGGCAAGATTTTCAATTTAGACAACACTAGGGCACATGAGTTTCATAGTCAATCAAACTTCCTCAAATGAAAAGAATAGAAGTCAAGAAACAAAATATATTCAGAAATAACTTTAATCCTCAAACATTAAAAAAATAAATATTCCAAAAACACTAAGATGCTTTGAATTTTCAATAGTATTTGATTTATCTCAAGAATCTAAAAAACACAAAAAATAAATAAAAAATAAAAATATTAAAAATTAAGAAAAATACCCAAAAAATAAAATAAAAGCACACAAAAAATTCCTTATAATAGGTTGGAATCCATCCCCCACACTTATTGCATTTACTACCCACTTTTTAGTTCAAATCAGATCATGAAATATTTTTATATATAATTTTAATTAGGTAGAAATTAAAATAATGAAAAGGAAAGACACAACCTAGTTTATTTTTTAATGGAAGCCTTAATTGATGCCTGTAACTACTACCACTTTGAAACTACAATAAATAAATGAAAAAACATAAAAAAATAAAGAAAAATAAATATAAAGAGAAAATAAAAGGTATAATGCTTGTTTTTGACCCCTATGATGGTGCTAGGTTTTTACTTTCCCTAGTCAGGTAGTTTCAAAATTTTATCCCTAGTATGATGGTGGGTGTGAATTATTTGATATGAACCACCACACATGATTGTTCCCGATGTTAATGAGTATGCATTAAGAATGGAGACCCCAAAAGAAGATAATAAAAGTCCCAAGCCACATGAAATAAGAAATATAGAATTTAAGTTCCATAGTTGGAAGGAAAAGAAGATATGGGTGCTCCAGGTTGACTTCTATGGTGTCCTCTTCCATATAGTATACAAGTTGTTGTAGAGGAGGTAGTTGCATCACCATACACTTTTCCAAATATTATTATTCAACTAATAATTGTATGAATTATTATATAACCTCAAAGGCCAGCTCCGTTTGGGTTGTGTCATAAATTTTAGAGAAATAGAATTTAGAAAAAAATTTACCTTGAATAAGATTAAAATAAAGATAATCAATAAATAAATATTCCATATAAAGCAAGCCAACTTGGAAATTTATATCTCCTGGTAGGACCATTGGTAACTCAATCTTAATAATTATATCTTCATCATCATATTCTAAAGAAATAGAGTGGTAGAGAGGTGATGCCATTTTCATTTTCAAGGATGGTAAGATCAAGTTTTAGGTTATCTTCAACAAAGAAATTCTAGGATTCCTAAAAAAAATATTGATCTCCCATAAGTGCATCATCTTTCATGAGTTATTCATGGACCTCCTAGATAAATGGTTGAGTTTAAGCTTATGTTAGTAATTACTTCATTAATTATTTATTAATCTCCCTAGGTTATTTAACTAAAAAATTATTGGTGAAATATATTCCACAACTCGTTTTGGTTCTAGTTCTGGTTTTGGCTCTAGATGCTACTCCTAGGACACACAAACATATTCATTTATAAACTGTATTTGGTTCTCCATTTTTTTCATTACATCACTAATATTTTTCAACTAAGAAGCAAAGTCATTGTGGAATTTTTATTTCATCTAATATCGGTTAGTCTATGCAGAGTAATTTGAATTGAAATAAATCGTGAATAAAGATATACTTTTTTTCTTGTTTTTTAAATGAAATAAATGAAAATTATTTAAAAAATGTGAATAAAAATAGTGAGTGAAGACCAATTTTCTACCTAATAATAGTGCTAAATTGATGCATGGGGATTTGTTTCAAATCCTCGGTTAATATTTTATTTACCTAAGAATGCAATATAGTGCACACCTAAGGTCGGTCTCGAGGAGGTTTCTCACACAACACTAAATTTCGATTGTCACTAGTTTTATTCTAAATAATTTAAAACTAAATAATATAAATAGGTGGGTTTGAAAGATGAATGTAATATATATATATATATATATAATGTAAAGAGAATGAATGCAGAGAGAATAATGCTAGATATAAAGGAGTTCCTCCCAGAAGAACACCCAGGGTGAACCTTCATAATCTATTTATTAGTTTCAAATATACTTAATGAACAGAATTAATCATATGTATTATCATCCTCTTCTACCCATGTAGTGAATATATGGTGCACTCAGTGATCACTGAGAGACCACACATGGGCCTCCTCAACCGAGGGAGAATATTGTAGAAGAGAAAGCTAAGACTTGGGTGGTATGTAGAGACATGAAGGAACCTTTCCCACTCACAACCCCCTTGTCCTAACTATAATAAAATAAGAAACATTAAGAATGATAGCTCAAAAAGCTGGGTTCAACATTGGATTGCTCTCTTGAGGGCTTCCTTGGGTTAGCTACTCATGATAATGAGTATTAGATATCATAGTGGAGAAGAATAGGGTGGAAACAAAAAATATAAAAAATGAAATAATTGGAAGAATAAAAGGAATAATATATAATAAAAAATTATAATACTATTATAGAAGAAATGAAATTAAAAAACTACAAAAAAACGGCTAATAAAAATTTCCAACCGTTTTAGGATTTGTTATGGTCAATCACTCACTACTTCTAATTTAATTTTTATTTTATATTTATGAAATAATATTAATTGAAATAGAGGTTTGAGAATTGAGAATGTAATAAATAAATTAAAAATGAGAATTCATTGAAAATACAATGAATTCAAACTGAATGAAATTAGAAATAAAGGAGATAATTCCAAGAGAATCACCCAGATTGAACATTCATTGTCATATTATTAATTTCAAATTTACTTAATGAACACAATCAATCATATGTGTAAAAATACCCTTATTCATTTGGCTGTGTAACATCCCGACCAAGCTAACCCCTGAACCGGTGGCCAGACTGATTGCCACATGACCTCAAGCACGTCTCCCCGTATGCCAGAGGCTACCGACTAGAAGCGAGGGTCTAAGGATAGTTAGTGGGGAGACTATAACCTCTTATCAGAGTTTCACAATGATATATAAAAGTAAACAACAAACAATAGTGGAAGTAGTAATACATAATTGACAAAATAGAGGAAAACAAATAGTACTCATTTTATAAAAGTGGCCAATTCCAATTATACAACAGATGAATTCATGACATGTTATGGATACATAATTTAAAGCAATAAACAATACATCATGCTTTACACATCATGTACAATACAAATAAAAGACAATCATGCCCTATGGTATTTCAACTTGTGCATCCCAAGCTCCCGCTCGGTCCTCTACTCTAATCTCTCAAGAATTTTCTAACAACACAATCTTGTAACCAAATGTAATCTAATCAGGTACCCCAGAGCAATGGAAGCCCGATTAGGGTGTGAGGTATAAATCTCAGTAGGCCGGGATCACCGATGTCTACCCAAAATCCATACAATCAATAAATAATTTAAACAGTGTGAAAGCATGCATAATTAAAGTAAGCAATACTATGTAACTATATACCCAAGTACCTGCTTCAACTCTCAACTGGTATCTGAACCTGAATTATACATTTTTCATGTATATCCAACAATCATCACACATTCATTTTCATTTATCATTTATTCAAACCTCAATAAATTGCATAATTCTCATGATTCGTCCTAAGCTTGACATCCCATGCATAAGTCACTCACCACAAATGTCTCTAAAGACCATCTAAGTAAACAAAGAAAAGACTGAATCCAATCTTGTTCTTTGGCTTGGATAAAGTGTCATAAGATATTAAATTTAATCTTTAATATAATATTTCTGATCCCGTCCACTAAAAAAAGTGATTCACTCCTACGTCTGTCTAATAACAGTGATTCACTTAATTCATTGATAAGTCCAAACACTTTCACATATTCAATTCACAAATAATTATGTCACAACAGTTTTCATTAACCAATTAACCATGTGGACCCACAATCCAATGTCAATTAATTAGTGTAGAACATAATTTCTAGCACCCTAATGAGTATTTTGAGCGTCAACCCTTATCTCACAACCCATGGGTGTTTGGAGCATCAGTCTCTATCCCATAAAAGAAAGTTTGCATGAAAGCTAGGTGTAGAACACCATGTCTAACACCCCATGAGTATTTGGATCATCAGTCCCTGTCTCACAACCCATTTATCAATCATACAAAATATTTATCATTGGTTTAGAACACTATGTCTAACTCCCCAAAACCAACCATTAATTAATTCATAAATTAATTAGTTCAATCCGTTAATTAATTCAACAACTAATTAACAACATAAAACTTCCATCAAATAATTATACAATCATTTAACCATTCAACATCACAATAGTTAATAATTAATTATCAATTAATTATTCTCAATTAATTATCAATTAATTATTCTCAATTAATTATCCCAAATCATTAACAAGTCTAAAACCTTCCACTGAAACAATGTTTTGTCCAGAACATTAACAATTTAACACGCATATAAACATCTCAAGTCAAATATTCTAAACAAGGCCCACATATTTAACAACAATCTCACAAAGCATATCATATTTTTTAAACAACTCAATCCTAAACAACTTAAGGCATGTAAAATATAAATGCAACCAAAGGTATTATTGGCCAATAGTCATAACAATTCAATCAATTCAAAATCTTAAATTAATGCATGAAAATTAATTAATTCAACAATTAATTAATTAATTAATATCTCTTTAACCAGTTCATCAATTAATAAACCATTGATCATTTATCATGTAATAATTAACCCATCCATTAATTATTACCAGTTTCCAATTTACAATCTGAACATGTCAAAATATTCAATATTTTCAATATTCAGTAAATGCCACAATTTTTTTCAACTCATGACTAGATAATTAATACTTCAATTAATTACCCAATCACCCATCCCACCCCATTCAAACATATAATTCACCAACTGATATATCATCGTTTGCGTAATTAAAATTTGGTGACATGGCTTAAAAAGGAACAACTAAGGGTGTGTAAGTCTATCACAATTTAAGTCTCATTTATAAGAAAGACCCATGAGTGCTTCATGTTTAACCATTTAATATTCAGGGCATAATCTCAAGATATTTTCAATAGCAGTAATACATGCTTAACACCAACACATGAAAATTTACTCATTTATGACATGTGGAAAGATTCATTCAGTAACATCAAAAGTGTTGCATCAATATATCATTTATCGACATAAATAGAGATACATACAAAATCCCAACCTTAAGCAAGGATGATATGACATTGCCACCAACCAACAGTTTATCTTTAATCATCATTTAAAGAAAACTTAATAGTTATCAAAATTAGGGAAACTCATACTCTCAAATTATTTAAAGAATAAAATAATTCTTAAATAAATTGATAGAGATTTGGGACCCTGTCTTGGGTGGAACCAAAACAGCTACACTTCGTCATATATCGGCAACCAATCCACAACTGGTCTGCAGTCGCATAAACGCACACCATCATATATATATATATATATATGTGCATTTTCTACATTGATCAAAAATATTCAAAATATTAAACCGGTACAAAAAAAGCAGTAATGATCAACACACCTCTAACTTGCTACCAGGGACTCATAAAAAATTAACAGACCTTAATTTAACTGGTGCAAAACCAAACAGTGGGTTTAGAAGCTTACCTGAACCATAGGCGGAGAAAAAATTCGAGACCATCTACCACGAACTTGGTGAACGATGCTGGATTATGGAACAAAGGACCCCAAAACACCATTTCACACCTTAAAGAAGGAAGAACATCAAAACATGGTATTTCCGTCAAACCCTAAAACTGGTCAAACAAAATCAGGTATCCAAGACTCACCAAATTGTCAAAGTGAAAAAGAAGAACCTTATAGAAGATCCTAACTTGAATAATTGGACTAACTCATGAAAATATCAGAAGAAAAAAACTACAGACAAAGAAGGGTCGCACTACGGTGGTCGCACGCTGCTATTGGGGGTCATTCGGGGTGGGTCGCGTGCTGCTAAGTCGCACCACAGGAGTCGCGCGCTACTGAAGGTCGCACCATAGAGAGGAGGTGGTTCAGAAGAGGTAGACCTGACCATGGAGGAGGAAGGGAGAAGGAATCATAAAGGAGGAGGCTTGGTGCATAAGGGGGCTGCCTACTGGTGCATCACGCTTGGGAGGGTCACACCTCTTGTGCGTGGAGGAAGGGGGAGAGATCTCCTTCCTTTGGTTTTACCCTTTTAAAACCTAAAAATAAAACTCTAAATTAAATTTAATTAGTTGAATGTAATTATTATTATAATAATACTCATTTTATTATTATTATTATAATACACATTTAACACTTATCTAATAAGTGAAAAACTCCCCATTTAATTAAAAATGCATCTTCATTTATTATTCTTTTAAGAAAAGTTTCATAATAAATTATGAAACTACCTATTAACCATTTAATTAAATTATTTTAACATTTATTTAATTAAATAAACACAATAATAATAATAACATCACTATTATTATTATTCCAACTTTCATATATTTAAAACCCAAACCCCCAAAATATATTATTATTATTATTATTAATTATAAAACAACTGTAATAAGTTAATAATAATAATAAATATAACCATAATAATATGCATAATAATAATAATTATTATAATATCATTATTATTATTTCCATTAACCTTCATTTATTAAGACCATAACTCCCAATTTATTGTAACATCATTAATGATAAAAACTCCAACTCATAACCTCTATTTAATAAAAATGGTCCTTTAATAATTTTGAAACTCTTCATTTAATTAAAACGGTTCTTCGATAAACCCAAAAGCCACTCAAATTTCTTTAATTGTTATTTAATTAATTATTTATCATTCATTTAATTAAACAACTACAATAATAATAATAAATTCATTATTATTATTATTATTAAAATTTTCTTTTAATTAATCACAATATATCATATAATCTTATTTAATTTAAATAAATAATTTATTAAATAGGGTAAACTGCACGGGTTGGACCGAAACCTTATGCTTCCCGTTCAGATCCATTAAAATGGACTTTTCTAGATATGGTGCTCCCAAGACTCATCGGGACACCCACTAAAATTATAGGGTAATTACATAAGTCCAAAAACAACACCTTTAGGTGTTCCAACACTCTGAATAAAATTTAAAAGCTCAGATTAAAAAACCGACTCATTGATAAACTGAAAACTATTCGAAAACCTTCATATTTTAACCTAGTTAAAAAACACGGGACTTTACAATCCACCCACCTTAAAAACTTCTCATCCCCGAGAAGCCATCGTGAACCACTACTAAAACAACTAACCTACCAATGTCATTTAATCTCATTAGAACTAACGTGTTGCATTCCCAATGTCAAACACACCTTTAACCCTTCACAAGACTAATGTATAACCCTTTAAAACTAGTTCCAAAGCTCACTTTATAGCCTAAACATCGAAACAAAGCTTATATATGAGGCCATTATAGGGACCTTGTCAACGAAAATGGTTGAATCTCAATCAACAAACAGAATAGGTTTCACATGCTTCCCTCGAAAGACGTTGTGGACCCAAAACCCACATTCACTCTTTATCTGATAACATGTCTTTAAAACTATTCTAAAACCATCCATATGTATAATGAAGTCCTTACCCGACCTCTGGTGAAATTTCCAAGTCAATCCATAGTATGGCTATTTAAAAAAACAATTGTGCCCCAACATGAATAAAGTAGTAGCCCAAAGAAACCACACATCCCACATACTACCTAGATAACAACCACTCATCAAGCCCAACAACATTTAAACTGTAGCGCAGTGTAAGACCAACACTATCTTAGTGTCTTCATGATGAGTTCAAGATATGGGACATTCTCGTCGTTTTCAGAAGAGTGCACTAAGATAAAAACCAAGGTCATTAAAAAGACCAGTCGAACTACTACCAGACAACTCTATTTTAAAAGCTTAGAATCTCCTGCAGACATGTTTACCAAAAATGATGCGGCACTACCCACCTTAAGATTGTCCATGACTTCGCAAGAAAAGATCAGCCGCTCACTAGCATGCTATTTTAGAACACATTAATGCATGCATGTGACGTTCCTTGAACCATAATCACCATGTCAAACATTGATCATAAAATCCGTAACATAAACCTATCAACGTGCCATAATAGCCGAGTCCCAAGAAGTCTTCCCGAGTAGTGGGACAAACTTACTTTAACGGTCTAGAACATTCTAAGGGTACTACCGACCATGAGTTAACCCCTTACAAAACATAAACATCGACCCTCTCTCCTGGTCACACAAAACCAAAATCAAAAGATTCAAAAGCCCCCTTTTCATTTTAGTCATTTTAATTAATTCATTTCAACCTTTCAATATTTGAATGAATTTCAACAAACACACAAGTACTTTTTCATAACAAGTCACTTGGTTTTAAAAATAATACCCTATGGAAAAAATAGGCATGCTATCACAAACATCCTCTTTAATCATTTAACATTCAGTATTATTCAAATTTAGACAGGAAATTTATCATCTAAATTCCTTTTACCTAGAAGGCGACCTTCAAGGGTCCAATTTATTCAATATAGGTTCTTCAAAAGGAAACCCAACAACAATTTATTTCAAACAAAACTCTACAGTTTTACATTTATAATACTTTTCAAACATACTATGGTTATACAAGGTTCAAACACATGGGTGGCTATCAACTAATTGATAAGGCGCCCATACACCTTATCGCTAGAATTTGGCTCCCATTTATCACAACAACATTCATTTAACATTTTCACTTTAGTAACCCTTTCATATATCAAAACATCTTTAGCTTGTTAGTATAAGCAGTAACACAACAACATGCTATAACATAGAAGCATGGCACAACAACAAAACATGCTAATAACTGAGGCAGTATGGCATATAATCACTCAAGCATGTTAAATCTATCACCGAAACATGCTATCTACAGAGTCATGCTAAAGTAGATCAAAACATGGAATTACACCCAAGGAACACAATCCAAATTAGTAGGCATCCTACTAATGCAATTACATGGCATGTTATATGCATGACATGTGAATCTATAAGTTCCTAAGATGATGCATGTATGAAAATTTCTTTCCATATCAGGACAAGGCAATTATTTTTCAAAATTATCAAAATCAATAAGCAGTGGAAAATAAACCAGTCACTCAAGGTGAAATCATATCAACCGTAACCTCATATACTACAAACATCAATTCCCATCCCTGGCCACTTGGTCATTTCCCATACATGGGGTGATCAGAACCAAGCATGGCTATTAACCCAAGAACCGACACTTTACTAGTCTCCTATCTACCAACCTAAAATAGAATGAAAAAGGAAAATAAACCCTCTGATACCACTTTGTGACATCCCGACCAGCTCACCTCGGAACCGGTGGCCGGACCGGTCACCACATGACCTCAAGCACGTCTCCCCATACGCCAGAGGCTACTGACTAGTAGCGAGGGTCTTAGGATAGTATGTGGGGAGACTATAACCTCTTATCAGAGTTGCATAACAGTATATCAGAGTAAATAACAAACATCAGTAGAAGTAGTAATACATAATTGACAAAATAACAGAAGAAAAATAGTACTCTTTTTATAAAAGTGGCCAAGGACAATTATACAGTTGATAAATGCATGACATGTTATGGATACATAATTTAAAGAAATAAATAATAAAACAATATTTACACATCATGTATGATACAAATAAAATACAATCAAGCCCTATAGGCTTTCAACCCAAGCATCCCGAGCTCCCGCTTGGTCATCTGCTCCAATCTCCCAAGAAATTGCTAACAACACAATCCTACAACCAAATAGAATTTACTCGGGTACCCCAGTGCAATGGCAGCCTGAGTAGGGTGTGAGATATAAATCTCAGTAGGTCGGGACCACCAGTGTCTACCCCAAATCCAGACATTCAATAAATAATTTAAACATTGTGAGATCATACATAATTAAAGTAAGAATTACGATGTAACTATATACCCAAATACCTATTTCAGCTCTCACCTGGTGTCTGAACCTGTATTATACATTTTTTATGTATACCCAATGATCATAACACATTCATTTTTATTTATAATTTATTCAAACATTGATAAATTACATAATTCTCATGATCCAACCTAAGCTTAACATCCCCCGTATAAGTCACTCACCACATATGTCTCTAAAGACCCTCTAAGTAAACAAAGAAAAGATTGAATCCAATATTGTGCTTTGGCTTAGATAACGCATCATAAAATATTCCATTTAATCTTTCATATACTACATCTAAGCCAGTCCATTAAAAAAGTGAATCGCTCCTGGGTTCGTCCACTAACAAAAGTTCACCCAATTCATTAATAAGTCTGAACCCTTTCTCATATTCAATTCACAAATCATTATGTCACAACAGTTTTAATTAAACAATTAATTCATTTCATGTAAGACCATTTGGACCCAAATTCCAATCTCAATTAATGGGTGTAGAACATCATATCTAGCACCCTTATGATTATTTAGACCATCATTCCTTGTCTCACAACCCATGGGTGTTTGGAGAATCAGTCTCTGTCACATAAAAGAATGTTTGCATGCAAGATGGGTGTAGAACACCATGTCTAGCACCCCATGAGTATTTGGATCATTAGTCCCTGTCTCACAACCTATTTATCAATCATACATAATATTTATCATTGGTGTATAATTCCATGTCTAACACCCCAAAACCATCCATTCATTAATTTATAAATTAATTAATTCAATCCGTTAATTAATTAAACAACTAATTAATAACATAAAACTCCCATAACATAATTCTACAATCATTTAACCATTCAACATTACAATAGTTAATAATTAATTATCAATTAATTATTCTCAATTAATTATCCCAAATCTTTAACAAGTCTGAACCCATCCACTGAAATAGTGTTTCATCCAGGAATTTAACAATTTAACACGCATGTCGTAAACATCTCAAGTCAAATATGCTAAATAAGGCCCACATATTTAGCAACAATCTCACATAGCATACCATATTTTAAAAAAATTCCATCCTAAACAACTTAAGGCATGGAAAATAAACCTTTAACCAAAGGTATTATTGGCCAACTATCATAACAATACAACCAATTCACAATCTTAAATTAATACATGGAAATTAATTAATTCAATAATTAATTAATTAATTAAATCATATCTCTTTAACCAGTTCATCAATTAATTAACCATTGATAATTTATCATGTAATAATTAATCCATCCATTAATTATTACCAATTTCCAATTTATAATTTAAACATGTCAAAATATTCAATATTCTCATTATTCAATAAATGCCACAATTTTTTTTCAACTCATGACTAGATAATTAATTATTCAATTAATTACCCAATCACCTATCCTTCCACATTCAAACATCTAATTCACCAAATGATATATCATCATTTGCACAATTAATATTCCACGACATGGGTTAAAAAGGCACACCTAAGGGTGTCCAATTCCATTGCCATTTAAGTCTCATTTATAAGAAAGACCCATGGGTGCTTCATGTTTAACCATTTAATATTCAGGGCATAAGCTCAACATATTTTCAATAGTAGCAATACATGCTTAACACAAACACATGGAAATTAACTCATTTATCACACATTGAAAGATTAATTCAGTAACATCAAAAGTCTTGCATCAACATATCATGTATCGATATCAACAGGGATACATACAAAAGCCCCGCCTTAAGAAATCATGATATAACATTACCACCAAGCAACAGTTTATCTTTAATTATCATTTAAAGAAAATTTAGTAGTTCCCAAAATCAAGGAAACTCATACTATAAAATTATTTAAAGAAGAAAATAATTCATAAATAAAGTGATAGAGATTTGGGACCCTACCTCGGGGTGGAACCAAAACATGTTGCACTTTGTCATACGTCGGCAACCAATCCACAACTGGTCCGCAATCGTACACACACACACCTTCACACACACACACACATACATATAAATATATATGTGCATGTTGTCTACATTGATAAAAAATATTCAAAATATTAAATTAGTACCCAAAAACAAAGCAATAATAATCAACGCACCTCAAACTTGGTACCAGGGACTCATAAAAAATTAACAGACCTTAATTTAACCTATATAAAACCAAAAAGTTGGTTTAGAAGCTTACCCGAACCAAAGGTGGTGAAAAAATTCAAGACCATCCACCTCACCCTTGGCGGCGGGTGGCAGATTATGGAATAAAGGACCCCAAAACACCATTTGCACACCTTAATAAAGGAAGAATATCAAAATAGGGTATTTCCATCAAACCCTAAAATCGGCCAAACGAAATCGGGTATTGAAAACACACCAAATCACCAAAGCGATGAAGAAGAACCTTATAGAATATCCTACCTTGAATAATCAGACTAAACTCATGGAAATATTGGAAGAAAAACACCATAGATGAAGAGGGGGTCGTGCCACGGGGGTTGCGTGCTGTTGTTGGGGGTCATCTGTGGTGGGTCGTGCACTGCTAGGTCATACCACGGGAGTCACGCGCTGCTGTAGGTCACGCCTCAGGGAGGAGGTTTTTGACCAAGACAGATCCAGCCATGGAGGAGGAAGGGAGAAGGCAACACAAAGGAGAAGGCTTGGTGCACAAGGGGGCTGTATGCTGGTGCGTTGTGCCTGGGAGGGGTCGCGCCTCCTGTGCATGGAGAAAGGGGAGAGATCTCCTTCCTTTGGTTTTACCCTTTTAAAACCTAAAAATAAAACCCTAAATTAACTTTAATTAATTGAATGTAATTATTATAATAATAATACTAATTTTAATATTATTGTAATACACATTTAACACTTATCTAATAAGTGAAAAACTCCCCAATTAATTTAAAACACATCTTTATTTAGTGTTCTTTTAATAAACGTTTCATAATAAATTATGAAACTCCCTATTAATCATTTAATTAAAGTCTTTTATCATTTATTTAATTAAATAAACATAATAATAATAATAATAACATTATTATTATTATTATTCTAACTTTCATTTATTTAAAACCTAACCCCCAAAAATATATTATTATTATTATTAATTATAAAATAACCGTAATAAGTTAATAATAATAATAAATATAACTATAATAATATGCATAATAATAATTATCATAATATCATTATTATTATTTCCATTAACCTTTATTTATTAAGACCATAACCCCCAATTTATTTTAACACCATTAATGATAAAAAATCCAACTCATAACCTTTATTTAATAAAAATAGTCCTTTAATAATTCTGAAACTCTTCATTTAATTAAAAAGGTTCTCCAATAAACCCAAAAGCCACACTAATTTCTTCAACCCTCATTTAATTATTTATTTATCATTCATTTAATTAAAAATCACAATAATAATAATAATAACTTTATTATTATTATTAAAGCTTTATTTTAATTAATCACAATCTATCATATAATTTTATTTAATTAAATTAAATAATTTATTAAACAGGGTAAACTTCACGGGTTGGATCGCAACCGTGCGCTGCCCGTGCAGATCCATTAAAGTGGACTTTTCTGAATCTGGTTCTCTCAAGACTTATCGAGACGGCTGCTAAAATTATAGGGTAATTACACAAGTCAAAAAATGACACCTTTAGACGTTTCAATACTCAAAATACAATTCCGAATCTCGGTTTAAAAACTCAACCATTGATAAACCAATTTTATTAAAACCATTGTATTTTAACCCAATTAAAAAACATGAGTCTTTATAGGTTTTGAATATATATATCACTCGATCGACTACACTACACATCTACATCCTCGATCGAGTGAAAATAATACAGAAGAAAAAGCTATGCCTCAGATGGAAAGTTGAGACCCAAAGGTGCCTTTCTCCCTTAGCCTAACTATAATAAAATAAGAAATATTAAGCAATAATTTTAAAATACTTGGGTTTACCACTGGGTTAATCCCCCTAGGAACTTCCTTGTGTTAGCTACTCATGATCATGATCATAAGAGTTCATAGTGTATAAGAAATTAGGGAGAGAAAATGAAAGAGAGATAGAATAAGTGATAAACAAGAACACTAAAATTAATATATTAAATGAAATTATAGAATAAAAATAAAAGAAAACATGAGAATAATACTCATTATAGCTTTGGACAAATATTTAATGTAGTAGATGATCCCTTGAAAGGTTATGTAAAAACAACAATATATGAAGCATAGTGAAATATTTTGGAACTAAATATTTACAATGAAAGTATGTACATGGTATACCCATTTAATGACCAATTTTTGAAATTTTTTTTTCTATAAAGTTATCCCTTATGTATCCTCTAACTACCCATGATGTTTTATCTTTATTAGATAAGTACTGAATGAGTTATGTCCAATTTACTATGGAAAATTAATTTTTCCCAGATAACTCTTCGAATTCAATATATCTAGTTTTGAATGACATGATGACCTTGAAAAAAAAGGAATAATGTGTTGAAATAATTATACAAGTTTTTCCTTGAAATTTTTGATATATCCACATCAAATTTCAGCTCCATTTTGTTGGCTATTTGCGATATATAGTCCCAACATAAAAAATATCCAAATCTATGCACATATTTTGAGGTCTAAATTATGATCTTATTTTTTTCCCTAAAAAATTTTAGATTCAGATTTAGGATAAGTTGATTGAAATGAATATCAACATGTATGGAATTCTAAAAAAATAAAATTACCAATTTAATTTAGTGTAGAAAAATATATGGCCTAAATACAGAAGAAAATAAAAACATTTAAAATAAAAAAAATTGGAAAATTTTCCAACTAAACTAAAAATTCTTCTAAAACCATATAATGTGACAATTGATCATAAAAGAAAAATATTATGGGATTAAAAAAACTTAAATTAAAATTAAAATAAATGAAAATATTTTCTCTATCAATAAGTATGTAGCTATAATAGAAGCATGGAACAATATGGTTTGGTTGATGTAATTTATGAAGGAGTTAGAATGAAGTTAGGGGGGAATGATTATCTTCCATGATATCCAAATTTTAATTCAATTGGATAAAAAATTTATTTTCCATGAAAGAATAAAGCACATCAACCTAAGTCACCACTTCATCAAAAATATGTTTGAGGAGAAAGTGTTGTATATTTGGAAGATGGTAGACAAAATCCAGTGGACATGTTGACCAAAACATTAGTTAATGAAAGTATGTGGTAACATCATGAATTTATAGGGATTATTTGAACAAAATAATGATAGATAAAATCTAATATTTTATAGAGGAATGAAAGATGTTTTCTAAATGGTTTTCCTTGGGCGTTTCCTTAGAATAATCCTCTAAGTGGAAGATTATTGGGATGTGAAACCCAATTTCAATATAATGGCCATTCATGCACCAGATTTACATTTACTATAAATAAAATCCATGATAGGAGGACAAACTTTGTGTGAAAGTAGAAAATATTTATTTCATTAGTGAAAAAATGATTATTGGTAGTTCATTCAACTAATGAATTCAAAATGAGGTCCATAATGTTGGTGAACTATCTATAAGAAATCATCTTGAATAAAGAGTCTAAAAGTTTATCAATGTAAGTGGTTAAGGTCAAAGAGGTTACTGGATATCAATAATTACATTACATATGGATGCCCTCCATGATTTTTTAAGGGGATGTGACCGAGGAAAATTTCCAAAGTTCCTATATAAGGAAGTGGGGATGGACCCTAAATATTGCATCTAATAGGTGAAAAATGTTTCCCTATCACAAATAGTGTACGCAAGAAGTACACAATGAATCAAGGAATTATAAGGTGTTAAATTCTTTATAATAAAATATTTATGAATGAGTTTTCAATTTAAGTAATCATTTTACTTTTAGAAATACAAGAGTGGTGTAATGTTTCTCCCATGCATCTAGGAGATGTATTCTGAAGCATTTTAATATCTTACGTCCTTTACTTCTTTATGTTTTTTTTTTCAATTTTTGAATTTTCATTTACCCATTTTATATGCATGAGAGTTTCTTCTAAGTTGTGTGAAAGTAAGTTTTTTTATGGGTAGGGTGAAATGACTTTTAACTTTCAATACTCTTAGTTGAGGGGAGGTGAAGCTCCAAAGGTTCAATTTTCCACTGTGTGGATCTACATAGGAACATCTGATAGATCAATGATAATAATTTATATGGTTTTATCCATAGTATAAGAGATCTATTTTTTGGAATCCTTTTAACAGATTGATTCAGTTGACATTAGGGAATATATGCAGCAGAGTGAGGTGCCAGTAGGGATAAAGCAAGGTGGGTAAGGGAGGTGGGGATCCACAATGATGGGTGGTGTCACAAGTGAAAAAGTGAGGTGAGGATATGGGAGGGTATTTAGGGAGGCTATTTGGATAGTAGAGAATTAGTGAAATGGGATTGTGTACAGGCATAGAGGTGAATGGTGGAGGAGGCAAAGTTGGGTGGGGGGAGTCACACTAGAAGACGCAGGGTGATGAGATAATAATACTGTTATGAAAGGTTTGTTATTAGGAATACATAGATATATTGATATGTGAATATGGGATAAATTTGGGTGATGATAGGGAAGTAGGTTTCCCTTTATAGCTTATTACCCTATCCTATAAGAATGAAGAAATTACCCTCAATTAGGGCCTATATACGGGATAATGCTGCTTAAAAAAATCTCTTCATAGAATCACTATCATCAATATTGAATTAGTAAAATGTTTGTCCAAAGTGTTGTTAAGGGATTTGGCTCACATGATCCATGTTAGTTAGAATTAGTAGTGGAATTTGTGGTTATTTATAAGAAAAAAAGGAAAATAATATGGGGAGAATAAAGTTTAGTATCATTATCTTTACAATTATAAATTATTATTACTATCTTACACTCATAATTGGTGATGATTTTTATGTTGTCTACTATCATTTACTTTATATTTTTTAAGATATATATGCCAGATTCATCTTATGAAGTATTGATTTTTTATTAATTTTGATCACATTTTTACGATGTAAGGAGTCTTACGACGGAATCAATATTTTTTATAATTAAAATTTATTATTATTATTACAATTAAAATATAATAATTTAAATGAATATTAATTAAATAATTATATCTTATTACTATAAATAATAATAATAATGATAATAATAACAATAATAATAAATATTTGATTTACACATTATAATACTAATAGTAATAAAAATAATAATTAATTATTTAAAAATTTTAACCGTTATTTGATATAAATATAAATTTTAATAATTAATATTTATTAAAATACTTATTACATTTCTTTTATCTTTGGGTTTTTTGTGTATTAAGGGATGAATTTGTACCTCACCTTTTATAGGCATGTATAGGCATGATTTATGGACATATATTCAACTATTAGTCAATATTGTTTTTAAAAGTTCATGGAATAACTGGTGTGTAGTCTCTATGAACTTTAGCTACCTTTAACCCTCTTCCTTTAATAACAACCATCCATTATAGTGTATTGAGTTATAAATGTTTTATTCTACCTCATTTTTTTTTAAAATAATCCATTGAGATTTAAACTAGAAAAATAGGAGTGAAATTCCATTAGACCTCCCCTAAATAAACATTATAGAAATACAATTACAAATATTTTAATATATCCATCCCAACATTATGTAAAAATTTTATAAAATATTTTGTTGATAATTCCTTCAAAAATTTATCTATCATGTTATCAACTGATCAAAAATAATTTTTGTTAATTTATTTGATCATTATCAACTCTTGAGTGACAGAGAATAACTTTGGTGAGATATATTTGGTTTGATCACTTTGGACTTAGACTTTATTTATCTAAATAAAGCATGTAACATTATCTTCAAATAATTCTCTAAAAATTATTTCTATAGTCAATCCTCTCACCATTTGATTTTTTTGAGTTAAAAATCATAACCACACATATTCTATACAAGCCTCGTGTAGTGTTATTGTATTTTCATGATTAGAGGATATTATGACAATTGTTTTCTTTTTCTATATCCAAGAGATTTCTGTACCTCCGAACTTGAAAACATATCAAATTTTTAATCTCACCTTATGTAGATTTGATAAATAAATAGCATTTTCAAAACCAACCATCAATTTATTTAATTTTTTAGAATAAAATAAATACAAATCAATAGATTAATGAAGATAGTGAAAATATATTTAATTCCATTACAATGTCTTCATTATGGATATGATCTACATCATTCCAAAATATTCATTGAAAATGGAATATATAGTCATGTATAATTAGTAAGATACATAATATATCCTATTTAACTAAGGTATTGAGCCTATGAACCAACTAACTTTTCATTTTCATCACAAGGTATTATCAGATATAATTCAACATTTAGTGTTTTGATGAACATAGGTATAGTTAAATTATTTAATTTATACATATTAAAGAATTTTATGAATTTAGTTATTTAGATTAATTAACTCATAATATGTTACTTGGAATGATATTTGGTTTCTACTAAGATATTCATTTCTAATTCTTTTTTATGTATTTCATTGTCTCATGGATGTATTCTAGAGTTCCAATGATATTTTGATTGTTAACATGCATAACATTGATTTCATATCAAGATGATATTTTTTAACAAAAATAAATAGATATTGGGGATCATTTACATATCCTGTATACAATTAATACCTAGTTAAGTGATTTTAATACATAATACCAAGATAGGGATACCTCTTTTAGAACAATCAGATTCTAAGAAATATGGATTTATTAATCTAGAACATCAACAAGATTATTATACCCTCAGACCAGGACTTCCAGCGATGTTGTATTTCTCAAGATTAAAAATGATGGTGTTGTGAGTCCCATTTATCAAAATCCAATTTACACCATTTCATGGAATGCACCTAAAATTCATCTACATGACCAAACACCACCCCTTCACTAGATATTTTATCAAATATATTATTGATCAGACAATAACTATTCTCTTAGTTCGACAATGTCTATGAAAACTCCCTTAAAGGGTGCCTGAGTACCATTGTGTTCACCACTATCTACTATAAATTATATACTAAGCACAAAAAGTGTGTCTTTAGGAACAACACTCCAACATTCTCTACCATGTTCTTATAGATTATCAGAAATTATAGAAAATTGGTATCCTTGGAGAATGAAAATGAAGAAATTTTTTTCCTTAACCTTTTTAGGGGAATATTCTCCACCTCCCAATGCCTATTAGCGCTTCTCCGCAAGGTTTATGGGTTTGATATCACCCCAATACCATGGAATAAATATTAACATTTATGGATGCTATGTTAATAACATCTTGGTAGGAGGTGGTGTTGTCTGTAACCATCAAGGTTTTGTAGTGATATTCCTCTCCACATATCCATCTCTCATGACTCCCTTCCTTATCGAATACAAATACCGTCACTTTAGAATCTCCATTTACATGAATATTAATCTTCCCATTTCTTTTATGGAATTAAATTCCACTTCCATTTCTAAATTATTCAATAAACTATTTTAATAACATTGGTTTACCATATATCTTATTCAATACTGCCTCAAATTATAAAATGGTGAATAATCTTTCACTCATTCTTAGCATGAAGGAAACATGATGAACAAATCTCTTTCAAAATTTAGAAGATAATTTATGAGTTTTAGTATCTTTTTTAGTATAAGATCTGATCTTGATTCTTACAATAACTTTTATTGAGTGGATGCTCTGGGTATTCCTTTATTTATATCTCCTTGAACATTTTGTATCTTTTCCTATCAATAAATAATAGCATTGATCGAATATACCAATATTCATTTAATTTATACAGGGATTTTTTAAATTTAATTAAATATAGGACATAGGACATTTATTTTTATGCTTTATCCATTTTTGATCATAAATATATTTTCACACACACACACACACATATTACTACCAAGAAACCCATATAAGTGAGCTGTAACAACATTCATAATACAAATTTCAACATTTTAAGTTATTAAATGATAGATTTAATAAAAAAATGTAATTGAATATAAAACATGATAATATGCCTTATAATAATTAATTCCTGATCTTTAAAATAAAATTCATTCAATGAGATGATATTTTCATCTAAAAATATAATTTTACTTATCTCACTCATATAAAAACCCATTTATAATTAATAGGATTCATAACTTCTACTTTGAGAATAAAGAGTCCAATGATGTTTTCCTTTTTAGGAGATCTTAATTCAGTTTGTGTTTTATATTTCTATTTATCCCATTTAGGTTATTTTTTTACAATCTATAACTAAGTGAGGTTTGTGATCTTCACTTCCAATATCATTATCCACTAAAAATAAAAATATTTCATCAATAAGTTCTATTTCATTTTGATTTCATAATACACCAATAATAATAAAATTAAATGAGGTTTCATTTTTTGAGTCTTTAAAGGTTTTCAATAGCATTTTATGTCTCTTTATATACCTCATCATATTATTCTTAGTGATAGTTTAATTTATTTTATCTTCAGGAACATCCACCTCCATGTTGGTTTTATCAATTATATGAACTCATTTTATTTTTTGAGGATTTATCCTTACAACCTACTGGCCTTATATTATTTAGATTTATCTTTAATATTTATGAAATATTATTATTTAATTAATCCATAAAGAAATCAATTATAGAAAGAGTATTCACAATTATTTTGTGTGATTTAGCCACTTTTTTTATATCGATGGATAAATCTAGTAATTGAATTTTAATTTTTTGATAATGAATAATATTTTACACCTCTATATCAAATTGGTGGGTGAGAGAATCAAGAAATGATAAATATTTCAAACTCCAAACAATCACTTCAATTTGTTTATTTTCCCTCTAATACAGGGAAAACTTTACTAAAGTGATGCTTAGAAATCTATACTATAAACACATTAGCAGTTTTTGGTTTAAGATATCTGGTAGTGGATAAGGATTAATAAGAAACATATATTTTCATCCTCATTTAAGGTCACATTTTTTATACATTACGAGGGATAAATTGGTATATATACCATACTATAAAACCCCTTAATTATGCGATATTAGGCTATTCGAATAATTATAATTTGATAAGTGAGTTATATTATATGATTTTTAATGGGAATTATAGGAAAAACAATATTCCATACCCCATATAGATCTTGACAATTTTTTCTCATTATTAAGGGTTTATCACTAAGTTGGAGGAAATTTATCAATGATCAAACAAAACTATTTGGAGTATGAACATGAGAAATTGGATGAAAAATTATAATTCTCATTTCCATAGAATAATACTTAAAATAATGAGACATACATTCACTAGCATTATCATTTCTTAATTTATTTATAGTATAGTTAGGGAATTTAGATATTGTTTTATTTATTTTAGTAATATATGAAAACAATTAATTTTTAATTGAGTGTAAACATATGTTTGACTATCCACAATAAGAATAAATTAATAGTTTAAAATATTTAAATGATATATAAGATGGATGAGTTGGTACACATTTATCCCCTTAAATTTATCAAAGAAATATATTCATTACATCCTTAATTTTTTCATGGATTCTCATGTAATTATATTTCTAAGTGAACAAGCCTCACATGAAATTTTACTTAGTAGAAATATCCTTTGGACCTTCATTGAATGTCCATGAATATTTTAAATTATTTTTCACATCATTCATAAAACAGGATGTCAAAATTATATATTCCATAAATTTTCATTCTTTGTTTATTATTTAGCACCATGTGTTTTTTGATTTCTTTTATTTAAGTACAATGAAATCTATATGATAAATTTGGCAGTTTGTTCTATATGACCCAATATACTATTAGAAATAATTTTTATTGATTTTATAACATTATTTTTTAGTTTAAATAATCATTTATGTCATTCCATTATCCTGTATAGAAATAATTTTGACACAATTTCCATAATCATAATCCATTTTAATACTTCAAAGTAAAACAAAAACATTAATAGCAATATTAACACACTAAATACAACTTAAAATTAAAAAAAATGAAATTCACAAAAAATCACTTTCATACATATTAAATAAAAAAAATATCATAAAAAATAAAATCACAATATTGAATAATTTTTTAAATTATTTATATATATAAAATCATAAAAATCAAAAATAATATCAATTGCCTCAAGATATGTGAAATCATTATTTGAAGTTTTATGTTTTTTGGTGAAATTCACTACCTTTTCTATAGAGACCATGACTCAATCACTCATGTGATTCCAAAATTTGTGTGATACTAACCCATAAAAACTCCCCGATCTGGATGGGATATATATTAAAATCTCAGGTCTTTATATACCTTTAGGGAATGGTTTAACTACTTATTTTACCATCTAACGTTCTGATAAACTTTATTTGGAAATCCAACATATCTCATATGTGGGTTGGATGTTACAAATATAATTGAGAAACCAAACATGCCATAAGTAAATATGTAAGAATGTAAAAATCACATAACTCTCTAAA
The DNA here is from genome assembly GCA_963277665.1 of Viscum album. Taxonomy (NCBI): domain Eukaryota; kingdom Viridiplantae; phylum Streptophyta; class Magnoliopsida; order Santalales; family Viscaceae; genus Viscum; species Viscum album. The sequence goes on from OY728162.1 coordinate 1,151,908,923, forward strand.
TGAATCCATAAAATACCACTCAAAATGAAAAATACTAAATAAAATCATAATTAATCATAATGCCATGTCAAATAGGTCATGAGATAGGGAAGAACAAAAGATAAATTTTCATAGTACCAAATTTGACCAAAACCATCCTCAATAGCTATAACTACAAAGTGTGAATCAATTACACTTCTAAATAAAGCACAATGAACAACCTAAAGATATCTAATATCAAATTACATGACTATGTATACCCGAAACATGAAAAATGGAGATACATGCACATCATAATGTTTTTTAGGGTATGAGTACAAAATAATTAGTAGAGAACCACAAATGGTGTCTCAACAAAACAATGATATAATGGATGTATTCAAGTAAATTTCTACACATTTACATAAATATAACCAAACTATTTTTAAAAAAATAAGATGTTTATAATAGTATATCAATAACAAGGTAGTGAAATATATTGAATGTGGAGAAACACATGTAATCACTTGACATAAAATAGTAACTCCCAATACCAAGAGGGTGTATACTAATACTACCTTCTTTCAACCTAACACATTATCTAATATGATTAACTAATGTTATTCTAAAAATGGAATAGAGTTCATATTTATTTTCACAAATTCTATTACCAAATAATTTTCCAATGGGATGGAAAAATTTTACACTAAGTTAGGGTGAGAGCCCATCCCTTGGAAAAGGGAAGTGGTATACAATAGTTTGGGTTAAACCCCTATTGATCGGAGTATGATGACAAGGTTGGGAAGGGGTTTCCTTTTAAAATATTAAAACTATATAAATTAAAATAATTATGAAATTAAGAGATAAATTGAATTTAAACAAGTAATCAAAATATATATGAATTAAAATAGTAAGCGTAGTTAAAATTTAAAATTAAAGGAAACACAAAGAATAAACAATATACTTTCAAATAATAACGAATAAACATGATTAACTACCATAAAATTATATCCATGCTCACCATGGTCACCCAAAATATCACAAAATTATAAATACAACTTAAATTGATTACAATAATTTAAAGAGTAAAAAGTTATTCCATACATATATAATGACACGTAGGAAGTCAAATATGTCAATCTTATCCAAATTGAACCATGAGAGTGTGAAAAATCCAAATTCAAAGACATACTAGGAAAACTCCAATGAAGTTGGAAGATAATGCATTACTATATCATATAAATGGTGTACATGAACCAAATTTGTTACTAAGCTAGGGTATACTAGTGATGGTGCTCATGAAACCAAAAAAAGGAATAGACTATAACTAGGAGCATAAGTGTGTAAAAGACATTCCACCACAATTTTATAGGTTCTAGATTCCACATTGTAGTCTAATTATATACTTGTATATTTAAAACTACCACTTGATATAACTTAATTTTTATTTAGGTAATAAAGTTTAAAAATACAAAAGGAAAGTTCTATTGAAAACATATTTGGGAAAAACATTTAAATGAAAAAGTAAAGGAATAAATAAGGGAATCTAATTAAAAGAGTATTTAGAAAAGAAACTATTTTGAAAAAAAGGTTTTTTATAAAGCTTATCATACCATAAAATATTATAAAAACCATGTTAGTTGTCAAGTTTCAAGGGTAAATAAATATTTAAACCATTAGGGTTTTCAGATTAAATTAAGACTTCCCCCCACATGAACCCAGTTGCCACATCACCACCAAAATACTCTGTTAGCCATTTATTAGGTGTGGTTTGTTGGTTTATATCTCATTTAGGTTTAAGTGGGATTAGGGTATTCATAATATAGAATATGGTTGTGAATAAAGTAAATACACCTTATTAAAATATTAACAAACCAAGACAGTTTAGTCGAAGGGAAGATTCATGGATTAGAAGCTATCCTCAAGATGGTTGAAGACCACACACACTCTAAGGGATTTCATTTCAATCCCTAATTAAAATAAATAATAGTGTACACTAACAAGATAAATTAGGGTTTTTGGATATATATTTCATATGGGTTACCCAACTTATATATGAAAAAACTCAATAATAAAAATAAATACTTTAAATGGATTATCAAAATATACTTGGTAATGTAAGGTCCACTAAGATGAATAAGGGGGGATGAATATCTCTATGTAGTATCAAGTTAACCCACTAAGAAACATTTAATTATTTAAACTAAAATATCATTAGTAAACCATCCATTTATTTTTAAGAACATATAAGATGTGCTTTGTTAAAAAATTTCAAAACCGATGGAAAACATGTTACAAGAATCACTCGAGAATCATTTGTTGAGTCATGAAAACCTACCAATATAATAGGAAAAATTTAACAATTCTGAAATCATCTTGCATACCTTAAATCCCATTTAAAAAAAAGAAAATAACTAAATAAATATATAATATAAACTTATATAATAATATAATAAAAAAATCAAAAAACAAAACAAAACATGGTCAACAGATTAAAAAATTAAAATATCTAAATAACTGCATTAAATCATCCACAATTACCAAAATATAATCTGGAAACCCTATGAAATCACATAACTCAGTATCTTTATATTAAAAAAATTAATAATTTAAAGTAGAACACCTAAATGAGCATTTCTTGAAGAAAGGGAAGATAAATCCACATGATTTAGGATGAAATTTACCATGCTATGGGGGAAATCTCTATAAAACCCCTAAACATCATAAGGAAATCATAAAAGAAATGATCAATGGGTATGAGGAGAGATGTATGGAGGGTTTCCTTGTATTTTGGAATGAAAATCACCCATGAATCCTCTTGGAATAAAGGAGTGATAAGGGGAAGAATAAGGAGACCATATGGGGCTTTAGGAAGCCTTCCAATCAGCTGAAAAAGAGCAGAGATTAAAGGGAAAGGTGGTAAGAGAAATAATGGTGGAGGGAAAAATGACTATAAGTTCCTCACTAAGAAAAATCCCAGGGAGCCTACTGGGTTCCTGATATAGGGCCACTGGGTACTCGGTGGTACCAATATGACCCTAAGGCCCATGTATTGCTTACCGAATACCTGATACCCCTCTATTGAGTACCCAGTGCCACCTTCTATTGTAAATAGCTAGTTGTACCACCATATAACCACCCCCAATCCACCAAACATCTATACAAACCTCACACTTGATTCCAAAAATCATTAATTCATCTCTTAAACAAATGGAATCAAATTTTAAATCCTCAAATAAAAAATAATCCCACAAATGGAGCAAAAAATTAAAATAAACTCAAAGATTAATTTTACAACTTCCTTTTATAAGACCTTAATAATACCTTGATAAATGTAATTATGACATGGATCATTAAAAATTACCCATCATATGAATTCTAGTCCCTAATAAGTTTAGGGAAACTTTGAAACCAAAGACACAATACCTCTATGTCTCTAATACAAACTATAAAACCTTGATTAAACCCATGATAAAAAACTTCAAAATCCATCACTAGTCACCAAATCCAATTAGTTTCAAACCATAAACATCAAAATCAATATAATATCATGAATACCTGACACAATTTACCCCTTACAAATAATTCTAAAACATAATTAAAATCATAAAATCCCACTAAATTTCAATAACTAATGGCCTATTGACAACCACACATTAACACATCCAAAAATTATCCACCACGCTTGAATTGTATCACTCCTAATACTAAAATAGGACAAAAAACCACCATGATATATCAATTCCTATCATACAATTAATTAATAAAAATTAAAGCTAATGTACTGCACACTAAGATTTTACTAGGTTTATTTATGCATGGTCCACTATTTTGTTTTACTTCATTGAAAAGGTTCACTTATAGAAATACCTAAAAATGATATCTATTCATTTGAAAGACTACTTTTTTATTCATTTTTATAAAAACTATGTTTTAACATAATAAATTCATTATAAAATATTAGTAAAAGGATATCACTTCCCATTTCCATTTTGAAAACCTCAAATTCATTAAAAGATAGATTATAAAATAGGAACATATTAAATTTAAATAATTTTAGAACCAAAATGAAATTATATTTCAAAATTAATTTCCCAACCCATTTTAAAAATATATGATTTAATTCAAAAATATCCTTCACATTTTAAACACAAATATTAGTAAAATATTTTTTTCACCCTGACCAAAAATTGAAATTCCAATTTAAAAACACCAATTTTCATCAATATTTAATGATTCATAAAACCTATTTTTAAAGGAAACATAATCAATTTTCCAAAAATATACCTCTATTTAAAACATATTTATAATAAGTCACATTTTCCACTTCATAAAATATATTATTATAAAATAGTTTCTTTTACCCGATGACCCTAACATACTCCCCATAGTTACTCATACCAAATGATACAAGTTTCTTCTTAGGCATGAACAAAAGGTAGTAATAAGCATATTTCACTGTGTTATTTTCAAAAAGAATATCTAAAATCACAAAAAAAAAACAAAAATAATAGACAACATACTCACTATAAAGATATCAAGATACTTAATAACAAAATATATAGTAGTAATAAAACCAGTTTCATTCTTGGAATGAAAATATAGGCATCAATTAAAAGCACAATCAATAGATTACATGAAGTAATAAGTGACATGTTCAACAATAAGATACAATTAAGAGATAAGAAGCATTCTAATTATTGAAAATATAAGAATAAAATAGTCCATGCTTCTAAAAATAAAGTATTAAACAAGATAGAATAACTATCAGAGAAATAACAATTTCTATCTCAATCAAAGGAACCAATTGGTGATTTGTATTAACCTAATCATCATAAATATATATATATATATATAAATGATATTTATACATATTTATAATATTTAAATAAATATGAACCTAAAATTTGATCTAAATATAGTGTAAAAACCTCAAGAAAGTATGCAGTGTGGCATGTCATCCAACATGCACCTATCTATCGATGCCTAAAATGATGCTTAAATCAAAATAGAGGTTGACTCCTAGTCAAGCCCTATAATGTTTTTTGATATCCATTCCTTCATACCTAATATAGATAAAAAATCCCCACTCAAACTTATATTACCTATTAATTACCCAAATATCCCTCGATATCTGGAACTCCCACCATATTGAGATTAGTGATGCCTTTTTATAGGCTACTTATTACATGGATATCCTAGACCCTATCTAATAAAAATTAAAAATAAATTTAATAAAAATATAAATATATTACCATTATATTGTGTCCCTAACTTGATGTCTCACACAAAACCCAATTCAGAGTGCTACTACCCCTGGAGCATTCCTTGATCCCCAAGGGCTAGAGACTAGTGTCACATGTATCAATTTACATTTATGGAATAATTTTCCATCTTTTTTTATAATTAAAAGTCATTAATTGACACCACTATAATTTCATAATGTCTCATACATAGGTTATGTGTTTTAGAGAAAGACTAGAAACCAAACATGCCGTAATTAAGCAAGTAAGGATGTAAACATACCATATCTCTCTCAATGAATGCATACAAGACTTCTCAATATGAATACTATGAAATAAAATCACAATTAATCAATAATTCAAGGAAACGAGGTGATGATATTGGGAATAATAAAATAGGAATAAATGAAGTGCCAAACTTAACCACCAACCAACCCCAATGACTCAAACTATGAAGTGGAAATCCATCCAGCTTCCAAAGAAAGCATAATGGATATAATAAAGAAATCCAAAGACAATCTATATTTTGGTAGGTATATAAAATATAGTAAAAGAAGAGATACATGTAAAATAGAGTTTATATATAGGATATGAGTATAAAATACCCCATAGGTCACCACCAACAATGTCTTAACACAACAAATATAATACAATTGTATGGATATACTTGTATACTCATTTACATAAATATAAAAAAAGATATTTTAAAAACATTAAGAAGGGTATGAAATCATATAAATAGAATGGTAGATAAAAAAATTGATTGAAGTGAAACACGTGAAAGGAAGAACTCCATGATTTTAGTTTAAAAATAATACTATGTCTAATTTCGTGTACTATATGCAATATTGAGCTTAAAATGAACTATGATATATTATTAAAATATTATTATTAAAATATGAAAATTATCACCTAACCTTTAGTTTAGAGGGTATTAACATGAGTAACCACATTATGAAATGTATATTAGAAACTTTTATTTAATATAAATGTATTGATTAAATCCTAGTAAATAAGAACTCAATTTTAAAAAATATTACATAAGATTAAAAGAGATATTTTTCAGAAAGCTATTTTTTGTCTGTAAAGAATTTTTATCAATGTTTATTAAGTTAATAACTATATATGAATTATTTGAATTAAATTTATAGATTATATATTTGAAAAAATAAATTAACATTTTCTAATGGTGGTTACTATATTAGCAATGAGTTTAAATTCATTTTATACTTCAATTTTTTTTTCAAAAATGTTTTTTATTATATTTTTACATAAATATTGTGATTAATTTTCATTAATTTTATAAATTGTATTTGATAAACGAACATAAGTTTTGGAATCATAATTTCAAAATAATCTTATGATGATCCTTTAGTTTTTTTATAAAAAATATTGATTTTTGGGGGAATTGTTAAAAATACCAATTTTGAATAAACTGTAATTTATTTTCTTTAAATTAATGTAATTTCAAAGTTCAATTTATTTTTGGATTTTTTTAAAGTAACATAAGTTTAATTTTATTTGACATAATTCTACTAATTTTACAGGAATCAACATTATTCAATATTTTTGTATAAAATCATTTTATACTAAAAATGAGTATTTTCCTAAAAATAGTTTTTCATTAATATTTGAGTACATAAAATTAAATTAATTTATTCTAGAATAGGAAAATTTAATCTTGAAAAATTTATCAAATATTGGGAATTAAGAGGTTAAATTTTAGTAATGTGATTAAATTCATTTTTTATAATGTATAGTAACCATCATAAAATGTTGTCAGCATAGTAATGGAAAAAACAAGATAATTAAGGTTTTAAATTTTTGATAAGGTAAACAATATCAAATTAATTCTTATTGGGTAATATTATTTTGAACCTTATCATACTATATTTAAAAATTTGGCTATTTGGTTCCACTTTCCTTTGATTACAACCTTTCTATTATTTTTAGTTAAGAGTAATTAAAAAATGTCACACTCTCTCACTCATTATGTTTTCATAATATAGATATATATAAAAATTATTTATGAATAAATATAGATGATTAAATTTAATATTATTAAATTATGGTTATTATTTTAATTTATCTTTATTTTTTCATGGTGATATAATTATCATGAATGGTTAGGCAATACCGACGTAGATCTTATACATGTAGTAGATTAATCAATTAAATTATTTTAAAAATATTAAAAGTAATATATTTTGGATGATTTTTTTGTTTAATGAATTTTTTGGATACCTATAGTGTATAAGTGATGGTGAAAGTTTTTATATTATAACTGCATTATTATCTTGAGGTCTTTAAAATCACATTTTTTGAATAGTATTGAAAGGGACTTTGAATGGTATTTAATGTTTAAAAATTATTTTTAAATCATTATAAAATTATAAAAATACTATATTAACTTAAATGGGTAATATATTTTTGATACTATCATGAATAGTTTTTTGTGTTTTCTACTAGTCATTTTTAAAATTACTTTCATGACCCTTAAAGATTGAAATCGTTGTTACAACGGTTAAGGTTAAACATGGTTGATGGGGGGGGGGGGTAAATGAAAAGATAAGGTTTAAAACAACACTTAAACTTATATATATTTTTTGAATTTATTTAGACCTTATATGTATTATATTAGAATATATAGAACTTTTGGCCATTTTACCCGAGTTAGAAACATATTATATATTAATAATTCATGTATTTACAAGATTTACATCCTCTTCAATTATAAAAGGGAACCTCCTATACTATCTTCCTCACACCTATTACATCATTTATCTCAACCAATATCTAAAAGAATCCTTCAAAAAATTCATCTCAATTAACTATAATTTTTTTCCACTAAAATACCAACCTAGAAGGCTTATTGTAAGCTAAATGAGGTTTCTCAAAGAAGAGGTATAACTCTTAATTAAGTGTTTTCATATTTAATTATTTATCCACCTCCTATAAATCTTATATAAACATGATTATATAATAATATATGTATCTTATATATAAAGAATTTTTATTATGTTTATGACAAAATCCTTTTTAATATTCTTTTCCATCCTATCATAAATGAAAACATTATGCGTGAGTATGTGTTGACTACCATCTCCAAAAAGTGATGTGTTTTGTTTGTCATCACTAAATCATATGTTTGGTTAAAATAATGGATAAAATGAATATAAATAATATTTATGTAATATTTATTATTCTAAAAAGATAATATATTAGTTACCTTTTTACCCTTCCATTCGTTGAAAAATGTTCATGTCACTCGTGTGTATGTGTGGAATACCAGCTCCACAAAGTGATGTGATTAATTTTTCTTGTGGACCATCTATAGATATTTATAAAAATGTTTTTAATGTATAAAAATAATATTTTTTCCATGTTTAATATTTCAGAGATGATGTAACCATAATCACTTTGACCATAGTCAACCTACCAAAGTCATTTTTTCACATATGAATCAAGAATCCTCATAACATTTGATAAGAATTTAATTGATTTAATAACTAAATAAAACATTGTAATAAAGGAATAGTTATAATAGTATTAAAAATAAAAATGTTTTAAATAAATTATAAAACTATGATAATTTTAATATTCTATTGCTAGAGAATGTACAAAGTTAGACGAGACTCAAGGGGTGATATTTATCATCTCAATCTCCTTTATTTGAGACTTATGCCATTTTCACACATGTTTTATTTTTTTTGTGTTGTATATACTTCCATACAAATATATTTTATCATTTATTTACTTATATAAATACGTCTTACAAATCCTTAAAAATTTTATCTTCTTCAATTTCCTTTTATTTAAAAGTTAACGAAGTGAAAAAATATTTTTCTTTAAAATATTATTTTAAAGTGTTTCTATCAAATCATTTTCTTTCATGTTGAGGTTCTTTTAAATTATTTATTAATATTTTTTTATACTTCAAAGATTATTAAAGGAAATTTTCAATTACTATTAAATTTATTTTAAAATGTTTTAAATGGGAATCTCTTTGATGTTTACCGTAATGGTCACTTTTGGCTCTTTTTACCGAAGTGCATAAAAATGTTTTTAACACATAAATAATGAGTTTAATTTAAAAACATCATGAAAATTATTATTTAATAATAATATTTTACAAGTTTTCATGGTTTTTCAAAGAATATTTCAATTCTTGTTCTCTTGAGAATTTTTCATTTACAATAGTATATAGAGGAAAAATGATTTTTATCATTATTTTTACATGAATTCCCAAAGTGCTTCTATATATGTGTTAAACAGAATGTTTTATGAGATTTTATGATGTAAATTTAAGATTTTAAGTGTTTTTATAATGATATAGTATGTTGAAATTTTATATGATTACTGGAGATCCCAACTTACCACTCAAATGCACAGGGTAAAGTTATGGAGTTAATGATAATTAAGTTACTCCTAAGTGATGTATGGATTAATCATGATGGTAATTCCTTTTTAAGGGTTATTATGAAGATAATTTCCCAAGTAACCTATATGACTTTTCTATGATATAAAATGATATTTCATGGAATTATTTTATTTTATAAGGCAAGTTAATGAGATTATGTTTAAAGGACAATTTATGCACATTTTAAGTGTGAATAATATGTTTTTCATGAGTTCACAAATTTTACAAGAAACCATAATTAATATTTTTTTTTACTTTATGATTTACTATGATATATTTTATGAATCTTTGGGAAAATAAATTTATTTCTTGGGTAATTAAATAATAATTTGAGATGAATGTTTATTATGAAAAAGGAAAATTTTCTTATGGGTTTTCATGAATTTTCAAATGGAATAATGGGTTTGCATTATTTTTATATCCTTTATTTAGTTTTTTTATCATACCATGTTTTAAAATGTTTTTACTAGGGATTAACGATGAGTAAGAAAAATAAAAAAGATGATCTTTTTGTCATAGGGATTTGAATTAAAAGAAGAAGACATGTTTTGAAAGACATAAGAGTTTAAATTTAAGAATCATATTTTTTAGAAATAGACATTGAGTGGAAGTGTCCAATTTTTATTATAAGGGTTAGTTTTGTAATATTTGTTTCCTAATAATATAAAAATATAAACCTAAAATATCATGATAATGTAATAAAATTCAATTGATACTATTAAACTCATAATTATGGGTTGATTAAGGTTCATGTCATTATAGTTGGATTTAGAGAAAGGGTTTAGATAATTTTAGAGGTTAAGATGTTATAAAGTAATCATAATTTAATAGTTTTATATAGAATAAATTAATTATTCTTATGATTATAATAATTTTAAAGGAATAGATACCCCTTTTATGGTTTTATATGATTAGAGTACCATGGGAAACATTTATTGATTTTTAATAAATGTTTGCAGTATATGTAACCCTTAAATTTGACTTGTGTTGTATTGAAATGGTAATTTGAGGATTTTATATTTTTTTACATAAGTTTAAAGGTATTAATAAACTTTGAGGTTAAGATAAATATTTATTTTTAGGAAATAATGGGTAATTAGGATAATAGTTTTATTATATTTTGGGAATGTATGATTTTTATTATACGTAACCTTGGGTTTGAAAATTTATTTAGTGACTAAGTGATTAATTCTATTTTTTGAATAAGTTCACTATATTAGAAACATTATATGATTAAAGTAAATATAAATATTATTGGCTTTTGTAACGTCTCGGTTCCGGAAGCCACCCAGAGGTGCCCCGTACCCGGTTGGTCACATGGCCTCAAGTGAATTTCACCAAACGCCAGAGTTTGCCGACTAGCAGTGAGGGATTTGGGTGTGATAGTAGGGAAATGATGCCCTCATTGGTAGAGTACACAACAGAAATAAATAAACATGCAATAGCAGAAGAAGTAAATAACCAACAATAATAAACAATGGAAGACTAAATCAAAAAACTGGAGAACATATGTATATATATGGAATGATGCAAGATACATATCTAGGAAAGAATCCAAACAAGTCACAATGCTGAAAAACACCACAGTACCAAAACAAGTAAAAAAGAAAAGTAAACAGCTTCTCAGCATTGCAAGCAAAATCTTGGTCCCTTGCTCTCCTGCTCCAAGCAATCAAGTACCGAAAGTCGAAGGGCGCTTTCCCTTGTCTATACCTGCAAAAACATAGTCTGTTTTGGCCCTAAAGCATGACCCAAACAGGGTGTGAGACAAAATTCTAGTAGGCATTCACCCGAAGATCTGTGCCTAACGGTTCGTGAGTATATGGCAGGTAAAAGTACAATAAGCAGTAAACAGCAACAACAAGCAGTAGGCAGTAAACAGTAAGCTGTAAGGCAGGATGATACACAACAACAATCAATCCACAAACAAAAAAAACAGGGAATAAAATATCTAACAAGCAGGAAAAAATCCTCTGGGAAGTACTCGCAGCCATCCCCTATGGTCCTATCCAAGAAAATACCACAACCCTCTGGGCAGTGCACTCAGCCTAACCCCTCTGGCTTGATCATATGAAAATTATCAGACTCTCTTGGGAAGTTCACTTGGTCAATTCCCCTTATAGTCAAGGGTAGTCAGGGACTCTCTGAGGAAGATCACGCGGTCTAACCCTCTTATCCCCAATATCTAGAGACTCTCTGAGGAAGCTATCTCAGTCAATTCCTCCTATAGCCTCAAGTATACCACATACTCTCTGAGGAAGCTCACTCGGTCAATTCCTCCTCTAGCCTGGGAAGGTTCTTAAAGAGATTCAAACAAGGTAAGACTCTATGAGGAAGCTCACTCGGTCTACCCTCCTGTAGTCTATAAAATCCAAGACTCTCTGGGAGCTCACTCGGTCCATCCCCTGTAGTCTATAATGTCTAAGACTCTCTGGGAAGCTCACTCGGTCTATCCCATATAGTCTATAGCACCAGGTTCTCTCAGCCTCGTGCCAGTCAGTGCATAATAATGCTATAAGGCCAAAGTACACCTATAGGGATACTTGGATAATGAAAGAACACCTATAGAGCTACTTAGATAAAAAGTCTACAAGGAAACAAGCATGTCATGAGTTTCACTTCAACCTATAACCGCAAGGCATGAAAACAGGCATAGCAGCCAAAGGAAAATGAGACCCAAAGGTCGTAAAAAGAACAAAGCAAGGGAAAATACATCCAAGCACAATAAATTATCCTCTAAAATGGTCAATTTACCTCTACACAAGCACACAAGCAAGGCAGGAAAACAATGAGGGCAAAAAGGTAAACACGCAATACCCCGTTCACAGGTATTGGTGGAATTTTCACATAAAACTCAAAGACTTTGAACTGTAAGGCACAAACCACCTACGTAGATCCTAGAAGATTGATATAATTGAACCACGATGGCTGATTCTCCCTAGAACGTCATAGATCTGAGGAAACGCATAAAATGTTCAACCTTATATAACTTGAGAAGGAAGAAGAATTGGAAAACAAGACTCAAGCATAAGGGAGAACTCACCGCTATGCTTCCAATGTAATCGACAGAGCTCGAATCGGAGAAAGGATGGAGGCTCGGAAAACCAGAGAAGTTTTGTGGCTGTACGACGTCTCTTGGTCGAACTAGGCCTAGAAGAAGGCATTTATGACGATGTGGCGTGACCCCGGTCCGTTTAGTGAAAAAAAGTACACGGCGTGTATTTTTAAAGTACATGGTGTGTAGTGGGTTTTTCCGTACTCCACCAAAATCAGCCTCCACGTCACCCCTACACACCATGTGTGTGGCCCGGACACAACCGGCACACGAATTTGAGTGGGAAAAGAGTACACGACGTGTACTAAGAAAGTACATGGCGTGCACTTCAAAAAATTTCCAGAAACCTTATTTTTTCCCCAAAACTTCAGAAAAAGGAAAAAATACCTGAAACAAAGATCCGGGTTCTTACAAACTTCCCCCCTTAAAGAAATTCTTCCCCGAATTTCCCTATAGGGGCGTAGAATAAGAAACCCCGAATAGCTCCGGCCACTGCGATCGAACCTCGTCCTCCCTCTCCCAAGTCTCGTCCTATACTCGCCCGTGCTGCCATAACACCCGTACTAGAGGAAAAGATTGGCCTCGGAGAACCTTCGTACTGTGATAAAAAATCTAGATAGGATGCTCCTCAAATGACGCATCTGCTTTAAGCTCAACCTCCTTGGGTTGGAAGACATGAGACAGGTCTAAAAAGTAATGTCAGAGCTGAGAGACGTGGAAGATGTCATGCATAGCCCGATACCTCTGAGGTAGTTGCAACTGATAGGCAACCAACCCAACTCTCTCCAACACGTCAAATGGTCTGACGTACCATGATGAAATCTTACCCTGTCTCCGAATCCTCTTCTGTCCCAACCTCGGTGTGACACGTAGGAAAACCTGATCTACGACCTTGAACTCCAGAGGTCGTCTCCGCTGATCAGCCTAAGACTTCTGTCAAGACTGTGCTGTAGCCATCCGCTTCTGAATAAGCTCTATTTGCTCTAAAGTTTCCTGAACAAGACGAGGTCCCAGCAAAGCTACCTCTCCTGCCTCCAGCCAGCATAAGGGTGATCAACATGGTCTACCGTACAGAGCCTCGTATGGTTCCATCTAAATAGTCACCTAAAAACTGTTGTTGTAGGCGAACTCCACCAGAGGTATATGCTTCTCCCAAGAACCGCCGAAGTCTAGAATGAAATCTTGGAGCATATCCTCAAGCACCTGGATTGTGCGCTCGGACTGGCCATCAGTATGGGGATGGTATGCTGTACTCAAAAGTACCTGTGTACCCAAAGCCTTCTGAAGTCCATGCTAGAACTGAGAGGTAAAGCATGCATCCCTGTCTGAAACAATGGAGTGTGGAACCCCATGTAGGCATAAAATCTCTCTGATGTACAATCATCCCAACTCATCAACACTAAAGGTCTCTTTGATCATCAAGAAGTGTGATACCTTTGTAAGCCTATCAACGACGACCCAAACATCATCACTTCCCCGAGGTGACCTTGGTAACCCGGTCATGAAGTCCATCACGACATCGTTCCTCTTCCACTCCAGAATGGGTAATTGCTATAAAATCCCTACTGGTCGCTGATGCTCTACTTTCACACACTGACAAGTAGAACATCTCATGAAAAAACCAGCAACATCTCTCTTCATACTTGGCCACTAGTACTGGCGATGAAGATCTTGATACATCTTGGTAACGCCAAGATGAACTGCCCAAACTGAGGAATGAAAATCCCGCATCAGCTCCTTGCGTATGTCTGCTGGCACCCATACACATCCCTAGAAAAGCAATATCTCATCCTCTCCCAGTATCCATCCAGGAAGACGGTCCCCTCCTAACACACTCTCCCGTAGGACTAAGGCCTCTGAATCTGATAGCTACCTCATTCGTACCTGATCAAGAAATATAGAGGTAACAGCCACAGATGAAAGGAAAGTCTGTCCTTACCTGTCTTGCACCTCCAGATGCATCTCAGAGAACATAAACATAAGCTTCCACTCACTACTGCCTCCTGAACTTCCTGAATCTGAGTTCTCCTGCTCAAAGCATCATCCACTGCGTTGCCCTTTCCCGGCGTATAGGCGAGCTCAAAGTCGAAAGACTGAAGATACTTGACCCACCTGCACTGTCTCAGGTTCAGATTACGCTAAGTGAAGATATACTTGAGACTCTTGTGGTCGGTGAAAACCATAAATTGTTCTCCTAGAAGATAGTGTCTCCAACAGCATAAGGCATGAACAACTGCTACCAACTCCAGATCGTGCGTTGGGTAGTTCCTCTCGTGTGGCCACAACTTCCGAGACCCGTACGCAATGACTCCATCTCCCTGCATAAGCACAGCTCCCAGCCCGATACCTGAAGCATCACAGAAGACAATATAGCTTTTTCTTAGCTCCGGCAAGACTAGTATCAGTGCTGACGTCAACCTCCCTTTCAGCTCCTGAAAGGAAGAATCACAAGAATCTGACCATAAAAACTTTGCCCTCTTCTTGGTCAGACCTGTCAATTGTGCTGCTAGGCGTGAGAAGTCCTAAATGAAGTGTCTGTAGTATCCAGCCATCCCTAGGAAACTATGCACCTAAAATATGTTCTTCGGCTGCTCCCAGGAAACTATAGATCTCACTTTCTCTGGGTCCACTAACACTCCTGTCTCCGAGATAACATGACCTAGAAAGTGAATCTGATCCATCAAAAAGTGGAACTTTGAGAGTTTAGCATACAACCGATGCTCTCTTAGTGTACTCAGAATGATCTCAAGATGTGTGGCATGGTCGTGTCGAGTGTGAGAGTACACTAAGATATCGTCCACAAAGACCATGATAAAGGAGTCCAAGTACGGATGGAACACTCGGTTCATCAGTGCCATGAAGACTGCAGGCACGTTCGTGAGACCGAACGACATGACTGTATACTCGTAAAGACCATACCTACTCCTAAAAGCTGTCAGAGGTATATTCGATGGTCTAACGCGCAACTGATGATAATCGGACCTCAAGTCGATCTTCGAGAACACCCAGGCTCCTCAAAGCTGATGAAAGAGGTCATCGATCCTCGAAAAGGGATATAGGTTCTTGACCGTCAACTGGTTCATCTTCCGATAATCCACACAAAGATGAAGGGTACCGTCTGCCTTCTTCGCAAACAGGACAGGCAAACCCCAAGGAGAAGTACTGATTCGGATGAAACCCTTTGCCTGCAACTCCTCCAACTGCTTATTGATCTCCTGCAACTCAAGTGTAGCCATCCTATACGGAGGAATGGACACCAGTGCCGCTCCTGGAATGAGCTCAATTGATAAGTCTACCTCACGATCTGGAGGTAAACCTGAAAAGTCCTCTGGAAAGAAATCCCTAAAACGATCCACCACTGGAGGAAAGTATAACTGTGAAGTCCCCTGGTCATCCAGATAAAGACTAGAAATCTGGGCCGTCACTTCCCCTAGCCCATGATTCTCTGGTCCAGCTCTACCCACCTGGACATCCCACTCACCTCTATGAAGGAAAGAGCCACCCTCTAGTGATACGAAACTCACCTTGTGGTGATAGCAATCGACAACTTTTTAGAAAGGAACCAACCAATCCATACCGAGAATGATGTCATAGCCCGTTATTTCTAGGATATAGAGGTCCCATATGAAATGACACCCCGCAACCTCAAGAGGGAACTCTCTGCACTGACATACGCTAGATTTCCTTGTTCCCAACGGTGTGTCAAGAGTCAACAAGTTGGCAGACGAAAAGATACAGAGCCCAAGGCTCTCCACGACAGCAACAGAGATAAAGCTATGGGAAACACTAGTATCAAAAAGAGTTGAAGATAAAAATAAAGCTACTAAGATCGTACCACGAACTATAGAAGGTCCAGGATCTTGCTCCTGATAGGTCTTCTCCACGACGAAATACTGGCCTGCACCACGGCCCTGTGCCCCTGGCTGACCGCTCTGAGCTGATCCACCCTGCTGTCGCTGATGACCTAGTGACTGACCACCATGACCGCGACCTCCACCTCGGCCCGAACGGCCAGAATAACTCCAGTTCCCAGACTGGTGGGAGACTGGTGAAGCATCTCGAGAACACATGGTCATAGAGGAACCCCTACCACCAGCTGAAGGTTAGAAGATGTGATAGAAGCATTGAAGATGGACCATATTGCCGCAAAACCGGCACTCTGTCGGATCTCTCTGGCACTGAGGCCTAGTATTCCCACTCCTACCGCACTGGTAGCATAAAACCTGGCTTCCATAAGAAGAATCCCACGAACCCCGATCTCCTCGAGAGGACTCTCTGTGATGCTTCCTACTGTCCATAGGAGGAACACCAGCTCTGGATGTCGAGCCGCCCTGGCTCACTACTCCAGAATCCCTTAGATTGTGCTTAGTGATCAACGCCTAGTTGACGATGGAGGATATAGAAGTCAAATGAAAGATATTCACCTGGGAATGGATCTTCTGCCTGAGACCATCCTCGAACTTCCTAGCAAGGAACAACTCATCACCTGCTGGGATTGGTGTGAAATGATGCAGCTCAGTGAAGCAAGACGAGTACTCCATAACAGAGAGAGTACCCTACTGCAGACTCATAAACTCCCGGGCTCGACTGGACCTCAAGGTCTCCGGATATAAGTAGTCATAGAAGGTGCGTCGAAACTCGTCCCAAGAAATATTCTGCTAATGCCCTGACCGTGAGATCACCTCCCACCACCTCTTGGCGGTGTCCCAGAGCATATAAGTATCCAGCTTTACCATTTTATTTGGAGGGATCATTAGGTTCTCAAAGATGGTCAGTGTGGCCTCTATCCATGACTCTGAAGCCTGGGGTCCTCCGTCCCCTGAAAAAGTAGGAGGATGCTGCTGCTGGAAAACCCGCGTCAACTTAGCCATCGACGGGGTAGGAGGTGGTGCTCCCTAAAAGGTCTGCATCATCCTCAGGAAGTCCTCCCTGAACTGCGCATCAGCGCCTGCGACGGGTATAACTTCTGGTGCCAAGGCTGGTACAGCAGGAGGATCAATAGGAGGTCCCTGATCGGCCATATCCAGTGTCTGATCACTGTCTGGAAACTGATGTACAACCGGAGGACGTCTCAGAGGCATATCTCTAAAAGATCAAAAGCACACCTTAGATCATGATTAACAAGTACTGAAAACATAGGAGTGAAAAACGGGAACTGGGGGAAAAAACTATCATGTTTTATAAAACACGACTACATGGCGTGTGTAAAAACAACACGGCGTGTCTACTTAAGCCATTAACATGGGTGTGTACCCCTGCCTGACAGGTCGTGTAACACCCCAAACTACACAGCGTGTTGTTCCCACACACAGTGTGTACTTGAACTCTAAACCCCTGCCTGAGTCTCCTTACACGACTAACACACACGGTCCAAACTAACCCCAAACTACACGGCATGTGCCCTAGGGACACGACGTGTACTACACACTACCTCGGCGGCCCGTGTTGTTAGTTACATGACCATCTACACGGTTGGCCCTTACATGGCGTGTTCCGAACAAACACGGCGTGTATAGGAGAAGGTGACACTGTCCCATGTTGTTCATGACATGGCCGGATACCTGGACAGAACTACACGACGTGTTCCTTTATAACACAGCATGTTCTACTCGAGCTTCCCTGACCCGTGTTGTTGGTGACACGGCTAGGTACACGGCTCCAAACTACACAGCGTGCACCTAACGTACATGGAATGTTCCCAAAGTTACTTCTACGACACTGTGTTCTTGCACACATAGTCAGTAACATGACCTGAAAACTACACGGCGTGTAACCAGAAAGTACATGCCGTGTATTCTGGGTTTTTCTGGGCAGTAAATCAGAAACTGCACAGAGGCCCAGAAACACTGAAAACAAGGCAAAGATGTGCCAAATTCCGATCCATGGGGGCCCATACTCCCCACAAATCAAATATTGGCATCCCCTACAGTCATGTATAAGAGAAAATAGGATCATGATCCACCAATTTCTGATTCAAGAGGGCCCATAACACCTAACGAATCAAATTTTGGTGTTTATTTAAGAAAAGCACAATAAAAAAATCCTCTAACAAAATAGCAAAGATTCTATCAAGAATCTATCACAACAACATGAATAATCTACACAAAGTCTATTACAACAGCATGCAATCGATAATGCACCCTAAATGGCATGGCAAGAATGCATGGCATGTGATTTCTACAAGTGCCTATATGATGCATGAGATGGAATACCCTCATCTCATCAGGTTGCAATAGAAATAAAACCATAATATCAAAATAATAACAGTACAAAGCATGTGAATCACTCTAGGTGAAATCGTATCAACCGTAAAATCTCGAAACCATAAAACTGTAATAAATGAGGTAGTATAGATTTTCCCTATACACGGGTTAGCTACTCCCAGGCACAACTTATTGCCAAGTACCGAATCCATCCTATCCCTGGATAAAGTCTCCAAATAGTAAAGCAAGAGAAAATAAATTCCTCTGATACGACTTTGTAACGTCCCGGTTCCGGAAGCCACCCAGAGGCGCCCCGTACCCGGTTGGTCACATGGCCTCAAGCGCATTTACCCAAACTCCAGAGGCTGCCGACTAGCAGTGAGGGCCTTGGGTGTGATAGTGTGGAAACTATTCCTTTATTGGAAGAGTACACAGCAGAAATAAATAAACATGCAATAGTGGAATCAGTAAATAACCAACAATAATAAACAACGGAAGACTAAATCAACAAACTGGAGCACATATGTATATATATGGAATGATGCAAGATACATATCTAGGAAATCATCCAAACAAGTCACAATGCTGAAAAACACCACAGTACCAAAACAAGTACAAAAGAAAAGTAAACAGCTCCTCAGCATCACAAGCCAAAGCTTGGTCCCTTGCTATCCTGCTCCAAGCAATCAAGTACTAGAAGTCGAAGGGCGCTTTCACTTGTCTATACCTGTAACAACATAGTCTATTTGGGCACCAAAGCATGAGCCAAATAGGATGTGAGACAAAATCTTAGTAGGTATTCACCCGAAGATCTGTGCCAAATGGTCAGTGAGTATATGGAAGGTAAAAGTACAATAAGCAGTAAACAGCAACAACAAGCAGTAGGCAGTAAACAATAAGCAGTAAGGAAAGATGATACACAACAGTAATCAATCCACAACCAACAACAACAGGGAAGAAAAAAGCTAACAAGCAGGAAAAAATCCTCTGGGAAGTACTCGCAGTCATCCCCTATGGTCCTATCCAAGAAAATACCACAACCCTCTGGGCAGTGCACTCAGCCTAACCCCTCTGGCTTGGTCATACGAAAATTATCTGACTCTCTAGGGAAGTGCACTTGGTCAATTACCCTTATAGTCTAGGGTAGTCAGGGACTCTCTGAGGAAGATCACGCGGTCTAACCCTCTTAGACCTAAGTTCTAGAGACTCTCTGAGGAAGCTATCTCAGTCAATTCCTCTTACAGCCTCAGGTATACCACATACTCTCTGAGGAAGCTCACTCGGTCAATTCCTCCCCTAGCCTGGGAAGGTTCTTAAAGAGATTCAAAAAAGGTAAGACTCTATGAGGAAGATCAATCGGTCTACCCTCCTGTAGTATATAAAATTCAAGACTCTCTGGAAGCTCACTCGGTCCATCCCCTGCAGTCTATAATTTCTAAGACTATCTGGGAAGCTCACTCGGTCTATCACTTATAGTCTATAGCACCAGGTTCTCTTAGCCCCGTGCCAGTTAGTGCATAATAATGATATAAGGCCAAAGTGCACCTATAGAGATACTTGGCTAACCAAAGAACACCTATAGAGCTACTTAGCTAAACAGTCTATAAGGCAACAAGCATGTCATGAGTTTCACTTCAACCTATAACCTCAAGGCATGAAAACAGGCGTAGCAGCCAAAGGAAAATGAGACCCAAAGGTCATAAACAGAACAAATAAAGGGAAAATACATACAAGCACAATAAATTATCTTCTAACATGGCCAATTTACCTCTACACAAGCATACAAGAAAGGCATGAAAACAACGAGGGAAAAAAGGTAAACACGCAATACCCCGTTCACGGGTATTGGTAGAATTTGCGCATAAAAATAAAAGGCTTTGAACTGTAAGGCACAAACCACCTACCTAGATCCTAGGAGATTGATATACTTTAACTACGATGGATGATTCTCCCTAGAATGTCGCAGATCTGAGAAAATGCACAAAATGTTCAACCTTAGATAACTTGAGAAGGAGGAAGAATTGGAAAACAAGGCTCAAACAGAAGGGAGAACTCACCGCTGCGCTTCCAATGCAATTGACAGAGCTCAAATCAGAGAACGAATGGAGGCTTGGGAAACTAGAGAAGTTTCACAGCCGTACGACGTCTCTCGGTCGAACCAGGCCTAGAAGAAGACTTTTTGATGATGAGGTGCGACCCCTGTCTGTTTAGTGAAAAAAAATAAAAGTACATGGCGTGTATTTTTAAAGTACATGGCGTGTAGTGGGTTTTTCCGTAGTCTGCCAAAATCAGCCTCCACGTCACCCCTACACACCGTGTGTGTGGCCCGGACAGGACCAGCACACGGCTTCGAGTGGGAAAAGAGTACACAACGTGTACTCATAAAGTACACGGCGTGTACTTCAAAAAATTTCCAGAAACCATATTTTTTTTCCAAAACTCCAGAAAAAGGAAAACATACCTGAAATAATTATCCGGGTTCTTATGGCTTTGATGGGATTTTATTTAATAAATAAAGGTTGAATTATCTTTTGGATGCATATATTATTTTATTGTGGCTTTATGGTGATTTAGGTAATTTATGTAAAATAATATCATATTTTTGAGATTATATGATTAGGGCATGTACATTTTTAGAATGTAACATTAGGAGTGATTGATGTTATTTAGAGATAAATATTAATTTGGTCTTGAAAAAATATGTGGTCAAATCATTATAATCATTATGTTTTAATTTTAGCATGGAATTATTGAATAATTTTAAGGTTAATAATTTATGGAATAATTAAGTTAAACTTTGGGTGATATTGTTGAGAATTTGGATATTAAAGTAGTATTTATTCATATTATATATTAGCCTAAAATGTGTTAATGATTTCAAGTTTTTTTAATGTATAGAAATAAGAGGAATAACTTGACATCATTTTATG
Organism: Viscum album; assembly: GCA_963277665.1. Taxonomy (NCBI): domain Eukaryota; kingdom Viridiplantae; phylum Streptophyta; class Magnoliopsida; order Santalales; family Viscaceae; genus Viscum; species Viscum album. Next base: position 1,151,930,732 of record OY728162.1, read on the forward strand.
GATCTTGTGATTTGTTGAGAGTTAATTTTAGTGATCCAGACATGAAAAATTCATCTCAAATATTCATCACTTGGAATAAGAGATGAGATAGAAGTTGAAACTAATTGAATGATAAATAAAGGGTTAAATTTCACTTATGAGGTGGAAGAAAATAAAGTACATATATTCTCTTAAAATATCTATATCAATGGTAAATTAAGTTCTCAAATCTATCGAGTCATATATGGAATGAAACACTCAACTATCAAGGTATAATTTTAAAAAATAATACACAAGTATGATTCATATAGAGATTATATTTTATGAAATAATAAGTTTTTGGGTATTAAACTAGAAATTAAATTTCAGGATAATATATATTTTTGATTTTATTATTATGCTATGATGTATTAATTTTTAGAGAATAAAATTAAAATTTGGGGATTAAATTTCATTAAGGACGATAAAAATGACACCCCAATATTTTAGTTTAAAAATAATACTATGTTATATTTCATGTAAAAAACGCAATATCGAGCTTTAAATAAACTGTGATATACTATAAAATATTATTATTTAAATATGAAAATTATAACCAAGAATGTAATATCCGGAAATTCTAAAGTAAGAACATTGTATTCGATAACATATAAGACACACAACACCAAGATTTGAAAGGAATATAACCTCTAAAAAATTTATTATATATTTAATATTTTAAATAAATTAAATAAATTCTATATATTTCAATGCACACAATACTGAGTTAGCTTTCATATAAGACAAGAACAAGTTTCTTCGATAACTTTCATTACATGTAATGCCATTTTTTACCGAATACTATTAATATTATTATTTAAAATAAAAATTATCTCATAGATGTTAAATTGTTGGTTTTAAATAGGATTAAACAACTTATGAAAATATATTTTTTAATTTATTTATTACCAATTAATTATAAATGAAAATAAAAACTAATTGAAGATAAAGGAAATGTAAAAAAAACATTTTTATACGCCCCAAAGAGTTTTATCATAATGAGTTAAATTAATTACTATTAGTGATTGATATTAATAAAATTTATATATTATATATCAATTAAAATGTTTTTAAATTCATCCAATGGATCTGAATGTCATAATAAAAGAACAAATCCAATTTTACGCATAAAAACTGTATTTTTCTAAATGCACTTTTACCATCTTTTAATGGTGAACTTGTTTTAAAACAAAATTTTAAAACTTTTATAAAATTTATTTTAAAAAATAAACTACATTTTTGTAATAGGGATGTAAAAATTATATTAGGTTGAATTTTTTGTATTTTTATGAGAATTTTCATTTTTTGATCAATAGTGAGAAATACTGATTTTAAATTGAAAACCAAATTTTCATTTAAATAATTTATATCATTAAACTATATTTTGAATTAGTTTTAAAATAAAAATAGTTAAATTATTAATTCAATGTAGTCCATTGGAATCAATTTCATATTTAAATTCAATATAAAAACTCTATAAACCTTTGATCCTTTTCACTTCGAAATCCTATTTTCTTGACATGTATGCAGGATTAATTTTAAATCAATTCCTACCACTTGCATGATTTTAATTTGTAAAAATGGTTTCCATATTTGGAACCATAATAATTTATAATTTCTAATAATTATAACTTATTTAGTTAATAATTAACAAAGATAAATGATACTAAAAATATTAAAATTGAAGAAAATTGAGTTGAATATTGAGATACGTTGTTTTTTAAGATTAATATTTCAAATTAAATATATTTTAACTTAAAATATTCAAATAAAATTATTGTCTTGACATTTTTAAATTAAAATTAATTTAATAATGTCAAAATTTACATTAATGATATTTTATAAAAAATGATATTTTATTAATTGATTTAAAATTACTAAAAATCCTATATTCTATCAAGTGATTTATTAATGTTAAAAAATTATAAAATATGTACGATTAATGGACCAATTATCCTATTATAATTACTATATTGACCTTAAATAGTAAAAAACACTATTAGCGTAGTTAAGTTTGAATTAGTGTTTTTGCGCGTTATATGTGCTTCTCTTAAAATTAATTTCCAAAAAATAGAAGATTTTTTATTTTATAATTTAGATATAATATTTATAATTAGTGGTTCTAAATTATCTAATAATACACAATTTAATTTTGTCTTATTGAATAAATTATCTAGTTTATAAAATTAGTTACCTTAATAAAAAGTAAAATGGTAAAAGTAGGGAAACTTATAAGTTTGGGAACATAATTTTAAAAATGTGCCTCTTTTTGTGTGATGAAGGTGTTTATTGACCATTAAAACACTAAAATTATTATTTTGTTAATTTATGAGGCACATGAGGTAAGGGAGACCTCCCAATAGTGAATACTTTTGAGTATTTACAAGAATGTCACTCCTCAACTATAAAAAGGAACTCACACCCCCAAATTCTTAACAACTCTCAATCAATTTGGATATACCAAGCTCTACCAAAATTAATCCCCAAAATATCTCCCATAATCCTAGAATCCTTATTTTTTGAATAAATAAAACCTTTTTTAACACAAAAAATGAGGAGGATAACCTAAAAAGAGCTAATGTTCTTCTAAAAGCGTTTTTGTTTTATTTCCTTATCCACCTCCTCCAATTATTATTATTCCATTATAATACAATAAAATCATTATGTTACATAAAATAAGATATTTTAATGTTATTTTTATGACTTATAAATTCACAAACTTCCATCATATGAGTTACGAAATCATCAATCACGTGTACGTCAGACCGCCTCACGAACTAATATCGTTTGTTTTTCCATTACCACATATCAAGGTTGTTAATAATGATATAAATAATATTTATATAGGATTTATATGATATTTATGATAACTTTATGATTACTTAATTATTATATAAAACACACCTTAATTTTTTCCATTTTGTGGGAATACAATAATGCCATTCATGTATACAACGGACTTCCGCCTCGTGAAGGGATGTGATTCATTCACGATTTACATGGAATGTATTAAGGATGTGTTTAGTAAATATATGTGATATATATGACATAAATACGTCACTATAATGATAATATAAATATATATCATTTAATTTTCTTTATTTCAATACGATTAGACAATGGAAGCAATGTTCATGCGTACGTATATCCTACCGTCTCCATGAATAGAGAATTTCATTTCCTACTGCTAAATTTTACAGATTACTATAAATAAATATATAATTAAAATATATTATATTTATATCATGTTTTATATTATTGATATGATAAAATCATGATCTACATAAGAGGAAAAATGAAATAACAAGTCAAAAAATACTTGAAAAATAAGCCAATTAACATCTGAAACAATGAAAATAATGAAATATTATTAAATAAAAGGTGATAAGATATTATAAAATGATCATATATGATATTATAAATATTAATATGGTTCTATTATAAGTTAATAACATGATTAAAATCATTATAAAGTATTTTAAAGTATGTTCAACCAAAATGGAGCATAAAGTAAAGGATTTCATCTCAATTTAAATTCCATTGAGACTTAATTGCTATTATGCCCCAATTAACTTTTATGTGGTATATATACTACCCCCTAACATGTAATATCATGAATAATTTATTCTTCATGGTATTTTAATTTTCAATTTGAATTATATCTCCAAAGTGGATTTGAATTGAAAATTACCAAGTGGTAAAAGTTAATGTGAAATCTCATTTTCTTTTGTGATTGTTAACATTATATTAGAATAATCAATTTATTGAAATCATTTTTCATTAGAAATTACATTTATATTATGTATCCATATCCTTGGGTAATGGATATGATTATTTCCTAAATTGTATTTCATTTTTACATATAATATTTACTTTGAAATTTATTTGATTAATTAGGGAAATATTGATAAATACGTATCCTTTACTCAATATAGATATTTAATAAGTCAAAATTTTTATGAGTAAAATATATTTATTGAATATATTTGGAATGATGTTGACTAGTATCACACAGGTTAGGGACCATTTAAATTAACCCCTTTGATGCATCAGTAGTCTCATGAGACTAATCAATTAGCCAAATCATATGGGTTTCTACCCAGTATGTTTTAAACAATCTTGTGAAAGGTGTTGATAGTAAAGGTTCAATGTTACAAAGAAAAATTTAATCCAATATTCAAGAACTTAATTCATTGATAATTCACTCATTATTATTATCCATGATATTTTCACTATGACAAGATCTATGGAAGCATTTCATTTTCAGTTTATTGATTATGCCATATCTTATTATTTAAATGTCATCTATTTTATTTTATTTACCTTGACATATTATTCAAAAACTTACTTGTCATTTTATTTACTACATAGAATGTGTTTTTATCTATTTACCTTTATATATTATTTATGCACTTCCTTACTAGTTTGATTATTACATGGCATGTGTGTTTAGTTATTTATCTTTCCAAATTGATTATGATTATTTATTCATGATAGATTCCATTACACTTGAAACTCATTGATAATTTTATCTCACCCTTATATTATTTCCTTTCCACAAGATATAAAGACAAATTCTTGGAATAAGTTTCAATGATAATGACATTTTACTTTAATTAGGCTTTATTATATTTTACCAATATATAGTTGGTATCATGTATGAATATAGTTTTGAAAAACTTATAAATTGTTTCTTCCTTTAGGAATAAAATATTGTATCCATTTCAATATAATAAAATAAGGCATTGGATCCCTGATACTGGGGTTGGGGTCATTATAATTGGTATTAGTGAATGTTTATTAGAAACCTTGGAAAATAGATTTAGTAAAGCATAGATTATGGAACATAACCCTATGGTATAATTTGAGGATAAGTATAGGTGAATATACTAATGTTTTTGGTAAGGAAGAGATTATATGGGAATTCCTTGAAATAAATCCCTATATGGATACTAAAAGTGGATGCGGTTTTAGCATAGATGTGTCAAGGGGTAACAACTCCGAAAAGGAAATGTTAGGCATGAATCCAATGTAAACTAGTACATGACAATAGGCTTTACTGCACACCTGGTTTGATACTCCCGGGGGACATGCTTAAGATAATTCACATTTTCTTTGAAAAATATTATGAAGGATTTGAAAGTAAATATATCCCAAATAAACCATTTTTATGATAATAAGATTATTTATGGATTAATTTTCAATTTTTTATAAGTATTTCACTAATTTTGGGATTAAAAATTATGTTACATAATGATATGATCTAATCTAGTGCATTCTAATTTTTATAAGTGGCACATAGAAGGATGAAGGGCATCAATACTTGTGGATAATATAGAGGTTTCCCTATTAATAAAGCTGATATAGTTGGTATTGGAGCTGAACAAATTATGGATATATTAGGTAATCTTAATCATGTTATGATAAATCAAATTTCTAATATGGAACAACATGTTCAAAATAAATATTCTCTGATACTAGATCATTTTATGCTATAGTGTTCTCCATAATTTAGATGAACTATTTATCCAATGGTAGATGAGTAATGGATTATGTATTTGGAGAAGATATTTATGGAATTGTGATTTGGTGAAAAGGAAATGGTTACACTTAAAGTGTATTGTATTAATGGTGATGTTGATCAATTGTGGTAATTGATCTAGAATACTAGGGAGGAATAGGAAATAGAACACATGGAATAGAAAGTTTTTAAGAATATATTATTCAAAAAATATTTCCATCATAAGGAACAAACTAAGATTAAGAGAAATTTCTTTATCTTAATAAAAAAGAAATAAGAGAGAAATGTAGAGTATGAGGATACCTTTACAAGGTTAGCTCAGTATGTTATGGATTACATACGCAACAAGGATTAAAATATTTTCCAATTATTTGAAGGTATTAATCTATGTCTCTAAAGGGAAATACTGTCTCGGAATTTTTCTTCTTATAATGAAATTGTTTTATGTGATATCACCACAAAGAAACAATTCTACAAATCTTATATATTAAAAGGAAAGCAAGAGAAGAAGGGGATGGTATAAATAATAACATATAAATGGAATAAGGGAAATAATTATTTTACTACATGTGATAATTATTGAAAGAATTTCCCAGTGAAATGCTTGAAGGGATTGATAGTTTGTTATAAGTGTGTAGAAATGGGTTAACTAAAAAAAGAATGAAAAGAGAATAAATAAAACACTACTATTAATTTTTTCAACTTTAAGGATATGGGGCACTACACAAATGTATACCACAAGAATCAAGGGAATATAAATCATAAAAAACTAAGGGGGTAAGGTCAAGATTATTCTTTTGACACAACTGAAGTGGAATGATTAATGTGATTATGTATTTAGATATAATAAATATATTGTAAAAGTATTTTATTGATGATATTATCATCATATTAGTTATAAAATATGTAAGGATTTTACTATAATATAATTTCATTAAGTAGTTGGAAGAGTATGTTTAATGGTAATAAAGAATACGAAAAATGATTTTGTGACAAGTTGAACTTCTTATAAAAACACATGATTGAGGGAAAGATAACCCTTAATATGTTCTTGATGTTGAGATTATGATGTTTGTATAAAGAGATGATTAATATGGATAAGGTAAATTAGTTACTAATAACTACCTTGTAAATTATTATAATGTGTTGGATCATAATATTTTGGAAAGGTTAACCATTTATGAACTGGATTAAGTTTAACTTTGGATGAAGTTTTAGAGAGTACTGTATTAATTCACCATATGAGAAACCTATGCTAAGAGTTGAGGTATAAATAGTTAAATTCACAACCAAATGAGAATATTGTGTTTAAAAAATGTATCAAGTGATTATATTTACTTATATTTTATGTGAGTGAAAGAATTCCTCAGCTCTTGGAAAAGGGCCTTGAAACAATAATATTGTCCTATTATCATCATTTTTGATGATATAAATGACCATTTTAACACCTTGGGTTTATGTATTTTTGTTTGTTAAATTTATCTATAACATGTTCTATATATATATCTCTCTCTCTTTGCATTTGAGTGTTATTTTTCTCTTCCATGTCAATGTTTTCATTTCCCAACTGTATTCTCCTATCTAGAAATCTAGTTATGTGGTTATTCTAGAATACTTTTGTACTTAAATTTCTATCTTATTAAGATGATATTTTATTAAATCTCTTATTATGTGGGGTTTTAAACAAAATTAATTCTAATTTAAAACCTTTTTTTACACATATCATATTTAAATTTCTAGGAAATAGTTTAATTAAGGCTAACACCCTGAAATTATAAAGTAAGATCATTGTATTCGATAAGGTGTATGAAACACTACAACAAGCATATAAAGGAATATAAACTCTTGGTAATTTATTATATATTTAATATTTTAAACAAATTAAATATATTCTATATCTTTTAATTCATGCAATACTGAGTTATCTTGCGTCACACACAACAACAATTTTCTTTAATAGCTTGTGTTACATGTAAGACTGAGTTTTATCAAATAATATTAATATTATTATTTAAAAAGACAATTTTCGTAAATATTTTAAATTATATTTTATAATTATTATTAGAAAACTTATTAAAATATATCTTTGAATTCATTGGTTACCAGTTAATCATAAATTAAAATAAAAACCAATTGTATATAAAGGAAATGTTTTTATAAAAAAACTATTTTTATATAACCAAAAGAGTTTTATCCTAATAATTTAAATTAATTAATTTTAGTAAATTAAATTAATTAAATTTATATAATATATATTCAATCAAATGTTTTGAAATTTATCCAATGCATTTGATGGTTATAAGGTAAGAAAAAAATCCAATTTTATACATAAAAAGTTGTATTTTTCAAAAGGATCTTTTACCACCTTTTAATGGTGCACTTGTTTTAATATTTTTTTTAAAACTTTTATAAATTTTATTTTAGAGAATAAAAATAATTTTTTAAATCATAATTTCAAAATTTTCTTAGGGAGAATTTTTGGTATTTTTCTGAGAAGATTCATTTTTTGATGAATAATGAAAAATACTTAATTTTAATTGAAAACTAACTTTTTATTTAAATAATTTATTATTATAAACCATATTTTTATTGGTTTTAAAGTAAAAAAAGTTAAATTATGAATCTATTAATCCAATTTAGTTAATTTTAGTAAATTTAATATTGAAACTGAATATATAAACTTTGTAATCTTTTGATCTTTTTCGCTTTAAAAACCCGTTTTATCTATATGTATGTGAGATTAATTTTAAATTAATATCTACCACTTATCCTATTTGAATTTGAAAAAATGGATTCAATATTTGGAATAATACTAAATTATAAGGTATAATAAGGCCAAATTAATTTTTTTTACCAAAATTTCTTAGGGAAATAAATTAAAATTAATTACATTGATTAAGATAAAAATGAGTCAACTTAATGCTTAATCTTAGAAGAAAAGTTATAAAATGACATACCAACTTGTAAAACACCCATTATATGGAAATATTTATACCACTAACACCTTATTATCTCTTTTTATGAGTTATTGAGATACTATTCCATGAAAGTGATCGATATAATAAGTTAAGTAAAGAAAAAGACAAAAATGATTTTGTTCTTACTTTTAATTTCTATAAAAATTTGGGATAGGAGAAAAATAACATATGTTAGGTAATGTATATAATTTTTAAATATAAATTATGTTTTAAAATCATGATAATTTATTTTAGTTTTTTGGAGATGAATTAATTACTTTAAATGCTTAAGAAACACCAACACAATAATTATTTAGCTAATAATTAACTAAGATAAATGACACTAAAAATAATAAAAGTGAAGTAAATTGAGTGAATTGTTATGATGCCATATTTTTTTGATAAATAATTAATATTACACATATTTTAACTAAAAATATTAAAATTTCATTATTTTCTTGATATTTTAAATTCCAATTAAATAAATAATATCAAAATTGACCTTAATGATATTTTATAATAAATAATATTTTATTAATTGATTTAAAATTAATAAAAATCAAATATTTTGTGAAGAGATTACTAAATGATGATAAATATGAAATATATACCCTTAATGGACTAATTTTACTCTTATAATGAATATATTGACCATTAAATCGCAAATAACTCTATTAGTGTGGTTAGGTTTAAAACAATATTTTTGTGCATTACTTGCACTACTTTTAAAATTAATTTCCAAAATACATGAGATTTTTTATTTTATAAATTAAATATCATATTTTAAATAAGTGATTTTAAATTATCTAATAATACCACATTAATTTAGTTTTAAGGAATAAATTAATCAGGTTTGAAAATTAGTTACCTTAATAAAAACCAAAATGGTAATAGTAGGGAAACATATAAGTTAAGTAAAAAAATTATAAAAATGTCTTTTTTGGTGTTTTGGAGGTATTTATTGACCATTATTCCCCTAAAATCATTTTTTAAAATTTTTGAGGAACATGAGGTAAGGGAGACCTCCCAATAGTGAATACTTTTGAGTATTTACAAGAATATCACTCCACCTAAATAATAAAAAAGCACTCACTCCCCCACTTATTTAAAAATATCAAGCCATTTGACTAGAACAATATCTGAAAAAATCACTACAAAACATCCCTAACCTAATACTAGAAGTATTATTTTTAGAGGAAATTAAACCTTTGGAGGTTTTAGTGGAAACCTATAAAGGATAGCCAAATAAGAGGTAATATTCTTCTAAAAGCATTTTTTATTTTATTTCCTTCTCCACCTCCTATAATTATTATTATTCCATGATCGTACGATAAAATTAGTATCTTAAATACACTTATATATTGTTATATTAATGGTATGACCCAAAACTTTACTCACTTCCATCAGATGGGTTATAAAATCATCATTTATGTGTACGACATACTACCGCTTCACGAACCGATGTCATTCATTTTTCTATTACCACCTATCAAGGTTGAGAATAATGATGGAAATATGGTTTATATATAAATTATATGATATTTATGATAAATTTATTCTTCTTTAATTACTATATAACACATACCTTTATTCTTTCTATTTTTTTGGGAATATGATAACATCGTTTATGTGTACGGCAGACTACCATCTCATGAAGCAATATGATTCATTCACGATTTACATGGAATATATTAAGGACGAGTTTAGTAAAAATATATGATATATATGAAATAAATATTATAATATAATTATAATATAAATATATATCATTCACTATTACTTCATTCAATATGACAAGAAAATGGAAACAATATTCATGCATACGTACGACCTACCATCTCCATGAATAATGCTTTTCATTTCCTAAAACTAAATTTTATGGATTACTCTAAATAAATATATATTAAATATATATGATATTTAAATCATGTTTTAATTTATTGATATGAAAAAATAATTATCAACTTAATAGGAACAAATAAATAACAAGTCAAAACATACTTGAAAAACAAGGAAATTAACTCCCGAAATAATGAAAATAATGAAATATTATTAACAAAAATGTGGTAATATGATATAAAATGATCATATATGATATTATAAATGTTACTATAGTTATTTTATAAGTTAATAACATTATTAAAACCATTATACACGAGGTTAAAGTGTTTCTAACTAAAAGTTAGCATAAGGTAAGAGATTTTGTCTCAATTTAAATTCTATTGAGACTTAATTGTTATTATGCACCAATTCAACTTTATATGGTGTATATACTACCTATTTGAACTTTAATATCAATAATACATTATTATTCATAGAGTTTTAGGTTTAAATTTTAATTATCTCATCTAAGGGTATTTGACTTGAAAATTACCAAGTGGTAAAAGTTAATGTGAAATCTGAATTTCTTTTGTGATTGTTAACTTTCTCTTAAAACAATAACTTTTTTGTAATAATTTTTCATTATAAATTGAATTTCTATTAAGTATGAATATTATTGTGTGATGGATATTATTATTACCTAAACTGTATACAATTTTTAAATACATTGTTACTATAAAAGTTATTTTATCAACTAGTGAAATATTGATAAATTCACATGCTTTACTCTAAAAAGATATTTGATAAGAATATATTTTATGAGTTAAATTTATTTATTTAATATAAGAATAATTTTTTAGGATACTATAGACCAATTTGGGGACCATTTAAAGTAAACACCTCGATGCATCTGTAGTCTCATGAGATGAATCTTTTAGCCAAATTAGACGAGTTTCTCCCTAGTATATTTTAAATTGTCTTTTCAAAAGTCTTGATAAAAAATGTTCCATGTGCTTGAGAAACATGGAATCCAATATTTAAGCATATCTTTCATTGAAAATTCACTCATAATTATTATCAATTATATTTTCACTATGAAAAAAATATATGGATTGATTTCTTTCTTAGTTTATTGATTATACCTTATCATGTTATTTAAATAGAATGTGTTTTTAGTTATTTATCTTTCCATATTATTTACACACTTCATTGTCAGTTTATTAGTTACATGGAATGTACTTTTAGATATTTATGTTTCCATATTATTTATACACATCCTTATTAGTTTATTGATTATATGGCATGTGTGTTTAGTTATTTATCTTACCATATTGATTAGGATCATTGATTCATGATAGATTCCATTGTACATAATATTTACTAATCATTTGAGCCCACCCTTATCTTGTTTCCTTTCCATAGGATATAAAGATGAATTCTTGGAATGAGTTTCAAGGTTGTTGAGATTTTAATTTCATTATGATTTTTTTCTTTTCCCAATGTATTATGGATATCGTGCATGTAACCTAGTTTTCAAAAACTTCTAAACCGTCCAGTCCTTTGAGACTCTAATCTAGTACCCATGATAATATAATAATGACACTAGATCCGAGCTACTAGTGTCAGGGTCATTGAATAGAATTTGGTTTGGAAGGTATTAATAGGTGTAACCACATTTTTTAAATATATTAATAAATGTTTTATTTCATAAAAATATACTGATTAATTCCTAGGAAACAAGAACTCAATTAAAAAAGATCATTTAATATTATAGGTGATATTTTTTAGAAAAATATTTTATGCTTTTAAAACATTTTTATCAAAGTAAATTATGTTAATAACTATAGATGAATGATTTTAATGAAATTTATAGATCATATATTTAATAAAATAAATTAATATTCATCTAATGGTTGTTACTAGATAAAAAATGAGTATAAATTAATTTCATACATCAAAAATGGTTTTTATTGCATTTTTTCAGTGAATATTATTAACAATTCCATTCACTTTTATAAATTATATTTTATAAAATTGAAATAATTTTTAAAATCATCATGTCAAAATAATATTAAAATAATTGCTTTAGATTCTTTTAAAAAGGCTGATTTTGGGGGGTATAGTGAAAAATAACGATTTTGAAGAAATGTCGTTTATTATCTATTAATCAGAGTAATCTAAATAATACATTTGGTTTTGGTTTTTTTAATGTCACATATGTTTAATTTTATTCAATTTAATTCAACTAATTCAAAGGGAACTAATAATATACCTGATTTTTCTATAAAATTATTTTATGCTTAATCTGGGTAATTTTTAAAAAATAGTTTTTCATTCTGTTTTGAAAATTTATAATAAAAGTAAAATCTTCCAATTATGGAAACTGAATCTTTAAAAATTTATTTCATGTTTGGTATTATAAGTTTCAAATTATTTAATGAGTTTAATTTCTTTTTTAGTCACAATTAATAGTAACCACAGTTAAAAGTTGTGACTACAATTTAGAGTAAAATGAGTTAATGAAGGTCAGAAATTTGTGACAGGGACCTGAAATATAATATTAATTATTAGTGGGGGTTTTTTTATTTCAAAAATTATAATCCTATATTCTTTAATATGAAAATTTGGTGCCAATTTCTATTGATTACAACCTTTATGTTATTTTATGTTAAGAGAAATTACGAAATGTCACTCGATCCATATTATTATGTTTTCCTAATATGAATATAGATAAACATGATATATTAATTAATATATATTATATATTTTAATAATAATAAATTATGTTTAATATAGTAATTTTTTTAAATTTTTATGGTATAATTACCTTGAACGCTTGCACAACACCCACATAGCACTTTTGCACACAATATAAAAATAAATTAGGCTGTTTTAAAACATTAAATGTAATATGTTTTCGATTAATTTCAATGTTTCAAGAATATAATGGAAAATTATAATGAATAAATTATTATTAAAGGTTTTATATTTGAATTCCATTGTTTTCTTAATGTATTTAAAGTTAAATTTTGTGAATAGTCTCGAAAATGAATTTAAATGGTATTTATTGATTAAAAATTATTTTTAAATTATTATAAAACCATAAAAATTTTATCATAACTAAAATTTATGTAAAAGTCTCTATCATATCATCAGTTTTTCATTTATGTGTGACTTTTAATTTTTAAAATTTCTTTCATGATCCTTAAATATTGAAAGATTTATAACAACAGTTAAGGTTAGATAGGGTTAATGAGGGAGTTGACCAAAGGAAAAAGGTTTAAAATATCAATTAAAATTGTATTTTTTTGAATTTATTTTTAACATATATACCTTATCATATAATATATGTATGTTTTGATCCATTTCACATGAGTTAGATAGTCATTATATATCAATGTTTTATGTATTTATAAGATTTACACTGACTGCACTTATAAAAGAGAATCTCCTATACTATTTTCATCACATATATTGAGTTATTTATCTTGATAAACATCTTTTAAAATTAGTTCCCAACCATAAAATCCATGTCCTAGATGTTTTCCACAATACGAATAACTAAAAAATCAAGAGGGGTTGAATTAAGTTCCTAAAATTTTATTAACTTTAAACCACCCTCTTCGTGGTATGTGAGTTCAAATCCTTCTATTGATAAAAGTTTCTAGAAAAAATATAAAAATATAATGGTAAGAGACTAAACATTATAGATTTATAGTATATTAGGGGAAAAATATCCTTGTACACTCCACCAACACTATACTCTACAAGTTTGGTGATTTTCACTTTGATAACCCTTTTTCTGAGGGCTCCCTATTGAGTATAAGAAACTGCCACTTGTTAAAAAGGTACAAGTGATTTCAAATAGGATATACCTATAGAAGACCTATAAAAATATTTAAAACACTCACTTAAATTGAGTTTAAAGTAAAATATACATAAATGAACTTTAAATTAATATTACAACAAACAACTACAAGTAGAAACTAACAGTAGGTGAAGATACATCCAAAGAAGATGATAGTCTCAAAGAAAAGATCCGAATGATCCTTTATTGAAAGTAATTGACTTCAATGTGAAGAATAAGAGTGTTTTATATGATATTTTCTATGTACAAGCATTCTGTTTTACTATTATAAGAGTGTTTGTAAATATGTACATGTATCTATGTATGTCTTTTTATTATATCTCATGCTTGTCGATGTAGTGACTAATTATTCATTTTATATATCATATTTTATTTTTGAACTTAAGAATATGAGATAATAAAAATGACCAAGTTGATAATCCATTAAAATGTTGATAAGACATGCTATTAATTTCATGTATCCATTTCTTCTAAATATGGAATAATATTGCATAACACTGATGTTAGAAATCTTATTATTTAGATTTTCCCATTCCAAGAAAAATGAACCTTTAAAAAAGTTGATATTTCCTTAAATAGAAAAATAATTTTATTATATGATCAAAAGAATGAAAGTAATTATCAATAGATTAGGATATTAATCATGAAATTATAGACAATAACTATCTCTTCCAACATCTAATTCTTCTAACAACTAGTTCTTCATAAGATGTACAACTGGTAGTACTGTTCTTATAAGATAAATTATGAGAGAATTCATAAGATAAAACTAATATTTGTCTTATAACACACATAAGATAAACTCAATTCAACTTTCATAGAATATTTTTTTTGTAAGATAAATATGTTACTGAAGTTTGATAATTAAATTTCACAACTTATCTAGCACTCGAAAGATAATATTTTATGAATATTGATTTTGTAAGATAAATAATTTTTATAAATAAATTCTAATTAAAATACCAGATATTGAAAAAGTGGTATCTCAATCATTCTCTTCATAAGATATTATAATCCACAATAAGATAAAGTTTCAACATGGAGTTTTATAATTTTGAGAATATGAAAGATAATATTTCAAAAAATTTATTCTCATAAGATAAAAGACTTTACTATATACTAAAAATTTTCCGTTGTATAAAATGATTACTTATATTTAGAAAAAGATATATTCCTTTTTAAAAAATATCATTTTAAACACTTTATAAAACTCATTAGAATAAAAATATGGATTTTTTTGAATCATCAAAACACATAAAAACTGAGATATTTTGGAAGAAAACAAGTCTTCAAAAAATATACCTTTTTTTAATGATAAAAAACCCATTGAATAGAATATAAAAATTTCTAATACTAATTTTTATAATCACCCTAATCTCAATTTTCATTTCCCCTATTAATATTATATTCTCTTTTTTATTATACCTTTTTTGTGATATCAAAAAGAAGAATAAAATGGAAAATTATAATCAATAATTCACAGAAATAAGTGTAAATAATTAATGCTGTTGAATGTGAATAGAATTTGGCATGAAACTGTATTAAAAAACTAATGAGCAGTAGAAACCATTAAATAATTAATGAAACTTAAACATAAAATAATAATATAGAATAAACACTAATAATAAAGTAGAAACATGTTGTAAATATAGATAAAAAAATAAAAAGAAAATTTATAATGAATATAAAGGAAAGAAATTCATTAAAGACATGAAATAGAAGCATTCATGCATTCAAATGTTTTTGTGAAACATGATTCAAATGTTTACGAATCACCCATTCAACCAAACATGAAACTTGTGTAAGTATGTCAGTTATGGGAGGTGAAACAAATTTTTGGAGGTGTTTTTTTTGAATGACTATGTATGGATAGAGGTTAAAGAGGATGTAGGAAAAATAACATCATTAGTCTCTTTAATAAAATCACTAAATGTGAGTAATTATTCTCCAAGTCCTTCTCAATCACTTCAAGTGATCCTTACATAGGTGGATTGAATGTTGAGAGTCACTTATTGAGCTATATACATATAAAAATTATATTCAGGGGAAAATGATATCTTAGAAGATGGTGTAGGTAAAGGTAATGAGACCTATGCTATAAACATGACATCTTCCATTGAGTAAACTTTGGTAGTGTCAAATATCTCCTTGAGTATTTGAGATGTAGGGGCATGATGATTGATGATAGGAGGTCTTAGAATAATTCTCCCTAAAATTTGAAATAGAGTTTTTTCAAATTCTCAATTAACCTCACTATTTCATTTTTACAATAATCTTGGGGATTTATGAATCCATTCCAGACTCATTGAGAAACATTTCTAAAGAATATTTGTACATCTCTCTTATTGACACAATCGATGACTGGATTTTTCAAAACTTCAAACTAGTTTTATATAAATCCACCTAGGATACCAATAGAAATAATTTATTTTCCTTTAGTAGATACTTGATTCTTATTCATCTCAAAAAACACATCAATCTCCTCTTATTATTCATAAGATTCTAGATTTTAACTACTTATGGACAACTGATGTAAAAACTAAAACTATTCTCTAAAAATTTGAAATTATTATCTAACCATACATCCATTAAATTTATTTTATTACTAATAAACATGAAATCCTTTTTCACCTAATATTAACTATCTTAAATTTCTATTACCTTTTCTAATTAGTAACGAACAAATTTATATGCGAGATTGATCAATAGAAAAAATTGAACTTTGTGGAAAATAAGAAAACCTTCTTACTTTAACAATCACATCACTTTAGAGATCTTTAATCGTTTCCCTATAGAGTAATTGTAATTTTATTTAAGAAATGATATAAGTCACCTTGTCTATTGTTAAATACATTACATACAATCTTGAAATTACATCCATCTGATTTATGGCTTGTACAATAGGTTCTATTGAATTTTTTTCAATACAAATTGAACTAACAACTTCACTTAATTAACACAATATTTATAGATTGCATGCTCATGGAGATTTATGATCTCACTTTTGGACTGAATCAATTGAACCTTCAATGAATCTACCTTTTATATAAACCTAGATTATGTTTCTTATGATCTTTCATTAGCATTATCCAATTACACTGTTGGAATTCTATAATTTGTATGATGTGAATGAATAAGAGAAAAAATATCTTGATGAAATTATATACTTCAAGTGTCATCAAATTATTTATTTACCTAAACATTAGGTATTTATTTCATATGGTATGATTCTATTGATTTAGATATGGATCTTCTATTTTTAATAATTTGTGTTTTGGATTCTATTCTTCTTATTCTTCTCCATTGGCACTATCTCAATTAACTGATTTTGTTCGAAGTTTACAACTCTTCTCACCAGATAGTGAAACTTCAATTAGAGGTATCACACCTAACAAAATTGATGTGCTCTTTTATTGATATACATTCACCAACCTAGTGATGTCTGAGGCTAATTCTTCACTAAAAAAATAAGTCGGTATAACAACAAGATGAACTAAAACAGTATTAGGAGGTGAATTGACTTGAGGAGAAGTTCCTTATCTAGACTGAACAATACCCTTACTCATATTCTCCATTAAAAAAGAGTTTTTTTCTCAAGAACATCCATTATATCAATTATTTGAACCATTCTTTCTATAAAAACTGGTATAAGTGTATGAGTCTAAACAACATCTTGAGACGACTCCCCTTGAGTCAAAGGGGGATCTACTTGAATCTATTATTTAGAGATTATAGTCAAAAATTTATTTATATAATAATTCCAATAAAATTTACTTCATCTTAAGATATTTTCACTCAATACCATCAGTCCATAACAACGAGTCACAGTATTTTCATCTAGAAAAACACCAATATTACAAAAAATCAAAGTTAACCTCATTTTAAATGGATAAAAGATTTCTCTATATCTGCTAATACAAACAAAGTATTTATAAATTCTAGTGGACTCACATTATCTACAATAAAAAATTGGTATTGAATCCAAAATAACCTCCATGAGGATATTTAAATGCTTCATTAATTTTGAGAGAAGTCATCAAAAAACTTTTTGATTTACAATAGATGTAATCAGATCCCCATTGTCACCAAAATAAAATACCACAGTCTCATAGAACTTACAAAATTCTTTCTAAAAAATAAACTCTATTCATTTTTCATAAAAAAATACCATCCCAAATGATTTATGAACTTCTTGAGAAATATATCAGTGCCATCTAGCTAGCCAAAATATATTCCTCTTCCAGTTAAAACATTCCTTGTTGTACTTGGATATTTGATCATACTTGATGAAGCACCATTAATTCTATAGGTTTTTCCAATATTGAAAGGGTTGTAAGATTGAGGAGTTAGGGTATAGGGGTTATGATATTATAAAGATGAGTGTTTAACTGTTTGTGAGGGTCTAATGTTTATATGTGACTTAATTTCTTCTATTTTTTAGTAATCTAAGGGTTACACAATGTGATGTGTAGGGTAATCAAAATAAAAACAAGATGATGTTTCCTTTTTATGTGACTAATATCAACACTGAATATCAAATAAAATAAATTAAATAATGTATTTATTCAATTAAAAAACGATTCTATAAAGTAAAATTGAAGTAAAATCAAGTAAAATTAAATAACCCTAATTCATATTTGATAAAATCAAATCTATCAATAGGCAATAGTTTACTAAAAATATCAAATAACTGATTTTATATGAAAACAATTATTAATAAATATCACCCTTTTTTGTATGATATCTTAATAAATGATGAATCTGATTAATTTTCTTTATTCTGGTTTGATTGGAACACAATTAGAATTGAATCCAAAGTCTATTAGTGTGTGTTTCATCCATACCACTTGTACACAATAACTTCCCACTGTAATATATTTAACTTTATTAGTTGATAATGATACATAATATTGCTTTTTCCTTAAGTAAGATATTATATATTAAATAAGAAAATGGAAGGTTCTTGAGTTGATTTTACTATATAGTCTACATAGAACAAACTCAACATCTAAATATGAAGTTACTTGAAATCAATGATTTTTGAATAATTAGAGAAATAGATACAATTCCTTTTAAATATCTTAAAATTATTTTAGTATCATTTAAATGATATTCTTTAGGGTTGGATTGAAATATTTCATAAAGAAAAATCGGAAACATAATTTTTGGTCTACTTGTAATAAGATATAGTAAACTTCCAATGATGTATCTATACAAAATTTTGCCAACTTTTTTTTGGTCTTATACATATAAAGTTTAATATTGAAGATCTTAAGAGTTGAGCGAGTCTTACTATTTTTGAGTCTAAAATTTTTATATAAATCAAGTATGTATTTTATTCATTTTAAGACATTCCAAAATATTTTTGATAAATTTGAAATCCTAGAAAATAGTTTAACTCAACCATTATACTCATTTAAAAACCCTTTTGTATAATTATTGAAAAAAATAATTACATAGTTTTTGATTTTTTAACCTGAAAATAACATCAACATATATTTGTACCAACAAGATATCTAAGGATGAATTTTAATTAAAAAATGTGGGATATACCATTCCTACTGAAAATACATTTAATAAAAGAAAATATCACAATCTCGCATACCATTGACTTTTTTTCTTTTTAAACTCCATAAAGTTATTTGGTAACTTTACAAATAAAATTTTAAAAGTGAGGGTATTCAAAACAAAGAGGTTGTTCAATATAAAATTCCTCTAGTAACAATCCATTTATAATATTAGATTCAATATCTATATGATATAATTTGAAATTCATATAAGATACATATTCTAGAAGGATTCTGATTTCTTCTAACCTAGCTACAAGGGAAAATTTATCTTTATAGATTATTCATTATTTTTTATTGTAACCGTTTTCACCTAATCAAACTTTATTTCCAGGGATTACCCAATGACCACCATATTTGTTTCTAAATACCAATTTTGTTCCAATTATAGGATAATTATAGGGTCTTTCAACTAATTCCCATACATTGTTCATTTAGAAATTATTAAATCATCTTGTATAGATAAAAATAATATTCATCATATAAATATTCCTCTATAGTTTTGTGTTCTAATTGAGATAAAAATACATATAATTCTACTAGGTTTACTATATTTATGTTTATTTTAACTCCTTAATTATGGATTACTATAAGTTTTTTTATAGGATGGTCCTTAGTATTTCTAGGTAATATAGGTATCCCACTTTCTGATCCACTAGTATCAACTCTTATAGGATTCTATTCAAGATAATATATTTCTAAATCATCTTCATTACTAATATTATAGAGGGGTTTATGTATCATGTCCTTGAGAGAATCACATAGCTCAATAGTTTGAGTCATTTTTTGATCAAAAGGATCACTTTCATAAAACCTCATACGAGTTGATTATTTAACAATCCATGAACTTTTTTTGAAAACTATATAAGATTGAAAAATAGTAGAATAACCTAGGAAAACATATTTATCAGTTTTTGGATCAATCTTACCAAGATTATCATTAGTGTTTAATATGTAAAAAATATATCCATATACCTAAAATTATCAAACCTTTGGTTTTTATTATTCCATAACTCATAGGGTTTTTCTTTAATATAAGACTCATTAAAAATCTTTTGATGACATAATATTCTATTTTAATAGCTTCATACTAAAGATGATTGGGCATGTTATATTCACATAACATTGTTCCATAAATTTCTTGCAATGTCTTATGTTTCCATTCAACAACACCATTATTTTGAGGTGTCCTAGGTGTAGAAAAATTATATTTAATACCTTTCTTTGAGAAATATGATTAAAATTCATGATTAAAAATTATCCTCCATGATCACTTCTCAAAGTCCCAATTTTAGAATCTTTTTCATTTTTGACCCATTTATAGAAACTAATAAAAACAGAACAAGCTACACTCCTAAGTCTCAAAAATTAAACCCATGAAAATATTTAAAAATCATATACCAAAACACAAAAAAATGATTTACCAGCAAGACTTGCAGTTCTAGTAGGTCTGAATAGATCTATATGGATATTTTTTGGAGGTTTAAATGCAAAAAACTCTTTAATCTGTTTAACATATGACTTGTATTGTATTCCCATTTAACATGCATCACACCATTTCTTTTTAGACAAGTTATGTTCAGGGAAGTTAGAAATAAATTGTCTTCTAGACAAATTTTTCAATGATTGAACATTATAGTTTCCAAGCCTTCTTGAAAAATATAGGATTCATCAATTTAATCATTTAAATAATTTACATTTTGTGTGTAGAAAGAATTGAAATCTAAAGCATATACATTATCAATTCTTGATGATTTGAAATTTTAAAGTTTATCTTTGGAAATTGAATGTGCTTTGTTAGAAAAAATCAATTGAATAACCATTATCAAAATGTTGAGGAATACTTATCAGGTTTTACTTTAATCCTTCAAGTTAAATAAATTTGTGTATGAAGATAGATTATGTATTTCCAACTGATCAAATGAAAAATAATTTTCTTCTTGAATTTTCACCAAATGAGACATAACCTCCATCAGTATTAAATAGTGAGTGAATGTTTGGGAAATATCCACTTATATTTATTGAACAACCACCATCCATAAACTAATTTTAATTTCTATTCTTGTGGGGTTTTCCTTATAATGAAAAATAAAACAATGATTTTTTTGGTACCCAAATACTCTTGGGTCCAGTAATGTTTGCAAAAAAATACTTGGGCATCCAAATTTGTTTGTTTCTTCTAAATTAATTATCAAAACATTTTGACAAAATTTTTGTAATAAGATAATTTTTAATTCCACAGAATTGGGGATTTTTCATATTATAGATATTATAATAATTTATTATATCTCCACAGTGAAAACAAGTAGTATTAGAGAGGTATTTATATTTATAACTAGGAATATAATATTTTTTTATAGAACATGGTCTTTTCAACCTATCTTTATATTCCAAAATTTATCTTTTTGAGTTTATTTTTGACTAGAATTTGTTTAGGTAATATTCCCCGTTAGTCAAAACTCTTGAAACATCTTTGAAATTTTGAACCTCATTCTATCATTTCTAAATTGTTTTAAACTATTATATATGTGATGAAATAGACTTTTCCAATCAATTTTTTAAATATTAATTTTTTTATTTAAGCCTTTCTCTACATTAAGATTTTTTATAGGAGTTCCTGATATTTTTTTTTCATTTTAAAAATTTCATATTTAGATTATACCATGGTACTATATTTAATTAATTATTCATATATGAAATTCTCATTTTTTAATTCAAACAAAAGATCAAAATAATAGTAAATATGTACCTTATTCAAATGTTATATAAAGAATACATTGGACTTTCGATTAATAAGTTCAACTTCTAACTCTGAGGATATATACTCACTATAATCTTCAGAAGAAACCCACATGGACATCATAGCCTTCTTGGATTTTTTCTTATACCAAATATTCCTAAATATTTTTTTTCAAAAGTTTTATTTCCATGAAATTGATAATAGTATGGATTAATATGTCAGTGCATCATGCGATCATAGAATATTACATCTTTAGAGTTGTCATTATACTTCTTATACATATTAAAGTGTATTCTAAAACCAATTATCTTGTTATATAACTTTTAGAACTTTTGGGAAAACTATTCAAGTTCGTCATTTGATCAAGAATAGCTTGAGGAGTATTATTTTTCAGATGTTTTAGAGATCTATATAACTTTTTTCTTCTTGAAATATTTATAAGTAGAAACTTTTAAAGAATAATTTTCTTTATTAATCATTTCATATTCTACAAATTTAGATTCCATTACATGTTCAGACGTCATAAGAGTTCTAATGAGATATATTATTTTTATATTCTTTACTTCTATAGATTTTGTGATAGAATTTGAGATTACACTTTACTTGGGAGGTAAAACTATCATAAGTTTAAATGATTTATCAGGATTAGTAATTGGTGTTCCTAGAAAAGAAACATTATTCATGACCTCAGTCTGTCTTCCATTCAAACGAGTAATGATTTCCCCTTTATCCATTTTAACTTTTCAAACTTAATTTTGGAAGTATAATATATAAGGGCTTTCACATTATCCGTACGTTCATAGAAACCTTCTATTTTCACGAACTGAATCCAGTCACTATCAAAAATGGTACCAAAACTAGCTTATGACAAGGCCTAAGGGGCATTCCTGATCCCCATGGTCTGGAACAAGTGCCCAGATATCATAAAAAGTAATTTGGTAATGATTTACCCAAATTTATAAACATAAAACAACAAATGAAACCAAGAAACCAAATCTGGATTTTTCAAAACAAAAACTCTTTTAATAAAATTCAGAACTGAATTACACAATTTAAAACAATTCTTAAAGACCATTAAAAAGGTAAAAAACCAAAAAAAGACATCCCAATAACTTCCACATGGAAAGAGTCACTGCCCTCAAGCCATCTCCACAACACAACATCATGATAGACCTCTAAAACCTGAACCATTGGCACAAAAGCTGTACCCAAACCTGTGACAAAAATAACCAAGTATACTTACACCCCAAGGTGTAAGTAGGGTGTGATACAAATCCCAGTATGATACCACCATTAAGAGATTACATGTGATAAACATTAAAATATTAAAATCTTGGAAGATTTTTTACAAGAAATGTTAGTTACAATTTCTAAATATGCAACTTTAAGTAAAAAAGTTTTCAAGTGGGCTATTTTAAAGAATCAACAATTTTTAAAAATAATGAAAATGATAATGAATTTTCCATCTAACCATAATATATTCCGATGGTAATCACAAGTATCTAATGAGAACATGTAATAGGAAAATAAACCCTAGGCACTAGATCGCTGTGGGTCCTGAGTACCTTGTATCTCAGTGAAAATAACCATCACAATATCCATTCTCATGCATGAGCCACTAGTAGGGAACATAAACATAAAATAGTAGTCACCAAAACCATCATCATTATCATATTTTAGTTAGTGTTGTCATCGTCAAACATTCTACATGAAACTGGGGCCAAACCCCACTGGATCACTAGCATACTAGTACACGTCCACCCACCTAGATACCCGAGTTTCATTCTTGTTCTAAAAAAAGTTCAACAAGCCATGAAATATAATTTTCACATGAAAATATCACTTACACATCACACATTAACCAAACATCACCTAGTTATATCAAACAATTCAAATAATCTACTTTTTTATTCAAACACATTTTGAAATCATACTAACACCAAAATAGCCCACTACACTTTTCACATTTCCTTAAAAATTACACAAATCCTTTAAACAATTTTATAAAATCGTTACAAGATATTCTAACTCATATAAAATCCCACAAAAATATCACATAATACCCTTCTCATCTTCAAAATTTATTTTATCATCAAACTCACATGAAACAGTCCACAAACATGTTTTGCACCCACACCACAATTTAGTAAAACCTTTCAGAAATTTATAAAACATTATAAAAATGTTTAACATCTTAAATAAACACTTTAACATTAAAAAACCCATATTAGGTTAACACACTCACCCAACAGTACATGTACACCATTTTACCACTTTGTTTGACCAAATAAAGCATTTACAATTTTTACAAGACAATCCCAAGGGATATAACTATGTCTTGCACACAAAACCCATTTCAAAACCCTCTTTTAAGGCCAAAATCACACCAAGACCCTACCAGATCAGAATTTACAACCCTTTAAACATTTATTAAACCATTATCAAGTTCTATATAATTTTCTCAAATAATACCACAAAGGATGCACATGAAAAATACACATTTTCATAAAACACTTTCAGGGGGTAAAACAGGGTTTTATACATAACACCCATTCAACCCCCCTTTTGAGGTCCACATGACACTAAAAAATTAACAAACCAGAATTGTAATTCCCTTTAAAAAACTTATAAATCCCATTAACATTTTATAAAACTACCACAAGAGATAACACATGATTTACATTTGAAAAATACACACTTCAAACAAAAATGTAACTTTAATGCTAAATGATTTACTATTGCAACCAAAAATGGTTTTTGTACGATAAAAAATATATTAGAGAAATGATAAATTAATAAACCAATCAATATAACTCATAAATAATTTCTTACGCATGGAATCACTTACCTTTTGAGTCGAAATCCTCAAATATTGGTGCGAAACATCAACCGCACCACCACCGCACCACAATGAATTTAAATCGAACCCTAGACCACAAGATTTCACCAAAGAAGACCACTGATTAAACCCTAGGTATGAACCCTAACTTCTATACATGAGTAACTTCAAGAAAGGGTGAAAGAAACCCTAAGTAAAGGGAATAAATCAAAGAGATGAAGACTTACATGCATGACTTTGATGTTTCCCCCATCAAATCTACCTTCAATGTTGAGGTCCAAGGAAGGGTGAGTGACCTTGGAGCCTATCTATGGAGGTAGGGCATGAAATGGAGAAGAGAGGGGTCATATTTAGTTTATTTACGAAAGGGAAAAAGGGTCAAAACACTCAAAATTTTAATGTGCTAGACACCCTACACGGTTTTGCTGTAGGGTTTAGTAAACCGTGCGGCCTGTTATGGCCATCCAAAAAGTAATATCTTGCCTCAAATTTCAGGGGATCAAAGGGGGAAGCCTAGGGGGTAACTTAATAGTTGTGAACTCAAGATTCATGCGCTCTGATACCAATTGTTTTCCTAGAGAATGGATAACTTAAAAATCAAGTGGGAGGTGAATTGAGTTCCTAATATTTTTTACTTTAAACCCCCTCTTCGAGGTATGTGAGTTCAAATAATTATGTTCATAAAGTTTTTCAGAATAAATATAAAAATTATATGTGAAGTTATTGAACACAATATATTTATAGTAGTTTAAGGAATATAAATCCCTTAGTCCACTCTACCAACACTATAATCCATGAGTTTGATGATTTTTACTATGACAAACCTTTTTCTGGGGGATCCCATATGAGTATAATAATCTATTACTTATTATAAATGTACATGATCTTTCATCTAGGATCTCTATTTACAAGTACTTTACACAACCTTAACACACCCACATAAAACAAGTGTAAACAAAACTGATATGAATGAAATTTAAATAATTATTGAAACACATAGTTTCAAGAAAAAATTGATTCTAGGAAAAAATATTTCATAAAAAGATGATGATATTTGAAGAAAATCTTTGGATGATACTCAATTGCAACAAATAGACTTTAAATTGCATCAAAAGTGAATTTTATATGATCTTATCTATGTACAATAATTCCCTATTACTATTATCAGAGTGTTTGTATGTATGTGAATGTATCTATGTTTGTTTTTATTATGTATCATGCTTGTCCATGCAGAAAAAAACTCTTCATTTTATATCTAATCATTTATTTTTAAACTTAAACATATGAGGTAATCAAAATGGATGAGTTGATAATATATTTAGTAGTTGATAAGGTAGGTCATTAATTTCTTATGTCCAGTTATTTGAAATATGGAATAATATTCCATAGTAGTGATGTCAAAAATCTTATTATTCATATTTTTCCATTCATAGTAAAACAACACTTAAAAAAATAAATTATTCCTTAAATAGATATATCCTTTTCTAATATGTTCAAAATCATGAAATGAGTTTTCAAGAGATAATGACAGTAATCATGGAATTATTCATTATTTCTAGTTCTTCTAATAGATAGTTATTAATAATATTTCAAATGGTTAGTGCCATTCTTAAAATATATATTCTCAGAGAATTCACATAATAGACTATATATTTTACTTATACATTGTGTAAGATAAACTGAGTTGGACTTTTATTGAATAATTTTCTTTAGAAGATAAATATATCACTGAAGTGTGATAATTAACATTCACAACTTCAATGGTTCTTAGAAGATAAAGTTTTTCAAATATCATTTTTGTATGAAAAATAATTTTCATAACTAAACTTTTGAAGGAAATATAAGACTTTGAAAATGTGGCAACTCAATTATTCTCTTGGTAAGATATTATCTTATATAGTAAGATACACTTTCAATATAGAGTTTTTTTTAATTCTGATTGTATAAAAGAAAATATTTCAAAACATTGATTCTTGTATGATAAAAGACTTTTATGTACAATGAAAATTTTACTTGGTGTAACATAATTACTTATATTCAGCATAATATTTATTCCTTATGATGAAATACCCTATGTAACACTTAATAAAAAATCATTAGAATAAAAATAGGAATTTTTTGAATCATAAAAACACATAAAAATTGAGATATGTTGAAAAAACATAAGTATTTTAAACACTATAGGATCTGGTATAACCATAATTCCATTCTATAATACTTAAGGTGTAAGCCAAATGATGTTTCTCAAAGAAGAGGTATAACAATTAACTAAGTGTTTTCATGTTTATTTATTATTAAACCTACTCCAAATTTTATTTTAATTTAATGATATAACAAAATAAGTATATTAAATATAATTTAATATTATTATTTGAAGTGCCCAGATCAGTGTGAATCACTGAGAGGGGGAGGGGGTGAATCAGTGATCCCTTAAAACTTTTTACTAATTGATTCTTAATCAATTAAACCTCTATGGCTTGTTAAGGCCTCGATCCACTCTTCTTATGTCTCTCAACCTTTCCCGGATAGTGCAGTAATGAAAAGGCACAGGACACAAGGATTTACAAGGTTCGGCACCAAAGGCCTACATCCTTACCATGCTCTCCCAGCATGGATTCTCCCATTATAATCTTTTAGTATTACAATGGTCGATACAGCTTCCCACCGTATCTCTCCTGAGTCCCACAGGAGGGTCTTTATACAGCGTCCCACAGTGTTACCAGAGTCCCACTGGCCTGCTCCAGAATCCCACTGAAGACTTCCTCCACCCTGAGTCTCACAGGGGTCTTCTCCTGGCTCCTCGAGTCACACGAGTAGCTCTTCTTCTTGTTCAGCTCTTCAAGTATCTTCAGTAGCCTGGGATAAAGGCTGCTGGCCTTGCTCGGTACCTCTGCTCACTTGTGGTGAACAGGTCTTCTCATCTTGCTCGGGCTTTATAACCTTCTTCTAAGGATGACCCGACTTCTCTCTTCAAGAATCTTCAACAGCCTCTGAAAAGGTCTGTTGGTCTTGCTCAGCAACTTCTGATCACTTTAGTTGATCAGGCTCTTCTCAATTACTGAATACTCAGACAACTGATATCTTTAACCTCAGTCTGGTCCAGTCTCACTTCATCACAACTTCATGCACTGAGTGCATGGCATCTCTGCTTCCTCATGCACTGACTGCATGGCCTTCTCAAATTCTTCAAGAACCTCCTGGTCTTGGACAACTCAAATGCACACCACTGATTTAACTTTCTTCACGTGTGCACGTGCATGCATGCATGCATGCACTCCCCTTTCCTCTTTTTGGTGCAGTAGACCCACAAAGGGTGTAGTCAATTATAGCACACACCTTCTTCACAATCTTCACACACTTAATTCTATTTGTTTACACACTTAAAAGTGTGTTATACTTTAGTGTGGGTCTACTTCTTCCTTCTTCAATGTGTGTTCACTCCACTTAGAGCATACACATAGGTTCGGCCACTTCTTTAATTTGCACACACAAATTCTTCACTTAGCATACACTTGTAGTGACCTTCCTCTTCTTGCACACAATAAATGCCCGTAGGGTGTATTTGCACTTTGCACACACAACTTGGCTACGACCTCTTCTTTCTTTGACACACACTAACTTAGGTTAAGTTGTGGTCTTCTTGTTCACTTAGCACACACACAAGGCTTGAGGCTCGGGTCTTCTTGTTTAGCACATAAGCACTAAGGCCCTCGGGTTCTTCTCCACTTGTTCTTTAAGGCGCGCAAAGTGGTGCGGCCTCACTGTCTTCAACCGCGCAAGTGCACAAGGCACAAGGATCACTTGGCTGCGCAAGTGGAACCTCCTCGGGTGCAAGGCGTCTTAGCCACGGGGGCTTCTGTCGCGCAGGGTATGGAAACCACGGGCGCGCAAGGTGTCAAGGACCTTGGCCACGTAAGCTCCTCCTGCCGCGCAAGTTTGCGGGCAGTGAGGGCTCCTTCTGCCGCACGAGTACGCGGGCAGGGACCTCCTTCAGAGCCTCGGGTGGCTCTGGAACTTCAGCCGTGCAAGTGGGTTGCGCGGGGATTCAGCTTCGCGAGGCACAAGGTGCACTCACGGTTCTCCGGATCTTCAACAAAGAATCAGCAAGCAACAATGAGGTCTCGGCCTCTCCTTTTATAGGCAGAGATGCCTCATATCTTCCGCGTGAGATAAATCTCGAATCACCGAAAGTTTCGGTTCTTTAAAATCTTTCTGAATCTTGAATTTACTCTCTGTTTCACGTGGGCTTATTTATTTTTCACTTCCCTCACGTTCATGCTCGGCCGAACGTGTGCATGCATCTGTCTTGGCCTATCCATGCAAAACATGAACACCCGATGCCTCGGCAACTCCGTTTGCCTCGGCCTCGACCGAATTCATCCATACATCGCATGAAAGCCAATTTTTAGGCATGGATGTGTTCAGTGTGGCCAGACGAACCTCAAGGACACTTCGTCTTCGTCAGAGGTGGCCGGATACTCAAAATCCATCTTCGGGAGGCGCCTGGTTCGAAGGTGGCTGCGGGAATTCTCGGGGAGGCCTCAGCCGAGCTCGAGGAAGGAGACGGACGCTGGGCCGTTAGATGCGGTGATCAAAAAACCTTCGACGGCTTGGATCAGATTGGGAGCGTGGCGGATTAGATGAGCGGCGCCGATCGTCCGCGAGATCAGATGAGCGGCTGGGATTCGCTCCCGGGAATTTTTCCGCGTCCCACATCAAAACGGCGGCCGGTTTTCTCGCGGTTTAACAAACAAGCGCTCCCCCAGCCTCCTCAATTGAATCTCCTCCCTCCACGGTGCCGCCCCGCACCGTGTTCTCCCTGCGGGCGCGCTCTGCGCCCACTCTCGCCTCTGCGGGCGCGCACCTAGCGCCCACTATGCACACTCGGGTGCGCGGGCTTCACCACCGCGTGCCCTTGGGGGCTTACACACGGCCCCCTGCCGCCTTGTGCTTGCACCATGGGATCCCCCATGGGCGTGGCGCCTTCGGCCCACAAGTGCCTTGGGGTTGAACCCGTGGGCTGGCCTTGGCTGGCCTAATTTTTGGCAAAGGACAGAATAAACACTTTGTTGAAAAAAAAGTTCTCCCAATGTATAAATGCCAACCCAAGTTCTTCCAAGCCAAATGCCACTTCAAATTATTCTTCTCCATTTCTCCCATTTCTTCATTTCTTCTTCATAAGAATTCTTCCAATCTCCTCAACATATATTCATTACTTAGGAGGGAAATTCTTGAAGGGTCTTCTTCATCAACCGAGCTCCTTAATCAAATAAATTCTTCAATGTTCTTCATTGATCCAATCAGAGATCAATTGGATCTTCTTCATATTCACATGCACTAAGAGTTAGTACATGGACTTCTTTAATCCACTTC
The DNA here is from genome assembly GCA_963277665.1 of Viscum album. Lineage (NCBI taxonomy): Eukaryota > Viridiplantae > Streptophyta > Magnoliopsida > Santalales > Viscaceae > Viscum > Viscum album. The sequence continues at coordinate 1,151,961,436 of OY728162.1, forward strand.
ATCCACTTATAAGTTGTGGATGGATCCCATTCAACTCCTCATGCATTGTCAATACAATGCATGGTCTTCAGACATTGGTGTGACATTGTATCATCAGGATACAAGTTCTTTGAACTTAAAGACCAGTTCAACAATCGTCAGATATACATGGAGAATGTTTCAACCACAATTTCCAATACCACTTAGTGAATCTCCTAAGTGACATGCATCTTAGTACCATGGCCATTCTCCTTCATCACCATCACCATCACATCCTTTGACATTCACATCTTGACTCCTTGACATCCATTCATTCCAAGACAACTTCATGCCTCATTGACAACAAATGCAACACAATGCACTTCAATCTCCCCCTTTGTATTTGTTGTCAATACAATCCTTCAGCACATATGAATGGGTCAATATGTGTGCCAATATTTTCTCCCCCTTATTGGCAATCAAATTCAAAGGTGTGGTGTGGTTCACTTTTAAAAAAATCTTCCTCCCTTTGAATAGCATCTTCTTGAAAATCACTAAGAGAGGGATGATGTCACATGTTCTCTTGAGCAAGGAACCTTTAGTAAATCAACTCTAAGTCTACTTGGGATAACCCGGTGTAGAAAAAAAGAGTGATATGACCAAGGAATTCAAAGCTGTCCATAATTCTCTACACATGTGAGATCATGCTTAGGAGTTTGAAATTTTTCAGATATAACAATGAATTTGCTAAATCCTGCACAACTTCACAAAACTCATTAGAAAGTTCAGGTGCAAAGATAAAGCTCCCCCTTTCATCCATTTGTCTTCAATCCATACCCCCCCTTAATTGACAAGATAAACTCAATTAAGAAACAAGGGATGAAAGTATGATTGGAATACCTTCATTATTCTCAAGATGGTATTAAATATCAGAATCCCATCTTCTACAGATTGGCTCCCCCTCAAGGGGTGCACTCCATTCTGTCCAAACCATCCTCCAGCTGAGAATGATCATCATCTTCAATTCCCTACAGTGTTAGCACATGTAAATACAAGTGATTAGGGAATAAGATGGAACCTCCTTGGTTCATCAATGTGAACAACAAGGTTGAGAAGATTCTCTCAACCGAGATGCCCCATTTTCACCATTCTTCACACTTGCACATCTGATCTTCCATGATGATCGTGCTGGTGTGGATCTCAACACATCTTCATGTGAAATATTTTGTTTCCTTTTTGCCTTAGCAATTGCCAGAACTTCATCTTCAGCTCTCTGCAGATCTTTGGCAAGATGCAACTGATTTGGCCATATGACTAACGAGTCATTTGGAGGTGTGGCCTCAGTTCTGGAAGTTTCACATGGTTCTTTTGATGCTGTCAAGCTACCTTTCTTAGGCAACTTGTTTTCAATCAATCCCTTCTACTTCTTCTGGATTGATTGTCTATTTGAGTCCAGTCTGCCTCTATTGAATTTCATGGCTTCTTTACAAAGATCCATGGTGTGTCCTTTCTTTCCACAGTAGAAGCATGTTTTCTTGGTGGTCCTTCTGGATGCATCACCCTTCTTGGATTTAGACTCCAAGGACTTATTTTCCTTTTTCAAAACCTTCTTGGGAGCATCTTCAACTTCCTTCTTGCTTCCCAAGGATTCTTTCTGAGCCAGGTTCTGTGATATTTTCTTCTTTTGAGCTCTGGATACAGTTGGAGATTGACATGTATCTCTTTGACCACTTTTGCACACATCCCAGATGTTATCAAGCAATCCGAATCTATTAGCAGTAAACAGATGTCTCTGGACCTGTGGATGTTGCTTCTTTTCTTCTAGCTTGCTCCCCCTTGGCATGGGCTTCCTTTGTGCTTTTGCATTTAAAGGATTGTACATACAATCTTTTGCACAATGCCCATACCTGTTACAACACCAACACTGACCCAAAAATCTTGACCTTTTCAGTCCTTCTGATTGCTGGGTAGTTTTCTTGATTTTTTGTGCTGCTTCAGGAGAGCTCTGATTCTTTACTGTCTTCATCCATACTTGTTTGGATTCATTATTCCATCCTGCACTTTTAGTAGAAACACTATTAGAAGCATCAGTACAAGATGGTATGGATGGTACCTTCTTTCTAGAAGATGTTGCCCTTTTATTAGAGGATGTCTTTCTTTTAGAATCATCCTTCTCAAAGCTCACTTGAGTAGCAAAATTTCTTCTTTCAGCTGACTGGGAGGCTTCAGCTTTGGGTGATTGCAGATTTTTCAATATCACCTCCAGTTCAAAGCATTTCATGTTGAGGGAGTTCTTCTCATCCTCAACCAATCTTAGCCTACCTTCCCAATTCTGTTTCAGCTGTTCCATCTGGTCATCATGCACCCTCTTTATTTCATGCAATGAGTTGTCAAGCTCCTTCACCAGTTTGACTTTGTCTTTGAGTTGAGCGACTCTGACATTCATTGACACTTTATGCCTCTTTTCCAGTGCATGGAAAACATCTTTGATCATTATCAAAAATATTTCTTTATCAGAAAGGCTTCTTTGCAATTCTTCAGCAGTGTCTTCATATCTTTCATTGCAAAGAGAAACTGTTTCATCTTTAGCCTTCACCAGCTTTCTGAGAGTGTTGGTTATGCCAACCCTTTTAGCCAATTGATCTTCCATTGCATTGGCTTCTTCTTCTAACTGTGATTTTTCTTCTTGAAGATCAAGGATTCCTGTAGCTACACACATTGCCACTTCCTTGGGGACTGTCTTCTGAAGATATTCGATTGCATTTTGAAGATCATTCATTATTACAACTTTATCACAGCTAGGACAGGCTTTCTTCATCTTCTTGGCCTGTTTCTTCTTTCTATTTTTCAGAGTCTTGGCAGATATCTCCATTTGAGGCTGGTCACTCATTTCCTCAAATCTGCACTTCATAAAGACTCCCTTGGATCTTTTAGAGGTAACCTCCCTTTGATACCAATTGAAGTGCCCAGATCAGTGTGAATCACTGAGAGGGGGAGGGGGTGAATCAGTGATCCCTTAAAACTTTTTACTAATTTATTCTTAATCAATTAAACCTATATGGCTTGTTAAGGCCTCGATCCACTCTTCTTATGTCTCTCAACCTTTCCCGGATAGTGCAGTAATGAAAAGGCACAGGACACAAGGATTTACAAGGTTCGGCACCAAAGGCCTACATCCTTGCCATGCTCTCCCAGCATGTATTCTCCCATTATAATCTGTTAATATTACAATGGTCGATACAGCTTCCCACCGTATCTCTCCTGAGTCCCACAGGAGGGTCTTTATACTGCGTCCCACAGTGTTACCAGAGTCCCACTGGCCTACTCCAGAATCCCACTGAAGACTTCCTCCACCCTGAGTCTCACAGGGGTCTTCTCCTGGCTCCTCGAGTCACACGAGTAGCTCTTCTTCTTGTTCAGCTCTTCAAGTATCTTCAGCAGCCTGGGATAAAGGCTGCTGGCCTTGCTCGGTACCTCTGCTCACTTGTGGTGAACAGGTCTTCTCATCTTGCTCGGGCTTTATCACCTTCTTCTAAGGATGACCCGGCTTCTCTCTTCAAGAATCTTCAACAGCCTCTGAAAAGGTCTGTTGGTCTTGCTCAGCAACTTCTGATCACTTCAGTTGATCAGGCTCTTCTCAATTACTGAATACTCAGACAACTGATATCTTTAACTTCAGTCTGGTCCAGTCTCACTTCAACACAACTTCATGCACTGAGTGCATGGCATCTCTGCTTCCTCATGCACTGACTGCATGGCCTTCTCAAATTCTTCAAGAACCTCCTGGTCTTGGACAACTCAAATGCACACCACTGATTTAACTTTCTTCACGTGTGCACGTGCATGCATGCATGCATGCACTCCCCTTTCCTCTTTTTGGTGCAGTAGACCCACAAAGGGTGTAGTCAATTATAGCACACACCTTCTTCACAATCTTCACACACTTAATTCTATTTGTTTACACACTTAAAAGTGTTTTATACTTTAGTGTGGGTCTACTTCTTCCTTCTTCAATGTGTGTTCACTCCACTTAGAGCATACACATAGGTTCGGCCACTTCTTTAATTTGCACACACAAATTCTTCACTTAGCATACACTTGTAGTGACCTTCCTCTTCTTGCACACAATAAATGCCCGTAGGGTGTATTTGCACTTTGCACACACAACTTGGCTACGACCTCTTCTTTCTTTGGCACACACTAACTTAGGTTAAGTTGTGGTCTTCTTGTTCACTTAGCACACACACAAGGCTTGAGGCTCGGGTCTTCTTGTTTAGCACATAAGCACTAAGGCCCTCGGGTTCTTCTCCACTTGTTCTTTAAGGCGCGCAAAGTGGTGCGGCCTCACTGTCTTCAACCGCGCAAGTGCACAAGGCACAAGGATCACTTGGCTGCGCAAGTGGAACCTCCTCGGGTGCAAGGCGTCTTAGCCACGGGGGCTTCTGTCGCGCAGGGTATGGAAACCACGGGCGCGCAAGGTGTCAAGGACCTTGGCCACGCAAGCTCCTCCTGCCGCGCAAGTTTGCGGGCAGTGAGGGCTCCTTCTGCCGCGCGAGTACACGGGTAGGGACCTCCTTCAGAGCCTCAGGTGGCTCTGGAACTTCAGCCGCGCAAGTGGGTTGCGCGGGGCTTCAGCTTCGCGAGGCACAAGGTGCACTCACGGTTCTCCGGATCTTCAACAAAGAATCAGCAAGCAACAATGAGGTCTCGGCCTCTCCTTTTATAGGCAGAGATGCCTCATATCTTCCGCGTGAGATAAATCTCGAATCACCGAAAGTTTCGGTTCTTTAAAATCTTTCCGAATCTTGAATTTACTCTCTGTTTCACGCGGGCTTATTTATTTTTCACTTCCCTCACGTTCATGCTCGGCCGAACGTGTGCATGCCTCTGTCTAGGCCTATCCATGCAAAACATGAACACCCGATGCCTCGGCAACTCCGTTTGCCTCGGCCTCGACCGAATTCATCCATACATCGCATGCAAGCCAATTTTTAGGCATGGATGTGTTCAGTGTGGCCAGATGAACCTCAAGGACACTTCGGCTTCGTCAGAGGTGGCCGGATACTCAAAATCAATCTTCGGGAGGCGCCTGGTTCGAAGGTGGCTGCGGGAATGCTCGGGGAGGCCTCAGCCGAGCTCGAGGAAGGAGACGGACGCTGGGCCGTTGGATGCGGTGATCAAAAAACCTTCGACGGCTTGGATCAGATCGGGAGTGCGGAGGATTAGATGAGCGGCGCCGATCGTCCGCGAGATCAGATGAGCGGCTGGGATTCGCTCCCGGGAATTTTTCCGCGTCCCACATCGAAACAGCGGCCGGTTTTCTCACGGTTTAACAAACAAGCGCTCCCCCAGCCTCCTCAATTGAATCTCCTCCCTCCACGGTGCCGCCCCGCACCGTGTTCTCCCTGCGGGCGCGCTCTGCGCCCACTCTCGCCTCTGCGGGCGCGCACCTAGCGCCCACTATGCACACTCGGGTGCGCGGGCTTCACCACCGCGTGCCCTCGAGGGCTTACACACGGCCCCCTGCCGCCTTGTGCTTGCACCATGGGATCCCCCATGGGCGTGGCGCCTTCGGCCCACAAGTGCCTTGGGGTTGAACCCGTGGGCTGGCCTTGGCTGGCCTAATTTTTGGCAAAGGACAGAATAAACACTTTGTTGAAAACAAAGTTCTCCCAATGTATAAATGCCAACCAAAGTTCTTCCAAGCCAAATGCCACTTCAAATTATTCTTCTCCATTTCTCCCATTTCTTCATTTCTTCTTCATAAGAATTCTTCCAATCTCCTCAACATATATTCATTACTTAGGAGGTAAATTCTTGAAGGGTCTTCTTCATCAACCGATCTCCTTAATCAAATAAATTCTTCAATGTTCTTCATTGATCCAATCAGAGATCAATTGGATCTTCTTCATATTCACATGCACTAAGAGTTAGTACATGGACTTCTTTAATCCACTTCATCCACTTAGAAGTTGTGGATGGATCCCATTCAACTCCTCATGCATTGTCAATACAATGCATGGTCTTCAAACATTGGTGTGACATTGTATCATCAGGATACAAGTTCTTTGAACTTAAAGACCAGTTCAACAATCGTCAGATATACATGGAGAATGTTTCAACCACAATTTCCAATACCACTTAGTGAATCTCCTAAGTGACATGCATCTTAGTACCATGTCCATTCTCCTTCATCACCATCACCATCACATCCTTTGACATTCACATCTTGACTCCTTGACATCCATTCATTCCAAGACAACTTCATGCCTCATTGAAAACAAATGCAACACAATGCACTTCATTATTCTTATGAGACAACCATTTTTCATCTTATCTTCCATCATATGGTAAATGAAAACATCACTCATGCATACGTGTAGACTACCATCTCCATGAAGCGATGTGTTTCTATTTTCATCACCAGATAATATGGATGGTAAAAATTATGGATAAAATAAATAAATATAATATTTATGACATAATTATGATTCTATAAAGATAACATATTACTTATCTTATCACCCTTCCATTTTCTGAAAAAATGATAATGTTGCTCGGGCGTACGTGTGGACTATCACCTCCACAAAGAGATGTTATTCATTTTTCACGTTCACCTTCCATGGAAATTTATAATTTTTTTAATTTATAAAAAGAATAATTTTTCCATGATTAAGTTTTTTTATATAATGTAACGATGATCTATTTAACCATATTCAACCTACCAAATTCATTTTGTACTTATAAACTAAACTTTCTCATAACAAAATAAAACATATTAATAAAATAAATAATGATAATTGAATGAAAATTGAAAAGGTAATTAATCAATTAGAAAGATAATATAATTTTATTATTTATTATTTTGAGAAGATACAAAACTAGATGAGACTTATGGTAATAGATTTATAATCTTAATTTCTATTATTTTAGGCTTATTTCATTTTAACCACATGTTTTATTTTGTGTCATGTGTATACTACCATATGAATTTTTTTATCATTTATTTAATAAATTTAATATGGTTTACAGATCCTTTTAAATCTATCTACTTCAATTTTATTTTGATAAAAAAGTTACCAAATTTTAAAGATATTATTCTTTAAAACATTGTTTTAAAGTATTATATTCAAATGTTTTTGTTTCATATCATAGTTATCTTAAATGTCTCACTCATTTTTATTTTTATACTCCATATTTTTTATAGTAAATTTTGAAATACTTTTTACTTTCTTTGAAAAGGTTAGATGGAGTAATATTTTTTATATTTACCATATAGATCACTTTTGACTCTTTTTTACCAAAGTTCCAAAATATGTTTTTCAACATATATAGAATTAGTGTTATTTACCACCATCCTGAGCAATATTATTTAATATGATTAATCTATAAATTTTCATGGTTTTTAAAAGAATATTTTATTTCCCATTCTTTTATGATTTTTTTTTGTTTTTACTAGTTTTTAATGGAAAAAGGATTTTATTATTATTTTTACATGAAGATTAAAAGCAATTCTGTATATGTGTTAAATAGAATATTTTATGCGATTTAATGAGGTAAACGTAACATTTTAGGTTTTTTTATCATTATATGGTTCTTGGACATTCTATATGACAATAGGTGAGCCCGATATAGCTCTCTAATTCATTGTTCAAAGTGACTTAGTTTACAAGAATCGAGTTACTCCTATGAGATATGTTATAGTTAAAAGTTATGGTTTCTCTTTTATAAGGATTATCATAAGGATAACATCGCATGGTACCTAAATAACTTTTCTATGATTTAAAATGCTTTTTCATGTATGTAATTGATTTCATATGGTAAACAGTTGAGTTTATGTTTAAAGGAAAGTTTATACCCCTTTCAAGGGTTAAAAGTATGTTCATCAAATGAAACCCCCACAATCATGATTTTTCTTTTATGATTTATAATGAGATATTTTATGATACTTTGGGCATATAATTTTATTTATCAGGTAATTAAATATTTATTTGAGGATAAAATTTATTACAAAAAGGGAAATATTTTTTATGAGGTTTCATGAAATTTAAAATGGACTAACAAGTTTCCTTTATTCTTATATCCCTTACTCATATTTTTTTGTTCCTCCCACATTTTAAATTGCCTTTATAGGTCTTAAGGATGAGTAAAAATTATATAAATGTCTATCATTTCTCTATGGGGATTCAATTTAAAATATAAAAACATGTTTTGAATGAAACAAGAGTTTTAATATAAAAATCATATTTTGTAAAAAAAATTAAATTGTGTGGAATCATCCACTTTTTAGTGTAAGGGGTTTATATGTAACCATTTTTTTATAATTCTAAAAAATTGTAAACTTAAAATATCATGATAATGTAAGAAAATTTAATAAAATATATTAAACTCATAATTATATGTTGAATAAGGTATGAGTTGTTATATGTAGTCATTATAATTAAAACAGTAACTCCCTATACCAGGATGGTATATAACTATACTACATGATTCTATCCTATCTTAACATCTAAGATAATTCTCCGATGTTATACTCAAATAGAAACATATGGAACATTCATTTATAATAGTTTTGAGCTCAAAGACACATCCTGTGCAAAAGATAATGGGTATACTATGTTAGGGTGTGAGCCCATCGTTTAAAAAAGGGGAAGTAGAATATAGTAGTTAGGGTAAAAAGATATCCCATTCAACCATTTACATAAATATTCTACTAAAATATTTAATAGTTTATGATAAAAACATGAAACAAAATCCATATGATATACTAGTTAAGCAATGAAAGCTTCATATGCCAAAAATTATACAAGATGCACATTTTAAAAATAAGTTATACACCCCTTCTATAATTCTCACTATGTATTAAAAATTATTTATGCTCATAATATAAATTCTAGAAACACCAACACATATGCTAACCCCCCCCCCCAAAAAAAAACTACATGCTTTCACATATAAAATAGTCAACATTCTTAATTCCTGTAAAATTTTATTCCTTCAAAATATTCATTCTAAATATATAAAACAAGTATAAAGTCAACTAACATGAATTATAATAATGGTAAGAGTAACGTGTTATTACAAAATTACATGGTGACATGTAGGTATACAAACATGTTAGCCTTGGCCAAATTGAACCACAAAAGTGTGAAAAACCCAATACTAGAGATTCTAGGAAGACACCAATTAAATTTGAATTTATTATAATATTTTACAAAATGTGTACATCAACCAAAAATTCTACCAATATATAGAATAATTGTGGCACTGATCAGAATAATATGGTCAAGGCATATCCTATAACTAGGGGTATAATGTGTGTAAAATATTTTTCATCAAAATTGTATAGGTTCAGGGTTCCACTTTAAAAATATCATTCTAGACTTGTAGATTTCAAACTAATATTTGATATAATATAATTATTATTTAGGTAACCATGTTTTAAAATATGAAAGGTGAGTGCCATTAAAAACATATTTGGTTAATAATTTAAAATAAAATGGAAAAGTAAGTAATATAGGAATATTATTAAGAGTGTATTTTATAAAGAAACCATTTTGAATTTTTTTTTTCATAAAGCTTATAATAACATAAAATCTTATAAAATCTATAGTATTCATCAAGTATCAAGGTTAAATAAATATTTAAACCATTATACTTTTCATGTTAAATTACATATTCTCAGCTCATAAAACCAATAACCACATCTCCATAAAATAACTGTGTTAATCATATATTTAGTGTAGTTCATTAATTTGTAACTCAATTAGGTTTAAATGGGAATAAAGGATTGATAATATAGAATATTATTACGAATTAGGGAAATTAACCTTATTTAAGTATTAATAAAAAAATAGGGTTTAAAATAAGGGAATATTCATGGCTTATAAGATATCCCCATGATAGTTTTAGACCACATATTCTCCAAGGGTTTCCATTTCATCCCATAATTAATATCAAGAAATGTTTTCACTAATAAAAGACACTAGGATTTAGTGATATGACTTAGAAATGGTTTACCCAACTTACATATTAAGGTAATCTCAATAAAAATTTAACTACTTTCAAGGGATAAATAAAATTCAACTAATAAAGTAAGTTCCACCAAGATGTAAATGAGGGAACATATATCCCAATGTTATTTCTAGATAACCCATTAAAGAAAATTTAATTATTTATAAATAAATATAATTAGTAAACCATCCTTTTATATTTCCAAAATTTTTATATGTTTTTTATTATAAATTTTGAGAATATAAGGAATACATGTTACTAGAAGAGCCCAAAAATTACTCAGTGAGTTGATATCATCAATCAATACAATAGGTGTACTTTAAAATTCCCAATATCATTCATTAAAACCTAAAATATATTAAATAAAATTTCCATAAATAAATAAATCTACAAATTAACTTCCATATTAATTAAACTACAAAATACCAAAACAAAACCAAATGTTATCAACCATTAAAAATAACCCCAAAATAAAACAATATAAATCCCTATAAAAACTCCAAGAAATCATCTCCAATTTACACCATAGAAAATAGAACCCTAGAAAATTATATAACTTATTTTTTTCCAATAAAACAGTGATAGATGGAAAGAATAAAACCCACATTAACCTCCTTGAAGAAAGGGAAGAGGATGTACGAATTATTTAGGATGAATCCCACCATGATTTGGTGTAATTCTACATTTAATCCCTAACCATCATGAGGAAATCAAAATATAAAGGAATTAGAGAAACATGAGAGGAGGAGGAAGGGTAACCTTGGATTAATGCATGGAAAAAACCAATGAATCCTCATAGAATAAAAGAATATAAGGGGGTGAATGAGGAGACCAAAGAGACATCTAATAGGCCTCCTAATCAACTAAAAAAGTACTGAGCTGAAAGGGAAAAAAGGTGGGGTAAATAAGGGTAGAGGATAAAAAGGCAATAAATCCACCACCACTAAAAAAAACTCTTAGGTAGGCTAATTGGAACTTAGTAGAACCCCAACTCTCTTAGGAACCCTTTATAGATGAATGGGTACTTGATACCCCTCCACCGAGTACCCTGTTTCATCTGTAGTTTTAAACCATTTGTGGTCCCACTTTGGAAGCACCCCAAGCCTCCAAATAACCATCCAAACCTTGAAAATCATCAAATAACACATTTAATTCATCCCCAATACACCAAAAATCAAATCTAAATCCTAAAATAAAAAACAAACCCCAACCAAATCCAAAAATTAAAAGAATCCCATACATTATTTTTCCAACCACTTCACTTAAGACCATGAAGACACCTTTATCAAGGTAATCCAAAAACGGATCATTATAGTTACCTACCTATTATGAGATTTATTAGTTATATTTTAATCAATTTTATTTTCTTTAATTGATTCCTTATTTAATTATTAGTGGTGCTCCGTGGTTTGGAAGGCTCAGGTTTAATGTCCCTTATAACTATTTTTTGGTATAAATATTATAAATTTAGTGGAGAATCTACTCTAATAGTTATTTTATTATAATGGTATTTTTTAGTGACCCCGGATATATTCATGTCCTCTACCAATTTTCTAAAACATCCTCCATAGTTACCATGTATGTTTTTTCACCCTCATCCACAATTATTTTAATTATTTATATTATTATCATTAAGAAATGTTACTATAGAACAACTATAATGAGATTGATAATTTTTAATCAAAATAAAATTAATCTTTTCTTCCATGAGTAATAATTATATTAGGTTAAAAATACTTTTTATATACTTTCAAAAAATACCATTAATATATTGTTATGTAAGATGCACAAAAATTCATATAGGCATTTTAAATCATGTTAATTCGGGTGGCACCTGAGTTGGACACCCCATAACCCTTCATAGAAAAACTAGGGTTTGCATCTTGGAAATACCCTTAAGGGATTTATGATGCATGTGATGATACCGACATGATGTATGTAGGTGGTGAAGAATGCACGATGTAGGTATGACACTGAACTGGGCCTTCAATCCATGTTCATGGGCCACTTGGCCTTGGGCTTATGGGTAATTTAATTGCCCCTTTTCCTAGATAGAAAGAGGTCTTTTATTTCATAATAAAAGGTGACTTCAAAACCAACTTTTTTTCAAAAAAAATATCCATAACCTCAACTCCACTATATAGTTATTATGATTCAATTATATAAAATGTATATCTATACCCTTCAACCCTATTATAATCTTGAAATCATAACATATTACTTTCATCATGGGTAGTAGGAAGAATAAAATCCTTTTTATGATTATACTTTTCCTAATATCTTTTACAGATATTTATTATATTTATTTTTATAAGTTACCCACATTTTAACCCATAAAATAGATATATCAAAGGAAGATCATTTCTTTCACTTTATTTTTATTGAAGTATGGATTATTTCTTTTACCATTTCTTCATGATTCAAATATTTTAGTTTCACATCTATATCCTAGATATACAACATTTAATAACACCATGTAATATCAAGTGTAAAAAATTTGAGTTTAATGAGTTTCAACATGAATATACCTAGAATAAATGTTTTTATTTTTATTATAAAGAAGTAAAATATGAAATTGAAAAGTTAATTATAGTATAATACCTTACATATTCACTATAGAAATTAGTTAATAAACCATTATTATTTATTGTAAATTTTTTTAACAATTATGATCATTCAATAAATCATAAAAATAACCATTATCCTTTTGATAATTCATATTGATAAGATTTTATGAAATTAAAATAAATAATGGTAAAAATTTTATTTAGGAGAAAGGATGAAAGAGAGAGAGAGAATAAAAAAAATGATAAGGAAAAAATTTAGATGAGAAATGAAATATTCAAAGATTTATTACCTTTCTCTTATATTGGGTCAAGGGAATGAAGGAATCCTCACATTTTATAGGAAAAGATGAATATAAATACTGGACATCAATTCCACCATCATAAAAAATTCTATATTAAAATTTCATGGAATATTTGGATATTGTTCCCCACCAACTTTGACCTCCTTTAATAATATTATATTTAATGGGGGTATAATATTATTATTTTTTAAACTGATACTAAAAACTATTAGTATTACTATTATTATTATAAGTTAACAACTGAAATACATGTTTTTTACATTATAATACTTTATTATTTTGAACAACAACAACTAAAAAAACATCCAAAAATAATAAAATTATTAATTATTAATTTTATGTCTTTAATAAATATTTGATATAAATTTTATTTTCAATAACTAATATTTATCGTTAGTAAAAAATTCATTAGGTAATCACCTAGGGAAAACTCTAGTAAAGTGTTTCTTCATAAGGGTGCCTAGGATTCTTTTGAGTCTAGCCTTCTCCCAACCCCCACAAGGGTGAACAACCCTTTTTCCTAGTCCTGTACTAAGGTCAAGAAAGTCCATTTACTATCCCTATATTGGGATAAACACCATATCTAATACTTCACCATGTCTAAGACCACAACTAAGCTCTCATTTGAGATAAACCTCATACTAACCCTCACTAGGTCTAAAATCATTTTCTATCCCTCACTACAAATAATCTATTCTCTACCCCTCTATAGGGATAAAATTAAATTCACATAGGTCTCATACCTGGGATACCATCCATACCATATATATATATAGTGTTGAGATACTCCTCTTGTTTACCAAAAAATCATAGAGTTGATATACTCTTCTCATCCACAAAAACACACCTCAACCCAACCATATTTTCTGGGTGAACCATATATGGGACTCCTCCTTATGTGTAAGACCCAACCACACACATTTGTTCTTCATACTTGGTGTAAGCCCAAATTATTTACATATTCACTTGAGTCACTTATTAAGTCATTAATGTCATGGTAACAAACATGCATAATCCCTACCACTCACATTGTTGTGAGAATTTCTTCCTTACTATCATATGTGGGCCTGTAATCACCAACACAACCTTAAAGGGAAGATAATGCATAAACACCACTTAGTCTCTTATTTTTTCATCATTGATGACACAATAATATCACTAAGGTTAGTCATATATAGTCCCCACTCAATCCTTTATTGATCACTCCAATGTAATATGACAAATTTTCTATATCATATTTCTCACACCATGAATGACTTGTGTAGTCTTAGAGGATTATTTGATCACCCCATTATAAAACTTTAGATGAATTATAGGAATAACCCACTTAATTTCTATATGTATGAATCTAAATTGTTTAATACATGTCATTACTGCATGATGTCAAACTACATGGGCTGGTCCTCAAATATGACCTTTAACTACACCACTGGATATATGTGGGATTTGATTCATAGTCACCAAGATATATATGAAACCATTTTTAGGTTAAAACCAAATATCCTAAATATATTTCATGGACCTCCTCCTAGATGTAATCCATAATCCTTTCTGGCTCACCCTGAGTCACTTACCAAGTCAGGGATCTTAAGGAAACTCATGTGTAGGCCCCACTTAGTCTTTTACTATAGCACCCTTCATGACACATGAGTCCTATAGGGGTATCTCAGGTATAATCACCAATATGTCTCATATTTTATCACCTTTCAAGACATAATAACATATAAATGGAAACTCATGCATCAACACTACTTGGTCTCTTGTTGTTGTACATTTCAGGACAAAGGAATATCTAAAGGTAAGATCGTGTATAATCCTAATTTGGTCTCCTATTTTCCAACCTTTCATAAATATGCATCCCACTAGGGCCTCTTACTAGGTGAAATCCCTAACCTAAACTAATTACTTTTTATATGACGAGCATAAGAAACCCATGTGATGAGTAGGGGGTTAACTATACATTCCTTAGGTGGAGATCTTAAAGTAATTACAATCAATATTCCCTATGAAAAAAATCCTAGAACCCCCTATGGGAATAGCATAGGATCATCTAATATTGATGATCATGGGGTGAATTATATTTCTCTAGTGATAAGACATGGATGCATCAGGTGAAGAGCTAAGGATGCATCTAGTGATGATCTAGAGATGCATTTAGCAATGCGATATTATTTCCTCTAGTGAGGAGTTGAGGTAGACCCAACATCTCTCATGTTAAAAGTATGTGATTACATTATAATTGAAATAAGGATAATAAATCAAGCCTCATACTATGTGTAAGCTATAACCAAACCTTATTCTATTTAGTTATCAATAAACATGATGAACTAAAAATGTCTACTCAAGCATAAGTTTCACACTAACCATTGTTAGGAACCTTTTCTCTATTCATCCTTACAAAATGATATTAAACTATATGTAATGGTACTTTTAATTGAAATTAATAGCATGATGTGCCCTGTTAAGTGGCCCTAAACTACATGGGTTCTAATTAACTTCCATAGGGATATGTTGGAAGCCCTCTCATAGGCTATATCTCAACCTCACAACACAAACCGCCTCCCTGGATGGTGATAAAAACCATAGTTCACAATAATTATGTTTTAAACTAGATAATAATGAACTAATAATAGAATAATGGAGAACCTACAATACATGTGATTATTCAAATAATACACATGGTTTTGGTCAGGTCTTTGTAACATGGGTAGTAAGTCCTACCCTGGGATTTGAGAAGGATTCACAAAAAAATATTTAATATATAAGTGAGTCATAGAGTAGGAAAAAATCCCACTCAAAAGGGTGTGGTGAGCATAAACTCCCATCCTATTGACCAATGTCCATTCTCAAGCATTATTGGTAAGAAACCCCAAAGATCATCCGGCTTTGGAAAGTAGGTTTTCAATAATATTTACATTGAACCATCATTAATGATGGATTTTTTTAGAGCTTCCATAGGAAACAAACCCATCATCAATCTCTTCATAATTCATTAAGCTCATCAATTATTCCACTTCACGACTATTTATTAATTAGTGAAAAATAAAATTATCACATCAAATATTATTTCTATTACTTTAGGTATTCATTTTAAAACTCATCAAATATCTCCTCCCATTCCTCTTATTCAATTAATTAATTCATTTATTCAATAACCATATCTGTGCCTGGAGAATAAATAACCTTTAAATTCAATCCACAATAACCTCCCCAATTAATTACCTGAACAACACCCCATTATATTACCATATATCTATTATATTTCCACATGATCAATGATCATTCATTTATCATATTAAGACACTCCATAAAAAAAGAAACAAAAAAATAAAAACAAAAAAACAAACCATATATACCAATCAGTTTTGATTCCCTCCTAAGATTTGATTCAATTTTATATTATTAGTTCAATACCATATAATTAATAAAGGAATATAGAGTAAGATAATTCATGATCAATAATAGGAAATGAAAGAATAATTTATGAATCACCCACCTCAAATATATTCTTGATTCATTAGACCACTAAAGGATAAATTACAAGACTCAAATTACAAAATTCTCATGAATACTTTTCATTAAACCTGTAATATATAAAACTCCTTGAAATCCTACTTTTCATTAACACATTAATGATTGAAAATTAAAATAAAGTAAAGAAGAAAGGGAATAATAGAGAACGTATCAAGATAAAGAGTGCCATAGATCACTAGTGTTCGATCACACAAGAGTTGATCTCATATGGTTAGGAACTTAAGGATACATAATGAGCACTTAAAAACCCCTAAGGTAGAGATCTTCCCCATCTAGGGTTTCCAGAAAGGAGAATGGATAGAACGAGAAGAGAAAGATAATCTTGTATTAATATTTAAACTAGGGTGGAAGAAGCTATGGTGTGGAACCATAACACCCTAAGATTTTATGATATATTTCTCTTCAAATAAATTTTATTTTTTAATAGATTTCCTTATATGTAACAGAAATTTTAAATGAACCATGATATTCTATTGTTATATTTTTATTTAATGTGATAGTTATATCATATATTTTGGATTATAAAGTATTAATTTAATTAACTAAATTACAAAAATGTATTAATTATATATGTATATAATCAATTCATTGGTTTTCAGTTGGTTAGAAATTAAAATAAAATTAGTTGAAGGTAAAAAGTGTTCTTTTTTTCAAAAAAACTATTTTTATTTTTACAATGTATTTTTATCTTAATAAATTAAATTAATATATATTGATGAATAATATTAATTTAATGTGTGGATAATATATTAAATCAAATATTTTATCATTAATCAACAACACCCGAACCTAGAAGCCCTGTGCCAGTGCATTATGTTATTAAATTGGCATGATTATAAGGAATAAAATCCCGAAGGACTAATCAGTTTAGCAGTCTTGGAAATCCATATTACATAAATGATACGCATAATAAATTGGGAAAACAAAACAAAACATGATACATAATAAAATTAAAAATACTTCATACTTGAATGATTATTCAGTGTTTTCTTCTTCATAACCTGGTGAAAGGAAACATAATAAGGGTGAGAGCAAATTCTCAGTAAGGGTAGGTAATGCTAAATAAATAATGAATCAATGGAAATAAAACAAAATGGAAAGGTAAATAACTGATAACACATGACATTCAAATAACTAGAGAAGAGAATATCAATATAGCAAGGTAAGAAACAGAAACACATGCCACTTAGTTAATAAAATTGAGAATAAAAACTATCCATAGATATTTCGATGAAAAATCTCATGGATAATAATAATTAATATGTTATTAATAAAGCAAATTCTTTATTATTGGACATGATGTTTCCTTGGTATATGGAACCATTACCATCAAAAGCTTTCACAAGACAGTTTAAAACATTCTGGTTACAAACTGATTTGGTTTGCCCAACTTAAATCTTTTGTTAATACTTCTCACAAGACAATTTATAACATAATTGTTACAAATAAGAAGGGTTTTTTCAATCTAATTATGTCCTAATAGACTACTGATGCATCAAGGGGATTTCATTAACTGGTCCCCAACCAAGAGGGCGTACCTTAAACGGTCCCCAACCTGTGTCTTACATATCCAAATCATTCCTTGAATAAAATAATTTATTTAATTAATGAAAATTTTCCTTATCATATATACATATTAAATAAATAACATGGATTTATAAATAATACCTCAAAGGGGTATAAGTAATAACAAGGGTTGTTGACATTAAAACATTCTTGAGGAAAATTAATCTTTAAACATTCCAAAGTGTCCTATACCACTTTGAAACATTTTAATAACAATTACCCATGAATAAAATTAAACTTATAATATCATAAAAATAAAAACATTCCTGATAGAACATGTCGAATTTTATTATATACAACATATAAAAGTGAACTGGTGCATAACAAAAATAAGTTTTAATGGAATGTAAATTGAGATGAGATTCCTTACCACAAACTTCCTTTTGTTATGTGGTCTCTATACTCATGTATAATGGTTTAAAATATGTTAATAACTTATAAAATAACTATACTAATTTTAATAATATCGTATATTAAATTATTATAATATTTTATTACCCGTTTTCTAACAGTCTTTCATTATTTTAACTATTTCAGGTGTTAATTGCCTAGTTTTCTCAAGTATGTGTTGAATTGTGATTTGTTGTTCTTATTAATTAGAAAATGATTTAATAAAATAAAAAATGTAATCCATGATTTAATTGTCATACATATTAAGTATGTATTTATTTATAGTATTCCATAATATTTTGAGATTAGAAATGAAGTGCACCGTTCATGGAGACGGTAGGCCGCACGTACGCATGAACGCTACTTTCATTTATTTGTTGTATTAAAAAAATGAACAAAAAATGATACATATATATATTTTAATTCCAGTATCATATATATGTTATATATTTTACATAGTTTTATTAAAACCATCCTTTATACATTCCATGTATGGAATGAACTAGTCATATCGCTTTGATGGGGCAGTAGTCCACACTTCCTCAAATGAAATTATCATATTAAAAAAATTGGAAAGCATAAAGGTATGTTATAAATAAAAATTAAAGAAGCATAAAGACATTATAAATATAATATATAACATATATAAATATAGTTTCCATCATAATGGCCACCATGAGAGGTGATAAAGGTGAAATGAACAATCATTGTTTTGTGAGGCAGTAGTTCACCATACACAGAAACAATATGTTCATTACCCTTTAGATGAAAATGTGTATAAGTTTAGGTTGAAACCTTATCATAACAAAATCCTAGTATACTTATGATAATATATATATTATAAAATCATGAAAATAATAATATTTTAAGGATTTGCGAATAGAAATAAAACTAAAAATCTTAAGGAAGTTTGTTACCTATTAATCGGGTAACTCCATTTGGTTTGTACCAAAAGGATTACTTAGATAAATTTATTCCCAAATGGAGTCTTATAGGTTTAGGGGAAGTATTTTGGGAGAATATTTTTCTAGACTGTGGATGAGATAAAGTGCCTTGAGAGGTGTGAGGAAGGGGTAGAGTAGTTTTCTTTTTATAGTGGAGGGGGAATGTCCCTCTTGTAAATACTAGAAGGTATTCATTAATGGGAGGTATAACTTAACTAAAGTGAAATAAACATGAAAAAATAATGGATTAAAGGAGAATAATGGTATATTAAATACTCCACCACACAAAAATATGTGCATTTTAATAATTTGGTTTCTTAACTTCTATGATTCCCTATTTTTTTCCTTTTGTTTTTAATTGAAGCATCTAATTTGCTAATCTAATTAATTTAGCCATTAGGACTAAAATAAAGTGAGATTTATTTTAATATATAGAGAAAATGAATTATTAATATGACATATAATTTATAAAATAAAAAATCCATGTTTTTTGGATATTAATTTTAAAACAAGTACATGTGACGTGCTAAAACACCGCTTAAACCCAAACCATGTTGACAATATTTTTACTGTGTATGGGTAAATATATTAATTATAAATTATAAATTGGTACATTAATAGACTGTATTTATTATTTATTAACACATTAAAATTACTTGAAAAAATATAGTATTTTTAGTAGTTTTAAATCATTTAATAAAATATCATTTATTGTAAAATAACAATAATGTAAATTTTAACATTATTTATTTAATTTTAATTTTAAAATATAAAAAAAATATTGGAATTAAAATAAATTAAGTTTAAATCTATTTAAAATGATATATTTATCTAAAAAAAATTAATGACAACAATTCAATAAATATATTTCACTTTTAATATTTATAGTATCATTTCTTTTAGTTAATTATTAATAAAATAATCACTACGTTGGTGTTTCATAAGAATTTTATGTAACTAAACCATATGTAAAAATTATTGGTAAATTATTATGATAAAAATAAAATATTTATATTTCAAAAGGATATGCATAACCTAAAATATGATGTTTTTTACATATCTCAAAGTTTTATTAATGTTAATGGTAAATAAAGCTCCTTTTTTGTCTTTTTCCTTAAAAAACCTTTTATGTATGGAACTTCTATTTAAATTTATCCCATTAACCCATAAAATTAAATCCATGTGGGGATATGGTCAAATTATTGGAATCCAATAGATATTTGACAATTGTACTGGTCATTTTAGTCCTTAAGATCATGGTTTAGTCTCTTATTAAGCTTAATCTTACCTTAATCACCGTAATTAATTTAAATCATATTCACTAATATTTTTTTAAAAAAAATTAAGATGATATTATTAAAAAAAATATTATTCTAATTAAAACCATGTGTGTATTTTTTTCAATGTTCAAATCAAATAAGTGGGAAAATTGAGATTAATGCTAATCCCTCACATGTGGCGAGAAAGCGGGTTCTTAAAGTAGAAATTGTCAAAAGTTCAATAAGTTTTTATATCCAATTTAAATATAAAAAAGATTCTAATGACCTAAATTGTATTAATATATGAATAATTTATATATTGTGACTTTAAAAACCAATTTAAAATATTATTTAACACTAATCATTATTTAAAAAAAGGCTATTGTTAACTAAATTGTAGTAATATTTACTATTCATAAAAAATGAAGTTTCTCAGAAAAATCCCAAAACTTCACCCTAATAAAATTTACACATTATAAATTAAAAAATGATGTTTATTTTCAAAAATAAAATTCATAAAAGTGTCAAAATTTAGTTTTAAAATAGGTTATCAATTAAAAGGTGGTAAAACCCTGTCTTGCGTGTAACTCAAGCTAATTTAGTGTTGTGTGTAACATAAGCTTAACATGGTGTTGCGTATAATGAGAGAAAAAATAATATTTATTCTAAAATGAAAACATTGTAATGTATTAGGTAGTTACATTATCACCATCTTATTTAAATTGTGTCCTCACAATTTAAACTTGATCTTAGTAATCAAATAATTGATATTTGAAAATACTATTGTTGAAAAACCCACTTCATGAACAGGGTTAATAACACATATTCGTAATAATAGATAAAGGAAAGTACAATGGTCACATAAATTGGTTCCCTAGTAGGATAAGATATGTGGGGAATGGAAACATAGATATAACTGAAAAATCTAACAATTATGTTCTGATAGAGAGTTCTAGAGAACATGGTTTGGAGAAAGTTAACAATGAAAAGACCAAAATCCGTGATGACCTAAGGGGATATTTGATTCATCAAAAACGAAGGTAATATGACCAAATTTTTGGTTTCAAGATCATTTTTTTATTGTAGTTGAGGAATTATTTCACTCTCTAAGAATATATGTAAATATACTTACTTGGTTTGTTTGTATAATGACATTATTATCCTTTGGTCATGCCATAAACTATTTCTACTTCATATCATAGAAAAAGATTCATCATATAGTGATGTAATATATTAATCTATAAAACCATACTCAAAGTTAAAAATAAACTATTTTATAAATGGTTAACCTTTCCAAAATATTATAATACAACACTTTAGAAATATGGTCATAAGATTTATAAAAATAATCTTATCATTAGCCTTTAATCAACATGAAGAATCTCTAAATCTACACATATCAAACATGTGAATAACTTCATCATGTATCATCTTGAAATATGGAAATAACTCAAATCCCCACAAAACCTTTTTAGGAACATACATTCTTCCTTATTCCTTATGTAAAACACATGTTATTGGATATATTCCTTAAATCCAAAAGTGCAGTAAACTCAAAAAATGATATCATTGACCACTTGTCGACAAGACATTAATAAAATCCAATGTAATAAATATGTTTCCAAATCAATCATTTCTTAATCATTATCTGAACGTCAGGAATATATTAAGGGATATCTTTCCCTCAATCATGTGTTTTTCAAAAAGTTTAGCTTCCTACTAAATAGATTTTCTTGGTAATATTCAGCATATTTTTTGAAATCCTTAATGAAAAAGTAATGCTATACAATCCTCATATATTTAATAATTCAAATAACTAGTACATAAATGATAAAATATTCAAATAGAATAATTATTGAATCCAAGTACATAAACACATCAATTATTCAACTTTATCCTTAAGCCATTAACAAGGTTACCTCATCCTATAACTTAAATACCTCTTTCCTCTCACATTTCACCAGTAGTCACATCATCATCAATAATATAACCGTTACTCGCACCACCTTACTGATTCTTTTTATGGTATTTCCACTTGGAACATCGATTTTCATAATTACCATTCATTACACATTTAAATCATTTAACCGTCGATTTTTCCTTAGGGAGACCAATATTTCCATCCATTGCATCAACAAAAATCATCATTTTTCCTTTGTAGTTACTTGATTTGTGTCCTTATTTTCCACAGTTAAAGCATCTTTTTTGACCCTATAATCCATTCACTTGGGTGATTCTTTCCACATTATTGAAAAATAAGAAACTGAATCTTCTTTCCTCCCTAGTCTCCATTACCCAAAATCTCAGTGAAATCCTTCCTTTTCTTCCTTAGTGATTCCAAGATTTGGTTAAGGTACATATTATTAATCATGTTACATGAAAGATTATTAGGCATGATCACAACCTCCTTCACTCAAGTGACCATTCCATTTAATTTCTCATCTGTAAATTATCCATCACATCCACTGTTATCCCATTTAATTATAGTTCCCAACATTAACTAAAACTAGAAAGCATAATGTGAGCAACACTTATTAAAACATAAAACCAAATCATCATGAAATATTAATATAGGATTCCTAAATCATGGATCATACTTCTTTAATATATGACACTATTGTTTTATCCTAGGTTATTCATAGTCATATTATACTTAAATATTTCTTAATGATTTGTAATAAAAATGCGTATTATCTTAAGTGTATCCCCCAATTATGTCAAACCAGGTGCATAGTAAGGCCTGTTTTTGTGTACTGGGTTACCCCGAGTCAGGCTCGGGACACGTTGTCAAAGTTGTTACCCCTAAGCACATCTATGCCAGAACCACATCGTCTTGCAGTATCAAAATAGAGATGTATTACTTGTAATGCCCACATAATCACTACCTTACCAAAATTCTATGATGTTATTATATACATAGCCTCAATGTCTATCTTAGGTTTGTGCTTACTAATCTAGGTTTTTTAAATCTAGTTTCCATGGTTGATGCTAAAATTCTTATGATACCAACTATAATGTCCTGACCTCAGAAGCCTGATTCTAATAAATTATATGATTACATTAAAATGATTACAAGGAATCAAATCTCGAAGGACTTATTAGTTTAGTAGTATTGCAAAGCCAGATTATATACATGATACCCATAATACATTGGGAATTGAAAATAAAATATGATACATAATAAAATTAAATATAATGCATCTTTGAAATCTTATTCAATGTTTTCTTCTTCATAACTTGGGGAAAGGACACATAAAAAGGGTAAGCTCAAATTCTCATTAAGGGAATGTAAATCAAAATCAATAATGAATCAATGGAAATAAAACAACATGGTAAGGTAAATAACTGATAACACATGCCATTTAAATAACTAGATAAGGAAATATCAATATGGAAAGGTAAGAAAATGAAAAACATGAAACTTACTTTATAAAACTGAGAATAGAAACTATCCGTAGATATTTTGACAGAAAATATCATGGATAAAAATAATAACTGAGTTCTCAATAAATGAAATAATTAATTATTATCTACCATGTTTCTTTATAATATGGAACCATTACCATTAAGACCATTCACAAGATAGTTTGAAACATACTGGTTATAAACCAATTTGGTTTGTCAAACCTTAACTGTATTATCAATACATTTAAAAATACAATTTATAACATAATATTTACAAACATGAACTATTTTTCCAAACTAATTTCAACACATGAGACTACTGATTCATTTAGGGTCTTTCTTTAAGCTGTCCATAGCCTATAGGGCTTACCTTAAATGGTCCCCAACCCATGTCTTACCTATCTAAAGCATTCCTTGAATCAAATAATCTATTAAATTAATGAAAAATGATCCTTTTCATATATCCATATTTAATAAATAATATGTATTTATCAATAATATATTATAAGAGGATAAGTAATAACAATAGTCATTTACATTTAAATATTCTTGAGGAAAAATAATCTTTAAACATTCCAATGTGTCCCATAACAATTTAAAACAGTTAAATAAAAATTCCCCATGAATTAAATGAAACTTATAATATCATGAGACTAATTATATTATTCATATATAACATGTCTAATGTAATTACATACAGAATATAAATGTTAATTGGTGAATAAAAAAAATAAGTCTCAATGAAATGTAAATTGAGATGAACTCCCTTACCTTAACCTTACTTTTGTTGTGTAGTATCTATTCTCCTATATGATGGTTTAAAATATGTTACTAAATTATTATATAACTTTAATCATGTTAATAATTTCATATATTAACTTATTACAATATTTTATTACCCATTTGTTAACACTCATTCATTATTTTAACTATTTCGAGTGTTAATTGCTTAGTTTTATCAAGTATGTTTTGACTTGTGATTTTTTGTTCCTATTAATTAGATCATGATTTAATAATCTCTATAATTTAAAAAATGAATTAATTATCATATATATTCATTATACATGTATTTATAGTAGTTCATAATATTTTTATATTAGAAATGAAGTGCATCACTTGTGGAGACGGTAGGTTGTATGTACACATGAACACTACTTTCATTTGTTTGTTATATTAAAATATTGAAAAATAAATGACACACAAACACACACATAAATATATATTATAATTCCGGTATCATATATATGTTATATATGTTACATAGGTTTATTAAAACCATCCTTTATACATTCCATGTATGGAATGAACGAGTCATATCACTTTGAGGGGGCAGTAGTCCACACTTTCTCAAACAAAATTATCATATTTACAAAAAATAGAAAGCATAAATGTATATTCTAAATAAAAATTAAATAAGCATAAAGACATTATAAATATAATATATAAAATATATAAATATATTTTTTATCATAATAACCACCATGAGAGGTGGTAATGGAAAAATGAACAATCATCATTTTGTGAGGAAATAGTTTTCCGTACACAGAAATAGTATGTTCATTGCCCATTATATGGAAGTGCATGTAAGTTCAGGTCAAAAACTTATCAAAAAAAATCATATTATATTTAAGATACTTTTTTTCTATAAAATCGTGAAAATAATAATATTTTAGGGATTGGAGAATGGAAATAAAACAAAAAATCTTAAGGAAGTTCTTTACATCTTAATCAGGTAGCTCCTTTTGGTTTGTACCAAAGGGATTCCTTAGATGGATTTATATCCAAATGGAGGATTATAAATCTAGGGGAAATATATTTGGATACTATTTGGGTAAATGTTTTATGATACAAAGTATCTTGAGAGGTGTGAGGAGGGGCAGAGTTCTTGCCTTTCTATAGTGGAGGGGAAGTGATACTCCTATAAATACCAAAATGCATTCGTTAATGGGAGGTATAACTTACCTAAAGTGCCTAAAAATTTACAAATAATTTATTAAATGTTAATAATGGTCTATTTAAATATCTAAATTACAAATAATATTTGAATTTTAATAATTTGGTTTCTTAACTTCTAAGATTCCCCAATTTTATCATTTTGGTTTTTATTAAAGAATATAGTTTTTTAATCTAATTAATTTTACCATTAAGAGTAAAATAAAGTAATATTTAATATTAAATATAGATAAAATAAATTATTAATATTATATAAAATTTATAACAATAAAAATCCAATGTGTTTTGGATATTAATTTTATAACAACCGCATGTGACACGCCAAAACAATACTTAAACCCGGACCATGTTAACAATGTTTTTACAATATATGAGTTAATATGTTAATTATAAAAGATCCATTGGTCCATTAATAGAACATATTTAATATTTATTAACAACTAAAAATCACTTTTTAGAATATAGTATTTTTAGTAATTTTAAATCATTTAATAAAATATCATTTATTGTAAAATAATAATAATGTAAATGTTGACATTATTTATTTAATTTTAATTTTAAAATATCAAAACAATATTTGAAATAAAATTTTTTAAGTTTAAATATGTGTAAAAAGATATATTAATATAAAAAATAATTAATGACAATAATTCAATAAATATAATTCATTTTTAATATTTATAGTATCATTTATTTTAGTTAATTATTAAGAAAATAATCACTATGTTGGCATTTCTTAAGAATTTTAAGTAACTAAACCATCTTTAAAAAGTATTGATAAATTATTATGATAAAAATAACCCATTTATATTTCAAAATATATGTATAAACTAAAATATGATGTTATTTATATGTCTCAAAGTTTTATAAATGTTAAAGGTAAGGAAAGTTCCACTTTCTTATTTTACCTTACTTATCCTTTTATATAGGGAACTTCCATTTAAATATATCCCAAAAGACCATAAAATTCAAAAACAGTAGAGATATAGTATAATTATTGTAAGAAAATGGATTTTGGACAAGTTTCCATGACCTTTTTGTCCTTAATATTAAGGTTTAGTCCATTATTAACCTTAATCTTACCTCAATCACCGTAATTAATTTTAATCACATTCATTAATAATTTTGGTAAAAAATTAATTTGTTCTTATTAGACCAAAAATATTTTAATAATTAAAATCGTGTATGTTTTTTTTCAAAATTCAAATCACATAATCAGGAAAACTAAGATTAATGCTAATCCTACACATGTGGCAGAAAACGAGTTTTTAATGTAGAAATGTTCAAAAGTTCAATAAGTTTTTATATCTAATTTAAATATAAAAATGGTTCCAATGAACTAAATTGTATTAATATATGAATAATTGATATATTTTGACTTTAAAAACCAATTTAAAATACAATTTAACACTAATAATTATTTAAACAAATAGGTTCTTATTAACTAAATTGTAGTAAATTTTACTATTCATCAAAAAATGAAGTTTCCCAAAAAAATCCAAAAACATCATAGAAAGATAATTTCCAAATTATTAATTCAAAAAATATTTTTATTTTTTTAAAATAAAATTTATAAAAGTGTAAAAAATTATTTTTGTAATAGGTTAGCCATTAAAAGGTTATAAAACTAGGTCGTGTGTGTAATACAAGCTAATTTAGTGTTGTGTGTAGTGTAAGATTAATATGGTGTTGCATATAAAGAGATAAAAATGAATATTTATTATAACATGAAAATATTGTAATGTCTTTGGGTTTTACATAATCTAATTGTTTTCACATGGTAATGAATAAGAATTAATTTAGTTATATACTTAAAAATAAAAATATCTAAAAATGGGTTTTGTTGCATTTTGAACATTTATATGAAAATGAATTAATTCAAATAATAGAAATATAATATTTTAAAATGGATTAAATAATTTTAATAAATATAATTAATATAATTTAATAGAGTCAATTTAATTTTTGGTCATAATGAAAAGTAAAAATAGTAAAAATTTGTTTCTATGGTTAGAGTTAAAATAGGTTTACCAGGGGTTTAAACTAAGAGATAAGGGTAAAAAAGTCAATTAAAAACGTCTAAATATAATTTCTTGATGATATTTAAACCTTATTTTATCTTATATTTCAATAATCTTCCACTTGGTTCTGATTTCATAATAAAGTGACTTTAAATTATTTAAATCTTTGAAGTAAATCAATGTCTGTCTCTCCCGCCACTAATAAAAGGGATCCTCATATCCTCAATTATTCACACAATTTGAGTCATCTATCTCAGATAATACTTGAACAAAACCATTCCATACATTTATTTTTTATCTCTTTGTCATAATATAATACCTTCCTAAGAAGTATTAATGTGTAATATAAAGGACGTCTCACAATGAAGAGTTAATCACCTCACTTGACTATTTTAAAGTTTATTTATTCTTATATTTCTTCTAAATTTGATATATCCATACTAAAATAAATACTAATATATCATAAATATATTGATATGTTATAATTATTATGGGAAAACCATTTTCTGACTTATTTCTATCAAATGGTAAATGAAAGTATCGCTCATGCGTATATATGGACTACCCTCTCCACATAGTGATTTGATTCATTTTCCATCACCATATTTCAGGGTTGGTTATTATGATGGATATAATTTTTTATATTTTATATTTATTAAACATTAATTTTTTAATTTAAAATATCTTGTCTGACATCTTACCTTCCCATTTATTAGAAAACAATATCATCGCTCATGCCTATATGTGGACTACCACATCTACGAAGCGTTTTTATTAATTTGTCATTTATGATTTACATGGATGATAATAAAAATATATTTAATTATTATTTAAGATATTTATGATATAATAATTACTTTATTAAAGGTGAATTATTATTTATGTTTCTTTTTCTCCATCCACTAAAAAGTGGAAATGTCACTCGTGCATATATACAGACTACCGTTTCCATGAAGTGATACAATTTATTTTTCATCACCACTTTATATAAATGGTTATAAAAATATATATAATGAATAAAAATAATAATTATTTAATGATTAATATTTTTGGATATGATGAAACCATGGACATCATTCAAGTACAAAAACTATCAAACCGAAACAAGCTTGGAAAACATACACATTTTCACCTAGATGTTCATTTTAATGAAGAAATTTTTAACAAAATGATAATAAGAAATTATAAAGGAATGATAAATTTTAATTTATATATGAATAAGGTTATTTATTATATGTATAAAAAACTTATATTTTTTATATAAGAGGTTTGAATGCGTTTGAAGTAAGAGGAGACTTGAGTTAAGGGTTTATGTTGCAATCTCATTTCTTTTCAGGACTTTCTATACTAAATTTATTTTGAGGTAAAATATATGGATATTATTCTTTAAAACCCATATATTTTATTATACTCTAGTTATTCCTAGAACTTTTATGCTTTATTACCATTTTATTTTATTTGATACTTTAAATTATTAATAATATTTTTAAAGATAAATGAAACTTATTTCCCCTTTGGTCGATGAAATTTTCTTCCATGTCCATGCTCTTAAAAATTATTTTATAATTTTTTTTACCAATAATTGAAATGTATTAAAAATTTAATTTTAATTACCTTTTAATTTATTTAAAAATGTTTTAATGGAATATTTTCAAAGATTTGTTTTTGAATAAGTCATTTTTGACTTTTTATAAAAGTTTTAAATCAATTTTCTCTTTTAACATATATAGTATGAATGAATTTATATCCATTATGATTATATTTTTATTTGAATATTGCATTATAATTTTCATTGTTTAATTTAAAATAAAATCATTTTCTTAGTATTTTAGGAATTTTTAGTTGAAATTTTATGAAAATAAAATGATATTTTTCTCATGTTTTCAAAGAAATGTTCAATTATGATTTTAATGAATTTTCCATCTATGTTAACATCCATTAATTTTTGTTATGTTTCCCTGGGGTTATACTATAATTATTCTATACACATTTATATATTACAAATGATGATGATGATCATTTGATAATTACAAGAAATTGGTTCCTTTTTTATGGGTTAATTAAGACATGATGAGATGATAAATGATCTTATGATACAATCCAATTCTTTTCTATTTACAGACCATGACTATGTAATTATGAGATTTTTATGAAACCTATTTATTTTCCAATGGTTTTATGATGATATGTGGAATGTTTTATGATATTTAGGAACACATATGTATAGTATTCATTATGTTATGGGTGGGCCCAGAATTATATATACCTCCAATGCATTGGGTAAAGAATGATATATCATTAGATAATATGGAATTTAATGGGGAATAAACCTATTTTTTAAGGGTATATGTCCACCATTATAGTATTAAGAGTGAAATGTTTCTTAGGAAATGATGGAGTTAGGAGTGAACCAAATCCACTACGATGGACTTGGAATTGAACCTAGACTAAGGAAATAATTTCCTATGCTTATGTGTATGCCAAAAACTTATGTCTAATGTTTATTTTATGTTACCATGGATCATGATTTATTTTTTATGATTCAAAACTCTTATAACTTATGTATTTTTTTATGATAGAACTTCCATGATTCATGATTAAATATCTTTTACTGATTGGGTATTACTTTCTTAAGTTATGATCTTGTTCTCATACCCTTATGCATATTCTCAATTATGGTCATTGATTGATATATACTATGTTTAACCATATTGAGCATTTTAGATCACCCTTTATTAGGTTTCCATTTCCCCTGGTTATAAAGAAACGTATTCGGTAATTTTTTTTAAGAAGGGAACTCTAGAGAATAACTTTTTGGGAGATATTAAATATCATTTAAGAAATAAGTTGATTATGTATCTAACCTCAAAATATGATAAACCTTTTAAATTATCAGTCATGTAATATTATGAAATTTATTAAATATTTATCTAAAATGAGGTAATATTTATGTATGTTATTCTCAGGTCACCTTAGTTAATATCAAAGGATATATTATTTTTTTCATATTAGGTTTATAAAACTTTAGTGAGAACCCTTAGGATCAACCTATGTGTAGGAGAACATCTTAACTTTTGGTAAAGAAAATAGTATGGTTTTCCTAGTAAATAAATCACCGTCTAGATAGATTAAAGTGGATGTGGCTGTGGAACAGACATACCTAGGGGTAACAACTCTAAAAGGGGATGATTGGCTTTTAAATCAATCATCACCGATGTATGATGAGTGGGACTAATAATTCATACCTAATTAGAAACTCTTAGGGGATATTCTTTGGTTAATTTAGCTTTTTTATACGAACCATTATATTGAAATAGAGGATAAAACCTATAGAAAATGATAATAATTTGTAGTGATATGGGATGAACTTAAAGTGTCATGGGTTAAAATAAGGTCTCATAATTTAGGACATCATAAGAATGATTTACATAATCATATAATTTCTTAAACTAGCTATTGATTTTTGATACTTAAAAATGTTTTTTAGTTAGCGGAGGGAACCATGAGTTATCTACTAAAAATATTTGATGGCTAATTAAATGGCCATCTTCATCAACAACCAAATTATATAGGAGTTGGTATATAAAACCTGGTTATTATGCCTAATGGGCTATCTTTGTATATGATTAAAAGCCTCAACATGGTTGAGATTCCTAACATACATAATAATATAATAATTGAATTTCATGGGAGTTTATTTGATGAATACCATGGGGTAATGAAGATTCAGATTCATACATGTTGAGAATTAGGGAAGAATCACCCATATAACCGTCTCAATAGAATGGGAGGATGTTTTATGTAAGGAAAATAATGGTATAAAATAATCATTTTCAAGGATAAAATGAATATTTCAACGGAGTGAAATTAATTTCAACCTATGGTAACACAAATAGTTCAATATATTATGTGTGAGGAACTTGGGGATTATCTGATTTAATTCCCGAATCCAAAGATTAACTCCTAGAACAAAGTGGGGCCTATGTTATGTCAATTTTTGAAGTGTATCATGATGGTTAAGGTATAATTATCCCCAAATATATAGTTGGTGGTTTTATATTATTTTTTGTAAGATTATGTCCTATAAACATATTATTATTATTTTTTAGTATCATTTGATGCGTTTTTTATCATTTATTAGATTTCTATACATATATCCCTTAAGAATTTCTTGAATAAGGTGGTCACATTTGATATTCAGAATCAACCTATGATCTTCTATAGGTGTGATGATGAACATGACCTTCCAATAGAAATTTATTATATTTTATAAGTTTTACAACCTATTCACAAGGGATATTTATCTAAAATATTTTAGGAGAAACTCAACATTGAAGACATGACTACTATTCAACAATATATTGATGCATTTTAAGGACTTTCCAAGTATTCCCTCGAATCATGAATTCTATTTTTCAATATAACTCATACATTATGTTATGCCTATTTTAAATACACTATATAGAATATCCCAGATTGAGTTACAAGAATTGAATAATAAAACTATAGGAGAATATTAAAAAAGTATTAATATTACCAAGTACATCACCAAGGGGTGTGCCTATTCTTTTTATAAAGAAGAAAAATGGGTTAATATATCTTTGAAATTATTCTCTAGAACATAAAAATAACACTATCAATAATATGTATCCTCTAGTCCATATTGATAAATTCTTTGATCAAATACATGGATCACAATAATTTTCCAGGATTGACCACTATTCCGAGTATCATCAACTGAGTTTCAATAAAGAGGATATACTAGAGACAACATTACCTATGAGATATAGTGATTATGAATTTATAGTGATTCAATTTCGACTTACCAATTCCCCCACCATATTTATGGATTTCATTAATAGAGTATTTAGCGATTAACTTGGTGAGTTTGTGATAACATTTATAGATGATATTCTATTATATTCCAAGTGAAAGGATGATCATGATGAACTTTTGAAGATTATATCGAAGACCTTGGGAAAAGTGAATTTGTATGAAAAATTTAGAAAGTGTTAATTATAGTTACTAAAATTTTCATTATTAGGTTATATAATATCGACCAAGGGTATATCGGTAGATCCTTCAAAGGTGGAAGTTATTAAAAAATTGGATTGACCAATCATAGTGACATAGATATGTAATTTCCTAGTGTTGGATGGATAATATTGAAACTTTTTGAGGGATTTATCATGGATATATAATCTAATAAAGAGGTTGACTTAGAGGGGACCCAATTTCCTTTGAAAAAATGAATGAGGAAAATTTCAAGGAACTAAAGAGAAGGTCAGCGAACCTTTATTCACACTACCTTGAAGTGGATAAGAGTTTGTGATCTATAGTGATTCATTGAATAATGTACTAGTATGGATAATTATGAATATATTTATGGAGTTATCTTATTACTCACTCCAATATAAAATTAATGAGAAAAATTACCTGACTCATTATTTATAGTTTTCATCAGTAATTTTTGTATTGAAAATATGGAGGCATTATCTTTATGGTGAAATATGTGATATATATAATGATAATAAAATATTTAAGTATAATTCACATAGAAAGAATTAAATATTTTCAAAAGGATATAGTTAGAGTTAACTAAAGATTATGAATTCTCAATACATTACCACACTTGGATGGGGAACAAGTTGGGTGATGATTTGAGTCAGAAAAATAATGCTAGTTTGTCTAATACGAGGAAAGGGGATAAATATTAATTTTCGTAGATGAATTTTCATCCATCCATCGTTGTGAGGATTAAGGAGGCCCAGAAAGAAGATATGGATATAAAAAAAGGTAAAATTTCTTAATGATTTCAAACTTGATTATGAGGAATGATAAGATTATGTAATATTGCATGTGTCCCTATTATACTATAATGGAAGAATGATATATTGTATGAGGCTCATAGATCATCATTCTCTATTTATCTTGTAAGTATGAATATGTATAGAGATCTAAAAGAGTATTTCAGGTAGGAAAACAAAAAATGGATATTTCAAAGTATATATAGATTCCTATTATATTAGTAAATTAAATAAGATAATAATAAATCAAAGGGGGTGTTACAACCATTACCAATACCTATATGGAAATGAGAAAACATCACCACTAATTTCAACAAAGGAATCCCTAAAACAACTAAGGTTCATAATTCTAATTGGGCTCTAGTTTATCACCTTAAAAATTCATCACATTTGATTACAATACAAGAAAATATATCTCTTGATAAACTTTTTAGGATATATATTAAGGAATTGATAAGGTTTTATGGAGTAAAAAAATTGATTATATCAAATCAGTATTTGTAACACCCTGAGATTTTATGAAAAATATTCTTTTTAATTTCATTAATGTCTTGTGTTATATGCTACACCAAAAAGATCTTGCACAACATGCATCCTTGACTTGCCTTGCATTACACGCAATCACGACCTTCCTCGATAGCGTGTGTAGTACGCAATACCGAGTTTCACTAAACAATGATATGTAATTAAAATATTATTAAAACTAGCCGTTATGAATAGTAATAACCACTTTTTGAAATTTTGTAAATTTTATTTTCAAAATGGACTTCATTTTTGGATTCAGAATATCGAAATTAGCTTAGGGTGAAATTTTGGTACTTTTCGGATAACTTTCATTTTCTGATGAATAGTGAAAATTACTAAATTTTAATTAAAAAAAAACAACCCTTTTAATAGAAATAATTAATAGTGATAAATTATTAATTTGAGTGGTTTTAAAGTATATTTAGAATATATTTTTACAATTTAATACAATGTTGGTTATTGGATGTAATTTCACATTTAAACCAGACATAAACAACTGTCAACCTTTTGACAGTTATTATCTCTTAAGAACATGCTATTTGTTTTGACGATGAGAATTAATTTTTAAATTAATTAATGCAACTGATATGTTTTGAAATTGGTAAAATAGACATCATTTTTGAATTCATAATATCAAATATATCTTAGGCCTAATTTTTGGTATTTTTCTAGAAACATTCATTTTTTTTGATGAATAGTGAAACCACTAAGTGGTAGTTAAAAAAAATGAATTTTCCATAAAACTTAATTTTACCGCTTCTGTGAGTGGAATTTCAAAAATCCGAGAGACACGGTTGATGTCATTAAGTAAAATTTGGTTCAATGAGATGAAAATAATTTTTGGTGAATAGTAACTTTTTACTTTTTTTTACCACGGTTAAAAGTAAATAGGGTAATTAAGGGTAAAAATGATATTATTATTACCCTAAAACATGTCCTAATTCTATTGGATAAGTGTAATTCGACAAAAAACAACCTTAGGAATAAAATATGACCATTTAGGCCCACTTGGATTAGATTAGGACATTTATTATTAATTTATTTAAAGAAGGGTTAAAATAGTTAAAATCAAAGTTTAATAAGTATATCATTTTTAATATAGGGTCATACATAAGATAAATTCAACTATAAATATTCATTAGAAAGATAAAAATATTTCCTACATAACGGTATTTTATTTTTAATTTTTAGACGTTAAATAATTTAATTTATTTATGACACAAAGATGATGTAGTAATTATCTTATTAATGAAATATTGACATAATTGATGTTATAAATACCCAAATAAATGTAATTTGAGGCTTTTTATGAATTAAACTAATTTTATAGGTTAATATGATATGTTAGTATTGATTTAATTAACTTTTTTTAAACTAATCATTCTGTTATAATTCTTACAAAAATCAATTACTAAATAGTGTCAAAATTGACATAAAATAGATTTTAAAAAACATATTATATTATTAATTGTAATTTTATTCCTAAAAATATAAGGTTCGGCCAAATGACTTATATAAGTTTATATATATTAATAATAAACAACTTGGGGTTCGTTTGGCTTCTTATATTAAGTTTACTAACCTTATAGTATTAGAACACAAGAAGACACAGTAAAAGTAAAATTATTTAACTTAATGTTAAATCTAAATGATAAGGTTAAAATAGGAACCTAAACTTGTCTAAATTATATTTTATGAGAGTATTTAGACCCATACCCACCTTATATTATAAATAAATCAATTTGGAGCTATTTAAAACCGAATTTGGCTTTATAATAAAATAATATTTTTAGTAATTCCAAAGGTGCCCCTCTCCTCCCTTATAAAAGGGCACCTCCTCCCTCTCTTCCTCACACCACTTTGAGCCTTCAAGCTCGGCCAACCCCTGCCAAATTCTCTTCTCCACTTCCCTAGAAACATCCTAGAGGTACTGGTATTCTTCAAAGACCAATTTTAGTGCCCTAAGAGGAGGACTCAAAGAGGCGCTTCAAAGAAGAGGTAATGTCCGTTACCGATTCTTTCAAATTTATTTCTTCTTCCACTTCTTCTTATTAGGTTGTTTCATTATGAAGTAATAACATTAGTATCACTCATATACGGATATGTTATTATAGGTATGAAACAACCCTATTTCACCATCTATCCATCCTACGGAAAACTAAATCACCGCACGTGCGTACGTACGGAATACCGTCTCCACGCCGTGGTGTAATCTATTTTCCACCACCACCTTAATTGGATGGGTATAATGGTGTATATAATTACTAAATATGATTATTTTAAAGTGATATTGATTCTTAAATAGTATACATACACTCCAATACAATTCCACGATCATGAGAACGATATCATCGCTCGTGCGTATGTACGGACTACCGTCTCCACGACGCGATGAGATTCATTCTCCACATTAACCATTAATGAATGATTATAAAGTATATATAATAAATAATCATGAAATATATGAAATAATAATGATACTGGATTTATGTTTATATATATGTATTTCATCTACTTAATTCCATTCAACTCAATAAGGAAACGAAAAACAGCATTCATGCGTACGTACGACCTACCGTCTCCATGAACGGTGTATTTCTTTCCATTTACTAATCTATTATATATATGTATATTCTGAATATATATTATATATAAATCATGTTTTATATTCTGGAATTAAGTAATCATTATCTAAGTAATCATATGAATAATTACAAACATGGACGACAAATGAAACGATTTTACCCAAAACGCTCTTTAACATGGAATTTACAAAAGAACGGGTAATATAAAGTCATAAGTGAACCATATATGATATCATAACAATGAGTATGATTCTGGAATAAGTCAATAACATTATTTAAATCATTATACAGGAGGTTTAGACACTTACGAAGCAAATCAGACCTAAGGTAAGGGAAATATCACAATCTCATTTTTATCCGAGATTGTTTATACTTTGAAATTTACTGGGGTGTATTTTATCATCCACATCCAAGTTTACTTAATATGTAATATTATTTCCATCCACCTACAATTTTTTAAATCCAATTTTACACTTCGGTGAGTTTTTTAGTAAAATATATGAAAGGAATCTTTTGTCGTTTTTTTATACGAGGTACTTTTTGACTTTTCCGAAAAAAGTACGAGAAAAATGTTTTTTTAACTTATACAGCATGAATGGATTTTTAAAACATTATTTCCAAGAATCTTCCTTTACAAGTTTTCAATTTATTTTTAATCAACTTCTTTTAGTTTAAAATTGAATGACATGTTAAGAAAGGAAAAATGTTTTGAAGTAGAAAGGATATTTTCCTCAGGAATGGAGTTCATGTGTTTTATCAAAATTATTTTCCATCTAAGATAATATAGGGTTCTGTTTCTATCCCTATTATTACATGGATTTGATTATGTTGTGATGGAAATATTTTTATGAATTCCTTTATCTTATATGAATTGTTTTATGATGTCACGATGTTTAAGATTCCCATTTTTATTTCATGGGTTATGCTATGATGTATGGTTTATGATTTTGTGGCACACATAAGAATGGTATCATTATGAGATGGGTGGGACCTATATCTCCCTCCAATGCATTGGGTAAAGATTTTATATCTCATGAGATAGACATGGCTGGAACGGCAGGTTAAACCGGTTCAGTGAAACAGGACTGAAACGAGGAATGAAGTCGGTTCAAAAATGGACTTTGTCCGCTAAGATAGTCTTGGCAATGAGTCTTGACTAATAAGAAATGATTCTATATGATTATGTGTGTATGCCACAAAGTTTCATGTTTTATGTTATTATTATTGGGATTATATTTCACTACTATGATTTATCCCATGTTATGAAATTATGATTTCTTTTGCAGATTAAGATTTCCAAAAGTTATGTTCTTATGTTTGTGATGTGATTGATATTTATTTTATTTACCCTTACTGAGCATTTGAGCTCACCCTTTTATGTTTTCTTTTCCCCAGGATATAAAGAATGATTTTAGGTAAAAAAAAGGAAGATCTTTATGGGAGATGTTGAAGATCTTTCACAACGATTAGAAGATTATATTCCAAGTTTCCAAAGACACTAAACTATTACGGTCCTTATGTGTGTGTTTTTGTTATGTAATAAGTATTCTGCAAAAGTAATGTAATGTCCATGTACGTCAAGATTAGGGTCTCTACAGTTGGTATTAGAGGAAAGGTTTAGTCTACCTTTGGAAACTAGGATGCGAAAATGTTAGTGAGATCCCTAGAGATATTTCTAAGGTATGTCTTGGGATGTCCCTAAGGATAAGTATACGTATAGGATATAGTCCTAGAACTACGGTAACGATATTAGAATTTAACCTAAGATGTTAGATATTGAGGGTGCTCCCCCTTTACTATGTTGTTTTCCCTAGCATGTTTTTTGCCTCTCACAGAATTCTTTTTGTGTTTTAGTTAATGGAGGGAACCAGAAGGAATTCGGTTAACATTGAATCCAATGGAAAAATTGGTGACTATGGGCAACAAAATTGTGTAATGCCTAGAGAGAAAGATATTGTGATTATGCTGAATCAGTCATCGCGATATATGATTAACAAGGTGAAATTTAGTGGTATGCCTAATTCATCAAAGAAGAGGAAGATAGACTATTATGTATGTTCGCATGTTGAGGAGCATAAAGAAAGGAAGATTGAGATTTCTAAAGAAGGGAAGAATAACCTTGAGGAATACCTCAAATGGAGGGACCGATGTTATCTGTGTGGAGAAAAGGGTCATAGAGTGACAGACTGTTATGGAGTTCAATGTATTATTTGTGGAGAACATGGGCATTACCCAACTCAATGCCCTGACCTAAAAAGTTACTTCTAAATCAAGGAAGGACTTATTCCAGGACAATAATTGAGGAGGATTGATTGAAGTGTTTATGTATTGGTATTCAATAATAATGTTGTTGAGGTACTTTTATTGTGTATTATAATATTTTTGTATTATTCTATTGTGGTTTTCAATAATTTTAAGGTACCGGTAACCATGAAAAGTGATTCAAATATTTTGGAAAGCAGATGATATGTGCATAATGAAGGGATAAGGAGAAAATTAAATGTTTGATAGTATTCATGAGCTCATTACTGATATAAGGAGAAGGTTATATCATGGTTTGAGTATATAGAATTTTTGGATTTTGGTATGTGGAAAGAGTTAACTTTTGACAGCATTTATGTTTTTACTAAGGTTTAATGGGTATTCATTTTTCAAGAGAATACATGATTAAGGTATTGACATGATTGGAATGTGATCAACAAGATATATGGGGGATAAATGATGGTATTCACATGCTTGGTTGATGATATTTCAAGTAATCTTTTTCTATATACTATGAGCTTGGACCGAAGTAGTTTAGATAAGCCTAAAGATTGGAATAGATTATGTTGAACATAAGTTAGTATTGATTAAGGATAGAATTTTTTTTTGATATTATTTATGTGATGTTATAGTAATGTAGTTTTAGAAAAAGGACAACCTACAAGACGGGCGACAACTCATCGCGTCAGACAAGGCTATGGGAATCGAACCACAACCGAAGTGTGACTGGCCTTTTTCGCCTACCACTAGCCTACAAGAAGTCCCTGTTTAGTAGAAACTAGTTTTATTATATTAAGCAGTATGATATAATAAGTATAAGTACATTTTAGGAACCATATATGATTAATCTCACTATAGATGGACTTATGTATTTTTTTTGATAACTTTTCTAACCTTTTGTTTGAGACAGATGGAATGACCCATCATTCTATCAAATGATCTGCTAACACATCACGAATGACAAATTCAACTTCATTTCATTAAGATATGAAGTGGAAATTGTCCAAAGAATGACCAACGGTGAGACTATACCAAAATCACGAAAGTATTTCTTCAAATTCCAATTTCATCAACTTTAGGGAAATGATCTTGAAAACCAAAAATGTTGTCCTATTGCTCTTATATCTGATGAATCAGATGGTACATTAGATCATCAAAAATTTATGGCTTTGTGATTGCTGGCTTTTCCATAGCCATGTTCTCTACCACTCTCCATTAGAACATGATGGTTAGATTTCCCTTCCATATCCATATTTTCACCTATGTGGAAACCCAGTGATTAGTTTATTTGGGTAACCGTTACATTTCATACTTTTGTTTTTAAAGATTGGTTTTGGTATTCCTTTTTACGATGTGGGTTTCTATTAAATAAACTTTCAAGTAGTAAACCATTTATAACCCCGACGAATTTCGAGGGCAAAATTCATTTTAAGGGGGGTAGAATGTAACACCCTGAGATTTTATGAAAAATATTCTTTTTAATTTCATTAATTTCTTGTGTTGTACGCTACACCAAAAAGAGATTGCAAAACACGCATCCTTGACTTGCCTTGCATTACACGCAATCGTGAACTTCCTCGATAGCGTGTGTAGCACGCAATACCGAGTTTCACTAAACAACGATATGCTATTAAAATATTATTAAAACTAGCCGTTATGAATAGTAATAACCACTTTTTGAAATTTTGTAAATTTTATTTTCAAAATGGACGTCATTTTTGGATTCGGAATATCGAAATTAGCTTAGGGTGAAATTTTGGTACTTTTCGAATAACTTTCATTTTCTGATGAATAGTGAAAATTACTAAATTTTAATTAAAAAAACAACCTTTTTAATTGAAATAATGAATAGTGATAATGGAGGAATTGGCATCAAAAACTTAAAATTGTTCAACGATGCTCTGCAAGCGAGATTCACTTGGCGCCTTATTAATAACAACTCTAAAGCCACTGACTTTTTAAAATATATATTTTTAAATAAACTTTTAAAAGGAAATCTTAATTTCATCAACTCTTCAATCTGGCCCTCTATTAGAAACTCTTATCAGAAGATTATGGCTAACTCCAGGTGGATGGTCAGCGTTGACTCTAACATTAAATTCTAGTGTGACAACTGGATAGGTACTCCTTTAATTTCCATGCTGCCTCCTAATAACACTTCTATAAACACCACCCACACTATTAAAGATGTTATGCATCTTCATAAGCATGATCTCCCCAATGACATTGCTCAAATTATTGAAAATTATACCTTCTCCACGTCTGGGGACTTCCTTGTTTGGGAACCTGCTCCCAATGGCATACTTGATTCAAAAAATTTCTACATGCACAATTTTTCTGACAATGAATCTAATTATAATTGGGTGAGTACTTTCAATAAGACTTGGATTAAACCCTCCAGGTTCACCCTTATTTGGCGTATTGCTCATAATAGATTGCCCACTGAAAATCGTCTTCAAGCCTCTGGCATTCAACTTTGCTCAAAATTTCATTTATGTAATCAGCACAGAGAGGATTCTGATCATCTCTTCTTGTCTTGTGCTACGGCCACGGCTTTATGGAACAATATTTTTGAGCTTTTTAATTCTTCATGGTCCTTATCTGACCCTATTTGTTTACTTTTGAAGAAATGTACTAAATATGGCGCCTCTCAGCAAGTCAAAAACATATTTCTTGCAGTAGTGGCTGAACTTCTTCATGAAATCTGGTATGCTAGAAATGATATTATCCATAATAATCACTCTTTCAGTCTTAATGCAGGAAAAGCTCGAATTCTCATTGAGATTCATGAAGCTGCTTCAATTCAAAAAGATTGTTGTAGCAATCATATTGGAGACTTCGAGATCCTTAGACGTATCCGTGTCCCGGGTATTTTCCCGAAGCTCAAGCAACCCTTTGAAGTTTTCTGGAAACCTCCGATGCCGGGTTGGATTAAAGTGAATGTCGACGGCGCCTCAAAAGGCAATCCTGGACCTGCTAGTTGTGGGGCCATTTACAGAGACTCTGATGACCATTGTCATGGTTGCTTCTACGGTGGTTGTGGGATCGCCTCTTCCATTGAAGCAGAGATGCTTGGAGTCATCCATGCTGTTGATTTTGCACTGCAAAGAGGTTGGCGTAAACTGTGGATTGAAAGTGATTCTACCACCATTGTTCAAGCAATTTGGAACGGAGTCATTCATCTAGCCTGGCCGCTTACTATGCGCTGGATGAACTGCTTGAATTCGCTTCAGAAGATAGACTACATTGCTACACATGCCTACCGGGAAGCAAATGCAGTTGCTGATGCCCTTGCCAATAAAGGTGTCCACCAGAACATGACTTGGCTGGATGCGCTGCCAGCTGATTTTCTTCACCTCTATGAAAGAGATTGTAATAAAATTCCTTCCTTTCGCTTCATGTAAACTTTTGTTTTCTTTTATTATGCATGGGCTCTTTCTTTTAAAAAAAATGAATAGTGATAAATTATTAATTTGAGTGGTTTTAAAGTATATTTATAATATATTTTTACAATTTAATACAATGTTAGTTATTGGATGTAATTTCACATTTAAACCAGACATAAACAACTGTCAATCTTTTGATAGTTATTATCTCTTAAGAACACGCTATTTGTTTTGACGACGGGAATTAATTTTTAAATTAATTAATGCAACTGATATGTTTTTAATTTGGTAAAATCGACATCATTTTTGAATTCATAATATCAAATATAGCTTAGGCCTAATTTTTGGTATTTTTCTGAAAACTTTCATTTTTTTTGATGAATAGTGAAACCACTAAGTGGTAGTTAAAAAAATGAATTTTTCATAAAACTTAATTTTACTGCTTCTGTGAGTGGAATTTCAAAAATCCGAGAGACAAGGTTGATGTCAGTAAGTAAAATGTTATTCAATGAGATGAAAATAATTTTTGGTGAATAGTAACTTTTTACTTTTTTTTTACCACGGTTAAAAGTAAATAGGGTAATTAAGGGTAAAAATGATATTATTATTACCATAAGACATGTCCTAATTCTATTGTATATGTGTAATTCGACCAAAAACAACCTTAGGAATAAAATATGACCATTTAGGACCAATTGGATTAGATTAGGACATTTATTATTAGTTTATTTAAAGAAGGGTTAAAATAGTTAAAATCAACGTTTAATAAGTATATCATTTGTAATATAGGGTAATACATAAGATAAATTCGACTATAAATATTCATTAGAAATCTAAAACTATTTCCTACATAATGGTATTTTATTTTTAATTTTTAGACATTAAATAATTTAATTTATTTATGACACAAAGATGATGCAGTAATTATCTTGTTAATTAAATATTGACATAATTGATGTTATAAATACCCAAATAAATGTAATTTGAGACTTTTAATGAATTCCACTAATTTTCTAGGTTAATATGACATGTTAGTATTGATGTAATTAACTTTTTTCTAACTAATCATTCTGTTATGATTCTTAAAAAAATCAATTACTAAATAGTGTCAAAATTGACATAAAAATAGTTTTTAAAACAAATATTATATTATTAATTGTTATTTTATTCCTAAAAATCTAAGGTTCGGCCAAATGACTTATATAAGGTTATATATATTAATAATAAACAACTTGGGGTTCGTTTGGCTGCTTATAGTAAGTTTATTAACCTTATAGTATTAGAACACAAGAAGACACGGTAAAAGTAAAATTATTTAACTTAATATTAAATCTAAATGATAAGGTTAAATAGGAACCTAAACTTGTCTAAATTATATTGGATGAGAGGATTTAGACCCATACCCACCTTATCTTCGAAATAAATCAATTTTGATCAATTTAAAACTGAATTTGGATTTATAATAAAATAATATTTTTAGTTATTCCAAAGGTGCCCCTCTCCTCCCTTATAAAAGGGCACCTCCTCCCTCTCTTCCTCACACCACTTTGAGTATTCAAGATCGGCCAAACCCTGACAAATTATCTTCTCCACTTCACTAGAAACATCTTAGTGGTCCTGGTCTTCTTAAAAGACCAATTTTAGTTCCCTAAGAGGAGGACTCAAAGAGGCGCTTCAAAGAAGAGGTAATGTCTGTTACCAATTCTTTTAAATTTATTTCTTCTTCCACTTATTCTTCTTAGGTTGTTTCATTATAAAGTAATAACATCAGTATCAATCATATACTGATATGTTATTATAAGTATTAAACAACCCTATTTCACCATCTATCCATCCTACGGAAAACGAAATCACCGTGCGTGCGTACGTACGGAATACCGTATCCACGCCGTGGTGTAATCTATTTTCCA
Organism: Viscum album; assembly: GCA_963277665.1. NCBI lineage: Eukaryota > Viridiplantae > Streptophyta > Magnoliopsida > Santalales > Viscaceae > Viscum > Viscum album. Next base: position 1,152,005,824 of record OY728162.1, read on the forward strand.
CCACCACCTTACTTGGATGGGTATAATGGTGTACATAATAACTATATATGATTATTGTGTAGTTATATTGATTCTGAAATAGTATACATACACTCCAATACAATTCCACGATCATGAGAATGATATCATCGCTCGTGCGTACGTACGGACTACCGTCTCCACGACGCGATGAGATTCATTCTCCATGTTAACCATTCATGAATGATTATAAAGTATATATAATAAGTAATCATGAAATATATGACATAATAATGATACTGGATTTATGTGTATATATATGTATGTCATCTACTTAATTCCATTCAACTCAATAAAGAAATGAAAAACAGCGTTCATGCGTACGTACGGCCTACCGTCTCCATGAACGGTGTATTTCTTTCCATTTACTAATATATTATATATATGTATATTCTGTATATATATTATATATAAATCATGTTTTATATTCTGGAATTAAGTAATCATGATCTAAGTAATCATATGAATAATTACAAACACGGACGACAAATGAAACGATTTTACCCAAAACACTCTTTAACATGGAATTTACAAAAGAACGGGTAATATAAAGCCATAAGTGAACCATATATGATATCATACCAATGAGTATGATTCTGGAATAAGTCAATAACATTATTTAAATCATTATACAGGAGGTTCAGACAATTACGAAGCAAATCGGACCAAAGGTAAGGAAAATATCACAATCTCATTTTTATCCGAGATTGTTTATACTTTGAAATTTACTAGGGTGTATTTTATCATCCACATACAAGTTACCTTAATATGTAATATTATTTCCATCCACCTACAATTGTTTAAATCCAATTTTACCCTTCTGTGAGTTTTTTAGTAAAAGATATGAAAGGAATCTTTTGTCGTTTTTTCGTACGAGGTACTTTTTGACTTTTCCGACAAAAGTACGAGAAGAATGTTTTTTTAACTTATACTGCATGAATGGATTTTTAAAACATTATTTCCAAGAAGCTTCCTTTACAAGTTTTCAAGTTTATTTTTAATCAACTTCTTTTAGTTTAAAATTGTATGACATGTTAATAAAGGAAAAATGTTTTGAAGTAGAAAGGATATTTTCCTCAAGAATGGAGTTCAAGTGTTTTATCAAAATTATTTTCCATCTAAGATAATACAGGGTTATGTTTCTATCCCTATTATTACATGGATTTTATTATGTTTTGATGGAAATATTTTTATGAATTCCTTTATCTTATATGAATTGTTTTATGATGTCACGATGTTTAAGATTCCCATTTTTATTTCATGGGTTATGCTATGATGTATGGTTTATGATTTTGTGGCACACATAAGAGTGGTATCATTATGAGATGGGTGGGACCTATATCTCCCTCCAATGCATTGGGTAAAGATTTTATATCTCATGATATAGACATGGCTGGAACGGTAGGTTAAACCGGTTCAGTGAAACAGGACTGAAACGAGGAATGAACTCGGTTCAGAAATGGACTTTGTCCGCTAAGATAGTCTTGGCAATGAGTCTTGAATAATAAGAAATGATTCTCTATGATTATGTGTGTATTCCACAAAGTTTCATGTTTTATGTTATGATTATTGGGATTACATTTTACTACTATGATTTATCCCATGTTATGAAATTATGATTTCTTTTGCAGGTTAAGATTTCCAAAAGTTATGTTCTTATGTATGTGATGTGATTGATATTTCTTTTGTTTACCCTTACTGAGCATTTTATCTCACCCTTTTATGTTTTCTTTTCCCCAAGATATAAAGAAAGGTTTTAGGTAAAAAAAAGGAAGATCTTTATGGGAGATTTTGAAGATCTTTCACCACGATTAGAAGATTATATTCCAAGTTTCCAAAGACACTAAACTATTACGGTCCTTGTGTGTGTGTTTTTGTTATATACTAAGTATTCCGCAAAAGTAATGTAATGTCCATGTACGTTAAGCTTTGGGTCTCTACAATATTATAGGATTACCTCAGAGTTTTGTAGAAGTATTCAGAAATCATTAAATACAGGGTTAAACATTTGCACAACTTATCATCCACTAATAAATTGATAGTCTAAGAGGACAATTGAAATCATATAATATATATTGAGATCATGTTCTGTATATTTAAAAGTTGGGGTTTATTGACACCTTTCTCTAGTCAAGTTTTATTGCAATAATAGATTTTACTCAAGTATTTAAATGGATTATTATGAAGGCCTATATGGAAGGATGTACATAAATCCAATATGTAGGGATGAAGTTGGAGAATTAAAGCTATTGAGACATGATCTAGATTATGAAATGAAAGATAAGGTTAGATCTATTCAACAATACATACCGGAATCTCATAGCTGATAGAAAAGTTATACTGACAATCATCAGTGAGATCTAGAGTTCAAAGTTGGTGGTAAGGTATTCCAATGAATATCTCCTTGGATGAAGATTATAAGATTAAAAAAAGGTAAATATGATCCCTAGATATTTCATTCCCTTAAAAATTCATAATTGTATCAGGATGATTTATTATCACTTGGAACCTCCACATAATATCTCTCAAATTCACAATGTGTTCCATGTATGTCCTCTGAGGAAGTATATAACTGATCATTAAATCATATTAAACTAAGATGTTATACCATTGGATAATGATATAACTTATGAGGAATAATTGGCGGACCTTCTTGATTATATAGAGAATGTGATTCGGTACATGGCCACTCACCAGATCATGTTTTTTGGTGAAACCACAAATTTTAGGAAGCTACATTAGAACTTGAGGATGTGATGAGGTAAAAGTATACTCAATTATTTGTATTAGAGTAAGAAAATTACTAGTTATTTTTTTTATAATGGTGTTGAATGTAGTTGCATGATATTTTATGATATATTTATCTTTAAATAAATTTTATTTTGTTTATATCTTTCCTTATACGCTACACTGAGTTTAAATGAATAGTGATATACTATTGAACTATTATTATATAATGTGAAAGTTGTCACCTAACAGTTTAATTGGTGGGTATGAATAAGACTATATAAATTCTGCAAAAGCTTTTTTTATGTTTGTTTAAAATAAATTCATTAGTTTTCAGTATTTTACAAATTAAAATAAAAGTATTTGATGGTAAAAAGATTTGATTTTCTAAAAAATTATTTTTATGTCCATAAAAAATTTTGTATTAATAAATTAAATTAATATATATTGATGATTTATTTTAACTAAATTTATAGATTATATATTCAATAAAATATTTTAACATTCATATAAAGGTTTTTACTAAGTAAGGGATATGAATAATTTTAGTTTTATGCTAAAAAATTCATTTTTCTAAAAATGGTTTTGTTTCATCTTAGGACCTTATTTGAAAATTAATTTCTAAAAATTATCAAAATTGAATCTTGTAAAATATATATTTTTTAATCATCATAATTAATATAATGTAGTAGGTTAAACTTATTATTTTTGTTATATTTAATAATGAAATAGTAAAAATTTGTTACCACAGTTAGCGTTAAGATGAGTTTACCAAGGAGGGGGAGTTAAACTAAGGGATAAAGGTAAAAATGCCACTAAAACTTATCGCAATATTATTATTTGATGCTATTTAAAAATTATATTATATTACATTAAAATTATTTTCCAATTTGTTCCAGATTCAAAATAATGATACTTTATATTATTTAAATCCTTGAAGTAATTCCATATGTGTCCCTCCCCTCATTTATAATACAACATCCTGGGTTTTTGGAGCAGGTTGAATTTCTCCCCCATTTTGAATATTTCGATTTTGGTTGGTAGACCAATTTTTTTTATTTTTTATCAGAATATAATTTCAAGAGTTTCCTTAACCATATGTATTTATTTTATATGGTTTTAGAGGATTTTCATATGCCTTGGTATTTTGGTTGGGTTTTTGGTGTGACAGACACTGAAAACCCAAGTTTCTAGGGTTTGCAGACTAAGGTGCATGGTTTGGAAAAACCATGAAGTCTCCAAGGAGTAATCGTGTGGCCCTCCAGGTGCAATGTAAATGGTTTGAAAAACTATTTGGTAGGGGAACACGGTCGTGGGGCTTAGTATATTATTTTTGATAGTGGCCTCACACACGGTTTCTGCATAGTTTGGAAAACCATGCCGGATAACTGTGTGAGGTGCCCCTTTTGACAGCGGGTGTCGCACAATTTAAGCACAGTTAACCAAACCATGTCAGCTAAATGTGAAATCAATTATAATTTTAAAATTACCGAAATATCGTCCCACCCTATTTATTATTTTATTTATCCTTTCTCTTCCATTGGCCAGAAACAACAGTAGGGTTTCTCCCATTTTCTCCCTTCACTTGGTGTTGAGATAGATCCTCCATTTTGAGTCCATTTCTCATTTCGTCTATGGTGTTGGATCCGTAATGGTAAGCCCTCGAATCCTATTACCTCCATTATTCTTTTCTCAGACCTTATAGAGCGTTAAATCCAATCATGTATTTTTACCCTATTTTTAGGGAATTCATATAAAATGCCAATTTCTTCCAAAGAGGATTGATTTAGAGGCTAATATCAGACAAGTGGATATCTACCAACATGAGGAAGGTCATGCTTTTCGTTCTTAGTGATTGTATGGTTGTTTTAAGGGTGTTCCTTTGAGAGATACATTGGGTAGATTGAGAGAGACCCAAATTAATTAACTCATTGCCTTTAAATTAATTGTGAGACCATAGGGGATGCCTTTAGGCATTCCCAATACATTACTTCCAGGACTAATCAAGGTGTGGGGCTTGAGTCCACTTGGGTTGTTAGGCTAGGCATGTTTATTTAATTGAATTAATTTGATTTAATTATATGAATTACATTTTGATGCTTCTATGGATTACTGTTTTCCATGGGAACGTGATGGTATCGACCCAAGGATTGAGATAACATTTGATATCTTATTTGAGGTGATGTGATAATCATACTAGGTGTAGCCTGAGACACACACACACACATTGAGTGATGATGATTATTGTTTGGGTGACCTAGTCATTGATTGAGGTGAAAAGTTCATCAAGTTACAAGCATGGATCATGTGATATGAGATGGTGATGACGATCATGTTGACTGACATGGTCACATGGGAATGAGGTGATAGATGGTGTGGATTAGGAATTTATTTTCTGACTTCCACTCATACACATTCTTCAATGCTCTATTTAGAGTTGTGTACACAAAAGATGACTCAGATGATGATGTGATATTGACTACTCATGTGAGTAGAGGCCTACATTAGATGAAACTTAGGGAAATGGTAGGAGGTTCTTATTGTAGAAATCTATGAGGATGGTGAGGAGGCATCATGTGAAAGTGTTAAGAATATCAGTTGGGGTATGAGTCTCATTTTACTTGAGGGTGTTGGGCTAGGACTATTTGGGAGGATGAACAACACCATTACTAAATTTTTTGACTATTGATCCAATAGTGTTAATCTTTGGAGGACATGCATCATTGTGCATCAGGACTTCAGGCTTTGAGTTGAAGGGATATTTCGAGCAGGGGTACAAGATAAAAGGTACTAAATTTATGGTGTTTATTATAGATGATAGTTACATTATTTGGAAACAAGGTGTTAGCTGGAATGAGGTGTCAAGTAATTTTATTGGAGGTGTATCCTGAGGGTTCACTATGGATTATTTTACATCAAGGGATGGATTAAGATTAGGCTAATAATCCTCTCTAATATGGTATCTCTATGTTGGTTGAAGTAGGTGATCACTCCCTAGTGACTATTGAGCACAATTGGAGTAGGTTATTATTACGCATGTGTGTTGTGCTATTTTTTTTTCATTATTTATACACACATACTTAATCAAAGATGTAAGATAGGCACACATTGGTGGTGGCCTATTGAGATTTTTTATCACACCCTACACAATTCCTTCAGGAAGTGTGTAGAATTTATGGTTTTGCATTTAGGTAATGGTTCAGGCTCAAGATATAGATCTTAGTACTTGAGTTGGAATGGGATGGAAGACAAGGGACCATGGGTTCTTTCCTCAGCTAGATTTTCTTTTTATTTTCTTTTTGTATCAGCATGATACTATATGTATGTACTAAGGTCATCCATTGGTGAACCTTCTACTTATTGATATGTATTACCTATATTGTAATTATGTTATGTTTAGTATCTAAAAATGAAATGTTTTCTTGTTTATTTATTCCACTGTTTCTATTATTATTGCTTACACTTTTGTATATTGTGCTTCCTCTATGGGTGGGTTATTGGTCCACTGTTGTTTTCTATTTCTTTTCCACTTTATATATATATATATATTATACCATTATTATATCATCACCATTGGTTATATTATTCGCACTATCACTCTTTTAAATCCTCACTTCTAGTGAGTAGCCTTTGGTGTATTAGGATGCACACCTAAGGTCTATGGCACTCAACCCTTAGCAATGTTCAGGTAGATAAATAGTTCAAAATGCTACAAATTATATGTTAGGAGTTTTTTAGCTATTTCTTGGTATTACTATTTGGGATTTGGTAGACGGTATATTATGTTGTTTTTAAAATTGGGTTTATAGCTCATGTTTGGGTTCTTATAGCCCCATGCATGAGGGATGAACCAAGTTTTTAGGCGTGGGAATTACTGTTCCACTTTGATCAATTTAGAGTTTATATGATTTCCACCTTGAGTGGTGAACTAGGATTTGAATTGTTATCAATTATGACATGAGACCCTTTAACTAGTATGACAAGGTAGGATCTTAATACTGTTTTCTTGGTATTGAAAGGGGTGTTTGTTATGATTATTTTGTATAAGAAAATAGGAATTGATTATATATGCATGTGACTATGATAAAAATTTCTTGTGATATGTTATTTTAATATATATGGGCCTGGATCGTATGAGAGTAGGTAGGGATGAGGATATGGTGTGAGGTTGATCACCAATTTGGGATATGTGGTCATCATATTGAGGTGATATGGTTCGCTAGTATGGGTGTGGCTAGAGGCCTACTTGATACCTATATCTAATATGGGTGGGTAAGGGCCCTAGAGGCCGAATGTCACATGACATCATTGTGATGGGGGAAGGGTAAGGGTAGTGATATTGTGCATTCAGTTACTAATTTCCCTATATTAATTATATATATATATATATATATATATATATATATATATATATATTATCTAGGCCGACTGACCAATGTGTTGTTATTCAGTGGGTTTTTTGATGGATGTATTTTGATCGAGCTTTAGGAAGGTGGTGATGTGGTGCCATAGGAGGACGCACAAGTTGAGACCCCCAAGGGTCAGAATTAGGTCCCATAGGATAAGGAAGATCATGAGACATTTGTATAGGCTCAAGTTTAGGCTCATATACAGGTGGGTCAACTGACTGATTTGATAGATTTTGGGTCATGGATTGATGAACAACTTAGAGAATGTTTGGTACATGTCATTCAGGGGATTGATAGGGGAGCTCAGGGAGCATACCCTTATATAGAGTATATTATGAGAGAGTTGTAGTTGCAGTTCCCATCACTATTGTAGAGTGAGGGAAGACCACAGGTGGGTGAGAACTGGATTGAGTCGATACAAATTATATTCGAGCAGCTTGAGAAACCACCAGGGAGAAGGGTAACGTTGGCTACTTATATTATATTGGGATCGAAAAAGAACTGTTGAGATGTGAAGGTTCAAGTGGGTAGACACGAGGGATAGGCCTAGAAGGAATTGGAGGTTAGGTTCTTCAAGTACTTATTTACAGAGACGGTGAGGGCCAAGAGAGATCAAGAGTTCTTAAGCCTATATTAGCGAGACATTTCCATTATGTACTATGCAATTATATTCATTGAGTTGTCTCACTTCATACCCAGTATGGTCGTTGATGACACCTTGAGGGAGTGGAATTTTGAGGATGGTTTACAAAACACCATCCTGGTGCAGTTAAACATATTCAGGTTGGCCCCATTCTTAGAGGGAGTGAATTAGAGGATTATAGCTAAGGGAAATTTGATGGATTGGATTTACTCAAGTTAGGTGATAGAATTAGGCGACTATAGTGGTGATGCTTCAAATAGTAGGAAGCAAGGATAAGAGGATTTCGAGAAGAGACATTATGCCAAGGACCCAAGAAGACCACTAAGGAGTAGGTATTTCATGGTGTACTTCTAGTTTGGGTAGCTGAGTCATGTGCATACTTAGTACAATTAGGAACCAATGGAGTTATGAGCTTTTGGAAATTTCATACACCTCAATAGGTTCATTAGTAATTCCTCTCAGACATTCAATAGTCAAGGAACAGGGTAGACTCATGGTTATGAGATCAGACTGGGAGCGGTACCTAGAGCTGGTTTCCAGGAGTGTCTTATATGTAGAGTTACTTGAAGAGATAACAGTACCTAGTAGTGGGGTCAGAGAATGGTGGCTAGTGAAGCACAACATGGAGGTTAGGCCTCAGGTAGTCTAGTTTTAAACCAGATGCATGCAGTGGAGGTTCTAGGTGTAGTACATGATGGGGAGCAGATTACGGTGAGAGGTACTCAATGGGTGTGATCAATTTGTTGTTTTATTTTGGAATAGCCCTTATGTTGCCATATATATTTTAAGTGAATAAGGTAAACGAGATGCATATATGGACTAACTAGATACTGGTTAGTGGGATGATATTAGTTTAGATGCATTATATAAATATATGAGGTGATTAGAACCATGATATTGTATGGGAATTGATGGATGCATGACATGTATTAGGTGGATTGGCATCTATGAATCCATGTGATGCTGGAATTGATTGAGGTACAAGGTACCAAGATTGATTTGAGTATTTAGTGAGATGTGTGACCACGTAAGTTTCATGTGCTACATGGACACGAGATGGGAATCTATTAAGATGCAGGACATGATGGGTGTCGAGTATAATATAGGAGAACCTAATGTAGAGAAAGAGTGATGATGCATCATGGGAGGGCCTTTGAGTCTAAGGATGATCAATTGATCATCAGTTTTATTTGAGATTTGGGTTGGGAAGTGACCAGGTTAGGTAACTCCTATAGTGGGGAGCCCCTTAAGGGAGTTGACCTGTTCCCTTTGTTATTGGGGTATTTTGGGTTAATTTTGAAGAGATGGGTGTATTTGTTACCATATTTGGGTCTTATTTTATAGCTTGGGCATGATCTATATTAAGGTGGGGAGATTATAACATCCTATCTTTTTGGAGTGGGTAGAATTCCTTGCCTGTTTTAAATTTTCAGAGTTTGGTGGGTAGAATAACTCTTTTAATTTTTATAAGAACTTAATTATGAGAGTTTTCTTAACCCTTTGTCTATATTTTAGATGGTTTTATAGTATTGGAGAATGAATAAGTGTTTCAGTTGAGTTTCGGGTGCATCAGACATAGAAAACCCATGTTTCCAGGGTTCACAGACTAAGGCGCATAGTTTGGAAAAATCGAGTGGCCTCCAAGGAGTAACTGTGAAACCCTCTAGGTGAACTGGATAGAGTTTGAAAAACCATTTTGGAGGTGGAACATGTCCATGGGGATAATTCAATAGTTTTTAATAATGGTCTCAAGAACAGTTTCTACACGGTTAGGAAAACCATACGAGACAACTATGCGAGGTGCCCCTTTGGATAGTGGGTGTTGCACTATTATCGTACGATTATGAAAACCATGTGAGATAACCATGTGACCCATTAAAAATTTTAAATTACCAAAATAACCTCCTACCATATTTCTTCTTTTCTTTCCACTTTCTTCTCCCTTAGTCACACACATTAGCGGGGTTCCTCACATTTTCTTCTTCTGTTAGGTGTTGAGCTATATCCTCTATCCGAACTCCATTTCTCCATCCATATGTGGTGTTTGATCAATATTGATAAGTCCTAGAATCATATTACCTCTATTTTTCTTTTATATTTTCTTATATAGTGATAAATCCATGCAATTCATTTTCCCTATTTTTAGGGTGTTCATCTAAAATGACGATTTATTCCAAATCAGCTTGAGTTTGAGGCTAAGATCAGATGAGTAGATGTTTAACAAATAGAGGTAGGTGGTGCTCATATTTCATGGTTATTTTGAGGTTGATTTATGGGGAGTATTTGAGATCATTAATAGGAAGACTAAGTAAGATCCAAATTAATTAACAACTTTCCATTAAATTAATTGTGAGACCATAGGGGATGCCTCTGGGAATTCCCAAGACATTCATTACATGATTGAGTTGGGAGTGGAGATAGAGACCACTAGGGAGGTCAGGTCAGGTGTGTTTATTTAATTAAATTGAGTTATTTTAATTATATTAATTTTATTGTGTTGATGTTATGCATTACTGAGTTCTATGAGAATATGATGGTCTGATCGTGAGGATTGAGATAACATTGGCCATCTAATTTGAGACGATGTGATCTTTAGGCAGGGTGTAGACTGATATATATATATATATATATATATATATATATATATATATATATTCTGAGTGATAATGATCATTGTTTTCATGAAATGGTCACCGATTGAGTTGAAAAGGTCATAGGGTTAGAGGAATGGCTCGTGTGATAGGAGATCGTTATGACCACCTGGTTGAGCGGAACAATTGTAGGGACATGAGGTACTAGGTGGTGTGGCTTAGGAATTTATTTGGTGATTTCCACTTACCCATGTTGGAAAATTCTCTGTTTGGAGTCATGTGCACATATGATGGTTCATATGATGTGGTGGTGTTAACCACTCATGTGGTTAGAGGCCTCTATTAGATGTGGCTTAGGAAAATTGTTGGATGTTCTTACATATAAAGTTACAAGGATAGTGAGGATCCATTAGATGACAGTATTGAGACTTTCTATTGGGGTATGAGGCTTTCTACACATGAGGCCATTGGTCTAGGACTATTGGGAGGATGGACATCGTTGTTCCTTCAGACATTGGATGTGGATATGAAAATGTTATCATTTGGAGGATTGATATCACTGTTCATCGAGATGTCAGACATAAAGTCAATATGAGATTTCGATAAGGGATCTAAGGGACCAGTAATAATATGTGGGTGTGACTTTGGGATACTAGTTACTTGATTTGGACACATGGTATGAGTTGGAATGGGGTGAAAATTGATTTTATTATAGGCAGAACCTAAGGGTTAACCTGAGCTTTTCATATATCTAAGTATGCTTTCGGATTATACTAAGGATCCTCTCAACTACAGTATCCCGAAGTTGGCTGAAGAAGGTGATTTATCCCTTTTGGATACTGAGAAAAAGGGGAGAGACTTATTATTATGAATGTGTGATGTACTATTTTATTCATTATTTATACACACATGATGAATCACATATGTATGTTCGGTACACTTTGGTGGTGGCCTACAAAGATTCTTTCCCAAACCCAACATGAGCCCTTCATGAGGTGTATAAAATTTATGGCTTTAAATTCAGTTAAAGGTTTTAGATTAGGAGCTTAATCATAGTACATGAGTTGGAATGGGATGGAAGTTATGGGACCATGGGTTTTTTCCTCATTTGGAGTTTCATTTTGTTTTATTTATTTATTAGCATGCTATTATATGTACATACTATGGTTGGCCATTGGAAACACTTATGATTACTGATATATATACCCTATCCTATAATATTGTTATGTTTAGTATCTATAAATGGACTTCTTAATTTTATATTTATTCTCCTACTTTTGTTATTATTTCTTCCTCTTTTGTATGTTGTGCTTCCACCATGGAAGGGTTACTAGTCCAATGTTGTTGTCTCTTTATTTTACACTATATATATTAGACCATTATTATAGCATCACCAGAGGGTATAATCTTTCTAATATACCTCTTTTATACCTTCCCTTCTATTCATAAGCCTTTGGAATCTGGGGAGTAATTCCTATGGTCAGTGGCACTCGACTCTTTGTACTATTCAGGTGGTTAAACGGGTCAGGGTGCTACATATAAAAGGGAACCTATTCTATTCCCTTATTAAAAAAATCATAGCCCTAAGTCTTATCCAATACCTTCAAAAAAATTTATTATATTCATTAAATTTTTTCTTAAGATTCTCTTCTTACAATAAGACCATTCTATGAAATCTTAAGTTGTAATCCAAATGCGGTCTCTCAAAGAAGATGTAAAATTTTTACCTGATTCTTTTAAAGTTTATTTCTTGTTCTAATTCCTATAAATATGTTATATGAATCCTAACATAATGAATCTAGTATCTTCAATATAATGATATGTTATTATTATTACAAGACAACCATTTACCACCTCATTTACATCAAATGGAAAATTAAAGAATCACTCATGCGTACATGTGGACTATCACCACCACATAGCGATATATTAATTTTCCATCACAATATTTCATGGTTTGTTATTATGACAGATTTAATATTTATATATTATATTTATTAAATAATAATAATTATTTTCTTACAATCTCTTATCTACCTTCTTACCTTACCATTAATTAGAAAAGGATAATATCACTCGTGCATACTTTTGGACTACCGCCACCATTAAATAATGTATTTTGTTTTTCATTTACGCTTTACATGGATGGTAATAAGGATAGAAGTAATGAATATATATTATATATATTATATAATAATGGTTATGTAAATTTAAATTATTACTTATTTTTCTTTCATCCAGTCAATCAAAAAGAGAAAATATCACTCATGTACGCATGTAGACTACTGTCTCCATAAAGTGATGTAATTTATTTTTCATCACCACTTAAATGAATAATTATAAATGTGTATATAATGAATAAAAATTATAATTATGTCTTGATTAATATTATATATATGATGAAAATATTACCAAGATGCAGGTACCATAACTATCAAACTGAAACATGTATGGAAAATAGATCATTTTTCACTAGAATGTTCATTTTAATGATGAAATTGTTAACAAAAATATAATTGGAAATTATAAAGGAATGACACATAGTAAGTTATTTTGGAATAATATTATGTAATATTTGAATAATAAATCTATATTTTTCATATAATAGGTTTGAACCTATATAAATCAAGACATGACTTGAGGTTAGGGTTTGTGTTATAATATAATTTCTTTTCAGGATTGTCTCTGATAAATTTATGTTGAGGGAAATTAAATTGATATTATCCTTTAAATTAAAAATATTTTATTATTTTCTAGATATTCCAATAATATTAATTTATTATTATAATTTTCCTATATTTGTTACTTAAAATGACCGATAAAATGTTTTTAAAGTAAATCCAACCTTATTTCTTCTTTGGTCGATGGAAATTTTCTTCCATTTCTATGCTCTTAAAAAACTATTTTATGAATGTTTTTTTCAATACCTAAAATGTTTTAAAAGGTTCAATTTCATTATAGTTTAATTTATTTACAAATTTTTAAAAGTAATATTTATAAAGAAACTTTTTCTAAACAAGTTGTTTTTGACTTTTTTATAAAATTGTGAAAATAATGTTATCTTTTAACGTATATGATATGAATGGATTTTCCTGATTTCATGACTATTTTTTTCTTTTATTCTTACATTAAAAGTTTCTTTTTTATTTTAAAATAAAATAATTTTCAATATTCTTCTAATTTTTAGTTAATATTTCCTCAAAATAAAATTTTATTTCTCTAATATTTTTAAAGAAATATTTGAATGTTCATTTAATGGTATTTTTCATCTATGTCAACATATTTTAAAGATTTTTATATTCTATTTGGGATATTATCTCCTGATTCCATCCATTATTATGGATGAATTAGGATGATTAAGAAATTAGGATGATTACATGGAACAAATTTCTTTCCCACGGGTTAATTAAGCTAATATGAGATAATGAATTATCTTATTATACCATTTACTTCCATTATCTGGATAACTTATGATTATGTGATGATGAGATATTTAAAAAAATTGTTTATTTTACATTGGTTAATCTATTAAGATATTATTATTTTTTTATGATCTTATGGAACACATGTGTATAGTTTCCAATATGTGATGGGTAGGACTGAAATTATACATCCCTACAATGCATTGGGAAAAGAATGATATATAATTAGATAATATGGACTAGAATGGGGTATGGAATAAGTAAGTGAATCCATCCAATATTATAAGCTTTGTAGTGAAACTTAATAAGGAAAATGATCGAATTAAAAGTGAACCCAATCCACTATGATATTATTTGCAGTTATCCTTGACTATGGAAATGATTTTATATGCTTATGCGCATGATATAAACTCATTTCATACAATTATTCTTTTTAATCATGTTACATGATTTATTATTGATGATTACATTCTATTATAATTTATTTGTTTTTTTATGAAAAAACTTCCATGATTAATGAGTAAAGATATTTGATCAGTTGAGTATGACTTTCTTAAGTTATGATTATGTTATCATACACTTATTCTTATACTAACTTATTATCAATGATTGATATATTATTTGTTTACACTTACTAATCATCTAATCTCACCCTTTTTAATGTTTCTATTCCCTAGGTTATGAATAAAGTTATTAAATAAGAAATTTATAAGAAGGGTACTATGATAGAAGAACTTTGTGGATTATTTTGAAGATATTTCATGAAATAATTTTATTATTCATCTAGTGTCGAAATACACTAAACCTTTATGATCTTTAGGCATGTAATATTGTGAAATGTATTGAATATTCATCTATAATGATTCAATATTTATTTATGTTATGTATGGGTCATCTTAAAAACCCTAAAACATGTATGAGTTGGACTAGTCAAGGATTATCCAAAAACTAAAATGACTTAAATAAAAAAACATTAAAATTCCACTAACCATTTTATCTCTAATTCCACACTACTGAACCAAACCATGAAATTTTCAATAAAACATGTCATGAATTAATTTATTTATATTCAAACTGTGATATAGAATCATGATGAATGCACCTTTAACCATGTCATTTTTCAATCATGATAATGAACCATAATGTAGTCTCTCCCCAATTCAGTTACAATATTAAAGAAATTATATCCCCAAAATATAACATGAGAAATGTCCATCTTAATCAAACCTTGTCATGGAAAAGGATACCATGACATAGTTCTCACTCAATAGTAGCTAATAAGAACTACAACACTCTTTTTAGAAAACCATGACTATACACTACAATAAAGGATAAAAACATGATGAATATAGAAAACCATGGTGTGTTGTGAAAACCACCATAACATGGTTTGTTTAAAAAAATCCCATATTAACTTCAATAATTCACTTTTAAAATTACCCATTAATTCTCTAATACTGTAATGAAAGTGGCCCAATTACCCGAATTACATCAGGTTCAATCATTATAACACCTTAGATGCACCTCCCTATCACCAAAGGCTGGCGTAAATATCAAGGTATTGATAAAATAATTAGTGGAAGTTAGTTTCACCCTTAAAAACTAGAATAAATTATTTTTGGCCTTGATATAATCTAGAATGATCCTTGGATTTACCAAATATATGGGCAAAAAATTCCATAACACTCCATTGGCGTACCTGTTAGTTAAACCACACAGAAAATACATAATTTATTATAAATATATAAAAATTATACAATGCCAAACTAGTATAAAAACTCAAATAAGATCAAACAGTGAATGGAATAAACCAAACTATACTAAACACGTAAATGGTAGACCAGACATGGACATAATGACAAAAAAGAGTAATCCTATTGGTGGAAAACATGAAAAAACAACTATGTCTTGGCCCTATGTATCTACTCCTAAATCCCACAAGAGTCTTCAATAATGTTTCCTATATACTATGGATTCCAAGTAGATCAAGTATAAATTCAAATCATGAACAAAATATTTAAGAACAACCCACTAGAAATTAGGTACTTGAAATTTAGCTCATGAAATTGAATGCCTATTGAGGTGTCCATGTAGGGTGTGTGAATATACATACTTAGTGGGGGAACCATGAATATGTATCAAGGAAACTATGAATAAACATATAGATTAAAAAACATAAAAAATCATTTATATATATATATATATGATAAAACAAGTTTACATAAAAACAAAAAATATATAATAGAAATGAAAATAAATAAAAATTTGGAAGATATATTATAAGTTATACTATGTTACCCCCTATACCGGGAGTGTCCATATGTGAAAAACATGATTTGGGACTTTAACCAATATCTGAGTACTACCTACATTGAGTCAATACTTACTATTATAAGTGGAAAAGGAAGGGTGTTTTGTATTCTAATTATCTATATTGTTAACACAAGGAACATAGACCATGAAAGCTAGGGTAAATCCCAATCCTATTTGAGAGGGATGGTGTATAAAAAAATATGGCCAACGACCATCCCATGGAATAAGATAAGGTCTATATAATAGTTTGGGTCAAAACCCATTCTATTCAACCATGTACATTAATAGCCATCATACCTTTATTAAAAGTTTATAATAACAGTTATAGTTATATAAAACCCTTCTATAATTCTCATAAATATATCAAGTAACAATATTTCTTAATGTATATGTCAAATATGGAAATAAATACCCATCAACATAAAAATACACATTATTTTCGAGGCAATATTGACTATCATATAAACATGTTATGTTTTCAAGTTGTATATTTGCAAGGCATAAAACATGTGTATCCCAAATATTCTATATCATTGATTCCAAATAAGTATACAATATATAATCCAATTATGGAATAAGTATATAAGAATAATAATGGAGAAATCAATATCAAGAATAAAATTGGACATTGTAACACCCTTAGTTTTTGTGAATTAATTTTATTGAATAAATTAAATTCCTTTGATGGATCACATTTCACGCTACCCCATGTTAATATTTATTTATAAAAAACACCATGATTATATTATTATACATGAAACACTTACATTAGATTTCATAAAAATAAACACTATGTTTGTTTTGTGTTACATATAATGTTGAGTTCCTTTGATAACTTATGTTGCACACAAGACCATGTTTTACCAAAAAAAATATTATTATTAAAATATAGTTATAATTTTAACCTATCCATTGGAATGTATGATATGAATAATATTAAATAAATTATTAAACTATGGTTTACACATGTTTATAAAATGATTTTTTTGGTTATCAATGAAAATAAAAACAATTGAATATAATGGAAGTGTTTAAAAAAATATTTTTATGCCTATAAAAGAATTATATATTAATAATATAAATTAATCAATATTAGTGAGATATATTAATGAAATTTATATATATTATAAATTCAACCAATTTTTTTTAAAATTTAATAATAAGTTTGATAGGCATAAATTAAGGAAAAAAAGTCTTGTTTTAAGCATATAAAGATGTATTATTCTAAAGATAAGTTTTACCTCCTTTTAATGGAAGACATGATTTAAAAATAATTTTTGAAAAGTTAATAATTTAAATTTTTAAAACTAAAATTTATTTTTTAAATAGTAATATCAAAATTTAATTGGGTAAATATTTTGTTCTTTTCTGAGAAGTTCTATTTTTTGATAAATAGTGAAACCACCATATTTTAATTGAAAACTACAGTTTTTTTGTAATTAATTTATATAGATAAATCATATTTTTAAGTATTTCTAAAGTATAAATAATTACATTATAAATATATTAATCCAAATTATGTTATTTTAATCAATTTCACATTGAAATTAGATATAAAAACATTTCAAACTTCTGAACATTTTCACTTCAAAAACCCATTGTTTAATAATGCTCGTGGGATTTTTTTAAAATTAATTTCTTCCTATTAAATAATTTTAATTTGAAAAAATGGATTTAATATTTTTAATAATCATTATTTTTAATGTATAATAAGGTAAATTTAATTTTTTTACCAAAAATATTAGTGAAAATGGTTAAAATTAATTAAAATTATTAAGTTAAAAATGAGTTTACTTAGTGGTTAAAATTAAATTATAAGTTGTAAAAATTAACCTAAAATTATAAAATACCACTTTTATAGCCATATGTAAACCTTAACCCATATGGGATCTAATTTGGGGTGTCATAGAAGCCTCTTTTTAGGTAAGAACCTTGGGAGTACGTAATTCTTTTCATAAATGCCAAGTGTGTCCTCTCCCCCAATTATAAAAGGGAACTCATCCCCTCAACTATTCACACATATAAAGCCATTTTTCTCATAAAAACATTTTCAAATAATTTAAAACTTCCCTAATCTCAACGAAGAAGTCTCACATTTGAAAAAAATTCAACCAAGGAATCCCTTTGGTACAAAGCATATGGAGTTACCCGGAGAAGAGGTAACATTCGTCAATGAGAACTTTTGTTTTATTTCTTTCTAAAAACCTTAAATTATTTATATATAATAATTATATAATAACCTTGGTAAATTAAATTTACTTATAGTTTTTTTGTTAATTTTAATACCTACACTTTCACACAATTCCATCCAATGGGATACACAATCATCGTTCGTGTGTATAGAAGACTACCGCCTCACAAACTGATGTTGCTCATTCTTTCATTACCACCTCTAAAGGTTGAAAATAATTAAGGAATTACTATTTTTACAAGATATATTTGATATTAATGATGTATTTATGCTTATATAATTATTATATAACCCATACTACATTTCTTCCCATTTTATTGGAATACACTAATTTCGTTTGTGGACCTGTGGACTACCCCCTCCTCAAAGAGATGTGATTCGTTCACATTTTATATGAAATGTATTAAGGATGAGTTTAATAAAACTATGTGATGTATATGAAATAATAATTTTACTATAAAGATAATATATATATATATATGTCAAAAACTTTTCTTTCTTTCAAAACTTGGTAAGAAAATGGAAACAACGTCCATGCATACGTACGATCTATAGTCTCCATAAATGGTATATTTCATTTAATATTTATATATTTTATAGACTAATATAAATAAATATATTATAAATATATTTCATATTTATATCATGGTTTACATTATGTAAATGAGTAAATCATGATAAAAGAAAAAGGATAAAAAATAACAAGTCAAGACACGTATGAAAAACAAACCGGATTTACCCAAAGCATAACTTTACATGGAATTTTTAATAAATGGGTAATATAAAGTCATAAATAAATAATATATGGTATTATATATAATAATATGGTTCTTTAGTATGTTTTTAATAAAATTTTATTTATTATACAAGTGGCTTGAACCTGTATGAATAAAGAAAAGACTTGATGTAAGGAATTTCTTTTCACTTTTTATATCCTTGAGATAAAATCTATATTCAGCAATCATTTATATTATGTGTTGTGTATACTGAATAATGAAATTTTATGTAATTAATTTACTCAATTTCATTATATTTAAAGTTTTAATTTATTTTATTCTTTCATGGGGTTCATGATTCAAATGTTACTCAAGTAGTAAAGTGATTTATCGTCTCACATTTATTTCTGCCAGAGTTATGCCATAGTCATTACTCGTTTCTTTTATGTGGTGTATATAATTTCCCTAAATTTATTCTATTATTATTATAATTAAATTTATGATTATTTACATATCCATTTAATGATATCTCTTTAATGGGGTTTACGGTTAAACATTTACCAAATCAGTAAAGTAATTTTGTCTCAATTTTCATTCTTTTAGACACATTTTATGTTATTCCCCTATATTCTTTTATGTGGTGTATATAATACCCATAAATGTATTTTTATTATGATATTAATATATTTTATTGGTATTTACATATCAATTTTAGTATCTTTATTTCATGTGGTTTACAGTTCAAAAGTTACTAAATCGGTAAGGGAATTCTGTCTCAATTTTCTTTTTTTGAGACACACGTTATGTTATGCACCTATATTATTTTACAAGGTGTATGAAATTCCATTTTTATATGTTATATCATGAATATAATTATTTTAATCATATTTTATGATTCATGTAATGTTATTATTTCACGGGATTTTTGATTCAAATTTACAAATGTGGTGACAATTTATTGATGTAATCTCATCATTTATCAGAATTATTTATGATTATGCTAATATTGATAAAATATTATGGTCCATATATATATAATTACCATGTAGTTTCTTATAATCTGGTTATTCAGGATATCTTAAATTAATAACACTTTTTACCACTCTTTGGTACATAATGTAATTAAAAAAATGTTTTTAATAAAATTTGACTTTATTTTCCTTTTTAGTTGGAAATATGTGTGCTTTAAATACAATGTTTTTCTAAAAATATTTTCAAAAAAATATTCTACTATTCTCTTATGTTTTTTAAGACATTTTCCCCATGTTTTAAATTTTTTTACAAAATGGTTTTAAAAGGAATATTCTTTTTATTTTTTTCGATCAAGGTAATTTTTTAAAATTTTTATAGTGAGAAGGGAATGTTTGACATATATAGATTTATCTGCCATCATGAATTTAATTTAATAGGACCTTAATTTGAAATCTTACAAGTAGATTTATAAATAATTTTTTTCCCTAATTCACTAAAAATTCATTATTTTTAAATTATTTTTCAAAGAAATAGGTTTTGAAAAAGGTTTTAGAAATAATTTTTCAAAGTGAAAAGGATATTTTCCTCAAGAAATGTTTTAAATGATATTTAGAATTTATTTTCTATATAAGATGACTCTTTTCGGTGTTACTCATATCTTATTTGGAATATGATTTAAGGACACCATTCTTAATATTACTTTTAATGGATTATATTTAAGATGACAAGTTGTTAATGAAATCCATTTCTTTTCCATGGTTTATAGCATGATGAAATACATTTCTTTTCATGGGTTATTCTATGAGGAAATGATTATGAAATTTGTTTGTTTTCCATAGATTATGATATTATGAAATTTCTATAATA
The DNA here is from genome assembly GCA_963277665.1 of Viscum album. Taxonomy (NCBI): domain Eukaryota; kingdom Viridiplantae; phylum Streptophyta; class Magnoliopsida; order Santalales; family Viscaceae; genus Viscum; species Viscum album. Next base: position 1,152,026,693 of record OY728162.1, read on the forward strand.
CCAATTTCATGTCATGGGTTATGATATAATTAATGTTTTATGATCTTCTATCACACATTATTATAGTTTTCATTATATGATGGGTGGGAAATATATCTAACTACAATTCATTAGGTAATGATAAAAATTATATGAGCTCAAAGGGTACATAGGTTATATCCCAATCATGAGAAAAAGAGGGTACATGGGTTACATCCCAAGCCCAAGAACAAGAGGGTATATGGGTAGTAACCAAATATCAAAAAAAGAGGTTATATGGGTTGTAGCCCAAGCCAAAAAACAAGAGGTTACATGGGTTTTAGCCCATTCCTGAAAAGAAGAGGGTACACAGGTTGTAGTACAAGACCAAAAACAAGAGGGTATACATGCTATTTCTTAAGCCTAAAAACAAGAGGGTACATAGTTGTTATCCCAAGACCAATGTAGGAATATGGGTAATTATCCCAAGCCTAATAGTTTATTATGGTCTTGGTAGGTATCCTTGATACAAGATTTTATATACTTATGTGTATGAAACTAATTTTATTTCTTATCCTTATGTTATTCTCTCTTGGATTGTGCTCTTTGATTTCCTTAGGATTCATGTCTAATGAACTACCAATCCTTATGCCTTGACTTAAGATTATGGTCTTTGATATGAAAGGTATGATATACAAATTTTATGCTCATGTTCCCATACCCTTATACCTAAGTTATGCTTATGTATCTGATTTATTTACTCTTAATGAATATATGAGATCACCCTTTCTTATGTTTTGTTTCCCTAGGTTATGAAGAATGTTTTTATGTAGGAGTAGTAAATGGTAAGATCATTGTGGGAAACACTAAATATATTTAACCATGTTATAAGACTGTGTTCCATGTTTCCAAATACACTAAACTATTATGGTCCTCAAGCATGTACTTTTTTAAAGAGATGAATATTCATCTAAAATGATATAATATCCATGTATTTTAATCTTTGTTATCTATAGTTGGTATCAAAGGAAAGGTTTATTCAACCTTTGAAAACTAGGATGAGAAACATTTAGTGTGATCTGTAGGGACATTTCAATGGATATATCCAGGGATGTCTCTATGGATAAGTCTATGTATGAGTCCAACTTCATAAAAATGCCCTAAAATTTTAGTAAAGGATTGAGAGAGTTGTTTCCAAGAAATTACAAACCTATATAGATACTAAAAGTAGATATATTCAAGAAATAGGATGATGTTTTGACTGTGGAAAAAAATGAAACAAAGAAAGTAAATGTAAATAGGAAAACAAAAAAAGTTTTGTTAATGAAATGGATTGGAATATTGGTCTCCCTAAGGAATTATCAATAGTTGAATGATTCAATTATTGAAATTATGGCCATTATGAAAATAGATGTCTTAATGGGAAATCTCATGGAGAAAATCATCAAGGTTATAAGATTAACGGTTTTTCTATTGATGATGAAGATACCATAAACAAAACATGAAAGGTATGTTCTGTTCTAATAGTATTATTTATAATGATGATTAAATTGAGTTTGACGGATGTTAAGAAATGATTCATATTTCATATTTTAGGAAAGGGGTATTAAGGAATAATATTATGAATCGTGGTTAATGGTTTGAGAAATAAGTGGGATGATTAAATATAATATGTATTGAAATTAAATAATTATGTTATATGAATCATGAAGTATATGTTTTTTCAGTAAGTATTTTCAAAAATATATTTAACGTTTCTGATGAAATAGAAATGTTAATTAATGGAAAGGTGATATTTTGATCAAGTTAAGGTAACCATTAATGTATTTCTGATGTTGATAAAATTGTGTTTATCTTGGGTAAAGATATGGTTGATATGGATAAATAAATTAGAAATTATTGATGACCTAAAAATTGATGATTGTTTTTTTGAAAAGTGGTTTATGTAATCATTTATGAAGTTTATAGAATTTTTGGATTCAATGAATATGTCCAATAATCTATGTTCTATTAAAGGAATAAAGAATAGTGAATGTTTTAAATATGGTGTTATGTTAATTTTAGGTTATTACTATGTTTCAAGAGAATACATGATGAAGTTATTTATATGTTTTGTATGTGGAAACCAGGAGATACTTTATGATATATGGGGGGATCAATGTTAATCTTATATTAATAAATTCAGTGACCTTATTTCTAAAATTATAGATTTTCATCTTTCATAAGGGTTATATGGTTAACCATTTATGGAATGGTTAATGTTAAACTTTAGATTAGATTTTAGAGACTAAAGTATTATCTCTCTATATGTGGATTTATTCATGTTGGATAACCTATTCTAACAATTTTGTTGTGATGTTAACTAAATCATGATGGGATTACTTGTTATTCTACCTCATAATCTGTTAGTATTTCATGAATGAAAAATTCACCTTCATTTCATGGAGTAAGAGATGAAGTGGAAAATGAGCAAGGCACAACCAAATGGTGATATTATGAATATAAAAAGAAATGAAATAAATTAAGTATATTTCCTTATGTTCATTGATAGTAAAATAATTCCTCAACTCTAGGAAAGGGATATTGAAAAATATTTATCCTAACACCTTAGTTACTGTTGAACCAAATGACTTATAATTCATTACATATTTATTGTTTTGAGGCCCTTAGATTTTCATTGATCATTAAATTTCTTGTGATAAATAACCCAAATCAAACTCTATTATTATTTAGGATTTTCTTCCATTTCCACATTTTCACTTTCAACCTATGTTCATATATATAAAAACCTAGTTATGAGTTTCTTTTGGAAACTTTTATGTTTCAAAATTTTATTTTTATAGGAATTTTTTGTACTAATTTTTACGGAGTGGGTTTCTATGGAAGGAAATTTAAAGTACTAAAACTCTGATAACCATTACGAATTTAGAGGGATAAATTCATTTTAAGTGGGGTATAATGTAACACCCCAAGTTTTTATGAATTATTATTTTTGAATAAATTAAATTCCTTTGATGGATCATATTTCAAGGTACACCATGTTAAGATTTATTTATACACAACAACAATATTATATTTCACTACATAGAACAATTATATTAGCTTTTAGTAGATACAACACTATGTTTGACTTGTGTTACACACAAATCCAAATTCCTTCGATAGCTTGTGTTACATGTAAGACTGAATTTTACCAAACTAAAATATTATTACTTAAATATTGTTATAGTTTTAACATATCCATTGGAATGATAGATATGAATAAGATTTTCTAAATTACAAAAATATGTGTTACACACATTTATAAAATTAATTCTTTGGTTATCAATGAAAATAAAAACTATTAGAATATTAAGTATGTGTTTTTATAAAGATACTATTTTTATGCCCACAAAGATATTATATCTTAATAAATTAAATTAAAATATATTAGTGATATATAATAATGAAATTTTTTTATTATAAATTCAACCATTTTTTTACATTCATCCAATACATTTTTTGGCATAAATTAAGAACAAATCCAGTTATAGGTATAAAAAGATGTATTATTCGAAGAAAGAGTTTTACCTCCTTTTAATGAGTGACTTGTTTTAAAAATAATTTTTTTAAAAAATATAATTTCTATATGAAAGAATAAAATTTAGTTTTTGAAGAATAATATCAAAATTTACTTTGGGTATAATTTTGGTACTTTTTGGAGAAGTTCCATTTTTTGACGAATAGTGAAAAACCCTGAATTTTAATTGAAAAAATTAGTTTTGTCTAACTTATTTATATAGTTAAATTATATTTTAAATTATTTTTAGAATTTAATTATTTAAATTATAAATATATTAATCCAATTTAGTTAATTTTAATTAATTTTACATTAAAATTGGGTATAAAAATATTTCAAACTTTTGAACATTTTAACTTTAAAAACCCGTTGTTTCATCCCATCTATGAGATTGTTTTTAAATTAACTTCTTATAATTATTTTATTAGAATTTAGAAAAAAAGATTCCATATTTGGAATAAAAATAATTTATAATGTTTAATATGTTCAAATTAATATTTCACCAAAAAATAAGCGAAAATAGTTAAAATTAGTTGAAGTGATTAAGGTAAAAATGAGTTTACTTAGTGATTAAACTTAGAGTATATGGTGTAAAAATGAAGATAAACTTTTAAAATACCCTTTTTTGTTTAAATATTTATACATTAACCCATCATTTATCAATTATGTTGTGTTATTTAGTCCTATTTCTGAGTAAAATCATGGGAAGCACTCAATTATTTTATAAAATTCCATGTGTGTCCTCTCCCACACTTATAAAAGGGCACTCGCCCCAATCACTTATTAACACATATAAAGTCATTTATATCATCCAAAAAATGCCCAAATAAGCTTCCAAATTCAATAATTTCAATCTATAATCCTAAAATTGTGAAAAAATGCAACCAAGGAAGCACTTTTGTGCAAACTAAAAGGAGTTACCTGAAGAAGAGGTAATGTTCTTCAACAAGCCCTTTTGTTTTATTTATTTCTACACACATTTATTTATTATTTTATAATTATTATATATTGACCTTAGTATCTTAAATATAAATTTTTTATGTTATGGTTAATACCTACACCTTCACACTCTTCTATTAAATGGGATATGAAATTATCGTTTGTGTGTACGGCGGTCTACCGCCTTGCGAAATGATGTCACTAATTATTCCATTAACACATCTCAAGGTTCGGTATAATGATTGAATTAATTTTTTATAATATATATATGATATTTATGATGTATTTATTATTATTTAATTATCATATAACTCATACCTTCGTGCTATCCATTTTTTTGGAATATGATAACTTTTTTGTGGATGTTCGGACTACCGCCTCCTCAATGCGATGAGATTCAGTCATGCTTTACATGGAATGTATTATGTATGGGTTTATTAAAAATATTATATATATATAAAATAATAATTATAATAGAAATATAATATATATATATATATATATATATATATCATTTACTATTCTTTTTTTCAAAATATGATAAGAAAATTGAAACAATGTTCATGCATACGTACGACCTACCGTCTCCATGAATGATGTATTTCATTTATGGTTTCTATATTTTATATATAATTATAAATAAATATATAATAAATATATATTATATTTTTATCATGGTTTAGATTCTATAAATGGGGAAATCATGATCAAATTAAAAGGACTGAAAATAAAAAGTCAAAACATATATGTAAAACAAAGCGGTTATTTCCTGAACATAGCTTTACATGGAATTTTTGATAAAAAGGTAATATAAAGTCATAATAAAATAATATATGGTTTGATAGATAATAAAATTATTATGATGAATATTTTTAAAAAACTTATTTATTATAAATGTGGTTTTAACATGTATGAATAAATTCAAGAATTATGGTAAGAGAACTTCATGTATCTTTTTATATCCGTGAGATACATGCCATATTCACTGCTAATTTATTTTTTAGGGAGTATATAATTCCCTATGAAATTTTATATCATTAATTTAATTTATTTTATGATATTAAAAGTTTCAATTTATGTTTTTATTTCATGGGGATCATGATTCAAAAGTTACTCAAGTAGTAAGGGGATTTTCAGTCTCACTTTTATTTCTATGAGACTTATGCCATATTCACCACTAATTTATTTTTTGTGGTGTATTTACTGAACATGAATTTATTATATTATTATTATCCTTAAATTTAATATTTTTTACATATCTATTTTATGATATCTCTTTTATGGGGTTTACGACTCAAAAGTTATCAAATCGGTAAAGTAATTTTGTCGCAATTTACCTTCTTTGAGATGTATATTATATTACGAACCTATTTTATTTTCTGAGGTTAATATAATTACCATGAATGTATATTTTTATAATTTTAATAAAATTTATTGTTATTTACATATCCATTTTAGGATCTCCATTTTCTTGGGTTTACGGTTAAAAGGTTACTAAATCTATAAGATTTTTTTGTCTTAGTATGCCTTCTTTGAGACACACAATACGTTACGCACCTATATTATTTTAAAAGGTGTATAAAATTCAACTTTTATTTGTTATATCATGAATATAACTCTTTTAATTATATTTTAATCTTCATTTAATGTTATTATTTAATGATTATTTTGATTCAAAGTTACCAAAGTAGTCAAAGTTTATTGATACAATCTCATCGTGTATCAAGATTGTTTTTTATTAAGATTCCATTAATGAAATATTGTGGTCAAAATATCTATAATTATCATTTATTTTCTTCTAATTTTTTTCTTCATGATATCAACAAATAATGGTATCATTTTCCACTCTTTCGTACACAGTTGTTTAAGAAAGTCTGACTTTATTTACCTCCGTAGTCAGAAATCTGTGTTATTTCAGAATCATTTTTTCTAAAAAATATTTTTATAAAAATTATAATATTATCCTATTATTTTTAAAAAACATTTTTACCCATGTTTTAATTTTTTTAAAAAATGGTTTTGACAGTAATCTTCTTGTCATTTTCCGATCAAGGCACTTTTCTAAACTTCTTACAGTGCAAAAGGAATATTCGACATGTACAAATTTATCCACCGTCATGACTATTATTTCATTTAAGATTACTATAAACATTTATCAGATTTTTTTAAAAGAAAATGTATTTCCTAATATTTTAGATTTTTTTAAAGTAGTGTTCAAATAAAAAAGTTTTCAAAAAAGTATTCAAAAGTGTTTTTAAATAAAAAAGCATATTTTCATCAAGAAATGTTTTAAATGGTTTTTATGATTATTTTCTATCTAATATGAAACCCCTTGGCGTTACTCCTGACTTATTGGGAATATTATCCAAGTAAACCATTATTATTATTTCTTTTAATGGTTTATATTTAATAAGAAAAGTTTTTTACAAAACCCATTTATTTTCCATGAGTTATACAATTATAAAACCCACTTCTATTCATGGATTATTCTATGTGGGAATGATTATGAAACCTGTATATATTACATATGCTATGTTATTATGAAATGTTTATAATACCCATTTAATTTTGTGGATTATGATATGATAAATTATTTATGATCTTATGGCACACATAAATATGGTTTTAATTATTTGAAGTGTGAGATCAATATCTCCCTAAAATTCATTAGGTAATGGTAAATGGTATATGAGATCAAAGGGTATAGGGGTTATAGACAAAGACTATAAAAATAGGGTACACATGTTATAGCCTAACCCTAAAAAAAATTGTGTAGAAGGGATATATCCCAAGCCTAAAAAAAGAGGGTACATGGGTTGTATCCCAATCCCAAAAAAAAGAGGGTAGATGAGTTGTAGCATAAGCCAGAAAACAATAGGGTAGAATTTTTTTTTCCCAAGACTAAATCCGGTAGATGGTTGATTATACCAATCCTAAGAGGTTATGAAGGTCTTGGTAAGGATACTTGACATGAGATTTTCTATGCTTATGTGTATTCCATAAGTTATATGTCTTATGATTATGTTATGTTATCATGGATTATGCTCATTCATTTTCTTATGATTCATTTCTTATAAAATGCTAATCCTTATATAGTGAATTAAGATTAAGATATTTAATATGAATTGTATGATCATTAAATGTTATTCTCATGTTATCATACCCTTATTCACATGTTATGATTACATATCTCTTTTATTTTACCCTTGCTAAGAATCCGAGCTCACCCTTTCTTATGTTTACTCTCCCTAGGTTATGAAGAAAGGTTTTAAGTAGGAGTACTAAAGTGTAAGATATTTGTGGGAATTATTTAATATCTTCCACCAAGTTAGAAGATTGTGTCCCAAGATTCCAAAGACACAAAACTATTATGGTCCTCATGTATTTAGTTCTTTAATGTACTAAATATTAATCTAAAATGATTTAATATTCATTAATGTTATTTCTAGGTTGTTATAAGCATGATTTAAATCCTATGTTTTATTTTTTTCTTTCCAAGAAGGTGTCTAGATTTTATAACAAAGTCATAAGTGTATATAAGAATAACCCAAGCGCATGAGGAATTTTGGCATTGGTTTAAACCCATGTATAATTGATATAACCCCAATAGAGAGTAAAATATGATATAAATAGTGAGTTATAACATTTTGTTTTTCAAAAGTAAAGGTATTTTAAAAACAATATTTTCTTACTAGATGCCCCTTTGATGAAAGATAAATATTTCCAAGATAAATATTAATTTTAAATTAATTTTTTGAAACCTTATACTAAAACACTTAAAGCGTAACATTATTTAAAGGAAAAAATCTATAATTTATAAACCTTACACATAAATATTATTATAGAAAATAAATAACAATTCTTTATAATTGAAAATAGTTATTTATTTAGAATAGATTACAGTTTTAATTCTTAAATATAAGAATTGATTTTTAAAATAAAAGACACTAGTTGAGGAATTTTGAATAAATTGGTGAAAATATTATTACTTTAAGGAAAAAGTAATTTATTTATTATTTGATAACAATTATTTTTTAGGTTACAATCTAGTTTTGGAAACTGATAATTTTTTAGAGTTAGTTAATTACCTTAAACATTGATAGATTAGCCAACAAATCATCATCGATGTAACTCTTAACCAGGTTTATGTTTAAATCATTGACTTATAACTCTTTCAGGCTATGGTGAAAGAATTTAAATCATTATAAATTAATGAATGAGAAATATATTTATATTCCTAAGTGACAATGGTTGGGATATTAAAGATTTAATGTCAAGGTTGTAATATATCCACAACTAGGAAACTATAAAGGCATAACATGGTCAACTCCATTTATGTTATTCTATCTAAAAATCACCTTATAAAATTTTGTGAGACACAATAATTTTAAAAGACTCCTAATGATAGATAAAAAAACCAAGAAGGTTCCTTTACAAAAGTAACTTTAGAAATAAATAAGTGAATCATTCTGAACAAAATTTATAAAATATTTGAAGTATAATAAAAAATTAATATAATGAAATATTTAATAATTAAGACCTTTTCAAAACCTATTTCTCTATAAGACAAAAAATAATAGATTTAATGAATGTATTGGAGAAAATTTTATAATATCACATGAAATTACAATTTATATATTTTCTTTAATATAGTAATATATCTTGAGAAAACATTAATTAATAATTTAAATATAGTCTTTATAATTTATCAAGTACTTTTGAAAAACCAATGGCATACATGACATAGGTATATTAGGGAAATTCACCAATGGGTTGAGAGCCCCATCTTTGATTACCTATGATCTTTAACATAAAATATTCTCTAAATAACACTTCATATATACCAAATAGACTATAAGATCAACTTGATAAATATTATATTAACCAAATAACAAAATTTTATTAATAAAAAAAGTTAAATAAATTTAAACCTTAAAGAAAACCTAGGTGAATTGCTCTTAACTTCCTTTACAAATAATTAAAGCCTAATGAACTAATTAAAACCACCAATTCATGATCTAAGTATTCTAGAAAAATAATAAATCCATACAAAAATTTTCACCTCAAAAAAATTTCATCAAAACCATTTTAAATGGAAGGAAAATGATATTTTTGAAATTTATTTTGACAAAAAAGTTAAACCCCTAGGTCAATTTTTGATTTCACCATACTTTGGTAAAATACAAACATTAAATCCCAATCTACGGTAGAGGAAAATTGGGTATAAGGAAGAATAATATACAGGGGAGGTTTTATCATAGAATTAATATAAATAATCTCCCTTGAAACACCCTTGACTAATGGGGGTTGATAAAGGTGAAGAAGAACCCATAAAAGATCCATTAAGGGTATCATTAATGGATAAAGGGAAGAATTATAAAATTAAACCCTAATTGTGGGAAATAATTAGGTAAGGATAAGACTAAAGTGACCTTTTAAAAAAACTAATTTTACCAAGGCCTGTTGAGTACTTTGTGGAAACCCAAGGTGCCCCTCTTCAATACCTAACTCACTGGGTACCCGGTGATCTCCCAGCAAGTACACAATGACACTAGATATTTTGAAACTATAGGTTAGACTCCCTTTCAGTTGTTTGGACCCAAAAATCTCTAACTAAAACATAAAATATACCTAAATACATCTAATATTCCATTCTAAAAAAATTAAACATTCATGACATAGTCCCCAAAAAAAATCGATCCTCATCTATAAAAAAATTCAAATAAAACCTAACATTAATTCTTGATTTCCTCAAAATTACCAAAATTTACCCATTAATTATATTCATAAGGACATGGATATTCACAACCTCCATACTATAAAAATATTAATTCATGAAAATTTAAACTAATTTGTTCATTCCAAATTTCTTATATCACAAATAAACTGATCAAATTATCCTTCCCAAAACCATTCCATTTACAAATAGCCAATTCAGGATTAAAACATCAACAATTAATCTAAATAATTAACATTATTTTAATTTACATACCCTAAATAAAACCTAAGGCCATAAAAACTATAAGATTACACGATTCATGAGGCAAACTAATTACTAGCACATGAGTATGTGACCCTAATAAATATCACATATCCAACACATGATACCCCCAATCAATACAAATTATAATACAAAAATGAAATAATCACCTGATGTACTGTAATAAATTTTAAACACTTATCCATATTTTTTATAAAAAACCCCCAAGATTAATAAAACCTATAATACACCCACTCTAATGGGATCCCCACCATAATGACTATCTATTTTCTAAAAATTCATTACCTCACACTGAGTTCTATTTCATTCAAAATATTTTCCTTTGTTTAAATCTCTCCATTAAAAAACAAGCTCCACTACCAAACCAAACACTTTATACATTTTCAATATAATAATTTTTTTAAAAACAATTTCACATTATAAATCATAGTTTTATAAACATCATCCCAATTATGACTTTTTTAAAGACAAAATTGCAAAACACTTGATTCATAAAAAGTATATTATTTAAAGATTTAATTTAGTAAATTAATATGACTAATCTTTTTACCAAGAAATATTCATTCCAGGTTTCCAATATTTTTAAAAAAATCCATATCATTTTCAACATGAGTGTAGTGAGGGTTTTGGATTATTAGTAAGAACCCCGTAATACTAAATCAAGGATGGGGGTTCAAGACCCATTGGGTGTAAGTTGTATTAGAATAATTGTAGCAGTACTATAGTATAATTGTAGTAGTAGTGGATCCGTAGCACTGATGACAGTGTAGTAGGTAGGGAACTGTAGAAGACACTATAGTGGTGGTGGGACTATAGCAGTGGTGGTACTGTAGCAGAAGTTGTATTGTAGCAGCCTATGTACTATAGTATTACTATTCACCAAAGGTCGTTTGGGCCAAAAATATGGTCCTTCAGGGCCATGTAATGGGATTTAATACCCACTAGGCCTATGATCCATGTAAAGGGTCTCATCTACCAAAAAAAGAGAATATTTACTTAGTTTTAATAATAAAGAGTCTTCAGCCCCAATATAAAAAAAATGAGATTTTAAAATAGTTCTCCACAATTTAGTAACATCAAAAGCTATACCCATTAGTTATACACATAGTTACATAACATGACATGATATAAATATCAATAGAATTCTGAAAAAAATCAAGATAATTTATAAAATATATATTTTCAATAGGTATTAAGTAACATGTTTAGTGAGGAGGATACCAACCAAAGTATAGATGAAATGTTTAGATATCATAATTTCTAAATTTATAACATTACATCATCTATTAGATAATAAGTAACATTCATATAAATCAAATCTAATTAATAAATAGGTATCATGCTCAATAATTGAAACTATATATTAATTCTAAAGTATATAGTTTGTCAAGAAGTAAAGAATAAATCATAACATAGGCTGGTATGTGAGTGACTTTAATTTATTCAAAAATAAAAATATATTTTTTGGGAAAATTATAATTTCATTATTAGTAATTATTTAATTAATGAAGTTCATTTATGTATATTAACAATAATATATATATATATGAAATTTACATGTCATAGTGTGCTTCTAGACCTCATGATGGATGAACTAATACGAGGAGTGGCTCTCAGTTGATACCTTCAAACATTATACAAATTTCTCAGAAATAGAATTTTTAGACACAGTGAACAATGCATTATCCAAACCTATAGTTCCTAGAGGTGCACACCTAAATAGACTTGGCAACATAGGTTTACACTATAACCATGTTAGACATACATGCACATAATGTACCCCTTTAGTCCTAACATATGATATCTTTTTTGAATAATAAAATACATAATTCTAGATAACCATATAATATCTCTTTGATACCATTTTGTAATTAGCATGACCCAATTACATGAATGGAATCTGTCTAGGTCGATACAACACTTTAGGAGTACCTTTAAATCATCGGAGGTTGACGTAAACCTAGAGAGTTTGATAAAAAAAACCTGTGGGAAATAGACTCAACCCTTATAAAACATGAATTAATATGATATTGTACTATATTAAATCCATCATGACCCTTGGGATCATTGCAAAAATAGAAACAAAATGCGACAACACACAATTAGTTTACATTTTTGTCATACTGTGAGGACTATAAATAATACAATAGCTATATGAAACATGTATACATGTCAAATAAGTCTAAAAATGACAAAAATTAAGCAAGGAAGTAAAAAACACCATAATATGTTAAAAATGTAAATGGAAGACCAAACCTGTACTTTAGGAACAAAAAGAGGTGTCCCATGTGGGGATTACATGAGATGAAAAACTACATGAAAACCCTATGTATTTGATCCTTAATCCCAATAAATAATCCAAGAATTCTTTCCCCACACTTCATAATCCTGGAGGATCTAACATCGATATCACTAAAGACCAAAAGAGCCACAAAAAAACCAACTGATAATAAGTTACCTAAAATATAGTACATGATGTTGTATGTAAACCAAGGTGTCCATGCAGGGTGTGAGAACATCAATATTTTATAGGGAACCACCAATATGTCTGAATGAAACTTTGAATAACCAGGTGTTTGCATGAACATAACTACTCATTTATTTACATATATGATAACACAATTTAATATAAAAATATAAAAATTGTATGGAAATGAAAATAAAAAAACATTTTGTAGATATATTATAATTTTAACTTTTTATCTCCCTGTAGTGAGTGGTTCCATACTTGAAAAACATGCTTTGGATCTACACCTTGTATCTAAGTAATACCTTCTTTAGTTTAATACATAGTATCTGAAGTGGGAAGAGTAAGGAATTTCATTAGGATATTTTCTACATGGTTAGAACATGGAACTTAGATTATGATTGTCCAGGAGAAACCACTATCCCATGGGAATGGGATGGAGTATATAAAATTTAGTGCTAACACATATCTCGTGGAGTATGGGAAGGGGTATACACTAGTAAGGGTAACAATTCACCCCATTCAACTCTATACATTGAGGGAATGTATAAAGACTTTATCAATTTATAATAATAATAATGGATGCACACACACCTTTTACCATGCTTATAACTATATCATGTAACAATCATGGTCCAATTGTAAGTAAAATATAACAATCATCATTCTTATTAACTTGAAATGTAGACATGGTTTTCTATGCTATACTAGTTATTGTATCTACATGGAATTTTTTCATGTTTTATATATGAAGGGAATAAAATATGTGTATCCTAAGGATTTCATATAATAGATTCAAAAAATTTAAACATGCTACAATTTAAGCATGACATAAGGTACTACAAATAATAAAAAAGATATTAATATCAAGAATAAAGTAGGGAATGATTTACATTCCATTTTTTATTTCTCCATTACAAAATAAGGATCCTGTTTTGATAATGAATTAACAACTGTACACAAGAATAATGCAAGTGATGTATGAATTGTGGTAGTGGTCATAACCTATGAGTAATTGACATAGCCCCTGTAGAGATTAAACATGGTATAAAATTTTATCTAAAACATTGTCTTAAAATTAATATTCTTTGAAAACAAACCCTTAAATATTTGAAATCCATTTTAATAAAGTTAAAAAATTTCAAAAGAAATATTAATTATAAACTAGGGGTTTTAAACCTTATACTTTAGAAATTTAATAGGAATTTTATTTATAGAAATATGTTTTTAATTGGTAAAAATATTACCCTTAACTCTTATTAAGTAACTGAAATTACACTTAGTTATCCTTGAAAATAGTACTTTACTTCGAATAGAAAAGGATTTTATTTTTAAAAAGTAATAAGTAGTTTTTTAAAGTCAACATACTGGTTGAGGAATTTTGAATAAACTAGTTCAAATCATATTAATTTAAATATAGTGCAATTCAGTTATTATTTGATAACATCAAGTTTCTTTAAGTGGTAAACTGGTGTAGGGAATCAAGAATTTATAAGAGTTTCCTCATTCCCATTTACCTATATATCCTATCCACCACCTTTCCATTGATGTATTACTTAACTAAGTTTAAATTTATATCATTGAATTAGAACACATTCAGGCTCCGAATAAAATATTTTACCACACTAGGAAGATATTAATTAGGAACATTTGTGTTTTCCGGAGGAAAACATGGATAGGTTATTCAATCATTAATATCAAGGATATAATATATCAAAAAATAGGAACCTATGCGGGAATAACATAGTAAACACCATTTAGGTAATTATAGACATAAATAACATTTTTTTGGAAATTGAAGCATTTAAAAGGAATCATGGAGTTAGATAGAAAAAAACCAAAAAGGTTTATTTGTACATGTAAATTTAGTAATAAATGAAAAAATCATGATTTTTTTAAATATTAAAGTATAAAATTAAATTTAAATAATGAATACTTGCATAAATGAGACATTTTAAAAACCAATTTCTTTATAAAACCACAAATAATAAATTTAATGAATGGTTTAGAGAACATTTTACAACTTCTATTGAAATTAAAATTTAATTATTTCACTTGATATAATAAAATTTATTGAGAAAAAATCAATTAATAATTTAAAATTTGTCATTAAAATTTATAAATGAATTTATAAAAACATTGTTAGACATGTCTTAGGTTTATTAGAAAATTCATCAAATGGTAGATAACCCATTCCTTAATTACTGATGAGATAAAACATCCAAAAACCACCAAAGTGATATTAAAAATTACTAAATAGCCTCTAACATAAATTATATAATAATAACATAACTAAAAGAACCCAATTTTATAATGAACATAATCAAATAATACCAAACCTTGAAGAAAACCTAGGTGAATCACTCCTAAAATCCATTCTAGCTCATAATATCCTAAAAATTTATTAAAACCATAAATTCATGATCCAAATCTACCTAGAAGGAAATAAGTACCAATAACCATTCTGACCTCAAATAATTTGCATAAAATTTATATTAAATAAAACAAAAACAATCTACTAGGGATTATTTTAGACCAAATTAAAAAAATCTATAGGTGAAGTTATGATTTCACCCTGCTTTTGTGAAATCAAAAAATTAAATCCCAAGATAAGGTATATGAAAATAAAGATGAATGAATTATTGGAGACATTGGATAGATTACCTTATAATTAGTATGACTAAAATACCTCGAATCACCCTTGAATGAAGGAGGTATAAGGAGGATAAGAAAAACCCATAGAAAATTCATGAAGGGGTTCATGAACAACTAAGGGGATAAATTCATGAAGTGAACATCAATTAGGGGTAATAAGGTTGGGAGAAAAATAAAAAAGTTCTCTTTCAAAAAGTGAAACTTAATATGGGCCTACCAAGTACCTTGTATGGTTTTACTAGTTGCACCTCTTTACTGGAAAATTAATGGGGTACCCGGTGAGGTCCCCCGGGTACCCGATAATAGCTGTAATTTTAAAACTATAGGTGGAACATCATGTCAGTTTTTAGAACCCATAAACCTATGTTTGAACCTGAAACCAAATTTTAAAAAAAATCTAAGATTATCTTTCAAAACATTAAAATTAATGGTTGAATCTTTAAATAAAAACTAACCCCTCACCGTGAATTAAAAATTTGAATAAACCCTCACTTTAATTCCCTAATTCCTCTAAAATTACAAAATTTCCTATTTAATTTAATTTAGAAGGACACATGTGTTTAAAAAATACCTCCATAACTAACAAAAACCCCATATAAGGCACATATTAAAAATTAAGGCCTTAACATTGGATACCTCATTTTTTTTTCAAATTCTAGAGAATCAAATTAAAACCCATAATGAATAAAAAAACTCAAACAGTAAATACCACATGCCATACCTCTCAATAAAGAATCTTTATTTAGAAATTTACCGAAAAAATCATAGAATGAAATAGAAAATACTAATAACTTAAGCCTAGAACCAAATATTAATTTCATTAAAACAATTACGATTCAATACATGTCTAAGTACTATACTCAAATCTGAACTCATGCTTCAATATATATTCCTCCAAACGATTATGCCACTATAAAACATGTACCAAAGGAATGAAACACTGATGAAAATATTTATATTGATCATCCTGTTTCTTTATATTCTACTATATCAATGTCACATCTTCCTTGAAATACAAATCATCCCAAATAATGACACGAGAGTCATCATGAAGATATATTTGAATCCATGACACATGGAAGGCTTCGTGAATTTTATCCATCGGGGGTGAAAAAACTATCTTATACACTACATTTATAACTGATCCATAATTCTCAAATAATTAATTACCATAAAATGATCCAATTTAATCAATCATTAAAAATAACCCAAATAGAATCATATCCTCTCAATGGTTGAGGAAAACCTATCATAAAATCATTGGATATATCCTGACATTTTCAATAAGGAACATCTAAATACTGTAGGAGACTATAAGAAACTAAACTCTTGAAACTAACTTTATAATATATAGGGTATCAAGATATAAACTTTATTACGAATTTATTTATTGTTAGAAAATTAAATTTCTTCTTGAATATATGATACAGATTGGAAATATCAAGTTTTACTAGAAGAGGTGAGCTATGAAACTCACATAGAACAACCTCATGCATTTCCATTAGATTAAATATCTTCCCTAAAAAAAATTAATTCATATTATCCTTGTAAAATAATATTAAATAATATCCATGAATAATATTATCTATCCATACCTCCATCTTAGGATCTTCTAATTATGATTTCTTGAATAGCTAAAAAAATGAGAGTGCACCATCAACTAATATGGATAAACCACACTAAAAACCATTTATATATAAACATATAAGGCTAAAAAAATAATCTATTATTTTATAATTATATACATACTATTGAGAAAGATAATTATATGTGATATTACTCACTATTTCAACTAATATGCTACATTTCCCATGAGTGTAAGATATCTGAAAGTAATAATACTATAAGAAATCAACCTATCTTTACTGACCCAAATTTAGATCCCATTGAGAGAAGGTATAAATCATAGGATCTTGTAATATATGAATAAAATAAAGTTATAATTGATATGGTAATGTCAAAATAGCATCAAGGAAAAATGACAACCAAAGGATCAAGATAAATAGTAGGATATTTACATTTATTTTGATATAACTACTTATAACCATAAGAGATCACTACTTGATATTTCATTGGAACACATCCTAGAAAAAATAGGAAGACTCATAATAAATATCAAACCTTAATCCATTTTCTACAAATTATAGGATAAGTTAACTAATCATATTCTTCTATATGCACTCTAATAATACTTGAAACTGACATGTACACACAAAAACCTAATCGAACTTGGTTAAATCATTTAAAAGTGCTGAGATTTGAGGGAAATTAGATATAAACATCATAAAATAGCTTTCTAGAATTATAAATCAACATATATTTGAAACTTTATTTGAAAATACCCAAGAAATGATCACAAAAATATTTAAAGGATCAACAACAACACCCTTCTAATACATTACATGTCTAAAATAATGCACCATATGTATTAATAATTTTCACTTATATAACTTACTATACAATTGATTTCATTAAATAATCTTCATGAAACTCAAAAAATACTCTACATAATCCTCTTATATATTTTAATACACCAAGATACCATCAATGTAATCTATCATCAATTGATACAAAATCTCATCAAAATCCAAATTCATTAATACTATGAATACTAACATGATATTTTTAACTATGAAAGGCATTAAAATGACTATGAAATATCTAAAATGAAATATATAATTAGTATTCTTAATATAACCCTATATTAATATCTAATTATATAATTATCATAGATCAATCATTGAGAACCAACTAGCTCCATTAAATTAATTAAGCAAGTCATAAATCCCTGGGATGGGATAAAAGTTCTTAACTATCACCTGGTAAAATCATCTAGAATACATACATAACCATAACTTACCATTAGTATTTTTCACACACTAAACCAGAGATCCTCAAGAAGATACACTGGGTTGAATAAACCCCTTATATAATAGATCACCAATTCAAATATAAAGCTTTAACAAAATTGACGGTTCTATCTCATAAGGTGACATCAAAATTAATGGGCTACCAAATCAAAACTATATACCATTCTTAACATGACAACTTAGGTGTATTATCATGAAGTCATCATGAAATAAATCTATGAACTCATCTATAATTATTGAAAAGTCATATGCATGCACTTCCACTGAGCCCAATATCTACTCTTAGAGATATGATATAAGATAATACAAACATATGAAATAAATATAATGGTATCTCTCACTAAAAAACATGAACTTTTGGTCCACCACATTATATAAAACCACTAATCACTAATATAATTTGACAATTAAATTCATAGATTGTAAGTAATACACACAAATTATGGTAAAATATGATTATATTTTCAGTAGTGGGAACTATAAAATTGAATGATAATTCTCTAATGATTATTAACAACCTTGTTACATATCCATCAATCTAGATTGACCCCCAACTAATGTAGATAACATAAAGGGAGTATTCCCATCCACCTAAAGTCCCAAAACACCAACTAAGGATGGTGAAATAAATGAGTGCCAAGATCTTATATTGATTCATGCATAAGAAAGAAAACAATATAAAATGATTCTAACTCAAAAATTATCTAGTCCTCTTGTTAAAGGAGAATCAATGGAATATATTTTTCCATTTCCTACATCTCCAATTAATCATCCCTAAAATTGAACCCAAAATTGTCTATACTCATCCAAAATTTCTAAAGATGTGGAAAATCCCTTGGATATCCTCTCCCTACTTAATCTTATATTTATCATCCAATGAATTGAGGATTTAGATATTACTAATAGGGTTTATGGTGAAACCACTGCCAAAATGTTAGGGCCCATCCACTATCATTCCACTAATTCAGTGCAAATCACTAAGAAAGGTATAAAAAATGTTTGATAAATCTCCTCATATGATACAAATATAGTAGAAAATGATTAAGATTATAAATCCCTATGATTATAGGATGCATATCTTCTTTAAATAAATCTGATGTTTTTGATATATTAATTCATACAAAACACTAAACTAAAATGAATCACTATATACCATATGAAAATAGTGGAATATGATCCGAAACATTAATTAAAAAATGACAATGACAATAAAGAATCATATAAATAAATAGATAATAAATTCTTTAATAAGAAAACATATATTAAAATTACATACATATTATTTATATTTTTAAATAATTATTGATTTATTGATTAAATTTAAGGGTTAGAAGCTAAATAAATAATGGAATATGATTCAAACTTTAAAATGTTCAAAGGGATACTTTTCAAAGAAATATTTTTTAAGAGTTGTATATTTTATCCTAATAAATTAAATTAAACACTATTAAAATATAATTATACATAAACCAATATATTAAAAATATTTAAATTATAAATTGATATAAAATAATATTAACAACACCTAAAGAAATTATTTTTCAAATATAATCAGTTTTTATTTATATTTAATATTTTCATTTAAAATTTCAATTTATATATTTATGAATTTTAATTTTATAAAATTTAATTCATTTTTGAATTCATATTTTCAAAATTAACTTAGTATGAATATTTTATATTTTTATGAAAAGGTTTAATTTTTAGGTGAATAGTGAAAAATACAAATTTTTATTTTTTTTAATTTTATGAAATTGATATAATAAAAGAATGATTTAAAATTTTATGAGACATTTTAATAAAAAATATATATATCTATAAAATTAATTAAGGGTTTAAAAAAATTCAAATTTAACATTTTGAATACTAAATTAATATTTTACTCTGATAAAAACTATTTTTGTTCTGTTTCTTTTATGTAAGAATCCATATGGTTAAATTCATTTTTTTATTTATGAATCCAAATAAATCTTATTTTTTCAGTAATAAAAAAAATATGTAATATAAATCAACAAAATTTATAATTTTATCTTAATTATAAATTCTAAGGAAAAAAAATACACTTTTATAAAAAAGGGTTTCTATGAATTATGTATGCTTATATTAAAATTCATTTTTAATATCCTAATAAATTTTATTTGGAAAAATGAGTTTCAAATTTGGAATCATTATTTTAAAATTTTATAATAGGTACCATTTTATATTTATGCATTAAAATTTTATTACTTAGGTAAATATTAGAAACCAGAATAAAAACCAAAAATGGTAAAAGTGAAAACACATAAGAGTAAAAAACATAGTCAAATGATAAAATCATGTGTAAAAATTAATGTTTGGTGATTTCTAAAATTTAACCCTTCCCACACTCTATTATATTAAATTATTGGATACATTTTATCTTTTAATAATGAATTTTTTTTTATATTATTACAAAATGTCACTCCCACTCTCTTATAAAAGGAGTCATTACCACCCCACTCATCATTACATAAAAAACCTCTTAGATTTGTCTAAATTATTCCCAAATAACTCCACAACACTTATATACACATCCTAGAGGGGTTTTCCTACAAAAATACCACCTATCAAAGCATTAATATAATTTTCAAAGAAGCTCTTCCAAATCATAAGGAAGTTTGAGTGTGTTCAACTAAGCGAGAATACAAAGTAAGGGTGTTTCATCTAAAATTATATTTGTTGAGAGATTTGTCTATGAACATAATTTTATTTAAATACTATCTATATTTTTTATTAGATATACATCATCATGAATAATCATTTAGTCATGGTATTCATAGTTCAATTTAAAGCTCTCTCTTTCATGAATTATCTTCTATCTCTGGGGAAAGTGGCATTTATAATTCAAAACTTTTACCTCAATGAATTTATTTCTAAAAATATATAACTTTTTTAAGAATAATTCTCATCCTCTTTAACAATATTTTATCTTCCATGTCTATATATGCTCTTCATACCAATATTCTCCTTTATTATTGGAAACCAAATTCTGTGTTATCTCATGTGAATTTCATATTCCCCTTTTTTGTTTTTAAAAGGATATTTTATTAAACCTTATTATGATATGGGGTTTAAACATAGACATTTAAAAATATTAATTTTTTCCCATTTATTATTATATATTTTATCTTATCATCCATATTTCCTTCATAATACCTTTATATCCTTATAAGGATCCATTATTGATTTTTTTGGAAAAGTAAAGCTTCAATTTTTTGAAAATGACTTTTTAATGTAACCTATAACTTTTGTTTTATAACCATTGAAAAAATATTTTATAAAAACATTTTATTATTTCTTTCACAATTATGATAATTATACATTAAAAATACAAATATCCATGTTTTAAAATTGGTGTCAAAATTATTTTCATTCATATATATTTTAAAAAGGAATATAAATATTCTTATAATTTTATAAAGTAAAAAATTTTAATTTTAGAAATAAAATATTTATTTTATAATAGATTTTAAAGGATTTTTTAGAAATATTTCTTCAAATATTTATGTATTGTTAAGGGATATTTTTTGAAATATGTTTCTTTTATAAAATTTGTATTCTTAAAACAATTTTTTTATTTTAAAAATTTAATTTTAAACTTTTTATCAAGTAAAAATTTTAGCTAATAAAAAATTTGTTTATATGTTTATATGAATTTAAAAAATAGATATTTTCCTTATTTTTAAAAGGGTTTTATCAAATAATCTTAAAATAGTATTTTACATCTATGTCAACATCATTTTAAATTCCTTTGATACACATGGGGTAATCTCTTATGATGCCATCCACCTTATTTCTTTGGATGTCTTATGAAATGTTATATGAATGTATTTATCAAACCTATCTCTTTTACATGTATTAATTACATGATATAAATGTTTTCATGTCCACTAGACACATATTTGTATGGATGATTATTATGTGATATGTGGGTACTATATATCCCTCTAATTAATTGGTTAAAGATTTATATCTCATGAGATAATAATGGGAAAAAAGTAACAATTCTTAATCTACCATGGGAAACATAAAGTAATTCCTAATTCACTATGGGTACCAATAAGTAATGCTTAACAAAATATGAGATACATGAAATAAAACCATGTATTTTATGAGAAATATAATGTAATTATTTATTCCAAATGTGAAACAAGAATTAATGCATGATCCACTATAGGTTACCTGAAGTAATTCCTGATCCACTATGTGAAACAATAAGTAATGCCTGATCCACTATGGGAAATAAGATTTAATTCTTAATACACTATAAAAAATATGAAGTGATGACCGATCCACTACATTATAAAATATATGCTTATTTTTGTGCCACATTTTTATGTTATATGCCTATGATTATTCTATAAGTCTCATGTTTATTATCTCACACTCTTATTTCAGAGAATATGTTTGTTCATTTAGGATTCAATGTCCCACTATAATGACTTATGGATAAATTTTATTATTTTATGTTATTTTTAATAATATATTATTTCCATGCTTATAATTTATCATATTATTATAATCTAAACCATAATGAAATTATGATTACTTTTACCATAAATAGAGTTTGAGCTCACCCTTTTCTTATTTTTTCCATTCCCAATGTCTTGAAGAAGAGTATTAACTATGAAGAGTATATAAGAAGGCCCGACATGGTTCAATTATAGATAAATGTTCAAAAGTATCATAAAACAAGTTTCTTATGGAGATGATCCTAAAATATACTAACCCCTCTATCCTTTTTATTGTGTGATTATTACGAGATGTAATTTTTTATCTTATAGAAGTCATTTAGAATTAAAATATGTTCAGTTTGGGTATCCTAAGCATGTATCAAATCTAGTGTTTAAAGGATGTGTTTTTAGCACCATGCCCAAAAGTATAGGTTAATGGAAACATATTTATCCTAGTAAATTTATGAGAACTCAAAAATTTAAAGATATATGAAAAGGAGGGAAGATGTTAACTCTTCATAGATTGAAACGTTAACTGACCTAAAAATTGAGAGCTCCTATATGAAACTACACTCTTTGGGATGTCTTCATGGATTTAGTCTAGAAGTGAATTTATTTATGATAAACCCTTCTTAATTTCTTAAAATTTAATGAGGATTATAACAGCCCAAAATTGATGTATTTCTATGTTATTTTATATTTTTTAATCTCTATAAAGGATTATTTTGGGTATAGGTAGTGTTGGAAAGGTTCTCAGTGTATTATAGGGAGTTTTGGAGTTTTTAGAAGCACCGTGGTTAATAAAACATCTATGGTTGTCAAATTTGTTGTGCTAGTATTTCCTATTTAGAAAACATGGAGGTCTAACACACTATGTTGTTGAGAGTGATGGCCTTATATAAAGGAAAGTTGCTGGTGGAACTAACATTGTGGAAAATAGAAAGGAATTCCTCACCACCCCATGGTCCAAGGTGTGGTAGGTCAAAATAGAGGAGGATTTATTAATTCATCATTTTGGGTCACCCTAGGAGTGGTGAAATAAACAGAACCATTGATTTAGTGGGAATTATCACATTACTATTCCAACCAATGATATTTTTTTGAAATGGTTGATTCTACCACTGAGTCTTCTCAGGTGAGGTGGGGGGGGGGGGGGGGTGCATAATTGTGGAAACCATGTGAAATATTTTAAGAATTTTTTTTGATATTTTTATTCAATTACCAATATAATAATCCCTCATTCAACCACTCCTCACTAGGATACTCAATCATTACTATTTTAGAGGTGATTTTGGGATGGTTCTGATCCTTTTGAATCTCTTACAGTTGGCCCTGTTGTGTGATTAAAAATTGAGGCTTGTGGGTTATCTCTTTATCTCTCTCATACAAATTTATAATATAAATTTAGGTCTTGGATTTCTACATTAATTATTTTAATTTTTATTTGACACTTTATATAATTTTTATTTTAAAACCTTCTATGTTGTATGAATTTTGAACTATGAAATCATGGGTGTCGCTCACAATAAAATCCAGATATTTTATGAAATATATTATATCAAATTAATGTAAATTAATTAATTTATTTTATTACTTTATGTTATTATTTTATCTTGAATTACACACAATACCATGTTTATCTTGCATTGCACGCAAGGCTGAGTTATACAGAACAATAATATACTATTTATATTATTATTTAATATGGGAATTTTTCCACATTTTAATGGAAGTCTTGATTTAGAAATAAATTTTGAGACTTTTATATTGTTTATATGAAAATTAAATTTCATATTTTGAAACATAATATCAAAATTTACTTTTGGTTAATTTTTGGTATTTTTTTGAGAATTTTCATTTTTTGATAAATAGTCAACAATATTAAATTTTAATTGATAACTATTTTTTTCATATAATTTATCTATATAGTTAAATTATGTTTATAATTGGTTTTAAAGTATAACTAGTTCAATTTTACATCCATAAATCCTATTTATGTCATTTAAATCAATTTCCCATTGAAATTGGTTGTAAAAACTTGTCAAACTTTTGGACTTCTCTCTTAAAAAACCAGCTATCTCATCATGACTGTGAGATTAATTTTAATTTAATTTCTTCCACTTCTATGATTACAAATTGGAAAAATCATTAAATGTTTAGAATTATATTAACATATAATTTATAATAATTTCAAATTAGTTTTTGACTAAAAATATTAGTGAAAGTAATTAAAATTTATTACAACAACTATGGTAATAATATATTTACTTGGAACCCAAGGATTTTATGGGACATTTCCTCTACTATTGGTAATCTAATTAGACTGGATCGATAGACAATCAAACCGAGATTGGGGAATTTTTCTCAGGTATTGGTGGAAGTGGATATGTCGGCCACTCTGGTGGAGTAGGTTGTTCTCACTACGCAGGATGATAGTATGAAGTTGGACATTGTCTATGAACGGAAGCCTAAATTCTGCTTGGGTTGCTTGCTGTTTGGTCACTTAATGGATGAATGCAAAAGGAATAAGGAATGTCATGTGTGTAAATTGATGGGGCATGATGATGCCACATGCAGGAGGAGGAAAGGCAAAGAGAAGGCTTCACATGACTCCCAGGCTGAGGAAGCTGTCAACCCGAGGGTGATGGTAGGGATGACCTCACTTGTGCACTCAGATCAGACTATGACAGATGGGACTATTAGTGGTAAACCTTATAAACCTCCTGCAGGGCAGGAATCAGTGGTTATACAGGTTACAGGTGTGGTGGAAGGGTCTGCATTGGTAGCTGAGGCGCCCAGTGATGCTTCACCTGGGGACACTGCTACACTGGATGCTACTGTGGTACAAGGAACACATCAGGCAGTAGAGGGAGTGATGAATTCTAATATAGAATGGCCTGCACTAGAGGATGGGGGGCTCAGTGTTGCAGTTGTTGCATAGGATTTCTCTGTGGCACATGATACATATCCATTTGTTGAGGCTATCACAAGTCTATCACCTCCTAACAAGGGTGGTGGGAATGATGAGGCCTCTAATAACTCTGATCCGGGGGGATTTTCAATGAGACATTTCTATCCAAAGATGCCAGGAGGAAATCACAACTGGGTAGTGACCCTTCTCACCTGAAAGATCACAAAAAATTCGCACCCTTGAATGGGATATTCTAGTATGATGATGTGGATGAACCTCAATCTTTTGACCCAGGCATTACTACTCCTGGTATTGCAGCTGATTATCTTGTGGAAAGTTCACATGTGCAAGCTGTGCCTCCTAGCACAAAGGATGCCACTAAACAAGGGCCGCAGCAAGTTGGGGACACTATGGCCGGATCACATGGGCCAGCTGACCCTTCCAGTACAGGGGCTGCAACCTCTGTTCAGGCATCTCAACATATTGGAGACACTGGGGATGTTGGCACTACTGTTGTGCATGGTGCTGGGGATTTGATCATCAATCTTGGAGCTGTTTCTAATCTGCAGGGTCTAGGGAAGAAGGGCAAGGGGAGGAAAGGGAAAGGCAGCATACCTTTGGTGATACAGGGTGGCCCCCAGACAATGGGCAGGACTCACCCTCAATGAAGATCTTTTTCTGGAATTGTCAAGGGCTGGGGAATCCCCAAATGGCCAGAGCCCTTAGACACTATATCATGTCCCATAAGCCTATGCTGGTTGGACTTACTGAACCAAAGTTTCTTATTTAAAAATTGGAAAGGTTTTAAATGGAGTTCCATGGGCTATAAGTTTATGGCACATGATATGCATGAAATTGGGATGGATCATTTATGGGTGTTTCGGCATGAATCCATCTATATTAATTCTTACTTGGAAAGGTCCCAAATAATTTTGCTTTCTTGCGTTGTTGATGATTATTTTTTTTGAGTTTCATTTTTATATGCCTCCAATTCATATATTAGGAGAAGAGAATTATGGGAGGAACTAAAGGTGACTTCTGGGCGAATGGTTCATCCGTGGATTTCTGTGGGAGACTTTAACATGGTATTGAGGCCTGAGGAAAAAACTGGTGGGCATTTCAACAGGATTGCTGCTACTGATTTTTCTATTTGCATTTATTAGTGTAATCTTGTTGAGTTCCCGATTGCTGGAGATGACTTTACATGGTGTAGACACACGTGGAGTGGGAGACAAGCTAGAAAGTTTGATAGATGCTTTGTTCAGATGTGTGATCAGGATTCTTCTAATGGTATTTCTGGATTTACACTACCTAAACATCACTCGGATCACCACCCAATTGTGGTTCAAATTAACACATAGGTTGAAAGGTCAGGTCCTTTGCCTTTTCAGTTTAACAATGGGTGGATCATGGAGCCTGGATGTAGGGAAAGGGTTTTGGAATCTTGGAGGACTGAACGAATTAGAAGTCCTCTTCAGAGGTTTTCTGAAAAACTAAAATATATTAACGATAGTATTAAGGAATGGAGTAGAAAGTCCTTCTATAAAATTGATTCTGATATCAAGGCTGCTGAGGAGGAGCTTTCAAGTGTTCAGAATCGCAACCAGCATCAGGCTAGTCCTGCCCGAGAGGAAGTTCTGGCACATAACTGACAGGATGATTTTCTAACAATCAGGGAGAGACTGATTAGAAATCAATTGAATGTTATATGGTTACAAGATGGAGATAGAAACTATAAGTTTTTCAATAGTCTGCATCATGAGAAAAGGGCATGAATGAGGGATAAAGCAATCAACATTAATGGTCCTTTATATACTTCTGAAAATGAGATTACTTTGACAATTATGGAGAAATTCAAGGGGATGTATTATGATGATGGACAGGTTAATACACACAGAATGGTGAGGAACATCAACTCATGCATTAGAGATTATGATAATCAGTTTCTTGTCACCCCCCTCTCAAGGAGGAAATTCGAGCAGCTCTCTTATCGTTAAATGTTGAGAGTGTGCCTGGTCCAGATGGTTTTACTAATAAATTTTTTGTGTCTTACTGGGATGTCTTGCAGGATGATCTTACCCTAGCCATCAAGGATTTTTTCTCTCATTACTACTTTCCATATGGGATGAATTCCTGCTTCATTTCCATTTTACCTAAGAAAATTAATGCTCTTGACATAAAGGATTTTAGGCCAGTGGCTCGGGGCAATACTATCCCTAAACTGATCCGTAAGATTCTTATGAAAAGGCTGGGCCGGGTGGTTGGTGAGTTGATTTCTGCAAATTAATTTGGTTTCCTTCCTGGAAGGAATATTCAAGAGTGTCTTTTCACTACCTTGAAAAGTGTAAATCTCATGAGAAAGAAGGTGAAATAAGGGAATTTTGCATTGAAAATTGATATCTTAAAGGAATTTGATACACTTAAATGGAGCCTTATTTTAGAGGTCCTTAAGAGATATGGTTTCTCTAACGAGTTTATCAAATTGATCAGCACCATAATTTTCTCATCAAGGCTGTACATTCTGATTAATGGTACACCGAGGGGCTTTTTTCCGTGTACTAGAGGTGTAAGACAAGGGGACCCACTCTATGGTAGTT
Source organism: Viscum album (assembly GCA_963277665.1). NCBI lineage: Eukaryota > Viridiplantae > Streptophyta > Magnoliopsida > Santalales > Viscaceae > Viscum > Viscum album. Next base: position 1,152,055,122 of record OY728162.1, read on the forward strand.
TATTTGATATTTTTGAAGATTATCTTAACACTTTTATTAATGACCTTGCACATATGGGTATATATAAGAGAATTAAGGCTGGTATGAATGACTTTGCTCCATCTCATTTGTTTTATGCTGATGACATTCTACTGTTTGGGAAAGCCTCTAGAAAAACTATTTCGTCCATTAAGGCCATTTTCCAACACTATGAGGAAGTGGATGGACAAGCGATAAGCTGGGATAAATCCTTCATTGTGTTTGGAAATGGTGTTACGAATGGGAAGCAGAACAGGATAACTAGAGTCCTTGGGGTTAAAAATGGGTATTTGCCCTTTCAATACCTTGGTGTTCCATTATTTTAGGGAAAGGTGAAGAGGCAATACATGGAGGGGATTTATTCTGGTATCCTCAATCAACTTGCCGGCTGGAAAGGAAAGGTGATGTCCATGGTTGGGAGGGTATGCCTTGTAAATTCAGTGATAACATCTAAATTTGTTTACTCCTCTCTCTATTGGTGGCCCAGGGGACTCATCAAGGAGCTATAAAGCATGGTCCGAAACTTTATCTGGACAAGGTCAATCCATGAGAGAAAACTCACTACTATTTCATGGAAGGAGTGTATCAAGCCTATTGAATTTGGGGGTCTTGGGGTCAAGGATCTCAAGAGTTTTAACGATGGGCTCATTGGGAAGTTCACTTGGGGTCTGATCTCTAAAGATACTTCTGGTGATTTTTTAGTTAACCAATTCAAAGTCAGGTTAATTAATGGTTATAAATACTACCTTGCTTCATCTGTATTGGATGCTCTCAAATGTTCTTTCAAGAAGATCATGAACGATACAAAGTGGTTGGTTTTTCGTGACTCTAACATGAATTGTTTGAGCACGACTTGGCTTGATCGGCCACTTCAAGACAGTATGGACATTCCATATGGTGTTGGGAAGCTCTCTATTGTTGAGTTTGTAACACATAAACATCTATTTGACAACATGATACCCACTCAGGTGGAGCTAGAATTTCAGTCATATGTTTTTATGGATCGTGACACTCTGATATGGAATAATAATAGGAATGGTCAATTTACTAGTAGGGATCACTATCAATTGGCTTGTGGGGGTTGTTGTAGTTCACCTGCATGGCACATGAAATACAAGTCTTTGTTCATTTGGACCTCTCGCTATTATTTTATATGGAGACTTTGGAAGAACCGTGTTCCCACCCATGATTAGCTCAAGAAGTCTGGTTTTATGTTTTCATCTGCATGTCATCTTTGTATGTGAGCTAAAAAGGATATCCAACATCTGTTTGTGGAGTGCGCATATGCCAGGAAACTGTGGGTATACATTGGTCATCTGTTCGGACTGCAGGTAAACCGGTTCCTGATTCTGGAGCTGCTCGCAAGGATGTCCAGGTGATACTACAGCGAACAAGTGAAGAACTTCCTCCAGGTGGCTGCTGCGGCTGTGATTGTAGCCATCTGGACTGCTCGGAATGCTACAGCATTTGAGGACAGGAAGGTGCCCATTCAGGCTGGAATACTGGAAATTCACCAGGATATTTATGCTGCTTCCATGGTACAATCTGGTGCGATGAATAACAGTGTTTCATACTTGCATATTTTGTGGGTACTTGGTGTTTCTGGGCAGCCTCGGAAGTCGAAGATGACCAGGTACATTCACTAGATTCCCCCGATCAGTCCATGGCTTAAAGTCAATGTGGATGGAGCTGCTTCCGGTGCACCTAGACCATCCGGGTGCGGTGGTGTTTTTCGTACGTATTGTGGATTTGTGAAAGGATATTTTTATAAATTCATTATTGTTGGTGTTGCGCTTGAAGGGGAGCTCTGGGTGATGATTCACACAATCAGGTATACTATTTCGTATAATTGGAACATGCTATGGATTGAATCAGATTCTCAACTTGTGGTCCAAGCCTTACAAACAAGAACATGGAATGTGTCGTGGAGGATACTTTCAAAATGGGTTGAATGCCTCAATCAGGTTCGTCACCTAAATGTGATTGTCTCACATGTTTTTCGAGATGGAAACTAGGTGGCGGATGCTTTGTCCAAGAAGGAAATCATAGCGATGGGTATGGCATGGTTGTTTATGGTCCCTAATTATTTCTCTTCACTGGTGGATGAAAATATGTATGGGGTTTTGTACTCTCGGTCTTGTAATACTCCTTTTGTTTCTTGACTTTGACTTTCATTTCTTTTGCTTAATAAATTTTTCTTGGGACTGGTTTTCACCGGATCCAGAACATTCTAGGTAATTATAAAATATGATTCATTTATTTTCCAATTTATGTTTTATAATTATCATATTTACATGTAAATAGTAAAACCTTCGTTAACACAGTTAGAGTTAAAGCTGTGTTTTTGAGCATTATATGTGTTTCTGTTAAAATTATTTTCCAAAACATATGAAATTTTATTTTGATAAATTAGATTCCATATTTTAAAATCAATTTTTATAATTTTTCTACTATTTAACGCTTTAACTTATTCTTAATTAATGAATTACATAGTTTAGAAAACTTGCAACATAATGAAAACCCAAAATAAATAAAATAAGAAAACTTAAAGACTAAGGAAAAATGATAAAAATAATTTATTTTTTGTGTTATGTGAGTGTAGATAGAACAAAATTACCCTTTAATCCATTATTTTTCATTTTGGAAGAATATGAGGTAAGTAAGACCTACTAATAGTGTTTACCTTTATACATTTACACAAATGACACTCCCCCTCCACTAAAAAAAGGAATTCACTCTTGTCACCTATTCACACATATAAAACATTTTGGATCATCCAAAACCTCCCTAAATCAACTAAAATCATCCCTAAACTCACCCTACAGTCCTCACATTGATAATAAAGGCAAAAAGAAATCCCTTTGGTGAAAACTAAAAAAGTTAACTAAAAAATAGGTAATATTATTCAACATAAATTTATGTTTTATTTCTTTATCAACCCAATAAATTATTAATATTATGTTATTATATAATAATTTAAGAAAACTCATTAAACTAATATGTTTTTATGTTTATGGTTCTAACTATAGATACACACACTTCCATCAAATGTGTAATGAAATTACTATTTGTGTATGAAAAATTACCACCTCACGAAATGATGTTGATCATTTTTCCTTTACCACCTCTAATGGTTTTGAATTATGATGGAAACCATATTTTTATATGATAAATATTATATTAATTTTGTATTCATACTGATATAATTTTTATATAACACACACCTTTATGCTTTCTATTTTTCATAAATATGATAAAAACGTTTGTGGACATCTGAACTACCAGCTCCTCAAAGCAATGTGATACGTTCAAACATTACATAGAATGTATTAAGGATGGGTTTAATTAATAATATGTGACATACATAACATATATAGGATATTAATTAAATAATTATCTTTCTATAAAAATAATATATCATTTTCTTTATTACCCTTCCACACACTGAAAAATTGATAACATCATTCATGGACGTCTGGACAACCACCAACTCAATACGATGTGATTCCTTTTACATCACAATAATTATATATAAGTATATATTATAAAATAGTATGGTATATATGATATAATTATCATTATAGAAAGATAAATGTTACTTAACTTATTTCTATAAGGATCATTGAAAAATGTGATCATTACTCATACATACGTACGCCATACCATCTCTATGACTGTAACATTGGTTCATTTTTCATAACCATAATTCATCACTTATCTTAAAATTATAATTTATTAATAAGTATGATAATTATTTCATTACTATTATTATTTATATTTTTTAATAATGACCCCTTGTGACCAAAGTTGACCTACCAAAGTCATTTTTGACACATAAACTGAATATGGTCAAAACATCCAATATAAACATTATTGATTAAGTAATTGTAAATAAGTTTTTTATAAGTTAAAAAAAAGTAATAATAAACATGGAAAATTTTCTAAAGTAAGTATATAATTAAAATAAGTCTATTATTCAAGAATATAAAGACACACGAGACAAGTCAGACTAAAGGTAAGAGATTATTGTCTCACTTTTACTTTCACGAGGCATACACCATGGGAAATACTTATTTATTTTGTTTAGTGTGTATAAATGCACTATTTTATTTTATATAATTAATTATTTTATATTAATGGTATTTAAATATTTTATTTGATGATTATTACTTTTTTGGTTTCATATTCATACGTTACCACAATTATAATGGGATTTCTAGTCTTACTTTTATTTCTGTGATACTTATTCCATATTCACCACTAATTTTTTTGTATGGTGTATGTAATAACCATGAATATATTTAATTATTATTATAATTAAATTTATGGTTATTTAAATATATATTTTAGTATATATATTTCATGGGGATTATGGTTTTGATATTACTAAAGCATTAATGGACATTTTTCACAATTTTCCTTCTTTGTTACATTTGTTATGTTTTACACCTATCTTCATTTAAGAGGTGTATATATTTATACATTGACATGATTTATCATGAATATAATTATTCTCAAGCTATTATAAATTTCATTTAATATTATTCCCTTTATGGGGTTAATTATTCAGATGTTTCATAGTGGTATGGGATACATTGTAATGTTTAAAGATTATTTTCCATAATAATGTTTTTGAAAATATTTTAAGGAAATTTCAATTCATCAACTTCAAAAAACCTTGTTGTTAATTATCATTCACTATGTATATTTTTTATTGATACCATCCTAATTAATTCTTTGGTTGGATTATTTTTATTTCAAGTACATTACTGTGAAAGCTATTTCTTTTCCATGAGTTGATTATGTCCTAAAGAGATTGTTGTGAAACCTATTTCTTTTACATGGTTTGATTATTTCCTAAAGAGATAATGTGAAAACCATTTATTTTCTATTGTTTGATTATATCCTTAATATTTTTTTATTTAACCCATTTAATTTCCATGGGGTAGTAATGTTTCAATGATATTGTTATTTAACCCATTTATTTTCCATGGGTTACTCATGTTTCAAAGAGATTGTTATTAAACCCATTTCTTTTCCATGGGTTAATAATGTTCTAAAGAGATTATTTTGGAATCCATTTATTTTCCATGGGATAATCATGTTTCAATGAGATTTTATTGAAACCATTTCTTTTTCATGGGTTAATCATGTTCTAAAGATATTATTTTGAAACCAATATATTTTATATGTGTTAATCAAATTTTCAAAGAGATTATTTTGAAACCAATTTATTTTAAATGCATTAATAATGTTTCTAAGAGATTATTTTGAAACCCATTTCATTTCTATAGGTAAAAAATGATTCAATGAGATTGTTATGGGACCCATTTCCTTTCCATAGTTTAATCATATTTTGAAAATAATAAAGGTTGTTTGAATAAGTTTTGATGAATTCTTTATGTATTTGGATCTTGGAAATTGTAAATGATGGGTGTTCCTAGATTGAACTTAGTGAGCTCATTATAGTTTATATAATGGGTGTTCTCATATAGTGCTCTGATGCATTGGGTACTCTAAAGATGGATGTCAGCCATATTGGTTATTCTATTTGTAAGGGTTCTACAAGGGTTCTATGCTGGTTCAATGAGATGGTGTTCCAAGATCTAGATATGTTTTATCTTTTCTTGCAATGGGTTTATAATGTTTATAATGATCAAGATTGATATCACAAGGTTCATGATTATTGGTGGGGATGACTCTTTCCCTTTCCATGTTTTTATATTGGACGGTCTATGTATTGATGGGTATGAGTTCTTTTATGATTTTCTGATACACATTGATTATGTCATCATACCCTTATGCAATATTATTCTCATTGATGATTTTTAATTATTAATTCTTATGGTTAAACTTATAAAAAATATTAGGTCATCAATATTATGTTACCTTTACCCTAGGTTTTAAATAATTATTTTTAATGATTTATGTCTATAAAGGATTTCAAAAGGATGATGTTGATGACCTATTGTGAAATAAGAAAAGCTAGGTTAAATAGGAGAAATTTACTTTTGAAAACTTATGAGTCCAAGTTGATATGAGTTGTTTATGTAAGCATTTTTCATAATTCTATAAAACTCTAAACCTGAAGGTTTATCAATGTCGTGCATGATCCAAATTTTCCTTTTCATGTTTTTATGGTTTAGATGGAAATTTTGGGTCACAATTATTGACATTAAAGCAAAAATGCAATGTAATGTATTTGAGCACATGATTCATGATTGTGGGTGATGAGCTGTTATAGTTGGTATCAGAGGTAGTTTTAGATAACATTAGAGAATATGATGTTTTCATATGTGTTTATATTAATAGTTATGGATAATGTCATAGTTCTTAAAGCTTTAGTATGATCATAAGTTCAAATTATTAGACACCCCATTGAGGTTTTAAGAGATGAGCTGTTAAATTGTTTTTTGGAGAAGTTTTTTCGGATGTAGTATTTTTAACCCTAGGGTAAAAATAAAGTGTTTTTAAGGGGGATTTAATTTTTAGTCATAATGAATAAAAAGGAAAACCTAAAGGATTCGTGACAACCCATCACATTTGACAAGGCTACGAGGCTTGAACCTACAACCGAAGTGAAAAAAGTGTGTAACACCCACCACTAGCCTATATGATGTCCTGGTTAGTATGAAAAAATTTACAAGGAAATATTATGTTTATTTTGGAAACATATAGGATATTTTTTGATGAATAATGGTTGACTTATCATGGAAGAATATACAATAAAATCCTTCCAATCTTTGGTATTAAAATTTAGTTAGGAAATGCTTGATGAATTTAAGGATAGTTATTTATGGAATAATTTAGTTTGAACTTTCATCATTACTATTTAATCATGAATATTAGTGAATAATTTTATGGTTTAATCATTTTGGGAACTATCTTACCATGTTCTAACCATTTTGGTTTTAGATAATGTCTAAAGACAAGTGGAATAACTTCTATATACCTTTTATGGTTATTTTATATTTAAAAGTTGATTTTAGTGCTTTGGGAATTAGAAATAAATATTGAATACTCATTTTCTAGAAAAAATATGATATTTTGGAAGAAATGGATTAAATGATGAAATTATACTCATGAATTAAGTATTTTTTTTCTTTTTTTCACGTGGCCTAGATGGTAAAAAAATTATTTAACTATAGGAAAATGATATTGAAACAAAATTATTATCCTATTACATTTAATTTTGATGAACCTATGGTCTTTTTTATCATCACACATTTATGTTTTTGTGTCCCTTAAATTTCCATTGGTCATTCACTTGTTTCTGATCAATGAAATCAATAACTATTTATAATTATTTACTCTTTTCCTCTATTCCAACCTATGTTCACCCTATGAGGAATCCTAGTTATGCGTAACTTCTAATGACCTTTATATTTTAAGATTTATCTTTTATGAGTATTTTTATTAAACCTTTTTACTAAATGTGTTTCAATAAAGTAATTCTATCAATGATAAGAATTTGATAACCAAGATAAAATTTGAGGGAGAAATTCATTTTAAGGTGGGTATGATGTAATATCCTAACATTTTATGAAATAAATTATATCAAATTAATTTAAATTATTTAATGTATTCTGTTACATGATATAAATAGTTTATATTTAATAACACTCAATATTATGTTTATCTTGCATAGAATGCAATATTGAGTTATACCAAACAATAATATACTATTAATATTATTTTTTAATATGGTAGTTTTACCATTTTTTAATGGAAGACTTCATTTAAAAATAAAATTCAAAACTGTTATAAATTTTTTATGAAAAAATAAAATTCATTTTTTGAATTGGAATAGAAAAATTTACTTTGGGGGAGGTTTTGGTATTTTTTTGGGAAGTTTTATTTTTTGATGAATAGTAAATAATACTAAATTTTATTTGAAAACATCTTTTCAGCTAATTTATTCATATAGTTAAACAATGTTTCTAATGGTTTTTAAAGTATTATTAGTTCACTTTCACAAAAATTAATCCAATTTAGGTAATTTTAATCAATTTTACATTGAAATTTGATATAAAATCATGTCAAACTTTTGAACTTTTATCTTTAAAAACCCATTGTCCCATCGCGTATATAGGATTAATTTTTAAGTAATTTATACCACTTTTATGATTATAATTTTAAAAAATAAATTTCATATTTATCATCATAACGGTTTAAAATTTATAATATGTTCAACTTAGTTTTTAACCAAAAATATCAACGAAAGTATTTAAAATTAATTATAACAGTTTTGGTAAAAATGTGTTTACTTAGTGGTTAATATTTAATATTAAGGGAAAAAATGACCTATAGTGTCACACCCAGACCTCAGATACTCCTTTATTTTATTTTTTTCTCAATGTTGGAACTTTTGGTTAATGTTTTGCTTGAGTGTCCCACAAAAGTCTTCATGTTTTCGGGGTTTCAGTTTTTTCTAAACCTATTTTTGGTTATTTTGAATGATATTGGGGGAAAGTTTCATGGTGAAGGGTTTATGACACCCATTAAGTCATTATGTTATGTTTAAATAATTAAAAGATCTTTGGGTGGGATTTAATAGTGTTTAGGGTGTCATTTTAGGGTTTTTCCAATTTTTCAGGTCGCATGGTTTGACCAAACCATCTAACCTCAACTTAAAAGTTGCAAATATTTTTAATAGAATCTATACAGTTTGCACACGGTTTACAAAACCATGTAGCAAAACCATTCATCCCAATTTCTTAAAAGCTTTTGAACAAGATATCTGATTTATGTGATTCCACCTCACAAATAAATCAACACCTATTGGGTATTGACAAGAGGAACCTCCCCCTTTATTCCTTATTGTTTTAGACCACTTCATGGGAGATTTATCACCAAAGGTTAGTGGTTCTTACTCAAATCTTCCCCAGTCCTCTTATCCTCTTCCCACACTCTCATTTTTTTGTATCTTGGCTTGGTTCTTGTTTGGATGAACCATAGATGTTGGGGTTGATGTGTGGGTTGTGTTTCTTTGGATTATAGGGTGTACAGTTGGTCCATGAGGCTTTTATCTCCCTCTAATTGAAGTTTTATTCCATCCACACAAGTTTTTGGAAGGTGTTTCTAAGTTTTCTTTTCCTATGGATTTTCCTTTGATGATTGGCATTTCAAATAAATCTATTAAGTTGTTCCACACCTTTATAAAACCCTTGTTAAACATATTATGGTGTTTTGGAATTGATTCGATTTGTTAAAAATAGGTTGTAAATGAGTTTGGTGTCAATTTCCCATGTTTATGGTACCTAGGATTTTTGCTTGATTTGCCTTTGTTTTTTAAATAGGAATTAGGCTTTTTATGAAATTTTTTACTCTTGTGATTTAGTTATTCAACATTGCTATGTTTTTAGTTTGTTCTGTTTATATCTCTGGTCTAAGTAGATTTTCTTTTCGGCTGAAATCATTCCCAAAGTGTATGTTTTGATGTCTGACACTAGTTTCCAGCCCGTGGGGATTGGGAACGACCTTTGGTACTTTCTGTGAGCTGAATTGGGTGACCGGTTTTGGTTCGATCTAGGTTGAATCGTGAAAAAATGGTATCCATGAAGGTTCTTTTTGTTTTGGGTGTTTAGTAGATGGAGATTAAGAATTTCGTGACTCAGGAGGTAGGCACAATAAGGGCTCCATAAACCCTTTCTCATTTTGAATCCCTAGTCACCAGAGGTAGTCCGTGATTTGAGTCTTATGTCTTGGGTTGTTTTGGTTTAAGGGGTGACAATGGAGGTGAACAGACGTCATGTTGCGACCACACATGGGGTGGTGACCCATGTGGAGTTCAAGTGACCGATTCTAGGATTTCTTAGTGTTATTCCTTACATGGGGCATGACCCACCACTATGTCATTAAGGTATGCATATGCACTAGTTCCTCATTTTGGTATTTTATTGTTGTCCTTGTTTTGTTTTGGTTTCGGTTGGTGTAGGTGTATCTTGAAAATTACACTGTATTCTGAGGTAAAAATAGATTAAAAAAAAGTAGCATTTTCCATCAAACGATTTTAATTGGTAAAGTGGGTTTTGAAAACATTGAAAGGGTTTTAGGTTTGAGAATGTGGATTAGATGTGGACCTTGGTATTCCTTATGGACGTTGACATGTGTGTGCGTGTACGAAATGTGCATGGGGGCACTTGTTCGTGGATAGTGTGGATGGAAATGGATGGAGACACATGTAACATTTCTTAAGATGCCATTGGGTGGGTTTTGAATTTAAATGTTTTCAGGGATTTTCTAAAGTGGACTTGAATGAGAAAATGATTTCAGAAAATTATTTTTCTTATAAAATCGGTTTTTGGTATTTGGGAATTAGACTTGGATGAAGGAATTTTTGAATTTTACAAGGAAAATGGTGGTTTTTGAAAAAGGATGTTTTGGAGGTGTTTGTTTCTACTAGGATTTTGAGCCAGTTGGTTTTGGGTTTGAGGTATTCCTTTTTTGTGCCTTAGTTTGATGTTGGAATTAGTTTGTGCTTTTCTTATTGCTCACGAAGTTCTACCCAGAAAGGTCCCTAAGGTTTCTAATGAGTTATTCCTAGTTTTCAGTCCTTCTTGGGTGTTGCCTATTTTTTGTAGAGATCGTGGTCCGTATGAGGCTATGGATTTTCTTGAGGAGGTAAAGCATGTTTTCAAGTCGCTGGGAACTCTTGAAGCTATTAGAGTTCATGTAGTTCAGAAGTTGTTTGATGGTCTATCCTTGGACCATTTGGAGTCAGTTTCCCCTTCATCGATGCGGGGTGAGATGATGTGGGAGGTTCTTATGGCCACTTTCGTCCAACAGTTCATGTCGAAGGAGGTGAAATCAAGGAAGGTGGTAGAGATGAGTGGTGGTCATTATGGTCAGTAGTAAGTAAAGTCTTATGTTGACCATTTAAAAAATATGGTTCCATTATCTTTGGAAGTATCATTGGAGGATCAGATGAAAGCCCCTCTTTTTGTTTGGGTCCTTTATCCTAAAATATCAGAGAAAGTTCTATCCTCTGGTGAGACCTTTTTTGAGAAGTTGGTGGATGAGGCATTCATGGATGAGATGGTTTCTGGGGTGCAACCAGTGGGAGTTAGCTCTCATGAAGGTTCCCCATCTAGTGAGTGGGGTATTCCAGAGGAACCTATTTATAAAAAACATCCTTTATCAGTTCTGGTTTCCAGTTCATCATACCATTCTCTTGTATGATTCAAGTGTGCCCGGTTTGGACACTCAATGCCATCTTATTTCCTCTGAAGACTTTTCATCACTGTGGCCATTTGGGTTATCTAGAAAAGTATTGTAGGAGTCATTGTCTGAACAAGAATCCTTGATTGGAGGATGCGTTTCCTGACTATGAGGTAATAGATACTTTATCCTTCAGGGTTCCAGCCATTGGCCTCAGAGGAAAGCTCACTCATAGTTATGAGTTTCCGGGGGTGTGTGAATCCTTGGCCCAATTTTGTTTCCATGTTAGGATGGAGGCATTGAAAATTTCCTTGTTATTGTTTACATAGTTGTTTTAAGTTCACCATTTCACTTTAAAGAATGATGGACTTATTCAATTGTAACCCAAGCATTTGAGTCTATCTAAATGCTTCCTTTTGAATTTTTCATTCTCTATTGATTGTGTCTTGCCTTTGTGTAGTTTGGCCCCATTTTTAACTTTTAGTAGTGCAAGTTTAGAGATTCTTGAGTTTTATATAATTGATGTATTGTGGGTTCGGTTTGTGTGGGAGGTTCCTTATTTTGGTGGCAGTATTTTCTAGATTGTTTAAGGAATTTTAGGTTGACTACCAGTTAAAATTTTCAAATTTTAGAAGTTTTGGGTGAATTTTTGTCCTACACACGATTTGCGCATGGTTAAGGGAAATCATGCACCTTTCCCCGGTAACCATATGACTTGGTTTCATTTTTAGATAGAGGATTTTAGCACGGTTGGTGCACAGTTTTGAAACCATGCAGCCCATCCATGTGGGGTGCCCCTTTATTACAGTAGCTCTCACACAATTTGGAAAACCGTACAGACAAACCGTCTGAGCTACCCAGGAAATTTAAATATTAAAATCCTTAGTTCCTAGATTTTGTGAGCATGTTATTTGGGGTTTAATATATTTTTTGAGTCTTTGTGGTGGGGTGAACCTCCTAATGTTGTCCCATCATCCTCATTCTTATATTTTGGTCACATCTTGATTGGTTAGGTGTGACTTGTGTAGTGAATAGTCACCTTGAGGTTCATGGTTTCTCTTGAATTTGATTAGGCATGGATTCAATTTTTGGTTAAATTTCATTTGGGTGATTTTCTAGGGGCAGAATGTGTCTGTGGTATGAAGAATTTTCACACCCTATCCTCAGATACTCCTTTATTTTATTCTTATCTTGATGTTGGACCTTTTGGATGAGGTTTGGGTTGAGTGTCCAACAAAAGAATTCATGTTTTGGTGGTTTCTATTTTTTAGCCCTATTATTGGTTTTTGTGAATGATATTGGGAGAGAGTTTCTGGATTGAGAGTTTGTGACATCCATGGTGTCATTATATTGTGTTTAAATCATTCAAGGATCATTGGGTGGGATTCCCTAGTGTTTGGGGTGTCATTTGAAGGGTTTTGGAATATTTTTTAGGTCAGATGGTTTGATCACTATTTTACCAAACAGTGAAACCTAAACATTCATGTTATAGAAATTTTCCAGTAGTATTCGCATGTTTTGGGAATGGTTTACAAAACTGTGCAGCAAAACCATGAATCCCATTACAAGATTAATAACTTTTAACCAAGATATCTGATTTAGGCGATTCTACCTCTCAAATGAAGCCACCCCTATTAGGTATCGACAATAGGTTTCTCCCCCTTTTCTCTCCCTAGTTTTGGACCACTCCTTGGCTGATTTCTCACCAAAGGTGAGTGGTTCTTCATCAAATCATCCCCATTCCTCTTCTCCTCTTCCCACTCTCTCGCTTATTTTCTATCTCTTAGCTTGGTTCTTATTTGGTTGAACCCTAGATGTTAGGGTTTATGTGTGGGTTGTGATTCTTTGGATTATAGGGTGTGTGGTTGGTCTTTGAGGCTTCGATCCTCCTCTCCTTGAAGTTTTATTCCATCCGCACATGTTTTCTGTAGGTTTTTCCAGGTTTTCCTTTCATATGATTTTTACTTTGATGCTTGACATTTTAAATAAATCTATCAAGTTGATCTGCACCTCTATGGAACCTTTGTTAAACATATTATGTTATTTTGGAATTTATTAGATTCATTAAAAATAGGTTCTAAATGAGTTTTGTGTAAATTGACTAGGTTTATGGTACCTAGGACGATTTCTTGATTTTCCTTTGTTTTTCTAAAGTGGAAATAGGCCATTTATGAAATGTTTTACTCTTGTGATTTAGTTCTTCATATTTGCTACGTTTTTAGCTTGTTCTGTTTATATCGCTGGTCTTGGTCTCTTTTCTTTTGGGTTGAAATCATTCCCAAAGTGTATGTTTTGGTGCCTGACACTAGTTTTCTACCTATGGGAATCAGGAATTCCCTTTGACACTTTCTATGAGCTAGATCAGGTGACCAGTTCAGGGTTGACCTTGGTTGGTTCATGAAAAAAATGATATCATAATAGGTTTTTATTTTTTGGGGTGTCTGGTAGATGGACATTAGGACTGTCAGGACTCAATAGGTAGGTGTGGGAATGGCGTTATGAACCCTTTCTCATTCTAAACCTTGATTCACCAGGGGTAGTCTAAGATTTATGCCTTATGTCTTGGTTTGTTTTTGATTGAGGGGAAAAAGTAGAGGGGAACCGATGTCATGTTGCGATCTCTCATGGGGTGGTGACCCATGTGGAGTCCAAGTTCCCGATTTAAAGCCCTCTTAGTGTTATGCCTTACTTGGGGCATGGAACACCACCATGTCATTGGGTTAGGCATAAGAACTAGTTCCTTATACCAGTATTTTGTTGTTGGTCGTGTTTTGTTTTGGTTTCGATTGGTGTAGGTGTATGTTGAAAATGAAAGTGGATTTTGAAGTGAAAATGGATTTAAAAATGGAAGTGTTTTCCATCAAATGGTCTTAATTGTTAAAGTGTGTTTTGAAAACATTGAAAGTGTTTTGGGTTTTAGAATGTGGATTAGATACATCCCTTAGTATTCCTTATGGATGTTGATATGTGTGTGGGTGTGTACGGAATGTGTGTGGGGGAACTTGCTCATGGATAATGTGGATGGAAATTGATGTACACACATGTAACAGTTCATAAGATTCCATTGGTTGGGTTTTTAAATTAAAGGTTTGATATAGATTTTCTAAAGTGGTCTTGAATGAGAAACTAATTTTGGAATTTGTTTCTAGGAAAATGGGTTTTTAGTATTTAATAATTAGCCTTGGAAGAAGGAATTTTTTAATTTTAAAAGGAAAATGGTGGTTTTTGAAAAATGTTGTTTTGGCGCTGTTTGTTTTTATTAGGCTTTTATGCCAATTGGTTTTGGGTTTGAGGTATTCCTTTTTTATGCCTTAGTTTAATGTTGGAATTGGTTTGTGGTTTTTATGTTTCTCGAGAAATGCTGCCCAGAAAGGTCCCCAAGGTCTCTAACATTTCATGCCCGATTTCCGGTCCTTCTCAAGTGTTACCTATTTTTCATAGTGATCGTTGTCCTCCTAAGGCTATGGAGTGGATTGAGGAGGTCGAGTGTGTTTTTAGGTCGTTGGGAACTCCCAAAGTTGTTAGAGTCTATTCAGTTTAGAAGTTGTTTGGGGGTCCAACCTTTGACTAGTGGGAGTTAGTTTCCCCTTCATCGATGAAGGGTGAGATGACATGGGAGTTTCTTAAGGACACTTTCTTACAACAGTTTATGCTGGAGGAGGTGAAGTCGAGGAATGTTTTAGAGTTGATAGGTGTTTATCAGGGTTAGTTGTTAGTAAAGTTTTATGTTGACCATTTCAAATAACTGGTTCCATTCTATTTAGAAGTAGCATCAGAGGATCAGATCAAAGCACCTTTTTTTGTATGGGTTCTCCATCCTTAAATTGCAGAGAAAGTGCTCTCCTCTGGTGAAGCCTACTACGAGAAGTTAGTGTATGAGGTGTTCATGGATGAACTGGTTTTTGGGGTGAATTCAGTTGGAGTTGGCTCTCCTGAAGGTTCCCCATCTAGAGAGTGGGGTATGATAGAGGAACCTATTTCTGAAAAACCTCTTTTGTTGGTTTTGGCTTCCAGTTCATTGGACCATTCTCTTGTATGCTTATAGTGCGGCTGGGTTGGACACTTGAATTTTTCTTTTCACATTTCTCTAAATACATTCCATTGTTGTTTCCATTTGGGTCATTTAGAAAAGATTTGCAGGAAGTGTTGTTTGAACAAGAAGCCTTGATCAAGGGATCTACTACCTGATTATGAGGTAGTATATGCTTCAATTGTTAGGCCTCCAGCCACAGGCCTTAGAGTGAAGCTCTCTCATATTCACGAGTTTTTGGGGGTGTGTGAATCCTTGGACCGATTTTTGTTTATCATGTTGGGCCTATTTTTCAAGTCTCATGGTTTGAGAACGTTTTGACCAAACCATGCAATATAAACCTTCAAGTTGCAGAAATTTTCCAGTAGCATTCACTGGGTTTGCACACGGTTTACAAAACTGTGTAACGAGAACGTACAACCCATTATGGGATTAATAATTTTTAACCTAGATATCTAATTTAATTGATTCCACCACAAAAATGAATCCACACCTATTGGGTATTGACTAGAGGCACACCCCCCTTTGTTCTCCATCGTTTTGCACCACTTATTGGGTGATTTTCACCAAATTTTAGTAGTTCTTCATCCAATCATACCCATTCCTCTTCTCCTATTCCCCCTCTCTCACTTATTTTCTCTCTTATTGGATTTTTTATTGTTTGAAAAACCCTATATGTTAGGTTTGATGTGTGGGGTGTGTTTCTTTGGATTATAGGGTGTACGGTTGGTCCATGAGGCTTCGATTTCTATCTCCTTGAAGTTTTATTCCATCGGCATATGTTTTCGGTAGGTGTTTCTAAGTTTTTATTTCCTATATCTTTTCCTTTGATGCTTGTCATTTTAAATAAATATATTAAGTTGATCATCATGTATATGGAACCATTTTTAAACATATTATGGTCTTTTGGAATTGATTTGATTTGTTAAAAATATGTTCTAAATGAGTTTTGTGCAAATTGCCTAGGTTTATGGTACTTAGGATGCTTGCTTATTTTGCCTTTTTTTTCTAAAGTGGAATTATTCCTTTTATGAAATGTTTAAATCTTGTGATTTAGTTCAGATTTTCTTCATTTTTAGTTTTTTGTATTTATATCTATGGTCCTTGTATCTTTTCTTTTGGGCTGAAATTGTTCACAAAGTGTATGTTTTGATTCTAAACACTAGTTACTAGCCTGTGGGGATTGAGAACACCCTTCAGGACTTTCCGTAGGCTGACTCGGGTAACCGGTTCAAGGTTGACCTTTGTTGGTGTGTGAAAAAACTATATCAAAGTAGGTTCTTGTTATTTGGTGTGTCTAGTAGATGGAGATTAGGACTATCAGTACTCAGGTGGTAGGCACGGGAAGGGAATCATGAACCCTTTCTCATTATGAACATCATGTAACCAGGGCATATTTTGATATTTGAGTCTTATGTTCTGGATTGTTTTATATTTAGGGATGAAAATAGAGGTGAACTATGTCATGTTGCGGTATCACATGTGGTGGTGACCCATGTGGTGTCTAAGTGCCTTATTTAAGGCCCTCTTAGTGTTATTCCTTACATGGTGAAGGGCCCACCACCATGTAGTTGGGTTAGGTATAGGCACTAGTTCCTCATTCTAGTATTTCATTGTTGGTTTTGTTTAGTTTTGGTTATGGTTAGTGTAGGTGTATGTTGAAAATGAAAGTAGATTTTGAAGTGAAAATGGATTTAAAAACGGAATTGCTTTCCATCAAATGTTTTTTACTCATAAAGTGGGTTTTGAAAACATCGAAAGTGTTTTGGGTTTGGGAATGTGGATTAGATGCGGCCCTTGGTATTCCTTATAGATGTTGACATGTGTGTGGGTGTGTAAAGAAAGTGAGTGGGGGAACTTATTCTTGGATAGTGTGGATGGAAATGGATGGACACATATGTAACAGTTTATAAGATACCATTGGTTGGGTTTTGAAATTAAAGGTTTGAAATGGATTATCTAAAGTAGACTTGAATGAGAAACTGATTTTGGAATTTATTTCAAGGAAAATGGGTTTTTGGTATTTGGGAATTAGCCTTTGAAGAAGGAAATATTGGAATTTTAAAAGGAAAAAGGTGGTTTTTGAAAAAGGATGTTTGGAAGTGTTTGTTTTTTCTAGGCTTATAATCTAGTTGGTTTTGGGTTTGAGGTATTCCTTTTTGTTTGTGCCTTAGTTTGATATTGGAATTTGTTTGTGATA
This sequence comes from Viscum album, assembly GCA_963277665.1. Lineage (NCBI taxonomy): Eukaryota > Viridiplantae > Streptophyta > Magnoliopsida > Santalales > Viscaceae > Viscum > Viscum album. Next base: position 1,152,072,530 of record OY728162.1, read on the forward strand.
TTCTTGTTGATCAGGAAATACCACCTAGAAAGGTATCCAATGTATCTAATGAGTCATGCTCTATTTTTCAGTCCTTCTTGTGTTTTTCATATTTTTCATAGTGATTAAGTTCCTCCTGAGGATGTGGAGTTGCTTGAGGAGGTAAAGTGTGTTTTAAGGTCACTGGGAACTCCCGAAGCTATTAGAGTTCATGTAGTTCAGAAGTTGTTTGAGGGTCCAGTTGTGGACCACTGGGAGTCTGTTCCCCTTTATCGATGTAGGGTGAGATGATGTGGGATGTGCTTAAGGCCACTTTCTTCCAATGGTTTATGATGAAGTAGGAGAATTTGAGGAAGGTGGTAAAGTTAAGAGGTGTTTAGCAAGGTCAGAAGTTAGTGAAGTATTATGTTGACCATTTCAAAGATATGGTTCCATTGTCTTTTGAAGTAGAATCAGAGGATTAGATGAAATCCCCTATTCTTTCTGGGGTGTCCATCCTTAAATTTCAGAGAAAGTTCTCTCCTTCGGTGAAACCTGCCTCAAGAAGATGGTGGATGTGGTGTTCATGGATGAGCTGGTTTTTTGGTGCTCTAGTGGGAGTTTGATCTTGTGAAGGTTCCCCATCTGGCGAACGAGGTATGCCATATGAACCTATTTCTGAAAAACCACCTTTGTCTATTCTGACTTCCTATTCATCGGACCATTCACTTGCATGCTTCCAATGTGGCCGGTTTGGACACTCAAAGGTGTCTTTTCACATTCCTCTGAAGACTTTCCATCACTGTGACCATTTGGGTCATCTAGAGTAGTTTTACAGGAATCATTGTATGAACAAGAAGCCTTGATCAGAGGATGTGCTGCCTGACTGTGAGGCAAGAGATGCTTCAGCCATCAAGACTCCAGCTACAGACCTTAGAGTGAAGCTCTCTCATAGTTACAAGTTTTCGAGGGTGTGTTAATCCTTGGACCATTTTTTTCTTATGTTGGGATAGAGACATTAAAAATTTCCTTTTAATTGTTTACACTTTTGTTGTAAGTTCACCATTTCACTGTAAATAATGATAGACTTATTCTATTGTAACCCAAGTTGTTGAGTCTATCTGAATGTTTCCTTTTTAGTTTTTCATTTTCCTTTAAGTGTTTCTTGCATTTGCGTAGGTTGACCTCATTTTTGTGTTTCAACAGTGCATGTTTTTAGATTCTTGAGTTTTATAGAATTTTTTTTATTTTGGGTTCGGTTTATGTGGTAGGTTCCCTATTTCAGTGGAAGTTTTTTCCAGCTTGTGCATGAAAGTTTGGGTTGAGTCCCCATTAAATTTTTTAAATTTCTGATGTTTTTGGTGAATTTTTTTCCTATGAACGGTTTGTGCACAGTTAAGGGAAACTGTTCCCCTTTCCCAGGTAATCGTATAGCTTGGTGTAATTTTTAAACAGAGGATTTTGGCACGATTGGCACATAATTTTGAAACCATGCAGCCCAGCTGTGTGGGGTGACCCTTCATTCCAGTAGCTCATGCACATTTGGCACACAGTTTTGAAAACCATGTGGACAAACCGAGTGAGCTTCCCATGAATTTTAAATATTAAAATCCTTAGTTCTAGGTTATAGTGAGGGTGTCGTTTGGGGTTTAAATGTTGTTCGTATTAGCCAAGTCTTTGTGGTCGGGAGAACCCCCTCATGTTCTCCCCTCATCTTCATTCTTATGTTGTGGTTATATCTTGATCGGTCGGGTGTGAATTGTGGAGCAAATAGTTACTTCAGGGTTCATGGTTTCTCTTGAATTTGATCAGGCATGGATTTTAGTTTTGGTTAACTTTAAGCTAGGTGACTTTCTGGGGTAAGAAAGTGTCTATGGTGGGGATAATTGTCACACCCTAACATTAAATACTCCTTTATTTTATTCTTTTATTAATTTTGGACCTTTTGGTTGAGGTTTGGGTTGAGTTTCCAACAAAAGTCTTCATGTTTTGGTGGTTTTAATTTTCTTCTAGACATATTATTGGTTATTTTGAATGATATTGGGAGAAAGTTTCTTGGTAGAGAGTTTATGACACCCACAGTGTTATTATATTGTCTTTAAATCATTCAAGGATATTTGGGTGAGTTTCCCTAGTATTTGGGGTGTCATTTGAGGGTTTTGGCCTATTTTTTAGGTTGCACGGTTTGAGAATGGATTGACAAAACCATGAAACCCAATATTACAAGTTTCAGACATTTTCCAGTAGCATTCACGTGGTTTCCGCACGGTTTAAAAAACCATACAACACATTATGGGCTTAAAAACCATTATCCTAGATATCCAATTCAGGTGATTCTACTTCCCCAATGAAGCCACACCTATTGCGTATCGACCATAGGTTTCTCCCTCTTTGTTTTTCATAGTTTTGGACAACTTATTGGGCAATGTATCACCAAAGGTCAGCGTTTCTTTATCAGATATTCCCCATTCCTCTTATCCCCTCCCCCTTTACTTATTTGCTCTATCTTGGATTGTTTCTTGTTTGAAAAAACCCTAGATGTTAGGGTTTATGTGTGGTTTGTTTTTATTTAGATTCTAGGGTGTGTAGTTGGTCAGTGATGCTTTGATATCCCTCTCCTTGAAGTTTTATTCCATATGCACATGTTTTCAATTGGTGTTTCCATGTTTTTATTTCCTATGGATTTTTCTTTGATGCTTTTAATTTTTAATAAATCTATTTAGTTGATCTGAACCTCTATGACACCCTTTTTAAACATATTATGGTATTTTGGAATTGATTCGACTGTTAAAAATAGGTTATAAATGAGTTTTGTGTAAATTGACTAGGTTTATGGTACCTAGGATGATTTCTTGATTTTCCCATGTTTTTCTAAAGTGGAAATTTTCCTTTTATGAAATTTTTAACTCTTGTGACTCAGTTGTTCAGCTTTGTTGTGTTTTTAGTTTGTTCCATTTATATCTCTAGTCTTGGTCACATTTCTTTTGGGATAAAATTGTTCCCAAAGTGTATGTTTTGATGCTTGAAAGTAGTTTCCAGACCCTGGTGATTGAGAATTACCTTTAGGACTTTCTGCGGTCTAGCTTGGGTGACCGGTTCGGGGTCGACTCGGGCTAGTTTATGACAAATACTATAAAGGCCCAACCCTAGTTTCTTGGATTCGGTGCCTTAATACATTATATTAACATGATTATAAGTAAGCCATATCCTAAAGGAACAAAATTTTTAGTAGATTTGTAAATCTAGATACATACATAAGTTCAAAATTACAACTTGAAATGAAAAACAACATAATGGTTCCATTGGGAACATCCACCACACTAAGATTATCCTTGCAAGAAAATCATAATATACCTCTTTATGTCTTGGAAACAATGAAACATAAGAAGGGGAAAGCTCAGATGCATAGTAAGGGTAAACAATACAATAGAATACATCATAAATATAAACATTAGAAATGGTGAATAATTGAAAAGATATACCTTTAAAAATAATAAACTCGAACACATTATAGAAGGAATATGTGCTGAGTAAACATTTCCATAATAAAACATAATGATGGGTATTATACTAGTAGAATAACCACATGAAATATGAATTTATATCTTCAAAATGAGGGAAATTAATATTCTATGAATTATGAAACATACCATCAAGGCCTTGTCCAAGATATCTAAAAATGATTTAAGGCCTTGTCAAAAATCATATCTAAAAAAAACGGGCAAGACCTCACCATATTTCATATCTATTTGTCTCATGAGACCTACCAATACATGGAGGGGATATAGCGGGCCCCATACATTAAATGATAAGTCCAATTAATTCTTATTATGAATGGGGTTAAACATAAACTACATATACATTCATATTGAAACTAATATATGAAATGTAAATAACTTTCCCCGAACATTAAACATAAACATTAACCATTCAGAATAATTTGGTGATTGGTATCAAGAAATCATATCCACTATAAAACTAATTTGAAACCATTAAATACAATATGGTGGATTATATCATAAAACATTGAACCCATTTAAACATAAGAATCAAAAGGAGTATTTAAATAGGTAAAAATATAGTTATAAAATCATTGAGTAATTTTTGAGATAAATACCCTTTACTTTGAAAAGAAGTGTTCATTTGAAAAAATATTTATATAAAGCTAGAAGTGAATTAAGGTATTTATATCATAATAAAATTAGTGGTTTTATTAAAATATTGGTTTCTAAAAAAACATATTATAGAGTGCCCATGAAAATATGTGAAAATATGATAAATTCCCTTGAATCGGGCTTATATTTCGGATAGAATTTTGAAAGTTCCTTTTAAAATGTGTAAATCACCATAAAATAAATAAGGATTATGGTTGGTAAAAAAATATAGAATATTCACATATAATTTATGAGGAGTAAATAATAATAAATAATAATTTCATTGAGGTAAGATTATAATAAAAGTTACCCAATTGAAAATGGAGGTTTGGGTGAAAACCCCTTACCTTAAGTCTGAAGGTGTTCCTCACTTGATCTTAATGACATGAATAATCAAATTTAGGTTCATAAATCAACAATTCAAGAACCCCAAATACATTTAATTGATTTATTATTATCTTATTAGGTTCATTAATGTTATTTTGATGGGTTAAGAGGTACAATTTCCTTATTTGAGAGCATTTTCTTCCTTGGTTTTCATGATTGGTTTACTTATATTCATGTACAGATAAACATGTATAATGAGAATGGTTATACAGAATTGAAGTTATATGTGATTAATGAACATATATAATATTACGTAGTTATAAAATTCATTTTTTGGAGTTAATATGAATCATTATATAATACTTTATTGATAATTGTTTGGGTTATTTAGCGATTTTTGATCACAACAAACTCATTTTGATCTATAAATTAATACCATTTGTAAAAAAATATTACAGGAAATTACATAAGATATATTACCTGTATAATAATATGGTTTAATCATAAAAATTATTTCATGACTAGAATTGTAGATGTTAATAGAAATTGAAAACACGTCTTCCTTGAATGTGATAAATTTACACATCTCAGATAGTGTTGTCATTTATAGTATAAATGAAATGGAAAAAAGAGAAGATGAAGAATTATTCCATTGTCATAAAAACATTACAGTACATATAAGGTACTAGAGTTATAATAAAATCTGTATGAGTAGAGGTCAGGAATGGAAAAAAGGAAAGGAACTCAAAATAAAATAAATGAGAAGAGGAATTTACCTATTGAAGTTATATTCCTTGAGAGCCTCTCTAGGGAGGAGGTTTTGGTCTTTCTATGAGACCAAGGGATACTGGACTCAGGGGAGGAACTTAGGAGGATATTTAATAAGAATTTAGATAAGTTACATGATTTGATAGGAGTGACTAGAAGAGGGAGTGAGGAAGGGGGGGGGGGTTATAGTAGAGGAGAGAGGTTATTTTTGAATATCTTATTCATCATTTTATTATTTCCCTCAATACAACCAATAGTGTTGATTAATGTGACCCATTATAGTAATAAGTGCATGTGAGTTCAAACCATGTGTGCTTACATCAGCCATGATGCTATAAATAGTTAATTTAACTGATAATATATATATATATATATATGGTAAATTACCATATTTTACTATTCACAAAAAAATTGAGTATTTCAGAAAAATGCAAAAAATTCACACTAACCATTTTTCAATGTGTAGAATTCAAAAATGAAATCCATTTTTTTAAAATAATTTTATAAATATTATTAATTTAATTTTTAAATAAAATCACAATTTATTCAGAAAATTACAAGTTTAAAACAATAATTCATTTTATATCACCTTGAAAAATTAATTAAGATCTCATTATCTTATAAACTTAAGTCAATAAAATAATAATATGATATACTATTCCTAAGGGTCATATTTACTACTCATAAGGGTATGTTAATATTCACTAAAAAATTGAGTTTATCTTATCAGACTCTAAATATCACCCTAATTGCAACCATGTATGATAGTTTTTTGAAATTAAAATCAAAGAAGTGGAAAAATTATGTTGTTTTTCTAGGTTACAATAAGTGTTGTTTTGTATAGACTTAGTGTTTCATGCATTCAATATTAAATTTATTTTCAAATCCTTGAGGTGTTACATATACACTTTTCTAAAAGTAATCAGCTGACCATATTTTGACCCTATCCCCTATTTATTTGAAATGCCTGTGTCTGTGAGACACTATTACATAAAAGTGACCCATATAATAAGTTAAGTTAAGAAAAAGACAAAAAATGTACCCTTCTCCTTTTTAATTTCTATAATGCTTTGTTATAGAGACAAAACCCACATGGGTTTGGTTATATTTATTATTTGGAAAGGTAAATGAGTGTTTATAAACATAGTAAATTATATTTAATTTTTAGAGATGATATAATTACATTAAATGCTTAAGAATTTCTAACACATGGATTATTTAGTTAATTATTAACTAAAACAAATGATACTAAAAAATATTAAAAGTGAAGTAAATTAATTAAATTATTGTGTTACATAATTTTTTATATGAATATATCATTTTAAACTTATTTTAACTTAATAGATTTTAATTTCAATACTTTTTTGATATTTTTAAATTAAAATTAAATAAATAATGTCAAAATTGACATTTACGTTATTTTAAAATAAATGATATTTTATTAAATTATTTAGAATTATAAAAAAACATAAATTATACAAATTTATTTTTAAGTGTTAATAAATTTAAAATACAGTATATTAATGGGCCAAATAATCTTTCATAATGACCATATTTTCCCATAAATAGTAAAAACATTGTTAACACAATTAGGGTTAAAGCAATGTTTTTGCGCGTTACACGAATTTCTATTAAAATTAATTTCCAACACATTTTAGATTTTTTTTATAAATTTTATATAATATTTTCGAATTAGTTGGTATAATTTTCCTAATAATTATCACTTTAATATAGTCTTAATGTATGAATTACAGAGGTTAGAAAATTAGCCACCTAAATGAAAAAACTAAAATAAAAAAGTAAACTTAAAGACTAAGGAATAAATGATAAAAATGTTTTAATTTTTTTTTGTGGTGCTAGTGTGGATTTAAAAAAATTACCCTTTAATCTGTTATTTTTCATTTTCAAATCACATGAAGTTAGGGAGACTTCCCAATAGTGTTTACCTTTTTATATTTACAAGAATATCACCCCCCTCCACTATAAAAAGGAATTAACTCTTATCCTCTATTAAAACCTCTAAAGAATTTTGGATTATACAAAACCTACCCTAATAAACTCCTAGAATCCATTACCTCACCCTAGAGTCCTCAATTTGAGAATAAATCCCAGTAAGGAAGCCCTTTAGTGCAAACCAAATGAAGTTACCTGAAAAAAGGAAACATTTTTCAATGTTCATTTATGTTTTATTTTTTTTCTCCACCCATAAAATTATTCTTATTCTTTATAATATAATAAAATAAGTATCATAAATATACTTATACATTTTTATTTCAATGTCTTGACCTACAACTATACACATTTTCATTAAATGGGTAAAGAAATTACCATTTGTGTACAGTGAACTACCACCTTGTGAAACGATGACATTAGTTTTTCATTTAATACCTTTCATAGTTGGGAATTATGATGGAAAAATTAATTTTATATGATATATATGATATTTATGTTTTATTCATACTTTTATAATTTTTATATAACACATAACTTTATACTTTCATTTTGTGTAAATACAATAACATCATTTGTGGATGTGGGGACTACTGCCTCCTCAAAGCGATGTGATACGTTCACACATTACATGGAATATATTGAGGATGGATTTAATAAGAAATATGTGAGATTAATAAAATCTATATGATATTCATGAAATAATCACCTTTATGGAAATATAATATATCATTTTCTTTATTACCCCTTCACACACTGAAAAAGTGACTACATCATTTGTGGACGTGTGTACTACCGCCTACTCAACATGATGTGATTCATTTTACATCACAAGAATTATATATATAAGTAAATATGATTAAATAATATGGTATATATGATATAATGATCATTATGGAAATATATATTTTACTTAACATCTTTCCATAAGTATCATTGAAACATGTGAAGGTTACTCATGCATACATACAGACTATCATCTCCATGATTGTAACATTGGTTCATTTTTCATAAACAAAATTAATAATTGGTTTTAAAAGTATAATTGATTTATAAATATGATAATAATTTCATTATTATTATTTTGGATATGTTTTATTCATGACCCCTTTTGACTATAGTTTACCTACCAAAGTCGTTTTTGACACATAAACCGAATATGGTCAAAACATCCAACCAAAATATTATGGATTAAGAAATTCTTTATAGATTATTTATAAGTTAAATAAAAGTAATAATAAACTTTAAAAGTTTTTGAATCAAGTATATAATTAAAATAAGTTTATTATTCAGGAATATAAAAACACACATGACAAGTCAGACTCAATGTAAGAGATTATTATCACACTTTTACTTTCGTAAGGCATACACCATTATCACAAGTTATTTATTTTGTGTGGTGTGTATAATTACCCTATTTTATTTTATATAATTAATTATTTTATATTAATGTTATTTAAATGTTTCGTTTTTGGATTATTGATTTTGGGATTTATTATTTAGATGTTACGACAATAGTAAGGGGATTTCTAGTCTCACTTTTATTTCCGTGAGACTTATTATATATTCAAAACTTATTTTTATTGTGTGGTGTATCTAATGTACATGAATATATTTTATTATTATTATATTTAACTTCATGGGTATTTAAATACCCATTAGATTATCTCTATTTCTTGGGGTTTTTGTTTTTGATGTTACCAATGCGATAATGGACTTTCATTACAATTTGCCTTCTTTGAGACATTTGTTACATTATACACCTATCTTCTTTTACATAGTGTATATACATATCCTTTAACATGATATATCATGAATAAAATTATTCTCATTATATTCTAAGTATAATTTAATTTTATTCTCTCCATGGGGATAATGATTCAATTGTTTCAAAGTGGTATGAGATGCTTTGGAATGTTTAAAGATTCTTTTCCTCAATAATGTTTTTAATGATATTTTAAGGTCATTTCCATTCATAAAATTCAACAATACTTTCTGTTACTTATCCTCCACTGGGGATATTTCATATTGATGTCATCCTCATTAATTATTTGGATGGATTAGGTTTGTTTCAAAGATATTATTCTAAAACCCATTTCATTTCCCTAGGTTGATTATGTCCTAAAGAGATTGTTGTGAAACCCATTTATTTTCCACGGGATGATTATGTCCTAAAGATATTGTTTTAAAAGCTGTTTATTTTCCATTATTTGATTATTTCCTATTTATATTGTTATTTAAACTATTTAATTTCCATGTGATACTCATTTTTGAAAGATATTGTTATTTAACCCAATTATTTTCCATGGGTTACTCATGTTTCAAAGAGATATTTATTGAACCCATTTATTTTACAAAGGTTAATCATGTTCTGAAGATATTTTTATAAAACCCATTTATTTCCTAGGGGTTAATAATGTTTCAATGATATTGTTTTAAACCATTATATTTTTCATGGGTTAATCATATTCTAAAGTTATTGTTTTGGAACTCATTTATTTTCTATAGGTTAATCATGTTTTTAAAGAGATTGTTTTGAATCACATTTATTTTACATGGGTTAGAAAAGTGATGTGAGTGAAAGTCATCACGACCCTCAAAATTACATTTAGAAACCTACATTATTTTAGTGGTTCAAGGTCGATCCACATGGAAGGCACGTGAGTAATTCTACGGTATTCTACAAGTCCATTATTGTAAGCAATGATGATTTTTTTAACATTATGAATTTTTACTTTTTTTATATTTTGTTTTAAATAAATTGATGATAAAAACAAGACATTGACTAAGAAAATATGTCTTAACCAAACTAAATGATGAACTATAGAAAAATAGTAAACTAACCTACAAAAAAGTAAGGAAAAAATAGCAAAGATAAAGTAAAGTCACTTAGGAATTCTAAACTACTGGTTAAAAGGATGTATTCTAAAAAACTTAATATTGAATCGCATCTCAAGAAGGGATTAAAAATCTATCTCTCAAAGAAATTCAATAGGTAGAATATTATGTCTTGGATTTCTCCATTCCAAAACTTAATGGAACTATATAAGAATTGGAAAAGAAAACAACTGGAATTTAACTCGCCATAAAATTCCAACGTTAATGATAGTAAAGATTTGAAAAAAGTATTAAAAATAAATCTCTCCAGTAAATTTTGAAGTTTGGAATTGAGAACAGCTGAGATGTGAACAATAAAAATAAAAGTTAGCACCAATATCACCAACTGATTCTAACTGTGAAAAAGGTTAAGCATGTGAAAAATTTAAAAAGTAAAACCAGAAGGATTAAATCCCTGATCTAGAAAGAATTAGACTATGATAATTTTGATTTATACAGAGAAAACATCCAATTATATAAATAGATTTCTAATCTGGTATTTAGATTCGTTTCTGTGTTTCAGTTCTGGTGCTGGTAGATTTTTCTAGTTTGAGTTTCTGAGTAATTGCTAAAATGGTGGTGTGGTTAGATTTAGATGAGCGGCTGATGAAAAAGGGGTATCGATAGTAGGATAATGAAATATGGATGCAACAATGTGATGAAAATAGTGAGATAGCATGGGGTGTCAGTGTTTCGTGAGAATGAAGAGAACTTTGGTCTCACTGACAGAAGAGGGGAAGGGAGGCTAGGTATTGTTGAACCTGACATTGATGGTTGGTGTCAGTATGTGAAGGAAATATGTCAGTAGGATGAACCAAGGAGGTGAGTCTGTCTTACGGATAGAATGAAGATGTGCAGCGTCAGTATGAGGGATTTACTGTAGGTCTCACTAATAGAGGAGGGCTGCGTCAGTGAGACCGACACTGATAATAAAAATAAATCAATTGTGACTTAAAATAAATATGAAAAAATAAAATGAAATAATTAATAAAATTAACTTAATCAATTTACAAATAAAAAACCTGATTGAAAAAAAACATAAACTAAGACATAAATATATTAAAATTATTAACTGATTAATTAAATCAAAACATAAAGTTATAAATACAAAAAAAATTAAAAACTAAAATATAGTCAGTTAAATAAATTGAAACTGTTTTGACACTTTATTTAATTAAATCATTTGATTAATTATTAAAAACATAAAACTAAAACCACAACAACTAAATGAGACACTGAAAAATACATCATTCGGTAGGTGGGTGAGAGTCCGGCACCGAAAATGTAAGGGTGTTGTAAGGCTATGTCAGTGAGACTCACTGACTAGAAAAATGTCAGTGACTTAATTTTTTTTAAACTGCATAAAATTAAAACATCATGGAAATAAATGATTTAAAAATCTAAATTAATTAATTATTTAACTAAATGAGAACATAAAATAAAAAAATGAATCCATTAAAAACAAATGACTAACAAAACATTTTAAGAAATTAAAAAAAATACACACTTAATTTAAATTAATATCTGAATATGTTATAAAAAACGAAATTAATAATTATAATAAGAATTAATAAATTGAATTAAAAGGATAAATATTATTAAAACCCATCAAAATAATTTAAAATAATTATATATAAATAATTGATAAAATTAAATAATCAGAATTAAGTGTCTAAATGTTTAAATTAAAGACTAAATTAAGAGAGTAATTAAATGATTAATTAATATAAGCGTCAAATTATTAAAATGTCAAGCATATTGAAACAACCAAACTAATTAGTAAATTATATGTCTAGAAAAATAAGTAAGTCAAAATTAACTAGGTTAAAGATTAAAAATACATAATTAATTATAAATATTGACTAAATTATAAATTTAGTTATAAATATAAAAAAGTGTAATTATTTATATAGTAGTGTAAAAGTAATTAATCAAATTATTAAAAATTAAATAAAAAGACATGGAAAACTGTGTAAAAATAAGGCCACCTCAAATTCCCCCACACTTAAACAATGTTTTTACTCAAACAATATCATGTTTTATTATCATTGTTCAATAGAAAAGTGAGTTTATTATTCTGCTAAAAATATGACATGATCTACAACAATTTGAAATAGAGGATAGAAATATGTCAATAGGCTTTTGAAAATAAAACGCTCAAAGGAATCTTGCCCTAAGAAACTATCACTGGTAGTCTAGAGAGCAATGAATAATCAAGTAATGAAAGTGTCATGCCTCATATGTGATACTACTTAATGACTCATTTCAATCCAAGATTAAGTTCTAAGTCCAAGAGTGAAAACAAAAGAACATTGTACATTGAATTTTCACATAGGCTCCAAAAATATTTTTTTTGTCAAACACCTTATTGATACAACCTAAATGATTATATAAATCAATTATCCCCTTCTTCATTTGGTGTGCATCATTACCCTCACCTTAATAAACTCATTTTTTACCCTAGACACTTTATTTATTTTTCCCAAGCCATGTATCATGTGATAAGCACTGCACAATGAACTTATTCAAAGTGTAAAGAGGGATTAAAGGAAACAGAAACACACCTAGCATCTAGGGTCTCAGAGATTCACCGTGGGACAGAATTACCCATAATACTCCAGTTTTAAAAGATTTATATGGAAAATATTTAAATTGGACCACTAATGTGATTAATTTTTATAAATTAAAAAGCGAGTCCTTAAGGAAAGAGTTCAAACTTCCATATCCTAAGGCTATGATCTCAATTCCACAAAAATGTTACCCATATCACTATAAAACAGAGTTCCTAAACCAAATTTTCATAAAATCACTAAGTATGTTCACTCAGCAATCATTCACCTACATTAATTTCAGATTCTAAGAAGATATTAACCACTAGAGGGACACTTTACTTAGGAAATACCCATTGGAAAAAAGTGCTATCCTAGAATTTTGAAGGAAATTTTTGAAATTTTTTGACCATTTTTTACAAAACAATTGAAGTGGCAGTGAAAACTGATGGGCTTTTCATTTAAGCCTAGCCAGTCAAGAATTGACCCCCTTCCCCAAACATAACATCCAACTTTTTCTCCAAAGTTGAATTCCAAATGTGGAGAATAAAAATTAATTAGTTAAAGTTCAAAACACATTTTCAATTTAGCAGATTTATGACATGTATAAAAGGTCACATTAAATTTCAAAAAAAATATGTTTCCCACTGTAATATTTTATAGAAGGTTTATATGCTTAAAGACATGAATTGTCAATTAAACCAGTAACGAGGATTTTCAATATAGTTCAAGAAATAGAATGTGACTTATGGGTTCAATTAAAATGGGTGTAAGCAAGTACAATAGATTTATTCCAATTGAATGTTCAGTAAAGTAGAAAACAATCATGCCAAACAGCCAACAACCTAAGTAGATTCAATAAAAACATTCTCAGCCTACATGAACCCCCACACTTAATTTATAATACAGTGAATTGGTTTAAGTATCAATGAATTTTAATTTTCATCAAATAAGAACATGCATAATTTTAAAAAAAACATAGTAACATGTAGTAGACTTTCATTCCAATACAAGAATTTTTTTTAGCATATGCAGAATTTTTCAAGCAAGACATGCATATTGTTTTACTATAAGAAATTTTTTTAAGTAACATTAACTGAGACACTAATAGTAGCACCAATGATTCATCGACAACATTGCATGAGTGGATCATGTGCATCAGTTAGTCAGTGAATCACCGATAGTAGTAAAAAATGTGACTTATTATTGAATTTTTATTAAAGTGAACAAGAGCAGAAAAAACTAACGAAGAAATCAAAGTACTTCTCTAAAATGGGTTTTCATTGATTCTCCAGCATTGGAATTCCACTCCCTCAATTAAAAATTATAATCATACTAATTTTTATGAAAAGAAGAACCGAGAGCACTAGGAAGACATATAAAAAAAAGAATAACAACTGATAGAGCCAGCAATCTATTGAAAACAAAAATAGTTAAAAAGTGAAAAAAAGAAAGATCATGGGTTGAATCCCATGAATCAATGAGTTTTTAGTCTCCATTTAGTCTATATTTAATTAATTTTTATTTATTTGTTGAAAACTAGAAAAAAATCATGGGTTTCCCCCCATGCAGTGCTAGTTTTAAAGTCTTTAACCATAATTTATTCAGAATCACTTTTCAATCATAGTGAAGGCCGCCAATCCCTTTGGATGTCCATCAAAATAAAGTTTCACTCTCTTCCCATTAACCAGCATGGGTTTTTTTCCTCACCAACTATCTCAACAACTCCATTCTTAATCACTCTAACAATAGTGAAAGGTCCCGACCACCTGGACTTAAGTTTTGCAGGAAAGAGTTTGAGTCTAGAATTAAAGAGGAGGACCTTCTGTCCAAGTTTAATCTCTTTGGTTTGAATGATAGAATCATGAAATATTTTAGTCTTATCTTTTTATATTATTATATTATCATAAATCTCTATCCTTATCTCATCTAATGATCTCAACTCAACCAATCTTCTCTCACCATAACTCTTAAAATCAAAATTCAATGCCATAACTACCCAATATGACTTATGTTACAACTCCATAGGCAAATGATAAAATTTACCAAAAAATATCCAATATGGATAGATACCTATTAGGGTCTTAAAAGTTGTTATATTCACCCATAAAGCTTCATCCTATTTAAGAGACCAGTCTTTCCTAGAGTGCGACAAAGTTTTTTCAAGAATTTGTTTCAGTTCTTTGTTAGAAATTTCAACCTCTCCACTAGACTGTGGATGATAAGGAGTTCTAGTTTTATGAAAACATCCATATTTTTCCATAAAATCCTTAAATTTTTAGTTATAAATGTGTGTTCCATTATCAGTAAAGAATTCTTTGGGAACTCCAAATATTGAAAATATATTTTTTTGAAAAATTTTATAACACTATGGGCTTGATTTTTGGGTAGTGCTACTGCCTCAACCCACTTTGAAACATAATCTACAACAAATAAAATGTACTCATTCCCATGATATTATGGAAATGGACCCATGAAATATAATACCCAAACAAAAAAAATATCTACTTCTAAAATACCTTTTTGGGGTAACTCTTTCTTCCTACCAACATTGCCTAACCACTGAAATTTATCCCAACCAACCACAAATCTCCTAGCATCATTGAAAAGGGTGGGCCAATAAAAACTGGATTGGGGGACCTTTTGAGATATCCTTTAACCTCTATGGTGACCTACCCAAGGCGAGGAGTGATAACTCTCTAGAATGGGAAACATCTCTTCCTTAGGAACACACATCCTAAAAATCCCATCAGCACATCTCCTGAAATGAAAAGGGTCATCCCAAAGGTAATACTTAAGTTCAGAGATGCATTTATTTCTTTGGTTAAGGGAAATATTCTTGTGAAAGACTCCTACTTTGAGGAAATTTTCAAAATCTACATACCATACAGAATGAATGATTGACATAGTGAGTAGTTTTTCCTCAGGAAAAGAAGAATTGATCTCCCTTGGATCTTTAGAATTGTTATAAGGAAGCCTAGATAGATGATCAACAACTAAGTTTTCATCTCCCTACATATCCCTAATCTCTAAATCAAATTATTGTAGCAATAAAATACATATAATCATCCTAGGTTTGGTTTCTTTCTTAGAAAACAAGTACTTTAAGGAAAAAGATCAATGAGAATAATGACATTAGAGCCTAAAAGGTATTATATAAACATTTATATAGAGAAAACACAACATATAACAGCTCCTTATCAATTTTGGTATAGTATCTTTGGGAATCATATATAAATATAATATCATATTATACCATATGTATCTTTCTATCCATCCTCTATCCAAGGATAACTTCAACAACCATATCACTAGCATCACACATAAGTTCAAAAGGAAGTTTCCAATTAGGTGTAGTGATGATGGGTGATGTAGTGAGTTTTTTCCTTTAGTAGATTAAAAGAATTCAAATAGTTTTCATCAAAATTGAAAGGTGCATCCTTAACAAGAAGTGAACACAAGGGATTAGTTATTTTGGACAAGTCTTTTATAAACCTCCTGTAGAAACTGAAATGCCCTAAGAAAATTCTAATACCTTTTCCATTTTTAGGAGGTGTGAGTTTTTGAACGACTTCTATATTTGCAATATCAACTTCCATACCTCTCTTAGAAACTTTATGACCAATAAAAATACTCTCATTGAACATAAATTGTCACTTTTCTCAATTAATCACAATTTTGGTTTCAATGCATATCTCCAAAAATAACTCAAGATATCGTAAACATGTATCAAAAGTACTACCCATAATGGAGAAATCATCCATCAACACCTCAATGATCCTCTCAATCATATAAAAAAATAGCCATCATGAACCTTTGAAAGGTATTTAGAGCTCCACACAACCCAAAGGGCATCCACTGATAGGAAAATGTCAAAAGGGTCATGTGAAATTAGTCTTCTACTGATCCTTTAGAGCAATAATAATCTGGTTGTAACTAGAATAACCATCCATAAAATAGAATAATAATTCATTCCCAACAAGCCTCTAATGAATTTGATCAAGGAAGGGCATTGGAAAATGGTCCTTCCTAGTGGTTGTATTAAGTTTCCTATAATCTATATAGACTCTCCATTTTTTTGGCTTTCCTAACTTGAATTTCTTCATTCTTTTCATTTTTGACAACAGTGAAACCTCCCTTTTTAGGGACAACCTAGACTGAACTGACCCAACTACTATAAGAAATATGGTAAATTATACCAATGTAAAGCGGCTTGATCACTTCCTCTTTCAAAACTTCTTTCATGTTTGGATTCAACCTTCTTTGACACTCTACCCTAGGCTTATGGTCTGGCTCCATAAGAATTTTATGCAAGTTGAATGAGGGAATAATACCTTTTATATCAGCTATGGTCTTGCCTATGACAGATTATAACTTTTTAAGAATATTTATCAATCTCTCTTCTTGATTTTCATTAAGTTCAGTAGAGATTATAACAGGAAAAGTAGAATTCTCACCCAAATATGAATATTTTAAATGCGCAGGAAGTGGTTTAAGTTTCATAATGGGTGTTTTTTCACTCGAATGAAGACTCCTAATCCTAGGTGGACCAATATCTTTAACATATCTATTATAATAAGTATTGAAATATAAAATATTTCCAATTTCTAGATCAGATTTAGGCTTTACAGTGATATTGTCCAAAGTCGATAGCTCACTGTCACTACCACAAAACTGGTCAAGGCCAGCGCCACCCCTTTATCAGCGCTAATGAAAAAGTGCTGATAAAGGGGGTACCTTTATCAGTGCTCAAAAAAGCGCTGATAAAGGTTCCCTTTATGAGCATTAAAAAAATCACTGATAAAAGTTCCTCTTTATCCGCGCTTTTTTTAGCACTGATAAAGGGACCCCCTTTATCAGTGCTTTTTTTAGTAGCGCTGATAAAGGGAGGGCCTTTATCAGCGCTTTTTTTAAAAGCACTGATAAAGTGTTCGAATTCAAAAAAATAATAATTAAAAACATTATATTAATATATAAATATATCAATATAGTTATATTGATATAAATATAATATATAATTTTTAAATATATTTTAGATAAGTATAAATATACATTTACACTTATTATACTTAATATATGAGATATTTAGTGAAAATGGCTTATAAAAAATTAAAAAAATATTTTTAATTAATAATTTTATAATTATTATGGAGTAATAGTAATTTAATAACAATATGAAGACTAAAAAAATAAAAAAAAATAAAAAAGATCCAAAATATGTTGAAATGGCAACTCAAACTTCAAACGACCATAACTTTTGATCCGGGTGTCCGTTTGAACTCTACCATATATCAAACCGAAGCCTGCGACGAGCTCTACATCCTTGTGACACAAGGTGACCCCGATGAAGGTTTTATTGAGGCCAAAAGTTGCCCAAAAGGCCTCCAAAACTGAATTTTTAGTCGGGGTCCCAGATTTTTTTAACATTTTGTGGATTTTCAGCCTCATTTAAGGGGGTATTATTGGCTTTTTTTGGTGGGGACTGAATTTATTTCAAGGTATTACATTCATATTGATATTATGTCTTTGAAATTTTATCGTTTTTTATAATTCACTGCTATTTATAATCAAATATATAATTATATGTACATATTTTTTATATATTCACACCTAAAAATTAAATTTTTTAAATAAATAATTAAAAATATTTACATATAAAATATATTAGCTTTATCTAAATAATAACTAATATCCATTTTATTTAAAATACCAATATATGAATATTTATATAACTACTATATATTAATATAACTATATATATTAATATAACTATATATATATTAATATAACTATATATATATTAATATAACTATATATATATATTAACATAACTATAAATATATATATTAATATAACTATATATATTAAGATAAATATATATTACTATACAAATAAATATAACTAAATATATATATATAAATAAATAGATATATCATAAATAAGAGAACAAATCAATATAGGGGAGTGGCAAAGGCTTTAGGTGCGCAGGGGGGAGGTCCCGAGATCAAATCCGGGTGGAGGCAGGGGCACGCGCGTAAGGGTGATTTAGATGGCTAGCACTGATAAAGGGTGTAGGTGGTGCGGGCGGGCACTGGAGGTTCGGGAAAGCGCTAATAAAGGGGGGCTCAAGCACTATAAAAAGCCCCCCCAAGATTGGCAGTATTTTTTTTATTTTTATTTTTTTATTTTTATCAGTGCTTTTTTTACCACTAATAAAAGGGGTCTTTATCAGCGCTTTTTGGAGTGCTGATAAAGGGGACCCCCTTTATCTTCACCAGAATTAATAGAACTTTTTCTAGTACTGTTAAATGCCATTTTTAGCGCTGATAAAAGCCATATTTTTAGTAGTGTGTCTAGATTTTCCAGATTTGAATTTAACATAATTTTTAAAGCAGTATCATCAAGTTGTCTCAATAGCTCTCCCTCAATATTATCATAGTGCTCATCAGTGTTGGTGTTAATAGAAACACCCTCAAACTCACTCAAAAATATTCTACGTTTAGAAATAGAGGACTCTCCTACAGTAGAAACCAGATTGTTGTCCAAGTCTAGAATATTTTCCAAATTCTCTATCTGAGCAGACTTTTCAATTTGTGAGACATGAAAATCAAGATCTTCAACTTCAAAATTAAATTCTTCTGTAGAGAATTTTTTTTCATACTTTTCAAGATTTTCATATGATCTTTCAGCTTTTAATGACTTTATTTCTGAATAGTTTTCGGAATAAGTTGGTCCCTTAATAATATTAAATACATTAAACTATTATTACAGTTCTCCAATTTTAAAAATTATCTTACCTTTAGAGACATCAATGAAAGATCCACAAAATTCCAAGAAGGGCCTAACCAAGATGATGGGAACCTCTTGATCACACTGCATATTGAACACTACAAAGTCTGTAGGTAGAAATAGTTTCCCAACCCCAACAAACAGATCATCTACCTTACCCACATGATGAGGGAAAAAATAGTCAACTAATTGAAGTATGACTGTGGTGGGTTGAAGATCACCTAGCCTCAACTATTGAAACAAAGAGTCTGAGAGAAGATTAATACTAGCATCTATGTAATAAATACAGTTGAGCTGATCAGAATTTCCTATGGTGTAGGGGATAATAAAGCTACCCAGGTCATTAAATTTGGGTGGGATTTTCTTTTGGAGCACAACACTACACACTTCAGTGAGGCTGTAAATAGAAAATTATTCAAGAGTTTTTTTGTTTGAAAAATATTTATTAAGAGATTTAAAGTAATAAGGTACTTTTATTAAAGATTGAATGAATGGTATGTTCACTTGAATTTTGGACAAGATACCAAGGAACTAAAGAAGTTTAGCCATGGTGTTACTCTGATGTTTGAGTTTCTTATGGAAAGGGATGGGTGGGGAAATATTTCTCAGAACAGTAATCGTTTCCCTTACCTCTTCATAAAAATTTTCATTCCCCTTATTATTTTTATTTTTAAAATAATTTCCAACTTGAGTTTCAGGTGATAAATTTAGATTTAGATCATTTTTAGTGCTTTTCTGTTGATTTATAGATTGAGTGTAAAGCATATTTGTATTTCTAAAATCATATAGATCTTCATTTTGGGCATTTTGAAGTTATTTTTCATCAAAATCTTGAGTATTTAACCCAGTTATCATGACTACTTCCATGATATTCTCTCTAGGATTCAGTTCATTTGTACTAGGAAACCTACATTTGTCCCTAGAAGTCAAATATCTAGCTAATTGTCTATGCTGTGTTTCCATATTCTGCATTCTAACATCATTTTTTATTTTATCAGTTTCATATTTGGTTTCATGTTTATTCAGTTGATACATGAATCTTTCTTCTTGAGAACTCATTTTATTCAAAATTAGATCCATTTTAGAAGACATTTGGCCATCATTATTACCTTGAGAGTTTTAAGATGCACCCCTTTACTGGTTTTGAAAGTTTTGTCTTGGTTGGTTTTAATAATTAGAGGTAGTGGATTGTTTAATCAGGCCTTTCTCTCTCAAGAAAAATTTGGATGGTTCATATAGCCTTGGTTGTAGTTGTTTGAAAATGGATCTTCTTTAGGAGGCATTCTAGGACCATAATTGACAAAATTTGACTTTTCTTGTTGTTGGGCTAACATGTCAAAGTTATAATAGAAATTTTCAGTATGCCCAGACATTCCACACTACACACACTGTTCCCTTAAAATCAGTTATTGTTTTGAAAACCCAATTGATTAATTTTTTTTTTTGAATTATGTTTCATTAAAGATTGATGTTGGTTAGTTATTTCAGCAAGTTGTGCTCGATTTTCATTCATTGAACCAGTGTTAACATTAACATTTATATTGACTCTTTTTCTTCTATAATTATTATGTTGTGAATTTAAAGTAATATTATTAATGATTTGTCTCAACTCTTCACCAGTATTATCATTATAGTTACCCCCAGTAGCTTGGTCCACTAGGTTCTGACCAGAGGAGGAAAGACCTTCATATAAGGTATCCATGAGAAGGTGGGATGGGAGTTGATGATGGGGAAAATGCTTAAGAAGGCCCCTGAATCTATCCCAAGATTTATGAAAAGATTCTCCATCCTATTAATAAAAACTAGTAATTTTCATTCTTAGTTAACCCTTAAGTCTTTGGGGATAGAATTTCAGGATAAATGAGTTGTACATCTAATCCAAATTTTCAAAAATGTTCTCATATAGGCTTAGAAACCAATTCCTAGCAATCCCTTTAAGGAAAAAGGAAAATACTATCATTCTCATCTCAATTTCTATGAGTCCTAGAAGAGGAAACTACTGCACAGTATTATAGAAGTCTCTAATGAAGGAAAGAGAGTCTTCATTAGAGAGACCATTAAATGCAGGAAGTAGTGAAATGTTGGACTATTTCAATTATTAATTTTGGGATCTGGGTGAAAGTCAAATTAAAGAAGGGTTGCTTGAAACTTGATGGAGTTGGAACTCCCTAATTATAGGACTCTCATTCCCTAAGAGTTATGGATGGTTTTGGAAGTCATTAGGTGCAGGAACCCTATTATATAGATTCTCCATTTCATATTTATTTTTCTTTTTAGGAGTAACAAGGTGTTTTTTAATTTCTGGGTTCAAGGGCACTAAACTAACAACAAAGGTTCTTGTGCTCATGAAAATTATAACAATAGTTTAATTATGTGAAACCATTGAATATAGCAAATAGTATAACTAAATAGGAACAAAATTTATAGCAAATTGATGTACAGTGAAGACAGAAATAATATAGTAACATACAAAAATTGACAGAACTAATTTTTTAAAAACAATTTCTAAAATTTAAAATTTTTTGTGGTGTTTTTTTTATATAAATTGTTTTCAATGTTTTTTAGGAAAATAAAGGCTCATGCCCTACCTTGAAATAATTCTAAATTTTATTGTAACCAGTGGTAATCACATCCCTCAAAATTACAATTAGAAACATACACTAGTTTAGTGGTGCGGGGTCGATCCACAAGGAAGACATGTGAGTAATTCTAAGGTTTTTTATAAGCCCACTATTGTTAGTAGTGGATAATTTTTTTTAACTTTATAACTTTTTACTTTATTTTTATATTTTTTTTAAATACAGTGATGTTAAAAAAAATATTTCGACTAAGAAACTCTATCATAAACTAACTAAATGGTGAACTATAGAAAAATAATAAACTGACATATATAGCAGCAAGGAAAGTGGAGGAAATATCAAGTAAATCCACTTGGGAATTCTAAACTACTTGTTAAAAGGATGTCTTATCCACAAATTAATATTAAATAAAATCTCAAGAAGGGATGAAAAATCTCCCTTGCCGAGAAATACAATAGGCAGAGGATTAAGTCTTGGAGTTTTCATCTCCAAAACATAATCAAACAACTTAAGAATTTTAAAATAAAGCAATTGGAATTTAACTCGTTGTACAATTCCAATGATAATGATTGTGAAGCTTTGAAAAAAGACTTCAAAATAAACATTTCTAATCAATTTTGTAGGTTTGAATTGAAAATAATTTAGATACGAACAATAAAAATGAAAGTTAGCATCAGTCTCACCAACTAATTCTAACTTTGTAAAAGGATAAGCATGTGAAGAAATTTAAAAGTAAAACCAGTAGGATTAAATCCTCGAGCTAGAAATAATTATCCTAGGATCATTTTCATTTCTATAGTACAAACATCCGATTAAAGTGTATTAAGAAATTTAGGACAGAGGGAGAAAAAACTCCCTTAGCACTGCTCGGCTCTCAGGCTCTTTGGCCTCCAGGTTGTCTTGAGTCTACTGGATCTGCACTGATTCTCTCCAAGGATCTCCCCTAAGCCTTCACTCTCAAAAATTATGATCATAGAATTACCAAGTGAGAGACCCCTTGCAATCAGTTGCTGCTCTTATTTTAAATCTGATGTCATATCCGTCACATCACTATCTGTTTCCCACTGACATAGTCTTGTAATTTCCAAGGCACCCACACACGTGCATTTTTTCGTGAACAAAATTTCGTTTGAGAAAAACCCACATAACTAACTCCGCACAGGTTAATTGAAATAAAATGGAATTGTTTTTTCTCCTAAATGTGCCTGTATAAAAAAAAACAAAGTAAAAATTTCTACTGTTAAAAACACAATAATAAACAATTGATTATTATTATTAATGTTAAATTAATTACTTAAAAGTTATTAGTTATCAATTAATATAAATTTTAATTGAATATTTTATTTATTTAGTCTAAAACTTACTTTAATTATTAATAATTAAAGTTATTATTTTCAATTACCTTATAATATTATATTAGGATTATAAAATGTTATTATTTAATTATATTATTTAATTTATAATTAGATTAAATTATTAAGATTAATGTTTAATGTATGATAATTCTATTAAATAAATATTTGTAGTAATTAGTTAATATAACTATATTATATTTTTAAAATATATTATTATTTATTTAATTAAATCAATTACTTTATTTCATTTATTAAATTTATTATTATAAGTATAATACTTTTATTGAAAAAGTTTAATTTTAATTATTAAATTGATTAGATTAAATATTAAAGTATAATTTAATTGATTAAGTTAGTTTAAATTTAATAATTAATTTTTATTTATAAATTATTATTAACATTTTAGTTTAATATATTTTATTCAATTATTTTAGTTTTTATTTTATATTTTATTGTAATTATTATTTGTTTAATTTATTATTATTATTATTATTTATTAACTTTTAATTAATCTTATCCTTCCCCCCATCCCTTCCAGTGCAATAAGGGAGAGGAAATTTGCAGCTTCCTTCAGGAAGCTTCTCTAAGCAGCGCACAAGGCAACTATGACATTAGTGGTTCTCCTCTCTTCCCATGGTGGCACAACTCCTCTCAATGATAGAGTCAACATCGACTTTAGATCTTCTGTCAGCGGCTCAAGCTCCTCCTCACAAGGTGATGGACTTTTCTCCACCACATCTCCACAGTGGAAGGTCGGGCATCCTTAGTAGTGGATGCTCAGCGAGTGACCGCGAATCTCCCCTAGATAAAGTGCGGTGAATCTATTCGGCTTACCCCACAGTGGCACTGTGAATCTGTTCGGCTCACCAGTGGTGGGTTTTGAGAGTAATAGATTTCAGATCTCGTATTTTTATTCGGTTCTGTGTTTCAGTTCTGGGGTTGGTGGATTTTTTTGGTTTGAGTAAGTGAGTAATTTTAAAAATGGTGGTGTGGGTTTATTTAGGCGAGCAATAGATAGAAAATGGGTATCGGTAGTAGGATGGTGAAATAAGGATGCAATGGTGTGAATAAAATAGTGAGACTACATGGGGTGTTAGTGTGTTGTGTGAACGAAGAGAACATTTTTCTCACTGATAGAAGAGGGTAAGGGAGGCTAGGTATTGGTGAGTCTGACACCGATGATCAGTGAAGGGAGATGTGTAATGTTGGTGTGAGGGATTGAACTATAGGCCTCACTAACAGAGGAGGGCTATGTCGGTGAGACTGACACCGATAATAACAATAAAACAATGGTGACTTAATTAAATCTAAAAAATAAAATGAAACAATTAATAAAAGTAACTTAATCAGTTAATAAATAAAAACTTAATTAAAAAAAACTTAAACTAAGACTTAAATCAATTAAAATTATTAACTGATTAATTAGATTAAAACATAAATCTAAAAATACAAAAATGAAAATTAAAAACTAAAATATAGTCAACTAAATAAATCGAAACTTCTTTGACACTTTATTTAATTAAATTAACTGATTAATTATTAAAAACATAAAACTAAAACTATAATAACTAAATGAGACACCAAAAAATACATCTGTTAGTAGGTGGGTGAGAGTCCGACACCGATAGTGTAAGGGTGTTGTAAGGATTTGTTAGTGAGACTAATAGACTAGAAAAATATTAGTGACTAAAAAGTATTTAAAATGTATAAAATTAAAATATTATGGAAATAAATGATTTTAAAATCAAAATAAATTAATTAGTTAACTAAATAAGAACTTAAAAAAAATAAATCCATTAAAATCAAATGACTAAAAAAACATTTTAAAAAATTAAAAACATAAAAAGTTAACTTAAATTAAAGACAAACTATGTTTTTAAAAAAATTAAGAAATTATTAATTATAACAAGAATTAATAAATTGAATTAAAAGTATAATTATTATTAAAATACATCAAAATAATTTAAAATAATTATATTCAAATAACTGATAAAATTAAATAATTAGACTCATGTGGTTAAATGCTTAAATTAAAGACTGAATTAATTGTGTGATTAAATGATTAATTAATATAAGTGTTAGATTATTAAAAATTCCTGAAGATAGAAACAACCAAACTAATTAGTAAATTATATAACTAGAAAAATAATTAAGTCTGAATTAACTATTTTAAAGACTAAAAATACATAATTAAATATAAAATTGATTAAATTATAAATTTAATTAAAGATATACAAAAGTGTAATTTTTTATTAAATAGTGTGAAATTAATTAATTAAATTATTAGAAATTAAATAAAAATATGTGGAAAACTGTGTAAAAATGAGGCCACATCATAATGTTTCAAATAGATTGTTTTGGAACCCATTTCATTTTCACAGGTTAAACATGTTTCAATGAGATTGTTATGGAATCCATTTACTTTCCATGGGGTAATCATATTATGAAAATAATAAAGGTTTTTTCAATTATTTTTGATGAATTATCTATGTATTTTGTTTTTGGACATTATAAATGATGGGTGTACCCAAATAACACCTGGTGAGTCCAATATAGATTATATGATGGGTGTGCCTTGGTAACACTCTATTGCATTGGGTACTCCAGAGATGTAAGTCATCCATATTTGTTATTCTATTTGTAAGGGTTCAGTAAGGGTTATATAAGGATTAAATGATATGATGTTTCAAGACACAAATATATTTTATCTTATTTTTCTATGAGTTTATAATGTTTCTAATCATCGAGATTGATATCACATGAATTGTGATTATTGATTCTAATAACTCTTTCTTTTTCCATGTTTTCATATTTTATGGTCCAAGTATTGATGGGTTTGAGTTATTTTATCATTCTCTCTTGCACTTTGATTATTTTATCATACACTTATGAAATCTTATTCTCATTGATAACCTTTAATTGTTAATGATTATGTTTATCTTTACTGAGCATATGAGATCACCCTTATTCTGTTTCCTTATCCTTAGGTTTTAAAGAGTTATGTTGACTAATTTATTTCTATAATGGATTTAAAAATGATAATATTGATAACCTATTGTGAAATAATAAAATATGGGTTAAATGGGAGAAATTTACTTTTTAGGAATTATGAGTCCAATTTGATTTGATTTATTTATATTAGAGTTTATCATAATTCTCTAAAACATGATCCAAATTTTCCTTTTTATGTTTAAGGATTAGATGAATAATTTGGGACACAATTACCGTCATCAAATCTGAAAATGTAAATTAATTAATTTCAACAAAATAATTAGGCATATGGGTCCTAGGCTGTTATACCTAAAATATGTTTGATTAAATTTTAAAGAGGAAAATTATTTTCTTTATTAAATATTGGGTGTGAGAATTTGGAATACACATTCTTAGAGTGGGTTCATGTTTCATATAGATAAATAAGATTATTTTGGTTCAGAATTGGCCTCTGGTTTTGGGGGAGAACAATATGTACAACTTGTCGATGAATTGTATTTTGAAAAATTTGTTTTCCACTTGCAAGTTAGGATTGTTCAAAGGAAGGTTCCATGAAAGGGTGTGCGAGTTATGGATTTGGTATTCCATATGGAAATAATTTTTTACACTACTCATCTTAATTATTTTTTAGTAATTTTATTTTATATTATTTTGAATAATTTTATAAAAAATTGTGATCTAACTTGTTCTTATCCTAGTGGTCCATGTGTTAAATACATGGAACCACTAACTCTTCAGTGAAAATTTCATTATCTTTGATGATCATAAGATAATGAATTATATATTTTATCCAAGGTAATTGAACTTGAGGGAAAAAATTTGGTAGAGTATCTCTAGATATTTGACTTTGATTTATTATATACACCTAGGGACAAAAATTTAGTGGAAGATTCCTTGTGTTAGAAGTTGTATAACCAATATGTCTATGAAGTTCATAATCAATGGATGTTTATGAGAATAATCACTAATATGTTTCTAAAATATGTTAAACATAATAGGTATGCATTTTTCATCACGATCATTCTTTTTCATGACATAATTGATATGGTCAAGGTGGGTCATTGATCAGATCCTAACCACCTTACCACTAGATCAAACTACAATGATGGACAGACTATTAAATGTTTTATAGTATATGAAAATTAGTGTTTCACCTTCATGACTGAATTAAAGTTCTTAATTTATTCCAAGAACTTATAATTTCTTCAAATCATCATTCTAAATGGGATATCAACCTAAGTATTCAAAAAATATTCATGAAAAAGAAATTTCATTTTTGGAGGTTTGGCATAAAGTAAGTGATAACTGGTTATGTTTTGTGATGTCTCAATTGTAAATATTGAAATACCAAACATAAATGATCATTTTAAATTTTATAGTTTATAACCATAATTGTATTGAAATGGGAGCATATTTCTATGTACTTTCTCACTAGACTACCATAGAAACTTCATAAGAATGACACTATTTGGGTGATAGTGGATCAAAATACTAAGTTGACACACATCATTCTAATTTACAATTCTAATAAAATATAATATTTAGTGAAACTCCCAACTTGGGAAGTGGTAAAATAACAGGGGTGCTAGTTTCTGTTGTATCTGACCAAGGACCTATATTAACTGCTTGATTTTTCCATTCTTTATTGTAGGACCTTTGGAACCATGGTCACTATAAACATGACATATAATCCCAAAATGGACGGATTGTTAGAGGATACTATCCTAAAATTGGAATACATTATCAAATATTGTGTCATAATTTTTTATGGTTAATGGGAATATCATTTTCCACATTAGAGTTTTCCTATAATAATATTTATTAGTCCATCATACATTTGTCTCTATTTGAATATTTTTATGAATAACCTTGTCGATATGAATGTCTTTTGGGTGGAAACCTCAGAAAATTCATGAATTGGACCATGCCTTATTCATGAGATGATTGAAAAGATTCATATGACTAGGAAATATATGAAAATAACCCAAATACATTAAAATTCTTATGTAGATCATCCTAATTTTCCATTAAATTTTGTTGTGGGTGGCTTTGTACTCTTGAGAGTCTCCCCACGGACCGAGTACTATCATTTGGGGAAAAGGAATGTTATCCCCTTAGTACATTGAACCATTTGAGATAATATATTTTTTAGAGATGTGGAATTTAATTTGGATTTACTACTAATATTAAGATCGACTTATATTGTTTTTCATGTATCTCAATTGAAGAAGTACCAACATTTTTCTAACCATGAATTTCAATGAGATCATGTCATAATTTATCTAGATGCTAAATTTATCCGTCCACCAATCCATATCATGGATAGATAAAATAAAATTTTAAATGTAAAATTTATTCCTATATTATGGGTATTGAGGAAACATGAGGATATTATAGAGGAGAATTGAGAGTGATAGAAAATCATGTTAGACCAATGGATAGAAAACTTCCAATAAAGGACTAACCTTCAACATTAAATGGTTAGGAGAATGAAACACTGCATGTTTAATGTATTTTCGTATTTTTTTTAATATTTATTTTGGTTTTGATTGGGTTCATGAAGGGCTGGAAGGGTGATCGGTGGATTATGTGGATTTTGGGTGTCTTGAGGAGCACCACGACTAGTGGAAATCATGTTGTGGTTAGAGATTTTGTGATGGGAGTTACCCCATGGGATAATAAAAGGGAAAATAAATTTTAGTGTTTTGTATGGTGTTCCTTTGGTAGGGCTACTCATATGTGGTTCTTGCACCATGGAAAACTACCTTAGAGTCCTCCCCACATCATGATCCAGGGGGCGATGTGTCGAAATGGGGAACGATTTTATTCTTCACTGTAATGAGTCTCAATGGTAGGTCTCTATAGGATATGTGCAGTTGAAGGAACCACAACCATGGTTAGAATAACCAAATCATGGTGTTGGATGATGAGATATTTTTAAAAATGGATGATTCTACTACCGAGTCCTTAGATGGAGGTATACAATGTTTTAGAAACTATGTTTGATATTTTAAGTTGAATATTAGTGTTATTTTTATTTTATTACTCCTATAATAACCCCAAATTATTCTCCTAAACATTCATCCAATCAATCTAGATGATTCTAGAGGTGATTTTGGGATGGTTCTCATCCTATAGAAGTCCCTCCACATATATTTTTAGTTTGATTAAACACTGGGGTAAGTGACTTATCTTTCTATCCACTTTCTACTAAAACCTGAAGTCTTGGATATTTAAATAAAATTATTATTTTTTAAAATTAAATTATTTAATTTTTTTGGAAAAACTTTTATGTATTAAGGATTTTGTAGTTATGCAATTTTTGGTGTCTGCCACAATGTTTTTAATTAAATGTTAACAAGGAACATTGTTTTATTTGTGAAATATTTGGTTTGATAATTTGGTATAGAAATGCTTGGTACAATTTCATTTTTCATATATATATATAGTTCTATGTTGGTTTAGGCTTGGACACCAGTGTCTGTGGGGAAAACTTTTTCATAACCAAAATATTACTTGTGTCTAGAAGGATGTATTTTCCACTTGTGAGATGTGACTGTTCAAAGGAAGGATGTGTGCATGGTTGTGTAAGTTCTAGATTTGGTATTCCATATGGTAGTAATTGTTTACACTACCTGTTTTAATTCGTTTTTTGTAAAATTTTTTTATTACTTTCCTTTTATTTTATATAAAATTTTGAGTCAAATAGTTATTATACTAGTGGATTATATGAGATTTCATAGGGTTTTCCTACTGGGTTTTATACTCACACACTGTATATGAACCTTTGTGTATATCCAATTTTTTTTATCATGATAAAAGTAAGTGGAAGATTTCATACTTTAAAAGTGGTAAATTATTATGCTAATATCATGGATTATTAGAGATATAGCCTGAAGGTTTGTTGAGTCTTGGAATACAAATCAATGTCACCTTTGTTCCATAAGTATTTCATGAACGGAATTTTAGTTTCCTATCTTGTATAATATTTTACTACTCTTCTAATAATGTTCAGTTATTTTGGATAATGAGTTGTATTTGTTAAACTTTATCCCACATATAGTTTATTTTCATTATTTTCGCTATTTTATTTTATATTTTGTATAAGTGTGTAAGAGAAAATCCCCTCTGGTGTTTTATTATAGCCTTGATGTTTTACCAGCCTTTGGTGTCTAGGAGAACATCATCTAGGGTTAGTAACACCTTGTCCCTTCCCAATCTAATGGATGAAAATTGGTATGTTAAAAGGTCCTTGTTATAACTTGGAAATAAGAAATTGATGGACTTATAACACCCCATGTTTTTAAAATAGAATACTATGTTTGATAACAAATGTGATACGCAATACCAAACACAAATAAACCATGATTATTTAAATAATACCCTTATGACATAACTTTTATATTTTGGGTATGAATATAATTAACTAAATTATGAAATATACATATATTTCCTACTCTAGGTAAATTTATTGATAGATACTAATTAAATATTCACTCAATATTTTGGTAATGTCTTTTGTTATTTGAAATATGTTTTCTCCTAAAATGAGTTGTATTTTTTTGTGAAAAAAATATTAAAATTATTTTATAGAAAAGCTCAAAAATATATTTTATAAATTAAATTTCATTTTTTATATCCTCATATCTTGACTAAAGTAGAGTGAAATTTTGGTATTTTTCAAAAAAAATATATTTTTCAATGAATAGTGAAAAATATCATTTTAAGTAAATTTTATTTTCTTTTGATAAATTAACTAATATGAAAGTTCGACTATTATTTAAATTTTATTTCAAAGTAACATAAGTATTATTTAGTTATATTTAATTCAATTAATTACATTTAAATCATCTTTATTCTAGATTTTAGGATAAGTTGATTTTTAGGATTAAAAACACATTTTTCATAAAATTATTTAAAAATGAATAATATTTCCAAAATTTAATTAATTAATATAAACATTAATGAGAAATAATTTAAATAAATTTTTTAGATTATATATATATTTATATATTTAAATTCATATAATGAATATTAATAGATACTGAGTTAAAGAAAAATAATCCCTTCCTTGAAAAATATATTTTCTAGAAAACCACTTCAAATCATACTTATAAGTTTTATAATAAATTAAATTCTTAAACCTATGATTTTTTTGATAAAAAGGATTCCATATTTATAATAATAATAATTAATATTCAGTAATAACTTCATCTTAATTTTTAAACAATAAGAATAGTTACTATCGTAAATATTAATTACTACTGTCAAAGGAAAATAGGTTAATTAAGGGTAAAAAGAATTTAACAAATACTAGAAAAAATTAACCCAAATATAATTAATATTATATTTCCATTTAATTTAAATAATAATCTTATATATTCATTATTGTTTTTTTACTTTATAAATTATTAATTACTCAGTTTGATAAAAAAATATATTTTGATAGGATAAAAAACAAATTATATTTTTTTAATATGAAATTTAAGTTAAGGCATTTCTTTTGATGAATTAATAGATTTATGAAATAATGGATACTTCAATAAAATAATATTATTAAATTATGATTGATAAATTGAATTTATAATATAATTTTTATGATGTTAAATGTACTTTTTATAATGGTTTGAAAACTGTCATTGTCAAAAAACACAACATTTCTCAATTAATGCAATTATATTTTAAAACTAAAAATTCATATATTTAGAAAATTATATTTATCAAATAAATTTTATTTTTTCAATCAGAATTTTGAAATTATTTAATAGGTAATGTTTCATAATTTTCTCAACAGTTGAATTTTCATGTAAAAATTAAATATGATATAAATATACGTTTTGCATTATAACAACATAATGACCAAGAAATGATGTAATAAATACTATAAATGGTACCCATGACAAACTTAATATTTTCCCTTTTAAAAATTATTATTTTATTTTTATTCTATTATTTTTAAAAAACCTTTATGAAACCCTTAAAAACTATAATATATTTTGAGGTTTTAAAAATCATATCTTTAAGTTCATGATTCACTTCCACATCACCAATGGAAATATTTTAATAATATCATCCCTTTTAATTATAAAATAATTAAAAACATACCTCTTTGGAAGAAGCCTTGGGAAAAAACTATGGGAAGGTTTGAATTTTTGGTTATTTTATTGTATAGAGTCCAAAACCTAAGTTTGAGAAATAATAAATAAATATCCTCTTATTTCTTATATAAACCCAACAATTCTCACATTTATATTCACAAAAAACCTTGGATCACGTCCTAATATTCGATCCCCTCTCTAGAGTCCTCCAAAATGTCCCCCAATATCTCAAGATTCTCCTCGCAAGCTTTTGGGATCACCCTCTCAATGTAAGGGATCTCCCACTCCCCTCTTTTTTATCAAGCACCTCTTTTATTTTATGCCTTTAAATTTCTATTTACTCATGTCTGGATATGTTATTAAATTTCCCCTTTACTTTCCATTTTATTAATAAATTATTAAATACCAATTTCACTCTCATTAATCCCTCCCATGAGCCTTTATATACATCTATTAACATGCTGAAATTTAGTAAGGGATCTCCCACTCTCCTTTTTTATCAAGCACCACTTGTATGTTATGCCTATAAATTTTCATTTTTTCATGTTGGGATATATTATTCCATATCCCCTAACTTTACATTTTATTTATAAATTATTATATACCCTTTCACTCTCATTAATCCCTCCCTTGAACCTTTTACCATGCTGAAATTTAGTAAGGGGCCATCTCCTTCTTGTATTTATTCAAGTATATTCTTTATCTTATGTATTTTATCTTCATTTACCAATTTTAAGATATTTTATTCTATATACCCATTACAAACCATTTTATTTTTAAATTATGAGAGACCACTTTCACTCTTGTTAATCACTTCCATAAACATTCATAGGCCCCTTTAATGTTGTCGAAATTTCACCATGATTTTCGATGAAAGACACTTGTGTAGTGAATACCCATGACCATTTACTATCAAGGTTATTCACCTTTATGAACTTATAATTTTTTTTATTGGGAACTTACATGTATTTATTCCACACTTCTTGATCATGAAATAAATATGATGTTAAATTATTCCTTGTTTCATGATCTATGTGGCACACTTAAGTATGGGAATGAAATGAATGTGATAGGTACACATAGAATTATATATTACCCCAATGAATTGGGTAATGTTTTAGTCTCATGAGACATATTTAAAGGGATTAATGAGTGAAACTAATCCATCATAGGGAATTTTCCATCCTGATGTCTTGGCAGTTGGCATTCAGCTGTGTTTATGATGTCGGGTTTTAAGTTGTTTCCAAATTTCTCATGCTGCCTTTAAACTACTGAAAAAATGGCTTATTATGATGGGTAATTTGCAATGGGTTTCCATCACAAATGGTCTTTCGTGATAGGGTCCCAAAGAAAATGACTCGTTGCGGAAAACAACACCAAAAAAGTTGTTATTTGCGACGGGCAATATCACTGTCAAAAAACAAATTGGAAAATGTTTAAGAAACTCCATTGCGATGGGCCGTCCACCCATCACAAATAGTTTCCCTTTTTTTTACCTTTTTGCGATGGACCATCACAATTAATAGTTATGATGGAGTATCACAAATACTGCTAAAAATATAAAAAAAACCTTTTGCAATGGGCCTATCAGAAATAGTTGAAAAAATTAAAAAATTAAATTAAATAAAATAATATTAAAAATAATATAATATTTATATAAATAAAATCATAATATTAATATTAATTTAATAATTTTTTTGTAAACTAATAATAATAATAAAATATTAATATAAATAAAATATTAATATTAAGGCTTGTAAAATAAAATTAATTATGATATAATTAAATAATCTATTAATATTAATATTAATATTAATGAAATAATAATATTAATATTATTAATATAATAAAAACCGAAGTATTCACAAAAATATAAAAATATATTAATTAATAAAATACTAAATATAATAAAAAATTAAATAAATAATTTAAAAACTTTAATATTCAAGAAAATATAAAAGACACAGTATTTAAAACTTTAAATAGTTAATATTACAAAAAAATCCATTTGAATGTTTCATTATCAAATAAAAATACATCACTGAGGGGGAGGGTCGTTTGGAGGAGCTGGAGGATATGGTGGAGGGAACTCCATCGCTAAACTACTAGTCAGACTTCACATGTACTCTATCTGCTCCTACTTCTACCGCTGTCATCGCATCTCATCCTATGTCTCTTGATGCTACTATTGTTGCTGTCGTAGGAACTCTTCATACTACTGCTGCTACCATTAACACATCTCCTCCTACTCCATACGCATAGTCTCTATATGCTCACTCTGAGCTCACAACTACTCATGATAATGTGCATGAGATGATAATGAATCTTCGTGAGCTCCTCTCAAGTTGGACGCAGACATCATAGAGGTGCCATAAAAACCCCCAGTGGTCAATCAAGAGCTGATACCAACAACTCAACCTTTATCGAAGGTATAATGGGTTTTCTACATCCATTTTCCCCATTTAATCGAGGGGGGAGGGACTAGTCTGATTATTACCATTTATTACTAATTATTACTAATTATTACTATTTATTACTAATTATTATTATTTATTACTAATTATTACTAATTATTACAGTTTATTACTAATTATTACAATTTATTACAAATTATTACAGTTTAACACTAATTATTACAATTTATTACTAATTATTAAAATTTATTACTAATTATTAAAATTTATTACTTATTATTACAATTTATTACTAATTATTACAATTTATTACAAATTATTGGGAATTAATACTAATTAATCCTAATTATTCCCAATTAATCCTAATTGTTACTAATTAATCCTAATTATTGATAATTATTATGACTAATTATTACTAAATATTTCTAATTATTACAAATTATTTCTAATTATAATAAATTATTTCTAATTATAACCAATTATTTTTAATTATAACAAATTGTTACTAATTATTTATAATTAACACAAAGACATGATTATTCATAAAAATAAATACAAAAAATATATATCGAATTCTAATTGAATTTAATCGCATGTAACTAAGAAAAATAAAAAATAATAAAAAATAAAATAAATTAATTAAATAATAAAAAATTGATAAATACTTTGAAACTGAAGATTTTGGAGTATAAAATCTACGAATTATGCTCCAATTTAAAAGTTTAAACTTTGAAAAATTTTAGAAGAAAAATTTTCTGGAGAGATAGAGAGAGAAGTTGAAAAATAAGTATAATGAGAGGAAAACCGAATGAGGGTATATATATGTTAGATTATTTGCGACGAAACCCAAAAAAAATACCCACAACCCGCATTAATTGTTGTTGGTCAAAAAAAATTATTTCTGATGGGTCACGTTGCAATGTCTCCCAACCAGCACACTATTTGCGATGAGATACTTTTCCAATCACAAATAGTAAAAACCGCCACTGGGTATTTGCGACAAGGACAAGGAACCCGTCGCAAATGCCCTACCCATGCTTTGGTGCACATTTCCTTCCAACCCTTTCGTGATGGGTCCCTACTTACTCGTTGTAAATGATTATTATTTCTGACATGACAATGTACTAGTTGAAAATAACCCCTTCTGACGAGTTATTTGCAATGAGCCCCTGACCTATCTTAAATAGCCCATCACAAATGTTTATTTTCCCCATAGTGTTATGTTATCATGATATATCATGTCTTATTATTCATGTTTATGATTATCACTCCTTTTATTCCTATTTAAAATCCTATTGTCTAACTTGTATTAATTTCTTCATGTTATTCCATGTTTGTTCTCTGAACGGGCTTTATAGATCAACCCCTTTCTTATGTATATCCCCAATTTATCCCATGTAGTTTTAAATATGATGGAATAATATGAGAATGTTATGTACATTTTCAATAAATATGATGTATTACCTATTTTATGTTATTATTTAATGTA
Organism: Viscum album; assembly: GCA_963277665.1. NCBI lineage: Eukaryota > Viridiplantae > Streptophyta > Magnoliopsida > Santalales > Viscaceae > Viscum > Viscum album. The sequence continues at coordinate 1,152,108,828 of OY728162.1, forward strand.
CCTAATTCATAAATACACTATAATTATTGATAATATGGGTTGTTTTAGGTATAATATTATGTAATAAATCATGAATTAATGTGCAATAAAGAGAAGGGTTGTCATATTTGGTATTAAAGGAAAATTTTAGTTATTTTTAGTATTATGATTAGAAAACTCTTGAGAGAGACTTAGGGATAAAACTTAGTATAAGAAAACATCCCTAAATTTTGGACAAGTATAGAATAAGTAGTTCATCAAGAAAATACATCCATGCCTATATACTAAAATTGGATGTGGATCTGGTACATATGAACATAGGGGTAAAACCTAAAAACACCACATTAATCTAGACTCAACTGGGAACTAGTGCATAATAGTAGTCCTTACTACACACATGTTTTGACACTCCTAGGGGATATGCTTTTGTTAATTCACAAGCTCCTAATGAACCATTATTAAGAAAACAAAAAATTCCCATAGGTGTCTATGTCATCAAATTGATCATGGATAACATATATTAAATCTTATAAATTATTAAGTTAAGGAAATACATCTCATTTACAAGTTTTAACTTTAGTGTTATATATGGATATTTATTTTAGGAATGAATTTTGATAAACCATTAGTATATTTTGTTGAATTTTGAATTTTAATTTATTAAGGTTTATTCATTTTCAGTATTATATTTATTTATGACAACCATTTTAGATTTAATAAAGAAATGAGGAATATATTGTTGTTATTTAGTGGATTATGTGATCCTTTAGAAAACTATAGTAGTGTGTTTGGAATAATTTTTTTTCCTATTGATTACTCATTATTTTCAGAAAAGATGATATTTTATTGGGAATTTTTTAAAGTATGAAATTATAATTTTTAAGAAAGTATATTTATTTATTTCCCTAATATAAATGATAAAGAAATTCCTTAACTCTAGGAAAATAATCTTCAAAAAAAATATTGTCTTATTATGATTATTTTTGATGCATTTATGGTCTTTTCACCAATCATAAATTTATAGTTTTCTGGTCATTATATTTATTCTAACCATGTTCTCTATCAAAATCTATTAGTTCTTAGGTGATAGTTTTCTCTTCCATGTCTATGTTTTCAATTTCCACTAATTTTCTCTTAAATAGAAACCTAGTTATGTGAGTACCTTCATAATTCCCTTCATCTCTTTTCATGTCGATGTTTTATTAACCCTTTTTACAATGTGGATTTTCAAAAATGATATTTTCAAGTGTCAAAAAATTTCTTACGAAGAACAATTTAAAATTGTGAGGATTAAATTTATTAAATGGGGGATAATGTAACACCCCAATTTATTAAAAGATAAAAGTATGTTCGATAGCACATTTGATATGCAACACTGAACCAAAACAAACCACGATTATTTAAATAAGAATGTCACAATATAAACTGTATATTTTTTTGGTATGAATATAATTAACTAATTTATGAAAATAGATATTTTTTCTATTGAACATAAATGTATTAATAAATTATAAGTAAATATTCACTCAATATTTAAGTAATGTCTTTTTGTTCTTCAAAATATGTTTTCTTCTAAAATGATTTGTATTTATTTTTTCTTAAAACATATTAATTTTATTTTATATAACATTTAAAATATTTATTTTATAAAATTAATGCGATTATTATGTATCAATATATCATGATTAACTTAGATAGAATTTCTTGTATTTTTTATAAAATATAATCTTTTTAGTAAATAGTGAAAAATACAGTTTTAAGTAAAATTGTCATTTCTTTTGATAAATTAATTAATAAAAAATCCTCAATATTATTTTAATTTTATTTTAAAGTAGAAAAATTATTATCTATTTATATTTAAATATTATTTAATTTTATTTAATTAAATTATATATAAATAAATAAGTTTTTTAACAGAATATTATTATTAAATTATGATTGATAAATGTAAATAATTATATAATTTTTATGATATCAAATGTAATTTCTATAATGTTTTGAAAACAATTATTGTCAAAAAACTGAACATTTCCCAAAAAAAGTAACTTCTATTTCAAAATGGAAAATTCATATATTTTTAAAATTATTTTGATCCAATAATTTTTTCGTATAAGTAAATCAATATTATCTAGTTATGAATTTTTAGTATGTTTTTTGAGAGAGTTGAATTTCTATGTAAAAATTAAAAATGATATAATATACAGTGTGTATTATGATGTTATAATGACCTAATTTTTTAAATAAATACAATAAAGGGCACCCAAGAACAAATATAAGGTTCCCATTTATAATAATATGATTTTAAATTTATTTTATCAATTTAAAAAATTTCCTATGAATCCTTCAAAAAGTATAATATATTTTAAGATTTTAAAAATCATTTCATTAAGGCCGTGACTCACTACCTCATTACCTATAGAGACCCAAGCTCGATGTACATGGACATTACATTTCTTTTGCGGAATACTTAATACATGACAAAAAAACGCCCAAAGACCATATTAGTTTAGTGTCTTTGGAAACTCGGAACAAAATCTTCTAATCATGGTGAAAGATCTTCAACATCTCCCATAAAGATATTCCCCTTTTTTTCCCTCACCTAAAACAATTATGTATATCCTGGGGGTAAGAAAACATAAAAAGGATGATCTCAAATACTCAGTAAGGGTAAACATGGAGAAAATAAAACAAACCGTATACATTTGAACATAAAAACATGAACATAAAGTATAAACATCAAAATATTGAGTTATGAAATAAATTTTGGCAGTACGTAGTGCATAGATCATAAAGGAACATTATTCATGATAAAATATCATGGGAATAAAACATTTATTTGTGTCAAACCATCAATCATATAATATGATTTCCATAGTATCCAAGGCATTACTGCCAAGACCATCATAGTAGACGAAGTCCATTATTGAACCGGGTTTACGTACCGTTCCAGCCCTGTATTACTGAATAATATTTACTTTCTATTCTATCCATGTCTATCTCATGAGATATAAATCTTTACCCAATGCATTGGAGGGAGATATACGTCCCACCCATCTTATAATGAAGTCATTCTTATAAGTGCCACAAAACATAAATAATTCATCATATCATAACCCAATAAATAATATGGGTTTTCTTAAACATAATTCAATCATAACATAATCCATAAAAATACCATTCCATAATTAAAAATATCGAATCATAGTAATAATAGGGATAGAAACATAACCCTATTTAAAATCATCATCTTAGATGGAAAATAATTTTGATAAAACACTTGAACTCAGTTCTTGGGGAAAATATCTTTTCTTCTTCAAAAGCATTTTCTTTTCTCAATATGTCATGAAATTTTAAAAGGAAAGAAGTTAAATTAAAATAAACATTAAAACTTAAAAAGGAAGATTCATGGAAATAATGCTCTATGAAAGTATAAAAATTAATCTATGCGGTATAAGTTAAAAAAACATTCTCCTCGTACTTTTTCCAGAAAAGTCAAAAAGTACCTCGTATGGCAAAAAAAGAAAGATTCCTTCCATTGGACATAGTAAAAGTCAAAAAGGGGTAAACATGAATTTAAAAATACATGGATGAATAGTAAACAATTTATGAAAACATATTTATAAAACATGGACATGGATGATAAATATAACCCCAGTAAATACATAGGTACATGAAATCTCGGATAAAAATGAGATTGCAAAATTATCCCTTAGCTTAGATCCGATATACTTTGTATGTATCTGAACCACCTGTATAATAATTTAAATATTTTCATTTAATTATTCCAGAATCATAGTCATTTTTATAATATCATATATGACCATATTCTTATCTATTTATTAGTAAAATTTCATTGTTACTCGTTATTCAGGTGTTAACTGCTTTATGTTCTTATGCATGTTTTGTCGAATAAATTCTTATTCGTCTTTTTAGGTTATAGGTACATAATTTAAGGAATGGTATTAGTATAATATATATCATATTTATTTATTTAATTCATTTATATAATCACTCTTCAATTCAGATCATGTAGAATGAATCGCATCACATCGTGGAGACGGTAGGCTGTACGTAAGCACTAGTGACAATATCATTCCCATGATTGTGGAATTGTATTGAAGTGTATAGTGTATAATATTTCAGAATAAATACAATTTTAAAATAATCATATATAGTTATTTCTGCCATCATTACACATATACAAGTATGTTGGTGATGAAAAATAGATTACACCACAACGTGGAGAGGGTAGGACGTACGTACGCACTTGTGGTGATTTCATTTTTCATAGGATGGATAGAATATGGAATATGGTTGTTTCATATTCATAATATCATATTAGTATAAAAGTTATACTAGATTTATTACTTAATAATTAAACAACTCATATAGAGGATGTAGAATAAGAAATAAGTTTGAAAAAATCTGTAAAGGATATTACCTCTTCTTCGACATACCTCTTCTAATCATCCTCTTAGGGCACTAAAGTTGGTATTTTAAGAAGCACATGACCTATATTATGTTTTTAGGGAAGTGTAGAAGGGAAATGTATAAGGTTTGACTGATTTATAAGGCTCAAAATAGAGTGAAGAGGATAGGGAATAGGTTCCCTTTTATAAGAGAGGAGAGGGGCACTTTTGGAAACCTCGAAAATATTAATTTATAATAAACTCAAAACCCACTTAAGAACCTCTAAAATGACTCAAATTCGAATATTAGATGATATATGGTTGTAATCGCTTCAACCAATAAAATTTAGACATGTTTTGAGTTTATTTTAAACCTTATCATTTTGATTTATCCTTATTTAATCTATTTAATTTTTTTGTGCCAACGAGCCTGTACCCTAGTGGTACAAGCTCCTGCTTGGCATCCAAAAGACCCAGGATCAAATCCGGGCAGGGGTGAATTTCCCAGGTACTGTAGCAGTACTGTAGCAGGTACTGTTGCAGTGACGGCACTGTAGCAGCGGCAGCACTGTAACGGCGGAGGGACTGTAGCAGATACTGTAGCGGTGGCGGTACTGTAGTAGCACGGGTACTGTAGCAGTACTGTTCAACGAGGGGTCCTTTGGGCAAAAAAATGGGTTTTCAAGCCTTGTATTTAGGCCACTTGGCCTTGGTCCTTCGGGCTATGTAATGGGTCTCCATCTACCCAGTCTAAAGAGGTCTTTGCTTTCAAATAATAAATTGAGGCTTCGACCCCAACCTTTGAAAAAAAATATTTAATTTTTTTGTGGTAATAATATTCTAAATTTTATATGGTTTTAAATACTTACTTATGTGTTATTAATTGTCCATAATTTGATACTTCATGACATTTTAAACCATATAATTTTAAATTTTAAATTTTTAAATATTTTTGTGATTTTTAAACAATTTAATAATATGTTATTTTTATAAAATATCAATAGTGTCAATTTTGACACTATTCATTTATTTGAATTTAAATAAAATCCAAACAGAAGATATATTCGAAAAAAAATATTTAATAGATTCATAACATGTCACATTAATCTATAAAATTCATGTAGCAAATTAATTAGTTCATATAATATTTTTTTTAATATTTTTAAAACAATTTATTTGATGTTTCTCTTAATAAAGTAATTACTACAACATTTATTTATATTTATTAAAAATACTTATTTGTTGAATAAAAATTAAAATATAAAAAACTATGATGAAGATAAATATAATAGATTTTATAAGAATACTTTTAGTCAAATTTACCTTCTAAAAAACTCAACTTTTAAAATTTTATATTTATTATATTAGAAAGGTGACAACCTTGACATCATTTAAAATAAAACAATATAAGTATCATAATAACTTTTATAAGGCTCTAAATGATAAACAAGTACACAATTGAATGATTATGGTTTATATACACTTGACCAATAAGTTCTGGTCAAGTATTTGGACTTTTTGATGGGTATTATTATTTTTATAAAAACTATATTTTTGTTGTTTTACTAAATAAATAATTTCTTTATCATTAATGTATAAGATATTAAGGTAATTATATTTTTCTTAAAAATTAAAAATAAATTTCCATGATAAAGAAAAAAATATTAAATTTAAAATGAGTATTTATAATCAAATTTATATTCTGTATAGTGTTATATTAAAAATAATTTAATTATTAAAGTTTGAGTGAGACATATTTCACTTTTCATTAAATAAAATATTTCAATTGACTCAATCTCATCCATGTGGGTTCGAATTGATACCATTTTGACCCAAGTATGTTTGAGGGTGAAATATAATCATCCCATTATATCAAGACAAGTGTTAGGGTAATTTTATGATATTATTTCTACCCTTAATTATCTGATTTACCTTTAATTATGGTAAATAAAATTTACCATAGTTACTATTCATAATGCCCAAAAATAGAATTAGCATATTAAAATAATTTATAACTAATGATTTAAAATATGAAATCCATTTTCCAAATTCAATACACAGAAGTTTCAGTAATTAATTTAAAATTAATCCCATTGTTGAGAATACATGTTTTAAAAGCTAAAACATTGCAAACGATTGAAATGTTTTTACCTATGAATTCAATGTAAAATTAATGATAATGACATAAATTATATTAAATGGTAAAAATTTATTCTACTTAAACTTTAAAACCATTCAATATTTTAATTTAACCATATAAATTATCTCGATGAGAAATGTTGTTTTTAATTAAAAATTTAGCATATTTTTACTATTCTTTAAAATATGAAAGTTATTAGAAAAATATCAAAAATTTATCCAAAGTAAATTTTTTTATCTTGATTCCAAATATGAAATTATATTTTTCAAATTGAACTTATAAACATGTCAAAAAATAGATTTAAAATGGGTGCGTCATCAAAAGGCAGAAAAACTGCAATTTTTGAAAAATACTCCTTTTATCAGAAAAATTGATTTTGTTATCATACCATGTTCTAGAAAATTTGTATGATAAATGATAATTTTATAAAATTAAAAATGTGGTTAACACTATTCATAACGGCAAGTTCATAATAATATTATAGTAGTATATCGTTGTTTAGTGAAACTCAGTATTGCGTATGACACAAGCTATCTAGGAAGGTTGTTCTTGTGTGTAACAAAAGCCATGTCAGTGTTTCATATAGTGAAAGCCTCCTTTGTTATTGCGTATAATAGAATACAAACATAGTTCTTTTATACATTTGAAAAAAAATATCTATTCTCAGTGTTGTGTAAAATAAATTCTATAAAATGAACTTGAAATCCTATGTAACACAAGAAAAGAATGGTGTTGCATTTACTGCAAGCTAATATAGTGTTGCATATAACACAAAATAATGTTGGTGTTGCATACAACACAAGACATTGAAGCAATTAAATATAATCCATCTTATAAATTCTTGGGGTGTTACATTCTACCCCCCTTAAAATGAATTTCACCCTTGAAATTCGTCATGGTTATAAATGGTTTTCTAAATGAAATTTTATTTCATAGAATCCCACATCCTAAAAAGTAGTACTAAAACTTAATTAAAAAATGTTAAGTAAGAAACATAATGGTTACCCAAATTAACTCATCGCTGGGTTTCCACATAGAAGAACATAGGTGAAAACATGGATATGGAAGATAAATCTAACCATAAAGTTCTGATGAAGAGTGGTAGAGAACATGAATATGAAAAAACCAACAATAAAAAATCCATAAATTTGGGATGATCTAAGGTACCATATGATTCATCGGATATGAAGGTACTAGGATAACATTTTTGGTTTTCAAGATCTTTTCCCTAAAGTTGGAGAATTGTTTCATAAGGAGAAATAATTACTTGATTTCAGTGTAATTTCATCATTATTTATTCCATGAACAATTTCAACTCCATCTCTTATTCAATGAAATGAAGTTGAATTTTTCATTTTTGAAGTGTTAGCAGATCATGCGATAAAATTATAGGTCATTCCATCAGTCTCTATCACAAAAAGGTTAACAAAAGTTATTAAATATACATAAGTACATCTATGGTGAGATTTATTGTATATGGTTCCAAAAAAGGACTTATTCATCATTTATCATACCATTTAAATAAAATAAAACATATTTATACTAACAAGGGACTTCTCGTAGGCCCATGGTTGGCGATAAAGGTCTATCGCACATCGATTGTGGGTTCGACTCCCACATCCTTGTCCGGCACGACGGGTTGTCGCCCATCCTATGGGTTGTCATTTTTATAAATCTATACTATTATAACAATCCAAATAAAAATATAAAAAAATGTTTTAGAAATAAACTATACTATCTAATGTCCCACTTAATTAATTCTAACCTTTAGTCTTATCCAAAATACTTTTGTCCAATCTCAAAGTACAAAGAAAACAATTACTAGAAAGGTCATATAACAAGAATGTGAATACCATAATTTATCCCAAATATATCACAATATATATCTTGTTGGTGACATTCCAAACATTTTAAGGACTTCATCATGCATCCTCTTGAAATATGATAATGACCTAAATTACCATAGAACCTTAGTGACATCATTCATTCCATCAAAATTAACTCTTTCTGTAACATCCTAAGTAAATAAAAAATAAGGCATTTTCATATTTATTAATATTTGTGATTTAAATATTAATTTTACTTTAAAGGGGATGCAATGTTCGATGGATTACCCGATACACAACAATGAGTTTCTTTGAAATCTTACAATGCTTACTAATAATATAATAATATTATTTTAAATGGTAGTTAACGCCTAGAAATTGTATTGGAATGAATGAATAGAACTAACTAAAATATGATTATACATGTTTGTTAAATGTTTTTACATTTATCCAAAAAAAGTTAGAGGCTTAAAATGTGAATGAATCCAATTTGAAGTATAATTTACCTTAAAAGGTGGATTTACCGCCTTTTAATAGAGATCCCTCTATAAATATAGCTTTGGTCACTTTTATATGTTATATTTGACAAAATAAAATTCTTATTTAGAATCGTGTAAGAAAAATTTACTTTGGGTAATATTTTGGTATTTTTCTGATAAAATTCATTTTTTGATGAATAGTGAAAAATACTGCATTTTAATTCAAAAACTACATTTTAATGTAATTTATTTATATGGTTAGATTATATTTTTAATTAGTTTTAAAGTATAATTGGAATATATTTTTATCATTTAATCCAATGGTGCTCATTGGATTGAATTTCACTTTGAAATTAGACATAAACAAGTATTAATCTTTTGATAGATATTGTTTCTTAAAAACATGCTATTTGTTTTGACAGCAGGAATTAATTATAAAATTAATTAATGAAAATTATATGTTTTGAATTTTGTAAAATAGACATAATTTTTTAATTCAGAATATCAAATTTAGCTTAGGGTAAATTTTTGGTATTTTTCTAAAAAACATCAATTTTTGATGAATAGTGAAACCACTAAGTAGTAGTTAAAAAAGATGACTTTTTCATTTAAATGAAAATTTACCACTACTATGAATTGAATTTCAAAAATCCGACATAGATGGTTGTTATTATTAAGTAAAATGTGGTTCAATAAGATGAAAATAACTTTTGGTGAATAGTAACTTTTGACTTTTATTTACCGCGGTTAAAGATAAATAGGGTAATTCAAGGTAAAAAGAATATTATAATAATACAAAATTACCTTAACACTTGTTATAATATTATTGGATGGGTCATGTCCATCCATGGACATCTTTGGTTCGATTTTGGGACCCCATGGAGCCACTTGGGTGTGATAATGACACTTTAGATTAATTAACTTAAAGTAAATGCAAAAATGACATAAAAAAATATCATTTAGTAAACCAATTTTTACATAGGGTTATATAAGTTATCTTTTCGACTATAAATATCCATTGAGAATCTAAAAATATTTCCAACATAATTGTATTTTTTTTATAGTTTTTAGACATCATATAAATTAAATTATTTTTGACACAACAATGATGCAGTTTTTACCTCATTAATGAATGATTTAAATAAATAAGATTATAAAGACTAAAATAATATCCAAAACCTGTCCAATTACTATTGGATGATTTTATTTCGAATATGAGTCATCTTATCTTCAAAGTTAATGTGTTTTGGACCTTTTGAAATCGAAGACAAGTTTATAATAAAATAATGTTTTCACACTTTCCTAAAGATCCCCTCCCCGCCTTATAAAAGAAGACCACTTATAACCACTTTTTCACACCTCTCAAGCCTATTGGATCGTCCAACCTTTGACCAATTAATCTCCCTATATCCCTCTCATCCTCCTAGAAGCCTTACCTTAGGCAGAAGGCACTTCAAGAAGTCCTTTGGTTCAAACCAAAGGGAGTTACCCAAATTAAAGGTAACAATTTCTCTTAAATTCTATTCTTTTATTTAACTTCTCCTACCCCTAAAATCTTTTTATTCATTTATTTTGTAACAAAACCAATATCCGCAATATACTAGTATGTTTTTATGAAAAGGATTCTAACTACACTTACACACACATCCATCAAATGAGTGAAGAACATACTGTTTCTATGGATGACAAACTAACGCCTCACGAAATGATGATTGTTCAATTATCTCCTAATGCCTCTCATGGTGTCCATTAAGATGGAACTATATTTATATATGATATATATTATGTTTATTATTTCTTTATGATTCTGTATTTTCCTTTTTATAGCATACCTTAATGGTTTCGATTATGGGTAAACGCAATGATTTCATTTGAGGAAGTGCGGACTACCGCTCCCTCAAAGTGATATGACTCGTTCATACCATACGTGGTACGTATAAAGGATGGAGTTAAGGATATTATATATGATACTATACAGGAATTATAATATAAATATGTATAATTATGTTTTAATTCCATTAAAGTAATAAATTGAAATGGAATTAGCGTTCATGCGTACGTACCACTTACCCTCTCCAGGAACAGTGCATTTCATTTCTTACCTCTAAATGTTATGTACTATTGTAAATAAATGCATATATAGGATATATATGACATATATGATATATAAATCATGAATATAATTCTGGATATAATTATCTTTGACCAGATTAGCAACATGTAATTGTAAGAATTCCATTTTCGACTCAAGTACCAAATATCGACAAAATGATCGTTATTAACATAAATGATTGCATAATGTTTATAACATGGTAATAAATAATATAAAAGGAATAATAAACTTTAAAAAGGTTCTCAAGAATTTATAAATTAACTTTAGTTTATTATTCAGGAGATTAAAGAACGAACGGGTCAAGTCGGACATGAGGTAAGGGATTTCTTATCTCACTTTTAATTCTGTGAGATTTCCATTGTTTGCGACTTATTTATTTCATGTGGGGTATTGTGTACTTCCTTTTGATATATATTATCATGATTATCATTATATTCATGTTATTCTATGATTCATTTTGTGGTTATTAACTTTGGGTCATATGACGCGATTGATTACAACGTGGTAAGGGGTTTTCATCTCACTTTTTATCCCCGTGAGATTCATGCTATATTTTCCACTACTTCCTTTTGTGTGGGGTATGTACTACCCATGATTGTATTCTTTGTGTAAGATACTTTAATTTATGGGTATTTACATCTTCATTGTATGATCTTTCTTTCATGTGGTTTATGTTTCGTAAGTTACCAAATTGGTAAGGGAACCTTTCACCCTCCTATCTTTTAAAAGGCTTTTTCTTGTTACGTCTTTTAGTTCACATCTTATTATGTTGGGATATGTTATTATATATCCTTATTACTGTAAATTTTATGTCCAAGTGATGAGATACCCTTTTCTTTCTCATCAACTCAGTTTCTGAATTTTAAAGTGACACCGTTAGGTTGTTGAATTTTTGCAAGGGAACTTCTTAACCCAATTTCGATTCTTTGGGTTAAACTTGTACTTCTGGAATATGTCATCCTATGAATATGTGTGAATGATCTATGATTTTTTTACACTAAATAACCAATAATATTTAGTGCATTTATATTTGTCACACATAATTATGTAATTTATTTATCCTTAATCTATGGATACCGTCTTTTTAAGGGACTTCATCTCAATCTCTTTTCATTGAGGCATATTTCGATAATATATATACCTTCTTCTTTTACACGGTGTATAGTAAAACCCTTTGACTTTTACTTTAATTCAAAGGGAACATATTTATACAAATCATTCTACTAAATGACAAACAGAATGTTTTTAACATTTGTGGAGAGAATGACCTCTCCACCACCATAATCGTTATTTGGCTTCCTCTATAAGCCTTAATTTTTTCTAAAATGAAAATTAAATACCTTATTCTGTTTTTGGGTGTTTTGGTAGTGAGAATAGTTTTTGAAATGGATTGATTATTACAATATCTTGAAATTATTTCTGGTTATTGCAAATTAAATTTTATTAGTGAAATGTTTATATTTGCAATATTTTATGTGTTAGGCTTTTACAATGGTACTTGGACATTTGACGGGTGGTTACGTGATAAACCAAATGATGGGTGGTGCCATGAATACCAGGATGGGTGGTTACGTTATAACCTCTAATGAATTGGGTATGGAAGTCGGCCATATGACCATTCAATTTAGTGAAATGTGTGGAACTTGACTGTATGGTTATTCCATTTAAGTATGTTTCTGTCCCAAGTTACCTTTATATGTTATGTGTTCTTTATATGGGTTTTATGGTAATATTTTGGTTATAAAAGGGTAAGTAATGATCTTTTATTCAGTGAAGAGTATTTACTACTTCACAAAGTTTAAAATTATTACTCATGATTAAGTATTCATGGTTTACTTGTTGTTTTGAAAAACTAACAGTTTCCTTCTTTGTGTATCCCTTACTGAGATTTTTATGTTCACCCCAAGTTTTTGAAATGTTTTCCATAGGACTTAAAGGTGAATAGGGTCAAGGATGAAATAAAGGAAAATTCATGCTGTCTAAAATATGGAACTAGACATGAATCTCTTTTTTTAAAGAGTTTTTATTTTATGAAAAAATGGAAATTGTGTAGAAGTGTCTACTTTGTAATCTTTTGAGATTTAATAGTTATGTCCTAACTCTATAAAACTCTAAACCTGAAAATATCATCTATGTGAATTATCCATTTAATTCAATATTATGTAATGTTCAAGGATAGATCTTTATAGTTGGTATCAGAGGTTGGTTTAGACAAATTTAGGGATTAGGATTTTTCGTTAGACACATGGTTAGTCCCTATGTCTATTATTTCAGTTAAATCCTTGTTTTATAACTTTTTCAGATCAAGGAAAGTCATTTAAAAATGGAAGGAGTAGGATATCAAACAACATTCCTATCTCTTCCTGATGACATGCTTGCAATAATTATTGAAAAGTCATGTTCGAATGATTGTGAAACGTTTTCTAGCATACAACTCAGTTGCAAGAAGTTGTTTAGGACATCAAACACCTCCACTATAACTCGTTATCATCATGGATCATGGGTTGTATTTAGAAAAATATTATTTTCACAATATTCTCATATTTTTAAGAAAGGTAAATACTATCAAAGCATTTTCAAATATTTTACCTTATCACAAGATTTTGAAGCATATTATGATTTTAAAAAAGGTGCTGAAGAAGGAGACCCTTGCGCAACTTATTTATATTTTCTTTTACAATATAGTCTCTCAGCATATACCTATGGTATTTTAAAATGACCATTAATTGAAAGTTTCAATTCAAATTCGGTCCGACTATTTTATATAAATCATGTTTTATCAGATGTTTTGTAATTATATGTCATACATGATTGTTTTTCAAAACTTTTTTTCTGTGAAAACCCATATGACCCTATTGTACAAGGTGTATTTGGATGGATGAAGAAAATGATTTTTGTTGGATCTCTAAATCATTATTTTTATGCATGGGCCTTCTACCTACGTGAAAAAGATGACGATGAACCCAAATGAACACCATGATCAAGGTATGATGTTCTTCATTTTGTGGATCATTTTATTTTATGATATGGTGGTGAAATAAAACTTCAAGAATTAAGATGTTGAGATAATAATGAATTTGGATGAAAATGAGAGGTATAAGAAAACCATTGATGTTAAAACATGTTAGGGTTATTTTTGAGTTTTATATAAGGGACAACCCGTAGGATGGGTGACAACCCGTCACATTCGGCAAGGCTGCAGGAATCGAACCCACAACCGAAGGGCGACAAAGGTGCATCGCCTACCACTAGCCTAATTGAAGTCCCTGGCTAGTATGACTTATTATTTTAGTAAAATAATTTTATGGATCAAGAAAAAGTTGATTTTGGGGGATTTTTTTTTCAAATGGGTATCCTTAGTATATGAAAATGATATGGGGATTAAGTGATAAATGTTATTTTGGAAGACATTTTCTCTTTTGGGGAACATTATATGCTTAAGAGAAATAGAATACTATGGGATCTCATTTGTACAGTAATGGTTGAAATTATATTTGGGAAGAATCTATGTTTTTATTGTGGACATAAGGTGATTTGGGTTATTTATGGAAATGATTAGCCTATCATAGAAAATATGTGATTAGGTTAATTACTTTTTAGTATGAGACTTTATGTGTAACTGGTGTTATTTGGAGATAAATTTTAAGATGTATCTTGGAAGTCTACGTAATTAAATCATCATGATATTTGGGTTTCAATATTAGTTTGGATTAATTTTGATGAATTTTACGGACACTTGTTTATTGAATTGTCTTGGTTGAACTTTGGGTATTATTTTACAAATTTTAGAGATTAGGAGTAGTTCTTCTTTTTGTAAAAGATTATCCTTTTTGGGTATTATCTGATATCGCACTAACCATTTTGGTTTTAGTTGATGTATAAAGTAAAGGGAAATATATAGTTCTTCTTTTTTGGATTATGTGATTCTCAAGAAGATAATTCTATTTCTTTTGATGTGAACAAGTATTTTTGAATTCTCTTTGTATGGAGAAAAGATTAGTTTTTGGTAGAAACTTATTAAAGGGTGAAATCTACTTGAAGGTAAGTATATTTCCTTATGTTCTTATTCTATGTAGTAAATTAATTCCTCAAAATTATGAAAAGGAACATAAAACAAAAACTTTTTTGGTTTAGATTTCCTACTTGGTAATCAAATACTATTTAACACATCATGAGTTTGTGCTTTTCTAGTGGTTAACATTCTCCTAATCATGTTTTCTATCACTCTCCATCAGAACTTGAATGTTTGTTTTCTCCACCATATCCATGTTTTCCTGGAATCATAGTATGGGTTATCCCGGGTAACATTTTTTACTTCTATTTATTTCTTTTAAAGTGATAGTTTTAGTGAATCTTTTCCGATGTGGGATATTTAATGAAGTTTCCAAGCCCAGTTTTAAAAATTATGAGGTCGCAATTCCCAAAAGGGGGGATGGATGTAACAACCCAGGTAAATAAATAATAAGACATTTTCATATTTATTAATATTTGTGATTTAAATATTAATTTTACTTTAAATGGGATGCTGTGTTCAATGGATTACCTGATACACAACAATGAGTTTCTTTGAAATCTTACGTTGTATCCTAATAATATAATAATATTATTTTTAATGGTAGTTAACGCATAGCCATTGTATTGGATGGAATGAACAGAACTAACTACAATATGATTATACATGTTTTTCAAATGTTTTTACATTTATCCAAAAAAATTTAGAGGCTTAAAATGTGAATGAAACGAATTTTAAGCATAATTTACTTTAAAAGGTTCATTTACCGCCTTTTATTAGAGAACCCTATTTAAATCTAGCTTTGGTCACTTTTATATGATATATTTGACAGAATAAAATTCCTATTTAGAATAGCGGCATCAAAATTTACTTTGGGTAAAATTTTGGTATTTTTCTGATAAAATTCAATTTTTGATGAATAGTGAAAATACTGTATTTTAATTCAAAACTGCCTTTTAATATAATTTATTTATATGGTTATATTATATTTTTAATTAGTTTTAAAGTATAATTGGAATATATGTTTACCATTTAATCCAATGGTGGTCATTTGATTGAATTTTGCATTGATATTCGACATAAACAAGTGTCAATCTTTTGATAGATATTGTTTCTTAAAAACACGCTATTTGTTCTGACAGCTGGAATTAATTATAAAATTAATTAATGCAACTTCTATGTTTCAAATTTGGTAAAATAGACATAATTTTTGAATTTGGAATATCAAATTTATCTTAGGGTGAATTTTTGGTATTTTTATGAAAACTTCAATTTTTGATGAATAGTGAAACCACTAAGTAGTAGTTAAAAAACCGAATTTTTCATTTAAATGAAAATTTTCCGCTTCTGTGAATTGAATTTCGAAAATCTGACATAAATGTTTGTTATTAGTAAGTAAAATTTAGTTCAATAAGATGAAAATAATTTTTTGTGAATAGTAAATTTTGACTTTTATTTACCGCGGTTAAAGATAAATAGGGTAATTTACGGTAAACAGAATGTTATAATAATACAAAATTACCTTAACACTTGTCCTAACCTTATTGTATGAATCATGTTCGACAATGGGCGTCTTTGGGTCGATTTTGGGATGCCATGGAGCCACTTGGTTGTGATAATGACACTTTTGATTAATTAACTTAAAGTAAATGCAAAAATGACATAAACAAATATCTTTTAGTAAACCAATTATTACAAAGAGTTATATAAGTTATCTTTTTGACTATGAATATTAATTGGAAAGATAAAAATATTTCCTAAATCATGGTATTTTTTTATAATTTTTAGACATTATATAAATTAAATTATTTATGACACAATAATGATGAAGTTTTTACCTCATTAATAAATGATTTAAATAAATAAGATTATAAAGACTAAAATAATATTCAAATCCTATCCAATTACTATTGGATGATTTTATTTCGAATATGAGTCATCTTATCTTCAACTTTAATTTGTTTTGGACCTTTTTAAACCAAAGATATGTTTATAATAAAATAATGTTTTCACACTTTCCTAAAGAGCCCCTCCCCCCCTTATAAAAGAAGACCACTTCTAACCAATTACTCACTCCTCTAAAGACTTTTTGATTGACCAACCTCCACCCCATTAATCTCCCTACATCCCTCTTCTCCTCCTATAAGCCTTACCTTAGGCAGAAGGCACTTCATGAAGTCCTTTGGTTCAAACCAAAGGGAGTTACCCAAATTAAAGGTAACAATTTGTTTTAAATTGTTTTCTTTTATTTTACTTCTCCAACCCCTAAACTCTTTTTATTACATTATTTTGTTACAAAAACAGTATATTAAATATACTAGGATGTTTTTATGAGAAGTATTTTAACTACACTTACACACACGTCCATCTAATGGGTGAACAATATACTGTTTCTGTGGATGACAAACTAACGCCTCACGAAATAATGATTGTTAAATTATCTCCTACCGCCTCTCATGGTGGGAATTAAGATGAAAATGTATTTATATATGATATATATGATATTTATTATTTCTTTATGCTTCTGTATTTTCCTTTTTATATTATACCTTTATGGTTTCCATTATGTGTAACGCGATAATTTCATTTGAGGAAGTGCGGACTACCGCCCCCTCAAAGTGATATGAATCGTTCATACCATACGTGGTATGTATAAAGGATGAATTTAATGATATTATATATTCTACTATACTAGAATTATAATATAACTATGTATAATTATGTTTTAATTCCATTATAATAAGAAATAGAAATGGAATTAGCGTTCATGCGTATGTACGGCTTACCGTCTCCATGAACGGTGCATTTCATTTCTTACATCTAAATGTTATGTACTATTATAAATACATGTATATAATGGATATATATGAAATATATGATATATAAGTCATGAATATAATTCTGGATATACTGAAATTTGACCACATTAACAACATGTAATTATAAGAAGTCCATTTTCGACTCAAGTACCAAATATTGACAAAATGATCGTTATTAACCTAATTGATTACATAATGTTTATAACATGGTAATAACTAATATAAAAGGAATAATAAACTTTAAAAAGGTTCTTAATAAAGTATAAATTAACTTTAGTTTATTATTCAGGAGATTAAAGAACGAACGGGTCATGTCAGACACGAGGTAAGATATTTCTTATCTCACTTTTAATTCCGTGAGATTTCAATTGTTCGCCACTTATTTATTACACGTGGTGTATTGTGTACTGAATTTTGATATATATTATCATTATTATCATTATATTCATGGTATTCAGCAATTCACTTGGTGGTTATTAACTTTGGGTCATACGACTCGATTGATTACAACGTGGCAAGGGGTTTTCATCTCACATTTTATCCCCGTGAGATTCATGCTATGTTTTCCACTACTTACTTTTGTGTGGTGTATGTACTGCCCATGATTGTATTCTTTGTGTAAGATAATTTAATTTATGGGTATTTACATCTTCATTGTATGATCCTTCTTTCATGTGGTGTATGTTTCGTATGTTACCAAATCGGTAAGGGAACCTTTCACCCTCCTCTCTTTTAAAAGGATTTTTTTGTTATGTATTTTAATTCACATCTTCTTATGTTGGTATATGTTCTTATATATCCTTATTGCTGTAAATTTTATGTCCAAGTGATGAGATACCCTTTTCTCTATCATCAACTTTGTTTCTGAATTTTAAAGTGACGCCGTTAGGTTGTCGAATTTTTGCAAGGTAAATTCTTAACCCATTTTCGATTCATTGGGTTAAACTTGTACTTCTTGAATATGTCATCCTATGAATATGTGTGAATGAAATCTGATTGTTTTACACAGAATAACCAATCACATTTATTTTATTTATATTTGTCACACATAATTATGTAATTGATTTATCCTTAATTTAAGGATACTGTCTTTTTAAGGGACTTCATCTCAATCTCCTTTCATTGGGTATGGAAGTCGGCCATATGGGTATTCCATTTAGTGATATGTGTGGAAGTTTACCGTATGGTTATTCCATTTAAGTATGTTTGTGTCCCAAGTTACCTTTATATGTTATGTGTTATTTATATGATTTTATGGTAATATTTTGGTTACAAAAGGGTAAGCAATGATCTTTTATTTAGTGAAGAGTATTTACTACTTCATGAAGGTTAAAAGTATTACTCAGGATTAAGTATTCATGGTTTACTTGTTGTTTTGAAAAACTAACAGTTTCCTACTTTGTGTATCCCTTACTGAGCTTTTTATGCTCATCCCAAGTTTTTGAAATGTTTTACACAGGACTTAAAGGTAAATAGGGTCAATGATGGGATCAAGGAAAATTATTGCTGTCTAAAACATGGAACTAGACATGACTCTCTTTTTTTAAGAGTTTTTATTTTTTATAAATAATGGAAACTATGTAGAAGTGTCTACTTTGTAATCTTTTAAGATATAATAGTTATGGCCTAACTCTCTAAAACTCTAAACCTAAAAAGATCTATTATATGAATTATCCATTTAATTCAAGATTATGTAATGTTTAAGGCTGAGTCTTTATACTTTCCATACACCCAATATACCAAAAATTATATATATTCAAACCATGATATCACTTTTTCCTTTTATCATTCATGATCTCATTTATACTATCAATCATATTATTTTCTCCATATACCTTCATTATGCGCATATAATCTACTTTCCAAAAAATTTCAATCACTTTTCATGGTTACCAGTACCATATAATTATGGAAACCATAACAGACCAATACATAGATATTACAATATTCTATAATAGTATAAATGATATTCCACAACACTATTTTGAAATACAATTACATAAACACTTAATCATCATACTACTTCGTTTTCATACTCAACATCACCAATAGTGATTGCATGTGACTTCCCTTTATCTTTTTCCTTAATAGGTTATTGATGTCAATCATCATTAACCGTTGGATTAGGTTATTGGTTAGCATAATGCCCCATTTCCTTGCACTTATAGCATTGGAGTGCTGGTGGTGCGTTCTCTGTAGTCTTTTCTCTATTCA
Source organism: Viscum album (assembly GCA_963277665.1). Taxonomy (NCBI): domain Eukaryota; kingdom Viridiplantae; phylum Streptophyta; class Magnoliopsida; order Santalales; family Viscaceae; genus Viscum; species Viscum album. The sequence goes on from OY728162.1 coordinate 1,152,128,819, forward strand.
CATCATTAGCTACCTTTTTCCCATTACTTTGGCACTCAGCTACTCGATGTCCTTCTTTTCCACACTTAAAACATTTTCTAGTCCCTTTAAGACAATCTCCACCATGCATATTTCCACACTTTGAGCATAACGAAACATTCATCTTCTTTTCACCATTATTTTGAGATTTTTCCTTGAACTCCATCTTTCGTTTCTTGTCAAAACCATGAGGTGGATATGTAACACCAACTTCCAGTTATACCTTGATAACAAAACACACAATCTATTTATAGATACCGAAGTATCTTATATCTAATTCCCTTAGAATACTTAGTTTTAAGCCACTGAAAAATCGATCAACATTACTTTTAGGTTGGATGATAAAGCCAGATTCATACCTTGCAAGCCTTGTAAAATTTGCCTCGTATATACCAACAGATTCATCATCATTTTTTAAGCTTAAGGAAATAAGTTTACATATTTGTTTGAATAATACGAGGAAATTACTTATTGAAAAATAAGTTCTTGAACTCATCCCATTCCATGGATTCAATTTCATCTTGGGGACTTGTATTCTTAATTAGAGTCCACCACCGGTCTGCTTTACCTTCAAAATGGTAAATAACCAAAATGATTTTTTCATATTCTAAATAGTGAAGTATGTAAAATATCTTTTCAATGTTAATGATCCATTGTTCACCAACAAGTGGATTAAAAGACCCACTGAAAGATGGTGGATGTTACCCCATGAAGGACTCAATAGAATATTGTTCCATTCTCTGCTCATTTGGATGTCCAAAATGATTCATAGCTTGTATAAGTATAAAAATAATATTTTTCACTCCATCTCCCATAACATTTGGTTGTCTAGGAGGAAAATCAGTGCATTGCCTCAGTGTATTTATCATTAACAGGGTTCCTTTAGGTTCTAACCATTATCTAAAACCCAAAAAGAATAGTGTGAGAGGTGAAAATCATACTAGGAAAACAACATAATCAAGGGGGAGTTCTTTCAATCTCTAACATCTTAGGTTTAATCCTAGGTTATTCATGATCATTATCATAATTCTATTATTGTAACCTATACTTATACATAGCCTTAGGGACATCCCTAGACATACCTTAGAAATATCTCTAGGGATCTCACTAAATTTTTCGCATCCTAGTTTCCAAAGGTTAACTAAACCATTGCTCTAATACCAACTGTAGAGACCCAAGCTTGACATAAATTGACATTGCGTTTAATTTTTCAGAATACTTAATACATGACAAGAAAAACTCCCAATGAACAAATTAGTTTAGTGTACTTGGAAACTCAGAACAAAATCTACCAATGATGGTGAAAGATCTTCAACATCTCCCATAAAGATCTTCTCCTTTTTTTTCCTACCTAAAAAAATTATGTATGTCCTAGGGGAAAGAAAACATAAAAATGGTGAGCTCAAATTCTTAGTAAAGGTAAACATGGAGAAAATAAAACAAACTGTATATATTTGAATGTTAAAACAGAAACATAAAGTATAAACATCAAAATATTGAGCTATGAAATAAATCTTGGTAGTATGTAATGAATAAATCATAAAGGAACATTAGTCATGATAAAATAGCATGGGAATAAAACATGGATTTGTGTAAAACCATCAAGAAAATAATATTATTTCCATTGTAGCCAAGGCATTACTTCTAAAACCCTCATAGCGGAGGAAATCCATTACTAAAGCGGGTTTACTTAACAATCCAGCCATGTATTACTCAACCAGATTTACTTGAACTTCTAGAAATGTCTATGCCATGAGATATAAATCTTTACCTAATATATTGGAGGGAGATATAGGTCCCACCAATATCATAATAAAATCATTCTTATATGTTCCACAAAACAAAAATCATTCATCACATCATAACCCAATAAATAATATGGGTTTTCTTAAACATAATTCCATCATAACATAATACATATAAAATACCATTCCACAATTAACATAATAAAATCATAGTAACTATAGGAATAGAAACATAAACCTATTTAAAAGAATCATCTTAAATGGAAAATAATTTTGATAAAACACTTGAACTCAGTTCTTAAGGAAAATATCCTTTCTTCTTCAAAAACATTTTCATTTCTCAATATGTCGTGCTATTTTAAAAGAAAAGATGTTAATTGAAAATAAACTTGAAAACTTGTAAAGGAAGATTATTGGAAATAATTATCTATGAAAGCATAAAAATCTATTCATGCCGTATAATTTTAAAAACATTCTTATCATACTTTTGTTGGAAAACTAAAAAGTACCCTGTATGGTAAACAAAAGGAATATTCATTCCATACAACATAATAAAACTCTAAAAGGGGTAAAATTGAATTTAAATATACATGGAAGAATAGTAAACACTTTATGAATTTTTTTTATAAAACATGGACATGGATGATAAATATAACACTAGAAAATACTTACTTATAAGCAATCTCAGATAAAAATGGGATTTCAAAATTATTCCCCACCTTAGATCTGAAATGATTTATACGTATCCGAACCTACTGTATAATGATTTAAATAATGTCATTGACTTATTCCTGAATCATAGTCATTTTTATGATATCATGTATGGTCATATTCTTATCCGTTTGTTAGTAACATTTCATTTTTACTCATTATTCAGGTGTTAACTGCATTATGTTCTAATGCATGTTTTGTCGAATAAATTGTTATTCCTCTTTTTAGGTTATAGTTATATTATTTAAATAATGGTATTAGTATAATATATACCATATTAATTCATTAAATTCATTAAATGCATTTATATAATCATTCTTCAATGAACATCATGTAGAATGAATCACATCACATCATGGAGACGGTAGGCTGTACTTAAGCACGAGCGACGATACCTTTCCCATGATTGTAGAACTGTATTGAAGTGTATGGTGTATAATATTTCAGAATAAATATAATTTTACAATAATCATATATAGTTTTTTCTTCCATAATTATAAATATCCAAGTATGTTGGTGATGAAAAACAGACTACACCACGATGTGGAGACGATAAGCCGTACGTACGCACGTGTGGTGATTTCATTTTTCATAGGATGAATAGAAGATGGAATATGGTTGTTCCATATTCATAATAATATATTAGTATAAAAGTGATACTGGAGTTATTACTTAATAATCAAACCAATCATATAGAGAAAGTAGAATAATAAATAAGTTTTAAAGAATCGGTAAAGGATATTACCTCTTCTTCGACGTGCCTCTTCTAATCCTTATATTAGGGTAATAAAGATGGTCTTTGAAGAAGACAAGGACTTCTAGTAAAATACTAGGGAAGTGTAGAATGGAAATGGAAAGGGTTTGACCAAGTTTTAACGCCCAAAATGGAGTGAAGAGGAGAGGAAGGAGGTACCCTTTTATAAGAGATGATAGAGGCACTTTTCGTAACCTCAAAATATTAATTTATAATAAACTCAAACCGCACATAAAAACCTACAAAATCACTCAACCTTAAATATTTGATCAGATATGGTTGTAATATCATCAACTAATAAAATTTGGACATGTTTTTATTTTATTTTAAACATTTTCATTTTGATTTATTCTTATTTTATATATTTAATTTTATTTACAGTAATAATATTCTAAATTTTAAATGGTTGTAAATACTTAATTATGTGTTGTGAATTGTCTATAATTCGATACTTAAAGACATTTTCGAGAATATAATTGTCAATTTGTAATTATTAAATATTTTTGGGATTTTTAAACAATTTAATAATATGTTTTTTTTTATAAAATATCATTAGTGTCAATTTTGACACTATTCATTTATTAGAATATAAATAAAATAAAAATAGAATATAGATTTGAAAAAAAAATATTTAACAGATTTATAACATGTCATATTCATCTAGAAAATTCATTGAGAACATTAATTAGTTTATATAATATTTATTTTAATATTTTTAAAACCATTTATTTTATATTTCTCTTAATAAACTGATTACTACAACATTTTTGTATAAATATTTAATATACATATTTGTCACATAAAAATAAAAAATAAAAAACTATGATGAATATAAATATAATATATTTTATAAAAATACTTTAAGTCGAATTTACCTTCTAAAAAACCCAACTTTTAAAGATTTATATTTATTAAATTATGAAGGTGACAACTTTGACATCATTTAAAATAAAATAAAATAAGTGTCATAATCACTTTTTTAAGGCTCCAAATGATCAATAAGTCAACCCTTGAATGATTATGGTTTATATATACTAGAAAAATAAGTCTTTTTCAAGTGTTTGGGCCTTTTGATGGGTATTATTATTTTAATAAAAACTATATTATTGTTTTTTTACAAAATAAATAATTACTGCGTCATTAAAATATAAGCTATTAAGGTAATTATATATTTCTCAAAAATTAAAAATAAATTATCATGATCAAGAAAAACATATTAGATTTCAAATTAGTATTTATAACTTAATTTATATTCTATATAACCTTATATTAAAAATAATTTAATTTGTAATGTTTGAGTGAGACATATTTCACTTTTCATTAAATAAAATAAATTAATTGTCCCAATCTCATCCTAGTGGGTTCCAATAGATACCATTTTGACCCAATTTTATTTTAGGATGAAATATAATTATACAATTACATCAAAACAAGTGTTATTAAAACTTTATGATATCATTTTTCACTTTAATTACAAGATTAACATTTAATTGTGGTAAATAAAATTTACCGTAGTTACTATTCATAATGACCAAAAATAAAAGTAGCCTATTAAAATAATTTGAACCTAATGATTCCAAATATGGAATAAATTTTCAAAATTCAGGACACAAAATTTTTAGTAATTAATTTAAAATTAATCATTCTTTTGAGAATATGAGTTTTAAAAGATAAAACATTGCAAAAGATTGAAATATTTTTACTGATGAATTCAATGTAAAATTAATGCTAATGACATAAATTATATTAACTGGTGAAAATATATTCTATTCACACTTTAAAACTATTCAATATTATAATTTAACCATAAAAATTATCATGATGAAAAAAGTTGTTTTTAATTAAAAATTTAGCATATTTTTACTATTCGTCAAAATATGAAAGTTATTAGAAAAATATCAAAATTTTATCAAAAGTAAATTTTTATATCCTGATTCAAAATAAGAAGTTTTATTTGTTAAATTGAAATTATAAAAATGTCAAAAAATATATTTAAAATGGGTGCGCCATCAAAAGGCGGAAACACTAATTTTTTTTGAAAAATTATTCTTTTATCAGAAAAATTGATTTTGTTCTCATACAATATTCTAAAAAATGCGTAAGATGAATTATAATGTTATAAAATTCAAAATGTGGTTAATACTATTCATACTATCTAGTTCATAATAATATTATAATAATATATCGTTGTTTAGTGAAACTCGGTATTGCGTACCACACAAGCTATGAAGGAAGGTTGTTCTTGCGTGTAACAAAAGCCATGTCAGCGTTGCGTGTAGTGAAATCTTCCTTTATTGTTGTGTATAACAGAATCCAAACATAGATATTTTGTACTTTTGAGAAAAAAATCTATCCTCGATGTTTTATAAAATAAATTCTATAAAAAGAACTTGAAATCATGTGTAACACAAGAAAAGAATAGTGTTTCATATACTGCAAGCTAATACGATGTTGCATATAACACAAGCTAATCTTGGTATCTCATACAACATAAGAAATTGAAGAAATTAAAGATAATCCATATCATAAATTCTTGGGGTGTTACATTATACCCCCCTTAAAATGAATTTCGCCCTCCAAATTCATCAGGGGTTATAAATAGTTTTCTACATGAAAGTTTCTTTCATAGAATCCCACATCGTAAAAATGAGTACTAAAACTTAATTTAAAAACGTTATGTAAGAAACATAACGGTTAAAAAAATTAACTCATCGCTGGGTTTTCACATAGAAGAACATAGGTGAAGACACAGATATGGAAGATAACTCTAACCATCAAGTTCTGATGATGAGTGGTAGACAACATGGCTATGAAAAAACCAACAATCACAAAGCCATAAATTTGTGATGATCTAAGGTACCATCTGATTCATCAGATATGAAGGTACTAGGATAACATTTTTGGTCTTCAAGATCCTAACCCTAAAGTTGAATAATTTTTGCATAAGGAGAAACAATTACTGGATTTTATTGTAATATCATCGTTGGTCATTCAATGAACAATTTCCACTTCATAAATTATTTTAAGAAATGAAGTCAAATTTGTCATTTTTGAAGTGTTAGTAGATCATGAAATATAATGATAGGCCATTCCATATATCTCTATCAGAAAAAGGTTAGCACAAGTTATTAAATATACATAAGTCCATCTATGGTGAGACTAATTGTATATGGTTCCAAAAATGGACTTATACATCATTTATCATACCACTTAAATAAAATAAAACATATTTATACTGACCAGGGACTTCTCATAGGACCATGGTAGGCGATAAAGTCCTGTCACACATTGGTTGTGGGTTTGATACCCACATCCTTGTCCGATGCGACGGGTTGTCTCCCATCCTACGCGTTGTCATTTTTCTAAAACTATACTATTATAACATTCTATAAATAATATTAAAAAAAGTTCTAGCCATAAAAAATACTATCTTATATCCAACTTAATCCATTCTATCCTTTAGTCTTATCCAAAATACTTTTGTCCAATCTCACAATACAAAGAAAACAATTAACAGAAAGTTCATATAACAAGAATGCGAATACCATCATTTATCCGACATATATCACAAGATATATCTTGTCGGTGACATTCAAAACATTTGAAGGACTTCATCATGCATCCTCTTTAAATATGATAATAACATAAATTACCATAGAACCTTAGTGACATCATGCATTCAATCAAAATTAACTCTTTCCATACAACTAATATACCAAAAATTCTATTTATTCAATCCATGATATCACTTTTTTCCTTTTATTAGTCATGAGCTCCTTAATATTATCAATCATATTATTTTATCCTTATCCCTTCATTATGCACATATAATCTACTTTCCAAAAAATTATCAATCACTTTTCGTGGTTACTGGTACCATATAATTATGGAAACCATAATAGACCAATACACAGATATTCCAATATTCCATAATACTATTAATTATATTCTACAACTCTATTTGAAAATCCCATTACATAAACAGTTAATCATTCCACTACTTTGTTTCCATACTCAAAATCACCAATAGTGATAACATGTGACTTCCCTTTATCTTTTTACTTAAGAGTTTATTGATGTTGATCATCATTAACCCTTGATTTAGGTCATAGGTTAGCGTAATACACCATTTCCTAGCACTTATATCATTGAAGTGTTGGTGGTTCATTCTCTATAGTCTTTTCTCTATTCACATCATTAGATACCTTTTTCCCATTACTTCAGCACTCAGCTGCTCGATGACCTTATTTTCCACACTTAAAACATTTTCTTGTCCATTTAAGACAATCTCTACCATGATTCTTTCCACACTTTGATCATAACGAAACATTCATCTTCTTTTCACCATTATTTTGATATTTTCCTTGAACTCCATCTTCAGTTTCATGTCAAAACCATGAGTTGGATATGTAACACCAACTTCCAGTTCTACCTTGATATCACAACACACATTCTCTTCATAGATACTAAAGTCTCTTATAGCCAATTCCCTTCAAAGACTTGGTTTTAAGCCACTGAAGAATCGATCAACATTACTTTCAGGTTCGATGATAATGCCAGATGCATAATTGTAAATCCTTGTAAAATTTTCCTTGTAAATACCAATAGATTCATCATCATTTTTCTTAAGCTCAAGGAACTCATTTTTCAACTTTCTTCAAATAATATGAGGAAATTACTTATTGAAAAATAATTTCTTGAACTCATCCCATTCCATGGATTCAATTTCATCTTGGGGACTTGTATTCATAATTAGATTCCACCACTGGTCTGCTTCACCTTCTAAATGGTAAACAACCAAAATGGATTTTTCATGTTCTGAACAGTGAAGTATGAAAAATATATTTTCAATGGTGTTGATCCATTGTTCAGCAACAAGTGTATTAGAAGACCCACTGAAAGAAGGTTGGCATTGCCTCATGAAGGACTCAATAGAATATTGTTCCATTCTCTACTCATTTGGAAGTCTAGAATGATATATATCTTGTGAAAGTATAGAAATAAGATTTTTCACTCCATCTCCCAAAACATTTTGTTGTTCAATAGGAAAATCATTGCATTTACCCGGTGTATTGATCATTAACACGGTTCCTTCAGGTTCCAACCATTATCTAAAACCCAAAAAGAATAGTGTGACAGGAAAATATCATACTAGGAAAACAACAAAATCAAGGGGGAGTACTTTCAATCTCTAACATCTTAGGTTTAATCCTAGGTTATTCATGATCGTTATCAAAATTATAGGACTGTAACCAATACTTATACTTAAACTTAGGGGCATCCCTAGACATACCTTCAAAATATCTCTAGGGATCTCACTAAAGTTTTCACATCCTAATTTCCAAAGGTTAACTAAATTTTTGCTCTAATACCAATTGTAGATACCCAAGATTTAGGTACATGGAAAATACATTTTATTTTTTAGAATACTTAATACATGACAAAAACAAACTTCCAATGACCGTATCAGTTTGGTGTATTTGGAAACTCAGAACAAAATCTTTTAATCATGGTAAAAGTTATTTAACATCTCCCATAAATATATTCTTCTTTTGTTTTCCTACCTAAAAGAATTATTTATATCATGGGGGAAAGAAAAAATAAAAAGGGTGAGCTCAAATTCTTAGTAAGGGTATACATGGAGAAAATAAAACAAACTTTATACATTTGAACGTAAAAAAATGAACATAAAATATAAACATTAAAATCATGAGTTATGAAATAATTTTTGGTAGTACTTAATGCATAGATCATAAAAGGACATTATTACCGATAAAATAGATTTTTAATAAAACATGATTTTTGGAAAACCATCAATCACATAATATGATTTTCATATTAGCCAAGGCATTGCTGCCAAGACCATTATAGCAGACGAAGTCCATTACTGAATTGAGTTTACTTACATTTACAACCCTGTATTACAGAACCATATTTACTTGACATTATAGAAATGACTATCTCATGATATATAAATCATTACCCAATGAATTGGATGGAGAAATAGGTCCCACCCATATCATAATGAAATCATTATTATAGGTGCCACAAAACATAAATCATTCATCCTATCATAACCAAATAAACAATATGGGGTTTCTTAAACATAATTCCATTATAAAATAATCCATATAAAATACCATCACATAATTAAAATAATCAAATAATAGTAAAAATAGGGATAGGAACATAAACCTATTTTAAAGCGTCATCATAGATGGAAAATAATTTTGATAAAACACTTGAACTTAGTTCTGGATGAAAAATATCCTTTCTTCTTAAAAAGCATTTTGTTTTCTCAATATGTCATGAAATTTTAAAATAAAAGAAGTTAATTGAAAATTATCTTGAAAACTTTTAAAGGAATCTTCTTGGAAATAATGCTCTATGAAAGCGTAAAAATCTGTTCATGTCGTATAAGTTAAAAAAACATTCTTCTCGTATTTTTGCTGGAAAAGTCAAAAAGTACCTCGTATGGTAAAAAAAAGAAAGATTCCTTCCATAACAAATAGTAAAAGTCAAAAAGGTGTAAACATGACTTTAAAAATACATGGAATAATATTAAACACTTTATGAAAACATTTTTATAAAACAAGGACATGGATGGTAAATATAACACCAGTAATTACTTACGTAAAAGCAATCTCGGATAAAAATGAGATTGCAAAATTATCCCTTACCTTAGATCCGATATGATTTATAAGTATCAAAAAATCCTGTATAATGATTTGAATAATGTCATTGACTTATTATAGAATCATAGTTATTTTTATGATATCATATATGGTCATATTCTTATCTTTTTATTAGTAACATTTCATTGGTACTCGTTATTTAGGTGTTAACTGCTTTATGTTCTAATGCATGTTTTGTTGAATAAATTCTTATTACTATTTTAGGTTACAATTATATCATTTAAAAAATGGTATTAGTATAATATATATCATATTAATTCATTCAATTCATTAATATAATCATTATTCAATGAAGATCATGTAGAACGAATTGCATCACATCATGGAGACGGTAGGGCGTACGTAAGCACGAACGACGATATCATCCCCATGATTATGGAATTGTATTAAAGTGTATGGTGTATAATATTTCTGAATAAATATAATTTTACAATAATAATATATAGTTATTTATTCCATCATTATACACATCAAAGTATGTTGGTGATGAAAAACAGATTACACCATGACGTGGAGATGATAGACCGTATGTACGCACACGTGGTGATTTCATTTTTAATAGGATGGTTAGAAGATGGAATATGGTTGTTTCATATTCTTAATAACATATTAGTATAAAATTTATACTGGAGTTATTACTTAATAATTAAACAAATAATATAGAGGAAGTAGATGAAAAAAGAAGTCTGAAAGAATCAGTAAAGGATATTAGCTCCTCTTTGACAAGCCTCTTCTAATCCTCTTCTTAGGGCACTAAATATGGTCTTTTAAGAATACCAGGACCTCTAGTATGTTTCTAGGGAAGTTTAGAATAGAAATGGATAGGTTTTGTCCTAGTTTAAGTCTCAAAATGGAGTGAAGAGGAGAGGGAGGAGGTTCCCTTTTATAAGAGAGGATAAGAGCACTTTTGGAAACCTCAAAAATATTAATTTATAATAAACTCAAAACCCACATAAAAACCTCCAAAATGACTCAATATATAATACGAGATTGTATAGGGTTGTAATATCATCAAAAAATAAAATTGATACATGTTTTTATTTTATTTTAAACCTTATCATTTTGATATATCCTTATTTACTGTACTTAATTTTATTTGTGGTAATAATATTCTAAATTTTAAATGGTTATTAATACTTACTTATGTGCTGTGAATTGTCTATAATTGGATAATTTATGACATTTTAGACCATATAATTTTCAATTTGTAATTTTTAAATATTTTTGTGATTTTTAAACAATTTAATAATATGTTATGTTTATAAAATATCAACAGTGTCAATTTTGACACTATTCATTTATTTGACTATAAATAAAATCCAAACAGATGATATATTTGAAAACAAATATTTAATATATTTCTAAAATATCATATTAATCTATAAAATTCGTGGGGAACATTAATTAGTTCATATAATATTTATTTTAATATTTTTAAAACCATTTATTTGATATTTCTCTTAATAAAATAATTATTATAACATTTTTGTACAATTATTTAAAATACTTATTTGCAGCATAAAAAGAAAAAACAAAATACCATGATTAATATAAATCTAATATATTTTATAATAATACTTTTAGTCGAATTTATCTTCTAAAAACCCCATCTTTTAAAATGTTATATTTATTAAATTATGAAGGTGACAACTTTGACATAATTTAAAATAAAATAATATAAGTGTAATAATCACTTATATAAGGCCCAAAATTACCAAACAGTTGACCCTTTGATGATTATGGTTTATATATACTCTACCAAAAAGTTTTGTTAAAGTTTTTGGGACTTTTTATGGGTATTATTTATTTAATAAAAACTATATTATTGATTTTTTACTAAATAAATAATTTATGCATCATTAATATATAAGATATTAGCATAATTATATATGTCTTAAAAATTACAAATAAATTATCATGTCAGATAAAAACATATTAGCTTTCAAAGGAGTATTTATAATTGAATTTATATTCAGTATATCCTTATATTAAAAATAATTTAATTATTAAAATTTGAGTGAGACATATTTCACTTTTCATTAACTAAAATAAATTAATTGTCTCAATCTCAACCAAGTGCGTTCCAATATATACCATTTCGACCCAAGTACGTTTTAGGGTAAAATATAATCAAAAAATTATATCAAGACAAGTGTGAGGGTAATTTTATGATATTATTTTTACCCTTAATTACCTGATTTATCTTTAATTGTGGTAAATAAAATTTACAGTAGTTACTATTCATAAAGACAAAAAATAAAAGTATCTTATTAACATAATTTGGACCTACTGATTACAAATATGGAATCCATATTTCCTAATTGAAGATATAGAAGTTTCAGTAAATAATTTAAAATTAATCCCGTTTTTGCGAAAATGGGTTTTAAAAGCAAAAACATTGCAAAAGATTGAAATGTTTTTACCTATGAATTCAATGCAAAATTAATGATAATTACATATATTATATTAAATGGTAAAAATATATTATATTTAAAATTTAAAAACATTCAACATTATAATTTAACCATATAAATTATCTTAATGAAAAAAATTGTTTTTAATTAAAAATTTAGCGTATTTTTACTATTCATCAAAATATGAAAGTTATCAGAAAAATATAAAAAAATTATCCAAAGTAAATTTTTATATCCTAATTCCAAATAAGAAGTTTAATTTGTAAAATTGAACTTATAAACATATCAAAAAATATATTCAAAATGGGTGCACCCTTAAAAGGTGGAAAACAACATTTTTTTTAAAATACTTATTTTATCGAAAAAATTGATTTTTTTATCATACCATGTTCTAGAAAATGTGTAAGATGAATGATAATTTTATAAAATTCAAAATTTGGTTAATAATATTCATAATGGATAGTTCAAAAAAATATTATAATAATATATCGTTATTTAGTGAAACTCGTTATTGCGTACCAGGAAAGCTATCATGGAAGGTTGTTCTTGCGTGTAACGGAAGCCAAGTCAGTGTTGCGTGTAGTGAAAGCTTCCTTTGTTGTTGCATATAATAGAATCCAAACATAGTTCTTTTATACATTTGATAAAAAAATCTATCCTCAGTGTTTTGTAAAACAAATTCTATAAAAAGAAATTAACATCATGTGTAATACAAGCAAAGGATAGTGTTTCATATACTACAAGCTAATATGATGTTGTGTATAACACAAGATAATCTTGGTATTGCATACAACACAAGACATTGAAGCAATTAAAGATAATCCATCTCATAAATTCTCGGGGTGTTACATTACCAAGGGTAATATTTTTCTAATATCGTACCTATTACTTATAAAATAATGAAAAAATACCTCTTTTGAATAAACAATGGGAAAAACCCTTGGGAATGATTTTTTTTGGTAATTTTATTGTAGAGTCCAAAAACTAATTTTGAGAAATAAAAAAGAACTATCCTCAATTTTACTTTTTAAACCGACCAAATATCCCATTTTTATTCACTCAAAAACATTGGACCAGATCCTTACTCTTACCTACCCTATATAAAGTCCTCCCATGTTTTTACAATATCTTAAGATGCTCTTCCCATGCTTTTGTGATCACCCTCTCAAGGTGAGGGATCTCTCACTCTCCTCTTTTTATCAAGAACCTCTTTTATGTTATGATGCTAAATTTAGATGTGTTCATGTTTAGAAATGTTATTACATACTACCTTATTATACATTTGATTTCTAAATGATTATAGACCCATTTCACACTCATTAATACCTCCCATGAACCTTTTTGAACACCCATTGCCATGACAAAATTTAGTAATTGAGATTCCACTCTCCTTTTTTATAAATCACTTCTTTTATGCTATGCCTCTAAATTTCCATTTTTTCATGTTGATGTAAATTATTCAATATCTCCTTACAACCCATTTTTTTCTAAATTATTATATACCATTTTCACTCTCATTAATCCCTCCAATGGACCTTTATGTACACCCATTACCATGTCGAAAGTTATTAAGGGATTATCTCCTCCTCTTTATTCAAGTATCTTCTTTATACTATATCTTTTATCATCATTTTTTAATATTTGGATATTTTATTAAATATCCTCTTTACATTCCATTTTATTTCTAAATGTGGAGAGACCCCTTTCACTCTCATCAATGCATCCAATGAACATTTGTACACCCCCATTATGCTTCCTAAATTTCACTGTGATTTTACATGATAAAAAATTGTGTAGTGAATTCCCATACCCATTTCTTATCAAGGATTTTTACCTTTATTAACATATATTTATTTTATATTGTTTCCTAAATTATCATGTTGCCTTTTTATTACCATGATATATCATGACTTATTATTCATGATTATGATTCTCACTCATTTTATACCCCCATGATATAAATATTATAGAAAATGTATTAAATTATTCATGTTATTCCATAATTATCCTCTTATTGGGGTTTATAGCTCACCCCTTTTCTTATGTATGTCCCCAGTCTATCCCTTGAAATTTTAAGTACAAAGGAATAATTTGAGCATGTTAATAATGTTTTTAATAAAGATGATGTATTATCTATTTTAAGTTGTTATATAATGTACCAAATTCCCAGTGACACTAGAATTCTAGATCTTAGAGGTTGTATTATGTTCAATCTTATGTATTAAATCATGATATAATTTTTAACAAAGAGAAGAGTTTTCATAGACCTGGAAATACATTTATGAGTATAAAACCTAATTAAGAGGTCATACCCTTATATCTGTATCTTAAAAAATGTTAGAGTGGAAAAATTGGAGGTTCATGGATCTAACTCTAAATTTCTAAACATTTAACCTAAGCTACAATATTATGAGAAAAAACTAGAATATTGACATATTTCCATGGTCTAAAACCATGGAAATAGGATGAACAACTTTTTCTATATGTACATTTTACCTATATCCATGGTTTGGAAAACCTTGTATGGGATAACTATTGACATAGTAGCTTTTGACCACAATTTATAAAATCAATGGCCATAGATTGTTTTGAAAAATATATTACCATGGTTGTAACTTATTTTAGTCATGATTACAAATCAATGGCCATATCACATTTTCGCCATGATTTTCAAAATCATTTTAATATTTTATTTTTACCATTGCTTTAAAACTATGGTGAGAAGTAATTTTGAAAAATAAGTAGGAAGTATTTGAGTCCATGACCCCCAATAAAAACACATGACCTAAACCACATACAAAACATTATAAATTTTACAAATTATATAATTTTTTATTACAAATTTTATATTTATGAATAAAAAATTAATTATTTAAATTTTTTATGAAATTATTATTAAATATATATTACTCAATGTTATTTTTTTATTAAGGATGAATGAATATCTAATAATTTTCCTATTTATTAAATATTTAATAAATTTAATGTTCTACAGTTTACAACCACAGTTTGAAAAACAATGGCTATAACTCTTTTTGATAATGATTTATGAAAAATTTTACAGTATATTTAATTTATTTATTTTTTAAAAATTATATATATATATATAAATATAATCTAAAACTAAAAATTTCAAACCTTGTGGCCATACCAAGCTATAAATATGGTTTTAAAAACCATGGTTATAGGCTGAACTAAATTAAATTTACTAAAAATATAACTATTATATAAATAGTTATATTATAATTAATCCTTCATAACAATAATTAAATAAATTCATAATTCCACCAATTTTTCAAAAAAAAATATTTTTTACATAAAAAACATTTCCTATAATATGTAATTCATATTAAAAACATATATAACAGTTATGTCTACCAATAATATATCTCACATAACATCAATATCAATCTTTCAATTACCCAATTCATAACCTTGAACTTCTCACTACAAGTAATGTATGTATCCCATAAGGGTTAATAATGAATTCCATCCAAATTTGAGACTTACCATTTTTATAATAGAAGTATAAAAGATAAACCAAATAGAGTTATAATAAACCATAAATAATGGAATCCATGAATATATCACATTAAAAAACCATTTCTAAAAAATATAAACATTACATTTTCATCTTATCAAAACCAAATAGTAATGGGAAAACACACCCATCATTATAAACTAATATAAATGAAGGAAATCCATGACACGTAAGAAACACCTTAGAATAAAATCACTAAAAGAAGAAATTAAACTAAAATTACAACACTATTATATAAATACGAATTTAAACCTTGAAAATAACTTTATACCTCACCTAAAGAGGATAAGAAGGTGCACTTTAATGCAGTATAAATTTTATCAAATGTTAAAAAACTAGTGTACAATGAAATTTTTTTAAAAGGAATTATGTGATTCTTTTAACCAAAAAAAAATGGGGCACATGACTCCCCTATATAAACTATTTTAGACTCCATTTAAATCTTTTATTTGAAAAATCTTAGAGCCTAAACAGATATCCAGATAAAAAATTAGGGTTTGTTGAAGTTGATGTACAATTTTTAACTTCTTTTAAATAATAATATAATGTTTAATACAAATTATTAATAATATTTCATCAAATATCATCATAGATATTTTATTATAATTCAAATTAGTAGGTCTCAAAGAAAAATGGAAACCCAAATCAAATGTTATGGTTTTTTAATGTTGAAAAAAGATTTTTAAATTCTCTCATAACATTTAGTAAGGAAATTTCAACAAAAATTTTGATTTTTTTTTGATAAAATTTCATAATTACATAGTTTTTAAAACCATTGATTAAATTCCATGGTTTTAGGAATGATTTAAAGAATACTCCCATAAACATCCTATAACAAAATCCAATATAGTAATTATATGACACCCCAGATAGGGTGAGGCATCTAAAGTTTGAATTTTTATTAAAAGTATGGGTTTGTTTTAATTTTTTGAAAAAATAAAAATATTTAAATTTTTGGGATACTGGTTATGTCCTGAGTATGTGGGAAATGGTTTCATGGACCTCTGGTAAACCATGTGTAGTGGGACCTAGTTGAGGTGTTAGGGGTGTCATAATTTACTAGGTAATGAGTCTTGGGAGTTAGTCGTGCTCTGGGATGAAATTTTCAATTTTGAAGGAATTTTATGAATATTTTTCTATTAATAAAAGTTTAAAAATGTTTCAATTGTTAGAATTAGTTTAGAGAGGTTTTTCCAAAATATGTAATTTATTAGTTTTAAGATAATGATTTTTTAAAATTGGCTAAGTCCTATATCTGGAAAATAAAAAATACATTATGTATGGGAGAAAAAATGTTACATATAGAAAAAATATATTATGTGTTAGTATTTAATAACTAATATATCTTATATATTATCATTAAATATTACATGTGTGAAATATATATTAATTATGGATGAGAAATATTACCAAAATCTTTTATGTATAAATGTAAATACTTATATATAAGCATAATATGTTTCTTTGGTGTATAAATTTCAATAAGTGTTTGAACCCCCCATTTAGACATAGTATATATATATATATATATATTTTAAGTGTATCAAAAATAAAATAACAAAAATATCATATACTAATTCATAAGATATCTCAGGGTGGGATATTATATTACAAAATGAAATTTTACAAATTAAAATATATTACGCACATGTAAAATGTATTACATATTTTCAAAGTATATTACATATTGAAATTCACTAGTAAAGAAAAATTACTTATTATAAAATTTATTATGTATGAACATAGATTTGAAAAATATATTACGTATAAATAAAAATATATTATGTATGAAGGAAGATATGATTTACTAAGTTTTTTCCTAAGTAAAATATATTACATATGAGTAATATATTACCCATGGAAATTTTGTTTAGTGAAAAAACTTACGTTGAGATAAATATATTATATATGAGGTAGAATATTAATTATAAAGTTTTTCCTAAGGAAACAACCATACGTATGATTTGTATGTGACACCCCAGAACCACACAACATTATTTGGTGCTCATAAACATATACATTATATTATATTCCAAATACCAGCTATAAAATCCTAGATAAAACCAACTATAATTTAAAAATAAAATTGATTATTGAATTTTATATATAAAAAGGTTTTTAGGGTTAGAGTATTATAGAATTATGAAACAAGATAAACTAATCAATTTAATGTTCTTTGAATCAAGTAGATAATTTTCCCATTATATACAAAACTACTTAATTAATGAAAGGCCTTTAACATATCCCCTAGATTCCTTCACACATTTATCCATTTAAAGATTGCACATGTACAACTATTCTCAATAATATGGGGAAACTGAAACCAAATAAGGGGTGATCTCAAATGATTATTAAGAAAAACATATAATTAAAACAATTATGGCATAAACATGGACTCAATATTATGAAAGGAATCTATAAATAACATGAAGCCATAATCAACTTGAAACTTGGAGCATTTTTATATCTATGAAAATAAATGAAAACATGGATATCAATAATACTGATCTCATACTGGTGTAATTCACAATTTGGAACATCAAATACCGGCTATTAAGGCCTTGTGCCAAGACACTCTACTGGTTATCATGACTTCAGTCAAGAAATCCTACTACCAATTCCTTGTTCCAATAACAAATTCTATTATGGGAATAGACATTCACCAAACCTAACCTATTTTGTTTCATGATAAATTTCGATGCATTTAGGGGATATATAATGTTGGGCCCCACCCTTCATTTGTTTATTTCCAATGCATTCACCATAAGAGAAAATGAATAAATAATGCATAATAAATCATTCAAATAATCATCTAGATCATAACCAATACCTTTCCCTAGGTAAATTAGAGGGATAACTAGATCATAACAAATCTAAATGAATAAGTTTGATGGATAAACAACACATAGTCAATTTTCTAAGAATAATCCATATTGAAATGCCAATACTTTTGCTGATGTTAATAGAATATCATTCTTTATAGGTGAACATCATTTAATTTGAGTTAGGTAAAATGAATTATTCACAGCTTATAAAGAAATGGGTATAAGACTAAGACAATACTGGAATAATATGAGCATAATCTATCCATAGAATGAAAGTTCATGGTTTCAACAAATATTATCCCAAGAAGTGAGAAATATTTTTCAAAAGGTTTTTGTGGTAGGAATATATATCCCCATAAAGCAATGATAAAATACCACATTATAAAATTAAATAGTATATTGTACCCAATTTATATGAAAAAATTTCAAATAATGATCATTACTTAATGAAAGAAAATTGAGTTACAAAATATCCCTACTACTTTGGAAACAAATGAATCACTATCCAATTGAATAAAGAAACATTATTTTTCTATTAAATCCCATAAAATACAATGAAAAGAAAATATATGGGATATTAAATTAATATAAAACTATACAAATGGAACATGGAATATAAAATGTGTTATGTCTCAAAGTATGATAATTGAGACCAAGAAAATACTTACAACCAAGAAATTATCAAATCAAGACCCTTTGAAGTATATAGATTTTAATTTATCTTAAAATAAAATTATTAAAATATAATTCATGATATGATATCTAAATTACGATATATTTACAACACATAAATGAAATTTGGTCTATCAATGAAATACATGTTTGTTGAAGGGAAATTGAGTATATTTAAATATAATACAATAAATATATTAAATATTATAATGGTGTGGTAGGTACACCATACAAAAGTGAAAATGGTGTGAAGCATAAACATTTCTCAATGAAAGGAAATTGAGATTGAAACCCTTATATCTTTTCATGAATTCCCAGAATATACATTAATATCTTGTATAAAAACATATCATTAATAAAAATTAATTTATAACTTTACACATTTCTATTTTCAATAATATTATTCTTAAGTAGTCATTATCTACATTAATTATTTCAATTATCCAAATTAGGTGTTTATAGTTTTGATATTTTGTACTAGCTTCATAATAGTGATATACAATTTATTATTATTTCAAAAGTTCATAATTAATCAATCATATAATCTATTAGAATATTTTTTTCCAACATAGTTTATATTTTTATAATTTCATTTCTGTTCAGTGTTGGTTACGAACTATGATGATGAAATCGATGATGATCATTTTTGGATGATTCTTAATGAATGAAATGTGTTTTCATAATTAATGAGATACATGTTAATATGAAATTACTAAAAACATATATACATATTTTTATAATATGAAACATGTAAATAAGTTATTAAAGTCGTGAATGACATAAATTCAAAGTATTGTTCTATTTGGTAGGTAAATCCACCCAAACCCGAACATACTCTTATTTAATGAATGATTATGCAGTGGTTTAGTTGTAATATAAACATATCAAAAGTATAATGATATTATTTTGTGATTATTCATGTGATATATAAGAATTATAATTCATTAGAATATTAAATAATCGATATAGAAATATTATACAATTTGAACAAATGGTTATCCTCTTAGTACACTTATTTTAAATGAGTAAATTAATAATGATCGTTTGTTGATCACATCATCAATATGTTTTATAATTTTCTATACCGTATAATTAATGATACCATTGACATCATATTTATATATTAATTACATAATTTTATCCAGCCATACAAGGTGGTGTGGGAAAATGGAACATGTTACATTGTGGAGGTGATAGTATGCACAACACACGAACAATTTTTTTGATTTTAGTAATGGATGTTGTATATGAAGAAAATCATGAAAACCATAATGTAATAACACTAAAATATATAAATGATCCTATTATCATTTTTCACGACCAACCTTCAACAAAATGAGGGAAGGGTCAGCAGATTTCCACACCCTTCCTTCTTTAAGTTGAAGAAGAGATAATGACCCCTGAAACCCACCTTCAATAGGTCCCGGAGTGGCGACTAGCACCAAGGGTATGGAAATAACACACGAATGAAAGGCATTAACCTTTTTGTTTTATAGGATCGGGAGATAAGATGATGAAACCCAACAACACCAAAACTGAAAGAAAAGTAAATCTGAAATGGTAAACCATTCCCACATGCATGTTCAAAGTAAATGATACAAGCCACAAAATCCCCAAGGTAAAAAGATACTAAGAAAAAAGGAAAATGGAAACAACAACTGTCCCAAGGGTCTGCGCGAGTATAGTCCCGCGCGATGCCCGGATCCTAATGGAAACCTGAAAGCAATTTTATATACATAGGGTGAGCATACAAGTATACTCAGTAGGAAAAAACCAAAGACTCTCGTGCACAAGTGGGGGAACGTACTAAAGTCCCGTGAGAAGCAGACAACCAACACTCTCAAGGAGTTCATCCATCCCACTCCCCGGCCACACTCACCAAATAACGCAAGAACGGTAAAATATAATAAAATCACATAGATGTTTGGGTACCCCGTTCCACTTTCCCACTGGTTATTGAAGACATCCTATGCATCGAACTAATCCCGCCATTCTTACTGCAGTCCCACTGCCACACCCTGACCGCACACACCTGGGCCAGAACCTCACGCAGTCCCACTGCCAAAACCCGCCCATACATACCTGGGCCACAACCTCACACAGTCCCACTTCCAATCCCCGCCCGCACACAGCTGGGTCACAACTGTCATACGTAACCACGCCTGCAAACACCTAGGCCAGAACAACCATCGTCACGCCCGAAGATACCTGGGCTATAAGATCTACTGCCACGCCCGAAGACACCTATGTCTCATCCTAAAGACACTTGGGAAACCACCTTCCCACACACACCTGGGCCATAACCACCAAACTACCCTACCCGAAGGTTCTTGGGCTAATAATGGACTTCAGGCCATCACAGCCTGCCCGAGGGTACTTGGGCTATCCAGGAAAGGGAGCAGAAAGGAGATAATAACCAGCCACTAATGATAGTGTTGGGAAAACACCCTCCACCATGAAATGCGGGTGTTTGGCACTAAGTGCTTAACTTGGGTGGGGCGTGAATAAGAAACACAAAAACTACAAGTATATGTATAGGTAACAAGCACTCACCCAAGTTTAGGTTTTTCCCTCAGCCTGCCTAAAGAACACAGAAGCACTCAAATTCGAGTCAGAACTCACACCACACCAACCCATTTTCCCCAACCTTGTTTTCATGTTCAGTAATAATGTTTAAATAAGTTTCTGCACCTAGTTGGGAAACTATCAACAACCAAAGAAAATCGAGTGTTCTTAAAACATATCCCTACCAACCACAACAAAATTTAGGGAAAACACAAGAAATCACATACCATTTACATCATCAACCAATCAATACCATTGATTATTCCCATATTACCATTTCCCCACAATTCATTTACCAACTTTCCATTTTTATTCATAATAACAACCCATTCCTGTAGCCCCGTTTCCCCATTCCACACGTCTCCCATAGTCAAGTAAACCGGCAACCCCACTACTCACCACCATAACCCCATATCAATTATCCCGCAACCCCGCTGTTAGTCATCCACAACCACATCGCACAACAACCTAGAAATTACCACTTCACACATCACATAACAAAACCAACCCAACAGCAACATGTTCATTATTCCTCCTTGTTCAACTGGGGTGATCACACAAGGGTTCAAGGTATTTATTTAATCAGCCAAATTTACGTGATTAACCAGTTTCTACATTTAATGAAATTTTCATCCACAAGAAAATCCAGAAGGAGATGGAAACATTTAATTGCGCAAGCAAAGGCCCCCAACGACCGTGATCTTTAGTAATCATAAGCCTATTCAATTCACAAGATAATCACATAATAAACATGATAGAATAATAACATACACAATCTTCCCCATACCCATTCTTTAATCAGTTATTATCTTTATTTACTGGTTCAACTGTATCCCTCGGAAACAAGAGGAAACCCACCCCGCATGATTCACAATTTAGAGAGACAATGGTAAGATCCCTACTTGGTTGATCAATGATCGAAGTTTATCTTTACGCCGCCAGGAACAAGGAATGTGCGAAATTGTAGGGGTGGGGCCTCGGGAACTCAAGCACGAGCAGATGAAACGATGGGAGGGTGATCAAGAAAAGAAACCCAAGGAGTACCCTTTAGTTTATAAAGGCTGGGGACGGTTGAGATAAGAATGTGAAACTGTGTAAGGAGCGGGGTCGTGGGTTGACCACGTGGCCCCATACTTCATTAAAAGGTCCCCGTCCTTTGGGGCGGTTTAAACCGACCCACATACTAGGGTACCTCATTAAACATTTAATTAAACGCCATTCATGGGCATTACTGGGCATTTAAACAACTTAAAGGGGTGACACCGACAAGGCTGGGTGACACCGATCGGTCTCACCGACCGGTCAGCCTCATCGATTGATCTCACCGATCGGTCAGTCTCATTGATCGGTCGTGCTGATTGGTTTCACCGATTGGCAGCGCCGATCGGTCTCACGCCGAGATGCTACCCTTAGGATCTGGATTTTGGAAAAGGAAAGGACCATGAGGGTCTGGGTCATCACATCAGATACCTATCAAACTATTATCACCCTCGAGAATCAAAACAACTCAGAAGGAAGGAGAGGGTCCGAACAGCCACCTCGAAAAGATACATCTCAGAAGTGAACCCCATTGACATCTAGAAACACTAACACATGAGTCAGGATGTCCCTTCTTACATGTCAGGATATTATCCGCATTGGGCGGCACTGACTCACCCACACGGGTTTAATCGCATCCACATTAATGCGTCCCTATTAGCAGTCAGGTTTTTCCATCATCAAATATTCGGACACACACACACAGGGACATGGAATAGATCATCTCATGGCTAAGAAAAACAAGAATTCCACATATATTCGAGCACAAGGTAAAACATCTCAACAAGGTCAGAGCAAAATAACAAGGGAGTCAAAACAGCTCTGGGTACTGGGCACGCATCTGTGCTTCCCTCTCCCATGTACTCTCCTTAAGCCCATCGTGTCTCCATAACACAAGAACCAAGGGAATGGTTCACCCACAAAGAACCTTCTCCTCACGATCCTTGATCATCACTGGTCTCTCCACAAAGGTCACGTCGTCCTCGATGTCTAGCTCTCCCCAGTCGAGGACGTGTGAATCTTCGTGGAGGTACCGATGGAGCTGGGACACATGGAAGACGTCATGTATCCTCAGCAGCTGTGGTGGTAACGCTAACTGGTAAGCCACTTCGCCGACGCACCCCAACACATCTAAGGGCCCGATTAACCTGGGGGAAAGCTTACTCCCCTTGCCGAACCTTCGTTGTCCACGCTAAGGGGAAACCTTCAAGAACACATGGTCTCTAACCTCAAACTCCAAGGGCATTATCCTGTTATCAGCTTATGACTTCTGCCGGTCTTGGGCATCCTTCATCCTTTCCGGTATGAGATGGACCTTCTCTGTCGTGCTCTGCACCACCTCCGGGCCAAGGATGCATTCCTCTCCTACTTCGGTCCAACACATAGGTGAGCGGCATGGTCTTCCGTACAAGGCTTCAAACTGGGCCATACCAATGGTAGAGTGAAAACTATTATTGTAGGCAAACTCCACCAAAGGCAAGTGTCGAACCCATGATCCTCCTGAGTCCAGAACGCATGCTCGCAACATATCCTCCATGGTATGGATGGTGCACTCTATCTGCCCATCTATTTGGGGATGGAAAGAAGTGCTAAGATGTAGCTGGGTGCCAAAAGCATGCTGCAATCCTCCCCAGACTTGTGAGGTAAACCGTGCATCCCTATCCGAGACTATGGTCCTCAGAACTCAATGCAACCACACCATCTCATCCACGTACCTCTGTGCCAAAGCATCCACTACACCTGACTCCTTAATTGCCAGAAAGTGAGATGATTTCATCAACCGGTCTACTACTACCCAGATGGCATCATATCCCCCCTGAACCTTGGGTAGTCCCATGATTAAATACATCGAGATGTCCTCCCACTTTCACTTGGGGACATCCATAGACTATAGCATGACACCTGGAACACGGTGTTCAGCCTTCACCTGCTGACACACTAGGCACTTGGCCACAAACTCTGCCACTGATCTCTTTACTTCGGGCCACCAGAACTATCTCTTCAGACCCCGGTACATCTTGGAATCTCCTGGGTGTACCGCTATGGGTGAGTTGTGGAACTCAATGAGAACCTCGCTGCGCATCACCTCTGGAACAAACAGATTTCCTTGGAAAAGCATCCAGTTTTGACCATCCTCTATCCATCCTTCTGGAGCATTGCTCTAGTCAACTTGGTCACGCATCACTTCTCACTCTGGGTCTCCCCATTGAGACTCCTCCACTTGCTGAAACAGAGATGACTGCACTATCATCTGATACAGGCAACCTCTACCCCCATCCATCCTCGCATCCAGGTGCAAGGCAGCCAACTCCTTCATCGCCTTCTAGGAATCTGCCGACTCTCGGACCACATCCTTCTGTGACCTCCTGCTCAAGGCATCAGACACTATATTCCCCTTCCCTGAAGTGTAGGAAATATCGAAGTCGTAATCCTGGAAGAAACTCCACCCACCTTCGCTGCGGCAAGTTTAGGTCCCGCTGGGAGAAGATATACCGCAAACTTATGTGATCTTTGAAGACCACAAAGCGTTCTCCGATGAGGTAATGCCGCCATAACTTTAGCACAAAAACGACCGCTGCAATATCCAGGTCGTGGGTGGCATAATTAAGCTCATGAGGGCGTAGTTGCCTAGACCCATAAGCGATCACCCCTTGTTGCTGCATCAACACACATCCGAGGCCTTGCCCTGAAGCATCACAGAACACCTCATACACCGCCCCTTGTTCTGGTAACCTTAGCACTGGGGCACTAACCACCTTCTCCTTCAGATAGCTGAAGGCTGCCTCGCACTGCTCACTCGACACAAAAACCTAGTTCTTATTGGTCAAGGCTGTCAAAGGGGCTGCAACTCGGGAGAAGTTGGGTATGAACCTCCGATAGTAACCTGCCAGCCCGAGGAAACTACGAACTTCTGCCACATTCATGGGGGCTTCCCAAGAAACAACTGATTCAACCTTTGATTGTTTTACTGCTACCCCATGCTTGGACACTACGTGCCCAAGGAAGTGCACTTCTTGCATTCAGAACTTGAATTTTGACAACTTACCATAAAGCCGGTGCTGTCGGAGGACTTCCAAAACCATCCTTAGGTGCTCCGCGTGATCCTCCTCTGACCTTGAATAGATCAGGATATCGTCGATGAACACAGCCATGCCATTCGTAACACCGAAGGGCATGACTACGAACTTGAAGTGTCCATATCTGCACCTGAAGGCCGTCTTCAAGATGTCTCCCTCCTTCACCCTCAACTGGTGATATCCAGACCGTAGGTCGATCTTTGAGAACCATCCTTCCCCTTTCAGCTGGTAGAAAAGATTGTCTATCCTCAGAAGAGGGTAGCGATTCTTAATCGTCACCTGATTCAGCCTCCTGTAGTCTATTCATAGCATGAGACCACCATCTGCCTTCTTTGCGAACAAAAATGGAGCACCCCATAGTGACGCACTCGGTCGAACATAACCCCTCTTCATCAGATCGTCAATCTGAATCCGCAACTCCTGTAGCTCCGAAGGTTCCATCCGGTAAGGATCCATCGAAATTTGGCGAGCACCAGGCTGCAAGTCTATCCCAAACTCGATATCACATCGAGGGGGTAGAGTCGTCACCAACTCAGGGAAGACGTCCAGAAACTCACTGACGATTATTGGCACCTCCGCCATCTCAGCATCCACTGACTCTACTGAAATCTTGGCTAACAAAGAGAGGATGAGTTCATCTCGCCTGCTGACCTTCTGACTACTCCGCTCGCTGGTGAAAGTAACACGTCGACCGACCAAGTCTGAGAGCACAACCCCTCCTCGGAAGAAGTAGATGAAGTCACACACAAAGAACAGCTAGTAGATGCCTAGGATGACATCATATGGATGTATCTATAGCATTAGTAGATCCCTGACTGACTGATGTGGCCCTATCATCATTCTGCATCCTCAACAAACATATAACAACTCGGTCTGACCTCTGACTGGTGTGCTCAGCACCAGGGGCACTAGAAGTCTCTCGGCATCTAGGCCCAAGGCACGGGCAATAATGGGTGAAACGAAGTAGTGCAAAGCTCTAGTATCGAATAAGGAATGAAAAAGGGTGCTAAACAAACTTATCGTACCTCGAATGACCTCCGGTCCTGCTGGGAGTGTTGCCTCTGTGGCGTCCAACTACCCACACCTAGATCCTCTATTTCTCAACTGTCGGCCACCTCCTCGACCATGCCCTTGTCGAGGTCCCTGAGGAGCTCCCTGAGGTCAGACTCCTCCTGCAACGCCTGCCCCCGGAAGAGTGGGAGCTCGCTACCCCTACTGCTGCTGCTGGAAAGGCCTAGATGGAAGCTGCTGCTATGGCTGGTGTTGGGCCTGTCTGCCACTGCCGTACTGTACCCAGTCCGGGCACTAATTCTGGAGATGTACATGGATCCCATCGACAAAACACCTCGGTCTTGGGCCCGAAGGGAAAGGGAGAGGATCGGGGGACCAGAACTGGAACTGCTGCGGTCTGCTCCATGCTGGTCGGAACATGGAGGGTCCCGACGCTGGAGGCATGGCGCTGACAGACTTCCCCTTAGATGATCCCAGCTGGATCCCCTCTTGTTCCAAAATCTCCTAGATCATGCATCCTCTCCACTACATCGGCCTTCTTCTAGGCCTCGAAGTACGTCGACAGGGTGAAGGGGGTAACAACATACTGAAGGGAGGGTCGGAGCACCTCTTCTAAATGTCTTTCCCGAGAATCCTCATCTGGAAATAGGTCCAGAGTAAAACGTAGGAGATCCTTGAACTTGATACCCAGCTCCCTTACTGACATACTCCCCTGCTAGAGGGAGAGTAGCTCCTGCCTCTTTTCCACCTTCATCATAGAAGAGAGGAATTCTGCCCGAAACTCCTTCTCGAAATCAGCCCATGCCAACTCAGCCTCTATTTTATCCCCAAGGTAAAGAGTCCACCACTGACACACCACTCCCCGCATCTGGCTGATATCCAGAGGAACCCAGTACTCGGTCGAAGCCCAGATCAGGCTGAAGTCTATCACCAGCTCCTCTAGCCTGCTCTCCGTCTTCATGTCAGAGGTGCTGCCCTCGTACTTCTCGAGGGTTTGTCGTTGGAAGGCCCGAAGTGTCTTCTGCCACTGGTCACCCTCCTCCTCTCGATCAACTCTCTGCTGATCGGCCAAGGTAGTCTCCGGGGCCTCGATCGCCCGCACCACACGTGGTTGCCTCCTAGGTGTCATAGCTGGAAGGTAAACAAGGAATGTCTAAGCCAAAATAGTGCAGAATATTGTTCTTAAAAATTTCTTAGACTTCTTATTGATTTTAATTCCCAATTCACCCATGAAACACGAGAACACAAGTCATTATGATGCATCTACCTTTCCTAGGGTCTCTACCCTGCAATCAGTGTGGCCTCACTTGGTCGTTCGGTAGGTCCAGAATCCTTGCATCGGATCATGGGGGGACCTAAAATCCCGTGTCCTAGCTGGTCTTTCCTAGCTAATTCACTCACCAAGGTCACCCAAAACCTTTTCCCTACCATCCCATGCAGTCCTTATTGTGCCTAACTCTAGACACCATCCTATCTCTCAACCATCACCTCTGATACCATTTTGTCATGACCCGCCTTCACCAAATCGAGGGAAGGGTCAGCAGATTGCCACACCCTTCCTTCTTTAAGTAGAAGAAGAGATAATGACTCCTGAAACCCGCCTTCAATAGGTCCCGGAGTGGCGACTAGCACCAAGGGTATGGAAATCACACATGAATGGAAGGCATTACCTTTTTTGTTTTATAGGATCAGGAGATAAGATGATAAAACCCAATAACACCAAAATTGAAAGAAAAGTAAAGCCAAAAAGGTAAACCATTCCGAAATGCATGTTAAAAGTAAATGATACAAGCCACAAAAACCTTAAGTTAAAAAGATACCAAGAAAAAGGAAAACATCAACAAAAACTGTCCCAAGGGTCTACGATAGTATGGTCTCGGGCGATGCCTGAAGTTCTCTTGGAAACCTGAATACGGTTTTATATATGTAGGGTGAGAATAAAAGTATAATCAGTAGGGAGAAACCAAAAACTCTCGTGCACAAGTGGGGGAACGTACTAAAGTCCTATGAGAAGTAGACAACCAACACTATCAAGGAGTTCATCCATCCCACTCACCGGCCACACTCACCAAATAACGCAAGTAAGGAAAAATATAATAAAAGAACATCAATGTTTGGGTACCCCGCGCCACTTTCCCACTAGTTATTGAAGACCTCCTACGCATCGAACCAATCCCGCCATTCTTACTGCAATCCCACTACCACACCCCGCCCGCACACACCTAGGCCATAACCTCACGCAGTCTCACAGCCAAACCCTGCCCGCAGACACCTGGGCCACAACCTCCTACAGTACCACTGTCAAACCCCGCCCGCACACACTTGGGCCACAACTGTCATACGTAACCACGCCTGCAAACACCTAGTCCAAAACAAAAACCATCACACCCAAAAATACCTGAGCTAGAAGATCCACTGCCACACATGAAGACACCTAGGACTCATCCTGAAGACACTTGGGAAACCACCTGCCTGCACACACCTAGGCCATAACCACCACACTACCCCGCCTGAAGGTTCTTGGGATAATAATTGACTTCAGGCCATCACAGCCTGCCCGAGGGTACTTGGGCTATCTAGGAAAGGGAGCATAAAGGAGCTAATAACCAGCCACTAATGGTAGTTTTGGGAAAACACCCTCCCCCCTGAAATGGGAGTGTTTGACACTAAGTGCTTAACATGGGTGGGGCGCGAATAAGAAAAAAAAACTACAAGTTTATGTATAGGTAAAAAGCACTCACCCAAGTTTAGGTTTTTCCCTCAGCCTGCCTAAAGAACACAAAAGCACTCAAATCTGAGTCACAACTCAGACCACACCAACCCATTTTCCCCAACCTTGTTTTCATGTTCAGTAATAATGTATAAATAAGTTTCTAGCCCTACTTGAGCAACTATCAACAACCAAAACAAATCGAGTGTTCTTAAAACATATCCCTTCCAACCACAACAAAATTTAGGGAAAACATAAGAAATCACATACCATTTACATCGTCAACCAATCAATCCCATTAATTATTCCCATATTATTGTTTCCCCACAATTCATTTATCAACTTTCCATTTTTATTCATAATCACAACCCATTCCTCCAGCCCCACTGCCCTATTCCACACATCTCCCACAGTCAAGTAAACCAACATCCCCGCTGCTCAGCACCATAACCCCATATCAATTATCCCGCAACCCCACTGCTAATCATCCACAACCACATCGCACAACAACCCAAAAATAACCACTTCACACATCACATAACAAGACCAACCCAACACCAACCTGTTCATTTTTCCATTTTGTTCGACTGGGGTGATCACACAAGGGTTCTGAGTATTTATTTAATCATCCAACTTTATGTGATTAACCAGTTTCTACATTCAATGAAATTTCTATCCACATGAAAATCCAGAAGGAGAGGTAAACATTTAATTGCACAAGCAAAGGACACCAATGACCATGATCTTCAATAAGAATAATCCTATTCAATTCACAACATAATCACATAATAAACATGATAGAATAATAACATACACAATCTTCCCCATACCCGCTCTTTAATCAATTATTATCTTTATTTACTGGTTCAACTCTATCCCTTGAAAACAAGAGAAAACCCACCCCGGATGATACACAATTTAGAGAGATGAAGGTAATATCGCTACTTGGTTGATCAACGATCGAAGTTTATCTTTACGCCGCCAGGAACAGGGAATGTGCGAATTTGCAGGGGTGGGGCCTCAGGAACTCAAACACGAGCAGACAGATCGATGGGAGGGTGATCGAGAAAAGAAACCCAAGGAGTACCCTTTAGTTTATAAAGGCCAGGGACGGTTGAGATAAGAACGCGAAACTGCGTAAGGAGCGGGGTCGTGGGTTGACCACGTGGCCCCATACGTCATTAAAAGGTCCCCGTCCTTTGGGGCGGTTTAAACCGACACACATACTACGATACCTCATTAAACATTTAATTAAACACCATTCATGGGAATTACTGGGCATTTAAACAACTTAAAGGTGTGACACCGACAAGGCTGGGTGACACCGATAAGGCTGGGTGACACTGATCGGTCACACCGATCGGTCAGTCTCACCAATCGGTCAGTCTCATCGATCGGTCTCACCGATCGTTTAGTCTCATCGATCGGTCTCACCAATCGGTGGAACCGATCGGTCTCACCGATTGGTGGAATCGATCGGTCACGATGATCAATCTCACCGATCGGTGGCGCCGACTGGTCACGTCGATCGATCACGCCGATCGGCCTCACATTGAGACGCTACCCTTAGGATCCATATTTTGGAAATGGAAAGGACCCTGAGGGTCTGGGTCATCACATCATTATATTAACATGGTATGAATAAATTATAAATATGAAAATTAAGAAGAAAAACTAGGTTTTTGATAATACTCACGTCGGGGACTTGAATTTTCCTTGGATATATACATGGATTTGAAGGGATTAGTATAAATATGAGTGAAAATGGGACTATGTTATTGGTATAGAGTTATAGGGAGATTAAAATTTCAAAATTTTAAGGGGGAATTTTAAATAAAGGTGTTTCTTGAAGTGGTTAAGATGATACCCTTTTTATGTGAAGGAATGGGTAGTTTTGGTAACACCTTTACATTTTCAATAATTCTATGACACTATTCATGGGTCAATGGTTCAATATTTGATAATGGTGTAGGTTAAAAAATTATTAGTCGATCCAAGTCTCATCCATTCATTTATAGGTATGTTTTAAAATATTTTCTGCATTTTACACTTGGTTAAACTCAATTTACTTCTTTTTAAATTTTACATTGGTAATTAATTTCTACCCTTTGTATTTAATTTTAATGATAAATAATAGTATTTGAACTTTTAACTAATTATTTAATTATTATTTCATATTTAAAAATAATTTTATCAAATATAAATTTTAATGGTGTAAAAATATAATTTTAAAATAAACACATATAACCACATAAAAATAGTTTTTAGAAAAATAACATTTTATGCATCGAATTTATATATAAGATAAAATTATCATGATTAATAGTTTTAATAATAAGAAATTATTATTATTTAATTCAATATAATTTATGAGTTTTCCAAGGAGATTTAAAACTGAACCGTGCCTTAGAAATACTCGAGTTTTGTAAAATTGTGAAAATCATTTTTATATTAAAGCAACATTTTATGTTTCAATAAATAATTTTTTACATAGGTTTTTTAATTTCAAGGATTTTTTTTAAAATGAATAATTTTATTAATTGAATTCATATTTTAATACTTAAATGTTTTTGATATCATCTAGGTCATTCTTATATAGTGATAAAATCATGGAAATTATAACTTTCATAAATCCTTTATTTTTAAAAAAAATCACCACTTTTTTAATATGTCTAAAAAGTCATGATAAGTTAATATTGATATGTGAAATTTAAAAATAAAGTTCATTTTTATTGATCTCCAATTTCAAAACTTAAAAATTTTGTTTCTGAATAAAATCCTAAAATATAATTAAAAACAGTTATCAAAAAATGAAATTTTAAAATATTAACTGATATTATTCTTATTTCATATCATTTACATACTAAATTTGTGTTATAAAATTTCTAATATTAATAATAATAAATAATTTATCATATGTTTCTTGAAATAGAAATTCATATCACAGTGGGGGTAATTTTTTTTAGAAATCATATTTTCTGAACAATAATTTATCTTATTAGTCATTTTGGGAAAACTAATTGAATTTAATTCACATTAAAAGTAGTATTTATTTTAACTATAAATATATTTCATAAATTGGTTAGTCCTATTATTTCCTTCTAATTCCGTAACTATGTTTTTAATGGTATAAATATATAATGGTTTTGTTGTTGGATAATGTTGTGTTTAGAGAAAGTTGTTGAAAAAATTTACTTTTTAAAAATGAATCATATATTAAAATTTTGAAGTGTTACGTTTCCCCATCAAACTAAATTAAAACCCCAAAATTTTTCTCATATGATTAGAGTAATTTCTATTGGTAACACATAAATAATTATATATATCCAGATGATCATTGGTATGTTTATGATGTGGAATGACATTAATCTATAAGAAATATCCTTATAAGTTCTTTGTAAAGAGATCTAAACCATTCTTAGTTTCATATAAAATTATACTAAGGGATTTTGATCTAGATACAAAAGTAATAACATCCCATAAACATTGAAAATTAATTGTACGGTAATCAAAACACTAAGGGTTTTTATAATGCAATATCCAATAATGGGTGAAAATATAAATGACATAGGACTCCTGAAAATATAGAGTGAAATATTACTATTAGATTTATTGGTAGTAGTTTTATTGGATTTTCCATTTTCATATAGTAATTGGGGGATATTTCGCTTTTCTTCCATTAGGTTAGGACATTGATTCACATACTGCCTTACTCTCTTGGAATTGAATCAAAATATTTTTTTATAGATTCTCTATTTCTCTTATATTTGTGAGTATGATGACCTTCATCATCTTTATCAGTTGATATTTTATGAGACTCCATCTTTTTCTTATTTGGTATATTTATTAATTTTTATACATTCATATTCTTAATCATATTTTGGGATAACTAGTTTATAATAATCGTAAGGTTTCTCACTCTAGCCCACATTCTTATGGGTTGTTTATTGAGGTAATCACCACATTGTCCCTCACACTCATGGTTCCTTCTTGTTCCAGCCATTACTAAAACCAAAAGGGTTGAAATAAGTAAAAAACAATTGAAAATACTAGGGAATTATTATAATCAATAAAATAAAATGGATTCAAATATAAAACCTTTTACACTTATCATTATGTTAGCTTTTAATTTATTTAGTTCAACCAAAATAATTAGTTTTAAAAATATCATTCTTGGTTAAACCTATTTTACATTGAGTTGGATTCTCTCATACTTATTAACTTGGTCCATTAAATAGAGATCCAAAATTTCCATTAACATTCCTAAAATATTTTAAACCCAATAATCATTGAAATCTATTCTCTCAAAATTCATCTGATCCTTCCTTAAAAACATCATTCATTCATACTATCATATACCCAAGTTTGTATATACCCTGATCATATACTATCAATAACACACATTTAAAAAAACCTATTTGAATATCTAATACATTAAACTATAATGATATTATAAATACATCTACAAACTAACTAGATCTTTAACCCAAAAATTATATTAACCACTAATTCATAAGATCACACACTAGTCACTATGTATCATAATCCTAAACATGAGATGATATTCTATAAAAATGTCATGAGTAAATTATCAATAAAAAGGTTACCAATTACTATCTAACTTATATATTCAAAATCAAACTATATTCTATTATCCCAAAATCATATTTATATTAATGTTATGATTTATCTATGCCTCAAACTTGTGTTCTTCGATTGTCATCTCTAAAAAATATAACCTTATAATAAATTTTCCCTAGTTAATTATTTTCATTTAATATGTTTCACCATAAATTTAAATTAAAACTACTAAATAATAATCTTTAGATATTTCACACAATCCTCATAACTTATATATTATACAAGAATATTATTGATAAATACCAATCACTAAAAATATTTAATTGTTTAACAATTATATCTATCTCACTACATCATCAATGACTTGGAAGGTCAAATTTTCCATCAAAATAGAAAAACCAAGGTTCTAGGCCACTTAAGTGTGTTCCCTTATTCAGTTATAAAACAGAGTTGTTTCCAGAACAAAAATTTATCAACTTCATTCTTATAGACCAGTTTCAATTAATTACTAAAACCAACATGGTCATGATAGTATTAAAAATATATACTTGAAAACATCAATATGAATATGTATTCCCTTATGACACATTTTTTATCATATGATACTTTCATATAAACCTATATTTGGACTACTAATCTTGACCCATTGTATCCCATGTAATTTAGGATTTGATGATCTCAAAAACCATTCATAATTTTTTGATGGTCCTTTTTTCTTAGTTTATTTATCATGTTTTATATGATTATTATATGTTAAGTGGTTAATTTTTTTAAAGATTGATTTTTTATGGTTTTGGATAAAATATTCCTATCTTTGGAAAATACTCTATATGTTATTTTTTGGATATAGGGTGAAAATGGCTACAACGATGAATCAACTATGTCAATTGCCTACGTAAAAGAAATAGCTATGCCGATTAGATATATTACAGAATTACCTATGTGAAAATTACTTACATCAAAATTATTTCCCATATGATAAATCACCTATGTAAAGAATGACCTACGTGATCACTTTCCTATGTAAAATAGTTATGTGGAGTAATCTGTTATGCGAATCACATCTTTGGTGAAATCAGTTATGTAATTTCAATCAGCTATGCCAGATTCTTCTACATGAGTAAAAACCCTATGTTATTGAATTTAGATACATGAAACAAATTATCTATGTGGATTCAAATATGTAATTGATTACATGGGTTCAAATCTTTAATCTACTATGTGGATTGAATTCTGAGAATTATCAACGTCATACTGTAAGTTGGCATTTATTAATGTGGAAGCACTTGAGTAAGATTTTAATGATAATATACAATTTTTAAATTCCCAATTACCAATTTAAAGAAAAATCAATTATAATACAAGTCAAGTACCAATATAGAAGACACATATAAGGATATTTTATTTGTCTCACTATTTCCAAGTTAATTTAAGGAAAAAGTACATGTCATGGATCCCTGATTATATGGATCATATGATGTGAATTTAAATAAGAAGTAGTGAAATAATTTTAAAGTGTGTGAGGATATAAATATTTCTTGAAAAGTAAACTATATAATAAAATAAAGATAACTAATTCTCAAGGCTCTTAAAAAATTACATTTTGTTTTTTTACAAAAACAAGGAAGAAGAAATATCATTTTCATCATTCGTTCCTACTATCAATTATTTATAAGTTCATAAATATCATAGTGTTACTTTTTAATTAGTTTATATTTCTTGGAGATCCTTAATTTTCATTCAATTTTTTCTTAAAACTATGAGATGAAGACTGAAAAAATTTCTATTTTTTATCTTTCGTTGTAAAGGATCCCAAAAAAGATCCTTTTTTTTGTTTTTGTTTTTGTTTTTTTTCCTCCTCCAAAATAACTTTTTTATTTTTAAACACTTTTAAGGGGAAAGTGAAAACCCTCACATTTGAAACAGATCAAATAGAAAAAGAGACAACTGACTTATTAAAGACAATTCTAAGACAGTTGGAATCACATTCCCTAAACAATTTCCATGGAAAGGAATTTACCTGGCTATCTAGATCATCCTTTAAGATATCTTCATAATGAGACGCTAGATAGTCCCAAGCTTGCATGTACTCTTCTTTACTAATCTTCCCCATGTTGAAGCCTATAACCAATATGCGATCTTGCTTGTCAATCCACTCACATTGCCCCCTAGTAGTATCCACTTGGAGTAATCTTCCCATCATTTGATCCACATCTTCCTTCGTCTCCTTAATCGTCAGAACGGCCTCCAACATTTCTTCACCAGAGTGCATGAGTAGATCCATATGTTCTAGATCCTCAACCTTCTATCTCTGTGAGACGTCGGGATTCCCTACCTCACACTGTTGTCCAGGTAGGAGAGCAGCCTCCTTCACCAGCATCACCCCCTCAGATCGCAGATGTATCTCCCCTTGCTGGTCCTCCAACATCTTGTCAGTATCCCCATGAGGGGTCACCAAATCTACCAAGGTACCTTCTACATTTGAGGCCTCGTTGTCGTGCTCTTGAGACCCGATGTCTCCAACTTGCTGAACCTCCTCACCTTCCACTATCTGGACATCATGTTCCTTGGATTTACCGTCTTTTTTGGCTGACCGAGTCTCCATCGGCCTAGGAAGGTAGGAGTAGTCTTTGCGCCCCTTTGGTTTCAACTTCTTGGAAACAATGCAACTCCCTGGGTCCCTGTTTTCCTTATTTCCCTTCTTCCTTCTTGTACTGTGTAGACCTTTACCAACCCCTTCTATAACATAGTCATTTGAGGGTTGTCCATCTCCATCAGACTCGGTGGAAAAAATGGAGTTTCTTTCAATCCCTCCCTCGTTACTCAAACAATCAAATCGCTTGTTTAAGTTGAGACAGGCCAGAGTCGTCGTATTGGTCTTACTGCTTACACCATGCGACGTCTGCTCCCACACCTGGCCAACCATAGACTTATTACTTCCTTTCGGTTGTATCGCCCTTTCAGAGTTGTTACTACTTCTTGCACGCACAACCATAGAATAGGTGCATGGATTTGAGATCGCATCGCCCTTTGCACCCCTGTCGCTAGGAGGACTCACCATATTGCTCCTCAACCTGTTAAAAATTCCAGATACCCTCGGTTCAGGAGGTAAAACCATACCTGGTTGTTGCTTCACTGCTTCCCCCGAACAAATGGTACCAGCATTCTTGCCAGAACCTCGACCAAATCCTTCACAGCCATCAACAGACCCGTTTGGATCCGAACACAGCCCCGGAGCCTTCTGCAGGATGCTAACATCTTTCACTGCTCCATAGGAAATATACTGGTCAGCTGCACTCCCCATTTGAAGGTCAGACTCATCCTCAATACAAGTAACTGGCAAAGCCTCCAAATTTCTGAGTGGATCGCTTGGGTCACCAAACAAGACTACCTCCTTCGAACCTGCACCTGGCACAGACAGCCTGCTGCCCAGTCCCTCCTCCGGCTCCTGGAACTCAGTCCTGCCCCCGTGCCTACACACTTTCTTCGAATGTCCCATCTTCTTGCAGAGTGGACAAAATTGCACCCACGATTCATAACAACCAAATTTCTTATACCGAAACTATTCTCCAACAGAAATCCAAACGAAGTCAAGTGGCCCTCTCGACACATCCACTTCGACACGAACTCGAGGAGAGATGGGGTGGAAAACGGAACGGGTTCTATTATCAGAACATAGGAATATACCTACTAGGTTCCCCAACATACAGATTATGGAGGGGTTTTGGAAGGGTAGTGGGAGGTGAAGAAAACTAACCCATATTGCCGTAGTCGGAGAATCCCGCTTCATGTGGAAGTCATAGTTCCATCGGAAAAGGAAGAATCTGAAGTCGTTGCATATGCGGGGAGCGAAGGACTACGCCTGAATCATGTCTTCCTCCGATTCAAATCTGATCATGATGTGTCTGTTGTCCAGAAGCCCCACCGTAGATCGTTCCTGTAGCCCCCATGATCCGAAAACAAATTGAAGTTCCCGGATCAGTGTGAATCACTGAGAGGGGGAGGGGGTGAATCAGTGATCCCTTAAAACTTTTTACTAATTGATTCCTTATCAATTAAACCTCTATGGCTGGTTAAAGCCTCGATCCACTCTTCTTGTATCTCTCACCTTTCCACGAATGATGCCGTAAATGTAAAGGCACTCGACACAAGGATTTACAAGGTTCGACACCAAAGGCCTACGTCCTTGCCATGTTGGTTATACACCCCAACATGGTTTCTTCCATTATAATCTGTTAGTATTACAATGGTCGATACTGCATCCCACTGTATCTCTCCTGAGTCCCATAGGAGGGTCTTTATACTGCGTCCCACAGTGTTACCAGAGTCCCACTGGCCTGCTCCAGAATCCCACTGAAGACTTATTCCACCCTGAGTCTCACAGGGGGCTTCTCCTGGCTCCTCGAGTCACACGAGTAGGTCTTCTTCACTTTAAGCTTCTTCAAGTATCTTCAGCAGTCTGGGATAAAGACTGCTAGCCTTGCTCTCTACTTCTGCTCACTTGAGATGAACAGGTCTTCTCGTATTGCTCAGGATTTATCTCCTTCTTCTCAGGATGACCTGGCTTCTCTCTTCAAGAATCTTCAACAGCCTCTGATAAGGTCTGTTGGTCTTGCTCACAACTTCTGATCACTTCTGTTGATCAGGGTCTTCTCAATTACTGAAAAATCAGGCAGCTGATGTCTTTAACTTCAGTCTGGCTTCAGTCTCACTTCACATCAACTTCATGCACTGAGTTCATGGCAACTCTTCTTCCTCATGCACTGACTGCATGGCTTCTCAATATCTTCTTCAAGAACTTTCAGTCTTGGACAACTTAGAATGCACACAAGCAGATTCAACTTGTTCACGTGTGCACGTGCATGCATGCATGCATGCACTCCCCTTTCCTTCTTCTTGGTGTGATAAACCCCAAAGGGTGTAATCTCCTTAAGCACACACACCTTCTCCCTTATTCGAACACTTTGTTCAATTTCTTCAGACACTTAAAAGTGTGTTATACTGTAGTGTGGAAGTCTTCTCCTTCTTCTTCTAAGTGTATACACTTTACTTTGTGCACACACTAGGTTTCAGCCTCTTCTTGTCTAGCACACACAACTTGTTTCTTCCTCTTGCACACACACACAGAATGTGTTCTTCTTTGTTGTGGTCTACACTCCTTATGCACACACACGGCTTGACCTTCTTCCTCTTCTTGTTTTACACACACACAAAATATGTTCTTTTATTTGTTCTTCAAAGTGTGCACCCACAAGGCTACGACTGGCCTTCTTGTTCTTGCACACACAAATACTAAGCCTGGGACAACTTGTTTCTTCAAGCATGCACACACAAAAATGTCTCGGCCTTCCTCCTTCACTTTGCACACACACTGCCAATATGAAGGCACGCAAGTGCTTGGTGCGGCCTCTCCTCTACTCCATTGTCGCGCAGGTGCACAAGGCACAAGAGCCGTGCAAGGCCTCGGGTGCAAGGAAGACGTGCAAGGCTCAACCAATCGCGGGGTGCGCAAGGATGCGGCCTCGGGTCGTGCAAGCCTCAAGAGTGCAAGAGCACCTCTGGTGCGCAAGCTTCTCCTGCCGCGGAAGTATGCGGGCAGAGAGAGCTCTTCCTGTCGTGCAAGTGATGCGCGCAGGGGACCTTTGAAGCCTCGGGTGGCTCCGGAACAAACTGCCGCGCAAGTGAGATGCGCGGGGCACCAAAACTTCGTGAGGCACAGAGGCACTCTCACGGGACTTCTTTCAAGTTTTCCAGCCACCATAAACGAGGGCTTGACCTTTCTTTTTATAGGCAGAGACGTCTCGGATCATCCGCGTGCGGTAAATCTTTGATCTCCCAAAGATTTCGGATCTTCAAGATTCTTTAAATCTTGTTTTCTTCTCTCTGTTCACGCGGGTTCTCTTTTTTATTTTCCTCTTTCACGTGCATGCGACTTAGAACTCATGTACGGCCTTCCTTCGGTCCAAACCATGCAAAATATAAACCTCATGGCCTCGGCACTTCGTTTGCCTCAGATCAGCTCTTTGGACGGCCGCGATCAGAAGATCGCGTGCGGGATGCGATGAGCGGTCCAGATCGACCGTGCGATCAGATGAGTGGCCAGGATCACTTCCGTGGCAAAATCCCGCATCCCACATCGAAACGGCTCCCGTTTTTTATGCAGTTTATCAAACACCGCCTCCCTTCCAACGCTCAGTTGCACTTCTCCCCTCTCGGTGCCGCCCCGCACCGAGTTCTCTTAGCGGGAATGCTCTTGCGCCCATCCCTGCCACTCGGGCGCGCCACTGGCGCCCACTATACACACACGGGCACGCGCTCTGGCGCCCCGGCTGCGCAGGCTTGACCCTCTACGTGGCCCCGGCTTACACACGGCCGCGGCCTCTCGGGCTGGCCCCATGGGATCCCCCTTGGGCGTGGCGACCTCGAGTCCCACAAGTGCCTTGGGGTTGAACCCTTAAGGCTGGCCCTTGGTGGCTAATTTTTTGCTTAAGTGTAGAACCTAGACTTTGTGTAAAAACAAAGTTACTAAGTACCAAATGCCAAATGCCAAGCCACTTCTTCTAAGTCATTCTTCCTCTATATCTCTTCTCTTCTCTTCTCTTCTCTTCTTCTTCATTAGAATTCCTCCAATTCTTCTTCATCATGTATTCAAAATTTAAGAATGGAATTCCCGAAGGTTTCTGCCTTCAACCGAAGCTCCTTAATCAAACATATTTTTCAATGAGCTTCATTGATCTAATCAAAGATCAAATTGGAACTTCTTCAGATTCACATGCACTAAGTGTTAGTGCATGGAATTCTTTACTCCACTTCATCCACTTAGAAGTTGTTGATGGATCATCTTCTAACTCCTCAAGAATTGTCAATACAATGCATGGTCTTCTATCATTGTTGTGACTTTGTATCCAGTTGATACAAGTTCTTGAAACTTAAAGATCAACTCATCAATCGTCTGATGTAATGATGATGCTCCATCATCATCAATTCTTCAAGTGGTGTAACTTAGTATCATCTTGATACAAGTATTGAAACATTAAGATCAGTTCTACAATCGTCTGATATCCATAGAGAATGTTTCAACCACAACATCCTATGTCACTTAGTGAATCTTCTAAGTGACATGCATCTTAGTACCATGGCCATTCTCCATTCATTACCAACTCCATCATAGCCTTTGTCATTCACATATTGACTCTCCTTGACATCCATTCATTCTTTGACATCTTCTGATCAACAACATACCTTATTGACAACAAATGCAACACAGTGCACTTCAATAT
The DNA here is from genome assembly GCA_963277665.1 of Viscum album. Taxonomy (NCBI): domain Eukaryota; kingdom Viridiplantae; phylum Streptophyta; class Magnoliopsida; order Santalales; family Viscaceae; genus Viscum; species Viscum album. The sequence continues at coordinate 1,152,170,456 of OY728162.1, forward strand.
CCCCCTTTGTATTTGTTTTCAATACCACTACAGCACATATTTTCAATCCAATCAGTAGAAAACATATGAATGGGTCATTTTGTGTGCCACACATTTATGGGGAAATATGTCAGCTTTTGTCCCCCTTATTGGAAACCAAATGCAAAGGTGTGGTGTGGTTCCTTTTCAAACTATCACTTCCTCCCTTTGAAAAGTATTTTCTTGAAAAACACGGAGAGAGGGATGATGTCACATGTTCTCTTTAGCAAAGAACCTTTAGAAAATCAACTCTAAGTCTACTTGGGCTAACCCGGTGTAGAAAACAAGAGTGATGTAACCAAGGTACTCAAGCTGTCCAACATTCACTATACATGTGAGATCATGCTCCAAGGGGTTGAAATTTTTCAGATATAACAATAAATTGCTAAATCCTGCACATACTTCACAAAACTCATTAAAAAGTTCAGGTGCAAAGATAAAGCTCCCCCTTTCAACCATTTGTCTTCAATCAATACTCCCCCTTAATTTTCATGATGAATACAATTAAGAAACAAGGGATGAAAGTATGATTGGAATACCTTCACTTTTATCAAGATGATATTAAATCCCAAAATATCATCTTCTCCAGATTGGCTCCCCCTCAAGGGGTGCACTCCATTCCTTCCAAACCATCCTCCAGCTGAGAATGATCATCATCTTTAATTCCCAACAGTGTTAGCACATGTAAATACAAGTGATTAGGGAATAAGATGGAACCTCCTTGGTTCATCAATGTGAACAACAAGGTTGAGAAGATTCACTCAACCGAGATGTCCCATTTTCACCATTCTTCACACTTGCACATTTTATCTTCAATGATGTTTGTGCCGGTGTGGATCTCAACACATCTTCATGTGAAATCTTTTGTTTCCTTTTTTCCTTAGCAATTGTCAGTGCTTCAACTTCATCTCTTTGCAGTTCTCTAGCAAGTTGCAACTGATTCAGCCATATGACTAACAAATCATTTGGAAGTGTGGCCTTAGTTCTGGAAGTTCCACATGGTTCTTTTGATGCTGTCAAGCTACCTTTCTTAGGCAACTTGTTTTCAATCAATCCCTTCTGCTTCTTCTGGATTGATTGTCTGTTTGAGTCTAGTCTGCCTCTATTGAGTTTCATGGCTTGTTTACAAAGATCCATGATATGTCCTTTCTTTCCACAGTAGAAGCATGTTTTCTTGGTGGTCCTTATGGATGCATAACCGTTCTTGGATTTATACTCCAAGGACTTCTCTTCCTTTTTCAACATCTTCTTGGAAGAATTGTCACCTTTCTTCTGTTTGCTTCCCAAAGATTCTTTCTGAGCCAGGTTCTGTGATCTTTTCTTCTTTTGAGCTCTGGATACAGTTGGAGATTGACATGTATTTATTTGACCACTTTTGCACACATCCCAGATGTTATCAAGCAATCCAAATCTGTTAGCAGTAAACAGATGTCTCTGGACCTGTGGATGTTGCCTCTTTTCCTCTGTCTTGCTCCCCCTTGGCATGGGCTTCCTCTGTGCTTTGGCATTCAGTGGATTGTATCAACAATCCTTTGCACAATGCCCATACTTGTTACAACACCAACATTGACCCACAAATCTTGAATTTTTTATTCCTTCTGATTGTAGGGTACTTGTCTTGAATTGTTGTGCTGCTTCAGGAGATCATTCTTTCTTCATTGTCTTCATCCATACTTGTTTGGAATTATTCTTCCATCCTTCACTTTTTGTGGAAACACAATTAAAAGCATTAGTACAAGATGGGATGGATGGTACCTTCCTTTTAGAAGATGTTGCCCTTTTATTAGGGGATGTCCTTCTTTTGGAATCATCCTGCTCAATGCATACTTGAGTAGCAACATTTCTTCTTTCAGCTGACTGGGAGGATTCAGCTTTGGGTGATTGCTGATTGTTCAATATCACCTCCAGTTCTAAGCATTTCATATTGAGGGAGTTCTTCTCATCCTCAATAGTTCTTAGCCTTCCTTCCCATTTCTCTTCCAGCTGCTTTATCTGGTCTTCATGCACATTATTAATTTCAAGCAATGAGTTGTCACACTCCTTCACCCTTTTTACTTTGTATTCAAGTTGAGCATCTTTAACAACCATTGATACTATATGCCTCTTCTCCAGTTCATGGTAAACATCTTTGATTATTACTTTAAATAATTATTTCTCAGAAAGTCTTCTTTTCAATTCTTCAGTAGTGTCTTCATATCTTTCATTGCAAAGCGATACTGTTTCATCTTTAGCCTTCACCAGCTTTCTGAGAGTGTTGGTTATGCCAACCCTTTTAGCCAATTGGAATTCCAGAGAATTGGATTCATCTTCTAGCTGTAATTTGTCTTCTTGAAGATAAAGGATGCCTGTAGCTATACACATTGCCACTTCCTTGGGGACTGTCTTCTGAAGATATTTGATTGCATTTAGAAGATCATTGTTCCTTCCATCTTCATCACAGCTAGAGCAGGCTTCATCAGAAGAATGATAAAAGGAATTGTCATCTGATGTGACTTTCACATTTCTTTCCATAGAAGGAGTTTCTCTGATTGCAACAACCTTCTTCCTCATCTTCTTTGCCTGTTTCTTCATTCTTTTTTTCAGAGTCTTGGCAGATATCTCCATTTGAGGCTGTTCTTTCATTTCCTCAAATCTACACGATCCCTTGGATCTTTTAGAGGTAACCTCCCTTTGATACCAATTGAAGTGCCCGGATCAGTGTGAATCACTGAGAGGGGGAGGGGGTGAATCAGTGATCCCTTAAAACTTTTTACTAATTGATTCCTTATAAATTAAACATCTATGGCTGGTTAAAGCCTCGATCCACTCTTCTTGTATCTCTCACCTTTCCACGAATGATGAAGTAAATGTAAAGGCACCCGACACAAGGATTTACAAGGTTCGGCACCAAAGGCCTACGTCCTTGCCATGTTGGTTATACACCCCAACATGGTTTCTTCCATTATAATCTGTTAGTATTACAATGGTCGATACTGTATCCCACTGTATCTCTCCTGAGTCCCACAGGAGGGTCTTTATACTGCGTCCCACAGTGTTACCAGAGTCCCACTGGCCTGCTCCAGAATCCCACTCAAGACTTCTTCCACCCTGAGTCTCATAGGGGGCTTCTCCTGGCTCCTCGAGTCACATGAGTAGCTCTTCCTCACTTTAAGCTTCTTCAAGTATCTTCAGCAGTCTGGGATAAAGACTGCTGGCCTTGATCTCTACTTCTGCTCACTTGAGATGAACATGTCTTCTCGTCTTTCTCAGGATTTATCTCCTTCTTCTCAGGATGACCTGGCTTCTCTCTTCAAGAATCTTCAACAGCCTCTGATAAGGTCTGTTGGTCTTGCTCACAACTTCTGATCACTTCTGTTGATCAGGGTCTTCTCAATTACTGAAAACTCAGGCAGCTGATGTCTTTAACTTCAGTCTGGCTTCAGTCTCACTTCACATCAACTTCATGCACTGAGTGCATGGCAACTCTTCTTCCTCATGCACTAACTGCATGGCTTCTCAATATCTTCTTCAAGAACTTTTAGTCTTGGACAACTTAGAATGTACACAAGCAGATTCAACTTGTTCACGTGTGCACGTGCATGCATGCATGCATGCACTCCCCTTTCCTTCTTATTGGTGTGATAAACCCCAAAGGGTGTAATCTCCTTAAGCACACACACCTTCTCCCTTATTCACACACTTTGTTCAATTTGTTCACACACTTAAAAGTGTGTTATACTTTAGTGTGGAAGTCTTCTCCTTCTTCTTCTAAGTGTATACACTTTACTTTGTTCACACACTAGGTTTCAGCCTCTTCTTGTCTAGCACACACAACTTGTTTCTTCCTCTTGCACACACACACAGAATGTGTTCTTCTTTGTTGTGGTCTACACTCCTTATGCACACACACGGCTTGGAATTCTTCCTCTTATTGTTTTTCACACACACAACATATGTTCTTTTATGTGTTCTTCAAAGCGCGCACCCACAAGGCTACGGCTGGCCTTCTTCTTCTTGCACCCACAAATACTAAGCCTGGGCCAACTTGTTTCTTCAAGCATGCACACACAAAAATGTCTCGGCCTTCCTCCTTCACTTTGCACACACACTGCCAATATGAAGGCACGCAAGTGCTTGGTGCGGCCTCTCCTCTACTCCATTGTCACGCAGGTGCACAAGGCACAAGAGCCGTGCAAGGCCTCGGGTGCAAGGAAGCCGTGCAAGGCTCAACCTACCGCGAGGTGTGCAAGTGATGCGGCCTCGGGTCGTGCAAGCCTCAAGAGTGCAAGAGCACCTTGGGTGCGCAAGATTCTCCTGCCGCGCAAGTATGCGGGCAGGGAGAGCTCTTCCTGTCGCGCAAGTGATGCGCGCAGGGGACCTTCGAAGCCTCGGGTGGCTCCGGAACAAACTGCCACACAAGTGAGATGCGCGGGGCACCAAAACTTCATGAGGCACAGAGGCACTCTCACGGGACTTCTTTCATGTTTTCCAACCACCATAAACGAGGGCTCTACCTTTCTTTTTATAGGTAGAGACATCTCGGATCATCCGCGTGCGGTAAATCTTTGATCTCCCGAAGATTTCGGATCTTCAAGATTCTTTAAATCTTGTTTTCTTCTCTCTATTCACGCGGGTTCTCTATTTTATTTTCCTCCTTCACGTGCATGCGACTTAGAACGCATGTACGGCCTTCCTTCGGTCCAAACCATGCAAAATATAAACCTCATGGCCTTGGAACTTCGTTTGCCTCGGCCGAACTCCAATTTTCTCCATTCAACGTGTGCATGCATATTTTATTGCATGATTATGTTCAGTGTGGCCATACGAACCGAATGGAGCCTTTGTTTTGATCAATAGTGGTCGGGAGATTGAATTCTTCATTCGGGAGGCCTCTGGTTCAGCGACAGCTTCGCGGGGTGGTCTTCGGCTGAGCTCGAGGAAGACGATGTGGCAGTCGTCGGATCAGCTCTTTGGATGGCCGTGATCAGAAGATCGTGTGCGGGATGCGATGAGCGGTCCAGATCGACCGTGCGATCAGATGAGTGGCCAAGATCACTTCCGCGGAAAAATCCTGCGTCCCACATCGAAACAGCTCCCGTTTTTTCCGCGGTTTATCAAACACCGCCTCCCTTCCAACACTCAGTTGCACTTCTCCCCTCTCGGTGCCGCCCCGCACCGAGTTCTCTTAGCGGGTGCGCTCTTGCGCCCATCCCTGCCACTCGGGCGCGCCACTAGCGCCCACTATGCACACACGGGCACGCGCTCTGGCGCCCCGGCTGCGCAGGCTTGACCCTCTGCGTGGCCCCGACTTACACACCGTCGCGGCCTCTCGGGCTGGCCCCATGGGATCCCCCTTGGGCGTGGCGACCCCGAGTCCCACAAGTGCCTTGGGGTTGAACCCTTAAGGCTGGCCCTTGGTGGCTAATTTTTTGCTTAAGTGTAGAACCTAGACTTTGTGTAAAAACAAAGTTACTAAGTACCAAATGCCAAATGCCAAGCCACTTCTTCCAAGCCATTCTTCCTCTATATCTCTTCTCTTCTCTTCTCTTCTCTTCTCTTCTTCTTCATTAGAATTCCTCTAATTCTTCTTCATCATGTATTCAAAATTTAAGAATGGAATTCCCGAAGGTTTCTGCCTTCAACCGAAGCTCCTTAATCAAACATATTTTTCAATGAGCTTCATTGATCTAATCAGAGATCAAATTGGAACTTCTTCAGATTCACATGCACTAAGTGTTAGTGCATGGACTTCTTTACTCCACTTCATCCACTTAGAAGTTGTGGATGGATCATCTTCTAACTCCTCAATCATTGTCAATACAATGCATGGTCTTCTATCATTGTTGTTACTTTGTATCCAGTTGATACAAGTTCTTGAAACTTAAAGATCAGCTCCTCAATCATCTGATGTAATGATGATGCTCCATCATCATCAATTCTTCAAGTGGTGTAACTTAGTATCTTCTTGATACAAGTATTGAAACATTAAGATCAGTTCTACAATCGTCTGATATCCATAGAAAATGTTTCAACCAAAACATCCTATGTCACTTAGTGAATCTTCTACGTGACATGCATCTTAGTACCATGGCCATTCTCCATTCATTACCAACACCATCATAGCCTTTGTCATTCACATATTGACTCTCCTTGACATCCATTCATTCTTTGACACCTTCTGATCAACAACATACCTTATTGAAAAAAATGCAACACAGTGCACTTCACAAATCTATCGAAATCATCCACCGAAGGGCGATGTTGACTGAACCGAGCGATCAACGTCCATCTGAGACGAGAAGAAGCCTCGTTGAATTCGGAAATCGAGAGCGGCAGATGTGGGCGGCCGTCACGCAAATCAGGGACTTTAGGGCAAATCGAGATCCGAGGGAAGGATGTGAGAAGATCAGGGTTATAAAAGGGGGAAAAAGAATGGGAGCGGGCACCCTCAGAGATCGAAGAAGGTCCCTTCCCCACGGAGGGGGGAGGAGCAGTCGCGCCGACCGTCGCCGTCTAGGGCATCGGGGAAGTGCTCCCCCTCCCCAAAAAAGAACCTTTGAAGACTATTTTTTGGAATGCCATTCTAGGGGACTGTTTAAATTTAATATTCATGCCCCAAGTATTGACTACTTACACTCAATCATGAAGTACCTAAAAAAAGGAATGAAATTACCTGTAAAAAGTATTTTATTAGTTAAAATCATCTAGCTTGTGGAGAAGAGTGGCAATGGAGTGGAATGACAGACTTCTATTCCATAAACCACTATTTCTCTTTATTATAATTTTGTTTTCTTCTCCATGTTTTTTTAAAGAACATATCAAAAATTACTGTTAAATAAGATAGGGTCATTCTTCAATGTGAATAAAAATTTAATGAACTCAGTTCACCCCTCTCGAGTGTCAATATCATCTATCTCCGACAACAGTTTGTATTAATGGTTGTGATTTCTAAGTTATCAGATGTAAATTTTGAAATCTAAAGACCTATTTAACAATAACTAACATGTGTGAAAACATATAATTTATGTCTATGGTTAGAGAACCTTATTTCAACCATGAGAATTATGTCCATTGGATAGAAGAACTGATCATATATCTAAATAACCTTGGTGTGAAGGTTTATCAAAATGTCATGAAGCCTTATGAAATTTCAAAGACATAAACAGAAATGTGGGATTTTGAAACTGAAGAAAAACATAATCTTAATTCTAATTATATGAATTCTATAATCTATTTATTTGGTATGGATGATTTCAATGTATTTTCTCAATGTCAAACAACTCACGCAATGTGGAATACAATTTTATTTTCTTATAAGGGAACGTATAATGTGTGGGATCTTAGATATAATACTTCCAAACTAAAGGTTGGTAATTTTAAAATGATTAGTGACGGTAGTATCACACATTTTAATGGAATTATTATATTAATTAAAAATAATTTTATTACTTTAAAGAGACCTGTTACTAAACCAAATCAGGATATGAAAGTTATCAAAATACTACCACCATGATGGATAGGTATTCCGAGTGCTATATGTAAATAAAAAGAGGTTAAATAATTTAAAATTAAGGTTCTTATTGGTAATCTGATGAGAGATGAGGAAAATATGAAAGATGAGGCTTGACAACATATGTTAGTTAAGATAGAGAATTCTGCTTCAGAAGTATCACTTTTAAAGGAATATAAAAGGTGTATAAAAGATTAGATAGTTGATTCATTTGATGAAAATTATTAAATAAGTTCTATTTTAGAGAGTTAGATTTCTCAACTTTCTTGAAAAGTTATGCATTTTTATTAATAGATATGAGTTTTGAAGAATCCTATCAAAAAAATATAATAATTCATATTAAAATTCTATGGACGTATGATTTTTTGAGTGAAAGAATCTTGGATACATAAAGGATGATTATTCATATCTTCAAGATGATAAAAATATATAAAATAAATAATTCAAGAAAGTCAGTTACAAAAATAAGGATAGGAAATCCATGAAGGAAGCATGAAGTTATTCAAAGTATTCTATTGATGTTTCATCTTCAAAATCAGAATATGAGAATTATTATCAGAAATCCAAGATGGGTTTTAAAGAATATACTGATGAGGTGCATTATTGAAATTCTTATAAGCATGAAATTGAATCCGAAAATGGAAATTTATCATTTTAGGAATTAAATGAATATTTATCAACATTACAATATAAGTACGAATATTTAAAAAAGAAATATAAAACTCTTAAAATTTATTATGAACTGATTTTTAATGAAAAATAGGACGTAAATAAAACAGTACAATATTGAAAATCAAATTGGAAAACTATGAGGCATCATGTGTTAAGCATAGAAATAAAACTATAAAAAATGAAAAATTAAGTTTGAAACTTTAAATATGAAGAAAGATTATTTAAAAATGGGGAACATTATTTAAATTAAATTCATAGAAATAATAAAACCAGAAAAATTTAATTTTAGAATAAGAATTCAATGTGAATAACGATAGTTTCACAAGAACTATTTAGTACCTGGTTCTAAAAATAAAAATCTTTCAAAACATACTTGTATTAAAAGTTGAGGGAAAGACACTATAAAAACATTTTTGGTTTGAGAAACCCATAGTTTTTTACAGTTAAAAATGATTTTTTCATGAAATGTTTTTCAAAGTTCAGTGCTTATTTTTTTGGACAACAAAAACAGATTTGGGTTCCTAAATAATTAGTTTCCAACCTTTCTTCACCCAAGAAAATATGAGAACAAAAATTTATTGTTTAATTTTACTTTGAAGTTATAAATTCTCAATATTATCAATGAAATATGTTATATAGATAGTTAATTATCAGATAATATGAGTGAAGTTTTTTCTAATTTTCATTGTCAAGGATAGATTTAGGTCATGTAACTTTTGGTGAAAATGAAAAGGAAAAAATTATAAAGGTTAGATCTATTAGAAATTTGAACTCTTTCCTTATGAAAAAAATTTATCTATGTGGAGGGATTACAGAATAATTTGATAAGTATCTCTCAACTTTGTGATGATTTTTTTAAAAAATAATTCATGTTCTATTTTTAATGATAAAATTAAAAAATTCAAGAAACTATGAATAGAGAATGTCTATATTCTAGATCATTACTATTTGAGTAGAAATGAATATTTAAATGATGAAGCAAATGATTCATGGTTATAGAATAAATTTCTAAGACATTATAATGTGTATTCTTTGATAAATAATTCCAAAAGGAATTTAGTTTTAGATTTACCTCAACATAAGTTTAATGAAAAGAAGTTATGTAATACATTCCAAATTGGAAAGAATTCATATTTTAAAAAATATAAATATGATTCTACTTCTAGACCATAAGAACATACACATATTGATTTTTTGGGCCATCTAGAGTTTCATGCCTAAGAGGGAAACATTTTATTTATGTTTTATTTGATTATTTTTCTTGATTTACTTATGTTTTATTTTAAGTATTAAAAGTGATTCCTATTATATTTATATATGTTTTTTTAAAATAGGTTTATAAAGATAAATATGATAAAATTATTTCTTTAAGAAGTGATTTAGAGGAGAATTTAAGAACCCTGAGTTTAATGCCTATTTTACAAAACAATGTATCAAGCAATCCTCTTCAACCCCTAGGAAACTTTAATATAATGGTGGTATTGAAAGGAGGAATATATATTTAACAGAAATTTCTAGTACTATATTATGTGATTATAACCTTCAAAATAATTTTTTTATGAAACTTTGGATACTACTTGTTTTTTCATAAGAAGAGTCTTAATAAGACATATTTTAATGAAAAAACCATATGATATGTCGATTAATAGAAATAAAAATTCTGAATACATTTAGGATTTTGGATACAAAGTTTATATTTTAAACATTAGGGATAATATTGGTAATTTTTAACCAAGAGCTGATAAAGGAATATTTCTAGGAAATTATACTAATTCAAAAGCACATTTATTTTTCAATAAACAATCAATTATTGTTGAAGAATAAAATCATGTTAACTTTTATGAAAGTGTACATTTTAATCAAAATGTAACTCAAATTGTTTAATTAAGTGATTATTTAAAAAAGAATGTGATTTCAAAATATTTTTTATGACAAAATGGATGAAGTGATTGAAATTTATTATCAAAAACCAAATCCAGAAAGGTTTGATTCTAATGAACCTAAAAGTGTGTTTTATAGAGATTTTAAAACCCTTAGTATCCATCTATTAGAAAATATTATAGGAAGTTTATATGATGAAATTAGAACTATAAGGATTGTAGGAAACCTTTCCGAGTTTTCTAGATTTTTTTCTCAGTTAGACCATAAGTTTATAAAAGAATCCTTAGTACATTAAAGTTGGGTTGTAGCTATGAAAGAGGAATTCAAATAGTTCAATAGGAACAAGGCATTAGTGTTAGTTAATAGAACATATGAATATATTGTTATAAGAATATAATGGGGTTTTAAGAATAATAAGGATGATCATGGTGATAGAACATGAAATAAGACTAGACTTGCAACTAAAGGGTATAATCATGAAAAATGTATATACTACGAGGAGAACTTTTCCATAGTAGCTATATTAAAATACATTATGATTTTTTAGCTTATTAATCATATAATAATTTTAAATTATATAAAATGGATGTAAAATATGATTTTATAAATTGGTTTCTAATTGAGGATGTTTATGTTGAACAAACTCTTGGTTTCGAACATCCCCATTTTCTAAATTCCGTTTTTAAACTTACTAGATCTCTTCATAGAAATAAACAAGCACCAAGATCTTGGTATATGTGTTAAAGTTATTTCCTTTTATCAAATATATTTTCAATAGGTAAGTGAAATCATACTTTATATAAGAAAACATCATCTTTATATATCTTGTTAGTGAAAATATATATTGATGAAATAATTTTTGGTTCTATAAATAAAAAATTATGTAATGAATTTTCAAAACTGATGCAAATAAATTTTAAACGAGCATGATGGGTGAGTTAAATTATTTTCTACTATTTAATTTTTTTTAAAAACCATGGGAATGTGCTAAATAAAATAAAATACAAACTATATTTACTGAAAATGTATAGACATAAAAGTAGTAAAGTACATACAAACCATATAAGTTCTAATAAAAACATGACTTGGTTGAAGTTGGGAAACTAGTTGAAAATAATATTTATAGAGGAATAATTATAATTTTATTGTATTTGACAACTATTAGACCATATATTATGTTTTAAGTATTCCTTTATGCTATATTTAAAGATAATCCAAAATAATTACATTCAAAATTTTCCAAATGGATTTTAAGATTTTTAAAAGGAGTAATTTCTCTTTCATTACTTTTCCCAAAAACTTATGATTTTAATTAAATATAATAACTAGATAATAACATTTTTCATTTTATATTATATGGTAAGATTACTTTGGTAACTTTACATTTTCTAGGTAAATCACTGGTATATTGGTCTAGTAAAAAGCAACATGTTGTCACATTATCTATTACTAAAGAAAAATATATTGCTGGTGGTAGTTTTTATGGAAACGTTTTGTGAATGATGTGAAACTTAATAGACTTTGGATTCAATTATAACCAATTATCAATTACATTAGAAAACACTAGTTGCATAAAAATTTATATGTATTAAATAAATCATTCAAGAACAAAGAATATGATCTATAGGCATGATTATCTAAGATATCATAGTCAAAAAGGGAATATTTTTATTGATTTTATCTGTATAGAGAATCAGTTAGTAGATATTTTCACTAAAACCCATTTGTGTGAGATTTTTAGTTTTGTTAAAATATAATTGGGTTTTATTAAATTTTAAATGAATTTATATTGTTTTATTTACTATGATTTACCCAATTTAGTCTCTTTATTATTTTGAAATTTAAGATTGAGAAATAAATTATAATATCTTGTTTAATGCTATATGAAAATTACTTATCTGTATTGTTTGATTATTTTAAAGTAAAAAATTTATTTCTTTCCTTCTTTATTTATCTTTATTGTTTACTTATCAGCTAAAAGTTGCCCAAAATCAAAACTAGGTATGAAATAAAATTGGGATTCATGTTCATAAACAATTATAAAATAGGATCTTAACTATTTTACCATTCACATAATTTACCTCTCTTTGAAGCTAAACATTCATCTATAACTTCTTTATCCCTATTGAAACTTAAAATTACTTTTTTGAAATGTGAAAGGAAAAGTTTTATGATTATTGAAGCTCTGGTTCATCGATAAAATCCAATGAAAATTTTGGAAGAGCTCTTATTGTTAAGACCACAAATATAGTGTGTAAGAAGACAACCAACATTATGTAAAAGTAAGAATTTTAATTTCAAGGATGGGTTTTTTTGTTTGACATAAATAAGTTAAGTTATATTTTTGTGGAATAAATTAACGACTACTTGATAAATGAAAGTTTTAGTTTAATCAAACAGATGATTTAATCACACAAAATTTTAAAGAATATGTAGTGGTAATTTATTCTTTTGAAATGGATGATATAATTTATTGTCCACATGAGGTAAATTTTTCTTTTAGTATGATTTTTGTTGGTAAAATATTAGTAGGTCCAAAAAAAGTGTTCATGTTTTTGTTTGAATCCTGTATTTTTGAAAAGAAACCTATGAAAGAGATGTCTGTTGAATGGAATGTTTTTTGTGAGTTTGTGCAGATGGGTAAAGCACAAAGAGAAGGAGATATGAAGATAGTTCCTTTTCAAGATATCTATTTGATGCAAATCATGATCAATAATGTAATGTTGAGTTTTCCAAGATACATGATGAGATTCATGCATTATTGTTTTGTAGGAAAAAGAAAATAAAACTACTATCCTTATGTTATATTAATTTCATTAATTTTGAAGAAAAAATAAGTATATTTAAATAAAGGTGATGTGGTGAAATGAGAGAAAATTAATAACATTTCATTAGTTCTCTTGAAGGAGATTGGATATCCCTAGGACTCTAATTTGAATTCATTAAATATATTTGTTGAAGAAAGTGTGAATCATAGGGAGTTATCTTAAACCTCACTAACTTGTGATGCAACACCTATCGAGATGGTGTTCTCTAGGAGAGTAAAGGAGAAAACATATGTAAGAACCAAGTCTTTAGTTATAGTTATTAGTCCAGTTTTTGGTGATATTATCTAGATTCAAAATTTTGTGTTTTACTAGAATAATGTTTTTAGTGAAGTTTATGGGTATACTAAAGAAGACCAGCTTGTGGAGATAGTTTTTAAGACATATGTTAATTTTTTCATGAAGACAGGCTATATAAGATAGGGTGTATGATATCTAAAGTTCAGATAATTCTAGATTTGGAAGAAGTCCTTATAAGAATATGATCCAATTATTCATGGATCACCTATTGATAGAATAAGGGATAATGATGTGGTTGTAGAATCTAAATTTTTTTCCGAAACACCATAGATATGATCTTTAACTTTTGTTGCTATTGAAGTATCCCTATTTATTTGAAAAAGATAAGAAATATTTGAAAAGTAAGTGATTTATATTAAAGTAATGATGGGGATTGAAAATATGAGAGTAGATTATTTTGATTTTAAAGTAGAACTGGTTTTATGAAAAGATAAGATCAGATAACCTAAAGAGTCATCTATCTCCAAGTCAAACATTAATATTTTATTTGGAATTGTGGGTTCCTAATTAGTAATAATTAATAATCTTTGAAGAAATCCAAATTTTTAGAAGGTATGGTCTAATATACATTCAAAGGAACTTTAGGAAATTAAATCCTTGGTAACTATTTTGAATTTGTTTACCTATAATGGATGATTTCAGTGATCTTAGTACTTTGGTCAAATCTCAATGGGTTGTGCTTTATAATATCACATCAATGAATTTGGGATTATATCATGAATTAAATGATTAAATCAAAGCTTTTAGAGCTAATTTTAAATAAAATTTTCACATATTTAAAAGTTATATGCTAAGTCAGTTTGAATTTACAAATAAATTCCAACCCTATGATATGGATACCTCAGTTTTTCAAGCTCTTCTAGTTTTTTAGAATGATGTTCATTAGATGCTATTAGAGTTGTGTTCTGTATCTTATCAGATTCCGTGTCTCTATGATGATATACTTTCTCCTTGGATGATGAATGTGATGAAAAATGATCTTTTCGTTCAATTTCATGATACCCAATAAGCTATTAAGAATATTAGTGTTGTGTTAGATATGTTCATGAATGACTATATTAGTTATCTGGAGAAATATCTTAGAGATATGATATAAGTTAATTTTAGTCTTTCAAGTAAATCAAATGAAATAATTTCATGTTTCATTTAACTTAATGATAGAAACTCTAAAATATATTTTAAATATCATAAGATATTTTTTTAAAGGTTATGGATCTATATAACATGATGAAAATAAGTTCAGAATTATAAGAATATTCAGAATAATTTTTAGAAGTGTCAGTCCGAAATATATGAATGGAGATGGTTGTCTACAGACCTTCTATAGTATTAAGTTAATTTGAATCCCATCATAATGTTAGTGTAGATGTTTTTAAATATTCTACCAATAATGTTAAGGGAGATGTTTAAAGTTTTCTATCACATGTGAATAAAAAAAATTATAATTTACATTCATTGAATAATAGGATAATAGATGTGTAGATGTCTGTGAATATAATTATAATGAAAGTTATTGTGGATATTATTTCTAGTATTTTAGATGTAGAAATTTCCCCTCTGGTTCACCCACATGCTATTAGTGATTCTAAAATTTTCTCTTCAGGGAAAGTAGAACATATTGAGACATTTATTAGGAATTTCTTTGCATTAGACACTCAATTTCATAAGAAATTTTCTCTCCTAAATATTGAATTTTTCAATTGTAATGTTATTTTGAGTATCGACATATGTGTTGAATCCCTATTTCAAATAAGAATAATAAAATATATTGGTCATAATCCTTTTAGTACTTCTAAAAAACTAGACATATAATAGAATGTTTTTATGATCCTTTAATACCATCAATGCCAAATCCATCTTTCTCTAGAACTGATCCAACCACCAAAGCACCTCCACACAAACCAAAATATTAGTTTAGTGCATTCTAACACCTGATTTCCCTAAATGATATTTTTAAAATTTATTAAGAATGATGCATATTTGTATTTCAAATTATTTAATGAAATAATTCATTATTTATTTGTTTCTAATGTCTTTATTAGTGTTTTTTTCATTTGGTATTATTTATCACTTTGTTTTATTTAATAAAACTCCATCTTTCCACAATTCCATATTGAGTTTTCACACTATATTTAAATAGCACATAACACTAAAATTAAGCATAAACATGTGTTTTATCTCTATTACCTTTCTTGTTTTGATTATATATAAGGGGAAGAAGATTTCTACCTTACCAAAATAAAGGATTTTTTATATCATTTAAAATGTGAGATAATTCGTTTAAAAATTCAAGAAGTTTCCACCTTTCAAAAATGAAAGAAGTAAATAACTAAAGAGGAGAAATAATAAATTTTAAATGATACCATCTAATTTCTGTTAATCATTATTAACTTCCATATTTTATATCTACTAGAATATTTAATGGGTTTTATGGGTTTTTTAGTCATTAAAAGGGGATATTATTAGACTAATAAAGATGATTCAACATATCCCATGTACTTTAGGTATTTATGACCTCAAAAACATATTATAATTTACTAATGTACTTTTTTTATTAGTGTGTTTATCAGATTATATCTTATTCGTTTGTGTTCATAGGTTAATTTTTTTTTAAAATGGTTTCTAGATGATTTTGTCTAAAATCTACCTAAGTCCAGAAAATCAGCTAGGTGACGTTTTTTTGGCTACATGGTGAAAATGGCTACATCAATCAATCAGTTACAGACATTTCCTATGTAAAGGAAATGGATACATCAATTTTCTATGTTTTGGAATCACTTATGTGAAAATTTCCTGGATCGATAAAATATTCTATATGAGCAATCACCAATGTAAGAAATCACATATGTGAAGAATCACCTAGGTGATCATTTGACTATGTAAAACATTTACATTGTAACAAAACCAAATCTAGATGACTGAAAAAAGTTCCTGCTACAATTACATAGAAATAATATACAAAGAATCACATCCCAAAGGACTAATCAGTTTATTAGTCATGGTAAACTAGATTAATACATGATTCATACATTAAATTTGGAATAAAAATTATAACAAATTGTATTTCAAGAATAACTTTATTCCATCCATAATATCCCTATACATGAGTCATATTAAATTTCATGAAATCCTAGAAAAGAAAACAAAATAAGGATGAGATATAATTCTTAGTATATTTTAAATAAAGATAATCTATATGAATAAATGTGCATAATCAATATTACAAGGTAAATAACTAAAAATACATGACATTTATCAAAAAAATCAGAATGAAACACATCCATATATTTTTTTCTTTGTGAAAATCCTCTATATTATAACAATAATTGAATTATGAATATAGGAAATGATTTTTTTAATGTTATTTATCTGGCCCCATGAAACACTACCATCAAGACCATTGACAAGACAGTTTAATCTATAGGTAAAAACCCATTTAATGCTAGTTTAACTCATTTGTCCCTTTAGACTATTGATGCATTGAGGAGATATCTATAACTAGGCCCTACCCATGTCTACATGTCCAAAACATTACTCATATATCAAAAAATATAGTTAATTAATAAACAATGCATGTTATCACCAATTATCCATATTGAATAAAAAATATGGATTTGTTAAAATTTCCATAATTAATCAAATAACATTCAAATTAGACACGTATGTAAAAATGGTATATGGGATAAAAAATAATCAAAGAATTTATTTTTTATCAACTAAAAATCCACTAAAACAAGTGGAAATAAAACATAAGTCAATTAAAATTAATTTCACACATAATCTTATCATTACATAATCAATGAAGAGGAATTTTAATCTAATGAATGGAAACATAGTTAATAAATCCAATACCACTATGTAATGAGTTGAATCATATACCCCATAGAATAATGAAATTTAAAAGAAATTTAAATAACAAAAAATAAAATGATTCATGATTTGATATATCAAAGGGCCAGTACGTCACACAAAATAAAAAAGTGGTGAATAAGGTATCTCTCATAGAAATAAAAGTGAGATGAGAAACCCTTACATTGTGATTTCCTTTTATTTAACATTAATTGACCTAATTTATAATGGTTTAAAGCATGTTAATAATTCATTAAAAAATAATATTAATATTTATTATATAATATGTGATAATCTCATTTATTTTTATCACCCATTTGTTAATAATATTTCATTAATACCCTTGTTTCGGGTGTTAACAACTTCATTTTTCTATGTGTTTCTTTTCATGTAAGTATTGATTATTTTGAATATAATATAGTTACATCATATCAAAAATTATATTTAGGTCATATATATCATATTTATTAATTATATACATTTTTATAATCATATTTGATTGATGACCATTGAAAATGAATCACATCGTATCGTGGAGATGGTAGTTTCTACGTTTTCATAGAGGAATATATCATTTGATTAATGCTGATAGGTTATATTTATTTTTAAAGAATCAATATCTTTCCATAATTATAATATATATCTATTTTTTTCATAATTATATCCATCCATGTAAAGTGGTGATGATAAAATAATTACACCACAATGTGAAGTCGGTAAGCCGTACGTATGCACACATAGTGCTATTATTTTTCATAGGATGAATAAAAGGTGGAATATGGTTGTCCTATAATAGTAATAATATATAATAATATATATGATAATGTAGTTATTAATTTACAATAGAAAAAAAAACATGAAGAGGTATTGGAATAAGAAATAAACATGAAAGAGTCGGTAAAGACGACAACCTCTTCTTTACCAAACTTCCTTTAGATATCTTCTTACAGGATCTAGGGTAGGTGTTTTGGAAGAAAAAGAACCTCTATAACTTAACTGAGTCTATTTATAAGAGAAATGGTCATTGTTTTTTGAGATATAATAATCAATGTTGTGTGAATAAGTTAAAGAAGAGGTTCCCTTTATAAATTGAGCCGATGGGTAGTTTTGGAAACTCTTAAAAGAATAAATTAATATAAATTAATTTTGAAATAAAAATGGGGAAAAATGAGTTATTTATAATATAAGATTAAAATCTTTCAAAATAATCTCATCCAATAATTTTTAGAAAAGTTTACCTCACATTTTTACCATTATTTATTAGTTTTAACTCTTATTTAATCTCCTTAACTCTTATCATGACAACATGGATTCGTACTTTTTGAGGATTAATATTGTAACTATAAAATTAAAAACGAAACATAAATTGGCAAATGAAAAAATTTAAAACCTTATCCTAATTAGTGTGCTAAATATATAGTTTTCAATAATTTTATATCATTTAATACAATATTATTTATTTGAAAATATCATTAATCTCAATTTTGACATTATTCAATACTTTGACATTATTCAATACTTTGAAATTTAAAAATATGAATACAACAAGTTATCTTAAAAAAACTATTTTAATAAATCCCTAAAATGTCAAGTTAATCTTTAAAATTCATTTATGTCATTAATTATATCAAATTATTTTTATTTTAATATTTTTAGTATAATTTAGTTGATATTTCTATTAATAAAATAATTACTCCGTCACTATTGTGTAAGAATTTAAGGTAATTATTTATTTACAAAAAAATAAAAATAAATTATCATAATTAATTGAACTCATATATATTTAAAAATATGATTTATTTTTTAAGATAAATTTCTAAGAACCCTATGTTTAAAATGATATATTTATTTAAAATTTGAGGATGATATCTTTGACTTTTCTTTAAAGAAAAGATTGTAAATGTTATACTCTCATCCAAGTGCATTAAAAAAATTATGATTTTGATACATAGATGATTATGTTTGTGTATGACTCATCCAATAAAATTAGGTCAAGTTTTAGGGTCATTTTTTATTTCTTATCATTTAATTTTACCCTTAATTACCCAAATTACCCTTTATTATGGTAATACATATTACTAAAGTGGCTATTCATACTAACCAATAATTAAAGGGACCTATTTAATAAATATTTAAATTCTGAATCCAAATATGGAAACCATTTTTTAAAACTCAAAACATATAACTTTCAGAATTTAATTTAATATTAATCCATTGAAATACAATGAAAAAAAAGTTTTCTTGAAAAATGTATTTTTAGGCCGAAAAAATGTACTTATACCAAAATAAGGTGTAAGGATTATAATAGACTATACTTTAAAATAGAGATATTAATTCAATATTTAAGAATATTTATTACATAACACAACAAAACCACACTAGGACCGTATAGGTTTGGTGTCTAGAAATTGAGAAACATAAATAACTGGTTCATAAACCTGCCACATTGTCTCCTGTTTATTTCTTTATAATTAGGAAAAATTTTACCTATATTACTTAATAACCTTAATTATGACCTAGGGAAAAGAAACTTATGAAAGGGTGACCTCAAATTCTCAGTAAGGGTAAAGAAGGGAAGTATCAATCATAAACATAACATTTGAAAATCTTATCCTCTATATAAAAGATTATAATATCATGTTATGGGATAAACCATAAAAGTGTAATTTAATCCAAATATTCATAAAATAAGACATGAAATTTCATAACATACACACATAATCAAATAAAGTCATTTCATATTAGTCAAGGATCATTGTTGAGACCGTTATAGTGGAAAAAATCCATTACAGAACCGAGTTCACTCCTGGTTTCAGTCGTGTAATACTGAACAAGATTTACTTACCATTCCAGTCATGTCTATCTCATGATATATATATATTTAAAACATTCATTGTATGGAGATATAGGTACCACCTATCCCATAACAGAACCATTATTACGTGTGCCACAAAAACATAAAAACAGTCACTATAGCCTATCCCATGAAATAAAATGGGTTTCTTAAACATCATTCCATAATATTCCATATAAAATAAATGAATTTAATAAAAATAATTATATCATAAAAAATAAAATCAAAGTATTAATAGATATCGAAAAATAACCCTATGTCATCTTAGATTGTAAATAATTTTGATAAAACACTTGAACTTAATTCTTGAGAAAAATATCCTTTTTTTATTTTCACAACATGAAACACAATTATAAAAGAAAATAATTTAGTTAAAAATAATCTTGAAATATTTTAAAGGAAGCTTCATGGAAATAAGGTTTCATGAAACCATATAAATCCATTCATGCTGTATATGTTAAGAAAAAACATTCTCCACGTGCTTTTATCGGAAAAGTCACAAAGGACCTTAAATCAAATAACGACCAAAGATTTATTTCATACCACTTAATAAAAATTACCCAAAGGGTAAAATTAACAATTTTTTTTAAATAATATAAATAATTTTACATAATTAGGAAAAATGGTAATGGATGATAAATATACTACAGTAAATACTTAGGTATAAACAATCTCAGATAAAAATGAGGTTGAAAAATTGTCCCTTACGTTGGGTTTGATATCCTTAATATGTATTCAAACCTCATATAAAATGATTTAACAAAGTATATTTACTTATTACTGAGTCATCATCATTTTTATGAAACCTTATATGATTATATTATCATCCATTTGTTAGTAACATTTCATTGTCACTCGTGATTCAGATATTAACTGCTTTGTGTACTTATGCACAATTTTTCAAATAATTTCATGTTAAAATTTATATTTTATAGTGAAATAATTTATAGAATTAGGTTTTTATAATATATATCATATTTATTAATTAAATTCATGTATATAATCATCCTTTATTGAATATTATGTAGAAGGAATCACATTGCACTGTGGAGATGGTAAGCCGTAAGTACGCAAGAGGGACGATATTGTTCCCATAATTTTTGAATGGTATTGAAGTTGATGGTGTATGATATTGTATAATTATTATCATGTTATAATAATCATATATAGTTATTATTTCCATAATTATACCCATCCAAGTAAGGTGGTGGTGAAAAACAGATTACACCACTACGTGGAGACGGTAAGCCGTACGTACATTTTTCATAGGATGGATAGAAGTTGGACTATGGTTATATCATGATTATAATAACGTATCATTATACGAGTGATACTGATGTTATTAATTTATAATGAAACAACTAATGAATATGAATTAGTAGAAGAATGAATTTTGAAAGAATCGGTAAATGATATTACCTCTTCTTCGATGTGCCTCTTATAAATCTCATCTTAGAGCACTAGAGTTGGTCTTTGAAGATGACCAGAACCTCTAGAGTGAAAATAGAGAAGTCGAGAAGGAAACATGGTAGGGTTTGGACGAAATTTTAGGCTAAATATGGAGTGAAAAGGTGAGGCATGAGGTTCTCTTTTATAATTGAGGTGAGGGGAACATTTGGAGACTTCAAAAATAAAATTTTATAATAAAAACTAACACTTCCAAAAAAAACCCTCCAAAGTGTCCCAATTTAAAATATGAGATGATATAGGGTTGTAATCTTATCAACCAATAAATTTTGGACAAATTATTTGGTCAATATAAACCATATCTTTTTAATTGACACTTAGATATTTTATTTAATTTTAATTGATGTAATAACATTCTAAATATTTAATGGTTATAAATATTGACTAACATGGTGTAAATTGAAAATAAATTGATATTTTATGATAATTTAGACCTTATAATAATCAATTTTTAATTTTTAAATATTTCTATATTTTTTAAATAATTTAATAATGTGGTATTCTTATAAAATATCAATAGTGTTAATTTTGACAGAATTCATTTATTTGACATTAAATAAAATACACACAAAAGATACATTCAACCCAAAATATCTACTACACTCATAATATTTCGTATTCACCTTGATAATTCGTGAAGAAAATTAATTATTTTAGGTGATATTTATTTAAATATTTTTAATACCATTTATTTGATATTATTATTAATAAAATAATTTTTACATCACTATTATGTCATCATAATAGTAATTATATAATCTATAAAAATTATAAATAAATTTTTATGATGTAGGTAATTATTTTATATTTATATATACTCATTATAATTGATATTATCTCATAATTATCCATATATTAAAATTAATATACATATATAAAATGAGATTGTGACATTTTATCACATTCATTAGGTTTTATTACATTCATGTCATATTCATAGGTAAGTGGCCATAAAGTGATTCCATTTTTTAACATATATGATAAAGATCAAATTAAGTCACCAAACAGTTTTTTATTGGTTTTAAGGCAATTTCATAATATTATATTTACCCTTAATTACCTGATTTTATCTTTAACCATGGTAATAAAAATAATTACCAATTTTACTATTAATAATGCCCAAAAATAAAAGTAGCCTATTATCATAATTTGGACCTATTGAATCCAAAAATGTAATATATTTTTAAAAATTTAAAACACAGAATTTGTATTAATTAATTTAAAATTAACCCCGTTGTTCAAACGAGAAAACGAGTTTTAAAAGTTAAAACATTGTAAAAGATTGAAATGTTATTACCTATGAATTCAATGTAAAATTAATGATAATGAAATAAATTATATTTAATAAAAAATATATATTGTATTTATACTTTAAAACAATTAAATATTATAATTTAACCATATATATTATCTTGATGGAAAAGGTTTTTTATAATTAAAATTTAGCATATTTTTAATATTCATCAAAACATGAAAGTTATCAGAAAATAGAAGAAATTTATCCAAAGTAAATTTTTATATCCCGATTAAAAATAAAATGTTTATTTTTCCATATAAAAATTATTAATTTGTAAAAATATTAATTTAAAATGGGTTCTCCATTCAATGGTGAAAAATTAACCTTAAAAATATAGGTTTTTATACATCAAATTGGGTTTTATTCATACTCTATGACTAAAATATCCATTGGATGAATATAAAATATATTTTACTAAGTATATAACACATATATATCACATTAATTTCATTACATAAATTAATTCACTCAAAAATAAAAATATCTAATTGATTTATATTTTTCATAAATAATTGATAGCTAAAGAATTCTCAATGCATTTTCATAAGTTATAATTATTCCCACTAACTAAATGGATAGAATATAACAATAATTTTATACTAAGGGTGTATCGTGGTTTTTTTAAAATCATTATTGAATGCAACACAAGATAATAAAGAATAAAAAATTATTTAATGAAAACATTTCATAAAAAACATCCGAGTCTTGCATTCTAACCCACTTAAACTGAATTTCGCCCTTGAAATTCATCACTTGGAAACAAAAATACAAGGACAGCTCTCCCACATCACATCCTCAGGTTCCCACATAGATTCTTCAAATTGGTGGTTCCTCTATAAAACTTTAACCAAGTAATTTGTCTTGTGTTGTAGAACTTTTCACTATGATCCCTAATCTCTATCGGTTGTTCTTCATAAGAAAGATCTTGATCTAACAGTATGACTTCTGATCTTAGGACACGTGAAGGATTAGGTATGTACATTCTCAGGAGATATACATGGAACACATCATCAACTTGAGATAGATTAGGTGAAAGTGCCAATCGGTAAGCTACCTTCCCTACACGATCTAGAATTTCAAAAGGACTGATATACCTAGGGCTTAGCTTTCCCTTCAATCCAAATCTTATTACTCTTTTCCAAGGAGATATTGATAAGAACACCTTATAACCCAATTCAAACTCTAAGTATTTTCTTTAGTTGTCAACATAACATTTTTGTCAACTATAATCTTCTCTTATGTTTTTTTGAATAGATCTGACCTTTTCTGCCATTTAATCAACAAGATCAGGTATTAATAGATTTCTTTCCCTAACTACATCCTAGAAAGTTGGAGTTCTACACTTCTTTCCATAGAGGGACTCATAAATAGCCATATGAATACTGGGGGTGAAAACTATTATTGTAAGAAAATTCCACCAATGATAGGTGTTGATCCCAAACACCTTTGAAATCCATAGAGAAAGCTATCAACATGTCTTCTAGAGTTTGAATTGTCCTCTCAGATTGAACATCTATCTAAGGGTGATAAGCAGTGCTAAAACTCAACTCCATATCTAGAGTATAATGAATACTTTTCCAGAACTTTGACGTAAACCTCGAATCCCGATCATATATATTGGAAAGTGGCACTCCATGAAATATTACCACTTCTATAACATATATCCTAGCAATATGATCAAGAGAGAAATCCTCTCTAATAGAAATGAAGTGTTTCGACTTTATAAGGCGATCAACTATAACCTAGATAGAATTATTGACTTTGGATATTTTGGGAATTACGATGACAAAGTCCATAGTGATTTTTCCCATTTACATTCTAGTAAGTGTAATGGTTGTAACATCCACTTAAACTTTGGTCTCTTAACCTTAACTTATTGAAAAACCAAACATCCAGAGACTTATTCAGCAACATCCCATTTCATTCCTTCCCATAATAAGTACTATTTCAGGTCCCTATACATCTTTGTGGTTCCGGGGTGAATAGAGAATCAAGAACTATGAGCCTCATACAACAAATTATTCTTTAATTCTGGTATTGGAGGAATAAAAACCTAGTTCCCAAACTTTACTATTTCATCACAATCAAGGTTGAATTCAGGAACATTTCTCACCTTCTTTTGTAACTCTACATTTTCCTTCTGTGGAACATTAATCTTCACTTTTATAGATGGTTGAACATTCATTTGAGAAAGATAAGATTTCTCCCCTTCCATTAAAATTTCATGATCCATCCTTTTTAAATTCATAAATATTAGATCTTTCGTGATCCTCATCATAGATAAGCTATCAAGGACTTTTCGACTCAAAGAATCTACCACCTTTTTTGCTTTCCCAAGGTGATAAAGTATTTCATAATAATAATATTTAATTAACTCCAACCATCTTGTTTGGCGCATATTTAGCTCATTTTATGTGAAAATATACTTTTAAAATTTTATGATTAGTATAAATATCACACCTTTCACTATAACGACAATGCCTCCATATCTTTAAGGAAAATATTACCGCATCTAACTCCAAATCCTGAGTTGGGTAATTTTTCTCAGGAATTTTCAACTGTTGAGAGACATAAGCTATAACCATATCATTTCTCTTGAGAAGAAATCCTGACCCCTACTTGGATGCATCAATATAGATCACAAAACTTTCCCCACTACAAGGTAGTGTGAGCACAAGTGCACTGGCTAACCTTCTTTTTAGCTCTTTGAAATTATCTTCACATTCCTCTATCCAAATGAACTTAACTCCATTCCAAGTCAACTTGGTGAGTGGATTAGATAATCATGAAAAATCTTTCACAAAACATCATTAATCTCTATCCAAAACAAGAAAAATTCAAATCTTAGTTACTATTGTTAGTCTTGACTATCTTTCAATAACATCTATTTTTGATAGATCCATAGATATCCCCTCTCTTGAGATTATGTGACCAAAAAATGAAAATTTCTGAAGCCAAAATTCACACTTGGTAAATTTGTCATAAATATTTTCTATTTCTTAGGGTCTTCAGTACAATTATCAAGTAATCTTCATGTTCATACATGCTCTTTGAATAGAAAAGAATATCATCTATAAAGACTACAAAAAATTGACCAAGATAGTCTCTAAAGACTATAAATTAGATCCATGAAGATAGCAGGGGAATTAGTAAGACCAAAAGGAATCACTATAAATTCATAGTGATCATACATTATACCAAATGACATCTTTGGTATATCCTTGTTTTTGACCCTTAATTGATGATATCCTAAATGAAGATCAATCTTAGAAAAGTATTGTGCTCAACGTAGTTGGTCAAATAAGTCATAAATGTGGGGAAGATGATATTTTTTCTTGATAGTGATATTGTTAAGTTCTTGATAATCAATGTAGGGTCTCATTGATCCATATTTATTCTTAACAAATAGAACAGGTGCTCCCTAAGGTGTCACACTAGGTCATATGAATCACTTATCAAGATTCTCTTGGAGTTTTTTTCAATTCCTATAACTCAATTATGGTTATTCTATAAGGTTTATATGAAATAGGCATAACACCTGGTATGAGTTCTATTGACAACTAAACTTCACAATTTAGTGGAAGACCTAGAAATTACTATGGAAAGACATCATCAAAATTCCTTATAATGGGCATATTATTAATCATGAGTTTATCCCCAACTATTTGAGATAAATAACTTTAATTTATTGGAATCAAGACCCATAAGATGGATGAAATTTCAATTGGAAGGTTATATTCATCCTTTCATTGATAGATAAACATAGATTGATCTCGAATATGAAATGTGACTTACCTTATTTGGAAATTCATATGAGCTCCATATAGAGAAATCCAATCCATTCCAAGAATCACATAAAATTACAGTATATGAAGGATCACAATATTTTTAGGAAGCACTTTACCACAAACTTCAACTGAAGAAGAATTATAAACCTTTGATGTGACTGTTGTGCCATTAGGAGTTGTCACAACCAACTCAACATTTAATTTCTGAGGTAATACAATGATACCCTTATAAAATTATTTAGAAATAAAAGAGTGGGTGGATATAGAATCAAATAAATCATTTTCTACTTTAAAGTCGATAGTAAGTGTACCTTTCACCACTTTATTATCGTATTCCACGTTTCCGATAGTGATTTCATGTGACCTTCCTTTGTCTTTGGCCTTAAGAGTTTGTTGACGTCAATTATCATCAATAACCCTTTGATTATGGAACTAATTTTCATAATTAACCATTTCCTTGAACTTTTAACATTGAAGGGTAAGATGTTCAGTCTATGTAGCCTTTTCTTTGTTCGCATCACTAGACATCTTTTTCACATCACTTAGATATTCAACTACCCAATGACAATATTTTCCAAACTGAAAAACATTTACCAGTCCCTTTACGAAAATTCCCTCCATGTTTATTTCCACACATTGAGAATAAGGGAGAACTCACCTTCTTTTTAGTGTGGTCTTTATATTTTCCTTTGAATTCCATTTTTCTCTTATTATTAAACCCATATGACTAATATGTTACTCTAATATCTATATCAACCTTGAGATCATATAGAACAATTTTCTCATAGATATTCAATTCCCTTATGGATAATACTCTTGAGAGACTTGGTTTTAAGATACCAAATAATTGATCAATTTTACTCTCAGGTTGGATAATAATTCTAGAAGTGTGCCTTACAAGTCTTATAATTTTTTCTTTATAAGTACCAACAGATTCGTTATCCTTTTGATTATGTTAAAGTAACTCCTTCTCTATCTTTGTTCGAAGAATATAAGGGAACTAATTATTGAAAAATAAGTTCTTGAACTCATCCCATTCCATAAAATCAATTTCATCTCTTTGCCTCATATTATTGATAAGATTCCACCATTGATTAGACTCGCCTTCCAAACAATAGACTGCTAAGATGACTTTATCATGTTCAAAACATTTTAGAACTGGAAATATATTTTTAGTGGTACTAATCCCTTGTTCATCCACTAATGGATTAGAAGACCCACTGAATGAAGGTGGAAACTATCTCATGAAGGACTCAAAAGATCTTTCTCTCTCCTTTGCTCATTTAGAAGTCCTGCATAATTCATATCTTGAGAAATATTTCTGAGCATGGATACAAGATTTTTCATTCCATCTCCCATAACAAATTGTTGCTTAGGTGGACAATCATTGCATTTCCCCGTGCATTCAGCATTTACGTGGTTTGTTCGGGTTCCAATCATTGACTAAAACCAAGAAGCATAGTGTGAGAAACACTAGTCATAACAGGAAAACCACATTATTAAGAATAAAATTTCAATTTATGACTCTTTAGTTTTTATCCAAGGCTATTCATGAACATCACAAAAATACTAGGATAGGATTTTAACCTACACTTAGACATATCCTTAGGTTTAGTACTAAATTTCTCTCATTATAGAATCTAAAGGTTAACTATAACATTGATTTGATACAAAATATAATTGCCCATACTTTACAGATATATATTACTTCAACATTGAATAATATTTATTACATAACACAACAAAACTTCAATAGGACTGTATATGTTTAGTATCTTTAGAAACTAGGAAACATAAACAACTTTCTCATAAAACATCCACACTGTCTCCCACTTATTTCTTTATAACTAGACTCATTTTTGTCATATCTTACTTAAGACCCTTTCTCATGACCTAAGGAAACAAAACATATGAAAGGTTGAAATCAAATTCTTAGTAAGTGTAAAAAAGGGAAATATAAATCATAATCATAGCATTTGAAAATATTATCCTGCATATAAAAGAACATAATATCATGTCATGGGATAAATCATAAAAGTGTAATATAATCCCAATAGTCATAACATAAGATATGAAATTTCATGGAATACACAAATAATAATAGAAAAAAATTCATATTAGTCAAGGATCATTACTGAGACCATCATAGTGGATAATGTCTATTACAGAACTGAGTTTACTCCTCATTCCATCCCTATATTACTGAACCAAATTTACTTGTCATTCCAGTCATGTCTATCTCATGAGATAAAAATATTTATCCAATTCATTGGAGGGAGATATAGGTCCCACGCATATCATAATGATACGATTGTTACATTTTCCAAAAAAACATAAAAATATTCACCATAGAAAAACCCATGAAATAAAATGGTTTTCTTCAACATCATTCCATCATAATCCATATAAAATAAATGGATTTTATAAAAATAAATCCATAATAAACACTATAAATCAATTTAATAATATATATAGAAACATAACCCTATGTCATCTTATATGGAAAATAATTTTGATAAAACAATTGATGTTAATTATTGAGGAAAATATACTTTATTTTTCAAAAAATATTTTATATTCTCAAAATTCCATGAAATTTTAAAAGAAAAGAATTTAGTTGAAAATATTATTGAAATAGCATAGAAGAAGATTTATGGAAATAAGGTTTCATGATACCATAAAAATCCATTCATTCTGCGTAATTAAGAAAAACATTCTCCTCATACTTTTGCCGGAAAAGTCAAAAAGTAACTTAAATCGAATAACGATAAATAATTCCTTTCATATATTTTAATAAAAATAACCAAAGTGTAAAATTAACATATAGAAATTGTATAAGAATATAAATAATTTTACATAATTCAGAAACATGGATGTGGATGATAAATAAACCCCAGTAAATATTTACGTGCAAATAATCTTGGATAAAAATGAGATTGAATAAATATCCCTTACCTTAGGTTCGATATCCTTCGTAAGTATTTGAACATACAATATAATGATTTAACTAATTTTATTGGATTATTAAAGAATCATATTCAATTTTATGATATCATATATGACTATATTATCATCCGTTTGTTAGTAACATTTCATTGTCACTCTTTATTTGGATATTAACTGCTTTGTGTTCCTATGTAAGATTTGTCACATAAGTTCATGTTACAATTATATGGTTATAGTTAAATCATTTAAATAATTGTGTTAGTATAATATATATCATATTTATTCATTAAATTCATGTATATAATCATCCTTTAATTATTATTATGTTAAAGGAATCACATCGCACTGTGGAGATGGTAAGTCGTACGTACGCACGAGTGAAAATATCGTTCTCATAATTGTTTAATTGAATTGAATTGGATAGTGTATGATTTTTCAGAATTATTATCTTTTTATAATCATCATATATAGTTATTATTTCCATCATTATACCCATCCATGTAAGGTGGTGGTGAAAAACAGATTACACCATAGTGTGGAGACGATAAACTGTATGTACGCACGCGTGGTGATTTCATTTTTCATTGGATGGGTAGAAGGTAATACCATTTTTCCGTGTTTATAATAACATATCAGTAAATGAGTGATAATGATGTTATTAATTTATAATTAAAAAACTAATTAATAGAAATTAGAATAAGAAATAAGTTTGAAAGAATTGGTAAATGATATTACATCTTCTTCGATGTGCCTCCTCTAAATCTCCTCTTAGAACACTAGAGTTGGTCTTTGAAGATGACCAAAACCTATAGATTGAAAATAAGGAAGTTGATAAGAAAATAGATTAGGATTTGACCGATATTTAAGGCTCAAAATAGAGTGAATGTGTGAGGGAGGAGGTTCCATTTAATAATTGTGGTGAGGGGAACTTTTGGAAATTTCATAAATAATAATTTATAATAAAATCAAAATCTTTCCAAAAACCTCAAAAGTGTCCCAATATACAATATTAGATGAAATAGAGTTGTAATATTATCAACCAATAAATTTTGGACAACTTATTTTTTCAATTTAAACCATATCCTTTTAATTGACACTTAGTCTATTTAATTTTAATTGTGGTAATAACATTATAAATATTTAATGGTAATAAATATTTACTTATATTGTGTTAATTGACCATAAATGGATATGTTATGAAATTTTAGATGTCATAATTATCACTTTGTATTTTTTAAATATTGTTATTTTTTTATATAATTTAATAAAATGATATTTCTAAAAAATATCAATAGTGTAAATTTTGAAACTATTTATTTATTTGAATTTAAATAAAATCCACATAGAATATAAATTCGAAAAAAAATTTAATGAAATCCTACCATGTCATAATAACCTATAAAATTCGTGGATCAAATTAATTAGTTCATATGATATTTATTTTTATATTTTTAAAACAATTTATTTGATATTTCTATTAATAAAATAATTTTTACATCACTATTGTGTCATCATTAACAGTAATTATTTAATCTCTAAAAATTATAAATAAAATCCTATTATATAGGTAATTATTTTATATTTCCATAGAATATATATAATCTATATTATCTCATATTTATAAATATATTAAAATTAATATACTTATATAAAATGATATTGTGACATTTATTCAAATTCATTAGTTTTTATTACATTCATGTCATATTCATATGTAAGTGGCGATAATGTGATTAAATTTTGAACAATAGATTATAAGGGTCTAATTTATTCCTCTAATAGATTTTTTACAGGTATTAAGGTAATTTTATAATATTATTTGTACCCTTAATTACTTGATTTACATTTAACCATTGTAATAAAATATTTAAAATAATTACTATTCATAATGACCCAAAATAAAGTAGCATATTAACATAATTTGGACTTAATGATTAGAAATATGGAATCCATTTTTAAAAATTAAAAACATATAATTTGAATTAATTTATTTAAAATTAATACCGTTTTTGAAATGAGAAAACGAGTTTTAAAAGTTAAAACATTACAAAAGATCGAAATGTTTTTACAAATGAATTCAATATAAAATTAATGATAATTACATAAATTATATTTAACGATAAAAATATATATATATTTATACTTTAAAACCATTTAATATTATAATTTAACCATATAAATTATATTGATGAATTTTTTTAATTAAAATTTAGTGTATTTTCACTATTCATCCAACATGAATGTTATTAGAAAAATATCATAAATTTATCCAAAGTAAAAATTTACATCCTACTTCAAAATAAAATGTTTATATTTACATATAAAATTTATTAATGTGTAAAAATCCTAATTTAAAATGGGGTTTTCCATTCAAAGGTGTAAAATTAAATTTTTAAAAAATAAGTTTTTATACATCAAATAGGGTTTTATTCATACCCTATGACTAAAATATCCATTGGATGAATATAATAAATATTTTATTTAGTATATAACAAATATATATTACATTATTTTCATTACAAAAAGTAATTCACTCAAAAATACAAACATCTAATTGATTTATATTTTAATAAATAATTGATAGCCAAAGAATTATCAATGAATTTTCATAATTTAGTTATAATTATTCACGATAACCTAAAAACTAGGATATAATGGTAATTTTATACTAAGGTAATATCTTGGTTCTTTTAAACTCACGATTACGTGCAATATAAGCTACCAAAGAATAAAAAATTATTTAAAGAAAATATTTCCAGAAAAAACATCCAAGTGTTACAAGGATGATTAAAATAAAATTAAATAGATTATATATAACTAAATTTTACATATGTTACTTTGAAATCAAATTAAAATCATAAAAGTATATTTTAATATAAAGAAAATTTTAGTTTAAAAAAATAGTTATTTTCACTATTCATTGGAAAATCAATATTTTCAAAAAGATTCCAAAAAATTAACCCTAAGATAATTTTAGCATTCAAATTTTAAAAATGAAGCCTATTATTTCAAATAAAATTTATAAATATATCAAAATTTATTTTTAAAATCAGTACTCTAGTTACACAATTGTCTTTAGAAAAAATATAGCTTTTGTGGTTAAAATTGTATTTGTTCTTATCTTTATGTTTATCAAATCTATTGGATGTATAGAAAAAAAATTTATTGAATATATAATATATAAATTTCATAATATGGTTATACTATTTATTTATCCCAATTAAAAGGCTAGGTTATAATGATTACATAATCATATTTTACTATTTGTTTAATTTGGGTGTTGCATAAAATGTAAGATATCAGACATATTAGACTCATAAAGAGGCGTACCATAAAATCTTATAGTGTTAAATTATATCCTCATTCAATAAATTTCATCCAAATAATTTTAAATTTAACTTCAAAAATTAAAGTTCGATACTTGAAAATTCTTGTATGGGAAACCCACATTGTAAATCGGGTTAATAAAACATGCTCTTAATAAGAGGGAAAAGGGAATGCAAAGGTCACCAAAAAATTTGGATTTTAAAAATGATAACATTTTTTGGAAGTGAATACATGAACATGGAATAGAAATACATCTATCAAGTTGTGATGAAGAGTAATAAAGAACATAAAAATTAGAACGTTAGCCGTCAGAAAATTGCAATTATGTGATTGATTAAAAGACCATTGTTTTCTCAGCATGAAAAGTAAAGGGACAACATTTTTAGTCCAAAATCCTTTTCCTAGAGTTGAGATATTATTTTACTATATATATAATCACTTTATAAAATAAACTTGACTTATTTCCATTTCATAATCATAATATCATCCTTTGGCTATGCTTAGATATATCTTCACTTTATTTGTTACATCTATAGAAGGATATTAAAGATGATTTTTTTGTGCTCGAAGAACCAGAAGGCATTCTTTTGGCCTCTAAAAATTTACTAAAACCAAAATCATTAGAAAATGTTACCTAATATGATATATCATACTTTAAACTCAAACAAAAATTGTAAGAACCCGGATCTTCGATTCAGGTATGTTTTTTCTTTTCTGGTCATTTTTGAGAAAAAGAGGAAAATCTGGAAATTTTCGAAGTAAATACTGTGTACTTTATGAGTACATGACTGGTACTTTGATACAGTACCAGGCCGTATGCTGGCTGTGTCCCGAACACACCCACGGTGTGTAGGGGCGATGTGGAGGCCACTTAAAGCGGAGTACAGAAGGGCCAAGTACACGCCGTGTACCCATAATTACACCGTGTAGTTTATGTTTTTTTCATTAAATGGACCGGGGTCACAACTAATCGACATAAACGTTTTCTTCTCCAGGTTCTTCGACCGAGAGTGCCCGTACGGCCGTGAACACTCTCCGAGTCCCCGATCATTCATTCATTCTCCGAATCGACCACCGTCGATTGCGTTGGAACCGCAGCTGTAAGATCTTCTTTCTCCTAGATCTTTGTTTTACAATCCCTCCTCTTTATCAAGTTATCATGGGTTGAATGTTTTGTGCATTTTCGTAGATCTAAGCCGTTCTAAGGAGAATCAAGCCTCATGGTTCTAGTATTCTGATCTCCGAGCATCCCAATAGGTGGTTCGTGCCATACCTTTAGAATTCATTGAGTTTGATTACCTTTTTGACCCTGTTGTGTTCCTTCCTTCCTTGTATGCTTTTTTAGAGGTAATTTGATCATGTTTGTGGATAATTTCTATGATTGGATGTTTTTCCCATGCCTTTGTTCTTGTTGCAACTTTTGGGTCTTGTTAGCCTTTGGTCGTCATCCCTGTTTTTCAAGCCTTGTGACTGTAGTATGGAGTGATATTTTGGGCATTCTTGTCATGCTGTAGACTAGTTATCCAAGTATCTCTATAGGTTTTCTTTGTCCTTATAGAATTATTATGCACTGAGTGGCACGATACCATGAGAACCTTGTGCTATAGACTATAAGGGATAGACCGAGTGAGCTTGCCAGAGAGTCTTGGATATTATAGACTTCAGGGGATAGACCGAGTTAGCTTCCTAAAGAGTCTTGGATATTATATACTACATGAGGGTAGACAGAGTGAGCTTCCTCAGAGAGTCTTTACTTTGAATATCTTTAAAACCTTTCCAAGCTAGAGAAGGAATTGACTGAGCGAGCTTCATTAGAGTGTCTGTGCTATACCTGAGACTATAGGAAGAATTGACTGAGCGAGCTTCCTCAGAGAGTTTCTAAACCTTGGGGCTATAAGAGGGTTAGACCACATGATCTTCCTTAGAGAGTCCCTGACTACCCTAGACTATAAGGGGAATTGACTAAGTGAAATTCCCCAAAGAGTCTTATAATTTGCGTATGACCAAACCAGAGGGGTTAGGCTGAGTGCACTACCCAGAGGGTTGTTGGTACTTTCTTGGATATGACTAGAGGGGTTCCTGTTGTGGTTAGCTATTTGCTTCACTATCACGTGTTGTTATATGGTTTGGTTACTGTTGTATACCATCCTATGACTTCTTACTGTTTACTATCTACTGTTACTATTCACTGCTTACTGTACTATTACCTTCTATATACTCACAGATTATAAGGCATATATCATCGGGTGGTTGGATACTGGGATTAGTGTCACACCCTATTTGGGTCATGATTTTGGGCCCAAACAAACTATGTTGTTACAGGTATAGACAAGGGAAAGTGCCCTTCGAATTCTGGTACTTGATTGCTTTGGAGCATGAGAGCATGGGACCGAGCCGAGGCTTGCGATGCTGAGGAGTTGCACATTTTCCTCCCTTGTGTACTTTAGTTTAGTATTTTTTTCTGCATTGTGACTTGTTTGGATGCTTTCCTAGACATATGTATCGTGAATCATTTCGTATATTCATGTATGCTCTAGTTGTTTATTTGTTTAGTCTTCCACTATTTATTGTTGTTGGATATTTACTGCTTTTTCTATTGTATTCTTTGTTTACATCTACTGTGTACTCTTCCAATGAGGGTATAGTTTCCCCACTATCACACCCAAGGCCCTCGCTAATAGTCGACAGACTCTGGAATTTGGGGAAATGCGCTTGAGGCCATGTGACCGACCAGGTACAGGGCGCCTCTTGGTGGATTCCGGAACCGGGATGTTACAAAAATATTGAAAGTTAGACATAATTCATTCTAAAAGTAGTTAACCTTAATACTCATCCAAAATGAATTTGTCCAAAAATTTAGAAGGAAGTCCATAAAATTTCCAAAATCAACTTAAATTTAGATTCTAAAAAAATAATTTCACTATTATTATCATAAAACAAATATTTTAATACCTTGATCTCAAGTAAATGGTAATAAAAAAATAATTTATCAAAAATTAAGATCTCTGGTTGCAGCATATACTCCTTAAATCCAAACATATAGAAAACCCATGAAAGATAACATAAACGATCAAATAACTAAACAATTTCATAGAAACCAATAATATCCCATAAACATATCTTCATTTATACATACACATTATTAAAATATTATGATTATCCACCCTTAATCATGTGTTTGGAAACAATCAACTTTCCATAGAATCAATTCTCTTAGTTACCGGTACTACTAAACATGTGCTCTTAAAACCTTAAAGAAGAAGTATTGATGTACAACCCTTATATATCTCCTTATTCATATAATCATATCATAATTAATAAAATAATTTTTTAATCCAAATACACAAGAACTTTAACCATTTTACTTAATCCTTAATTCATTAACTACACATTATTTTCTTATTCCTTAATACCTCCTTCCTTTCATCGGTAATTTGTAGTCTCCTCATCACCAATAGTATAACCATCACATGTTTAAACTTTCTGATTATATTCATGAGTTTTTCCTATAGGAAATAGGTATTAAAAATTCCCATACTTTACACATTTAAAACATTCAACCATCAATAAAACCTTAGGGAGACCATTATTTCAAACATTTCATTTTTCCTCAAAAATTAACTTTTCTATATCCTTATTTTCTATAACTAAAAAGTATCCGTGTTCCACTTAGAAATTTACTTGGGTGTTTATTCTCATATAATAAATATATGGGAAACTGAATAATCTTTCCTCTTTGGTTTACACCACTAGATCTCTCATTGAACTATATCCTTCTCTTCTTTACTGAGTCTGAGAGTTGGTTAAGGTGTATGTTGTTAATAATATATTGTGATAAATGATTAGGAATAATAAAAATATCATTTTCTCTATCCATAATCTCAATTGGTTACTCATTAAAACATTATATATCTCATTCAAAGCTAACCTAGTTCATTCAGGTTCCATCCATTGAGTAAAATAAAAAAGCACCGCGTGAGCAACACTAGTCAGAGTGGAAAATCACATACTCATCGAAAATAATGTATTAGAATCATGCCATCTTATTATCAATATATGATTCCATAGTTTTAAAATTGGTTCCCCACTATCACTTAAAAATCAATAGGATATTATCCTAAACTTATACTTATCCTCAAATTCAGTCATAGGGTTTTGCTACATAATATATTTTTTCCTAAAACTAGTTGCCATGTTTTCTATTAAACTTGATCTGATACCAAATGTAACAACCATAAATATAATAATCTCGAGCCAATTCGTAGTACTATCACATTGTAATAAGATACAAATAATCACATCCAAAATGAATGATTAGTTTAGTATTCTTGGTAAAATAGATAGATACATGAGTATTACATTACATTTGGAATAAAAATTACAACATAATTTTTTTAGAATAACATTATTAATGTCCAACGTATCCATTC
Organism: Viscum album; assembly: GCA_963277665.1. Lineage (NCBI taxonomy): Eukaryota > Viridiplantae > Streptophyta > Magnoliopsida > Santalales > Viscaceae > Viscum > Viscum album. The sequence goes on from OY728162.1 coordinate 1,152,207,599, forward strand.
ATATCAGTCATGGAAAACATCATAAAATTACAAGAAAGGAGAAAAAACCAGGGTGATCTCAAATTATTATTAAAGGTTAAATATATTATAATCAATCATGAATTAATGTGCATAATCAATAGGGAAAGGTTAATAACTAAAAACACATTCCATTTAATCAATAAACTAAGAATCAAATGAATCTATAGATTTTGGATTAGTAAAAATCCTATAGATAATAATAATAATGAATTATAAATATAGGTAATTCTAAATTATTAGACATCATGTATCTGGAACATGAACCACTACCATCAAGACCTTTGATAAGATGTTTTTATCTAGAGGTAAAAACCTGTTTAATGCTGGCTTAACTAATTCATCCCATGAGACTACTGATGCATCGATGGGATATCTATAACCAAGACCCAACTATATCTTCTATTCCAAATAATTGTTCATATATTGAATAATCAATTTAATTATGAAATAGTGTGACTTATAATCAAATGTTCATACTAAATAAAACATACAGATTTATAAAAATTTCCAAAAATTAATCAAATAACTTTCAAAGTAAACACTGTATGTAAAAATAGTATACAATTTATGAAATAATAAAATGAATTTATTATGTGTATCAAATATAAATAAACATAATAAAAGTGTATATACAAAATAATAAAATCAAAATTAATTTCACACATAATCTTAGCATGACATAATCAATGAAGTAGAAGTTTAACCCAATTAATGGAAATTGAGTTAATAAATCAATTTCCACTTTGGTAATCAGTCAAATAATTTTAACCATACAAGAATGAAATAAAAAAAACATTAAAAACCATGGAAATAAATAGATTCATTTTAGTCTATATCAAACGGTAAGTAAACCACAAAGAATAAATAAGCGGTGAATATGACATATCTCACAGAAATGAAAGTGTGACAAAAACCCTTACCTTATGCTTTCCATTAATTAACATTAATTAAACTCATATAGAATGGTTTAAATCATTTAATTAATTAATACTAAAATCATATAAATATTTATTATATTATTTTTCTAATTATTTCATTTTATCACCAGTTTATTAATAATATTTCTTTATTACCATTGTTTCGTGTGCTAGTTGTTTCATTTTCATATGCATGTTTTGTGATGAAAGTACTGGTTCTTGTGCATATGATATATTTATATCATATATAGAAGGTTATTAAGGTCATATATGTCATATTTATTTATTATATACATTTCTATAACCATTATTTAATGGTGAATCTGGAAAATGAATCACATCTCATCGTGGAGGCGGTGGGTCATTTGTACCCATGAGCGATGATATAATTCCATTAATGTTGAAAGGGTAAAAAAGTAGATGATTTATTGATTTTTTAAAAATAAATATCATTTCTTAATTATCATATAAATCTATTATCTCCATTATTATACCCATCCAAGTAATGTGGTGATGAAAAAAAATTACACCAAGCCGTGGAGATGGTAAGCCGTACATATGCACATGTAGTGAATTTGATTTTTATAGGATGTATAAAAGATGAATATGGTTGTACCATAATCATAATAACATGTAATATATAGATTATATTACATTTAGTACTTTATAATTTAAATAAAACATTAAGAGGAAGTGAAATAAGAAATAAACTTGAAAGAGTCAGTAAAGACGATTACCACTTCTTTAGTGGTCTCCCTTTATATCTCTTCTTACATAATCTAGGGTAGGTATTTTGGATGATCTAGAACCTATATAACATAACTCAGTGTTTTTATATATGAAATTACTAGGGTTCAGTTGTGTTATAAGGCTCAATGAGGAGTAAATAAGTGAAGGAAGATGTGGTGTTTCATAATTGAGGTGAGGGGAACTTTTGGAAAATCAAAAAATATTAAATTAATGTAAATTAATTTTCAATTAAAATTTCCTAAAAACGAGTCATTTAAAATATAGGAAGAGTATGGGTCTAAATTATCTCATCCAATATTTTTTTATAAAATTTTTATGTCACATTATTACCCATATCTTTTGGTTTTGATCCTTATTTAATACCTTTAACCCTTGCTGTGGCAACATAGATTTTTACTCTTTGAGGGTCAATATTGTTACTATAAATTGAAAAGGTCCCTTAAATGGATCATTGATGAAAATTTTATCTTTATCCTAATAATAAATCTGAATTTATGAATTTTAATATTTTTATATTATTTAATAAAATATTATTTATTTTAAAATATCATTAATGTCAAATTTGACACTATTATTTAAATTGAGTTTTAAAAACTTCAATAAAACAATATATATTCAAAAAAACTCTTTTAATACATCCATAAGATTTCAAGTTAACCTATAAATGTTTTTGAGACATTAATTATCTCAAATATATTTATTTTAGTATTTTTAATATCATTTATTGGATATTTAAATTAATAAAATAATTATTGCATCAGAGTTCTGCAAGAATTTTAGGTAACTATTTATTGATTAAAAATTAAAAATAAATTAATATGATGAATATATTTTCATTATATTTTAAATAAATATATATATATTTAAAAATAAATTCTGAATAACCCTATGATAAAAGTGATATATTTATTTAAAATATGAGTATGACATCTTCATCTTTTCATTAAATAAAATAGTATAAATTACATAATCTCATTAAAGTTTCTTGAAAATTTTATAATTTTGATACTTGGATGATTATTATTGAATATAACTCATCCAATAATATTTTTTCAAGTATGTTTTTCCTTATCATTTAATTTATACCCTTAAGTACATGATTTATTTCTTATCATAGTAATAGAAATTTCGAAAGTTACTATTCATATTGGTTAAAAATAAAAGGGACCTATTTACAAAATTATGAACATATTAATCAAAATATAGAAATGATTTTTTGAAATTCAAAACATTGAATTTGAAGAAATTAATTTAACATTAATCCAGTGAAATGCAATGAAGTACAATTTTCTTGAAAAATTCCTTTTTAAAATAAAAATTTTTCTTATACCAAAATAAGGTATAAAGATGATTAAAACTGAATCAATTAAATTATATATAAATAAATAGTACTTATGTTAATTTGAGATCGAATTAATATCATATTGAAATCACAAAGTGAATTTTTTATATAATGAAAATGACAGTTTAATAAAAACCAGTATTTTTCTCCATTCAATAGAAAATCGATCTTTTCATTAATATATCAAAGAATTCACCCTAAGATAATTTTTAAATTATGATTTCAAAAATGAAGATTATTTTTTCAAATACAGGTTATAAAAGTGTAAACATTTAGTTTTAAACAAGTGCACCATTAAAAGATGGGAGAGATTCCTTTAGAAAAAATATAACATTTTTTACATAAAATTAGATTTTTTTTGTTACATGACATCTATCAAATATATTGGATGACTGTAAAAAAAATTAATCGAATATATAATATATAAATTTCTTAATGTGGTTAATACTATTCATTCTCACTAATTTAACAACTAGGTTATAATGAACACATAATGATACTTCTTTTTCTATTTAAGATGTGTGTTGCGTGAAATGTATGCAATCAATGAGATTAAACATAAAAAGAGACAAAACAAAAAATATTGGGGGTATTATATACATGTATTAATAAGTTATATAAATTATTTACATGGTGGAATCAATTACGTCATTAAAATTGGATATGCAAGGAAAAAGCCTACACGATTCAATTTGGATACATGAAACAGAATCACCTATGTGGAGTCAAATTTGAAATTATCTATGTGAATTAAAATTTTAAATATACTATGTATATTGAATTTTTAAAATCAGTTATGTTATGCTATAAGTTTGTATTTATTATAGTTTAAGAACTCTAGTAAGCTTTTAATTCTATGGTACGGCCCTTAAATGATTGTTTTATTCTTTAAGGAAAAATAAATTACAATACGACTCAAGTAATGATACAGAAGTCAATGAAATGATGTTTTATCTGCCTCTATGGTTCCTGATGTATTTCAAGGAGAAAATATGTTTCATTATTCCTTGATTATTTAGATCATGTGTTGTGAGTTTAAATAATTATTAGCACATTTATTTTAAAGTGTGCGAGAGTAGATCTTTTGATTGAAAAAAAGTACACAAGAAAATAAAGAGAACTCATTATAAAAAATTACTAAAAAAGAAAGACTATTTTTATATGAAAATAAGGAAGTGGAAGTTTCATTTTAATGACCTCTATTTATTATTGATTCTTGTTAAGTTCATAATATACTCCTTGAGATGCTTATTTTTTGGTTAATCCCTCTTGGAGATTATTATTTTTTTCCCAATTGTATCATATATTTTCAAGATTAAAATGTATAACTTTATATTTTTTATATTTCAGTGGTAATGGTCCTAGAAAATATAATTTGAAGGACATTATTTTTAAATATTTTATTGAGCCCAGTTGAAATCCCTTTTACTTGTACCAAGTGTTGAATTCTTGAAACCAATAATAAAACCCATAGTTAAATAACTAGTAGTCCCCAAGAAAGGATTGGTATTTTGAAAATCATTACACTGATGAGGAGAGTGGTAGTGGAGTGGACTAGGGGACTTCTATTCCATAAACCACTATAAATTTTATTATATGTTTCTCTTCTTTTGGATTTTATTTTTTTCTGCATGTTTTTAAGAACATATAAAAAATAAGTCATAAACAAGATAGAGTTGTTTCTCTAAGTGAAGAAAAATTTAAAGAACTCAATTCACCACCCTGTTGAGTCTTAAGATGGCTAGTGTCTGAGAAAAACTATGAATCTATTTATTCAATCCCTGGTTATAGATGGTTATTTTTATTAGGTTATTTATATTAAATAGTTATAATCACTCTTTAATCCTTTATAATAGTTTTTAAGTATAATTTAAATGAACAAGGAATATTCCCTAGGGGTTTCTCTTTTTTTAGTCTTGTACCCACTCATCATGCATCACAGTGAAGATTGAGACAATACCCAACCAACCCTTTTTGGGTTCATTACCCCTAGGTGCATATGTTCCACATAAAATTTCACAACCCAAAATTGAAATATTAATTATTTAATTTAATTAATTATTTTCAATCTCTCTTTTGACTTATGGTAGTTTATGGGTCGAAACAGAAATTTTTAAAGGTATTCTAGCTATTTCACGGTTAATATTAACCATGTGGGTACCCAGGTGGGTCTATGTTATGGTTCATGTCTTATAAATAGTTTATCAAAACATTATAAAATTGTGTAGTTGGGATTTTTGAGTTTATAATTCCAATTGACACTATTTGAGCATGGTTTTCTCAACTGTACATTTACCATAGGGTAACCATGTGAGAGTTCCTAACCTAGGCAGTGGGTATCACACATTTGGCTCATGGTTTGGTAAAAAATGTGAAAAACATGTGGGTTGCCCCATTTTTTTAAAAATATAGTTTTTTTATTCCTTTATTTGTTTGTATTTTCTACCCTCATTACTTCCTCCCCTCCCTATGAGTGGCGTAACCCACCCACCCCCGAGTGAACCCCCAGGGTGTGTATCCTCCCCTCCTCACAGTCTCCTCCTCAGTTATTCATCCCAATTTATTTAGAATTCTTGGTCAATCATTCAAGTTAAGCACTCCAAATCCTTCCCCATCCCTTGTCTTATCGATTTTATTCTCTCTATTTCCCATCTCATTTCATCCAAACCCTATGGTTTGGGTTAAACTTGTTTTTTCTGTTTTATTATGTTATTTGGATCTGGAATATGTCTCTTGGGTCTAATTTGGAAATGTTTCAGCATATTATTATGAAAAATAATCATTTTTGACAATTTAAGACCTCACACAACCATTTTTGGTCGGTTTTATTTTACCTTATATTTTGCCCCAATTTTAATTTACGGGTTTTGAGTTTTTGAGTTTTTGGTATTTTTTCTTTAGTGCGTTTTGGATAGCTATTCGTGAGGGTGACCTGCACACATATGCATGGGTAAGGCATATATATATATATACTCTTTGTACATAGCCCCTCATGGTTTGGATAATATATAAAATTCAACTACGGGTATTTATATACGTATGTATAAATGTATGTATGTGTAAGTGCAAAGAGTTTATTCGAGTGGGAATCATCAAAAAGAGGCATATTTGAGGTAGGTTCCCTTTTCATTTGGCCTTTAAATTTATGAATACATTGATTTATTTACTTTAATAGATTTATTTAATTGTAGTTAGTGATTTGTGATTTTTAGAATAATTTATTGACATGAAATAGAGTGATTTACTCCTTGTATTTGAATTGCATGAAATAATTCTATTAAATTCGTACACCAAGTGTTTGATAAATTTATCGATTGGACCTTAGAAGTAGTTCATGGTTACTAAAGAATGGTTTTTATCTTGTAATTGTGTTTGGATTATAAAATGGAATTTTTTATTTCTTAAATGTATTTCAAGAAGTTGATTTTATAAATGGTGCCTATGATTCCTGTTGAAAATGGTTTGTCACTTAACGATTTCTTAAGCCCATTTGGAACATTCATAAATTGGTCCATTTTGAAAAATATCCTTGGATCATCCTCTAACTTTGGTTGTGTTGAATGGTATGGGAGGTCCTTGGTATGTGACTCCCTTGTGAACTAGTGGTTTGAAAAGAAAGGGACAGTTTCTGTGAGTTATTTGGGGTGAAACTTGTTTGTTTTATTGGTGTGAAACTTTTATATGTGATTGGTTACTTGATTGAACTTTCTTAGTCACCCGACTTTATAATTGACATGAGAACCTTACATAACTAGTGTAGTTTCTTGGAAGTTTTCCTACACTATTTTAGATAAGGCATTGTCTAGTGGTCCTTAGTATGAACCTTTATATACATTGGGATTGTGCCCCTTTGTTAGTCTAGGAAGGGTAAGATTGAGCATGTGGGTGGATTGATGCATCGAGTGGGATATACCTACAAGATGAGTCAGGTTTATGTATATTCTAGATTAGCTACTGTTCTCTAGTGTTCTCCCATGTACCTCAAAACTTATTTGTCTGTTGTGAATGATTAAGGGTCCTTGTTTGGTTAGTAACCCTTATATAATATTTTATATTTCCCCTGTTGTATGACCATGGTTCCTACTTTCCTATATGAAAAAATTCTTTGTTAAAAGTGATGAGATGTTTTGAAATGTTTATTGAAAATGTTTTGAAATTTTTTTCTACAATTTCTTTGTCCTATTTTAAATAAGGACATAATTTCTTCTTTATTATCCCCATTTCTTTAAAATTATAAAGCTTCTTTCTTAGAAAAAAACCTATTTTAAATAAAATGGTAAATTAACAATAATTATATTTATAGAGAAATGTGTAAAAAATGTATGTTTATTTATTGTATTTCAATCTTGAAATTGATAGATATTTTATTTAATGTAAAAGAAATAGGAATAGATCATTCGAGAACACCTACTAAGTTTTAATATTCACACCTATAGATTTATCCCTATTTTTTAGATTCTAATGCCACTTTCTACTCAGATTCAGTAATTGTGGGTGACCTTAGTTTTGATGTTAGTGGTGACCCACATGGTAACATTAAGGCGTGTATGTATTTGATTTCTTTCCACTACTTCTGTTTGTTTTTATTCTTCAGTTTATATTTAGTTATTTGTCTCTTGTTTATATGAAAAATAATTTCCAATTGCTTTAATTTCATTCTCAGAAATAGTTTCCATCAAATGAGGATTAGGAATGCCTCTCCAGACTTGTTGTAGACTAGATCTGGAGACCTTTTAGGGTTTTACCTTGGTTGGATCATGATAAGATGGTATCAAAGAAGGACCTTGTTATTTGGGTGTTAGAAAACATAGATATTAGGACTATCAGAACTTTAGAGGTAGGTGCAAGAAGGATGTTATGAACATATGATCGTCTTGAGCCTCGAGTTTCTTGGTGTAGTATGGGATTTAGGTTTTTTTGCTTGGTATATGTGTATAGGGAATGACAATAGAATTGACACCGTGTTACATGATGATCTTGCATGGAGTAGTGAACCATGTTTAGACCAAGTGAACAATTTAAGATACTTCATGTGGTCGATACTCACTTAAGGCTACGTCTACTAAGCCATGTCTCTAGGTTAGGTATAGACACTAGTTTCTTATTTTTGTAGTTTTGGTGTGATTTATGGTTTGGATTAGTTTTGGTTGGAATGAGTGGATTTAAAAAATATTTTTTTAGGAATGGGGATTTCAAAAGGTAATATGGTATTTGGATTGGAAAAATAGTTTTTGGAATGAAAATTACTTCTATTAATGGTTTCATTTTAATAAAATATAGAGTTTCAAAAGAAAAAATAGAATGTGTTTTGGAAATCATTTTGGGATTTTGGGAAAATATTTGGAATGTAAAATGAACGATGCTTGGGAATTTGGAAATGTGTTACTATAATGATAATAGGCAATATAAAATTAGTAGGGAATTCGGGATTTAGTTTAAATGATCTGCTTTGGAAATGAGAAATGTTTTTAATTGGCCATTGGAATTTCTATGAATGATCACATATATGGATATAAAAATGTGGAAAGTGGATAATTTATAGTATGTTTGGATGGGTTCTTGATCTAGATAAAATATTTATATATGTGGTAAGTCATGTAATACCAATGGTGGGTATTTATGATGTTATTTTTTCCTTCTAAAAAATTATTTTCAAAATGGGAAATTTTAATTTTTTTGAAGAGTGAGTAAGCAATTTTTTAGTGTCTTCTTTCAATGTTGGGAATTCTCATTCATGGATATTGATTCAAAAGTTCTTTTTGAATTTTCCATTCCTTTTTTTGTAAATCATAAACTCATTCTTAAATTCACATCATCTAAAATTTTTATATCAAAGTATTTTTGCAATGTTTTTATAAAAAAAATATACTTTTTCTTATACATTGAAATAGTTTTAAAGTATTAAAAAATTTACATTATAATTATCGTATTGAAAAATATTTTGATTATTATTGGGTTGACATTAAAAAACAAGATTTAATTCTTTCTATATTGTATTTGTACAGACAAAATTATTAATGAGATTTGACATCAGAACCGATAACATTAGATTCACACTCATAAAGAAAATCATATTGACACTCTGTAAGTAAATCCATTAGATTGAATAAATGATAAATTATGAATAATAAAAACTATTTTATCATATTGGAATATTTTACTCTTAACACTATAATGGTTTATTTACAAAAATATGTCATGAATTCTGTCAAAATGCGTGTAAAGAAAAATGATGTCACATATTAAGTTATCATATGACCATTGGAGTTCCACGTTTTCAGGTCCTTGTAGAAACCACATAGAAAATATAAATATTGGAGATCATGATGACCATCGGGAGACTTTCATAAAAATACCCAGTCATTTAATGATTTTAAATAAACTAGAAGAACACATATGTAGTGACACTGCTGATTTTACTGCTATGTGAGAGCTCTGAATCTTATAAGTGTGAACAACGTATTCTAAGTACTTATAATACTTTTTGAGTTAATTTTTATTTATGTGACTCTAGTTTTTGTGATTTAAATCGAGGGATTACATGGATAGGAAGACAGAATCCGATCCATCTGATTGAGGGATTTCAAAGATAGGAAGATAGTAGAGCTGATCACCATCTTGATCAAGGTCTTGTGGGGATAGTAAGATAAAAGTCGATCATCATATTTAGGGCTTTCTCTGGTAAGATAAATGAAAACTTTATTATATGTATAATATAAGGGAACTTTATCCAAGGTTACTAGATATAATTATGTTTGGGTTAAAATAATTCTATTCATTTGTATTATTGTTTAATTATAAGTCTTTCATATTCTGTTACAACTGTAATAGGAAGTGAATTATTTTTATATTCATCTTTCTATTTTTATTCCGGTTTATGTAATAACCTTAATTACGATACAATTGTTTTACACTATATTAATTTCTCAATACATTATTAATGTGAATATGATTCTATATTCTTTATTATAGAATCATTATTTTTTATTACTCTAATTTATCGTAACTATTGTGATTATGATTCTTACTATGCTTACACTGATTAAATCGTTTTCTACAATGAATATGATTAAATTCCAATTAAAACTTGTAGAATAAATATCTACACCAACTTGATTATGATACTTTGTTCATTAGAACCAAGGGCCCAACTAGATCACTATTTAAATACAAAAGAGGTTTTATGAATTCCATTAGTTTAAATTCTTTTAAACTAAATTATTTTAAGTTTAAAAATGAAAGTTTTTAAACTTACAATTCACCCTCTTGTATTTATCCATCTATATATACAATTTTTTCCAAAAATTGGTATCAAAACTATGTATCTATTTTACTAATACTTACATTTGGTATCATAGGTGGTGTCTACTGATTATATACATGTTCAAATTTATCTTCTCTTTATAAATTGTTAAATATTGTTACAATATTTTTGTTTATAAATACATACTACACTAACGTGTATTGTGGAAAATATTTTCTTCATTTTTTAAAGATTAAAGGAATCAATGTTGGTTCAATAGATAACCTTAATAAAAAATAAAAACTATTTTTGATTGAGCTGATTATGAATATTGGATAGACAGAATGAATACATTCATTATAAATACTTGAGTAGACAATTTTGTTATGTTAACTAGAGATTACAAGATTCCTGAAAAGGAAGTAACTTCTTTTACATATCAAGATAAGAAAGAGTATAAATTAAATTAAAAAGTTATAAACAATCTATTGTGTTTGATGACAAGTTGTATTTATAATCATATCTCTTCTCATGAAGATACTAATGACATTTGAAAAAATCTAGAAATTACTCAGTTTGGAATTTCAAAAGTTATTAAAACTATAAGATCTTTTCTTAGAGCTGATTATAAAGCATTTGATTTTCCTTATGGTGAACCTATTTCAAATGTACAATAGAGGTTTATGACAATAGTGAATAAATTAGTCTAAAAGAAAAAAAATGATTTGAAGATGAAATACTCATTTAAAAGTTTATTGATATTATTCCCAATTAGTGGGAATCTAAGAGAAAAACTTTTGATGATTCAAGGAAAATAAAAAGTTTAATCTTTGTGATTTATTTTGAACACTTTTAAAATATGAAGGTATATTAAAAAGATATTCATAAAATGTTAATAATTTTTTTTGGAGTTTCATTTACTACTACTTCAAATTCGAAAAAAGATCAGACTCATGATAAAGTTGATATGGCTTCTAAAGACAAGAAAACTAATATTCAATCTTATTAATGTGAATTTAATCATTCTGAGAATGAGTATTCTAATATTTCTCTAAGAAGGAACAAGATAGTTGAAAAAAAGTATTTTCAGTATCGTTATAAGAAAATTAACAGGAAAAATAATGAGAAGAAATATTTTGAAGTTACTTTATATGAGTACAAAAGAGATGTACATATTCATCTAGATTTCCCTATGTTTAAAAGAAAATATATAATGGATAAACATTATGACAATAATTAGAATATGTTCTATAAGTCTAAAGGAAAGAAATTTCTTAATAATACTAATACATGGAGTGCAAGTGGAGGTGATTATTTAGACAATTCCTTAGACAATGATAGTTTATCTCAAAGGAATGATGGTATTCTTTTTAGAGTAAACACACAAAATAAATGTTTTTCGGATAAGGTACACAGTATTTAATCTTTAACAAATATGTATTTAAATGAAAACTATCATAATGAAAAGTATTCTATATATTCATATGGAGAATCCCCCTTAGTTAGAGATGATAATACTTTACCTTCTATTTAAGAAGTTTCTTTCTTTACAAAACTTTTAGAAAATGAAAATTTTAATATTTTTAAAAAACATTATAAGGCTAATGAAGAACTTGAAAAAGATTATACAAGAATTTATATTTTAACAAATGAAATATTTAATCTGTCAAAAGCTTTTGATAAATATTGTTCAGAAAAGGACACAATTTCTAATAATATAGAAATATTAGTTTCTAAAAAATATAGTTTGAAAAATAATTTTGAGAAATTCATTTGAAAACTAATACATATATAGATAATAATTTAGTTGTAAAACTAAAATCTGAAATTGTTTCATTAAATAATCATTTATCTAACTCAACCACTGGTAAGGAATGTTTTAATAAATTTTATAAAAAAATCAATCCACATGGTACTAGTTTAGAAATAAGATATACTCATAGAAAACATATTTTCAATAAAAATTTATTTGTACTTAATAATAACCCATTTTATACTAAATGTCAATGTAGAGGAAATTGGGAAAAGAATAATTATTTAAATAAAATTAAATCTTTAGAATTTAATAATGTCCAATTTCCAAAAAAAATATAGATTCCGAATATTTTGTTTTCTAACATTTCCAGATCCAACAAGGTTTGTGTTTCAAAAGTCTAATTGTTTTTTTTCATGAAAAAAAAGTTACAACAAAAAGAATACATGGAAAGTGGATAGTGGTCATTCCCAACATATGACTATTAAAAAATATTTATTTGAAAATATTATCAAAATGGATGGTGGAAGAGTTACTTTCAGAGATAATGCTTAAGGAAAATTGTTGGTAATTATAATATTGATCTTCTTATAAAATCATTACTTTAAAATGTTTTATTTGTAAAAGGTATTAATCACAACCTTATAAGCATAAGTAAATTATGTGATGAATTTTACCTTGTCAATTTTTGGAATGATAAATACTTAGTATAGAATTCCAAAGATAAATTAATTCTTTATGCCCTTCGGCATAAGAATGTTTATACAATTAACTGAAAAGACCTTAGGAGCGAAGAATTATCTTGTCTCACTGAAATGGAAGATCTATCTTGGTTATAGAATATATGGTTTGGACACTATAACATTAGGAACTTATGTAAATTTACTAAGAAAATACTTGTTAAGGATCTTTTGGGGCATAGATTTGATTCTTTAATATTTTGTGACCCTTGTAAATATATAAAGAAACATAATTCACGATTTAAATATTTTAGTGGAGTATCAACTATTGATTCTCTAGAGTTAGAACATATGGATTTATTAGGTCTCACACAAACTGGTAGTATTGGAGGCAAGTACTATGTAGTTGTCTTAGTTAATGATTACACTATATATACATGGGTCTATTTTCTAGTAAAGAAATATGAAGGCTTTTATCTTTTTAAAACTTTTGAAGCCAAATTTAAAAATGAGAAAAAACTTTCATTGATAACTTTCCATTGAGACGATGATAGAGAATTTTTAAATTCCAATTTTGAAACATTTTTTTAATAAGAAATGCATTCCTTATAACGTATTATCTCCTAGAACTCCTCATAAAAATTGTGTTGTTGAATGAAAAAATTATATTTTTAATGAAATAAAAAGAACCATATTGACTGAATACTTACTTGATATACATTTTGGGATGATGATATTAATACTTATTGCTATACTATAAATCAAGTTTTAATTCAACCTTTTATTAATAAAACACCTTATGAGGTATGGATATGATAAAAAAAGTTCCAAACTTCAGAGTATTTAGATAAAAATTAATCATCTTGATTAAAAAATAATATACAAAAATTCACAACCAAATATAATGAAGTTTTATTCTTAAGTTACTCCTCTATATCTAAGGCATATAAATTTTTCAATAAAAAATATTATACTCTTGAGGAAACAGTTCCAGTTAAATTTGTTGAAATGGATCCTTTTTTATCAAACATAACAAATATCCTTAGATGCGTTTTCTAAAACTGATCCTCCACCTTTGATAAAAGATTATTCTAATAAAGAAAATACTCAAGAAATATTTTTATAAAGTATTCACTCCAGAATAACTTCTACCTTATATTGATAAATAGGATTTACAAACCCCAAGTTAGTTGTTTCTTAGGAATCATCATAGTGATAGTATCATTGGTTATTTGAATCAACTAATAGGGACTATAAGTTAATTGAGAAATCAAGTAGAACATTTTTCTTTACTTTCTCAGTTAAAACCTAAAAATAGTGGTAAGGTTTTAGGTGAAAAAGATTGGATTAAGGATTTTGAAGATGAATTAAATGAATTTGAAAAGGAAAAAGTCCACACCTTAGTTGAAAGACCTAAAGAAACTTTAGTCATTGGAGTAAAATCTATTTTAGAAGAAAAAAATGTGATAAAGATGGAATAATTATTAGAAATAAAGAAATACTTGTTATTAAAGGTTATAATCAATATGAGAGAATAGATTATGAAAAAATCTATACTTCCGTAACTAGACTTGAATTTATTTGTACTCTACTAGACTTTGCAAAAAAAATTAATTTAAAATATTTTCAAATGGATGTGAATTGTGATTTCTTTAACTGATATATTCATGATGATGTTTTTGTTGAACAAAATCCTGGTTTTGAAGATAAAAACTTTTTGAATATGTTTAAAAAATAACAAATATTTTTATAGACTCAAACAAGACCCTAGAGCCTGGTGTAATAGATTAACATGTTTTTTATTACAAAACAATTTTTTAAGGGAACTACTGATCCATAACTTTTTACAAATAAAGTTAATAAAAAAATAATGATTTTTCAAATCTACATTGATGATATTATATTCAGATCAAACCAACAATCATTATTAAATTCATTTGCAGATTTAATAAAATTAGAGTTTGAGATGAGTATGATGGGGGAGTTTACATTTTCTCTTGTTTTCCAATTTTAACAGAAACCAAAATAAACTTTTATATCTCAACATAAGTATATCAAACATCTTATTAAAAATTATGGATATGAAAATACTAAAGGTATTATTACTCCAATCAATACATCAAATACACTTGATATTGATGAAGTTATGCAATAAGTTGATGAAACAACTTTTAGAGGCATGATAAGAAGTTTACTATACATAATTCCTAGTCGGTCAGAAATAATGTTTTCTATATACGTATCTGAAATGTATCAAGAAAATTCAAAATAATCTAATTTAAATGATGTAAAATTATTTTTTTGTTATTTAAAGGGATCTAATGATTTGATACTATTTTATTCTTCTAGAAATGATTTCAAATTAAAAGTATTTTCTAAATCTAACTTTGGTGGTTATAGAATGGATAAAAAATTACTTCTAGAACATTCCATTTCTTAGGAGAATAATTAGTTTCCTTGTCTTATAAGAAACAAAACTTGATAGCACTTTCCACTGTTGAATCTGAATATGTGGTAGCTGGAAGTTATTGTGATCAGGTTTGGTAGATAAAACACACACTCACTATCCATGGCATGAGTTTTATAAAAACTCAAATACCTTGTGATATTAGAAGTTCTATTTCCCAAAGTAAAAATGTTTCACACCACTCTTATGAAAAACACATATTTTCTAGGCATCACTTTATTAAGGATCACACGCAAAAAAGAGTTATCATTTTATAATTCATCAGAACTCTAGAAAAACATGCAGATATATTTATAGAACCATTACCTTTCGATATATTTTAATATATTAAACAGAATCTAGGAATTATCATTGCAATGTAATCATTCATATCTACTTTATATTTAAAACATATACTTATATAAAGTTAATCCTTTTTCATATGGGGAGTAAATATGATTTACTATTATGAATCATTTAGTCTTTCAAAGTATTAAATTTATTGAAAATTTTCATAATAGGTCTATTTTACTTGACTGTGTATTAAAATCAGATTTAAAATTTTGGATTTTGAAAATTTTCAGATTTTAATGCGTTTTGTATTTGAATTTCTTATCATATTTAGAAAAAAAATCAGATTTGAATTTCTAAAATGGGTTTAGAAAAATAATCAGATTCAAAATTTCAATAATATTTAGAAACGATATCATATTTGATTTAAAAATATAAAATTTTGAAATTTTCTTTTCAAAATATTCATAATCAGAGTTTTTTTGTATTAAGCTTTTCAATTGTAATTAATGAATTAATCATATTTTAATTTTCTAATAAAAATTGTAAACAATTTTTATTCAAGATTAAAATCTATTTTTTTTGAAAATTTTCATATTATATTTTTAATAGTATTTAAAAATTTCATCATTTTGAAATTTTTATTTGAAAATTTATAGTAATCAAGTCTCAAATCTATTGTATTATTTTCCAAACTATCATAATCTATTACAAAACAAATAAGAAAAGATTATCATATCAATGTATCCAGTCTAAAATGTATTTTTATTTATTTTATTATTTAAACAATATTATATTCTAAATAGTTTTTGTTCTTTTTTATTATTCTAAATGTTTATTTTTAAAAATTAATTTACTTTCCCTATCTTATTCATACAATACAATATAAGTTTTTCAAAAACCTCAAGTTATATATTTTTATGATAATATTTCTTTAGATATAATCTCAACCATCAAATCAGAGAGTTTGTATGCCAGCTGTCAAATATATTTGGAATTTGAACCATCACTCAAATTCATCTATAAAAGGGGGACCCCCTCCTGCACCACATTTAATTTATCTATTTTAATGCCTCAATGCTCTACTGCATTTAAAACTCTGACTCAGATTCTCTTCATGTCTGATTCCTCCATATCTAGACTAAATACGATGACTTTAAAAAAGGATTAAAAAATTGGTTTGTTTTATGAGAAAGGTTATTCTCTATATCCTTTTATAAAAATTATGATTCATTATTGAAATAGTGATACCATTTCAAAAATAACCATTTCTTATTGTTTTAGATGAAGGAGATGTGTTTTTCCCCTCACCGAAGTTTCCAGATTCGAATTGAACATTTGTAAAAGAAAGAAATTAAAGGTTTCTTTTTAAAATAGATGATGATATAAGAAAATAAACTCATTTAATCCTAGATCACATAGTTCTAGATACTTGGATGCAATGATTTCCCTTTCTAATAATAGTATACAGAGATACCCTCAAAGTATCTGATGTTTTTATTTTGGATTACCTTATTAATAAGAGGGAGATCAATCTTGCTTGATTTATTTTATTAACAATGAAAGATATAGAGTTTAAGTCTATCAAGTATTAGATTATCCTATTCCTTATATTGATTAGTATGATGATTGAAAACAACCTAAGACATTTAAATATAGAAATCAAATATGAACCTGTCATGGAAAAGATAATGTTTATCTGTGAAGATACAATCATAATAATGATGTTTGTTTTGATCCAAAATCATAGTTATTTGTGAAGAATTATCAGGTGTCTATATTAGAGGTATAATATTCTATGAAAAATAAAGATGATAAAGAAGAAAATAAAATAAAATTTGATTCCCTTCTGAAAAAAACAAGAAGAAAAGAAATACCTAATGGAATTCGTTAATGAATGGAGAAAAAAGAAGAAAGAAAGAAAAGAAGAACCAAAATTTTTTCTTGACCTAGATAAATCTTGTGTAATAAGAATTCATAAAAATTAATTCTTATAGAATCAACTAAAAGAAAATATGTGTAAGAAAAAGTTATTATAAGAATAGTTATCTAACAAGTTGTTGAAGAGTATAGAATCAGATTCAGTAAAAATTGTTTTACAAATTTTGGATACCAGTATAGTTTTCAAATAAACATCTAAAGATAATGAAAATTCCCCCTCTAGCAAAAACAAGTGATAGAGAAATGTGGTGACTAAATTAAAGATGAAATTATCTTCAGAAAAATAAAATAATTTGAAGTAAAACAAGGAGAATAATGAGAAGGTAATGAGGTAGAACAAAAAGAAGAAAAACAAGAAGGAGGAGGGGAGGAGAGGGTGAATATGAATAATTAAGTGAAAAAAATTCAAGATAAAGAAAAATTTGAAGATAAGGAAGAGGAAAATTATTCTGAAAAGTTTTCTATATGGACTTATTAGGCTTCCCCGAAAAAATTATCTTCCTCAGGAAATTGTAATGTGAAGTCATCCATTCAAGAGAAATAAAATTCATCTTTGATTTAGGAAATTATATCTTTATTCCATAAAGTTGATAAAAAATAGAATTGAAGTGATGAAGTATGTAAGAAGGTTGATGTTGAGAAAATTTAAATATTTGATGAGAAGAATAGTGAGAAAAAATTCTAGAAATATGATTCAAGGAAAAAGAAAATAAAGAAAATGAATAAAGAGAATGGAACTAGCAAAAAAATATACAATCGGAATCTAAATCCTGGAATATGATCACTACTCAAGGTATTGATTACATTTTTCATACCTTAAACATATTGGAAAATAATATTCCATACTTTCTATGATCGGAAAAAAATTATTTTCTTATGGAAAACTAAAACTAAGATTTGGATTCACTAAAAGATTTTATAGACAGACTGATATGATTGGAAGAAAATTTGAAGGTGTTTAAAGAATGTGTTGGAGCTCATAGGAAGAGTTTCTATAAAATTCTAAAATGGTCTCAAGGTATTTATGAATACTATAAGATTCATGATGAAAATTTTGGAAAATTCAAGAAATCATTGGATGTGAAAAAATATTACTTTCAATAGCCTCACAAGAGATATTTCCAATAGGGTAAAATATATTGATACTTTTAAAAGTAATTTTGAGAAGAAGACTAAAAAAATATCATATTTACAAGAAAATATCAAATTTCTACTCAAATATATTTGTAGACTCAAATACTATAAATATGATATTAATGCCTTAATGAATCATCATAATGATTTATTAGAATGAATCAAAGAATAAGAAGATAAAAAAACTTTTGGAAGAATATTTTCATGCATAAAATGAAAATGATAAATAACATGATGAAATAGTTAAGATTAAGGAGGAAAAGTGTTAGGAGCTAAAAAATAAAAACATGTCTCAAGAGTATCTCTTGGAAAATGTTAAAGAGGACATAAATGAATTTAAGAAGCTAAAAAATTGTTAGATCCTTGATTCCACCAAATAAAAATGTAATTCATTAAAAAATTTTATGGCATTGTTATTGTTTTGAAACTTTTTATGAAATTATTCTCATCCACATTCAATTTGGATGAATTTATTCCAATTCAATTGGTTTAATGTTCTTTCATTTATTTTCAGATGATCAAGTCCTTTATTGTTTCATATAGATTCTTTTATGACCATTTTTAGGTACCTCAAAGACTATTCCTATTCCATTTTGAAAATCACAAAGGGGGAGAATGATATAGATAAGCGGAGAAATTTATACAAATAGGGATAATTTCCATAGTAAGGGGAGATTTTTTTAAAACAAATAGGATAATTAGTTACAAAAAAAGATAATACAATCATTATAGAGATTCTTATCCTAAGGGGGAGTTAGTCATATTCAGTATTATATTCAAAAGTGTTTATAAAATCATGGGGAGATAAGTATAAATGGTTATTTTTGAATTTAATGGTTCTTAAATAGAAATATAGACATAGAATTTTCAATGTTATTTTCTATTTTAACTTTATGGTTTATGCTTCTAAAAAAGGGTGGGATTATTGAGTTAAAAGTTCTATTTTTCAATTCCATTACTTTTACTTTGGAAGTAAAAAAATCACTCTTAAATACACAATATCTAATAATTTTATATGAAATGTATTTTTACAATGTTTTTGTAGAAAATGTATACCTTTTACAATAGTTTGAAATAGTTATAAAGTATTCATAAATCTACATTACAATTAGCGTAACGAGCAATATTCCAAATTATGATCAGACTCACTTTAAGAAATCTGTTTTAAGTCTTTTATCTTTACCTCATACTAATAAGAGTTTTAATGGAATTTAACATTGGAATTTATACTATTAGATTCAAAATCATAAAGAAAATTATAATGACACTCTATAATTAAATCCATCAGATTGAATAAAGAATAAATTCTAAATATGAAAAAACCATTTTCTCATATTGGAATATTTTACTTTTAACACTATAATGGAGTATTGACAAAATTATGTCTTGCATTCTATTACAATATGTTTAAATAAAAACAATGTCATGTATTCAGTTATAATATGACCATTGGAGTGATAGGTGTCTAGTTCATTGTGGAAATCTCATAGAAAATATGACTATTGGAGATCAAGATGACAATTGGGACACTTTCTATATATACCTAATCATTTAAAGATTTGAGAAAAAGTGGAGGAACACATATGTAGTGACACTCTACTGATTTTTCTACTGTATGAGAGATATAAAGCTTACAAGTGTGAACAACTTCTTCTCAGTACTTGTAATCCTTTTTGAGTTTGTTTTTCTTCTTACAGATCTGGTTGTCATGATTACGATCGAGGGATTTTGATGATAGGAAGATAGAATGTAATCCATCAGATTGAGCGCTTCTATGGATAGGAAGACAGAGGAGCTGATCACCCTCTTTTTTGAGGTATTACAAGGATTGAAATAAAAAATATGATCATCATATAGAGGGATTTATCTAGTAAGATAAAGAAATAGTTACTTGTAACTATAAAATAAGGGACCTTTATCCTAGGTTACTCGATGCCATTCTCTTTGGGTTAAGAGAATTTTATTCATTTGTATCACTTATTTAATTAAAATTATTTCATATTCTGATGCATCTATAATAGGAAGTGAATCATTTTTATATTCTACTTTCTATTTTTATTATGTTTATTCTAATAAATTTAATTATGATTTAATTATTTTACACTGTATTACTATATGAACACATTATTTGTAATTCCTTGACCCCAAGAGCCCAGAGATGGTGCATTATTTTAATAAATTGGCATGATTACCGGGAATTAAATCCATAAGGACTAATCAATTTAGTAACTTTGGAAAATAGATCAAATTCATCTTACATTACAATTCAAAACCTAAAATACAATATAGATAATCTTTTGATAACACCGTTATTCTCTTAGCTTAACCCGACATATTAGTTATAAAACACTTCATGGAATCATGGAAAAATAAAACATAAAAAGGGGTGATCTCAAATTCTCAATAAGGGTAATCCTACAATAGAAGTTATTATGAATAAATAATCATAAACCTTAAGGTAATATGTGTAACTAAAACAAAATGACTTTAACATAATCTTGTTCAAAATATGGAAAGATAAATAATACCATAAAAAATAAGCATAACCATGGATATTATACTAGTAAAATAATTACAGGGAATATTCATAACTAATATCATAATGAGGGAATTCATAATTTTAGACATCTACACAATCGAGATATATCCTCAATATAGCTACCGTCATGATCTATCCTCATGATAATTTAAGTGTGTTGGTAGAAACTTGTCTGATTTGTGTTAAGATCTATCCTCTTGATAATATAAAAATACTTACAAAACAAACATGGTGGGGTTTTTTCCAACTAATTTCATCTCAGGAGACCTACTTATGCATCAAGGGTCTATAGTAGGCCCCACCCATCCTTTATTAAGTACAATGCATTCCTCTTATGAAAGGGGTAAAACATAACATAAACATTCATATTAAAACTAACATATGAAATGTTAATACATTAACCATAAACCATGAATGGTATAAACATATCACATCTATATTCAAAAATATCATAAACCCTTCAATAAAATATGGAATGTTGTATCATAATAAATTAGTCTCGACTAAGAATACAATCCAACAAAGAATGTTGACATATATAAAAGTAATCTAATAAATTTAGTAAAAATATTTGAGAGAAATATCCCTTTTTTAATTTTAAAAAGTCATGTATTTATAAAATAAAACATTTATTTTAAAAATAACCTCTTATACTTATAGGGGAAGCTTCAAAATAGTAAGACCTCATGATGACAGAAATAGTCGCTCACACTGTATAAGTTAAAAAAACATTCTTTCCATGAAATATATTTTTGATTAAGAATTTTTTTTAAAGAAAAGTGAAGAACTAATCTATCACACAAATAGAAAATCAATCAACATTATATGAAATAGTGTAATCTAAGAATTGCAATTTAATACTTTTAAAGGCTTTAACTCTTAGTAGAGTCCATTGGAGGCCAACATCCTTCTCGTCCCAATCATCATTGAGGATGTTTTCATAGTTTTAACCATATTTTCTCATATTTGGATGAGCTCTTCCATAGTAATATTCTACCCATTTAATCCATGTGCCAAATTTCCCATTTTTTTATTGGCCCAGGCACCACTCCCTCTAGAGAGGTTGGCCTGGAACTACCTCCTTACCATCCTGTCAAACTCCACTTTCATAGTGATAACCTCCAATCCCTTGTTTGAGAATTATTCATTGCAATCGAGGATAATTTCCCACTCATCACATTCCATTAATGCTTTCCCACTTTGGTGGATAGTTGGTGCCACTGTCTCCTTTAATAAATATTGGCACTTATGATAAAGATACCCTAGTAGGTACTTACGTATTAAAAACCACAGAGAATAATGAGATTGTGAAATTAACCCTTAAATTGTACTTTCCATTAGTCGAGGTTGTGTTAAACTCCTATATAATGGTTAAAGTATGTTATTAAATTATACCAGAACCATGTACATATTTATGATATCATATATGACCCTATTTTATCACTTAGTTAATAATATTTCAGTATTACCATTGTTTCGAGTGTTAACTACTTCATTTTACCATTCATGATTGGTCAGGTAAGTCATGTTTCTTATGCATAGGATATATTTTATTCATACCCATAATTATATTAAGTTATTAAATATTATATTTACTCATAAAATTAATTTTATAATCATTCTTGAATGGTTAATGTAGGGAACGAATCTCACCATGCTGTGGAGACGATAGGCCGTATGTACGCATGAGAGATAATATCATTTTTTAGATGGTTAAATGGTATGTAATTGAATCATATATTAATTATATAGAATTAGTGTCACGTGATATTCATTCTTTATATCCCTTATACTCATTATTATACCCATCCAAATAATGTAGTGTTGAATAAAAAATTACACCATGGGGTGGATATAGTAAGCCATGCGTATGCACACATGGTGATATTGTTATTTTTAGGATGAATAAAATAAGGAATATGGTTTTACTATAATTATAATAACATCTCAGCATGTATGAGGTACTAGATGTATTAATTTAGTATGTAAAAAACATAAAAAAAGGAAGTAGAATAAGAAAAGAACTTTGAAAGAGGTGATAAAACAATTACCTTTTCTTTTCAGGTATCTCCTTTTCATTTTTACAAAAGGACATAAAAAGTAGTTCTTCTAAGAGAATAGCATTTCTAAATATATAACTATTTTTCTAAAACTTATATATTTCATTATAAATATATATATTTTTTTACATAAAAACATTATAAATAACAATTAAATATTAGTTTTTATTATTTATATTATTATATTTATTGGATAAGTTATAAATATATCATTAAAATAATTATAATACTAATGTTTTGTTTCATATAAACTTAACATTTCATGTAACACAATCCATGTCGGTGTGGCATGAAACATAAGCTACTGAAGATAACGTACCATAAAATATTGGGTTGTTATATTCTCCCCTCATTTAATAAATTTCATCCTCGCAATTTAACATTGGGATTAGATATAATGGGTTGGACTTTTCAAAATATTTTTTTGAAATCCCGGATCATAAAATGGATTAATGAGACATCATTTTTTAAATAACGAAAGGAGAATGTGAATATTACCAGAGATAACACATACTAGGGTTCCATGTAGGAAAATATGGACATGAAAGAAAAATCTAATAATCATGTTCTAATAGAGAGTGATAGATAACATGATTATGATAAAGTTAACAATCATAAATCCATAAATCTATGACGGTCTAAGGGACCATTTGATTCATTAAAAAAATAATCTGATAGAATTTTTATTTCAAGGTCCTTTCCCTAAAGTTGAAGATTTATTTTACTGTTCAGAAAAGAACCTAATTGATTTCTTTCCATGTCATAAGATCAATATCATTATTTGGTAGTGATTAAATATATTTTCACTTCATCTCATACACTTGGAAATGAATTTTCAAAATATATTTTTCACACCTGAAACAATTTTGATAAATCATATGGCCCGCAAGTATTTCCGTAATCCTCTAAATATTTACTGAAACCAAAAAGGTTTGCCAAAATTATCCAACAAATCATACTTTATCCACAAAAAATAATATCCAGTGTTTAACATACTCCATTCGAACCTTAATACTTGACCAAAATACTTACATCCACATTCACTATCCAAAAAGCCCCTAAATTTCAAAAATTAATCTTAACATTAGATTCCACAAACAATGTAGTGTAGCACTTATTGTCACTCACCAAATATTTGATCACTTGTAAATCCATAATGAAAACTATTATGATTCCAAATATTTGATCACTTGATGATTCTAACCATTGGTCAAAACTCAAAGAAAAATGTTAGAAACTGTAATCATAATGTTATTGTCATGAAGATTCAATTTCATGATCTCTAATTGATTCCATCGTCCTCTCAATCCATAATTCCATAGGATTAACCGCGGTTATCCATTAACAAATTTAAAGGATGATATAAAATAATTATACTTATCCTAAAAGTCAGTCATAAGGTTTTGTTTTAAAATATATGTTTTCTAAATATACTTTCAAAGGTTGTTGCTAAACCTCCATTTGATACCAACTGTAACACCTCGACCCTAGGAGCCCAGAGCCTGTGCATTATTTTAATATGTTAGAATGATTAAAAGGAATTAAATCCAGAAGAACCGACCAGTTTAGTAGTCTAGGAAAATAGATTACATTAATCTTACATTACAATTAAAAACATAATATACAACATAGATAATCCTCTGAGAACACCATTATTCTCCAAGATTAACCCTATATATCAGTCATAATACACTTCATGGAATCATGGGAAAATAAAACATTAGAAAGGGGTGAGCTCAGATGCTCAGTAACGGTAATCCTATAATAGAATCTATTATGAATAAATAGTCATAAACCTTAAGGTAAGATGTATAACTGAAACAAAAACCCTTTAAATAATCTTGATCCAAATATGGGAAAATAAATAATAACATATCAAATAAGTATAACCATGGATATTATACCAGTCAAATAACCACATGGAATATTCATAACTAATATCATAATAAGATAATTCATAATTCTGGACATCTTCACTCTCAAGATATATCCTTAAGATAACTACTATCATGATCTATCCTCCTGACAGTTTATTTATGCGGGTAGAAACCCATTTGAATTGTGTTAAGATCTATCCTCATGATAATCTAAAATTTATTGGAAAACAAACACGAAGGGTTTTTCACTAAAAAATTTCATATCATGAGACCTACTGATGCATAGAGGGTCTATAATGGGACCCACCAATCACTTACAATGTCCAATGCATTTCAATTATGAAAGGGGTAAAACATAACATAAATATTCATATTACACCTATCATATGAAATGTTAATACATTAACTATGAACCATAAATGATATAAAAATATAACATCCATAGTGAAACATATCATAAAAAATTTAATAAAATATTGAATATTGTATTATAATAATTTAGTCTTAATTAAGCATAAAATCCATCAAAGGATGTTAACATAGATGAAAGTAATCTAATAAAACCAGTAACACTCTTTGAGTGAAATATTCCTTTTTTTTAATTTGAAAAAAGTCATGTATTTATAAAAGAAAACATTTATTTTAAAAATAACCTTGTAAGCTTGTTGGGGGAGCTTAAAAATAGTAAGGCATCATTATGGGGTAAATAGCTATTTGTGCTGTATAAGTTAAAAAACATTCTTTCATCAATTTTTTGAAAAGGTTATAAAGTGCCTTTTTTAGAAAATGATTGAAAGATTCTTTTCAAAGCATTTTATAAAAAGTAAAACATGGGTATAAATGTATTAAATTTTTTTTTCTAGAAATTGTAATAATATTTTGAATTACATTTTTAAGAAACTTTGGCATTGATGATAAAGATATCCTAGTAGATACTTATGTACTAACAACCCCAGATGATAATGAGATTTCGAAATTAACCCTTACCTTTTACTTTCCATTAGTTGAGGGTGTGTTAACCTCTTATATAGTGGTTAATGTATGTTATTAAATTATAACCGAACCATATACATATTTATGATATCATATATAACCCTCTTTTATCATTTAGTTGATAATATTTCAGTATTACCATTGTTTCAGGTGTTAACTACTTCATTTTCCCATTCACAATTTGCGATGTGAGTGATGTTTCTTATGAATAGGATATATTGTATTAATATCTATAATGATATTAATTTCATAAATATTATATGTACTCATCTAATGAATTTTATAATCATTCTTGAATGGTTAACATGGAGAACAAATCTCACTGTGTCGTGGAGATGGTAAGCTGTATGTACGCACAAGCGATAGTATCATTCTCTTAATGGTTAAACGGTATATAATTGGATAGTATATTAATTAAAAAGAATAATTATCATTTTATATTCATTATTTACACCCATTATACTCATCATTATACACATCTAAATAATTTAGTGTTGAATAACAAATTACACCACGGTGTGGAGACGATAAGCCGTACATATGCACACATTCTGATACTGTTATTCATAGGATGGATATAATAAGGAATATGTTTGTACTATAATTATAATAACATCTCATCATATATAAGGTACTAGAGTTATTATTTTATTATATAAACAACATAGATGGAGGAATTATTAGAGGAAAAGAACATTGAATGAGGTGATAAAAAATTACCTTTTTATGTATCTCCTTTTGATTTTCACAAAAAGATATAAAAATTAATTCATTTATGAAAATGGTATTTCTAAAAATATATCTATTTTTTAAAAACATATATATTTAATTATAAATTTGTTTTATTTATGTGAAAAAATTATAAATAACAATTAATAATTATTTAATACTATTAATATTACTATATTGATTGGATAAGTTAGAGATATATCATTTAAAATATTATTATACTAAAGTGTTGTTTCGCAGAAAATCAATATTGTGTGCAATGTAATCCAAGTCAGTGTTGCGTGCAACACAAGCTATTGATGATAATATACCATGAAATATTAGGGTGTTAGATTATCACTCAAAATATTATTCTATACACTTTATGATAGAATCATTATTTTTTGTTATTCTGATTTATCATAAGCATTGTGATTATAATTATTACTAATATTACTATGATTAAATCATTTTCTACTAAAAATATGATTAAATTCTAACTATCACATGTGGAATACATATCAGAATCTACTTCATTACAATAATTTGTTCATTGGACCCAAGGGTCCAGTCTGATCACTTTTTAAATACATAATAGGCATTGTGAATTACATTAGTTTAAATTATTTTTAACTAAATTCATTCATGGTTAAAAATAAATGTTTTTAAACTGTCAATTCACCCACCACTTGTATTTATCCATCTACATATACATTTCTATCCAATAATTGATATCAGGGCCAAGTATCTATTTTACTAATACCTAAAATGTCCTCTTGGTTTTTACATGCTTAAAATGAGTTCCAAATGGTGATTTGATTTTGGTTTTTGGTTTTTCATTGATCTGTGGAATTTTAGTTTATGATTATCTTTTATTGGTCTTTGTGCATTCAGTTTTTAAGTATGCCTAAAAAAGTCCCGGTAAGGAGTGGACAGTTAGAATCTAGGATTCCTTCCTCCATGTTTAGGTGAAGGTTAGTTTTGTCAATCAATGTTCATTATTGTTTGGTGGTTGTAAATTTTAAAAAATGAGGTGTTTAGGGTTTTTTATGAAATTTTGAATAAGTGTTTCGCTGAGTATTCCCATTGATGACTTTGACCAAAATTTGAATTGAGTGGTGGAGTTAGAGACTTTTGGGACTTTGG
Source organism: Viscum album (assembly GCA_963277665.1). Lineage (NCBI taxonomy): Eukaryota > Viridiplantae > Streptophyta > Magnoliopsida > Santalales > Viscaceae > Viscum > Viscum album. The sequence goes on from OY728162.1 coordinate 1,152,235,440, forward strand.
ATCACACTTGGTTCTTCTTGGGTTTTCTCGAACCTTCATTAGCAATTTCATAGAAGAACATATCACTTGAAGTGGCATATGAAATGATTTTTTGTTCAGCATAGTCACTTGGGTCATCTGAAGATGTTTCGTAACTCATAAAACCAAAAGAGGAAGTTTTAATTGAAGATTTCTAGCTCCTAATTTTGAGGAATCATATGCTTCAATACATCAGGTATCCAGCCATATGTCTCAGGGTGATGAATTTAACACTCCCAATAATCATTGGGTTTGGTGTTGTTGGTCCAATTTTTTTCTCTATCATCAAAGTGGGGACAGTGTAAATGTTCTTGTTATAGTTTTCCTTATTATTTTAAATTTATCTTTTCATTGAAAAAAACTTGGTGGTTTTTTTATTCTATACTATTTTTTCCTCAAGGATGTGAATATTTAAATGGTTATCCTCCTTGTGGATTATTTTGAATCTATGGTAGTGGGTTTGGATCATTTTAGAGATGCTTGTGTCTGGTAGAATGGACGAATCAAGGTTTGTCTTGTTTCTTGGTTTGAGTTATTTTTGTGGGGGTTCCGTTGAGTTAGGTGTTTTTTGGTTTAGGTTGGGTGTTATGGGTATTTTTGTTACTTATTATCTATTGGGAGTTCCATGGTTGTTTTAGGATGGATGGTTTTTAAATGTTGGGGATAACCACTATGGATATTTTCATGGTTTCTTTCTGTGATTGTTTTTGCAAATTGATTTATTGTGGTGGTGAGATTCCTTTATTCTCATTTCCCATGGTTCTACTTATTGTGTTTTTATCTAGTGATGTTTTATTGTGACTTTTTTAGTAAAAGATCAATGCTGATAACCTCAAAATAACGAAATAAATTCCGTAATACCGCTATTAACTTCCTCAAAAAGCAAAGGAAGCAGAAGGTGGATGAGACCCATGAGTCGCACGAGCCTTAAAGGGACTCACGATCATGTTACCACCACCCGAAGACTCTACAAGTAGTGCATAACCTGAAAAAAATCCTATGAAACTCCATTCTAAAATTATTCCTACTATTGCGAAGATTCTCCGAACTACCATAAAGCACACAATGATAGTCTGATAAACTCCCTTGGGCCATGGTAGTTCATCACCAATAGAAACCTGACCAAACAACTCGAAAATAATTAAAAAATACGAGAAATAGGTATAAAATATTGAATACCCAAGTGGTCACAAATCTAATGTTCAATGTCATTGTTGGGAAGGATAAAATCCCATGATTATGTCTAAGACAAATCGCATGACCCTGAACCTTTTTATAATAAAACAAAGGACATAAAAAGGGAGGAGGTGTGAGCTACTCGAGATTGCTGAAAGACATAAGACACATCCCCATCAATCTGCACGATACTGCGAGACCAATATGATATGTCTACCTTGTCTCATGAATTTCCTTTGTCTTGTCAGCCATTCCATGTAGAAGACTCTTGGTATGTTCAGACAGCCTTGGATTTACCCATTGGTTCTTTAAGAAAAAATTGATGGATTTTTCTTTGACATGCTCACACACCCCCATATAACACATATTAGTAATGTGAGGCATCATAAAAAAATAAAGTAAATGTACTTGAAATTACTTAAATACTTTCACTTGGCCCTTGAATTTTGGAAAATAAAACAAAATTGATAAAAATGAAGGAGGAAAGAGCTCTTGTGGATGTAAAACCTTGCAATGAACTGAAGTAAGAACACCAAATGGTCTCACGATATTCTAAAACAAGCCACCCCACCACATGGAATGTCCTAGGAAAAGCATAGAGCTCTCACGATAGCCCTTGAACATGTCAATATGAAAATAATGAAGTCCTTTGACATGCCCATGTGATAGAAAACGTCCTCATTAATGGGAAGTAATCCAATAAAGGAAGCATTGATGAAAGAGACATGTGATTGTTAAAAATAAGGCAACATGATGGGGGTGATCCATGGAAAAGAATCATGAAAGCACATGTCACTAGTCCCCTTCACCAACTACAGCTTGGATCCACACTAGATACACTATTCATTACAGCGAACAATTAGGGTGAAAAAACCTATAAATTCCCCACCCCAAAAAGAAAAATAAACCTCTAACATATGTCGGGTGGGACTCTTGCTCTCTCAAACCACTATGACTACGCATGGAAGAACTCTTAGAGTCTCAGGCCAGTATTAGAGTGTATTACAAGGCAAAAGTGGATCTCATGACCAGAAGGTGTTCCATCAGGTAATATACCAGAGATCATCCAGAATAATCACATTCCATATATAAAATCACCTTATGTAATCATTCATAGATCCACAGAGGAATTATGGTAGGGAATGTGAAGAATAACACACATTTCTGTTGGATCACTTGATAATAAAAACAATTTGATACTGAATATATCTTTAGAATTCATAGTATAAAATTTGGAATGAAGACTAAAGGTAGAGGACTTGAACCGAAACATGTTCACTGACCCTCATGAAGATCATGTAACCTTCTCAATGATGCATAGAAGCAGCATAACATGTTTCCCAGATCTTGTGATGTTCCTTCATCATTCTATTTGGGTAAAGAAAAATCATCTTGACATGTTAGAGCAAGACACAAGAGCCCCCTAGGCATGTCACATTAGTTTCACGAAGTCCTTTATGTAATTTTCTCCCAAGCCTCACAATTCTCTTAATATTCACTACTAGACTCATATAATGGAACCCGATCATGTATCCAATGTCTCATGGACCCACCTAGATATAGATTTTATTTCACAAGACCCTATGGGTGAGTCTGCTGAGACTCGCAACACTTTCTAGACACATCAATCGGGGCTCACAATGCCTTCCAGGGACATCATCCAAGACTTACAAAACTCTCCAGACATATCAACTAGGACTCTTGATGCCTTCTAGGGATGTCATCCAAGACATGAGACAACCTATGGACAAGTCAACCATGATATTTGATTCCCCCCCTCAGAAACTTAAGATTGTAATCCACATAGTAGTGAACTATAAGAACTATGATCCCTGCAATAACTAGGATACATTGGGTTCCTTCCAAAGGCCTGAGGTCAAATATACATCCACTTTGATGTAAACCTCATGTCCATGAGATTTCAACCATCAAGATCCAATAATTACGATGGGTTTATCACTCTACCTTTTCCACCAGTGGAATAAGAAACAAAAATGAACAATACAAACCCTAATTCCCTCCTTAATTTTGATACGTAGGATATTCCAGTAGGAATCGATATTTAAAACCTAGTTCCCCATAGCTCTTGTATAAGTTATTTACACATGATGTTAAACTGCATGGTTTCAATGAACTATGTTTGTTTTGTTTCCTTCCATTACCAGGATACCTAGAATGACCTATAAATGGATCAATCCCCTCCTTGTAATATTAACCACCTCCTTTCATGGCATCACATTATGAATCCCTTGTTTATACGGCTTCAGCACATGAGAAAATCACCTATTACTAAAAGATTATTTATAACCTCAAATACATACAGATGGATTCACTAAGGATACCCTGATCTTTTTCACATCAAAGATAATTAACTAAAATCATTTTGTTGGGGGTAACTGGTCCTGTATCAGAATTATGAAGAGATTCATGAACATATCATAAATTCATAAGATAGTTACATAGTAGGGAATAATTCCCCCCAAAAGGGGTGCGATGAGACAGACCTCCCAACCTCTTGACCAATGTGAGTCCCCAAGAGTCAATGGGCCTAAAAACCCAGATGACCATTGGCCTTTGGTAAGAAGATCTGTACCCAGCTATAGATTCTTGACCCAATGGGAGTTTTTGGGAAAGATGAAACAAGATGGTGATCTTGATGTGAAATGTTTTACTACGGTACCTCTGGAATGAGATAAAAAGGATATACTACTTAGTCCTCATCATACCATTTATATTGCAAGTATATCTCTGAATCCCAAAGAAACAGAAATGGTGAACCTAACATAAATCTATCTGACAATGAAACAATTAGTTAATATCCATTAGAACAATTTTTTTACACCTTATATGAAAGAAAAACTAACACGAACGATGTGAAACACTATGGACACATTAATTTGGAAACCATATACAAAAAATATTAATATTGGAATGAACTTTATGATAATCCTCTATGACCAGGGTTTTTGTAAGTCCATCCTTGTTTTGACAGGTCCAAAATAGTGTAATGAAAAAATCAAGAGTATCAAGAAAATTGTGTTAACCATACATATCTAATTGAGCACATTAAGCCAAATATATTGTGATAATTGAGGAACTTGTTCCTTATTGTTTGTATAAATGTAGATATTGAAAAAAATTACGATTTGAGATTATATATTCTACTTATAGTATCCTCTCTATTAAAGTCATCTACAAATGAAACCTCCATAGGCCGCAAGACAATATCACTTATACAAAAAATCCAATGACATGTGATGGACACGATGGTTTGGGAGTACCATCGATGTTGTATGATCCCAACCATGGATGATGCCTATTGGGATCTCTAAGAATGATGATTGGTGAGTTAGAATCACCCAGAAAAAGATGCTACTAAGCTAGTATCCCTTGTTTCTACAACCTACCACTCCAGAAGATTTTCCCCAAAGTGTGAAAACTACCACCTTCCATATCAGATGAAGGTAGATCAGGAATCCTAATATGGCTCCCATTTGGTTCAGGCACTACCAAGGAGGGCACCTTTCAATCACCATCACCAACACCATCCCGCCGGTACCCATTCATCACCGACATAGGGTACCGCCCAACACAAAGTCACCTCTAATGCCCATGCACAAGCTATAAGGAAGAATCATCATAGAAGGAATGTGTTTTATATTCATGAGAGGCCTCATATACCTACTCCTACTGACGATGTCTACCTATATACTCCAACTCTGACCAACAACATGGATTATATCCCCGCTCGCTCTGAACAAGTCTGTGGGCATATTCCTATAGTGATCATTGGGGAGGCACATATCCCTACTCACGTTCATGATGTTCTTTGGAATATTCTGATATCACGAGGAGGATAAAAGTGGGTGCAAGTCCCCACTTTAATTGAAGACATATTTCAGTGTATAATGGAGATAGAAAATGTACAGGCTAATATTCTTGCATAGACTTTTCTATAATGACAAAATATTTTAACAAAAATTAAAGAACTCCCTATCATATTCTTTCACTATTACATATAAAGGGACAAGCACATACTCCTATACCTACAGCTAGGGAAACTCAATACTGCGATCATTATAAAAAAGTGGTTATACCAGAGTAAGCACACATTATTACTCTCATCCAAGAGGATTATCAGAATATTCCAATAATGTATGTGGCATTAGATTGGGATCATACTCATATTCCAACTAGGGATCACTAGGTGAGAGTGGAACATGCCTCTAGATATTGTCAAAAAAATTTGGTGGCATAATCCAAATGCCAAGGATCGGTCATATATCCCCATTCTGGATGGGGATAACAAAGCAATTATGGATCAACACTTAGGGAACACTCATATTCTTTTCATTAAATCTGCATAATATCTTCCAGCAGATCATGAAAGACAGGTGCATATTCATACTTCAGCCAATGATAAAATGGTCCAACATCATTCCAACGCAATACAAGAGGAGTCTCATATCCATCCCCCCATTCTAGAGGTCCATAAACATATTATAATGGAGATTGAACATTTAGACTAGGCTCATATTCCTGTTCCTACTGAGGCTCACTAAGTGAGAGTCGAACATTCCTTTGGGTAGGTTCATACTCCTACCAAGAAAGACCAGCTGCATATCACAAAGTCTCATTATTGGGTTCATACTCCCATCTTGATCAGGGATCATCTAGTGAGAGTGGTCCATGTCTCAACACATGATCATATTCATGTCAATAATGAGAAATATCAATGGAACATTCTGAAAACTTCTTGTTAGTGGACACATATTCTCATAGCATAAGATGGTTATATATAGTTTTCCACAATCATCATAAAATAGCCTCATATCCCTCCACAATTTCATAAGGTATGTCAGCATATTCTGACTATGATATAGAATATGGAATATATTCCTAATATTCTCAATGATAGTTCGCTTGAGGTTTTTCAATACACATTCTCAACACTATAAGGGTCCATTGACTCTTCTATAGAAGCATAGGTAGAAGGTGTTCATTAACATGATAGTCCTCCTCCTTGTAGTGTGGAGATGTATCACATATAATCTACTCCTTACTTCCACCATGGTCAACATCTCCATGAAAATATCTCCCATGGACAAAGAAATCCTCATCTTTCTTAGACACCTCCATATAGAGTGGTGTTCAAAACTCCAACAACTTCATATAGAGAGGTTCTTGAATCATTGGGGTCAATTGTATATGGTTCCCCATGATCTTCTAGCACCACTTCACTCCCATTGATAGGTGATGATCAAATACCTCTTCTATGGTCTAACTTGATGAAGTCCTATAAGTGTTACGAGGAAGATGATGACATTGAAATATGTCGATAATTATTTGGAAACAACCTCCCCATCATGTTTTGGACCCTCACTAACGTAGACTATGAGATCCCAAATGATTTTGAAAAGGAGTGCTTTCATTATCTACACTAGAAGATGTGGGCTACACATCAGTGACTAGAGGATTGAAATCTCCCATATCCAGGATATGAGTGTCACCTCCAGAAAATCAATATACTATATTTTGAGAAATACTTGTCCACGATCTCAAAGGTCTGGGATCCAAAACTGGAAAAGTATAGTCTAAATTTTCAACATGCTTGCCGCCATTGAAATGTGACACTTTGACACTTGATATCCAAATCCATGTCATGCATCCTCATTCGAGGATGGGTAAAGTATGGATAATCACACTTTTACACACCCATAGAACATTAGAGCCCCTTAGATTTAGAATCCTACAATGTCATAGCCTATGGAGAAATCAGGATGCTGGGTAACGCTCAGGCCATTTGGTCACTACAACGGAACACCATGGCTTCAACAATGCCTAGATATCACGGGTAGATGGAGAAGATAGCTAACAAGACATATAATTGGGACCCTAAAATCAATAGAAATGCATTACAAATATAGACAATGATGTTTTGATCACCCTGATAATTTCTCATAAAGAATGGTTCTCATCATGGGTTGTCATCACACCCAGCTCCTATGCGAGAACAACATCACCACATCAAGCGGGCTGCAATGGTAGGTTCCATATTATCCATCCAAGGGCATACCTGGATCATTGGTCTAGGAGAGTATTTTCCATTGCCTCCACCTCTCAGATCACCAATTCCCAAGAATATTCAAGAAAATTTGGTAACAATCGCATGCAAACTGCACCCCACTGGGAAAGGGGAATTTATATCTTCTTCTCCACCCTAAGAATCGTCAAGTCCCTAAATAAGGTCATTTTAACCTAAAAAATACCAATAAATATTAATTTTATCCCTTGATAACCCCCATTAGGGCTGTGGTAATTTTCATCATCATCATCATCACCTCAGAGAGAATCAATCTTCTCTAGGTTGGGAGGAAAATGGTCATCATCCCACCTATCCTTTACACCATGAGAAACACCTCTGATGGATGGGGAATGCTCTTAAGTCTTGACCAAAAACTCCCTCAAGGTCATTACTCATATGCTAAGTTTGAAGGAACATATGACAAAATAAATTTGACCCTATCGGGGTGAAATCCAAAAAGGCCAAAAATGGTCAAGGGTTCAAATAACAACCCTAATAAAAGTAGTACAGAATTAGATAGCTGTGTAAAAAATGGCACAAACACCATTTCCCAATATTCCTTTATAAATTTCATCACTACCTATATAACATATGTTGATCAAGGAACAAATGTAGAGGGATAAAACATAGAAATTGTACCCCAGGAGGAGGGTGATTTAGATGCACCAAATGTGGTTGTGCACACCTAAAACCAAGGGAGACTCGAAAATATGGACCCTATGAATATTAAGATTCTGCCACTATGACAGAACATTTCCAAGGTAAAATATACAACTACATCCTGATTTCCACCCAAAGGAACCAAATTTTCTTCCCTGATGGAATAGTTGGAACGATATGAGAGTGAAATACAAAATCTTCGACAACTAAATGAGGAGATACTTAGGGGAAATATCCCCATTGGGTATCATCTATAGCTAGAGATGAATATTCTACCTCCCATGGCTGATCAACCTTGAAGAGTGGTATCCAACCATCAGACCAGCTCCGAATCCAGGTAGTAGTTCCGTATAAATGAGAAAGTTGAAAAAGATCATGAATTACCTCCATTATGGAAAAAACCACTCCCTTGATTGGGTAACCATTAAGTCATAGGATGAATTTAGAATCAATGAGAGATTAAATAGGGGCCAACTCATTGACCCCATCCTGCTATATATAAATGGGAGGCGGCTCCAATAGTAGTTACTCTAGAGTTTCATAACATCATTGAGTCTGTAGCTACTATAATGGAAGACATGGAAGGACTGCGCACACCTGTACATATTGAGATCCATATCCTGATTATGTGGATGAAAAGTTTTGTCCACCCAGCTTTGGAAATCCTACCTTATTTACCTTTTATGGTTCAAGAAACCCTGAAACAAATCTCACACACTTCATGTCCTGATGCAGGCCAATGATGGGCCGTTGAGATCAATGAGAGGCAAGAAATCATAGCTTCTTTTTATAGACTCTAATTGGGTCGACCTTTGTTTGGTACAATAGTCTACCAACAAGATTAGTTACAGGATGGAAATGCATTCATCATCAGTTCCATTGTTAGTTTAGTTCCACACTGAGAAAACCAATGATCATAGACCTAGAGAATTGTAATCAATTTGATAATGTGAGTGTGTCTTAATTCATAACAAGGTGTAAGGGTCTAACCTATTCTCTCAACATCTCTCTCTCACAAGAGAAACTATTGAATCTTTGTGCTGAAAATATCTATGATGAGTTGAAGACACCTCTAATCACCATGAAGTATCTAAGTGGAATTTGTGTATTCTCTTAAATTTAATGGAATATTGAGGAGGATTTGTAGTGAACCCGATCCAAAAATTGAACCGTGACAACAACATAGGGGAAAAGGTTGGCCAAGGTGAAAGTTGAAGTTTTCACTCTCAAACTATCAACAGTCACCAAATAGGTGCCTAGGCAGACTCTAAACTGCCCAAAGCCTCCTGTCATGTAGTGACAACAACAGAATCACCCTTGGCCTAAATCATAAAGAAATCAAGGTGTCCCAATATTTGAGAAATAGATGAAAAAAACTATAATCTTTCTAGAATGAACAATTCCATGTTTATTTCATAGTAACCATGGGAAATAAATTGGTCAAATTTCCACAACCTAGGAATCATGATGAAATAAACCTCACCTAATGTCCAGACTACTTCCCCTTCTATAGAAGGCTAGGACACAATATCTATAAATATTTTGGCTTCAAATATGTCCTTCAAGGTATGGTCGATTCAAGACAGGAAACACATGATTACTCTCTAGAATTTATGGAATTAAAAACTGTTGTCCAGTCAGAAGAAGTGGATGGATGGAAAAAATATCTAGCCAGGCATGCATAAAAGATTGATAACTAGATGACACGAAACACAGTTGATCGAGCTCATGACACCCTGAGAGCACAATTTTGTAGACCAAAAACAGCTCCAACACCTAAAAGGAGGCATTAAATACACCTCCCAAAGGTGGGTGTAACAACCCAAGGAAGGAAGAAACAAAAGGGGAAGAGTCATATTCTCCCTCAATGTAAGCCCTAAACCTTGCAGATTTCATTCCTATAACATCTGTAGTATGGGAACGATCCCACTAAATAGAACCCTCAGTAGGAGAAGAGTTCATTTTTAGGTCTATTAGTGAGATATACTTGGAATAACCCTTATCTAATAATGAGTATGGCCCCAAATATGATTTTACTATATATTTCTGAGGAACAAGAGGCTGCATGTGCTGGAACCAAGGATAGAGGGGACATATCAGGCATGGAAAAACCCAATATTCCAACCATGTCCCCATAGAAAATATATATCTAGCTTAAACCCTTGGAAAATCACTCTAACAGGCCAAAAAGAGATTAAGAGTTGTCTTAGAGCCCTCCAACAGCCACCGACACCCAATTTTCCTACATGACTACTTATGAGGGGATCAATCTAATCCACCCAGGCAATAGGGAAGGCTGATGTGACCTACACCATTAGAAGCATATGTCCCCTATACTACTACACAAGCACCTGGTCTATGTACCCCATATACTTTAGCTATTGAACAACATTCCTAGGAGCATCCCCATACCAGGAAGCACTGACCTTTGGCAAAGAAGTATGATGTTCTAAAATATCCAACTGCTATCCCAACCAAGCTATTGAACCTTGATGAAATCCATCTTTCAAATGAAATCAAGGAGTATGTTTTTTGAATCACTACAAATCCCATAGGAGTTCAAAATATAAGTCGTTGTGGCTGATGTCTATCAAGTGGGGACCATTTCCTTAGAACGTAATGTCACCATCACATTCACTGATGAAGATCATGAAGAATCCATCATCAGGAAAATTAGAAACCTATATGTTTTGATAAGACTCATTAACTTCAATATGTAAAGGGTCCTGATTGACAATAGTTCTAGGATCAATCTCAACCCAATTCAGACCCTTTGACATTTGGGATATAGAGAGGGAGACTTATCTCCCACAAGGCTGACCATTAAAGAATATGATAAACATGAGAAGATACCTCTTGGGAAGATGAAACTCAAATCCCAGTTTGGGTAACTCACATCTAATGTGGAGTTGATGGTTATACTACAAGACACCACATATAATGCCCTACTCGAGAGACCTTGGCACCATAACCATTTTTCGGTTCCATTAACATTCCATCAGTGTTTAAAGTACCCCATCCATGGGAATGTATGCACAATACATGGTGAAAACACCCCCTTCTACACTTTTGGGGACACATATACTGATGCATATTTTTATAATAAGGGAGGCGACCAACCAATGAAAAATGAATATATACAGGTTTCAGCTCCCAATGGTTTGGGGACTGCCCTTATGAATCCTTAGAGTATGCTCGACAACGACTATGTGCTCCCTATAAATCTAGTCAAGGTAGTAGATCTAATTCATGAGGGACAATACCCTTCTATCCACTATGAAAATCCAAAATACAATCAGCTCCGATATCTCTCTGCGATGTATCCGATAACAAGAGATGATAATGTCTCTTCTCATGGCCTCCCTCACCCTGATAGTGATGGAGAAGCCACCATATTCCATATTCACCTAAAAATGTCTACACAAACTTAGAGATGGAAGAATATAAGGATGAAATCAGGAACAACCCTCCATCATTCGAGGAAGGTGTCTCCAGCACCATATATGTGCTCCAAAAGATAGATTGGGGAATAAAAGAAGACCAACAACCTTATCTGATTAGAACTTCCATTAACCCCCAAAGATAGAGATGTACATTTTTTTAAAAGGAAATATTAATATGTGTTCACTTGGAACTATATAGAAATTCATAGACTAAATGTAGATGTGGCTACACACCATCTCGTACTACCTGATGAACATAGAGGCTTCAAGAATGTAGGCAAGAGGATGTACACCTCCCAAGCCACCAATATAGAGGTAGAAGTTAAAAAGTTGATCAAATAAATTTTTTTATGGGAAGTGAAATACCTGAGATGGCTTTCCAACATCGTCCATTTCAAGAAAAATAATTGGTAGATTAGGGATTTCATTTACTTTATAGACCATAATCAATATTTTGCAAAGTACGAGTTCCAATTGTCGATCATAGAACTCTTGATCTATTTAAATTATGGATTACAAACCATTTCCTTCATGGACATGTACTCACGGTATAATTAGATAAATATGGGATCCAAAGATGAAGAATTTACCACCTTCAACGATCCTCATAGGATCTTCTACTATCACATCATGGACTTTGGATAAAAAACACTAATGCTACATATCGGTGCACCATGAATCACATATTTAAGCCATTACATGGAAGGATAACTGAGTGTTATGTTGATGACATGGTTGTCAGATCCTGAAAACTATGCGATCAACTTATGAATTTTTGAACAATATTGAAACAGTAACAACAACATTGTTTGAATATAAATCCATTAAAATGAACTTTCAGGGTGACGTTAGGGAAGTTTCTTATCTTCATTTAATGCCACTGTGGTATCCAGGTTGTCCCAGAAAATACAAGTGATATCTTATAAATGTCACTGCCTAGGAATCTCAATGAATTGAGAGGACTCCAAGGGTACGTTGCCTATGTTTGATGAATCCAAGCCTACCTATTTAGTAAATATATCCCCTTCATTAGGCTGATTAAGAATAAATCTCTCTCAATGGGACAATGATTTCCAAAAATCCTTTAAAATAATCAAGATATAAATGCTGAACCCAATGGTCCTAATGCTAATGGTGGAAGGGAGGCCACTCATCCTATATGTGGACTCCATGGAATTCTCACTAGGTTCCATACATGCACAGAAAAATGATGCAGACAGTGATAATAATCTCTAATAACTCAGTAAAATGATGTTAGGTATTGAGACCAGACGCTCTGACGTCAAGAAGAACTGGCTTGCACCGATCTTTATAGTGAAAAAGATGAGGCACTACTTTCATTATTATGAAGTCCACATGGCCTCTCATATCGATCCAATCAAGTACATCCTTGGCCAACCTATGTTAACTGGGTTCTTGGATCAATGAATGGTCATTCTAAATAAATATGAAATTCAATTTATATCACATAATTTTTTTAAAAGGACAAGCCCAAGCTGATTTACTTGCAGCATGCCCTGCCATGGAAAATACATCGAAAGACACTGAGCTCCCGGATAAAGAGATATTTTATACCCATAACACTCCTTGGAAATCGGAAATTTATTTCGATAGCACCTCTCATAGGACTATTGGTATAAGGATGGAAAACTTGAAACTAAATTAGGTTGGTCTGGGGATTATATTTGTCTCTTCAGAAAAAGAATTTCCACCATACTCTTTTTCACTATCCGAAGGACGCACAAATAAAGAGGCTGAGTATAGAGCCCTCATATCTTGGTTGGAAATTTCCCTATAACTAATCATATCCTACCTAAATATCAAATGGTATTAATAATCGGTGATAAAATAGTTCAATGGTGAACATGTAATTAAAAATGAAGAACCATAACCTCTCATTAGCTATGTTAGAGTATTAATGGAAGAGTTCCTATTTGAGACCACATTGCACTATGTTCCCCGATCATAGAAATCCCACATTGATGCACTGTCTAATGCAGCCACCATCCTGGAAAAACCTGATTAGGTAGAAGCAATCTTCCACATCATAGATCGAAGAATAGTCTCTTTGATTATTGTATGAAATTTGGAAGAAATAAACTAGGTTTGCACTAACCTAGAATGTGATGAACCGATGAACACCCCTAGATGGATGGATCCTATAATTAGTTATCTCCAAAATGGGTCTCTCCCAACAGATCATGCCAAAAGGGACCGGATTCATTTCCATACATCAAATTTCACTCTGCAAGATGGCCCAAATAACCGTAAGATCATCTATAAAAAGGGCTTTGAAGGAATCCTCCCTAGATGAAAAACAGAAGGAGATATGACTGCTATCATGGAAGCAGTCCATGCATCATCTTGCAGCCACCACTAATCCGAGACAAGGCACTACAAAAAAATCAAGAGGATGGTATTTTATTGAAAAAACATGATACATGAATGTTTAAAATTTACCAAGAAATGTCATGTGTTCTAGATACATGAAGGATTAATACACCAGCCCCCATAATTTCTACATATAGCTAAATATTCATTATCATTTGTCATTTGGTGAATGTATGTTGTGGGGCCATACCCCCCATCCATAGCTAAGTCGTTCAAGTACATCCTTATATCTAATGAATTATTTTCCAAATGGATGAGTCAATACCCCTCAAGGAATTCAGGATAAATAATATCATCAACTTTGTGAAGTCCCATATCATCCTTGGGTTTGGGGTCCCTTACACAATATTTACAGACAACGAAACCAATTTCTATTCCATAGAGTTGAAGAAACTATAGCAGGAATACAATATCTAGTCAAATCATTCATCTTGCTATCATGTTGTAGAAAATAGATATATAGAATCCTTCAATAAGACCCTATCAAATATACTACATAATATGGTGAAAAAGGATAAGAGGTCTTGTGAAGACAAACTCTTCCATCCTTTATTTATCATGACACCACACAGACTTCCATACAAGCAATGCCATATTCATTGGTATATGGGACCGAGGATGTATTACCCATAGAGGTATACCTAACTTCACTCCGAATAGCTATTTGTGGAAAAATCTTAGATGATGAAAAATCTAAGAATAAGACAGATGAGTTAGAAGGACTAGATGAGAATAGATTTTTCACACCATTGAACCAGGAGATCCACTAGAACCAGATTGCATAGACGTTTAATAAAAAGTCCTCCTTTATTCATTCCTTCAAGGAGAACTAGTACTTGTTCTTAGAAAACAAATGATACTAGGAAAGAAACAATCATAATTGGAACCCAAGTGGGATGATCCTTATTTTATACATAAGTTTTATCACAATGGATCATATTCATTGGACACCATGGATGGGGATCCTATCACACCGTCCACCAATGTGATATTTCTTAAGAAATACATTATGTGATTTTCACTAAATGGGAATACACATCTGAGTAAGCCCAGATATTATTCCTAAACACATGATGTTAAATTGTATGGGGTTTATTCCAAACCACACATTGTTAAAATGTATGAAGTTTTATGCTAACCAGACAATGTTAAACATTACAGAACTTGTCCTAGACACATGATGTTAAACTATACGATACCCTAAGAAATATATAAAAATTTATTCTTATCATCACAATATCTGTAGTGACACCTTGATCTTTATTCTGGGACTCAACCATATGATTAATTTTCTTTCATGATGGGTGATCCAATGTCCTTACCACATGAAAGTAAACTATAAGGAAACTTTCCTTATAGCAAGACGTAAATATGCAAGGACCCACAACTTACCTCCCCTCTTCATGTTAGGTAATCCTTCATGCTTTTCCTAAGAAGTTAAAATAAATGGATAACATTTTTACTAATGATCTTAAAAATGCACAAATCTATGATTTCAATCTCCATTCACATTGAGTCACCTACGTCCATGCCGCATGAAGTTAAATTGTACAGTTCCTCACGAACTATTTATAACTTGATTTTTTTCCAATGAGATATGTAGGGACAACTTGATCCTATATCCTAGTATAGCCACCACATGATCTAAAATTACCTCATCCTATCATTAGATTCCTCTGTATGGTTAAAGGTACCCTTTCCGTTTCTTCTTTATCACTCCGAGCATGGCTCATGTGGGCTTAGGGATCTAGGTAAGGACATCCCCTCATGAACAAGGGATAAAAGATTTCGACTTGATAATCCTTGTCTATAATTAAAGTCCATAAAAGGAATACCTTGAGTTCTCACTACATGACAATAAACTACATTGTCTCTTGATTACTATATATGGGTGGATTCTTATCATTATAGGATATGTAGTGATGCTTGAGTCTTCAATCCCAAGTCCAACTAAAACAATCATTGGAAGTAATTCCCACCTCTAAATATGGGTCAAACCTATATAGAGTATTCCCCATTTAAGAACTGTCTAGGGATTGGTTCTCATCGCTGTGGGATATGTAGTGATTCCCATAATTCCATCCATGGGCCCAAATGCAATATCATCATTTCACATTGGGTGATCCATGTCCTCCCCACATGATGTTAAATTTCACTACCTTTAGGAACTACTTGTGGTTTGATTCTCATTATCATGAGGCTCATATTGATACCCAAACTTACACCATTGGGCCCAAACACAACATTTCTGTTCATTCCTGTCAGTTCCCATGTCCTTAACAAAAGATGTTATATTTCAAGGGAAACATCTTGGTCGCATGATGTTAAAACTACCAAAAAAATATGTCCTTAATATATGATGTTAAACTGTAAGGAAAATTTATTGGTCTCATGATGTTGAAATTACACATAAAACATCCCCAGTACATGATGTTAAACTATGAAAACCATCACCAATCATTAATCCTTATAAAAGGACCAAAAGAGACTTACCCCGGTTGACCAGAGTACAGGGTGCTTTAGACATATTTTAGAGAACCTCAATCCATGCGCCACAAATCATGTATTGAGCAACTAAAGTAAGAGAAAATCATTCATAGCCCCCCCAATAAAAATAGATATCTCTGCTTGACCATGATATTAATGTAGAAGGGATTAGACCCCAAAACCAGAGACATCATGGTCTAACAGAAAGGGCCTTCTAATATTTATAATCCTGGAATCATCGTGGTGAAACATTGAACCTGATAGTATTTTATGATATCCACAGTATGATTGTCTCATATCATTACTCATGATCTGAGCAACTCGATCGCTGGTTTATAACTTTTCCATCTCCCATTTAGAAGGATTTTGGGGTGATCTTAACCCTAGGTATCCTAATTAGGAACTGTTTAACATATCCCATATTATGTAAACATGGGTCATGAACTTAAATTTCCTGTAATTTGGTCAGATCTATTCGACCTAAAACTATAGCCTATAATAGTCCAAATTGAAAAACATTAAACTTCTAGTGAATGAGACACATGAATTGTTAGTTTGAAAACTAGAAAAGGGAAATTTGAGAAAAGGATGAGTCTTCACTCACTAAACTCTGCATCTCCAAAGTTTAGTAAAGAATATATGTGCACATAAAAGGAAAAAATCTCATAGAGTCCACTTTGTGGCCCTAATAAAATCCAATATATTCTCTCTGGACCCCCATTTCTAGGAAATAGTAAGATCAATAATTTGTCACACTCCCTTTCTATGAGAATATGTTCTCTAGGAAGTGACATAACTTTTAGTGTGCTCAAATTGATCTTGGATATTACATTCTCCATAAATAATACTTCATGATTTGGATAGTTCTAATCACTGTAAATCTTTCATGGCACTTGGAAAATATATCTGGCTTCAAGGGACCCTTTTCTAGACTATACATGTACATCTATGGCTCCTGAATATGTGCATATGGTCATCCACTAAATGCATCACTCTCCAAAATGGATATTCCATTCCTTGTGATCATTGAAATCATTTTGGAAGTACTCAAAACCTCAGTGTGACTGAAGTACTCCTAGTATAACTGTCCCATATCATCATACCGATTTGATTACTTTGGACCATGATTTAGAATACCCAAAACCAGACTATCCAAGTAATTTCAACATCCTTCATGTTATGTCACCATGTTCAATACCCTTTCTCAAAGCATGAATGCATCACTTAATTCTTGAACATTTTGTTGGCTCACACATCATGATTCTAAACTAAAAAACTTAGGGATTGAGCTTAACATCAAGAGATGAATTTACCCAGGGTTCTAGAACTCTTCCTAGATAGCCTCAATCTTTACCCAACTTCATTATCTGGATGTATGTGGATTAAAAAATCTCTCTTGACCCTCAGAAAGAAGCAAGTATCATGATTCTCTTGTCCATGCTATCAATAAACAAGGGCTTATACCCACCAACTAAAGGAAAATCCTCCTTTCAAGAATGAAGCATCAATCCCTATGAGCCTCGAAAACACTACAATATATCTTGACACCACGCAGTGTTAATGGAAATACATGAAATGTCTACCCCACTCCATGCTACATGGATTAGACTATTGGATTAT